>CM051491.1:11837500-14237500 GCA_028015225.1 Carex myosuroides | reverse complement strand
GCAGCACGGAGCACATCAGTCCTCTCCTGTGGATTCCCCACAGCGAGCACTGAGTCTCACTAGCTTCTCGTGAGGTACGTTCATTTTCTTAGATTTTCTTTAAATTTTGTTGGGTTTAAATTTTATTATGTTATCACCATGCGGAATACATTTTTCAACGCAGGACATGGGTCTGTTAGATGTGAAGTTGCGGTGTCCTCACATGCAGTATTACGATATGATGGCCCCGTACCTCATCAGCCTGGGTCTCTACCAGGTTGTGGACATCGTGCGGACAGAGAAAAGCATCATCAATGCTTCTCTCATCGCTGGACTGGTGGAGCGATGGCGTCCCGAGACGCATACGTTTCACATGCCATTCGGAGAGATGACGGTGACTCTCCAGGATGTGAGTACTCTTTGGGTTTTGCCTATCCGTGGCACACCCGTCTGCGGCGTCTCTGACAGCACCAGATTCAGAGGTGATGTCGATGAGTTGTTGGGAGCTGATCCAGACTATCTCATTGGGGACCATGGGAGGTCCAAATTTCATTTGCGGATGACGAGGTTACGACAGCACTTCAGCACAGGTCTCTCGGCAGATTCCACCGCGGAGGAGATTCAGAGGTAAATTTTATAACTTGTTTCTATTAATCAATTTATAATACGAGGATTATATTAGAATTTTTATATGTTTTGTATTGCAGATATACACGGGGTTACGTGATGGACCTTTTTGGTTCTGTCATGTTTCCTGATTCCAGCGGTGACCATATGCCGATGATGTATCTACGATGCTTGGTACGTGCATATCTGCATGGCCAGTGTCTATCTGCGGGGCGATTACGGTGCCCATCTCCGCGACATGATCCAGACTGATGATGGTTACCATCCTAACGGCCGTGCATTCGCTCGCAATGTAAGTCACCTAAAACTACATAGTTTTTCTCTAACTTAATAGTTCATCAATGTTTGATCTGACATGCCAATTTTGTTTCAGCTTTTGGCGGGGATCAAGGAGTGCGCTCATGGGATCTCCACGATGGGCAAGAAGAACTGGCGATATCTTGGGTACCGCATCCTCAAGAAGAATGCAAATGCGGTTGAGGATGCCGGGCACGGTGGGAAGATCATTACGATGCTGCGAGACGCCGGAGAGAACATCAACTGGCGTGAGATAGATCCGACCGAGCCTGACCCGGAGCCGATTATTGGACAGGAGTTCCCACCTTCTCCCGATTCGCATCCAGAGTGGGACTACCATGATTGGGTATTGTCCGGCGTTGGGTGGCAGGCATGGTACGACGAGCATGGACGTCCGGTGCAGCCTTATGTATGTCATACTTCAGTATCTGTCAGGTTTTAATAAATTTCTTCATTCAGATCAAATTTAATAATTTATGTGTATGATTGCAGGGTCCGGCAGAGATGCCGCCACAGCCACCACCTGCGGAGACCGATACTTCCTATATGGAGTCCCTCTCGTACAGTCTCCAGGACTACGGCTTATTCGATGATGAGTTCAGCTCGGCACCGAGTGTACCCCGATATGGCACAGAGATGCCGCATGATGGAGAGGCGAGTGGTAGCGGGTCTCATACTCAGCCTGCCTTTGGGACTGAGTTCGCTGCATCTACCTTTGGTACACCTCCGCCAGTACCGACAGTCCCTACGGGTGATGCCATATGGGATGCCGCCGATCAGATACTCAGGTCTGCCGATGACGCCGAGAGAGAGACAGCCTGGCCGCGCGGCGCCGGGCGAACGCTGGAGTACCGGCTCAGCGATATTCCCCATCTCCGTTTTAGTTGTATTTTTAGTAGTTTTGTACTATTTATATTTGATATGCTATTTATGTTTGGTATATTTGGATTATCCTATATTTTGGTTCTTGTGTATGTGTGCTTTTATGGTACTATTTTTATATTTTACAGATAAAAAAAATTATCATGATAATGCTAAACAGAAAATATTACAAAATTAAAATAGTAGCACAACATAAAAAATAAACAGAAAAATATGTTAAAAATTCACTCTTTATCTATCAGTTTACTTTCGAAACGTATCATGTTATAAATTATTTTGAAAAAAAATTCGATTATAAATCGTAAGTCGTAAATTATAGAATGACGTATATCATGTAGTTATAAGAGTATATGTGCTATATTGTTTTATGGCGACATTTTTCTGTAGACTAATACCCGACATTTTTATTAATATCTAGAAGTTCAATAATGCGGGTAAAAAAAAAGAAAAGAGTAAACCGGCCAGAAAATGGCCGGTTTAGGGGGGGGGCGCGTAAACCGGCCATTTTCTGGCCGGTTTGGGTATTTTTAGCGAAAATTTTGAACTCCGGGTATAATTAATAATTTGTATTAAACTTTGGATATTAAGAAAAATGTCGGTGTATTATCAGTAATATATGTAGTATGAAACTTTGCTTACTTATTCTCAGTTGTACAGTACGGAAAGTTTTATGTACACGTTGCGTTATAACGATTGCTTCACATGTGAAATTGTGATTTGCGAACCGACCGTAATAATAACGATCCGAGAGAGAGAGAGTTGATTAACAACATTTGAACTTTTTTTTTTTTTTTTTTAGAGCCTAGGCAGCCTCTGCCGGGTTTTCAAAAAAAAAAACATTTGAACTTTTTTGAATAACAAAATCAAATGTTATTTTAACTTAAACCCCGGTAATTAAGAGACCGATTTGGCAAGAGAGATACACGTAGCACTTTTCTATAAACAAAGGCGGTACCGAATCCGTTTGACTTTGTTACACCTCTCTCTCTCTCTCTCAACCCCAGCCTCTCTCTATTTAAGCGTTTCCTATACAACCTTTTGCTCTTGGGAGTTGGGACCCAACAAACACTTGGAGCATTTTGCCTTCATCTCTCAACACAAACTTATCCTGTGTTCTCACCTGATCAGGAATTAAACTCATTTCAAGTTCTCTCTTCTTTGGTTTAATTTAGTGTGGATACAATCATCATTTCAAGTAATGGGAAGATCACCGTGTTGCGAAAAGGATGGATTGAAGAAGGGACCGTGGACACCGGAAGAGGATCAGAAACTCGTCAAATATATCGAGAAACACGGCCAAGGCAACTGGCGTACTCTGCCGAAAAATGCCGGTGAGTATTCATCAACAAAATTGCAAATGAGAGAAAAACAAGAGTTGTTATTCTTTTTTATTTTATTTTTGGTTAAAGTTGGTTCTTTAAATATATGTAGGATTGGCAAGGTGCGGTAAGAGTTGCCGCCTCCGGTGGACGAACTATCTCCGGCCGGATATCAAGAGAGGAAGGTTTTCTTTTGAAGAGGAGCAAACCATTATCCAACTCCATAGCATCCTAGGAAACAAGTAAGAGAACTTTTTTTTTTTTTTTTGAAAAAAGGCATATGAGCCCGTTTCATATAAGAAACATAACGGTAACTTACAAGTCATAGTATCATGTCCCAAGACTTAGAAAAGAACCACAAATTCTAACAAAGAGCAAAAGACATAAGCTCTACGTTTGAGAATCCACCAAAACAAGTAAGAGAACTAAATACATAAAAATAAATTTTTACTAGATATTATATTATTAGTTCATTGTTGAGTTCTGACTTCCACAATTTGGTTTTTGGTTAGATGGTCGGCTATTGCTGCTCGGTTACCAGGTAGAACAGATAATGAGATAAAGAACTACTGGAACACACACATCAGAAAAAGGCTACTAAGAATGGGAATAGATCCGGTTACTCATGAACCACGCTTCGACCTCTTCAATCTATCATCTCTTCTAAACCCTACAAATTACAACTGTTACCAATCTCTGTTCAATCTTGACACAATAAAATCATTCGAAGCGCTTGTCAATCCCGACATATTGCGGTTAGCCGCTCTCCTTTCAACACAAAACAACTACAAAAACCCAATGTTATTCCAATCACCAGAAAACAGTATCCCTTCTAATCGCACAACTCAAAGCGGCCAATTCTTCGATGGAACCACACTGGTACAACAAAATGTGAGTCAAATACCGGGCCAAATCCTGGCTCTCTTGAATCCATCGCAGCCGCAACCCAATTTGGTGTCAGATAATTTTGTGCAACCTGATTTGCAAGGTCTCTGTGACAATTTTGACGCAGAACTCCTTCAAAGTTTGTTGGAAACTACACCTGATATTCAGTGGATGAACAATCAGACAACTTGCAGTAACCCGAATTACAGCAATCAGACTTCGGGATTATCGACACCGGGTTCTGATATAGAGAGTAGCAGCCACTCAAGCAACTTGTTGCAATTTGAAG
The DNA here is from genome assembly GCA_028015225.1 of Carex myosuroides. Classification (NCBI taxonomy): domain Eukaryota; kingdom Viridiplantae; phylum Streptophyta; class Magnoliopsida; order Poales; family Cyperaceae; genus Carex; species Carex myosuroides. The sequence goes on along the minus strand of CM051491.1, from coordinate 14,233,222 downwards.
CTCCTGATCTGTTGGATGTTAGTGACTTCTTTTAGAGAGAGAGAGAGAGAGAGAGAGACAGATCCTCTACTTGTTGAAAATGTTAGGGACTGTACGTATAGTTTGTTTACTTAATTTTTTATTTATACTTAGAGAAGTGGATCCTCTACAATCCCAGCTGCTGGGTACTCCAGTACTGCTTCCAAGAATTTATAATTTATCTACATGTAAGTTCTTGGAGCTGGGGTTGTAGATGATTTGGTGCTTCCTACAAGTCCTGTTATAGTAAATTACAGTTAGAGAGCTTTGTTTGTTTTTTATATTATAAGTTTTTAAATAGTGTAATCATGTTTGTTTTCAAAATAGAAGCTTTTTGCAAGAGTAGTTGTCTTTGTCAAGCTGTGTTATTGCACCAAATTTCTTTATAAGATAAGAAAAACTATAGTCATGAAGGGTACATGAATATATAAATATTGAAAGCATGCCTTGAATTAATTCATAATTAATTAATTCATCAAGGTGTTAGAAAGGACAAAGATAAGAACATCTCAATTATATATATATATATGTTGTAGTATTGAAGAAGGGCTTGTCTATATTACATATATAAAGAATATTAATTAATTAAGCCTCTAAATTTCTTACATAAAGAATATTAATTTATTTCTATTATTTAACTTATACTGATAAATATGGCTCATGCAGTACGTCATATCTCAATTATATATATGTTTGAGCACGCTAGCTAGGCTCACCAAGTGTGCTTGTGGGTGTTAACTCTAAAATTTATTGAATTGGTTTGAAATGACGAATGCAAATTGTTGAAACCGATTTATTTCACGAGCAATACATGTATATGTAAAATTTTAAAGTTTTGAATTCATTTAGTATAAAGTCAACCTTTAAAAAAAAATGAAATTTTATAAGTAAATTTTAAGCATTCATTTTTCAATAATTGACCACTTAGACTTTGTATTAAGTGAGTTCAATTTTTTTAAAATATTGTATGCACACACATCACTCGTGAAGTAGATCGATTTCAACAATTTGAATTCCTCATATATATATATATATATATATATATATATAGAGGAGGGTTCCAATGCCTCAATTTTGTTGTTTCAAGCAATTCTCTTATAGTCTATTTGACTAATTTGCAAAACATATAATTATTGAATTTTACGATTTTCTCTATGATTAGAAAGAATGCAGGTTCAAGACAATTGGAATTGCAATTTAGAGCACTTGGACTGAAGAAATCATCAAGTTATTTATCAAGCATTTAAACTGTAAATTTATAATTGGTAAAGTAGCTTTGATGTTGAAAAACAGGGATAAAACGTTGGAACGATTGACAAAACGTTCAGACGTTTTTCTATGTGAAAAATCTGGAGATTAAATCGATTAAAAGCTAGAAAAACATTCTAAAACGTCCCAGACGATTTGTAAAACGTCTGGACGATTTAAATCATTTCTCAGACTTCAAATTTGCATTTTGATCGATAAATCTCCAGAGTAAAACGTTCTGAGACGTTTGTGAATCGTCTGAGACGTTTTAGGAATTCTCACAGAAATTCGAATTTTGACCTAATTTGAATTAAAACGTTTTCAACGTTTTACAAATCGTTGGGACGTTTTATGGCAGAATACTCGTTTGAAAGCTGCCATTATATATAGAACCTTAGGGTTCTCCTCAAAACCATCTAGCCGACCCTAATCATTTAAAACCTAATTTTCTGTGAGAGCAAGTTCCTCCATTGTTGTGAGAACACGAATTTCAATATCCCTCAAAACAACCTCAAATCCACTTCACTAATCTTGAGTTAGATTAGATTAGAGTGATTACTTGAGCGTTTATCTTGAGATTTCAAACTTAGAGACTTAGTTCTCGATTCTAGTTGGCCGTGTGACTTCCCGTTGGTTGTAAGGGCTCACCGGTTCACAAGTTGTAACCTTTCTCTTTTGGGTAATAGAAAGGCGCACCGAGAAGCGGTTGCGACGCCCCGGAGACGTAGGCATTTTAAGCCGAACTCCGTTATCACTCTTTGTGTCAACTTTCTCTAAACTCTTCTACTTTATTTTATTTGCAATAATTTATTTATTTCGAATTTAGTGGTGCCTAAGGGACAACAAAGTGGTATCAGAGCAAGTTACTCAAATTAAGACTCACTTAATTCGAGTTTACCGATCTTAAAATGGCAACCACTAGATATGTGAAAGAACCTCCAGTTTTTGGTAGTGCTACCAAAAATTTTAGTCATTGGAAAAGGACCATGATAAACTATCTAAATATTCTTGACCTTTGGAGTGTTATTGAGAAAGCCTATGAACCGGAATATGGTAATTCTGTTGGAAATGAGGCCAAAGTTGAAATACATGCATCTACCGAAAGAAAGAAACTAAATAACCTTGCCGTTAATGCAATATACAATGCGGTAAGTGAATCGGTTGCATTACTTTTCGGTAACACAACAAATGCAAAAGAAATGTGGGATACTCTCATTGATCGATATGAGGGTAACACCCAAATTAAACGAACCAAAATAGCCGGTCTAGACACCAAATTTGAAACTTTCAAAATTGAAAATGGTGAAAATGTAGAGGATATGTATAATAGACTTATACATATTCAAAATGAATTCATTGAACTAGGAGAACCACTTTCTAACGATAAAATTGTAGGAAAGCTTCTTCGAGTAATGCTTAGGAGGCCTAGGTGGGACGGATTGGTGAGCGCCCTAGAAGCACTTCATGGGACACAAAAATCTTTCACACCGGATGAACTCTATGCTCATTTCTGGAGTTTTGAAGAAAAGCTCATACAAGCCGGTGAACTCAAGCAAGACTCAAAAACAAAAACCGTGGCTTTTCCGGCTCAAAACCACCGAAACCACCCAAGCTCCTCAAATAACCGTCAATCAAGTGACTCACTCATGAACCAACTTGGACATGAAACCTCTCTCGATGCCGCCACCATAACCAAAATGTTTCAATCTATGCTTAACTTTGAACGAAAATACAACAAGGAACGTGAAGAAGGAAACAAACGGGTAGTTTGCTTTGCATGTGAAAGAGAAGGCCATACCATTCAAACTTGCTTCAAAATATTTCCCAACTTGAAGAACAAGGATAATGAAGGGCAAAATGACCGAAGGCCTAAACAAAAGTACGAAGGATATAAAAGCAAAAAGAAGGCCAAGGCAATACAAGCCTTATTTTGCATCGACTCCGATGAAAGTGGTAGAGAAGAATCCGACTCGGAGTCGGGCGATGAACAAGAGATCAACCTTGCCTTGATGGCAATAGTGAATGAAGAATCGGCAACCATTGATGTGGATACAATCATTGCAAGCAAGAACATAACCGATGAGATCACCATTGAATTCCTCAAAAATCTCATCAATCCACCTATCAACAATGAATTGGAGGACTCCACCAAAGCCACCACACAATCCATTATTGAGGTAGCGGTTGATCCCATCAAAGCATCAACTAACACCATTATCGAAGTAAAGGATGCTTCCATAGAAGATGTAACAAACTCTCCAAATAAGGTACATCTTTTCTCTTCTCCTAACCGGTATATGTCTACCATCGATTTGACCAATCCCGACTACCACTTAAATGGTTACCAAGTTAGGAAAGATGAATCCAAAATAGATATAAATAACAATTTTATAAAGACAAATGAGACAAGCACGTTCATGGATGAGGCTCTAATTAATTATAATGCGCCTAGGTTGCTTGAGGAATCTAACAAGACCATGCTTGAAAAGGAAGGTATCATACAAAAATTGACATCTCAACTTCTTGAGTTTGAATCCAAAATCAAAAATTTAGAGTTAGAACTGCTTAAATCACATACTTGTCAATCACACATAGGAGACATAGAAGTGTTAAAAGTGAAAATTCAAACTCTAGAGACCGAAAATAGGGCTTTAAGATCGCCTAGTGAATTCTCAAATGTCACTAGTCTCGATCCCTACTATGTAGAAAATTTGATCAATGCCAATTTGAATCGAAAATCCGGTAAAATGGGCATTGGATACAAGAAGGGTCAATCCTCATTTGAATCAAATTTTTCACAAAGCCCAAAAGAAAATGGGGAACTTACTCAAAACTTAAACAAATTTAAGTTCAATAGCAAAGAGTATTTTGATTACCAATTTCATTCCAAACATGGTCAAACACCCTTGACAAAGGAGTCAAATAAAGGGACCACTCCTCAAACCACAAATGCAAAACAAGTCAAAAATTCTCAAAATTATGCATTTAGATACAAATTTTCTAACAAAAATTACAAAAATGAAAACAAGCTCAAAATAGTGATAGGAACACATTTAATCCAAAAAGGTCAAACAAAACTTATTTCAAAGGACCGGATGGATGGTTTTACGAGATTCACAATAAAAATGTTTTACAAAACAAAAACCAAAGAAATGGTTTGACTAGAGATGTTCCCCAACATCACAACAAATTTGACTCAAACAAAAACAAACCGTGTTCGTCTAAAGTTACAAATTATAGGAATCAAATTCAAGAAGTGAAACAAAAATTTCAAACCACCTTCAAGCATGGTTCAACTAATGGCAAGCAATCGGTCACATTTTGTAATTATTGTTGTAAAATTGGCCACACCTCATTAGAGTGTAGCTTTAGGAAAGGAAACAACAAATCAAAGGTTGTTTGGATTCCTAAAGCTAAACTAACTTAAAGTTGTAATTGAAATCTCCCCAACCTAAAACGAAAATCACTAAGGAAGGGGGAGATTAAAACAAGGTATATATTAATTGAAAATATATATATACTCTTGTAGGTATGTTTGATTACAACACACAAAGAAAATGCTTGGATCATTGATAGTGGATGTTCACACCACATGACCGGTGATAAATCTAATTTCAAATTTTTAGAATCTTATGATGGTGGGTCGGTTACTTTCAGTAGTAACCAAAGAAAAAGTTCGATTATTGGACTAGGTTCGGTCGGTAACCAAAACTTGACCATATCGGATGTCTATCTTGTTGACGGCTTGAATTATAATTTACTTAGTGTAAGTAAATTATGTGAAGCCGGATATTATGTTAAATTCAACACTAATGCTTGTTTCTTGTTTAGAGAATCCGATGACTCTTTAGTCTACACCGGTAAGAAAAAGAAAAATGTTTACTATCTATATTTTGATCATTTCGAGTCCGGTGAAATATGTTTGAATGCCACAACAACCGGTTCTAAACTATGGCATCGAAGACTAGGCCACATTTCAATTGACTCCATTAAGAAGTTGGTTAAATTAGATCTAGTCCGTGGCTTACCATCTCACAAATTAGAACTTGTAGGATTGTGTGATGCATGTGTACAAGGCAAACAAACTAAAAGTAGCTTTAAGTCCAAAGAAATGGTCTCAACCTATCAACCATTACAACTACTACATATGGACCTGTTTGGACCTATTGGTATACCAAGTTTGGCTAGAAAAAGATATGCATATGTGATTGTAGATGACTATAGTCGCTTTACTTGGGTCATATTTTTGCAACATAAAGATGAAGCAATTGAAAACTTCATTAAATTTTGCAATCGTGTTGAAAATGAAAAGGGTACAAAGATCATTCGCATTCGAAGTGATCATGGGGGTGAATTTGAAAATGCAAAATTTGATGAAGTATGCTCTAAAAGAGGATATACACATGAATATTCAGCTCCTCGCACACCTCAACAAAATGGAGTTGTTGAGAGGAAAAACCGAACATTACAAGAGCTTGCCCGAACCATGCTAAATGAATACCCTTTACCCAAACACCTTTGGGCCGAAGCGGTCAATACGGCTTGCTACGTTATTAATCGCGTTAGCATAAGGTCGATATTGAAGAAAACACCTTATGAGCTATGGAAGGGATATAAACCAAAAATATCTCATTTTAGAGTATTTGGATCAAAATGCTTCATGCTAAATGAATCACCTAAAATTACAAAATTCGATTCTAAATCCATTGAGGGAATTTTTGTGGGGTACTCTTTGACAAGTAAAGCCTATAGAATTTACATTGCATCTCATCAAATTGTCATTGAATCCGTACATGTCAAATTTGATGAGGTTACTAATCAAAAGGCCGAGAAAGGTATTCACATTGTAGGTGTTGAAGATGCTGAGCTCGAAAATGATAAAGTTGAAGATACAAACAACAATGTTGAGCAACCACTCGAGCAAGAGCAACACGAAGAAAATCCATTAAACGAGTCAATGCAAACCGAGGAGGACCAATCTTCACCAAGTGCATATCAACCTCCCGAAGACCTAAGGGAAGTATCATCTCATCCTCTTTCTAATGTGATTGGGAATCCTAGGGAAGGGGTTAGGACTAGATCGGGATTAAATCAAATGATTGCTCATTGTGCATTTGTATCAAATGTTGAACCCAAAAACTTCAAAGATGCAAATGGGGATTCAAATTGGATTTGTGCCATGCAAGAAGAACTCGCTCAATTTGAAAGGAACAAAGTTTGGGGACTAGTACCTAAACCAAGGGACCGAATGATTATTGGAACTAAGTGGGTCTTTAGAAATAAGAAAGATGAAAATGGAAATGTTGTTCGGAACAAAGCTAGGTTAGTAGCTCAAGGGTATAAACAACAAGAGGGTATTGACTTTGAAGAAACCTTTGCACCCGTAGCTCGTCTAGAATCCATTCGAATGCTTTTAGCATTTGCCTCAAATAAAAATTTCACTCTATTTCAAATGGATGTTAAAAGTGCATTTTTGAATGGATTTATAGATGAAGAGGTATATGTAAATCAACCACCCGGTTTTGTTGACCCGGCATTTCCTAACCATGTCTATAGACTCACCAAAGCACTCTATAGTCTTAAACAAGCTCCTAGAGCATGGTACGGTCGACTTAGTTCCTTTCTAATTGAAAATGGATTCACAAGGGGAAAGAATGACACAACCATTTTTACAAAGAAGAAAAATAACTCAATTTTAATAGTGCAAATTTATGTCGATGACATCATTTTTGGTTCATCTAACGCGGCACTTGCCGAGGAATTTTCTTCTCTTATGAGTAGTGAATTTGAGATGAGCATGATGGGTGAATTGAACTTCTTCTTGGGGCTACAAATCAAGCAACTTTCGGATGGCACCTTTGTGAGCCAAACCAAGTATGCCAAGGAGCTGGTAAAGAAGTTCGGAATGACTGAGAGCAAGACAAGCCCAACACCAATGGCTGCAAATGCAAATCTTGACTCGGATCCAAGCGGCACACCCGTGGACATCACCCAATACCGAGCTATAATAGGTAGCCTACTTTATTTAACTGCTAGTAGACCCGATATTATGTTTGCGGTATGTCTATGTGCTAGGTTTCAATCTAATCTCCAACTGTCCAGAGGAAAACGTCCTGCGACGTTTTACAATCGTTCCAGACGTTTTAGGCGCAGCTTCTAAAAGACCCAGCGAACCGCCTCCTCTTCTTTTCTGTCTCCTTCTCTACCCGACTCTCTCTCTCACCTTCTCTTCTCCTCTCCGCCACCTTACCTCTCTTCCACCATTGTAACCTCCACAAACCACCGAATCACCTATTCTAGAGTGATTTCTTCTCTCCTCTCAACCCTCATTCTATTTCTCCTCTTAAAATCAAGGTTTTCTCCCTCCTTCTCTCTCTCTACCAAAACCCTAACTCTCGCCACCTTTTCAAATCCGGCAATCCAACCGCTCATTCGCCGATCCGTCTTCACCATTGTGCTTGTAGAGTCGCTCTCTTCACGGATTCGTGCTTAATTCTTCAATCGGTAACATTTCATTTTTCTCTCAAATCAATGGCTCCTAAACTCTCCAAATTGAATATCCTTAGAAACAAGAGGTCCCGAACCGATGCGGGTCAATCGAGTGCAACTGAAATTGAACCGGACACCACTATTTTTCGATCCAATACCTACTTGTTTAGAAATCCAATTGCTTACACCAATTTCACGGGACAATTTTCGGATCGAAAATTATCAAATTGTTACTATTTCAACAAAGCTTCGGTTACTTTCTCATTTCCCGAGGATGACAAAATAATCGAGTATATCCAACATTGGCCTTGGGAGTTTTTGATCACTTGCGATGAACCATACAGTGAAATGCTTACCAAAACCTTCTATTGCAATCTCACCTACACCAAGAACCCATTTCTCGTAAAATCCTATGTGTGTGGCCAAGAAATTATTCTATCCTTAGAAAATATGGCCAATTGGCTTGGGTTAACCAATGAGGGTGAAGAAACCTACATCCTCCGGAAATGGCCAGATTTATCCTTAGAATCCGCCGATCACTACAAAACCTGGTTTGCTCGCCGTAACTTTGGCGGTGCACCCCTCTATGCATCCCATCTCCCATCTCTCCATCGGTTGCTTTTTCTTATCATCAACAACATTCTTATTCCGAAAGCAACGATCAAATCAAATATAGAGTGGGGTCCAATGTACTACTTGAGGCATCTCATATCCCGGGATGAAAAACAGTTTAACATTCCTTTTTATCATTCTTCGCCACATGATTGCTTGCTTTACTAGCTCCGTTGCCACTCTACCCTATGGCCATTTAATTCATCGTATCATTCGCCAAAATGGCATAAACGTCCCAAATCATCTCCTTGGAAATGCACCTCATCATTTGCTTGATATTCTACCCAAACATGGTTGGATCCAAAGTCATTTGGACTCGGGTCTACCAATGCTCCGACCTAACGGACGACCTATTAATAGTTGGATAAATGCTGTCAATGCCCTACCAAACCAATATTGGGATCCGTATGAGGAAGAACCGGCGGCACAAAATGACCAACCACCGATACCACCAGTGGCTCAAGGTGAGCTCCCTCAAGGAGCGGAAAATCAATTGGCTTGGCTTGTTCAACACATGCAAGAATATCAAATTGCCAATACCAACCAATTTACCGCGATAAATAACGATCTCAAAATCTTGAAGGCACATTCGCGCCAACACCGGATTCAAGGCCGCAAAAACGCCAAAGCAATTAATGATATTGATATCACTACTTCCGAACTCGCTCGGTGCTTTGTGCAGTAATATGGTGCTTCTAGTGGCGCGACCACAAGTGCCCCTCACATTCCTTCCGAAGATGATGAAGAATATGATGAGGAAGGTGAAGAAGAAAACGACGACGATGACCCCGAATTTTAAATCTCTTTGATTTTTTTTAATTAGAATTTGCTAAGTGATTGCTATGCTATGTTATTCATGATTGCATGACCTTTTACTATTTCTATGTTGTATGCTTGCACTTTTATTATTTCTATGGTATTTCGACTTGAACTTTGTTAGGTCTATGATTGCATGTTTAATTCTAAATTGATTATCTTTCATATTGTTATATGTGTGATGCAATGCATATTTTTCTAAATTCATGTCACATATTATCAAATTGAGGGGGAGTGCATATGTTGAGGGGGAGCACTCTTCATTGTGCTATTTGATTATACTTTTGTCTCCCTTTCGTCGATTTTCAAAAAGGGGGAGAAAATGCAAGACATGCAAACACCGATTATTTGGAAAATTGAAATTTTGGAAAAATCGATATATGCCCTTACTTGCGTTGTATGTTTTGCAAATCATCAAAAGGGGGAGATTGTTGTTTCAAGCAATTCTCTTATAGTCTATTTGACTAATTTGCAAAACATATAATTATTGAATTTTACGATTTTCTCTATGATTAGAAAGAATGCAGGTTCAAGACAATTGGAATTGCAATTTAGAGCACTTGGACTGAAGAAATCATCAAGTTATTTATCAAGCATTTAAACTGTAAATTTATAATTGGTAAAGTAGCTTTGATGTTGAAAAACAGGGATAAAACGTTGGAACGATTGACAAAACGTTTAGACGTTTTTCTATGTGAAAAATCTGGAGATTAAATCGATTAAAAGCTAGAAAAACATTCTAAAACGTCCCAGACGATTTAAATCATTTCTCAGACTTCAAATTTGCATTTTGATCGATAAATCTCCAGAGTAAAACGTTCTGAGACGTTTGTGAATCGTCTGAGACGTTTTATGAATTCTCACAGAAATTCGAATTTTGACCTAATTTGAATTAAAATGTTTTCAACGTTTTACAAATCGTTGGGACCTTTTATGGCAGAATACTCGTTTGAAAGCTGCCATTATATATAGAACCTTAGGGTTCTCCTCAAAACCATCTAGCCGACCCTAATCATTTAAAACCTAATTTTCTGTGAGAGCAAGTTCCTCCATTGTTGTGAGAACACGAATTTCAATATCCCTCAAAACAACCTCAAATCCACTTCACTAATCTTGAGTTAGATTAGATTAGAGTGATTACTTGAGCGTTTATCTTGAGATTTCAAACTTAGAGACTTAGTTCTCGATTCTAGTTGGCCGTGTGACTTCCCGTTGGTTGTAAGGGCTCACCGGTTCACAAGTTGTAACCTTTCTCTTTTGGGTAATAGAAAGGCGCACCGAGAAGCGGTTGCGACGCCCCGGAGACGTAGGCATTTTAAGCCGAACTCCGTTATCACTCTTTGTGTCAACTTTCTCTAAACTCTTCTACTTTATTTTATTTGCAATAATTTATTTATTTCGAATTTAGTGGTGCCTAAGGGACAACAAATTTTTCATGCCTCCACCATGCCTCAATTTTTTAAAACTTTAATAACTCAAAATTTAAAACTTAAAAGTCAAAATAAAACCGTTGGATATGATCTATATCATTTTATCTATGCACATGTAAAAAATTATGACATTTCAATTTTGTTTTGGTTGTCATCAAGAGCTTGTAAAAAATGTACTAATGTGGATAATTTCTAGACGTTGATTTTTCAACTTATTGATTCACATAAAAACAAAATCAAAATGTGATAATTTTTTATGAGCACATAGATAAAATGATGTAGATCATATCCAACGGTTTTATTTTGACTTTTAAGTTTTAAATTTTGAGTTATTAAAGTTTTAAAAATGGAGGCATGGTGGAGACATGAAAAATTGAGGCATTGGAACCCTCCTCATATAGATATATATGAAATCAATTCGATAGATTTTAAGGTTAAGCTCAACAAGTTCTTTTAATAAGCATATATAGCACATGCTAATTAACCTCACTCCATATTTGATGTACTTAATAAATGCAATGTAAGTCTTAGAACAATACAATTATTTTGTATTCTTATGCATAAGTTACTATATATATATGTGGTAATTAGTCATGTTGCTTATCATTATGCACAACTTTTGCATTAAGACAATAGACTTATTTCTGCACAAAATTTGCTAAATATAAATATATTAATTATTTCTTCTGTAAAAATTAACTACTTTTCCAATAGACATTTTTTTTTTGGTGTGAATTAAGTCCGAAGAATAAATCTAGTTATAGATAAATTTGCAGTTAATTACTAGCATGAAGGCAACTTAGAATTTAGGAATTATATTGCATCACCTTAGGTCAAGAACAATAATAATACAATAGGAATTATATATTGCATCTGCCGTTTATATATTGGTTTTGGGAAAAGTTACTTTGACTAACACTATATATATATATATATATATATATATATAGATTTGGTGGTTAAACAAAATATGCACAAGTCTACATTTGAAAAAAGGCTCCGTACTCAAAGACTATTATTTTTCCTTAATAGGGCATAGTTTCCTTATATCGACCATAAATTAAGTCTCGCCTAAATAACAACCAATTAATAGTGTCATAGTTTCCTTATATAGACCATAAATTAAGTCTCGCCTAAATAACAACCAATTAATATAATAGTGTCATGTGATTATGCTAATATCATAATTGTTTTAAGATAGGGATGAAACAAGGTAATGGGGTGCATATGGTGATTTTTTATAAGCTAGCTAATATAAAATCATAAAATATTTTTACATTTTCTTTTCAAATTAAAGTTGGAAGTTCAACCAACGTTCTACATATATATCATTTATTGTGGCTATATATGTATCATACAAAAATTGAGAAAATACTTTAGTAGTTTATTTAAGAAAATAAGCTGCATGTGTGTATTCTATATATTTAAATTTGTGTTAATAGAAATTAAAACATAGTTTAAACAAATATCACAACATCTCCCAATGAATGCAATTCCTTATAACGACAGTGCGCACTTCCTGAACCTTATAATGATAGTGCCACTATTACAAAAGCACACATCACCCACTGTTTAAATTTTCATCATCACTGTCGCCGAGAGTAAAGATATATTTTTACCATTAGAGATGGATATATATGTATGTAAGGAGGTGCTAAGTTATCTTTCATAATTTAATTTTTTTTAATTATGTATATTAATATTCAATTGTTGTTTTTTTAGTTTTTATATATTTTAGTCTTCTTATAAAATAATAAGTGTGTGCTTGTAGTCTAGTGGTTAGAGTTTTACTTAGTGTTTGTAAGATTGTGGGTTCAATTTTTAGTGACCACATCTTTTTTTTTTTTTTACCTTTTCACATATTATGTATTTTATAGTATTGCCTCCCTCCCTCAAATTTTCTATTTCCGTTCCTGTTTACCGTCGGGTAAAAAATAGTTAGTGTAGATCTTCAACGGTGACGGTTTATTTATATTGTTGGTGTGGGTCCTCACCACCGCACTTTCATAGCCAGACTCAAATCGTCTCATATGCATCGAGATTTGTTTGAACAATTTAGAACTTTATAAATTTAAGTCTCGTAACTGTTTGTATGAACTTCGACACTTATCAGACAGTTTAGATCCAACTTTGAAGAAGACTATGTCCAAAATAGGAATGTAAATACACACCGTGTTGTGTTGTGACTAGCTATGTCGTGACTTGGATCAAGTATCGTGTCGTGACGTATTGTGACCAAGTTAGATTCGTACGTGCCGTATTGTGCCATGCCATGATCAAATTTGGAAGAATAGTCATGACACGTTAGTCACGTCTGGTCACAGCGAATTATTTTTTCCTATAATTTAAGTTAGTTTTTTCAAAATCACCATTTATCTAACAGTCCTGATCACAAATAACTTGCGTGATCACATGTCATGTCGTACCTTGACTATAACATTTCGCGTGTTGTGATGTACACATGCCGTGCTCTTTTGTAACAGAACAATACATACCGTAACGTAGATGATCGCAACGTAACTTTTAAGATTCCAAGTTCAAAACCTTTTGGAGAGAAAAAAAAAAACACCCCGAAGTCTATCCCATGAAGGGTATAAGTATAACTTGTAGGAAGAGAATCTGCTGCGATCATTCACATGTGAAAGTACCCTGCAATCTCTGCTTTTCTAAATCCAGTTGTCGAATTGTTTCGAGATGTGTGCACAAAAAACCAGCTGTTTGGAGATGCGTACACTAAAAAGTTAGACAGCTGGATTTGAAAAAGCAGGAATTTCAGAATTACTGTGCTTAATGTTCGGATCGCAGCAGATCCCAATCCTAACTTGTAAGGGTATTTTCCGTGCTTGACACGCAGTCCTTTCCTAATTCGATCGAGCCCTAGATATATGGTCAGTATGGCCACTAAGAAGGTCAAAGCTAATAAATGATTGGGTGTATTATACTCGTGGTATGAGAAGGCAGTACAGCAGACAGGGAAAGGTACGATAGATATATGCTAATGCCAAGTCACAGATTCACAGGAGTTAGCTTCTCTCATATTCTATCACGTGTTATACAGTACTGTTATCCAATGCTGGTCTCCCATGTGTAGTCATAAAAACACAAAAGGTAACTTTCACGCGGAGAAATTGACATGGGCATATATATATATGCATGCCAGATAATTAAGTAACAGAATAAAAGGATTTTGCTCAGTGAGACATGCGTGTTCTCAGTAAATGCAAGTGTTCATATCACCATACATATATAATAATTAAGGATGATTAGCTTTTGACTGAATTGTGATCCTACTCATCACTGAATTGCAATTTTCACATCAAATGTTTGTGCTTATCCATAAGCCATAAACAGGATGATTAAATTATTACGTCCTCGTGTCCGATCCAGTTCCGGACATACGTGGTTTTGCTGAGAGGCGAATTTAGTAAGAGAGAATGAGAGTTAATTGACTTTTATTAATTTTAAAAAAAATGTGCTTATACATGCATGATTTTATATACATATAGAGTACAATGTTATGAGTACTATAAAATTAATTATTATACTCAGCATAAAAATTTATATAATTTGATCATTCATCTTTGACCCCCATAATTTGAAGGGGCATATGATCCTGCATTCTGCGCATCAGGATCCCATGAAACCTGGTAGTCAGTTGGTCCAGGTTGAGGTGGTCAATAGGATCCAAATCTGCTGAAATCCGAGATCATCAACCGTAACTCTAAAATTTCTTAAATTCCGAATCTAGCTGTGTTGAACTATTTCGAAATGCGTGTACATAAAAATTGAACGGATGTATTCCGGATTTTAGGAATTTCAAGGGTGATCTCGGATTTCAGTTGATTTGAATCCGGTCAATAGAGCTGGACATAAACCGAACCCTACCCGACTTATTATCACTCTTTTATTAACCTGATACGTATTAATTTGCCTTTTATTTGATGGATGATTGGACCTAAAATATGATTTTGGTTTTCTATTTAATTGTATTTTTATTTATTTTTAATTTATCAAGAGATGAAATACAACGCAATTTTCTAGCTCATGTTTGGTTGTGGATTAAATTTACGATGAAATAAGTTGCTTATTCCAAGTTAAGATGACATAAGATAATTTTGTTTGGTTGTGACTTAAAGTTAAGTCATGGTTTAAACTATTCTCTATTTTTTAGCGAGAAACGATTGGGTGGTGTACCAACTCATCGCTATTAGCGCGTCAATTCAAGTTATTCAAAGTTCAAAGAAAATAAATGAATTTGATACAAGAAAAAAGAAAAAGAAAGTTCAATCGGTGCTTTTGGCCATAGATTACTCTCTCCCATTATCAAAAAGAAAATAAAAAATAGTAGCAATCATTTGGGAGCATAGAACAACATATTCTCACACGCATAGACATGAAAAACATTTCATTTATTTCATTGTATTGTATACCAAATATATGCTAAACCTGACACGTGGACTATGTAACTTTTCTGACCAGCACATAATTTGGGCTTGTCAGTTGTCACCGTCCAGCCGACAAGATAGAAAAAAAAAATCAAACTTCAAAAGTAACCTTCAAAGAAAAAGGCTAATTTTGTCGCCACCTTTTAGTGCGTGTTCGGATGTCACGGAATTACGGAATGGAAATGGAAATGGAAATGGGAATGGGAATGGGAATGAGAATTCACTTTTAAAAAAGTAGGAACCCACGGGTACGGAATGCACGGAATTAGTTATGAAAATATGAAAAAATGAGTGTTCGTTTGTATCATGGGATTAATTGTGGAAAATCTTTATTTCTTTTAAAATATGTATATTTATTTTAATTGTTTTAGTTTTAGTTATAAATAATTTTTTAATTAATTATTGTTTTTGAATAGTATAGCGTTCTGTTCTGTATTGATTTTAACCAATTAAGTTAAAGTTAGCTTAATATAAAAAAGTAATTAAATATAAAATTACAATGAAAAAAAATGTCGTGCCACCATCTATTTATTTAGACCAATAATATATTGTAAATTTAATATTTTAATGGGTTGTAAATTGTAACATTTGGTAAAAAAAAAATTAATTATATTAATGAAGTTAAATAAAATTGATTAAATAATAATATTAAAAAGATGAACCATTTCTAATAAAAAATATTACTAGAATGGTACAAATAAAATAAGAAAATATTTATAAATAAATTAAAAATAAGAAAACAACAATTAAAAACATTTACAAACAAGCATTTAAAATATATAATTACAAAAATTAGAAAACAAACAAACATTTAAAATATGTAATTAAAAACATTTAAAAAAATAAACTTTTACAAACACTTAAAAAAAACATTTAAATTATGTAATTACAATTTAAAATGAAAATGTATAGATTGAAGGGTTCAGTCCGGATCGTTGGTTTTCTTAGTCCCACAACTTAAAATGAATCAAGATTGATCACTTTATATATAACCCATTGTAAAGTAGGCGGTTAATGGAGAGAGAAAAAGAAAGATTGGAGAGAGTGCATAGTGGAGATGAATAAAAAAATGAGGTCTAAGACCGGATTTTTGAACCTAAAAAATTGTACTGAAATGGAAACACATCGGGTACATGGACCTACGGGAAATTTTGAGAAAAATTTTGGACTGCCGAACGCTTCAAAGGAATACAATCCTATTTGATCAAAACCCATCAAATTCCCAGTAAAATTTTGACAGCCGAACAGGGCCTAAATAGTTGAAAATTTTGCAAGGAACACAAATTGTGTTGGCATTAATTCTGTGCTCATCTAAATCGTGTGCATGCTTTTCCACCACACATGCATGCTAAACACCAAAGTTCTGATTAAGTGTTCTCTTCCAAGTCTTGTGAATCCATATCCAAACTCAAATATTATGTTAACTAATTAGATGATATGAATTCAAGTATTGTATACTTAAATAAGCAGGATATGGGATTAGTGCTGTTACATGGGCCTTTTTGGGCTAGTTGACTGTTTCGACGAGGCCCATTAAGTTTATAACGATAAATGGTTTCGTGGCCTTTCTTTCTAGCCCTATGTCAGGGTCAAGTTAGAAAATATCTTTTGAGACAATATATCGAAGTTTAGTGCATGCGTCGTGTGCTTGTGAGAATAAATAAAGGATAATGTTATGTAGCCATTTCCAAAGTTTTATGCCTTTATATATCAGAAATAAAATTGTACAAACACTTACCTATATGCAAATATGAATACAAAGTTTTGCACTTTAGCAAGAAAAAATAAAAAATTAAATAATTAATAGTGTTCATAGCAAATTATAAAATAAAATAATTGTAATGGACAATAATTGAAGAATATACATTTATCTTGAACTCTGTCATGAGATTTAGTTCCAGTAAAATTTTGTGTTTCCACTGTAGATTGTATGAGATTTACATTTCAGAGAACCAGTGACGGAACCAAATTAGTCTAGGAATGACACTTAGCACCCCTAGCCCAAAACAATTTTAAAAAGAGGAGGGATCGGATGACACCTCTTTTTGGTGACATCTCTTTTACCACATCCATTTTTTTCATTTTCAAAGTCTAAATCGTCGATCCAAACCGTTCAACATGATTATCTAAATAAAATGTACTTGCAGATCAAATTTTACATTTTTTTGAATTTTTTTACTATTTATTAAGATCGGTACAAAATTCAATGGTCTAAGTATGGCTGTTTTTTTGTAAAATACTTAATAAATAGTAAAAAAATTCAAAAAAATGTAAAATTTGATCTGCAAGTACATTTTATTGTGGAGATCATGTTGAACGGTTTGGATCGACGACTTGGACTTTGAAAATGAAAAAAATGGATGTGGTAAAAGAGATGTCACCAAAAAGAGGTGTCATCCGATCCCTCCTCTTTTAAAAATACTCTTCTCTGATTATGTTTTTCTTTTTGAAAAAAAATTACTAAATATGCATGCTTCTCTTGTTTCTGTTTTTCCTTCTTCCGATACATATCATTACTTGATACGTTCTATTACGGGGAGTAGGCTGTATGGGGGGAATGTCAATGACTCGGGCTCGTCCCACCTCGGGCCGACGGACCGAGACTAAGAAAAATAGAAAGGTTTGAAGGTATAGTGCTCTATCCTCTGTAATACCTTGCTTAGTGGGAAAAAATGCGACCTCGTATTTTAAGAATCTGTTTTCCTTAAATAGGTCGCTTCTAACCATCTAATATGCACTATCTGAACAGTTAGGGGAGTTCGCATAAAAGCGGTGATGTCCGCATAAACGACGGTGACGGGAAGCCGAGGTTGGACTGGGCCTTATCAAATGAGGCCCAACTCGACTTCGCCAGTCCTGATTGCTTCGGGCTGATTGGACGAGGCCCGGTTCGGTCCTTATCGGGCCGCTCAGCAGCTGGATCGCGAGCCTTGTTTTATTTGGTCTCGGGCTGGCCCCAGGAAGGGGTCTGGATCTCGAGTCGCTTTTTGGGCCGGTCATGTGCGACCCGGATGGGCTTCATCGGTCAGGCTTGTTGTCGGACTACGAGCCTTATTACTTTTGGTCTCGGACTGGCCCCGGGAAGGGGTCCGAGCCCCGAGTTACTTTTGGGCCATAGCCGGCCTATTAAGGGCCCTATTTTGTTCCACCTTGGGTTGGCCCTTGGCATGATCCAAATCCCAAGTCACTAGTAAGTCGAGATTTAGTTTATTAGGGGTCATTTGGCACATGGAAATATCATTAGCCCCCGAAACCGAAATGCATCGGCATGATGCTTTCGGGTTTTATTGCTTCTTATACGGGAAGGACTTTTGTTCAGAGTAAATCGGCTTGCTCAATCTCCCAATAAATAAATTTCAGACTGAGCGGCAATATTACCTCCGAGATGTCTGTCTCAAGTTTGGGCGATCGTTCCAACCCCCGAGCTAGTCGGTATCGAAATTAAAGTTTTAAACAATGCGAGAAAACATTAGTACGTTTTGTGCTTCGTTGCTGTTTTGAGATCGGATTTGGTTGATACATGACCATATGAAATGCGGGCAAGCTTTGCTTTATCGTCATTTCGAGATCAAATTTGGTCGTCTCTTTTTAGCGCGGAGTTAATTGCCTCTCGGATGGTGGCGTCCTCATTGTTTAACATCCATTCTAACTGTGAACGAGAGAAACTTCGCAAGAGTACCTCTTTGTCAGTTGGTGAGAGGACTCTCTTGAGTTGGCATTGCTGGGCTACCTCGGTTTGGGAATTGCTAGGGTTCCCTTTGTCGAGGTTATTCCTCTTGGGCTTCGACGCTAAGCGTTTGAACGGCATGAGTGAAAAAATGAAGAAAGGGGAAGTGAGATGGATAGGAAGTGTGGTGATCTCCCTTCTCCATGTGGAGTGGGTGGTATATATAGTGACAACCCCATTATATCGATTAATGTGCACGTACCCTACATTGCCATAAAGGCAGCATGTCTGACTATTGATGTTACTGTGTAGGTCTGATGACGCTAGTTTCGAGGCACTAGTAAATGACGACGGTTCCTGCTGGGGTCATCCGTTAGGATGAACACACTGCGATGAAGGATATGTCCGATCTCGGTTGATAAGATCCGTGTTAAATTGATCTCAGTATATCAGTGTATGGGATATGAACGCGAACCTCAAAGGTTTTTCCAAAAAGTTCGAGGTGTCCGGTGCCTAAAGGATTCGAAACGATCATTCTGACCAAATTTTAAATGAAGACGCATCACTCATAAGATAGATGGAAAGCCAATCTAATAAATTTTAGAATTGAATTCACAAAGAAGCTTGATGAACTTCACCCTAGTTTTACTCCAAATTCTATATCTAAACTAGAGTACTAATTCTTAGAATTGTGATCATGCAAGAAGTGGGATCGATCATCCATTTGAGGTGCTAATATATAGGGTACTCACCCAAAATGTTAACCTCAACGAATAAACTATATTTTAATGTCAAGGGAATATAACTCAGAAAATGATAAAAAAAAATATATCTTTGTTCATTTTGATACTATGCAGGTGGGCCCATATTATGAGGAATCAAAGTTTGTATTAATGTAGATTTTCAATAAAGCGGCGTTTGAAAAAAGTTAAATTTTGTTTAGATGCACGGATCGGCCATCACTCATTTTGTCTTTGGTTAAATCCAACTGTCTAATTAATCGTTTATGAATCTTTCGCGGTATAATAAAAACATAACTGATACTAGCAATAATTAAATTAAACGCATAACAAACAAAATATGGCATTATAGATCAATGCAATACCAATTAATATTCTTCAAATAAACTTGCATTACATAGTCCAACTTACGATTGTACCGTTATATATATTATATGCTACAACATTATTAATATATGGAGACATATATTCCGGCTGAATTATATTATTCATGTGGGGTTGAATCTTTTTTGAGGAAGGAATAGACATAGCCTCTATTCATCTATTTTACATTACATAGGTCTCTGTGTTTTTTTTTTTTTTTGCTTCAATCGCTAAACACTTTATCATTTATTTATAGGGAAAATTAGTTTTATGCCATTCCAAAACAGAAAATTAGTTATTTGCCACTCTAAAATCATTAAATTTATGAAATTGCCATAATTATACATCTAATATACATATTTGATTAAAATTATTCTGAAAAATATTGTATAAAAAATGTATTTTGATATTTCCAAAATTACCCTTGAAATCTTACATACACACCTCTGTCTCTCTACCGTCCGATGCTGCGTCTCCCTCCAAACCTCCAGTCTCACCTCCATCACCACCTCACCCGACCCTCCCCCTCATTTCACCTCCCTCTCCGCCTTCGCTCCGGCGACTGTCGCCAATCTCGGCCCCGGTTTTGACTTCCTCGGATGCGCCGTTGACTCTCTTGGCGACACCGTTACCGCCGCAATTGATCATGCTTCCCCTCACGGCTCCCTCTCCATCTCCTCGATTACCTCTGACCTTCCCTCTTCATCCAAGCTCTCTCGGGACCCCCACGTGAATTGCGCTGGCATAGCAGCCTTGGCTGTCATGCGGGCCCTCCGAGTCAGATCCTCCGTTGCCATTTCTCTTACTCTCCATAAGGGCCTTCCTTTGGATGGTCTAGGATCTTCTGCAGCTTCGGCCGCCGCCGCCGCTATTGCGGTCAATGAGCTGTTCGGCAGGCCAGACTCAATTTGTACAGACAAGAAGAACAAAACAGAATTCATTCATTCATATAAAGAGAGACGAAGGGGACGAAGGGAAGGGTTCAATTTTCTAATTTTATCTGTTCACTTGAAGGGTAATTTTGGAAATATCGAAATACGTTTTTTATACAATATTTTTCAGAATAATTTTAATCAAATATGTATATAAGATGTATAATTGTGGCAATTTCATAAATTTAATGATTTAGAGTGGCAAATAACTAATTTTCTATTTTGAGGTGGCAATTTTCTAATTTTCATGTTTTGAAGTGGCATAAAAAAAATTCCCTTTATTTATATGTAGGAGTGACATTATTCATATGCATGTAGTTTATATTTAATTGGATAATTATTGATGACTTTAAAACAATTATCTGATTGTTTATATGTTTATAAAGAAATGGCCAAAAGGTCACATTAATAAATAACATATTATCCGTTTGACTTTGTTACACCTCTCTCTCTCTCTCAACCCCAGTCTCTCTCTATTTAAGCGTTTCCTATGCAACCATTTTTTTTTGGGACACAACAAATACTTTGAGCATTTTTCCTCAACCATTCAACACAAATTTATCCTGTACGTGTTCTCACCTGATCGGGAAACTCATCTCAAGTTTTCTTTGGTTTAGTGTGGTTAATTATAATCATTTCAAGTCAATGGGGAGATCACCATGTCGCGAAAAGGATGGATTGAAGATAGGACCGTGGACACCGGAAGAGGACCAGAAACTCGTCAAATATATCGAGAAAAACAGCCCAGGCAACTGTCGTACTCCGGCAAAAAATGCCGGTGAGGAGCGCATATTCATCAACAAAATTGCAAATGAGAGAAAAACAACGGTTGTTATTTATCTTTATTTTTTTTCTAAAGTTGGTTTGTTAAATTCTTAAATACATGTAGGTCTGGCAAGGTGCGGTAAGAGTTGCCGCCAACGGTGGATGAACTATCTCCGGCCGGAAATCAAAAGAGGAAGGTTTTCTTTTGAAGAGGAGCAAACAATTATCCAACTCCGTAGTATCCTTGGGAACAAGTAAGAGAAATAATTACATAAAAAGAATTTTTTACTAAATATTATATCATTGGTTCATTACTGAGTTCTGACTCCCGCAATTTGGTTCTTGCTTAGGTGGTCGGCTATCGCTGCTCGGTTGCCAGGAAGAACAGATAACGAGATAAAGAACTACTGGAACTCACACATCTGCAAAAGGCTACTAAGAATGGGAATAGATCTGGTTACTCATGAACCGCACTTCGACCTCTTCAATCTATCATCTCTTCTAAACCCTACAAATTACAACTGTTACCAATCTCTGTTCAATCTTGACACGATAAAATCATTTGATGCGCTTTTCAATCCCGACATATTGCGGTTAGCCATTCTCCTTTCAACAAAAAACAACTACAAAAACCCCTTGTTATTCCAATCTCCAGAAAACAGTATCCCTTCTAATTGCACAACTCAAAGTGGCCAATTCTTTGATGGAACCGCACTGGTACAACCGAATGTGAGTCAAATACCGGCCCAAATCCCTACCCTATTGAACCCATCGCTGCTTCAACCTAATTTGGTGTCGGACAATTTTGTGCAACCCGATTTGCAAGGTCTCTGTGAAAATTTTGACGCTGAACTCCGTGAAACTTTGTTGGAAACTACACCTGATATTCAGTGGATGAACAATCAGACGACTTGCTGTAACCCGAATTACAGCAATCAGACTTCGGGATTGTCGACACCGGGTTCTGATGTGGAGAGGAGCAGGCACTCAAGCAACTTGTTGAAATTTGAAGCTCCTGAACTGGGAAATAAATCTGCTGTTATTCTTAAGGAATAATAGTAACCTATTATTCCAATCCCAACCATTGATGTTAGTTGAGATTCGCTCTTAAAAAAGTTCTTTCGTTGAGATTGGCACATGGAAAAATCTGAACGGTTGGGATTGGAATAACAGGTTCCTGTTATTCCCTGAGAATAACAGCAGATTTAATTATTTCCCCTGAACTGTGGGATGTTAGTGACTTCTTTTAGATGGAGAGAGGAAGGGAGAGACTAAAGGTTATGAAAATGTTATGGACTGTATAGTTTGTTTACCTTTTTGGTTTATACTTAGCCAAGTGGGTTCTCTACAATCCCAGCTGCAGGGAGCTTCAATGCTTCAAAAAATTTATAATTTATCCAGATGCAAGTTCTTGAAGAAGCTGGGGTTGTAGAGGATTTGGTCCTTCCTACAAGTCATGTTATATTAAATTACCGTGAGAGAGCTTTGTTTTTATATATATTACAAGTTTTTAGATAGTGTAAGCATGTTTGTTTTCGAATATAGAAGCTTTTTCCAAGAGTAGTTGTCTTTGTCAAGCTGTGTTACTGCACTTATAAATTTCTTTAAAAAAAAAAAGAAAAATGATAGCAATGAAGCGCACAGCAGAAATATATAAATATTGAAAGCATATATACCTTGAATTAATTAATCCAAGGTGTTAGAAAGGTCAAAGATTCAAGCACATCTAACTACTATTGATAATCACATTTCAATTATGTAGTATAGCATATATTCTAGAAGGTGTTATCTATATTACATAAAATAAATTAAGGTTCTAAATTTCTTAGATATGTATGTCATATTATTTATGTTCACACATGTTCAATGTATTTCTATTCCCTAATTTATAATGATATGATATGCATTATATGTCATTATTCTCTCTAAAAAATAGTCATTTACCATATCTACATTCTTGTCGATACATTTGGGGTGAACTCTTACGCCATAAAGATATGACAAAAGAACATCTCTGCAATATCTCTCTTGACACGACATGTGGAGCACATTTTCCAATCAGGTGGAGGGTCGATATCGTCGAAGTTCTCATAAAGAACGCTTCTAATAGTCGGATCATCCATGGTAGCATATTTTTCAACCTCGTTGGGTGAAAACCCTAAACGAGATAAACGTCTCCTAAAGCGGGCTTCACCCGTCCAAAAATTGTTATCGAGGGATATGTGAGCATTGCGTGCGGTTTCACTTCTTCTTTTTCGAAGTTCGGATTTGGGTGCCATGGTAAGATATAGGGTTTTATCAGACTATGATGGATTAAATAATTTATATTAATTCTCAACAATTTCTAACAATTTATATTAATTCCTAATAATTTCTAAATAATTTTAGACTAAAAAAATAAGAGGGATGCTTCTATGGATGTAAGGACCTATTTGTAAATGAGCATATTTTCATTTTCAAAGTTCAAACAGTCGATCCGACCGTTCAACATTATCTCCATATTAAAATGTACTTGGAGGTCAAATTTTACATTTTTTTGAATTTTTTTACTATTGATTAAGTATTTTACAAAACTAGTCAAATTCAGACCATTGAATTTTGTACCCATCTTAATAAATAGTAAAAAAATTCAAAAAAATGTAAAATTTGACCTCCAAGTATATTTTAATATGGAGATAATGTTGAATGGTCGGATCGACTGTTTGAACTTTGAAAATGAAAATATACTCATTTTACAAATAGGTCCTTACATCCAAAGAAGAATTTGCCAAAAAATAAATACAAAAATTTGAAGGACTTACATACAAAATGGGAGGCAATCTGTTGGAGAAAGAGAGAAAGAGAGGAGAGAGAGTGAAAACTAGAAATGAATGGGGTGAAAAACGGGAAGGGTGCCCTCGAATATATAGGCAATAGCAAACCGCCTCAGCATGGGACGGTTTGGTACGTACAGGCAGCAGACTGCCCCACTGTGGGGCGGTTTGGTATGGAGAGTGGACCGCCCAAACATGGGGCGGTCAGGGTGTTTTTGAATAAAAATTCATACCGATGACAGATTTGTTATTTTTTTTTTAAGGTATTAATAAAAATAACGGAAAAATAATCAAACAAGTGAGTCATTTCTGAATGAATTTAGAAATAAGATTTTTTGCGCTAATATTTTCGTTGTGAATCGCATGCATTTACAAGTTGTATGAACTAGCTAGAACAAATATGGATGCTTTGTTAGAATAGAGTAATAGACTTAATCTAATTACTAATTAATTAAGACAGCTGGTCGAGAGGCGGGCCGAAAATTCCTTTTTGCATTTTATATATTCCTTAAAAATCTTTCTAAACACTCTTTAATTGAAAATTTCAGTTAAGTGGAATTTTTGTACTCTATTGATTATTGATTCATGCTTTACAATGTACAATACAAAAACTGTTTATACAAATTGAGGTTATATAGAGCCGTTGCAAGCAGTGTTTTTTTTTTTTTTTTTTTTTTTTTTAAGGTTGACAAGCAAAGCCGGCCAACGATTTGTATTGATAATTTAAAAAGAGAGTTATTTACATCCCCAAAGGAGGTATTAATTACATATCACAACTTGGGGTGAAAACAGAGTGAATACGGAGCAGATAGTGGTAAAATTATATTCATATTTTTTTTAATTTTCCGGATACGGTTACAGATACGGATCCGATCGAATATATATTTATTAAAATAATATTACAAAATATCAAAGTTCATAATATTTATCTAATTTTAATGGTGAATAACAATATTTTTTTCATAATATATATTAAAATACTATTTGGATATGGATAATTGAAACGTAAAATTATATCAGTATCCATATCCACACGGATATTCGGATATCGGATATCCACATCTAATTTTTTGAATACAGATCAGATATTATCCATACCGTTTTCACTCCTAATCACAACTCATAGTGCAAATAAAAAAGCTAAAAAATTAATGAACATAGCTTCACGGTCTCTTTGTGTCCTCTCTCTTTGTGTGCCAGTTTTGAATCTGGGTGAGTGTATCATCTAACAGTGTCGCCACCGGTTTTGATTTGAGAGAGAATATTCTCGCATTCCTTGTTGGATCATATTTCCAACGTTGAGCATATATCTAATATAATTATGAAGTGTATATTGTTATAGAACTACAAGCTTAGTGCATTGGTACGAGTCATTGTTTCTTTTCTAACATGATACATGTTCAATTCTCGCAAATAGTATCTAAAAGATGTTGGGTGTACCGAAACCCATTAATAAAAAAAATGTATATTGTCATATATGATTGTTCTAATTAAGTGATCAATAAGAATTGAGAATAGTTGACAATCTATGTAATCATTATGATGTGGCCCATAAATGTGCAGAACTATTAAGTCAAATATCAAATTATTGATGGACTGATTATGAAATTTGCAATTAAGAAGAACCGCTTACTATATATATATATGGATTGGTCCCCAAGGCACAAGACACATCGTATACACAGGTCTTGAGCAACAATTATTCTCTACAGAAAATACAGATTTGTGTGTCTTCACTTCTTCCATCATCAAAGAATAGAGAGGAGAAATCTATTAAGGAAATTGAAAAGAATTTCTCAAGGGCCAAGTCTTGTTGTCTTGGAAGGCTTATTTCCACGACCATATATAAGACAAACCGACAATAAGGGGATTCTTGCCATTAGTCTTGTCTCACGGAGGCGGTTGTTGCTCTACCAAGAGATAGGATATTTAAGTGGAATTTTTGTACTCTATTGATTTTTGTTCTTCTTATTGCTTGATACTGGTATGAGATTGGTACATGTCAAGTTTGAGTCCTTCAACCTCACTGTTTTGCATGACAGTAAAAAGGGAAGCGAAATTAAAGATTGTGAAATCGAATTCGACTTTCACATTGTGCCTGTCAGGTGAATAATCATTGTCTTGACACTGTTTTAGAAGACATTTTAGCTTGACTGAGTTGGTTTGGGATAATGAATACTTGGCCTAACAGTGAGGCACAGTTGCAACCATAGAAGGAAAAATCAGAATTGGAATCGGGATCGGCACCGTCCGATCCCGATCCGGATTGGAAAATCGGTCGGAATCGACCGAATCGGATTGAAAAATTGGACTTTTTTGCCAGAAGCTTGTTTTACACTAAAAAAATAGAAAAAAAATTGATAAAAAAATTTAGAAAAATTATTACAATCAAATAATCCACTAATACAATATATAATACAAGCATTACAACTAAAAACACACTCTTTCACTCCCAGAAACTATGTCGTGCTGGCTGGATCACTTCATCATTGTCTATTGTCTGTATTATGATAGAAATGAGGGTATTGTTGCCCCGAACCAAAAAAGAAGACATTGTAGACTCAAATAAAGGATTGTTAACATCTTCATATCCATATGCATATGGTATGGATATAGTACAAATTACAATTTTTATATATAAATGAGTTATATTTTCTAACTACAAAGGTTGTATGGTGTAGTGGTAGTTGACTTTGGTTGCTTAGCTAGAGAGCATAGGTTTGATTCACGCAGAGCTCAAAAAAGTTTTGGAGTTTGTTTAATTCGCATTTCGGCCAAACTTTAACTGAAATCGGCCGTTTCAGTGGAATTGGTCTATTTTGGTCGAAATTTGACTGGAATTCGTCTTTCGGTCCGAAACGGCTGAAATTTGATGAAATCTACACTAACCGCGTAACTCGGCCTGAAATCGAATCGGTACCGTCCGATCTCGCTCCGGAACGGCCGATTTTTCCTTCTATGGTTGCAACAGCAAGCGCATCCATAAATACTAGAGTTTTGAAACACGAAATTCAAACAGCCACCATTTCATGTAGGAATGTCCAAATTGGGTGAATCTTTTTTTTGTTCTTTTCATCTTGGTCTTGTCTATCTGCTGGTAAAAAGGTTTGACCAGACTTGAAGCAGGTTTACCAGTATGAGTTGTACACTGATCAGAGGTCATTTTGGGGATTTTGGTGGCAGTTTGGTGTTTCCAGACATGCTGTCTTGCGAATTTTACACAGCTCAAACTGTATGTCCAGATTTTATGTTCTTCGTATCAAAATTTCCAGCAGGTCATGAACTTGCATCTTTGATATTTATTATTTTATTGGAGGATCCTAGGCTTTATTCATTTTGATCAACTATTGAGTTGAACTGTGCCTATCTCAGTTATTTTTCCTACACCTATCTATTGTTGCATTGATCACTACAAAGAAGGGTCATTGTTTTATTTAAAGAACTCAGATCCGAGACCATGATTGAGGTCAGGATACAAGTCTTCTCTTATTACATATCGTTCAAAATAGAAAAGAAGAGAGAAAGATATTCAATCAAGCAAAGAAATAGAATCAAGGAGAATAAACAGTAAAAGGAGAGTAAGAGATTTCATGCTCCAAGTTAGGGGCATTTTATTCATCCATGGTAATCCTTACACAGTGGCCTCTTGAGGCATTACATTGCTGGATTTTAGCTACTTCCTACCTATTTTCTAATTTTGATTTGAGGTGGAGAAGTGACAGGGATTTGAATAGAACTTTTGCGTTGGATTTGCATATTATCAGTATATGTATTTGGGGCTTCCTTGCTATATTGGAGAAATCTCTTCTTCATTCCAGGGGAGGGGTTTATATAACCTCAGCATCAGTATAGGTTTAGGGTTTGCATTGGCCTTGCTGGCATTGATATCTTCCATTTATCTGCATCAATTTGAATCCATGGGCTGGTATTGTTTGCTGACACCTTAAGCCTTATTTCTAGGGTGTTCTAGCCAATCAAAACATGCCCTGCTGGCAATCCATGTGATGAGAATGTGTAGCTTTCGGATTTAATTCTATTCAATAACTTAGATCTGCTACCATGGGTATCATGCCTCTCTTGCAACTTGGGAGAAGATCCTTCTATTTTGGTTGTTTTTGCATTGGCTCTTGGACAGGTGTTAATGATGACATATTATAATTCAAACGCCAGTTGGTGAAGTGGTATGGTGTTCCTGCATCAGAACAGGCCTCATTTTGGGTTTTGAACTTCAATTTCGCTTGGCCTTTTAGAATTCGCCAGGAGGTGGGTTTAACATTCCTTTAACATGTGCCAGAGATAAGCACACATCTTCTCCTGCCAGCTGGGCTATCTGGTGATCAATTGTGGAAAAGGTAACCTGCTGACATGGTCTTTGTCACCTGAATTGAACATTACATCCATTGGCACACTAATTTAAACACCAAAACAATTTCATTTGGTCTTAGCGACACCTTCCAGGAGTTTAGAGAGAATCATCATTTTATCACTTGCTTTGATTCAACTGGAACCTTAGCCATCAGTGACTACCCCTTGGTTTACCTAATTAGGTCCCTTTCTGCTTTCAATTGAGTGATTATGGTGTGTCGCCTAGTAGTGGAGAGCGCGTTTGCAACCTTAATGTGAGCTCCCGAATCGGGCAACCAACTACCTTTTCCCCTTTCTTCCTGTTTACTTCACGAAAGTTCAAATTAGTGGATTTTGTAGTATCGTCTCATTGGGTACCACTCGAGTCCAAAAGGAACCGAGGTAATTTCTCTTCTCAATCACGAATTTAGCCTCCCTTTTCTTTTCTTTCTTCTGTTGCCGGGAAGAGGTTGAAGAAGGAAACAGGGCTGGCAAACGTTGGCCTACTTGTCAGCCTCACCAAAGGTAGGAGATCGCTGACCTTTAATTGTTTAATTTAGATGTACTGGTTGCACATAGACTGTGTAGACCATGCCTGAGACTGTTCAATTTGGTTCATGCCTTTAGGTAGATGTGGTCCCTGATAAACCAAGTCATTGACCATTTGGTGTACCAAGTTCAAAACCTCAGAAACGTGTCTGCCTATATCCAGAGTCCAGCAAAATTACTCATAAGCCACTGATTTGTGGGTCATACCCGTCAGCTCAGGGTTGCGTACCCCAATTTGTACCCAGATTGTATCGGGCATTATCTATGGGTACCTAATCTTGCGTGGCACCGATCAGAACCTTAGATTTTGTGAAAATCATAACTTTTCAACCATTTTGAGTTAGAGATGCATTACATATCAAAATTCATGATTTCTTAAGTAGAATTTAATCATGAACTTTATTTTGTAGATTTTATCTCCTATTTTGTGGTATTGTACCAAATTAACGTATGGTTGACATGTTAATTGGCCAATTTTGTTAATTAAGTGGCATCATTGTCCAAATAATTAAGTCCCAACATTTTAGGGTTGAACATTACCAAAAACATATATATGCAAAATTTGAACAGATTAAACGATTCAGAATCGAAGCATAGAAACTATTATTATTTGATTCACTCCAATATCTTATATAAAAAAATTTAATTATATTTTTTATATTTATCTTACACTATTAGAAGATATTATACACTTACTATTTTTTAAATTAAATATGAAGTATGTTGAAGAGGGAAATAAATTTGAGTATTCGTAGCTAATGATATATATAGAGAGAGAACTTTATTCATGTGTAAGTCATTTTTATTCATACAAAGTTGTTGTACTATTAGATAGTCACTAAATAAGCATGGAAACTATTTGAGTAAAAAAAATATATAAAGTAGGAAAATATTATTTTCTAAGATTAATGTACTCTACCATTTTTATGATATGTCCGCTTATTTTCCGAAAATTGCAACAGTGTAAATTTTTCATTCTAAGTGTGAAACAAGTGATTATTGACCTTGTTCCATACAATCGTTACATCGTATCATGGTATGTCAAGGTGATCTTTTCAAATAAAATACCTAGTAGAGCAGGGGCGGAGTCAGAATTTCGAACTATGAGGGTTAAATATATATGGGGGTCAATCATATAAAATTTTCGTGTGGAAAATGAAAGTCAATTTTACAGTTTCTTGATATTTTACTCTAAATTATATAGAAAATTATACATAAATATAAAAAAAAAAAAAAAAATGAGGGTCAATTGACCCCCATACTCTCTCTTTATCTCCGCCTCTGCAGCAGAGCAACTACATGTTCCTAACTAGATCTAAAAATCTTCACTTTGTTGTGTTTAAATGCGAAATGAGACGCACTGTCAGAGAATATTAACATAATGCATCCATTTCTTGTGGGGCCCATCTCATGTGTACATATCAATGTTGTAAATAATGATATGCGTTCGTTAGACAGATAGGGTACCCGCTAAGTGATTAATGTTTTTTATTCATTTGTAAATCCTCTTTATTCCCTTTCTATTGATCCATCGGAGAAGAATTGAGAAACCTCTTTGATTAATTACCATCCACAGAAAATGAATATTTTGATATATTCCTCTTTTGCTATTTGATCTTAAATCTCCGATTAAATTTCAACAATATGGATAGTGTGGAGTTACGCTTAAGAGCAGTGTTTCGTACAAGATCAGAGACAACTTGATTTATTTTATTTATTTATTTATTTATTTAACTATCTGAATTATTCTGAAATTTACCCTATCAATTATATTAATATATTTTTAAATGTTAATTATTAAAATAAAAGAAATGTTTAGCTGAAAATATAATATTGAAGAACTTGTCATTAATCGAGGTGAAGTGGAACCCATTTATTTTTTGTTTTAATATGTGACGTTAATTATTAATTTGACTATGTGGGCACATTTTAATATAAAGATCATATTGAGCGGTTCGAATCGATTGTTCGAACTTTAAAAACAGAGAAAAAGACGTAGAGCATGATTGGAGCACAAAATTAATTGTGCATTTTAACCCTCCTCTCTATATATATATATTAGGGGTGATTAATGAGCGAGCATGAGCGAGTTGGGGTATGCTCATGCTCGGCTCATTAGCTTAATGAGCGAGTTGTTAATGAGCGAGTTAGAGCGAGTTGTTAATGAGCGAGTTGTCGAGCGAGTTACCGAGTTGTTTAAAATACATCATTCAAAAACTAATTTTCATTTATAGAATTTAACAAATTGTCCATAAACAAGTTTAACAAAAAATTGTCCATAAGCAAATTAAACAATACATAATTTAACATAAAATTGTGCAGAAGTAATTAACAATACATAATCTGACTCTTTGTAACTTTAGTTTTGCAATTTTGCAGTTTTGCCTCTAAAGTTTTTAGTCTGTGAAAATTTTGCTGCCGCCTAAATAGTTTCAAAAATTTTAGCTACAGAACCAAATACTATTTTAGGAATTAGATGTGGCAGGATTTGCGTAACTAATTTCTTAATGAGCTAATGAGCGAGTTATGAGCGAGTTGGGGTATGCTCATGCTCGGCTCATTAAGTTAATGAGCGAGTTGTTAATGAGCGAGTTATAGCGAGTTGTTAATGAGCATTTAGCGAGCGAGTTATGAGCGAGTTACGAGTTGTGAGCGATTTACTCACCCCTATATATATATATAGAGAGAGAGAGATGGGCTATTGTGCTTTGCAAAGTAAAACCCCCGTTTACTTCGGGTCATATTTTGCATTTTAAAAATTCAAACAACCGATCCGAACCGTTCAACATGTTCTAAATATTGAAATGTGCTTGCAGACTAAATTTTACATTTTTTTGATATAATGGTACGATTGGTATTGCATTGATCGATAATGCCATCTCTTTATTTGTTTAAGCGCTTAATTTAATTATTGCTAGTATCAATTATGTTTTTATTTTATCGCCAAAGCTTCATAATTGATTAGGTAGTTGGATTTAAGCAACAGACAAAATAAGTGATGACCGATCCATACATACATCTAAAGATCATTTAACTTTTATTCAAACCCCTCTGATTTCTTTAAAATCTACATTAATACAAAAACTTAACATGGAGAAAATAATTCATCATTTACTGAGTGATAATCTCTTAACATTAAAAGAGTTTATTCGTTGAGGTTTACAGTTTGTGTGATTACCATATTAGCACCTAAACTGCATGATCCCACAATAGAATTAGTATTGTAGTTCAGGTATAGAAATTGTGTTGGGGTTCACTAATTGTCACCTCATTTGTATGACATCAACTTTTGTGTGATGAGAGAATTGTATATTTATAGCTCTACTAAATCCTTGAATACATTGAAGGCAAAACTTCAAACAATAAAAAAGCATTGTAATAATTGCATAAGATAGTTTGCTTTTTACATTTAGATATTGGATGAAACTCATGATGTTGTCCATTTGGGTAGAATAGAAAAACTAAAGGATCAATTATGAGACTGTCTTTTGTTTTGTTTTGAACACCAGAGACATGGCCAGAGTGGTATTTTGCACATTCTAACTTCGAAGAAGAATTGGCCGGAGTGGTATCATCTCAAATGTCTGTCCATATAAATTTCTGCCACAACTTTTGAACACTTGTGGTTTACGAGTCTTGTTGGTGTGTGAATACAATTTGAATTTAAAAAAAGAAAGAAAAGCTTTCGCACTTGAAAAACAAAGAGAATTGAGTGTTCACGCCATCAAAAACAAAGAATTGAGAGTGTTCACGCCATCATTTTTGCGCATGGAATAGAAGTGAACCAAATTGAAAATATCGTACAATCTTTAATTTGTGAAATAGACTTCATTATACTGAATTGTTGTTGTCATCCATGAACCAATATAAATATAAAGCTTACAAAATTTTCTTTTTTTTTAGAAAAAATGTGAGTCCAACCCACACTTGATTTCATTAAACCAGTTACGTGAGTTTTGAATTTTGTAACAAAGTTGAAAGAAAAAAGGATACTCAAAACATTTGAGTAATAAAACATAAAATGTGAAATAAGACAAGTAATAAAATCCAAAAAACTAAAAAGCTAATAGGGTCCAATTGAATTAAATCGGATTTGATCTTCTTTCATGATCACAGGTCACCCCTGGTTGTGCAGCAGGTTATCCATTTCTTCTCTGGTACAAAGCCCCCAGCCGGTAAGTGTACCAGCATTGGTACCAGTTGAACCAGTACACTTTCTTCTCTATTATCAATGTTGGTATTGTCTCTATTGCTCAGTCGAAGTTATTGTACCAGCCTTAATTGCAAAAAATCCCACATCGTCCTTGCATTAGTCATTGTTGTGCTGCTGCCTCTGTAAAAATTGCAACTGAGAGACGATTTCCTCCATCAGCACATGTGGCTCCTTGCGAATGTCTCTAAAAATTCTAGCACACCTCTCCCTCCAATAGCTTACATAATTTGAATATCAAGAAATGTAAAAACAGAATACACACCTGCATTTATAATGTGCGTTGGATAAAATAAAGTGAAGAGGTTGTGTATCCTGACAAATACTTGTACAAACATAAGGATTTAGGGGCGATATAATTATACTGGTGCCAGTTGTTTTTTCCTAAATCACAAAACCATGATGCAAGATTATACTAAATGACAACTTTGGTGTTTAGGATTTTTTTTTTTTTTTTGGTTTCATCCATGACCCGTAGGCCTACATCAAATTCCTTAGAACTAGATCCTAATTACAGTTCTTCAATTCTAAAACCCGGTGTGCCAGTTCCTTCCTTGTCCCAGCCATATATTCTTCCTCGGTTAACTAGGATATGCGCCATTTTGATTCCTTGGTCTTCTCTGCTGCAATGTGTAGCCCTATATTTACCTCCCATCTGGTTCTGTAAAATCCAAGCGCTCCAGATATGATCAAAGGCCCTCCAGCCATGTATGAGTGGCTGTCTGTGAGATAGTGAATCCACAGTCTCTACAGAGTCTGGAAAACAGTGCCTTGCTGACAATCTAGCTGCTGCATCAGTATGTATGCTTCGAGGACACCCCTTGCTTCAGTTGATAGTGCACAACCTAGAAATTGGAAAAAGAGAGGCCTTTCCCTATGCAAAAATCAACCAGATGAAAAGGAATGGGAGATTGAGTGGGATGAATTTTGGAGACCAGTGGGTAAAAACACGGGCAAATATGCATCTTGGACGGGATTAGAGGCTACACAATGGGTTAATATTCTCTATGATAGCTAGGAAAGAGTGGATGACGAAAACAGAAAAAAACTCTGAGAGACAATCAAGGTAAAATACATTACATCCCGATCATTTTTTTATTTTTTACATTATCAATGTTTTAAGAAAAATTAAATATTAGTATGATTTTCTATTGTGAATATATCAGATTCATTGGAAGATCCCGCACGATAAACCGAATGACCATACACTCAAAATTATGAATTAATCTTGGAAATAATTTAAAAGCACGCTTGTAATAGGTTATCTAAATAAAGATACAGACTATGGATTGATCCACAACTATGGGAGGCTTTAAAAAAAAATTGAAGTCCACAAGTATCAATCAATATACTTTGATACTTGTGGACTTCAATTTTTTTAAAGCCTCCCATACTTATGGATCAATCCAAGCGTACTTTTAAATTGTTTCCAAAATTCATTCATAATTTTGAGCGTATGGTCATTTGGTTTATAGTGCGAGATCTTCCAATGAATCTGATATATTCACAACAGAAAATTGTACTAATTATTAATTTTTTTTAAAACATTGACAATTGTAAAAAATAAAAATAAAAAGATTAGGATGTAATGTATTTTACCTTAACTGTCTCCCAGAGTTTCTTTCTCTCTTCGTCATCCACCTTTTACCGGCTATCATAGAGGATATCAACCTGCTCTGTAGCCTCTAATCCCGCCCAAGATGCGTATTTGCCTGCATTTTTACCCACCACTCTCCAAAATTAATCCCACTCAATCTACCATTCTTTCTCATCTGTTGATTTTTGCACAAGGAAGGACCTCTCTTTTTCCAATTTCTAGGTTGTGCACTAACAACTTAATCACCCGAACCTTCATCCGACATTAATTCATCTGATTGATTTGACATGACTCTGACGTAGGGTTTAACCAATCTGAAATTTAACAAGACAGATTTAATAGCTTAAAACAAGATATCGCAGCAAGCATAGAATTTTATTTACTACCAGCCTCGCTCCAACAAATGAACAAAAAATTAAGTCACCAATCGTAACAGTTTGAACTTTCAAGGTACCTTCAGCCCGTTTTGAAAGATGTTAGATTAGAGTAAAAAAATTTATTACTGTCATGGAGAAACAAGAAATATATTGAAGTGTTAAAGGATATATATAATAAATTAGTTGTTGTCCTTTTTCATCTTTTGTTTATTTAAGATTGATACAGTAAGTTGCATGACAGCACAAAAAATCTCTACCTAATATAAAAATGTACATGCACATGGGTAATTTACTAAACAATAGATGATGAGCTACATAAACCAAAAGCAAAAATGCAATAACTAAATGGTGATTCCAAGCATTTTTTTTTTTTCAAAAGGTATAATTTTTTTAATTTTTGTTTATAAATTAATATCCTTTGGAATCTCTCAGAACAATTGCACTGTAATTTTAGCAGAAACTATTACCAGCATAGTAATTATTATTAGAGGACCGTTCTCTTGCCACAGATTTTAAATGCCACCAAATGTCACAAGATTCAACCCTTTAATTCCAATTAATATACGGTCAAGATTTGCTCTAATAAATGAAAAGATAAATGCTTGTGCAACTGATTGAGCAAATCTGATTGAAATTAGAAGAACAACAATACATAAAAATATGCAATTTACTTTCTCTGATTAGGCTCAATATTCAATTACTGATTGAGCAAATTTTTCCTTTTTATTTACTGAAATACCATATTTTTAATATATATTAGTATATTAGGAGCTTGGCCCATATCTTTTTTATTAAAAATAAATTCTATAACTGATCAAATCTGATTGAAATTAGAAGAACAACAACACAAAAAAATAAAATCTGTGCTACTTGAGGCCTAAATTTCTAAATATCTACTGGAAGCATGATATTGAAATTGTTTGCTCCTTTATATCTACTGGAAGCATGATATTGAAATGGAAACTTCTTGTTAATTATTAAAATTAAAATTTGCAAGTTATACTTCTCGTACCATATTATGTTGACATAATATACTGTACATGTGAGGTGCAAGACATAATATACTGTCATTTTATATATGTGTAGAGTCCCAATTACCAGTACCCCTCGTGCCCATAAGTTGTATCTATAGCATATATGTACATAATAACATCTATTATTTTTCGATTCCATATTAAGTTGATACAAAAATTCTATATATAGAAAATTTATGAATATAAAATTTAATCAAGCTTCCTCTCTCTATCGGTACAGTAGTATAACACTGCCTAGTATAATGTTCCTTCCAATATACTAGGAATTAAATTTACAATAGTATAACCTATCAAATGGAGATCAATCACAACTGATGAAATTCGAATTTTAATGAACTTCAACCACATGTAAAAATTGTGTTGTAAATTCAATTTATAATATATTGGAAATGATTTGTGTCAGGTCCCCGTGAAACTGACAAAACTAATATTTATGGAATTTTATCAAACACCTGAAGGACACAACTAAATATAAATTACCAAACACCAAATAGACAGGCATCAATTAATACCTTCGCACATAGACAGGTAACAATGTGCATACACTAAAACTAAACCAATTATTTTTGCCACACATTGGAATCACCGTAATACAAAGCAAAATCAAGGAAGGTGTAGAGAGAAGTTATTGAATGAAAACAGAGAGAAAAAACGGTACTCACCTAGAAAGAATGGGGCCGGCGTTGCGCTGAGCGGCGGAGGGAGAAGGGGGCCGAAGTTGCTGAGCGGCGGAGAGAGAGAGACCCGAAGTGGCAGAGCGGCGGAAGATCGGTTTTGAAAACCCTAGGATTCGGAATAGAGAGGAGGGAAATGAAAATATTTGTTTTAAGAGGAATCCGAATCACCTCAGGTATGAACTAGTGGCTTGACACTACCCCTAATGGGCTGCCCGAACCCGGTCCGCCCGTGCCCGGTGCCCGGGGTACCCGTACCCGTGCCCGGGTATACCCGAGTAAACGGGTACAGGGGTACGGGTCTCAAACGGGCAGGGCGGCTTTTTTTGGAAACAAACCCGGGTGTACCCGCACCTGCCGTATCCGTGCCCGCTACCCGTGTACCCGTACCCGCCCCGGATGTACCCGCACCCGTTTACCCGTGCCCGCTACCCGTACCCGTGCCCGTGCCCGCTACCCGCCGTACCCTTTATTTCAAATTTTTTTCCCCCCACTGGCGACAGGGTCATGCTTTTAACAGAGCAGTTTTGGCTACAGGCAGCGCACGGAGTACAGAACTGCATATGATTAGTGCGCTGCATGAAGCTAAAACTGCTCTGTTAAAATATTGAGTCGTTCTACAGTACCGGTTCAAATCAGTCAAACCGGGTGGGTCCCACCTGTCATTTCTGTCCCGTACGAGTGGGTCCCACCCGTCAATTCTGTTTTTTTTTCGAATTTATTAAATTTCAAATATTATTCTTCCTCCAATCAAAACTCTATATATTCACCCCTCTTCCTCTCAATATTTTCACACCCTCTCATTCTCTCAATCTCTCAATCTCTCATAATCTCATTCTCTCAATCTAAAATTTTACTATTTTCAGTTTTTAAATTTATTGTTTGAAAAAAATATAGTTGTAAATTTAATTCATTCTACAAATACGCAAACAGAATTACGAAGGTATCGGAATTACGAAGTTCGGCACCTCCCGCAAGATTTTTCCTCGAGATTTAAAGGTTACATTTATTTCATGTTAGATTAATTTATTTTTGTAGAGTAAATTTATTTTATGCTAGATTTATTTTTGTAGAGTAAATTTAGTTTAATTTATTTTTGTAGAGTAAATTTAGTTTCATGTTAGATTAATTTAGATTTGTTAAATTTGTTAAGTAATTAGATTTGTTAGATTTATTTTACGTTAGATTTGTTAAATTTGTTAAGTACTTAAATTTGTTAGATTTATTTTATGTTGGATTTGTTAGATGTGAAGTAATTAGATTTGTTTTGAATAGGTTTGATTTTATTTTTGAAATTCGGATTTATTTTTAATAGGTTAAAAAAATATGTTAGATTTGTTTTTTTTTAAGATGTGAAGTAATTAGATTTGTTTTGAATAGGTTTGATTTTATTTTTGAAATTTGGATTTATTTTTAATAGGTTAAAAAAAATATGTTAGATTTGTTATTTTGAATATGTGAAGTAATTAGATTTGTTTTGAATAGGTTTGATTTTATTTTTGAAATTCGGATTTATTTTTAATAGGTTCAAAAAATAGGGTTAATTTTCTATGTACCCTCCAACTCTTGTTAATTTTCTTATTTATCCCTCAACACTTCAATATATTCTATTTACCTTTCAACTCATCCAATCCTTTCTTATTTACCCTTATAGCTAATTCACACACTTTAAATTTTTATATTTCCTATTATAGCCGCCAATTTTTCTTTCTTCAGTTGGCGTTTCTTTTTGGTTCTTTCTTCTCCATTTCAATCGGTCTGATTTTAAGTACCAAAGTAAAGCCACGCCTCTTATCTCAATATCATACTAACTATGCCAAGTGTTAGTACAGAGTCACTACACATCAAACATACTGGAACATGCTGTACCAGTTGCCAGTTAGCCACTTCCCTCAAATCCAGATATGTGCATCTTTTGGTACTGTATTAGTACATTCTGTACAGTATATGTATATCCATCCTTCATCAAAATTGAATTGTTTATTCTTACATGTTGGAATGATACAAAATAATATGGAAGAAATTGTGTTATTTGATAAGAATTTTATAATTACGTATTGCTTGTACAAATTGAACTTAAAGAAGCAACAACACAAAAAGATTATCCAATTGACACCATTATAGTATGGTTGGGCATGGACATTGGTACACTTGTACAAATTTATATGCCAAAACAATGCAACTTCTTTATAACAGTGGAAGATGAATATGTGACATTGTCCCTAGAGATAAAATTTGAAACAGAGCACATCATCATTTTGTGCAAGCAACCGCTGTACATGGAAGCCCCCCCTCCAATTGCAATTACAGAATAACTAATACAGTACAAAGCATCAACATTCAAAAAAATTTCTATAGCAAATAGGATTCAGATTGACTAGAAAGAGTCTTTTCTTTCCCACTTTGTCCTATCCACGCAAAATAATGATTATTACTTTCATTCTAGATCTTCTTTCCAATGTCACTGCTACTATAGAAATTTCTATACAGACTTTAGTAATCGACCTGATTGGTTGAAATTGATTTAGATCACTCCTATAACGTTTTTCTAAAAACTTGAATTGGTTTACGGTAACATTCTGCTTTTTTAGAGTTCTTTTTTCCGCTGGTCAATCAAACTTATGATAAAAGACACCAAGAGAGAGAAGAAGGGTAAAATGAAAAAAAAAACAGATTCTGAAAATACTTAATTGTGGATAATAACCTTTATGGGTAAATAGAAAAAGATAGACAAACTTAAGGGATATATTAGATATAATGAAGAGTATAAGGATAAATAGAAAACTGAACAA
The DNA here is from genome assembly GCA_028015225.1 of Carex myosuroides. Taxonomy (NCBI): domain Eukaryota; kingdom Viridiplantae; phylum Streptophyta; class Magnoliopsida; order Poales; family Cyperaceae; genus Carex; species Carex myosuroides. The sequence continues at coordinate 14,193,307 of CM051491.1, read as the reverse complement.
GTTTTGAAGGGTAAATAGAAAATTAACCCAAAAAAATATGTTAGATTTGTTATTTTGAATATGTGAAGTAATTAGATTTGTTTTGAATAGGTTTGATTTTATTTTTGAAATTCCGATTTATTTTTAATAGGCTAAAAAAATATGTTAGATTTGTTATTTTAAATATGTGAAGTAATTAGATTTGTTTTGAATAAGTTTGATTTTATTTTTGAAATTCGGATTTATTTTTAATAGGTTAAAAAAATATGTTAGATTTGTTTATAAATAGGTTGGATTGTTTTAGTAGGTTAGATTTTTCAAATAGGTTATATTTGATTTTTTAAATTCGGATCTAAATTTAATTGGTTAGATTTTATTTTTTGAATAGGTTAGATTTTATTTTTTGAAGATGTTATATTTTATTTTTAAATAGGTTAGATTTTATTTTTTGAATATGTTATATTTTATTTTTTAAATTTTGAATATTTTATTTGATTATTTGAATATGTTAGATTTATTTTAAAATAGGCTAGATTTTATTTTTTAATTTCGGATTAATTTTTAAATATGTTAGATTTATATTTTATGAATATGTTACATTTATATGTGAATATGTTAGATTTATATTTTGCTAGATAAATAAGTTATATTTGTTAGATAAATAAGCTAGATTTATATTTTATTTTTGAATATGTTGGATTTGGTAGAGTTATTTTTTTGAATAAGTTAAATTTGTTAGAGTTATTTTTTTAAAATAGATTTTTAAAATAAGTTAGAACAAGTTGTATTTATTTTGAATTAGACTTAAAATTTTAAAATTTGAATTAGATTATTATGAATTAGACTTAGAGTTATTTTTTTAATTTAGATTTACATTTATATTCAATTTAGATTTAATTTAATTTGCATCTAAATTTAGATTTAAATTTATATTTATATTTAATTTAGATTTGAATTTAGATTTGAATTTAGATTTAGATTTTTTTTTTTGAAATTCGGCAGAGGGCAGAGGCTTGCCTTGGTTATTTTTTTTTTCTTTTTCTTTTTCTTTTCTTTAATTTAATTTAGATTTATATTAGATTTGGATTCAATTTAGATTTAATTTAGATTTAATTTGATTTGCATCTAAATTTAGATTTGAATTTAGATTTAGATTTTTTTTTTTTTAATTCGGCAGAGGCACTTTTTTTTTTTTTTTGAAATTCGGCAGAGGGCAGAGGCTTGCCTTGTTTTTTTTTTCTTTTTCTTCTCTTTAATTTAATTTAGATTTATGTTAGATTTGGATTCAATTTAGATTTAATTTAGATTTACATTTATATTCAATTTAGATTTAATTTAGATTTATATTTATATTTATATTTTTAATATTTGAAGTAATTTACATTTATTTTTTTGAATAGGTTTAAAAGATGACATCTCCTACTCACGATGAGAATATGAATTTTGGAGCGAGAATGTCACAAGAAATTTTTGGCCCACCTCTACCTATGCAACCACCACCTAATTATCCACAAAATTATCTCCAAAATTATCCACAAAATTATCCACAAAATTATCCACCTAATTATCAAAGAAGGGATCAAACGCTAGATTTAAATTATCAACAACCCCCCCCCAAATGTATGCACCGTATTATACTTCAAACGATCCAAACATGTATATTCCACAAGAAACACATCAACCGACACCACAATATGCATATGGAGGCACTTCTTCTGTAGCATCGAGTCAAGTCACCCCCCTATAGAAGGTACTCTGTCAAGAAGTGTCACTGAAATTGAAGAAGAACCAATCATTCCTCCGATTGAGTAACCCCCCGAAGAGCTGTTGGTAAAGAAGACTAGAAGAATTCCTGAATACAATCAGCCGTGGGTCAAATGGTACAAGGTGACGACAGATGAGAATGGCAACATGCAAACCCTTGAATGTAAGGTAAAAAATTGCAAGAAACCTTTTTTTGTGTATAAACAAAGTAGTGGTATGACCAGCTTTAAAAGACATGTCGAAATGCACCAAAGGAAGGGTGAGGTTATATGTGAAAATGTTGGACCGAGACAAATCCAAACCCTTATGAACGCGGATGGTACTAGAACCAACCCAAAATACGATGAATAAAAAATGCTTAGTGAATTGGCCTGGTATATTACCCACAAAGAACAACCAATAAGCATGGGTGGTTCTATGAGTTTTGCCCGGTTAGTCATTCGGGGGTGTGCTCAACCAATGTATAAGAGGATCCATCATAGAAAGATGGTTGGTGAAATTAAAAACCAGTTTACCAAAACAAAAGATGAGCTCCGAGCTATATTTGCATACCAACAAAATAAGGTCTCAATTACCTCCGATATATGGACTGCCGGTAAACATGGCCTTGGGTACTCTTGTGTTACCGGCCATTGGATCGATGATCAGTGGGTATTACAAAAAAGGATATTAAGTTTTCGTGTGTTAGATTCCCCGCACTCAGTACATGTAATTTTCAAATCCATTATTGAGGTGTTACAAGAGTATAACCTTAAGAGAGATAGGGATAACAAGATTTTTTCTATTTCATTCGATAATGCTAGTAACAATGTAACTTCCATTGAGATTTTTAAACGGTCCCTAAACCCGATTATGAATGGTGCAATGTTTCACCAAAAGTGTGCTTGCCACATACTTAACCTCGTCGTGAAGGCGGGCCTTAAAACAGAAGCCGTAAGAGATTTGATCAATAAATTAAAGGATTGTTTGTCCCATATTGTTTCAAACCAAGAAAGAAAACAAAGGTTTGGTTTGATGTGCGTTCGTGACTTCGAAGTTCGATGAGATGTTTAACATATACCACTCAAGAATGGGTGACAACCAAAATCCGTCTTCGTCCCGTGCCGGCCCTAGGTAACAATTTAAATATCTACATTATTTAAATCTTTATTATTTATAATATCTACATTATTTGTCTACTAATTTTTTTAATTTTTTAATAGTTCCACTTCCAGGAGCACTAGCAGCGGTGGATTGTTAGCAGATTTCCAATCGAATATCCAACCGCACACATCCACAAACGAGTTAGTGAGCTATTTTACGGGGGTAAACGAAAGAGAAGATGAATTTGACATCATGACGTGGTGGAAGAGGAATCAAAGAAACTATCCAACACTGGTGATGATGGCCCGCGATGTATTTGTCGTACCTGTGTCAACCGTCCCTTCCGAAAGTTGTTTTAGTTCGGTGAACAGGATCCTCTCCGACAAACGCAGTAAGTTGGGTGCACATGTTTTTGAGAGACTTGTGTGCTTGAAAGATTGAATTGGTGCTGATGAGCGCAACCAACATCGAGATAATCAAGAATCATCATCCGGAGTCGACACTGAAGAAAGCGGTACCGAGCAGCGGCCCGCGGCTAATTCGAATTCAGACGGTGCGGAAGAGAGCGAACAATGGTATATGAATCCAAACTACTAGATAGGTAGTGTCGGTACTCGGTATACATTTCTAACCTCTTTTAATCTCTATGATTATTTTTTAAATTATAATTTCTAAACGTTTAAATTAGTTCTTAAATTATTCATTTTAAAGAAGAATTACTAACAAACAAAAAAAGTTAGAACTCCGTCTATGTTATTTTACATAGCCGGTCCCAAGCCCGGAATAAAGGAGGAGGGTAACTTTTATTTTTTAATCTATTGTTTTAAAATAATTCATATTTATTTTTAAAGTAATTGATTTAAGAAATTTTTTGAATAGGTTTATTGTTTTCAATTAATTGATTTAAGATATTTTTTATTTATATTTTATTTAACCTATTAATTTATATTTGAATTTAGATTTAGATTTTTTTTTCTTTTGAAATTCGGCAGAGGCTTTTTTTTTTTAATTCGGCAGAATCCAGACTCCAGAGGGCTGAAATGCCTTGTTTTTTTTTCCTTTTATTTAATTTAATTTAGATTTAAATTAGATTTGGATTCAATTTAAATTTAATTTAGATTTGCATTTATATTCAATTTAGATTTAATTTAATTTGCATCTAAATTTAGATTTGAATTTTTATTTAATTTAGATTTAGATTTATATTATCAATTTAAATTTAAATTGAACGTTTACAAAATATATTATCAATTTAAAATGTTTATTGTTTTCAATTAATTGATTTAAGATATTTTTGATTTATATTTTGTTTAACCTATTAATTTATATTTGAATTTAGATTTAGATTTTTTTTTCTTTTGAAATTCGGCAGAGGCTTTTTTTTTTAAAATTTGGCAGAATCCAGACTCTAGAAGGCTGAAATGCCTTGTTTTTTTTTCCTTTTATTTAATTTAATTTAGATTTAAATTAGATTTGGATTCAATTTAAATTTAATTTAGATTTACATTTATATTCAATTTAGATTTAATTTAATTTGCATCTAAATTTAGATTTGAATTTTTATTTATATTTAATTTTTATTTAATTTAGATTTAGATTTATATTATCAATTTAAATTGAACGCTTACAAAATATATTATCAATTTAAAATGTAAACTACAAATTTCGAGATATAAATAAATTATGAAACTATATAATTAAACGGAGCCAATCCGGCTGTCTGATTTTAACAGAGAGGCCCTTTAATATTAGTGCAGATCTAATTTGTACGGATCATAAAGTAAATCGGATGATCCAGATGCATTAACTCAAAAGATTCTCAAAACCTTTTGAGTTAATGCAGAGGATACGAATTCCCTCAGGTATCTGAGGTGAGGGGCAAGTGCTAAATTCGGACCGTTTATTTTTACTTGGCACGAATCTCAAAGCAGACTCCCTTCGGTCTCCATAACCACCAGAATATCAGATTGAGTTAGGCCCGACTAGAATTAATTTGGATTGTCCTTTTTTTAAGATTGTACCTCAGATATCTGGATTAATGTTTTGTAAACGGGTCTGTCTGATCCAAACTTTCACAGTCCATGGGTTGGTATGATTCATGGGTTGGTATGATTCATGGGTTGGCACGATCCGGGTTAGGCGGGCCAGATTTAGAGGGGACGGCCCAAACCTGTGTCATGGCCCATGGTCCCGGTTGGTCTGGTCCGGTCCGACTAATTTTTTTTAATCCATTGTTTAAAAAACAATGAATTTTGGTCCGGTTTAGTTCGAGTTTGCCGGTTTTGGTCTGGGTTTGGTCCGGTTTTGGACAGGGTTTGGTCCGGATTAGTCCGAGCTTGGTCCGTGTTAGTTCGTGTTGGTCCGGGTTAGTATGGTCGAGTCCGAATTATTCGCGATCCGGGCTAAAACGGTCCACGGGTTTTTAATCAGCTGACCGGGTTGGTACGATTCTAGTGGAGAAAACCAACCCCAATCCCAGTTCGGGTTGGCACAAGTTTAGACTTCGGTCCGAATTAGTCTGGATCGGTCTCGCGGGTGGTCCGGTCCGAGTCCGGACCGACCGGTTCTTTCAAAACTCTAATCTGGAGGGGGGCGGATTCGAGGGAGAGAGAGGGAGGGAGATTAAAACCGCACTAAAAGGAATTACATCTCTGCATTCCACTTTAGAGAAGCATCATGGCACGAACCAAAGAGTACCATTGTAATATTGTATAAGGTTTTGAGTCTATTATACACAAAACAGTAATATTTGGTTCACAATAAATCTGTGAAAGCCACAGAATAATCCACAAGAAGAGAAACGAAACGAGAGAGTGGATTTGGTTCATTTGTATAACAAATCAATTTCGTACTGCTTTTTAGTCCATTATACAAAAGACAATAATTTTTTGTTCACGATAAATCTTGGGAAGCCATAAAATAATTCTATTCAGGAGAAATTATAGAAAAAAGTTGTAAATAATTATATGACACTTGAATTTTATTGAAAGATGTAACTATAGAAAAAGTATATGAGAATGCAAGTTTATCCAATTATATATAAACAAAATGCATATGAATGTCACTTCTACTTAGGTAAACTCTTTGCTGTCAAAGCTAAAAAAAGACCGGTTTAATGTAGAAGTGATGACCTGTGTATATATATATATATATCATATCAGGATGAGAAAAGTTGATGACACATGTAATTATTGTTTCTTTCATCTCCAATCAAGTGAACAATTAATATATTTAAGAAGACTCATCACACATGTAATGTTCAAAAGGCCTGTCCTTTTAAGCTAATGATTAGATGCATCAATTATTTAACCAGTTGTAAAGGTTTATGGACTATATAGCTCATGATTGGGATTAGGTTTCTTTGCAATTTTTTCAATTTTGGTTTCTTTACATGTGCTTAAATGCTAATTAACCCCAACCTTGGAAACCATGTATTTATTTCACATAGTGAAAGTCTGAGAGTTAATGCAAAATGCAAATTCTTTGTATTCTTTAACCTCAAATATTTTTCATTGGATAGTGAAAACTTTCTGAGCATGAATATTCAGGATATTATTATGAAAAATAATAATTATGGAATATTTGTGTTTCTCTAAAAAAAATAAGGTGCAAACAATATAGAACAAACATGGTATGAAGTTTTTGATAATAAAATTACTTGATAGTATGGTCAATATTTCATTCTAAAATCCATATGATATTGTAAAATTCCCTACCTTCCCTATTCCATGGTTTATTTTTTAAACGAAATATTTCATTTTTGAATATCAGGACCATTTATGTTAATTACAATCTACAAATTGCCCTTTTTCTCATCATTGTTTTGGGGTCCATTTTTTTAATTCCATTTAAGTTGTTCATAAATTTTTATGGCACCACCTTGAATCCTTGATAATGTCATGATAACTTTGTCTAAACAAGGTCCCCCTTTCTTTTGGAAAAATTTATGTTACCCACCCATCTGTAAAGACTAAAGAGAAATATAATGTTTGCAAAAAAAAAAAAAAAAAAGGTGTTTATGTGATAGTAACTCATAAGAGAATGGACAGATATCCCTCCAGGTACATGACTCAAGCAAATTGCAACGGCCGGCCCAGATTAATTATATCTAGGCCAAACTCAATCCGGTGCCTATTGAGACTGTAGGGGGTCTGTTTTGATATTTGTGCCATGTTAAATGGGTCGTCCGATCGTAATTTGCTTGAGTCAGGTAACATGAGGTGATGTGAATTCTAAGATAATATGAGACAATTCTTGTACTAAATGGGTATAGATGATATTTGTTAGTCTTCCATGGACATATACAGAAAAATGTTCACATTTAATAAAGAGGGAAAGTATTGAAAAAGAATGAGTGTGATGCAAAGTCTTACAACTTTCTCATGCATCATAATTAAATTGTTGGTGCATTATCTTTAAAATGTGGGCCCATATTTTTTTCAGGTCTTTTAACTTTTCTTTGTAAATAGGCCCACAGCCCTTTTAAGTTTTAAACTTTCATAATTAATCATATGTAAATAATGCTTTTATATGAAGTGAGAGAACATATCTTGCTGACATTTGATCTGGTGAATAAAATAATGTTTTTTTATATGAAAAAAAAATGCATGTTCAATTGAAAGTTTCTTTTCTCGTACAGAATTGTCATTCGGTCCAAGATGTTTTCACAAATTTTACCTAACAGTTACATCATTTTTTTCAAAATCTATAAAAACAGCTCAGACTGAAATGACAATTCGGTCCGAAAAAAAAACACTCCGGACCGAAATGACATCTCGGTTCTTATGGATTTGATAAAAACCAAAACAATCAAGTTGATTTGATAAATTATTATTTTTCATTTATGGTTTCTAAATTTTTTTTTCCAAATATACACATTAATCTATGCTATGAAGACATTGGTTTGGTTTTTACCTTGATGCACGTGGTTACTTGTCATGTTGCATGGATGTATTATCCTATGAGATTTTAATACCCAATCTATCCTTCTTGTCGCCATTGGAGGTGAGAATAAACAAGCACAATCAATGAACATATAAAATTAGGGCAGTCTAATAGGACAACAACATAGGTGGGGTCCTCAAAAAATTTTTTTTTTTGTGTGTTTTTACCCAACTTTAACTGTTTTTTTTTTTACTTATTTTTAAAAAAACATTTAGTGCTTGAAAAAAATGTAAATCGGATATAAACTTAATTTTTAATTAAATTTAAATGACAAGTTATACTTTTATGTGTAGATTTCAATTTGATATATAAAATTTGATCAAATGTACATTTTATTTTATTTCATTTTTTTATTATGTTGGTTCAGTCAACACCTGTGTCCTATATATGAAGGTTAAAAAGGCTAAATTACAGGAGGGTACAGCGGGAATGGTACATGTCTCCATAGGTTGTCCCCAAATTAATCCAAATGTAGGTCTGTTCAATTCGGAAATAAATCTGCTGTTATTCCATGGAATAACATGAAACCTGTTATTCCGTGTTGATATCAGAATAAGCTAGAGGTTACTGTTATTCGATTGGTATAACAGCAGTGGAACAATAATTCATATCATTTGCAGTAATTCAAATTTGAATTTCTTCGTAACAGATCTGAACCGTCCTATTAGTATTAGACCGAATTGATCTGAATTTTGATCGGACGGTTAGAGATTTAAAAAACCCAAGATGTAAAGTAAGGGAGAGGATGCAAACTCAACAAACAACAAGTGGTGACTTGGATTGCACCAAACAGTTAAAGAAAGTTGCATCTCTTTGTTCCCTTTCACTTGATCTTTTTCTTTTCTTTTCACTTGATTGTTGTTGTTGTTGTTGTGTTTTTTGCCTCTGCTAGCACAGAAATAAGAGTACCACAGTCCACAGTGCTCTTTCTTTTTGTCATGCTTTTGAGGCTCATCAGCTCACGGGTACTTTGGTCATTTTGTAAGGATAAAGGATTATCATGGCACAAATCAATGGTGGCAATGAAGGTTATCTGGAGTGTTCCTCTATGATGGATGAAATCATTAATCCAAGTACATCCTGCATGAACACAAATTAAAGAAAATATTTGAAACTTTTTAAATTAGTGCATAAACAAAACGGTTCATAACAATTAATATATCTATAACATGGTACCAAACTAGGGATCATAACATGGTGCCAATGAAGGTTATCCCGGTACTAGTCAGGTCAGGTATCCAAAGGAAATCTGAATTTCTGGAACAGTTTTGTTGCAAAAAGAAGAGAAATTTCTGAAAGAAGAAAAAATTGAGAGAATAAATCCAAATATAGTGCGCCAAACAGAACCAATCTGCTCACGTGATTGCTGTATCTTACTATGTCACGGGTCACGGGTCACGCCCAATGGGCCAATGGCTGATCCTGCTCACAACTATTTCATTTTAGATATTTATTAAATATTTTAACTAATTAGAAATATCAAACTTTTAAGTAATTAGATATATCAATAATTTGGTTCCTTTAAATTTGGTCACCAAAGTTCGATTTAAAAATTTCAGTCACCAAAGTTTGACACATAAATTGAATGTTTTGGTCACCAATCAAATTTGAATATTATATCAAAGTCAAACACCTAAGTTTGATTTACAAATGTCGGTTACCAAAATTTATTGGGGCCGCAAAATGCCTGTGCGGTCCCAAATATTTGGGGCCCCACTGGTGTTCTGCGGCCGTGGTAGATCCACAAATACTCAGATTTCGTGGTTTTTTGGTTTATTTTTTTTGAACAAATGGTAACTTTAAAAATTTCGGCAAATTCTGTGATCAAGAATTAAAATATACGTACGACTCTACAAAATCGAATTAATAGTACTTGCATAAAAAAAAAACATGTTTCATTTTTTTCCTTTCTGACAAAATATAAACTCTAAATAACCAATTTAGTAATGAGTGGGATTTTCGTGTCTGAATTGTCTAATCAACGTTAAAATTCTCATGAACAGTCTAGATTTACGGGACCGTTTAAATGTTTCAAAATTTTAAATCCATCACTCAAATCTCGACACGGATTGGACAAAACTCAATTTCATTAATAATACCATTTTTTTCTAGTGAACCAAAAAAATTCGATTTTTTTCCTTTCCGTAAGAAATATTTAATATATTTCTAGAAATAAAAAATTTTGGACGCTGCCTGGCTACTTGTTTCTCTCTCTTACAAGTTTGTCAGTTACACAGGTGAAGTGAGGCAAGGTTAGTGGCACGAATTCCAAAAGGCGACAAGTATACCTACTCCTTAGTCCTTTCCAATGCACATAATTCTGGCTTAAATCCGTTTTGATAGATATTGTTTAAATTTGTATTTAATTTAAACTTTTCTTAATTCCATACATTTTATTTAAATTAATTACTGTCGATGTGCAGACTATGCAGTGCAATAAATAATCCGGGGACGGTGCGAAAGTTATTTTTTTAATAATTTTTAAGCCAGGCCACGCCAGGTCATGATATTATTATTGCTTTTATTTCTAAGTTATTTTTTTAATTGTTATTATTATTATTATTATTATTATATTAATTAAAATTTCTTAATTATTTTCTAGACTTACGGTTACTATTCTTTTTTGTATTGGATACGTTACAAACTTACAACTCAGTGATCCATCCGGATATATAACCGTGCTAAGTTACTTTTCTTTTTTCTTTATATTTTTTTAATTTTTCAGTGCAGCTATGGATCTGGTTTCTTAGATTTTTTTTTTTGTGCACGCTCTTACAAGTATAGTAACAAATAAATAGTTTGGATTCGATTCAGCGAGATTAAAAATTTGTAATATCAATATAATTCGGAAATAATTTAGTACGGTGGGGTTATAATTTCGTGATACACGATATAATTCGAGAATGATTCGGTAAGGTACTAAACAATAAGACTCATTACAGACCTCGTGATCTCTCTTTCATGGTCCAGATATAACCGAATAATTTCCACGGTCTTTATGGACCAGACTGGGGGGAGGTCCAATAGGCACTGGATCAAATTCGTTCCGATGTCCAATCTCAGCAGCTCAATCTGCGTTAACATTCGTGTGTATTTGATGCGACCGAATCTTGATGCAGATCCAACGGTTTCTATGGATATTGGACCGAATTTTGTCCAATGCACATCGAACAGCGCTATATGAAGGACCACAGAGCGCGTGTGACACTATAGCGGTATAGCCTCTCTCTCTCTCTCTCTCTCTCTCAGTCTCTCTGCTTGGGTGCTTCAGCTTGTGTCTTTTTACACACAAAACCACCTCCCTTTTCATCCTCCTCGCACTCCCCAAATCCCAAATCCCTTCAGATTTTCAAAAAGATACTCACCTTTTCTCTCTTTTCTCACCAACAAAAACCCCAAACAAGCAAGCATAACAAACAAAGAGAAAGAAAAGAAAAGAAAAGCAATACAGTACAATGCGAGTCGCTTCATCGCCATTGCTCCTTCTTGTTCTCATCGTCTATGTCATCTCTCCGGCGATGACGTTGCCGGAGTTGGTTATCACGCCGGATTCCTACTCGAACGAACAACAGCCTCTAAACCCCGGCGAGCTCGCTTCTAACACTGTCCCTGCTCTCCCTGTTGCTCAAGCAAAGAATGGCACGTGTCACCTCGATCTTTCGAACGAGCTGTTCGGCGGCGTCTCGGCTGCATGCGGCGGAGGACGTGGTGGTGCCGCCTCCCTCGACCGTGGCCGATGCTGTCCCGTTCTCGCCGCGTGGCTCTTCGCTGCTCATGCGCGATCCGCTCTAGAGGTATCTGATCCACCTACTGACGTGGCATCGTACGGCGAGGATGGTCCCATGGTGCCTTACGATAACCAGAAGTGCGTGGATGCGTTACAAGTAAGTAGTAACGTTTCCTTTACCATACTTTTCTTCTTTATATTTCCAACTAGTGAAAATGCAAGATGTTCTTCATGCTTTATATCGTGATTATAGATATTGTGATTACAAATTTACCATTTACAAAATTAATCAAAATGTGACATGCTCCGAATAAAATCTGAAATGATGTTTACATTGTACATTTTTCAAATAATTTGTATCTCAAATGCTATTGTAGGAAGCGCTAGACAAGAAAGGTGTGAAGTTATCTCGGCCCAATGATACATGCGACACGGTGCTGTGCTTTTGCGGCATCAGGCTGCACCAGATCGGGTCGCTTCGCTGCCCTGCCGCCTTCTCTGTCTCTGTTAATGGTTCCAAAGGCACACAGCCATTGGAGTCTTTGACAGCACGAAATGCCACGCCCACTGCCGCTGTACGGGATTTGGAGAAGAGTTGCCGGAATGCGTCTTATGCCGGGTGCACCCGGTGCGTTCAGTCGCTTCAAAAGGTATATTCATTTGTATACTTATTTTTTCATTCAATCTGTTTCACAAATTGTGAAATATGAAAACTTTTCTGGTTAGTAAATTAGAATTTTGGTGTTGGTGCATTGCTTTAGGAAAATCTTAATTTAATTTTTACGAGGTATAAGACAGTATCTATTAGAAAGGTGCTTTTAGTTAAACTAAGATGAATTAAACCAAGTATTTTTGTTATTTGGTGAATAAGAATTATCTTTATATATTATCTTGTACTGTGGGCCTGTGGGCCTGTGGCACATAACAACTATTGAAAAGGGACCACTTTTAGCATGTGAAGAGAACTAGAAAAGATCCCTTGTCCTAGTATACATTTGTGGTAAGCTAAATCTTCAAATGCTCTATTTGTTTGCTCAGAAGCTAAATATATAAGGGTGATTTACCTAATTTTAAAAATATATGAGGCTATGGTAATGGTACTATGCTTATCAATATTTTTGTTTTCAAAGTTCAAATAGTCGATCTGAGCCGTTCAACATGATTTTCATATGAATATGTAGCTCACTAAATTTTGCATTTTTTTCAGGTTTCTTTCTATCTATTTTTTAGATATGTGAAAAATCACTATTTTGAATGGTCTAGAATCTTCCAATCAAGTGATATCTACATATGTAAGAACATAGTAAAAAAATTTAAAAATTATAAAACTTGATCTGCAGGTATTTTTTTGTATGGAGATCATGTTTATGCATATTGTTGTTTGGATTTTAAAAATAGAGATATTAACTCTAATACAAACCAATATGTACCATAGTACCATAGCCTCATTTTTGGAAAAAAGAGATAAATGAACCTGGTACCATGCTTCTTATAAACTGATGTATGCATGCATGTATGTAGTAAATGAAGTAGGAGACATTTACTGCTATGCTTCTAAGAAACTGAAATATGCAGTAAATGAAGTAGGAGACATGTTGAATTGTTTCAGTGATGAATTCTTATGTTAACGGTTTTTGTGTACTTTTGAAAGGAATGATAGATCCAGGTTTTTTCTACCCAAATTTGCTGCAAACCAATTTATTCCTTCTCATTAAATGATCCCCAAGCTACTCATGCATGGACATTTAATACTACAGCATAGTTTTTCTTTTCTTTTCAATCCATTTCTCTGTTCAAATTCTATACCAAGTGTTTGTTGGAAAATAGAAAGCTCTTTTAAAAATTTAATTTGTTCGGATGTTAAATCGCATCTTCATCATAGATTTGGGACCGTACCAATGGTACCATTGTTAAACCCTAAATCCTAAACCTCATCTTGACCAAAGATTTTGAATGAAAAAAAGGACAATCTATTATTCCTTTTTTAAAGATTAAATTTTTAATTTCTAAAAAAAAAAAAATCTCTTTTGTACATGTCTGAACTGAATTTTCATTTTTGCTGGTGTATATAGCTGAAGGGTGGGCCAGGCACTGGAGATAACAGCAGAGAGAGCAAAATGATGGGCCGGGACTGCCAGCTCATGGGGCTGACGTGGCTCCTAGCTCGCAACAAAACGGCATACATCCCCACCGTCTCAGCGGTGCTCCGCGCGTTGCTATACACAAACAGTGTTGCTCACATGCAGAGCACGTGCAGCCCAGACCGAGAGAACATGCCTTTGGCTGTGGATTCTCTCCAGTTCCAGCGCCTCACTGCGGATTCCTCCGTGGCCCCACCTCCTTCCTTGCATTTCATTGGTTGGACTTGGGGGCGGCAGCTAGTCGTTGGAATGCTGTGTTTGCTGTTCTGGCACGGACAGCTTATGGATTGAGATGTGTGAAAGATGTGACTGGGTAGGTAGGGGCCTTGCTTGGTTTGTCCTTTTCTTTTTGTTCGTTTCTGGCCTTGTAAATTCTTTTCATATTAACCCCCCTTCTTTTCGGAAATTTTGTTTTGCCTCTCTCAAACTTATTTTAATATTTACCATTAGAAAGCTAGACTAGATATGTGAAAATTATTTTATTGTGGGACTCTATACAATTTTATTTTAATGGGGATCATATGCACAAGTCTTTTTCACGCTTCTTTTGAGGAGATTGAACCTTTTAGGTCAACCATAGGTTGTCTGAGAATGAGACTTTAGCTTATCTAAATTCTACAAGTGATATTTCAAAAAAGGTTGAAAGTGCCATTATTTAATTAAGATAGCGTCGGATGCTAATCTAGCCTTTTCTTTTTGGGAGGTGATTTTGTAATTATTGAAAGAGGCCAGAGGGAAATAAAAAAAAATGTTTTCAAATCTTAGAGAATAGAGACTCATTTTAATAAATACATAAAAAGCAACTTTTAAATGAAATTTGATCCATTTAAATTAAAAGGGACTGTTGTACGAAATCAATGGTAGTCGGCTGCTATTGTTTTTCAATAGTTCACAATGTACCAAACACATGGCAAGCAGAGCATCCCGGAGGATGTTTGTTTGTTCTTAGCAATAAACTATAATTATTTGTGATGTTTGTCTGTTCTTAGCACTAAACTATAATTATTTGTGATATATTATTAATTTAGGGGTGAAAACGGAGCGGATAATTGCAAAACCATATTCATATCTTTTTAAATTTTTTGATACGGATACGGATCAGATATTAGCTGGATACATATACGGATACATATCAGATCTGATATTTATTAAAGTAATATTAGAAAATACCAAAGTTTATAATATTTATCTAATTTTAATAGTGAATAATAATATTTTTTCATAATATATATTAAAATATATGATATATATAATTGAAACATAAAACCATATCAATGTTCATATCCACACAGATATTCGGATATCGGATATCCACATCTAACTTTTCCGAATACGGATATGATATTATCCATACCGTTTTCACCCATAATTATTATCACTTTTCAATGTATATAATGTGTTGCTTCCCAGTTAACTTTGGATATCCCACTTAATAAAGTTATGGTCCTGTATATCCTTTTTAAAAAGCAACATGTGCATTATTTAAAGGGATACCAAATCTGCACTCTTTACATTCTTATTATTTGTATATGTTTGCCAAAAAAAAATGATTGCCAGAAGGTTAATATAGCCTCCATCCTTTTAAATGATATATAAAACTTGATCTAACATTTTGATTAATACTCCAGTGTATTCTTAATTGGATTTGAAGCAAAAATATATATGCTCAAAAAATTGGTGCTTTTATTAAAAGGCAAAATTGCACATGAAATATATATATATATATATATATATATATATTTTTTCTTTTGAAAAAGTGTATAACCATATGTTTCATTAGAAAAAAAGTTGTTCATACAAAAGAGAGAGCTACAAGTCCATAGAAAACAGAATAGAACAAAATAGAACATAATAGAATATAAGCCTAACCACAAAACAACAACAATAGACTAAATAGAAGTAGTAGAACTATTAATAGAAGAAGATCTTGTAGCAACAGTAGGTGACTCGGTAGAAGAAGAGAGAGGGACAAGAACACCTTGATTGCCTATAGTTTGAAAAGCAACATCAATATCACTAATTTCAGCTCAGATTCGAAGATATTCTGACAATTCAGACTCTTCTAAACCAAGACCAGGGTCTGTGTCCTCTGAATTCCACGGGTGAAATCTATATATATATTTAACTGCATATGGTTTTTAATATCACTTGAACCATTATACAGTGGACAATTACTTACAAAATTCATATATACCGTATTTTATGATAATTATTGCTAGAGTGATATTTGTTTGTATACACTTTTGATATATGAACCAAGGATTTTCTGCCCAAGTTGAGCTCGAAAAAGACTTGAATTTGTGCAAAATGTTATAAATCGACACAAACTATTGGTTGACGAATGAACTGAGCTCATCTGCAAATTGACTGTTAGAAACTAGGTTTGGCTATTTCTATTTTTTTTGTTCTTTTTTCATTTCATTTTTTTTAACTATTGCTTAAGTTATTAAAATAATTATGATCAAGTGATTCCTTCTCATCCAAAATGATAAATATTTTAAGAGTTACTATAAGAAATCCAATATGCCTAATATATCAAGAATAAACTAACAAGCAAGAAATTAAATAACTAAAATAGTATATTTCTGGTTGATAAAATACCAATACAAAGAGTAATTAATTGCGGAAAATTGAAATTAAATAACTAAAATAGTATATTTCTGGTTGATAAAATACCAATACAAAGAGTAATTAATTGCGGAAAATTGAAATTAAATAACTAAAATAGTATATTTCTGGTTGATAAAATACCAATACAAAGAGTAATTAATTGCGGAAAATTGAAATTTTTATTGAATTTCCAAATAGATTGAAATGATGAAATCTCAAGACTAGAAGGGGGATGTGTTTTGTATCGAATCCATATATCCCATCGGTACGAACTTTTTGTTCCGCATTTGGTGCTTTCAAAATCTACAAAATGGGCACAAATTATCCCAACAGTTAACTTTTCATGAAACTCCCTGCCAAAAGAAAAAAATTAAGGAAGCTTAGTAGCATTGAAAAATCATTAAAAAAAGTACTAATTATGAATTATTTACCAAAGGTCATATATCTTATGAACATCTAGAATATTTATTTAGGCGAAAATAAGTCCGGTAATTACTTGATCATGTGGTACAATTATAAGAAAACGGAGGGTAAAAAAGCTCTCTAGAGACATAAATTTGCAACATTTTATTATAACAATAGATTGGATTATATATTTATACCATTCCCTATCCTTTTTTTCTTCTGATAAATTTCACCATTGCTGCATCTCAAATCTCCAAACTGTTTTCAGACTTCAATTTTTTTTCTTCCTATTTTAATAGCTTTATTTTTTTTTTCTTTCTACGCATGTTATGTAATTTTCTACTATAATAAATGGCAAGCTATAATTTAAAGAGGGGTACAAATACAACAATTAACATCTCTTCAATACAAAACAATTTTTAAAGGAAAATCCTTAGAGATTGGGCTTAGGCCCAATAGGAACAAACTGCCTTATAAAGTTCATGGGCCGTCGTAGCTTGGCGATGGGCCTTCAATTTATGTAAACCCCTTGGTGAAAGAGCAGTAATTTGAACTCTGATACAGAGAGGCCTTCCAAAGTTGATAAATTTGAAAGAGCTTGAGAAAATCTCTGCGTCAAATATGTTTTAATTCTTCAATCTGATTTATTGAAATCGTAGAATCCCTCAATAAATATGATGTACGAAGTCTATAAATCTCAAGATTGTACCTGCTGTGAAGGCCAATTTAATTGCTCTTACAACCCACACATCATATCAGCGGGTTCGGGGATAGGATTACAGCATAGGCAGGGCCTTACGCTCTTCGACTGTCCTAATTTTATTAGTGTAGCTTTTCATTCAGTGAAATTTATAATCCTGACAATATTTACAAATTCATCTGCATGTTGTAAGGTTAAAAAAAATGCTTCTCTACCGTTTCTTTTATGAACTCAAGCATTTTATATTTTCTTTAACATAAACGTAGCTAAAAAGTTTCAGAACCAAAACAATATAACAGGATGCTCGTAAGTCAGAACTAGATGACCAAATGACTAATCGTCATCGAACTTGTTTTAACTTTTTAAGAAGAATAAAACGAAGCTACTGCTTTCTAAATAAATATATATTCTATTATGTAATTCGGATTCCAAATGAGTTAAGACTACAAATCCAACTTTGCCATAACAACAGCAACAATTACAAAGTTACCCTCATATCAAGCATTATTTCGAAATCAGAAATTGCATAATTCATATCCTAATTGACCACTTTATGCACTAGGAAATGTTAACAACTTTTTAAAGATGGTTCTGCTGCAATCTAAGCTAAAATCCGACATCATAAGCTCTCTACAATCATGGATTTAACCAATAATCTCAAATGACACAATACACAACAAAGAAAGCAATTCACTAACCTCACTACAATGAAGATAATAACAAGTTAACTATCAGCATCAGAGATCTAAACATTTTTTTTACATCCACAGCACAGACAACTACACCATCACCGACATGCTATTACCTCTAAAGATTAAATAATGGTACGGTAGAGTTGTACGTACTTCAACCTATAGGAAACCAGACAATGTCTCTTGGGGCTTAGTTGATACTTGGGTAACCTTGCCATTGGCACGAGAAGGGCAGTCTGAGGAAACGGCAGCGTCTCTACTTTCGGTGTGAGTGCTGTTGGATGCATTTAATTGTATCTTTTCTTGACTAATGGTTAGTGCCTCTGACCAACCAGCAGGGTACAAATAAACTAAACCTAGAGAAGAGTTGTTACAGCCGCCGAGTTGTTTAGATGGGCACTTGAGGTTGCACCCGTGGAAACTAGGGGAGGTGGCCTTGCATGAACTGGACTTGCAGTTTATTAAGTCGCTTGCCTTCAGTTTATCAGACGTCTCTTCTTTCCGTAGCTTTTGGCAACAGGTAATGCAGAGTTTGTAGGAGCACTTTGAGCAGTTCCTCGAGAAATCCAGAATCAAGTCCCCACAGTTATTGCTGATTCAATACAAATCACCATGCCCAAATTAAAGATGTAAATAGACAGTTTTTTTTTTTTTTTTTGAAATAAAAGCTCCTGTTATTCCTGGCATCCATTTATATTTAGATGCCTCTTGCAGGATTTGAACAATTGTTTCTCCATAGAGAGATGAGGCCTATTACCATCTGTGCTAGGCCTACGGTTCGTGTAAATCAATAGTTGAATATTGGGTTAAAATATTCCTCTGTAGACCTAAGTTCGCAAGACTAAATATTCCTCTGTTAGGAAACAGTTTGAACTAAATCAACAGCTGTCGTTCACTAACCTTTTGGTTTATTTATTGGTAAATAACAAAGCATTATTTTTAGTTATAATTTCAAATAGTCAAATCAAGTGAGGGCCAAAGGATTACCAGCTAAGCTCCTCCTCACCGCCATTTTCTAGCATCTGAACATGAACACTTGACACCCTTTTCCCTGATTCAAAAGGCAAAATAAAATAAGAAACGAAAAGTGCGAATAATCTATATGCTAAAAGATATTTATTCCAAAATGAGCTTGATATGAAGTCACCTTGTTTCTTCGCTTCTATTTCCAATTCATCGAGCTGGTCGACATTAAATTTATTTATAGCAGGTAGCAGCTGGGAAAATGGAGAAGTCCCGTATTTTATTTTAACATCCTTTGGCTGCCCGTTCATATCTTCCGTCTATTATCATTTCATGAATAAAACAAGAAATAAGCAAGTGTGCACATGTTAAGACGGACAACATGACTTAGACACTCAAAGTTCTTACAGCCTGGTTCGGGCTTTAGGTGTAGGATACTTAATAATTCAAGTCCTAGATTATCCAAGATTGTAAAAAAGCTCCTACATATTGCAGCATCATAAGATGATAAAAAAAACATTAATTGTTTTAGAGAACTCGGGATTAGCTATGCCTGACTCACCAACTAAAATGCAACAAATCAACATGTCCTAACTCTAAAGTTACATTTAATTTATCATGCTGTAGTCATTTTAGCATTTAAATAAGCTTTACATGAGGTTTAGTTATGTTCTGAGCAATTATTTTGCCATAGCAGCATGCAAGTATATTTTCAGAAATACCATTAATGCAGAAAATTTTTGATACTCATATTTCAGCATAGGTGTTTCTTCGAAGATTTTCTAAAGGCATTCTTAAAAAAAGTCACACCTGAGCTGCATCATCAGAATTCACATTGTTTGCCGTGCATGTATTGCAAGTACAACAGCCCCGGCAAACTGGGCATGAAGATTTGATTTCTACTTTTGACATCCCATAATACCTGTTTTCAACACATAATCGTTTGTTAATAACAAGGGCAAAAGAAACAGGCCATTTGTGAAAAAAGAAAAGGTTAATATTGTCAACTGACCATTTCTTTATGCACTTGGAGCAAAAATAGTGCTTCCTACAAGCTAAGCACCTGACGACCGGCCCTGTTTTGGTCTCACCGCACCTGTGACATGTCTTCTTCCTGTCTTTCTTATTCCCTTTACCACCTAGAGGTAACACCTGCCAATCCAAAAGGAAGAGAAAATTGAGCTGCTGATTTAATATAAAACAACAACAAATTCACTAGCCCCCACTACAAATTGAAAATTTTCAGTTGTCCTTTAAATTTTTAATTTTTACAAAAAATTATACTGCTAGTCCCCTCATAAAATAAAATTACAGAGCACTTATTTATTCAGCCCCCTTTACCTCAATTTTCTGGTTCCATCCCTGCATAATTTTAATAACAAGTTAGGAACATGCAGAGCAAAATATAGATGGATTATGCAAGTTACACTTTCCCATTCCTCTAGGACAGCTAGTAACAGAAGTGAGTCTCACCTGTCAAATCTACCGTCAAAATATACCCAGCATAAATGTATGTCTTGTATAAAACCTCCATATAACATGAAAGAATCCAAGGGAAACCAAAATAAATGAAATTTATAATCGAAAGGCACTGGACTAACATAATACAATATTTGAAACTGTCATGTAAAATAGTATCAATCCAAAGAGTCTAACCTTGACAGGTCCCACAGGCTCGGGCGGGCAGTTCTTTGACCGAATAGGACGCACCATAAGTGGCTCAGGATCAACACCAACCTTCTTATCTCCAGTCAAACCCCTCGCTGTAGTAGCACTGCCGACCAAGGGCGAAATTGTCATTAACCCTTTGGGAAGCTGCATTGTTTCCTCCTGAGCCTTCGCTGGTGACGCGTACGTCACCACCTGCTGTTGCTTCTCAGCCTGCCGCTTGACAGCTGCCGCTACAGCGGCTGCCGACAATTTCTTCCTCCCTTGAGCACCTCCTAGTGCGTTCTTCTTCATTCTCAAATCTTTAAGGAGTTTAACCTGGATTTCAAGAGGATGTAATTGTTTGCCACAAAAATATGCATTGAAGTTCATTTGTCTCTGATATTTCATAAACACTGGTACCAATAAGTACCCAAGTATCAAGTGATATTTAACAAAACTGAACAAGCTACATTTCAGATTTTTATCTGATTTGGCCCATTTGGGTAATAAACTAATAATAAATGAAATTGTCACTGTTTTCATACTTCCAAGCTTACAAAAAGTAGTGACTTCTCATCTCATACTGATAAGCGCAAACCAAAACCAACTTTTTACCTCTAATTTACCCGAACTGGAACATAGTTCCCATGGCCCGATGAAGTTTCAGCCTAGACTAATAAATAAAACACAATGGCATTCAACATAATCCATTCTTATACCGTACCAATAAACCCAGAGATATAATACCTGTACAAACCAAAAACCACATCTCTAAAATTATAAAAAAAAAAAAACTACAAAGGAATTACCCTCTTATAGTGGTGTTCACAATAGCCCACACCAGGGGAGGCTTTGGACTTGCACTGCCATCCTCTACCATCGGATCTCTTGCACCGTTCTGAATCAACCGGCACTTGAGTCGGCGTCGGAGTTGGCGTCTCAGTCTGACTTGGCTTTGCGCCTCGCCGCCTCCTTCCCTCTGTGCCTTCGCTTTGCATTTCCTCTGGCTCTTTCTTGCCCTTTCTTCCCTTTGAGTGCGCCAGAGCTAGCACAATAGGCGTCATTTTAGTGTTTCCATTTGCAGTTTCTTCTGAAGAGGTGTTATAGTTTGTGTCAACAGACTCTCCAGATATTAACTTCTTTGGAGGTGTTTTTAATTAATCCATATTGGGGTCTATAATAGAATTTCAGATTAATTTTTTAGCATGAAAATAGCCAGTACGTTTCATCCCGGGATAATCACTTCTGTAGAACTTACTTTTTCAAAGATTAAAAAATTAAATTCTTTAATTACCTTTTGTTTCAAATTTGTACTCAGATAAACCTTTTGTACACAAATCTCTAAGTCTAAACCCTGTGATCTGCAAGAATTTACTCAGATTCTCTCTAATTACTCCAAACAAGCAACTACCTGATGGTGGTGAAGACGGTGGTGGATCAGGGTTTGTTCTTCGACGCTGATTTGACTTCTGATCGTCCGTACGCACAGATTTCGGCGTCTCCACATCTGACGGAGAAGCTGGTCGCTTAGAGCTTCTAATCCGGAGTTTCCATGGCTTCTTCTCGTCGGCGCTAGTAGGAGGTGTCTCCGGTGGAGGGTCCGAGCTAGGACCGGGGCTCGGGCTAAAGCTAGTGTTTTTGTAACTGCGGCGGTGGTGATAAATGCAGAGAGAGAGACCAGGGAGGGAAGGCTGGGGGCAGCGCCAGTCCCTCCCGTCGGAGCGGCGACAGCGAAGGTCGTCCGCTGGCGGCGGATCGTCGGTGAATCGGCGACGGCCCATAGCAAATCACCGGAGAAGAGAGCGCGTGAGAGAGGAGAGACCGAGGGAGGGTTTGGGGTAACAGTAGGTTAAAGTGCAAATGAGCTGTCGCCTGTCGAAGAAAATTTTTTCGTTTTTTTTTTCATCGATTTTTTTTTTTTGATTTGAAGCCCGTAGGCACACACAACATGAACTTTTATGGGATAAAGTAACTCAAATTATGAGTTCAGATCTGGACCGTCAGATATGTTTTTGCACGAATATTAACAGATCCTGTGCAATTCACATTGGGCCGGATTGGTCAAGATTCTGATCGGACGGTCACAATATAACCACATAATTTTAGTTACTTCAGAGAAACTGGACTCGAAAGGAGGCACCAAGCCCAAACTGACTGATAAATCGTACTATGGTCTTGGTCTTTTTCATTAAGGTTTCACTGACTGGTGGGGTAAAGCTTTCTATCTCACGGTGGGTTAGTGTGTGTGGGGTCCATGACCCGACGCTACTGTGTGTTTAGTTTGGTCGGAGTAAGTCTTTGTCTACGATTAAACTTTACAAAAAGTGTTTCACGGGCATCCAGCGTGGCGCTTTCTGTTCTGGATAAATACCGCCTGTATAAAGCTGTGTACGGTTATCCAAACGACTATGCAGTTTCTATTTATTTTAGGGGAATGTAATAAATAGCTTTTATTTGGTATTCATTTGCAAAAGAGTGAGGCTACGGTGCTATGCATAGCACGGATTGAGTCCGTGCTACGGCTCAAAATTTGACTTTTCAAAATTCTAATGGTCGATCCGAACCGTTCAACATGATTATAAAATGAATATGTACTTGTGTTTGACACTAAAAAGTTGCTAGTTAAATTTAAATGGCAATTTTGAGGGCAAAATAAAGTCGCTAGTTAAAATTAAAAATGGGCAGCCACAAGTCAAATCGGCAGTTCATATAGTTTGATTAAAGAAATTTAATCAATGGCCGAACCAATTGGAAATGAATCCAAAAATATAATTGAAGCTGCTGAAATCAAATGACCGAGTACGAAATTCATTGGCCAAAAATTTAATTGAAGTGAAAAATTTGAGGTGCTTCAATTATAATTTATTTAGGCCGAACCAAATGGATTTTAGAGGTTTAATTAATCAATTGGCTACATAGCCCGAATTGAAGCTGCTGGAGATGGCCGAACCAAATAATTAAATGGCCGAATTAAATTGGAGGCTAGCCCAATTATTGCATGGCCCAAATTGAGGGAAGAATATATTCTAGAATATGCTCTAGATATTTTGCTTCCATAGACACATGTCACATGACCAATGAAGATGCTAAAATGCCAAGAATATTCTCTTCAAGCTTGAGGGATAAGCATGACACTTGGATGCATCTAAACCTTTGGATGAGAGTTAATGCAAAGGAGTGGTGGGGATCATGCCAACAAGGCTCCTCTAAACCCTAGGCTCTACCCCTTGCCATAGCCTATATAAACCCCTCATTTGAAGAAGAAGAAAATATATACAAGAGAGGCACAATATATACAACACACCACAAGAAGAGAATATATACAAGAGAAGAGTATATATATAGAAGCCACACCATACACAACATATACACCACACAACACAAAAACACACAAAAAACCCTCCAAGGCCGAAACCCTCTTCTTCTTCCTCTAAAAAAACTCAAAATAGAAATAGGTAGAGATTTTGCAATGTAAAAGCTCAATGGAGCTTGATGTTCATGTAAGCTAATCATGAAGAAATAAAAAGATGTTCTTGATTTGAGATCTTCTTTCTTTCCTTTTATGCAATTGGAGCTTTTATTTGTTAATCTCTCCCTTTTAATCTCCTTCTTTTTCTTTTTCTTATGTTCGAAGTTGATGAAGATTGAATGCTTCTAACTCACATGAATGAGTTTAGAAGCATGAAATCATGTAAATGAAATAAACCCCTTTCATATAATAATCAAATATTATATTAAAAGGTTTAAAAATGACAAATGAAATAGAGAAGGCATTAGTAGCTCTTATAGCTAGCTTTCAAGCCTATGATTCTAAATAAAATATATGCATATATTTGTGACTCTCTTACTCCTCTTCCCTTTTCTTCTTTTCTTTTCCATTTCTTTCTTTATCTAATCCTTTTGGCTTCTTCTAAAAATAATTAAGTAGTAGAAGTATGAGGGTTGAGCCATGAGGTCTCCCTTCATATGAAAACTATATTAATTATTTTGTGAGGATGTTAAAAGAATAATAAAGTGACAATAAAAAAAATTAAACACAAGAGGTAGTAGGGTTGAGCCATGAGGTTTCCCCTATTATTCTCTCAACAAAAAGGACCTAGATGCATAATTGTTGAAGAAGAGAGCAAATGAAAAGAGGGAAATAATCAATCCCAATGAAATGATGCTCAAGGACCTTCACATAATTATGCAAATGACATAGGACCCACATGCAAATTCGAAATGGCATTGGTAAATGACATATTGTGATACCAATGCCTCTTTTGATTTTGGATGACCAAATCTTGACACAAGGACTTAGATATAGTCTAATCAAACCAAATACCCCATGATATGATATCTCAAATACCCCAAATGACTCAACATGACCTGCTGTCGCAAACCGGCCAATATGAACTAATCAGGAAATTCAAACCAGAAATACAAATACACAGTTAGATAGAGGACTCAAAAACACACAATTTAGACTCAAACTTTACATTTATAGCATTTTCACACAATTTACTAGCTATTTTTTAAAGTTGGCTTTCCAAAAATACGAAAAACTGATAGATAAGCTTGCTGTCCCAGAATATGCCTCTTACAAAATCACAAATTAAAAATAGATTTAGGCCTTCTAAATTCTTGAAACTTTTTGAGGATATAGATCGTGCTTTCCTGAAGATTTTGGTACCAAGAACACTCAAATCGGAGTTGTAATCTATCTTGTACAAATTTTACAAAAATAATTGTCAGTAAACGAAACTGGTGCTGGACTGAAATGACCATCTCTGGTAAAATGATTAATCTAGACCATAATAAAGGCTAAAATGCAAAATGGACTGCACCAAGATGTAAACAACTTCAAAACACACAAGTTGGACACAAAGATCATGTTATTTGGATTTTATTTCGATTTAATATGGATTTTTGAAGTTCAGCTTCTCAAAATGGAAATACAAGAACTGTAGAAAGAAAAACTGCACCTTTTACCAGTCTATCTCTGCATTCAAGCACCTGTTAAAAATGGTTAGGAAAGTGCAAAGATCTTGAAATTTGGCATGCGTATAGAGTAAACTTTCCTCTACACTCTCATAAAAAGAACCAAAAATTTGGCTTTGTAGATTGTCCAGAATAAATCTTTAAAGATTTGTCATCAGAATAGCAAAACAGCAGCTGAAAATAAAATACCAGCAGATACCCCTGCCTTTTGCATGGCCTTTAAGCATAGAAAAAGAACTCAAAATCCCATGAAATTCCACAGAGTTATAGATTGAATTCCCCTCTGTAAAACCATATAAAGAATACAAAATTTGGTTTAGCCAATTTGTCGGAAATGGTCTTCAAAGTTCAGCAAAACAGAAAACCGCTGCTCCATCTATCAGCAGACACCTCTGCACGAAAACACACATTTGGCATAGCTCTGGATAGAGTCTTGCAAAACTGCTATACATGCATATAGATCATGACTAAACAAACATTTTCATATGCAGGATACAAGATTTGGTGTAGCCAATTGGCAGGAATCGACCTTCGAAGTTCAGCAGTTCAGAAAAACAGAAAACTGCTGGTCACTACTTGGAATTTTCGTTTGACATAGCTAAACACCATGAAAAATCATGAAAGTTGGCCGACTTATAGTCCTGATATCATAGTACAAGACGGAAAAATTCCATTTAAAACCATCAAGTGAACTGAAAGATATGAAGTCTCAAAAACTGACCAAACTGATAAAAACTGCACATGTAAAAGTAGCAGCTCCCATGTCACTCGTGCCTTTGTGTAATCTTAAGACCCAGAAATAATGTGCTAAAATTCTCATATGCCCTCCAGATCTAATGTTTCATACTTGCAGGTTGAAACCATGCCATCATATGATCAAATCCCATGAAAAAGGAGTCGTTGACATTCATTTAAAACAATGTCGAAAGCTGGCAAGAGTTACTCCTCTACAAATCCAATTCGCGAAAGAATTAACCGAAACCACGAAGAACATGAAGGCAGTAATAGCAAGAGGCCTTCAACACAAACCTTGAAGGATCAATGCAGATCTAAAAACCCCGAATAACAAAGAATCGAAACCTTTTTCAAACAGACCCTTATGACAAAAGAAGTCACAAGCGCAGTCCTTCAACATCCACAAATTAGTCCTTGACGTCTTGCAAACTTCTCAAACAAAGTCCTTGGAAATCCCACTTACAGCCCGAACTTCATCTCAAATTCAAATTACAAATCTCAATCCTTTCAGCTTCGCAAATAAGTCCCTAAAAAAAACATGAAACTTCACAAACAAGCCCTTTCCAGCCCTTTTTGGCCATAACTTCTTTATTTCAAATCCAAATCAACTCAAACCAACTCTAAATGAACCCAAATCAAATCCTTCATATTTCTAAATCGAAATGAAGCATAATCAAACAACATACAACCCGCCAAATGACCAAAATACCCTTTTCTTCATGTTTAAATCATTTCCTCTTAAATAAAAATATAAATAAAGCACAAATATATTTTCTCAAATACAAATATGTTTCTAAAATAAATAAATGTATTTTAATAACATTCATTGTATCTTGTGCATGCATATTAATTAAATACCTAAAACAATGATAATCAAATGAACACAAAAAGACCAAGTACATGAGTTCTCCCCTTTTAGCCCCTTTATTCAATTCACAACAAATAGGCTTCAAATCCTGGAATGAACGAGGTATTCAGTATGGCTTGGAAGGGTCATCTGATGTAATTAACAGCGGGGGCTTGCGCCCGCTGGGAGTTAAACGTCCCCACAATCATTAAACTCTCTCGATGGACTGATTGTGAGTCGTAGGTCTGTCGAGGGTGAACCGGAAGGAATAGCAGAAAGAAAGAAATGAATGTTTCAAGTTCGATGTTCTTTAACCAATAGAGAGCATTGAACCATGAGACATTTAAATACACATGCACACACCTTCCATACCAACTGTGCAACTTTCTGCGCCCTACAACTTGCAAATCAAATTTTATATTTTTTCGAACTTTTTACTATTTTTTTAGATAGGCTGTTTTTGGATGGTCCACAATGTTCAGATCAAGTGATTTTCGAAAAAATAGTAAAAAAATTCAAAAATATGTAAAATTTGGTTTGCAAGTACATATTCATTTTATAATCATGTTAAACGGTTCGGATCGACCGTTATAATTTTAAAAAGTCAAATTTTGAGCCATAGTACAGACCCAATTGGTGCTATGCATAGCACCGTAGCCTCACTCTTTGCAAAATCATAACAATTTCTTTCTTTCTTTTTTTCAAAATCACTGTATTTTACAAGCCCCGTTAGATAATTTTTTTTTCCAATGTTATGCGTCGACTTTTTGGAAAGTTAAAAATAGAAACTCGAAAGTCCAATGACAAAATAAGACAGTAAAAATAGTAGAGAAAATATTTCATTCTCCAATCTCTATTCTTTAGTTTTTTTTTTCAAAATAATTCTAGATAAGACTTCAACTGTTCTAAAACAAGTTCTCTTCACCCCCGTCATCTCTCTCCCCTCCCTCCCCTTCTGTTCACGATATGTTCTCCACCGCCATCTCTCTCATCTCTGTTCTCTTCCGTTCGTGATATGTTCTCCACCATTATCTCTCTCCTTTTCCTCCTCTTTTGTTCTCTCATAGTGCTCGCCCCCGAGACCGATCTGGTACTGTCTCCCCTTCATGTGACTGCTCCTCCCCCGTGACTGTTGTCAATCTGGAGAGAGAGAGAGAGAGAGAGAGAGAGGCCATCTGGAGAGATAGAAGGAGACAATCTGGAGAAGATGAGAGAGAGGCGATATGGAGGAGATAACTTTATCTATCATTTCTTACTTAGAAGATACAACAGGTTTGCAGAGTTCTAGCTATCAATTTATAGAATCAATATTACAGGTTTACATAGATTTACATGTTCATCTTGTTTATTTTGCATGCTTTATATTTGATGTTTACATAATTTTGATTTCAGGTGTATAGAATTTAAAAATTAGTTTTACATAATAGATCTGTTAGGTTTACATGCTTTATATGACAAATTTACATGTTAATCTGCTTTATCTTTTGCCTGTTATTTTAAATTTTCATCAGTTGGAGATATGTTAGTTTTACTGAAATCTTTAGTTAGGTGTTCAAGATTTTTTTACTTTGGTTTACAATATTCATGAATTATGTCTACATGATTCTTTTAGCTGTTATTTTAGGACTTGAACGCGTGAGATCATTTTAGGTTTATAGGATTTCTTCATTAGGTTTTCAAGATGTTTACTTAGGTTTACATGATTCATGCATTAGGTTTACAAAATTTAGAAACTATTTTTTTTTATTAATGTTTGATATTAAATTTTTATATCAGCTGATCCAACCTAGAGGTCACTTGTTATGAAGATTGAGAGATGCCCGAGGTAGGATGATGACTCACTACATCGCGCAAATTTTGTATTGCGCGATGTTTTGTAATATGTGTTGATAGTTGGTGACAAATAGTTTAGTTGAACAATATGTTTTTTATGGTTGGTTGGAAACAATGATAAGTAGTGTTATGTTATATTTTATTATGTTTGTTTTAGATTTGTAAGAAATGTTATGTTTGGTGGAAATTATTTATGCTTTTATTTTTCAATTTATTTTGTTTATGTTGTTATATTTTTTATTTGCATTTTATTTTGTTAGGTTTACATAATTCAAAACTTACGTTTACAGTGTTATGTGATAAGATTTATAGTATTCAAAACATAAAATTATAGTATTTAGATGCATGACATAAAAAGATAAAATTCACAATTTACAATTTAGATTGACAATATTCAAAGCTTCAGTTTACAGCGTTATGTTATAAAGTTTACAATATTAAAAATATAAAATTGTAGGTTTTAGTTACAGGACATCAAAAGAGATAAAATTCACAGTTTATAATTCAAGTTCACCAATTATATCTTGTAACGGTCTACACTAATCGTTTCAATTTCTTGTACTTAGCTGTTGATAAGGAAAAGCACACAGGCCAGGCCTACAATTAATTTTCCCAAGTCCGGGCTTATCCCAGTTAAATTGTTCAATTAATGGGCCTGAAAATTAATTTGGGCCTAGAGTTTAAATTGTTCAAGTAATAGAACTTGTAGAAACAACATATTTAGTGTGTTAAATATTTTTACTGGTCAAACCGTTGGTTTACAGTTTATTTATTTTTTGCATCTAAGTAAAATAAACCTTCTAAGGATGGGTACATATTTAGTTGTCAAATAAGGGTTTTATTTTGCTAAAATTAGATTAATTGTTAAATTCAAGTATAGGTACGTATTCTCTGCTAACCTAATATATAGTTCATCCAATTTGTTCGTTACATCTAAAATTTTCATTCTTCACAGAACAGCGAATTCAAAAAAACATGAAGACTATAATAACACAGTATGTCCAATAACTCGAGCATAATTTAATTTCAAATTTAACCAATCCAGAAAAGAAAAAGAAAAAAATTAGAACATAAACTACCAGGAAAGCGGTTAGTGTAACCATTGCTGGTTGTTTGGTAACAAGAGATTAAGTTTCCTTAAGACTTAATTTGTTTCCTTTAGTTTCGTTAGTCGCTTAATTTTGCCAAAAATCGATTCTTTAGCGTGGATTAAGATCACCTCCTTTAGCCTCATTTTGTTCGGATCTTAATCCGAACAAAAGCTTTCCACTGGTACAGAAACATTCCTTCAAATGATATGTTCTAAGAGCATTTGTATAAAAGGAAGAGAAATTAAACGTCAGACAATCATAATCCTCCCAAAAAACCCATTGCAATCACAACAAACAATTGAAGAGAGAAAAATTACGGATCCAGTTAAGGCTGTAAGCCCAGGCAAAACATATTTTTCTTTTTTATTGTATTTTTTAATCAACTAATGGGCCAGATTAATTGGGCCATGACCATCTCTTATACAATTTATAAAATTTGAGTACAATATTATTGGGCTATCCAAACATTATTGGGCTCCAGTGTAGGACAATATTAATTTACTCGGCAAATGTCCAAAAACCAATTTTTGTAAACTAGATTTGAATTTCCAGGGTAGGACAACTATAGTAGATCCGCCCTTGTCAATGGCACTCTTTTATCCGTTTATCCAACCCGTACCGTATCCGATAAAACGGGTATGAGTAAGTTTTTTTTTCGTAAACTTATTGGGTACGGGTACAGGTAAAGATTTTTTTCGTTATCTAAACGGGTAAGGGTACGGGTAAAGCCTATTCCGTACTCGTTACCCGATCGGGTAATTAAAAAAAAATATATATTATATATATTAATGAGCGATGAATATTAATTTTTCAACTATTATTGATAGTTGTGTTACACTTAATTAACTATTAAAACACGTCAATAAATTTCAGCAAATCTCAATAAAATTTAGACCTTTTAAACACGTATATATATTTGTAAAATGAATGTGTTTTAATTTATTATTTAGTAAATAATATTTTTTTATTATAATAGCATTATCCGTTATTTACCCGCTACCGTTTCATAATCCGACAACTATAACGAGTAAGGGTACGGTACGGGTAAGGTAATTCGTAGCGAGTAAGGGTAGGGTACGGGTAAGGACAATTTGTAACGGGTACGGGTATGAAAATGCTTCCACCCGACCCTTACCGTACCCGTTGACACCCCTTCCTTTAGCTTCTTAGCTTTCACCCACTGATTAAGACAACCGAATATCGATTCCTTAGCGCTCCTTAAGCTCTTAATCCTCCACTCTTAATCTCTTGTTGCCGAACGGCCCCTCTGAGCCTTTTAATTTAGTGACAAATCTTCTAGTAAGGGGCGGTTAGGATTGCGGTCAGTTCACTCGACCCAAAAGAACAAGAGGCACAAGAGACATTAACAAATTTACAAAATTTGAAAATAATTTCATATAAAGTCAAACAGTAAAAACATAATTAATAAAAAAATACATTAAAATTAACTCGTAATTTTTTTTAACGTTTGAAATGTGTAAATATTGGTGAAATTAGCAAACAATAAGGATAGCAGACGAATTATTCACAAATACTTATCTAATTCGTCTATTCATTTAATAAGGTATCAGAATAATAATACAATACTAACTGTTAATCCAAACTGCTCAACGTGGTTTCCATATGAATATGTACTTGTAAATTAAATTTTACATTTTTATAATTTATTTACTATTATTTTAAATTGGTAGAAAATCACTAGTTTTTCATAGTCCAAAATTTTCAGATCAAGTATTTTTCTATTTATCTAAAAAAATAGTAAACAAATTCTACAAAAATTTTAAATTTATTTTACAAATACATATTCATATTCATATGGAGAACGTATTGAACAGTTTGAATTATCCGTTAAGACTTTTCAACTAAAAATTCGAGTTCATAGCACGGACAAATATCTACCATGCATAATACCATAGCCTCACTCTACAGATATTATTCGAAAATGATGTTACATTATTTCAAACTTAAATTTGACAAATATCGGATATCAAAGAAGAAAAAAGTGAAAATGTGATTGTTCAATTTAAGAATTCAGGTCTATCGTCTCACCTCAAAGTTTGAAAAAAAAAAAGTTGTAAAGTGACTGTTAAAAATAAAAATTCAGAAAAATATTCGTCTCAACCCAAAAAGTTTTTGAGTGATTCAGTGAAAGCATTTGCCTCACACAAATTAAATACATATTTTTTTTATTCATAGAAATTATTATAAAATAATATAGTGTATTGGATGGATTGTATTTCATATATCGATTCATAGAAGAAACCATTTTTTTTTTTTTTGTAAGATGGTCTTGTCTGATCCATGGGTTTATAAAAAAATTTACAAAAAATTCTATATTTCTTCTATAAGATACAAATATAAATATAATCCATCTAATAATATATATTATTTATAATAATTTCTATATATAAAAATTCTGAAATATATGCGTATTGGGTTTAAATAGGTAATCGGGTTCAAAATCCATTAGCTAGTAAAGCTAATTGAATATTAGATAAAAAATAATACTCTAACTAGTAATTTTCAATTCTCTGACTTATAATTTTCAATGCTCCAACTTCTAATTCTAATTATTAATCAAAATTCAAAGAATTTATTTTTATTTTAATCCTAAATTTAACTCAAATTACAAATTAGGATTTCAGTGAAAGACAAAAATAATTCCAAAGCCCCATGTTTGGTTGTGGCCTAAAGGTGGCTTAAAGGCTTTAGGCCACTGTTATTCCACCAAACATGTTTTAAACTGATTGGCCTAACATGGAATAGCCTAAAAGTTAGGCCGGCCTAAACGGACCTAAATTAAACCACCTCTTGAGGTGCCTTAATTTTTTCTTCAATTTTACTCCACTGGGCCCACTGTCATTCACCTTCAACCATTTCACCTCTCTCCTCATTAATTAGTAATAATATATTATTAGTACATAATTAGTATATTATTATTAATAATTATTAGTAGTATATAATTATATAATTAATATCTTATATTGTTAATATATTAAATAATTATTATAATAATATTATATAATTAGTATTTTTTATTAATAATTATTATTAATATATAATTATATTATTAATATATTAAATAATTATTATAATATATTATAGTTATTATTAATATATTAATATTATATAATTAGTATCTTTTTATTACTAATTATTATTAGTATATCATTATATAATTAATATCTTATATTGTTAATATATTAAATAATTATTATACTAATATTATATAATTAGTATTTTTTATTAATAATTATCATAATATATTATAGTTATTATTAATATATTAATATTATATAATTAGTATCTTTTTATTACTAATTATTATTAATATATAATTATATAATTAATATGTTATATTGTTAATATATTAAATAATTATTAACAATAATATTATAATATATTATAGTTATTATTAATATATTAATATTATATAATTAGTATCTTATTATTAATAATAATTATTAATTATATAATTATATAATTAATATCATATATTGTTAATATATTAAATAATTATTATAATAATTATTATAATAATATTATAATAATATTATAATAATATTATAATAATATTATAATATATTATAGTTATTATTAATATATTAATGTTATATAATTAGTATCTTATTATTAATGAGTCCGGCTACTATACCTCTAGTGTCATTCCAAACTAAATAACACCACATCTTAAACCATTAGATCTACTTTAATAGTCGTGTACAAGATAGCGCTGGAATGACACTAGTGTTTTGTACAAATATTAAAGTAGATCTAATGGTTTAAGATGTGGTGTTATTTAGTTTGGAATGACACTAGTGGTATAGTAGCCGAACTCATTATTAATATATAATTATATAATTAATATCTTATATTATTAATATATTAATATTATATAATTAGTATCTTATTATTAATATATAATTATATAATTAATATCTTATATTGTTAATATATCAAATAATTATTGTAAAAATGTTATAATATATTATAGTTATAATTAATAATTAATATTATATAATTAGTATTTTGTTATTAATAATTAACTAACTTAGGCTTCCAAAACGTTAGTCCTCCACCAACTCTAACCAAACAAGGAATACTTTAAGCCGTGGTCTAACTTTAGACCTCAACCAAACATAAATAATTTAGGCCGGCCTAAGTTGGAATAACAACTTAGGCCACTTTAACTTTAGTCCACAACCAAAGAAGAGTAAAGTCGGTCTGGATCTATAAGTTTCTATAAAAATTAAAAATCCTGGAGGGCAGTTGACCCCCCTGGACCTATGTGGGTTTGTCCCTGTGGTACATAGTGATGGGTGGTTTGATGATGCGCATCAGACTAAATACAGTCCGATGTCCAGTCTTGATCATAGTAACAATACACGTGATATATTTGCGAATAATTCGTGTTTTATTCGTTTTTTTAATGTTTCCGAACCGAACTCCGAATAAAACGCAAAAAAATGTATAATACATTTTATTCGCGAATAAAACGTGAATCACGAATTATTCGCGAGGAAAATGCGAAAAAACACAATTTTTTATTATTATTTATATTTTTGGGGCTTTTTTTGGTTCTTTTTTGCTTCCTTGTTGTACCGAATCATTTTCGAATTATATCCGAATTATACCCGAATTACAAATTTTTTACCCTGTTGAACCGAATCCGAACTATTCATTTGTCACTATAGTCTGGATAGCTCTGAACTGACATCATTAGATTGAATTTGATCCGATGTCTATCGGACCGTTTCAATTCCGTCTAGTACAGATGTTAATGGGATTAATTTCTAAAGTTCAATTTTTATAAAATACATCTAAGAAAAATCAGAGTCCTTATTGAAATATATATATATATATATATATATATATATATATATATATATATATATATATATATATATAGAGGAGGGTTCAAATGCCTCCATTTTTCATGCCTTCACCATGCCTCCATTTTTAAAAACTTTAATAACTCAAAATTGAAAACTTAAAAGTCAAAATAAAACGTTGGATATGATCTACATCATTTTATCTATACACGTGTAAAAAATTATGACATTTCAATTTTGTTTTAGTTGTCATCAAGAGCTTGTAAAAAACGTACTAATGTGGATAATTTCTAGACGTTGATTTTTCAACTTATTGATTGACATAAAAATAAAATCGAAATGTGATAATTTTTTATGAGCACATAGATAAAATGATGTAGATCATATCCAACGGTTTTATTTTGACTTTTAAGTTTTCAATTTTGAGTTATTAAAGTTTTAAAAAATGGAGGCATGGTGGAGGCACAAAAAATGGAGGCATTTGAACCCTCCTCATATATATATATATATATATATATATATATATATATATATAGAGTAGAACTAGGGTGCTCCTAAGCTCACCATGCCCTTCCGTGAGCGCGACTCTAAAACCTATCAAATTGACTTCAAACAACATTTTCAAACCGTTAGATGTTCAATCTATATTAAAATGTGCTTGGAGACCAAATTTTACATTTTTTGGAATTTTTTTACTATTTATTAAGATGGTTTGAAAATCGCTGTTTTCCAATGGTGCAGAATTTTAATAAAAACAGCGATTTTCAAACCATCTTAATAAATAGTAAAAAAATTCCAAAAAATGTAAAATTTGGTCTCCAAACACATTTTAATATAGATTGAACATCTAACGGTGTCGTTTGAAGTCAATTTGATATGTTTTAGAGTCGCGCTCACGAAGGGTTTGGTGAGCTTAGGAGCACCCTAGTTCTACTCTCTCTCTCTATATATATATGACAGTGCTACGGTGCTATGCGTAGCATAGAGGCCTCCGTGCTACGGCTCAATTTTTGAGTTTTCAAAATTCTAACGGTCGATCCGAACCGTTCAACATGATCTCCATATATGAATATGTACTTGCAAACCAAATTTTATATTTTTAGAATTTTTTTACTATTTATTAAGCCACTTTGAAAAAACACTAATTTGTACACAACAGTAAACTTTTCTGGACTATTGGATCGGCAATTTTCAAAGTGCCTTAATAAATAGTAAAAAAAATCTAAAAAATGTAAAATTTGGTTTGCGAGTACATATTCATATGGAGATCATGTTGAAAGGTTCGGATCGACCGTTAGGATTTTGAAAACTCAAAAATTGAGCCGTAGCACGGAGGGGCTCTATGCTACGCGTAGCATATTAGCAAAATCCATATATATATATATATATATATATATATATATATATATATTTTTTTTTTTTTTTAAGAAAGTTGCATTTGGGAATTGGGATCTCATCTCATGCAGTGCTATCAGGATTTTTTTTTAAAAACGTAATTAAAATAATTAAATTTAGAAAAACAACGTGATTACTGTTTTTTATTTACAAAAAACCATAAAAACCGAACTGGCAATTCGGTATGGACATTTTTTTTTCTATACCGAATTGCCAATTCGGTATAGGCTTTTTTTTAGACACAAGATAATGAAATCTAACACTGAAAATTTGAATTTTTTAAAATTATTTGATAGATTACTTCTTTTGATATATAATTAGCATATTTATACTAAAATACGCTAAATTGCCTGAAATTATGTTGAATTACACTATATTAAGTTAAATTACACTAAATTACATTACGCTAAAATACGGTAAATTACGCTAAATTACATATGAATAGGCACGATATCTTCACTAAAAAGGCGAAAAACGACGGCGAAATTTCAAACGGCCATAAAACGGCGCTCGAGTGTCCGATTTCAGCAAATGACCACTTTTCAGAAAGCTTGCGAAAATATGCATGCATCCATGCGTGCTATGTTAGATTTCAAAATTCAGAATTGCCAAAAAACTAAGGGAAGAGCCTCAAAACTTGAGTTGAAGTTTCCAATTAAAATTTTCATTTATATTATTCAATCTAAGTAGCTCAGTAAATTAGTTACATAATGAACTTGTAGAATACCAATTTTTACTATTTTCCAAATTTTTTTACTATTTTTTATGATTGATGAAAGATGGCACAAAATCAGTCTGCTTTAGCGTAATTTACCGTATTTCAGCATAATTAGTGAAGTTATTGTAATTTAGCGTAATTTAGTGTAATTCAACATAATTTATTGTCATACAGTGTAATTCAACATAATTATAAGTAATTTAGTGTATTTTTTATTTTTTGCTAATTATAAATCAAAAGAAGTAATCTAACAAATAATTTAAACAAAAAATTCAAATTTTCAATGTTAGATTTCTTTATTTTGCTCTTCTTAGTGTTTCTAAAAAAATAAAAAAAAACCCCTACACCGAATTGGCAATTCGGTTTGGGCTAAAAAAGCCTCTGGACCGAATTGCCAATTCAGTCCAGAAAGTGTTACACGCAAGGCCACAGGAAATGGTGGAAAATATGTGAATAAAGGCTAGACCGAATTGCCAATTCAGTCCAGGAAAAAAAAAATTCAGACCGAATTGGCAGTTCGGTTTTTATGGTTTTTGTAAAAAAAAATAATAATATTGTTTTTTTAAAATTAATTATTTTAATTACGTTTTTAAAAAAAAATCCGTGCTATCATCCTTTGGATTAAGATAGTGGGTAATATATAAAATTGAAAGGACATGATAGTAGTTTGGCATTTTCTTCCTTTTTCATTTTTCTAATTGATGCGTGTAAAATGTTGTTGTCAAGTTGTCATTCTTTTTTCATCTGACGTGTGATCGTGACCGTGTGATTCCAAGCACGCGCCGGAAACTAAAACCGGTCAACCCATCTCTCTCAGAATGCACATCACCCCCGGTACCGTAATAGGAAATCTTTTACAATTATCTGGACCGTTCTTTTTAACTTGGCACGAATCTCAAAGCCCAATAATATATACTGCCCCTCTGTCAGTCCAAATCTCAAACCGGCTGGAAGTTAATCTCAAACCGTAAAGTGAAGGGAATCTTTTACGGTACCGGGGAGGATATGGATCCATCCCTCTCGGTTAGAGTGGGAAAAATGGCACGGCGGAGCCG
Source organism: Carex myosuroides (assembly GCA_028015225.1). Lineage (NCBI taxonomy): Eukaryota > Viridiplantae > Streptophyta > Magnoliopsida > Poales > Cyperaceae > Carex > Carex myosuroides. The sequence goes on along the minus strand of CM051491.1, from coordinate 14,155,163 downwards.
GCTCCGTCACGGAACGGCACGAGTGTCATTTACGTGCCGTGACTCGCGTGTCCCGTGCCGTGACCATTCGCGTGCCGTGTCTATCTTTTGAAACTTAACTTTAGCACGGCAAGCAAAAAATTTAGTCACGGCACGGCACTTAGTCACGCGAGTCACGTGTAATTAGGACCATTAGATATTGATTTAATGGTAAATTTTGAATAAACTAACCTAAATTATGATTAAATAGTCACGTGGGTCACGCGAGTCACGTATGGTCACAACACGTTTAGGCACGGCGTGACTCACGTGGCGTGACCATTCGCGTGTCGTGCCCACCCATTGACATTTTGGTTATGACACGGCACGTGAAAAATTAACTTAATCACGGCACGGTACGAGACCAAAGTCACAGCGTGTTAGTCACGGCACGTTTTTCCCACTCTACTCTCAGTCTTTCACCCTTTTGTTACAAGCATCATTATTATAAGTCCGGATCTAAATGAATTTCCATTATTAGTGGAAGAGAAAAGAATTACTGATTTGTAAACATAAAATTTTAAAATTAAATCTAGATTAATGTTTAATTTTCAATTGAAATCAATTTGGCATTGAATACACTTAAAAGATGTTAGAAATTTTATTTCTTCATAAAAAAATCTCACAATTTTGTTATCTTTTTGGGAATTTTGATCTGACGGAAATGTAGGAGGGACATGTAAAAGAAAGCCATTTTTGCGGTTGGCTATGAAACATATTTTTTATAGAAATTATTTAGTATGTATAGAATGACCGTCCCACTATTATTAATTTATAATAGAGGCGCCTGTTGACTTCTATATTTATTAAATAGAAATATTTGGCACTTATTACATACATCATTGCAAGGGCGACAAAAAACTATTATTATGCATCATAATAACTTAAATGAAAATTGCTAACCGTGCTCTCTATTTTTATTTTTAAATTAAAGCACATGAACACTTTAAATTCTCAAAATTCTTAAACCTCATTCTACTACCATTTAAATCTCTGATGTTTACCATTTAAACTAATATATTCAAACGTTTAAACCTATGATGTCGATCATATAGTATCACGCGTTTAAAGTAGTACACTCAATCATTTAAAAACACTGCAATTAAGCTTTTAAACTTATGTCTACAACTCTTTAAAGCACTTGTGTCAAGTCCTTAAACCTCTGTCTACAACCGTTTAAAGTAATTGTGTCAATAATTTAGTTGTGTCAAACATTTAAATAGTTTCATGTCAGGTTCAAAAAGTTGTAGATTAATATTTAAAAACTCGAAAATTTAAAGTGCTCATGGGCTTTATTATAAAAAAAATAAAGACAACGACTTGAAAATAACTCAGATGTATTTCTTCATGGATCTCATTTGAAAAAGTAAAATTGAGTAAAAAACGTTTGTATTTTTAGATTTGTAAAATTTATCATGGATCGTCGGAAAAATGGGCCAGAATGATCAAAGAAAAAAAAAGAAAGAGTGGGTGAAAGAAATATTTTCTTTTTTGGCTTGAAGACAAAAGTAGTTAGGAGTTAAAACTATTCAGATTTAGGATTTAAATGTCTGTAGATAGAGGATTGAATGCTTGCGAGTAGCATCGTAATAGCTTATAAACAGAGCTTTAAAAGCTTGAATATGAGTGTTGAAAATGAAAGTTAGATATTAAATACTTGGGAGGCGCGCTCGAGTTTGGAGGGTGCGCTCGGAGATTTATTTTGGAGTACAATTATCAGGCTCCTTGTTTTTTTAATTGATTTTATGCATCTGTTTGATGTTTTTTTACGTGTATGCAGAAATCTAAATTTATTTAGATGCGTACTCGCCACACATACTCATCACCACACATACTCGTCACATATAGATGTTATGATTTTTCATTTTTTTTAAAACGTTCCTAAACCCATTGTTAGATACTCGATTTTTTTATTGATATTTCTTTTTATATTTCAAATGTCATTTAAGGATTGCAATTCTTGATTTCGTTGTATGTCAATGTGCTCATGACTAATATTTACTAATATATATCGCGTAATTAGTATGCGGCTCAATTGATGAAACTTCTTATAAAATATAAGAAGTTGGAGGTCAAGTTGTATTGATATGGAGTTCTTGATGAAATTTTCTTATTTAAAAATATTGATTAAATTTTTGGCGCATTATGCTATAATAGTAATTAATCTTTCTTTTTTATTGAAAAAACATCATTTGTTTTGGATAATTCTGAAAATATATCAGTCCTAAATCTCATTTTTTTTCCCCCACGAATCTCCATCCAACCACATTATTTGACTATATTAATAAATATCCATGACTTTATAAATATATTTTTACTGTGAAGCTGTGAAAAAGAAATAAGAAGGATCAATAAAATACTTTTGCTTGATAAAATGATACAAACAGGTTCAAATTGCAGAATGATATAACGTTGATCGAATAACATGATTAATTAAAAAACATGTTTGGCTATTTTTTATTATTGAATATTGAATCATTATGATTTTTATTAATATATTTTTTTATGAAAATATGTCATTTGTATGAGATTTTTTTCTCCCTTATAATATGTTTTCGTTGCAATGTACGGAAATATACTAATAAATCTGTCATTGTCCAATTAAATATCAAGCAGAAAAATAAAATCTCAATGTAAATATTGCTTGTCCAAAAGAAAATATTAGAAACAGATGTTACGTGATTTTAGTTTCGCATGTGCTTCTTTCCAACAAAAATGCTCTTGTAGTTTCAACAAGACTCAATGTAGCGTAATATGTATCGCTACATTTTTTATTATCAGGTTAATAACAAGTAGGAAATTATACTTTTTTTTATTTAAAATATGCATTTCCATAAATAACTAAAAATACATAGAAATTAAGCACAAGTTTCATTTGTTTATTTCACACCACCAATCTAGAAAATAAAATGTTATGTATAAATTTATTTATTTATTGTTCAATAAATTTCACTGCATATGTATCACAACTAGAGAAATAAAGTAATGAATTATTTGTCCTCACAAACTAGTCAATTAGAAGATTAAATTTTTCTCTTGCATTGGTAATAAAGGATAAAATTAGAACATTAAAATTTAAAATAGATTTTAATAGAAAGACAATTAATTGGGTAAATTATGAGTATTGAAATTTAGAATGATAAATTGTTGTTTCAAGCAATTCTCTTTTTAGTCTATTTGACTAATTTGCAAAACATACAATTATTGAATTTTACGATTTTCTCTATTTTAAAAGTTACGCAGGTTCAAGACAATTGGAATTGCAATATAGAGTCTTTGAACCGAAGAATTCATCAAGACATTTATCAAAAATTTAAATTGTAAAATTATAAACTTGGTAAAGTACTTTTGATATTGTTTTACAGGGACAAACGTTCAGACGTTTGAATTGTCTGAAAAGTACTTAGAAATTAATCGATCAAAAGCTGAAGAAAATATAAAACGTTGGAAACGTTTGTCAAAATGTTGGAACGTTTTAATTAAATTATCAGACTTCAAAAGAGCTGTTTTGATCGATAAATTTCCAGAGGAAAACGTCTGGGAACGTTTATCAAAGTTGGCAACGTTTTAGCTAAGTTCACAGAAATTTGAATTTTTGAACTAAATATTTTCAACGTTTTGTAAAACGTTGGGACGTTTTATCACAGATAGCTCATTTGGAAGCTGCCACTATAAATAGAACCTTAGGGTTCTTCTCCAAAAAAACTTTGAAGCCGCCCCTAACTTTCAAAAAACTATTTTTCTGTGAGCTTGAGTTCCTCCATTGTTGTGAGAGCTTAAAACTTCAATATCCCTTAAACAACCTCAAATCCACTTCATTAATCTTGAGTTAGATTAGGTTAGAGTGAGTTTTTGAGTGTTTCTCTTGAGATTTTAAACTTAGAGATCTTGTTCTCTATTTGGACTAGCCGTGTGACTTCCCATTGATTGTTAGGGCTCACCGATTTATAAGTTGGCCGTGTGACTTTCCATTGGTTGTAAGGGCTCACCGGTTCACAAGTTGTAACATTTCTTTTTGGGTAATAGAAAGGCGCACCGAGAAGCGGTTGCGATGCCCCGGAGACGTAGGCATTTTAAGCCGAACTCCGTTATCATCCCGCGTTTCAATCTCTCTAAACTCTTCTACTTTATTTACTTGCAATTATTTTCAGTTTTTAAGTATTAGTGGTGCCTTAGGGACAACATAAATATGACATTATGATTTTCAAAAGAGAAAATATGTATTTTTAAAATTTTTGAAGGGTGCAATATTGTATATATATATATACTGTATGCATATACTACTTTATCATGTTAGGTTCTTAAATTCTATACAAGTTTTTTTATGTATAGAATTTTATTAAAATGTAATATAAAAAAATGAATAGATGCGGTGGTATTTAATGTTATAGAAGTAATTTAATCGTTAATTCGGTTTTTTTATGGTGTACTGTCCACCTCACATATTATGCCACACCTTTTTTTTAATAAAGTAGCTGAATTAATTATTTTGTTTTTTCTATGGATTCAAACTTTCCAGACAATTCTATCTATTTTTCTATATTGTTTTTAATAAATTTCTATAAATGAAAATTCTGATCTTATGACCTCATATCAAGTTTTCCAATAATTAAGGAGTCAATTTATTTTTATTGATAGTTCAACAGGGATGTGAATTTTCTTCTCACCCTTGAGTTTTTCTTCTTCTATTTTTTGACAATCTTGTTGCAATTTTTTTTTCGTTGGATCCGATATTTCAAAGACGAGAGAAAAAATTATCGTCCTTTTTCTTATGCTAATTTTGTTGCAATTTCTCTCTTTTTCAGCTGGATCTCATATTTCAATGCAATGAAACAACAATTCGCTTTATCCGAAGTTAAAACAAGAATATTTTTCTCGAACTTTTTTTCTTTATTTCTGCTAGTTTCATTGTAATTTTTTTTTAAATGTATAATTAGGATTTTTTTTTTATAGTTTCTAAATTTATTGTGCCTATATATTCGATATAATTAATCTATGTTGTTACGTCGTATTTTTACCACAATGATCATTTTTCCCTCTTAACTAATTTTTATTATTTACACTCGCTAAAATATGAGATTTTACTAAAATTATTTAATTGGCAGAAAAAAATAGGATTTAAGGGTAAGAATTTTTTTTCTTGTCCTTTAATGCGTGATTTTAGATGACAATGCACTAATTTTTATCTTAGAGATGAAGGCTCGACCTCTAACTCTTTTCAAAATCTTCTGCACATTTGCTCAAGTTTAGAAAATATATATATATTTTTTTCATATCATACAACATTTTTTTATTGACAATTCAATTTTATAATCTGTATAACTTTAACAGGTAATATGTATTTTTTTCCCTCATAATCTGAGTATATAATTTTTGTAATACATAAATTATTAAATTATCTTAATATACAAATAGTTGGACCTGTTGGTATCTAATTCTAGAAACTCAGATATATCATATCGAATTCGATAATCATGACATTGCTTTTACCTATTATCAATTCTAGATTTCTTGAAATTTGAAAAAGTTGTCATTTTTTATAAGAAAAAAGTGGTCCGAATATGGCTTGAGAAGAATGATCTTTTGAGTTGTGAAATCCACAAAATTCCACGGGTTTCTACTTTCTACCCCATTCGGCCATTTCTGCAATACAATCCGGGCCGAAATAAGTTTCTTGTAACACAAAATGTAACAGAGTTTAAGCAACAAAGAATCCGAATATCTTACCTACCTCACTCTCACTCACTACAAGGAATCATTATCATTAGTATTAAAAGTCCTACTCTTTGCGCCGTGCAAGGAAACGAGGAATAGGCATTATCCCGACAGGTGGTCCCCACAAATGCAATCCACCTTGTGGGTCCCATACGTCAGTGGTGACTGTAGAGTGTAGAGTGCCCCAGCAGCACTCCATCTATCTATCGATCTGCCTCAAAATGTCAATCATTTTGAGTCTGGATTGCCTCACTTTACCCCATAATCTATTTCACTAAGGTACCTCAAATTTTGTAATTAAACCCTACCCGTTCATTATTTATTGGGCTTGGCTGGACCGGATTTCAACGGATTCTAATCGGACGATTTATAGTTAAACTCAAAGTGTAAGGTAATGAAGAGCATTTGGACTACTTTACCCCACCGCGGCGCCACCGCTAGTCACCAATTTTGTTTTTATTTTGAATAAATGAACCAGGCTCGCTCTACTGATCACTCAACGAAAGTCAAAGAAGAAAAATGGCGCAGCTGGATTCTCTCATTGGCACATTATTAAATTCCCCTTTTCTCACTACGACAGGGAATCTTCTCCTCTCCTCCTCTCCTTACAAAAGGTGCGCACTTTGCCCCCCTTTTACCACTCCAATTTGCTTGACTGATTCTCTTTCTTTCTATCTCTTCCTCGGAATTCCTATCTTTATATCTACTTAGGTAGCTTTTGCAATTCGCTTTTCAGCAATTCCCCAGTCGTGGTGTTTTTTTTGTCGCAGCATGTAATGTCTCAGTTTTGGTGGAAACTAAACTTGAATTGTTCGAATTTCAGTTTGAAAAATGAAATCTTAGGCTGTGTGCTTCGAAATTTGCTTTTATTCAGACATGTTTTCTCTTTCGCTTGTAGAATTTTTTTTGGAGACATACATACACCATGGGTTACGATACTGGTGTAACTGAAGCTCCGAAGCAACGGGTAGAATAAATAAATAAATTAATTAATTATATATTCTCCTTTTGAAAATTTCTGACTTCTCCTTTGAAGTTTGATTCTGACTGTTTGACTTAATTATATATTTGTTTGTTTTGATAGGGTAAACTTCTTGCAATTTTTGTGTGCTGGTTACTTGGAAATGGATCTCTTTTTACTTGGAACAGTATGCTAACAATCGAAGATTACTATGTCTACCTCTTTCCTGTATGTGTTATATATATTTTGTTTTCAGTTATTTTTTTATTTTGCTTATGTAAATATATTCTCAGTTTTCCTAAATAACCCTATAAAACTGAGAATTAATAATATAGGACCTTTAAATTTACCAGCCTACCCCTATTTTTGTTAAAATTACCAGAGTACCCCAAGCTTGAATTAATTGCCCATGAACTGAATATAAAATTACCAGAATAGCCTCTGCTAGAATTTAATGATCAGAGGGAATGCCTAATGTCTTTATTGAGAAGTTTGTTATTGCTTGGTTTACTTTTATAATCAATATTAATTTTTCTGGAAATAATGGAATAAATTAAAATTTGCAGGATTACCATCCAACAAGAGTGTTGACAGTAGTGTACCAACCTTTTGCTGTCACTACAGTTGCAATTCTCGCATACTGGGAAGCGAAAAGCAATACCCGTCAACGCAACTTGTTTGGTTTCATTCTATTTTTCTTCAGCACACTTGCACTGGTCATCGTAAGATCTTGTCTCATCTCATCAGTACCATTAAAATAATTAAAATTTCGTAAATGCCCCTGTGTTGTTATGAAAATAAAGGATAAGTGTTATGATTATCAGTTCCTGATACTAATGAATTGTCAAAATGAAAATCAATGAAAATAAAGGATACTTTGAGACCTCTGCAAATTCTTATAAATTATTTGATTTTTGTAAGATATTAATTTGAGCTTATGATTTGTGTTATAGTTGGATGTGGCAACTGGAAGTAAAGGTGGAATTGGTCCTTTTATCGGCTTGTGCATCCTCAGTGCGTGCTTTGGTGTTGCGGATGCTCATGTGCAAGGTGGCATGGTCGGTGATCTCTCCTTCATGTGTCCTGAATTTCTTCAGGTACCTTTTTGTTAAATACTCAAATTTAATGGATCCTGCATTCCTGCTATCTATCTCTTTCCTTTGAGTGAGGCTATGCTACTATGCATAGCACAGATTGTCCATACTACGGAACAATATTTTTGTTTCCAAAGTTTAAATAGTCGGTCTGAACCGTTTGACATGTTCTCCATATGAAAATATACTTGCGGACTAAATTTTACATTTTTTTAGAAATTTTTTACTATTTTTTTTAGAAGGGTAGAAAATCACTACTTCTGAATGGTCTAGAATTTTTAGATTACTTATCTAAAAAAATAGTAAAATATTCTAATAAATGTAAAATTTGATCTACAACTCTACAAGTACATGTTTATATGGAGATCATGTTGAACAGTTCAGATCGATCGTTTGGAGTTTAAAAATAGAGATATTATCTATCTATTTTCTTTTGGGCCATTGAGTAATTTTTCTCGTCTCTCTGTGTTGTAAATTTATAGTCATTTTTGGCGGGCCTGGCGGCGTCTGGCGTGCTGACATCAGCATTGAGATTTATAACAAAAGCAGCTTTTGAGAATTCTCAGAACGGCCTACGCAAAGGAGCTAGTATGTGCAATGAAATCTTTGAAAACAGAAATTCATTTTATTTTTATTATCACAATTCGGTTCGTTCACCAAATAATACCACTTTACTGTCAAGTGTCAAATGATACCTCAAACAACCTTTAATTTTGCAACAAATCCGATTTAAAAAAAAAACGAATGAATGAACGCATGGAACAAAAATTTGAGCTGCTATGTATCTTTTTTTTTTCAGTGCTATTCTTTTCTATAACATGCTTATTTGAGCTGCTGTGCGTCTTCCTATATGCATTTGTATTTCCCAAAATACCCATTGTGAAGCATTTTCGCATGAAGGCTGCTTCTGAAGGGTCCCTAACCGTTAGCGCTGACCTAGTTGCCGCCGGCATCCAGCACAAATCTGACAATGCAGTAAGCAAATTTCACATATGCCCCTGAAAGATGTCGAAACGACAATTGGACCCTGAGAAAAATAATATCAACCCACGTTTAACATCCCTACATATTTTCATCATGTATACAAACTACTTTTTACCCTGAAAAAAAATTATATCAAACATTGGTTTTGTTTATGTCTTTTGAGAACCTAAGAATTATTTGTCTTTTTAAATTGGAATTGTCTTTTGCATTTTAAGGAGTTTTTTCCTTTAAATTTTGCAGGCTGAAGAGGATCCAAAGCGTCTTGAACGTTTATCAAACAAAGAGCTATTTCTTCAAAATATAGACTATGCCATATCGCTATACCTTATCTATGTACTAACACTGTCTATCTTCCCTGGATTCTTGTCAGAAGATACTGGGTCCCACAGCCTCGGTTCCTGGTGAGTTCTCCTTCTTTTATTATTTTCAGAATACTACTTTTGATGTTAAATAAGAGTGAGGCTACTCACTACTTTTTAATGGTCTAGAATTTTTTAGATCAAGTGATTTTCTACCTATCTAAAAAAAAAAAAAGTAAAAATGTTCTTAAAAATGTAAAATTTGATCTACAAGTACATTTTCATGTATAGATCATGTTGAACGTTTCATGTATAGATCATGTTGAACGGTTCAGATCGACTATTTTGACTTTAAAAATGGAAATATTGATCCACAATACTGACCATGCGCTATGGCCTATGCATAATAGCCTCACACTTATCTAATAGATCTTCTCCTGTTTTATGTTTCTTTCGAAAAGTATTCCCTTCAAATTTTTTGACTTCGTTTGTGAATGTACCACTTAGGTACTCACTGGTACTGATTGCAATGTACAATGTATGGGATTTGATTGGTCGGTACGTTCCTCTTATTCCAAGCATCAAGCTGACTTCGAGGAAGGGCATTCTCGCTGCAACTCTTTCCCGCTTCCTGTTGATTCCGGCATTTTATTTTACTGCAAAATATGGAGACCAAGGCTATATGATCCTGCTCACTTCCTTTCTAGGGTTAACTAATGGTTATCTCACCGTGTGCATTCTTACCGAAGCACCTAAAGGATACAAGGTACTATTTTCATGACTAATTCTGTAGTTAAGACCAGCAAGGGTAAAATAGTCATTAGTAAATTAAAAAAATTACAGTCGGTACAGCTTGGTATTTGAAGTCTAGTCAGATTTTGTTATCTACAGTTTTTTACTTCCCAAAAATTGTTTCATCATGATTTTAGGAATTTAGGGCCTGTTCGGCTGCCACTGTGCCTGTGGGACAAAAAAGATTCACTCAGAGTGAATCTTTTTTTCCCACGCGCATAGTGTTTCGGCTATTCAAATTGGACCCAAACCCAAGTCCATTCCCGTTCCCGCCTGGCAGCCGAACAAGCCCTATAGAAGATCTCTTAACACTTAATTTTTACAGTACATCCATTTGATATTTTGCAAAATATCGTTTCAATATAAAAAAATAAAATTTTAGGTGTGTTCGTAATTGTTTAGACAAGTCATGTATCGAATCTAATTCAATTTAGAATTTGATTGGTTGTCCATCATAAATTCATTAAGACTCACTCAATTTAAAATTTAAAATCAAATTGGTCCAAATTTGACACCTATTTTAAATTTTAACTTAAATAATATTTTTTTTAAATATTAAATAGATATACATAACAATTGAATGGCTAGAACTACCCACCTTAACTATAGTAAATAATGTAATATTTTGATTTTTTTACAGGGACCGGAGCAAAATGCATTAGGTAATTTGCTGGTGGTGTGCTTATTAGGAGGTATTTTCTGTGGAGTTACTCTTGACTGGTTGTGGCTTATTGGCAAAGGCTGGTGATCTATAAAGGCGCACACAAACGCGGTTACTTATCGGCCCCCCTTTTGTTCCTGTTGTAATTTTTGTGTTGTTGTTGATTTACATTCAAAATTAGCAGCTTCATCCAAAGCAATTGGTAGGCAACAAATTCTTGTTGGAACAAACTATCAAGAAATCATAATAGCCAGTCTCCATGATTGTAATTTGTGTTTATTATATATATTTTTTTTATATTTTTTCAAGGGGCTTTATTAAGGGGTTAATGATAAGATGGCCTGTTCTATAAATCAAGTGTTTATTTATAATTATAATTATAATTGGCGATTGACAAAAGTTGTCAAATAAAAATATCATTGATCAAAACCCTAATCTAAACTTTACACATATCCAAAGTCACATATAATCCAAGTCCAAAAGCTCGGCGAAATTAAGTCTCTGATGTCAATTTTAGTCAACAAAAATATGTAGACAGAGACAGCTCAACCAATCAGCCTTTGCCACCTAAATTTTAGTATTGACACACGTTTCTATATATATATAACCCCAATTTCTAATGTGAACACTTTCGAAAAAGATCAAATTAAAAATAGTCGGGTTTCTATTTTCCAATGTGAACCCTGTGATTGCCGACATTTTGTATTTATATCTAAAATTAAATACAAATTATTAATTAAACTCGTGTTAGCTGTTTTTTTTTTAAATGCTCAAACCGGTTATTTAATGACCAGTCTCTATTTTTGGTGTTGTTTCAGATCTTATAAATACACATTTTTCTCTCCTCCCTTTCACAACTTACTAACTCACATAAGAAAAGAGAAAGAGAGGAAGAGAGGAAGAGAAAGAGATGAAGAGAAGACGATTTTTGAGACGATTTGAAACGATTTCTGAGACGATTTTAAAAATAAAGTGTCTTTCGAAATGAAAATAATATATTAATTATTGACATTTGAAAAAATATCATAAATTTCACAAAGAATATTAATATAACTTAGATCAATCAATACTATGAATAACAAAATGACAAAATAAAACATGAATGAATAGTAAATGTTGAAAATAAGATTTATGATGAGAATGACAGATGGGCACATTCCACAAGATGATAAAATAAAGGTCAAGTTATTGGCAGAGTTTTGTTTACTTCATGCAGCGCATATACAATAGGGTAAAAATATGATTTGTGCGCTTCATGAAGTAAAACCTATTCTGTTAATATATTTACCCTTAAAAACACGCTAAATTTAATTCAAGCATGGCGAATTAAATGAATATAAAATCGTGAGTATTCTATTTCTCGTGCGCACATTTCCGAAAATAAAAAAGCGTGAATCTTCTATTTATAAAAGATTCTCTTGCTACAACTGCCACGAGTTAAATATCAGAATAAATTATCTCTAAAATAGATTCTCTGCTTTTCACATTGTTTCATTTATTTAAAGGGGATTGATTCTCCTCTTCATCACCTCTCATCTCAGCTCTTTTCATACGCAGGTGCGTGCTCTCTCTCTCTCTCTCTCTCTCTGTGCGCGCCTTTTTGTAATATTTTCTTTAGAATTACTAATTCGTACTAATTCATACTCTTTAATTCTCTTTGAAATCTGTTTTGTTTGAATTTCATTTGAATTGCTAAAATGAAGATGAATTTTAATGTAATTTACTATATTCTGATTGTTCTCTACTGGTACTGGTACAGTGTAAATATCGGATTTGTGCCTCCTCCGTTTTAGTTAAACTTGAGAAAATAATAAATCAAAATGAGTCCCCAATGTAATTTTACTTTGGTTTTTTTCTTGTAAAACTGAAAAAAATTGAACTCATGCATCTAACTTATCTCTTTTGTTAATTCAGTAACTTATGCGTTTTACTTTTTATTTTTAATTTAATAAGGTTCTTGACATAATGGAGGCCATGGGTAGCCTTGAAACGGTTAAAGGAGATACAAAAGAGGTACACATTGCTTAAGTTTTATATTTTTTTTTTCTTTTTCTGACATGTTCTGATTTTTTTTTTCCATTTGCTAACTTAAATTTTTGTTAACAGAGAAAACATTTTGCAATATTTGTTTGCTGGTTGCTTGGAAATGGATCCCTTTTAGCATGGAACAGTATGCTAACCATTGAAGATTACTACTCAGCTCTCTTTCCGGTATGTGTTATTTTCTAGTGCAAAATAAAAGAAAGTAAAAGCTGTTCGTTTTCGCTTTCTACATCATTAACTGGTAATTTCCTGTAAAAAAAGGAAGGCAACTGTCTTATACAATCAACCGTTACAATTTCTTGACCACAACTAATGCCTGTTTAACTCTTAGGTTGTATAGCCCTTAAAAACATGAAAATTACGTATTCCCCCCTCTAAACTTCATAAACTCACAAATTTACCCAATTTATTGACTTTTGTATTAAAACAAATTTCAAATTTATAAAGTACCCATCGAGCTATAATTTCTAGGCCACAGCTAATGCTTGTTTGTTCGTAAGATCTATTATTGTTTGTTTTCTTATATATTGCTGTCTGTGTTAACATTTCTGAAAAATTGGACTATATTAAATTGCAGAAATTTCATCCGACGAGAGTACTCACCATAGTGTACCAACCTTGTGCCTTGATAACCATTGGGATTCTAACATACCGGGAAGCAAAAGGCAACACGCGTCTGCGTAATTTAGTTGGTTTTGTGCTATTTTTCGTGAGCAGTTTAGGACTAATCATTGTAAGGCATACTTTAATCATATATATTTATCATTCTCTAATTTGAAAACTAAAAACCTAAAATATCTGCAGATTTCTGAAAGGTATTTCATTTTCAGTATGAGCAGAAAGTTTCTCTACTTTACTGAGAAATAAAAATCAAGAGTTTCGCATTTGGATGCAAACTAGTTACTAAATTGAAAAGAATATCTTTAATTCTTTATTTCATACAATTGATGGTTATTTCATCTTTGGAATCAGGTAGATGAAAAGTAATACTAAAAGAGCTTTATTTAAATATATTTTAGGAGGAAGGGGAGGGAGCGGACACGTTATTGTAATTTTTTTCTGGTTAACACAATTTTAAAACCAAAGGAGTACAACACAATTCTGTAAACTTCCTAAGTTTTTTTTATTTTTGTAACATGTTAGTATGTTCTGATGCCAATATATTTTGGAATTGTATTAATAGCTGGATGTTGCCACTGGAGGGGAAGGCGGGATTGGTGTCTTTCTTGGTGTGTGCGTGGCCAGTGCGATCTTTGGTGTCGCGGATGGGTTCGTAGAAGGTGGTATGGTTGGTGACCTTGCCTTGATGTGTCCCGAATTTATGCAGGTACTCTTTGTTAAATCTAATAAATAAACAACTCATATACTTTGCAGTCTTGCAATAATTCTACTAATTAGTTGTTTATCTTATTTTGTTATTGTGTTGTAGTCATTTATGGCGGGTCTGGCAGCATCAGGGGTGCTGACGTCAGCACTAAGGATTATGACAAAAGCAGCCTTTGAAGATTCCCAAAATGGCCTTCGAAAGGGCGCCCGTATGTAAACCAAAATATCATTAAATTTTTTCATTGCAAAAATTCTCATTCAAATCCCACAAAAGCTTGCATCTAAGCCTTCGTTTTCTTAATTTTGTCTTAATTTACCCTTTTTTTATTAATAAAAATCATATAACAATATGATGCAAAAGATCAAAATAGAGATGTGGTTTAATCTAACCTTTTTTTTTCTTTTTAATTTACTTCTGTTTTTTCAGTTTTATTCTTCGCCATAACATGCTTCTTCGAGCTGCTATGTCTATTTCTATATGCGTGTGTATTTCCAAAAGTACCCATTGTGAAGCATTACCGCATGAAGGCTGCATCTGAAGGATCTTTAACTGTAGCTGCTGACCTGGCTGCCGGTGGGGTCAAGCATCGCTCTCAGTCCCAGATTGCGGTCCCCTCCTACTCATCTTTCATCTCTTTATTAATTAGGGTCATTATTAGGTACACCCAGAAAAATGTCAAAATTATCACCAGAACCCTCTATGCCATGCTTCTACCTCAGTGAAGCATAGATATAGATAATATTAGTTTGGCTGTAAAGATAATTGAATAATGTTTTTTTTTTCCTACCAATCCACAAGTTATTTCAGAAACAAATCCTTTGCTTTCGATGCCTGCACAAGTAGTGTAGAAATAAGCATGCATTTGGTGTTACAAAAGAAATTAAGAGAGTTTGGTAACTTGAATTATTAATTCACACCAAATACTGCTTACTGTGCATACATCCTTTAAAACTGAGGATAATTAGGGGCACCTTTCTAAACTTGTTTCTTGAAGGAATTATTTAACTTTTTATTTTTATTATTTTAGGCTGAGGAGGACCCACAGCTTCTAGGACGTTTATCAACTAAAGATCTATTTCTCCAAAATATAGACCATGCGATCTCACTTTATCTTATCTACGTATTAACACTATCCATCTTTCCTGGATTTTTGTCAGAAGATACTGGGACCCACAGACTCGGTACATGGTTAGTTCTCCTCTCTTTTAGAAGCAATTATTTTCACTTAATTATGTGGTGTATTATAATTAAATAGTTTCCACATTTTATTTGGCTAAGAAAATTTCTTGTTTTATTTTTTGTACCACTCAGGTATGCGATTGTACTGATTGCCATGTACAATGTGCTGGATTTAATCGGGAGATATTTGCCTATGATCGAATGCATAAAGTTGACTTCCAGAAAAGGAATTATGGCTGCAACTCTTTCTCGCTTCCTCTTAATTCCTGCATTTTATTTTACTGCAAAATACGGCGACCAAGGCTGGATGATCTTTCTTACATCCTTTCTAGGGTTGACAAATGGTTATCTCACTGTGTGTATTTTCACAGAGGCACCAAAAGGATACAAGGTTAGTTCTCACAGGAGTAAAATGGTCATTTTCAAATTACTGTCAAGGATCAAAATTTCAAATTACTGTGTGTGTGTGTGTGTGATGCTATGAAGTATGTGCCAGTCTAGAGATGATTGGTGCATCATAGTACTAATATTGTCTCATTAATTTCAAATAGAGGCGCCAAAGATTGGTCAGGTCAAGTTGATGTGATGCTAAATTGGGTTCGTGTCATTTAGGTTTCCTGGTCATTTAGGTCAAATTAGTTCAGAGGTCATGTTGCTTCTTAGTCTGGGGTAACTCAAATTAGGTTGAAGGTAAGCTCCGGTATTTGTTTTTTTTTTTGGGGGGCTTATTTCGGAGCATTTGAGTTATGGTTGAGATAATTTCAGACTTTTTGAAGTTGACCAGCTTATTTCTCAGGTCAATTTGAATTGAGCTTCAAGCCTGGTTTAACTGGGGAGTTATTTTGCTTTTAGAATCGATTCCTGTTGAATCTTACTGTGGAATGTAGATCAGCCTGGTCATGGGTTGGTCTGGGTTTAGGGTTTTGATTGGAACAACCTAAAAAGGTCTGGTCAGGAACTCGGTGTCATGTCAAATTTCCTTGTTCAGGTCAAATTTTGCCTTTTTTTGGTTACAATGGATATTTGTGTGAACTATGCCGATTGTTTTCGTGCCCCAATCATGCCTCGCATCCTTATCTCCATTTTCAAAGTCCAAATAGTCGATCCGAACCGCTCAACATGATCTCCATATTAACATGTGAGCTTGGACAACAAATTTTATATTATTTGGAAACTTTTTACTATTTTTTATATATGTACAAAAATCACTGTTTTTGGATGGTCTAGAACCTTCTGAATAACAGTGATTTTGTACCTATCTAAAAAAAATAGTAAAAAATTTCCAAAAAAATATAAACTTGGTGTCCAAATACATTTTAATACGGAGATCATGTTGAGCGGTTCGGGTCGACTGTTCGGACTTTGAAAACAAAGATAAGAATGTGATGCATGATTGGGGCACGAAAACAATGAGGCATTTTTATCTGGGGCAATTTTTATCCTACTCCTGAAATTAGTATCTCTGACAATTTTTTCAAGTAACTCGTTTAATGATGTAATTATTTGATTTTACAGGCACCGGAGCAAAATGCACTTGGTAATATCTTGGCTCTATGCCTGTTAGCTGGTATTTCCTCTGGAGTTACGCTTGATTGGTTGTGGTTAATCGGCAAAGGCTGGTGATTATGGCCTAGCACAGCAACTTTTTTTTTTTTATATATTTCATTTAATGGGATTGGTGAACTCACACTTGAAAGTGTTATATCATGTTCGTTATTAAATTTCATAGTAACTCGTAGTCTGTAGATTTAGCAAAAAATAGTGGAAAGAAGCTTATTAGTTCAAATGAAATTTCTTGTGCAAAGTATCTTGTTTTGAATTGCCCTTCTGATTTTAAAGTGCATCTTATTCTGTTGCATGAGCACACGTGTGTGTGGTGTGGAGACATTTAGTAATTACATTTTCCATGTTTTTTTACTATTTTTCATGATTTTTTAGTTGTCCGTAATAATTTTTGAACTTTGCAGCTAATTAATCTAAGAGAAATTCTAAACAAAGACCACTAACTAATAAGGTAATTTCGATATAGTAGCTTATTGGTACCTAACTCAAGGGTTGCTTAGAGACAAGCAAGAGGAAGAGCATCTCTGGCAAAGCTGTTCAATAAATGTGTGATTTGTGTAATTGTAATTTGAATGGTGGTATGTGAGTTTATTGATTCTGGATTAGGTTTTGAGGTTTTGTTTGTTACTTTTTTAATAACTTCAATGATGCTTTAGTGATTTTGATGTTTCATGAGTTGTGGATGCTGGGCACTTTTGGGATATTTCAACTATTGGAAAGAATATAATTGCGTACCTAAAATACTTAAGTCTTGATAGCCCAAAAGCCTATCGCAAGATCGGAAAACCTTTCAAATCGCATAAGCAAACACCCAGCAAGCCCTGCGGGTAGTGACAATGTCGCATGCAGGGTAGCTGTGGGATAATCTACCCCGCATGCGACAGTGACAGTGCCGCATGCGACATAGAGATACGTTGAAATTTATACTTTGCATAATTAAGAAGGATAGAACCTGAATCCTAGAAGCTCTCTGTTTACTGTTTAACCTTAATCTTAACTTAATTAGTGCCACCGCATCAAACTTTTAAAACCCTTGATAACCTAGACAATAATACCAGAAAACAAAACATAACAGCATACATGCCTATCTCCTCCCAAAAATAGTTAACAAAAAAAAGAATAATCAAATCTAACTGTCAGTGGCTGAGGTAGTAGCAACTTCATATTGGTAAATGGTAATGCTTGGCATATGGAAAACCCTATAATTTATTCAAAATTGACAGCTAAATAACAAATATGAAAAGGCCCATAAGGAAATCAAGGTGCATCGCACATCTCCTGTCGGCTCTACTACTGAAACCTGCTAATGTTTGGACAAAATTAGTGGTTAACGCTAATGTACCTATATTATATATTATAGGTGGATTATGTGGAACATTTTATAATTAAACTAAGTAGATTTTGTTGTTCTTATTATAGTGTCCAGTATGTATTTTTAAATTGCAAAATTTTGTGGGATCAGTAGACTCTAGGTTTATGGAATTCTATTGTCAAATAGTTTGCCAACTATTTTACTACATGGGTAAGGTCTAACCAAACTTTGATGAATGTCTGACTCTGACATGACCAAACCTAGGAAGTAGTAAATAACCCTTGGCAAGATGGGTCCGGATCCTCTTAAGTAACACAAACTATGAGTTTGGATCCGGACCATCGGATCAAAATCCGAGCCAATTCGGTCTAAGGTGGAATGTAAGGGTCCTTTAATATTTGTGCCAAAACAAATCGGACTGTGCAGATTCAAACTCAAGATTTGATTTACTTTAGGGGATCTGAATTCTGTCAAGATGGTATGTAAGAACTAAGAACCGTATCGATTCATTAAAGTAGGTAGAGCAAAGACATGTCAGATCTAATTACTTGATCTATGTAAACTTTCATGAATAATATCAAATAGTTTTAAGATCCTAATCCTACAACATGATTAAGAAACCATGAAGACAATTCACAATTGCAACTGAAAGAGGATTTGTGCCTAATGAAGACAAGGTATATCGAGAAAACAAGAATTAGAGCTCAGCAATCAAGCACAATTTCACAAATCATTGTAACATGGAGCTCACAAAAAACTAAAAACAAAAAGAAAAACAAAAAAAACCTAACAAGGGAAAATCTAAAATGCAGTATCTACACCTACAAAATAGTCAATTTGAGATACTCCAGAACTACTTAATAGCCTTGATGTTCCCGGCGCAAGCATTTGCATATGCTTGGCCGAGCCCAGGAATAGCATGTTCATATGGCAGAACAAACTTCTCCACAAACTTCTCATCACTTAGCTTTGCAAAAGTAGCAAATGATAGATTTTCTACAGGAAACTCTTTCGACTTGAGAAGCTTCCGGACAAGGTTCCTGGGGATGAGCCGCTTCTCCAAGCTCAGACCGAGCAAAACTGAATTTCGGACCACATCAATCTTACCACAACCCGCTTCCTTCATCAGGAACTCTATTTTGCGTCCCAGCAACTCCTTTGACAGATTTAACACAGCAGGAGCTTTACTCATCATATAGGCGACCTCCTCCTGTGAAAGCCCCATACTTTTCAGAAACTCCATTTTGTGGCCCAACAACTCTTCCGATAATTGCAACACGTTAGGAGCTTTACTAATGACATAGGTGATCTCCTCCTGTGAAAACCCTATACTTTTCAAGTAATGTACCCTTGAATTTAGAGTGTTTTTATTCACAGCGGCAACAGTATTTAATGCATACACAAACATTTGTGATGAACAGCTGACACCCAATTCCTCAGCTCTTTTAACCATTATCTTCATAGCTTCAGGCCTTGATTTGATTAATCTAGAACCTAACTTAATCAACTGAACAATTTGACAAACAGATAAACCACATTGGTTTTGAAGGAACGATAGGTTGGGCACAATAACCTTTTCCAAGTTAGAATCAAGGAGGCTCGGCCCCTTTCTGAGGAGCACAGACATATTCTCCAACGAGCCAAGAGCCCGCATCCAGAAGTCAATTTTTTGCACAATATTGAACAGAAACAGTTTAGGGCAGCGGGAAATGATACCAGAGATGTCTTCAATGGATAAGCCGATTTCTTGTAGCTTGGCCACATTAGGTCTCAAGTTATTCTCCACATGGGAGCAAAGGAGGCGAGGGTCCCGGGACACGGCAGTCCTTATGTCAGATTCGCTTATACCGATCTGTGTCAGGAAGCGGAGGACAGCCTCGGGCTTATCAGGGGATTTGAGGTGCTGGATCCGCTTCGATGCTCGAATTGCATCTTCAGAAGGAAGCCCGCATGATTGGATGAGGTAATCTACTGCTGCAAATTGGGGATTTGGAGGTGGCGACTGAGTAGTAGCAGCGGTGGAGAGAAGGCGATAAAAGGAGGAGGTGAGATTAGTAAGGGGAAGAGATGGACGGAGGTGAGGGAGCCTCCTCAGAAACAGAATCGCTTTACTCATTGGTCACAGCTTAGTAAGCGAAAGAGTGAAAGCAAAGGGTTCACTTCATAGCTCTCCAATCGTCGGCTCTGAACTACACTGAGCCCAAGGACGAAGGAAATGGGCCCTCATCTAAACACATTAATGGGCTTTGGGCTCAAATATTAGTCTTTCATGTGATTTTTTTTTTTTTTTTTTTTTTGTATTTACGTTTTATAAAAAATATTCCTTCATGCTTGATTCAGAGGAAAGAACAGAGTCATTTATTTGTTTTATTTCCCGATATTTTTATTAATACCCCAAAAAAAAATAAATATCAAATTTGCCCTCACTTCAAATATTTTATAAAAACTACCCTAACCGCCCCTTTCAAGTGCCAAAGAAGTCGACCCGTTTTTACACAAACCGTTGATTAATGCAGTGTAAGTGACCACATTTGGAAGGAGATTTTGGCTGACCATTTTTTCGCAGAGCTCTTTTGCATCGGATACACGGTTCTCTTTACAAAAACCGTCAACTAATGCAGTGAGGGTCTGCTCATTTGGCTTACACCCATTTCTCTCCATTTTCTCGAGCAAGTGCAAGGCATTATCGAGTTCATTGTTCTTGCAAGAACCATCAATCATGGCAGTGTATGTGACGACATTTGGGGTTAAACCTCGGCTTAGCATTTCATACATACTGGTACAGACTGTTCGACATTTACTGAGACAAGAGTATGTTACTGGTAAATTGTATGTTACACAGTGTCTAGCAACCCTGCCATTTACTGAGACTCAAAGGATGTTCTTTTTAGTTTTGGAGTTATTTTTTATTTTTTGTTCTGTGAATTGTGATTCGTACCAGTACTGTTTTTTGTTTCAGTAATGCAAGGGAAATTTAAAGCCACTTTTGCGCTACTTCCTTCAAAAAGAGAAAAGTCAACCTCACCCATGTATTCTTTGGACTCAGCACTCATATACTTGTGCCATTTTTTTGTATAAAGTTTCTTTTCAGAGTATATTGTACTGTTGAACCTGAGTTATTGTTTCTGAAATTTGCGAATGATCATTATCATTTTCATAAGAAAGCAACTGGTTATAAAAAAACAGATCCTAAGAGCATCCACATTCCTGGTACTATTAGAGTTTCTAATCTAATGTGACCGTTGTTAATTCAGTTTCAGAGATGTGGGAGAATTTTTTATTAAGAAACTATGCAGTAAAGTTTCTTATTTAGAGCGAGGCGTATTTATTACTAAAATAAAAATAAATGGTTCAATAATACGAGGAACAAACTATAGAATTTTATTAAAAAAATAACAAAATATACATGAGAAATTTACAATTTTTCTTTTAAATCATAGAGGGAATTCATATCGTCTGAGTAACTCAAAATTAAGTTTGAATTAGACTGTCCATAAATGATTGACACAAATCTTAAATATGCTCGCTCCTTATTAATCTTTCGAGTAAATGTATTTGAAGCATGTAATTTACCTTCTGACCCGACGACCTCACATTGTTCGTCTCCTTTTTCACTTCTTTTGTCTCTAATTAATTTCAATTAGTTTAAATTTAAGTTTACTAAAGATTTGTGTCATTTTAATTGTAGTTTGGAGCGCTTCTGGCTGTCGGCATATTGCTTTTTTCTGGAGGGTAAGTTTAAGTTTGAAATCTCTGACAGTCAATTGATTGTAATTTCTACATATTTCTGACAGCTTAAAATTGATTAAACTTGCAACAAAACATGTAGTAGTTTAGAAATAGAACAAGTCTGCAAAAATTTATTTGAAAAATTAGACATGGATTCGATAATTATCTTCCATAATCTTATGTTAATTCATGTAAAGAATAAAGATACACTTTCATTATATACACCTTGCTCTGACAAGCCTATGCTTGTGTATTATTTTCAAAATGTAGAACAAGTGTACAACTTGTAATTAACAAATTTGGTTGATAAATACACTCGAGTTAATTTGTTCAGGTGTTATACGGCCGCCTATTTTGAGAACAAGAAGTACTCATCAACGGCTCCGTTCGGAGGTTTTGCACTTGTCGCCGCCTGGGCAAGTTTACTTTTCTAAAACTGGTGTCACTGCACTTACAATCAACTTCAAAACATCATGCTGTTATATTTCTTCCAAGTGTAACTGATGTAATTGTATCATACAATGATGTTCATTTCAATAATCCTGCTTCGGTATGGCACCATGCATAGCGCATGTTGGTTCATACTATTGGATCAATATCTCCATTTGAAAGTTCTAATAATCGATCTGAACAATTCAACATGAATTACACATTAAAATGTACTTGTAGATCAATATCTCCGTAGTAAGGACCAATCTGTGCTATGTATAGTACCATAGCCTCACTCTAGAAACATATCTTGATTACAAATGTGTTTTTAGGACTGTATCTGACGGTGTATACGTCTCGATCTCTAGCTTCTAATCATATATTTGCTCCCATTGATAAGATTTGCAGAATAATACATGCTCCAAGTGACTAATTGAGTAAAACCAGGACAAGTTTTGTCAGAATTTCCTCTTACATCCAATGTTCAAATTATAAAGTCAAGATAGCAGCATAAAGTCTGAACTCCATTTTCATCGTCTCAATTCCTAAAATTTGTAATTTCCCACTGGTGAGAAATTAATCAGATCTTCTAGCAAATACAACAAATTTAAAATAATAAGTTAAAAAGTTTCATTTACAATTTTGGTAGCACGATTGTAGACTTGACTACAACACAACTTACTGACAAAATCAGTACCTAATTACAGATCATAGGCCTATATAATTTCATATTTCAACACTATTTGCATCCCACCAGCACTATTACAATCCTTGCCAAGAGGAAATTGCTCTACTTTCTACACTAACCATATCACAGCAAATACTCTAAGGAGAGAGAAACATATACTAAACAAAAAGGACAGAAAACAAAGGAAATCAAAATGTATACTGCAACCCATCTAGTAACAAATTGTGCCTTTGCTGTACTTCCTCCTCTGGTACCAGTTTCTGGGTTTTGACTTTGATACGGTTTATATGGGATGCATCCTTTGATGCTAAGCTAGAGGTACCACCACGGTAATTTAGTTGGTGGTGGTATGGACAATAGGAGAGCCCTTCAACCGCTGGATTGGGGCACTGCCATCCCTTTCCATTGGTACGCCGGCAAAGAAGCTTGTTGGGTTCTGGCTGTTGTACGGTCTTTGTACGATTGGTACGAGATGTACCCCTTGTCTTAGAGGGCGGCCGGTTATAGTTGAGATGGTGGTGGTACGGGCAATAGGAGAGACCAGGAAGGGCTTGCTCAGTGCATCGCCACTCCTTTCCATTGGATCGTTTGCACCTGTACTCATCTGGTACCGGCAGTGTACCAAAAACCGTGTCTGAGATGCTGAGTTCATCTGTATTCATTTCTTGTACTAAGCTATTACTTGATAAAAGGTCAGTGATGGTTGACTCTGAAAAGTAAAAATAAAGCATTTCAAAATCTAAGGAAAAAAAAACAGCAAAAATTTGAGATTGATGCAATTTTTTGATAGATTACGTATCCAAGGTATCTCGTGAGGAATAACTAAAATTTGGCATTCAAAACATTTGGATTTTTATCCCAAATCCCAAACATAAGTAACCCATTTGAATCTTAAAAGTAAACCCAAAATCCAAAACTTATCCAATTCTAGATTAAATACGTTAAATTAGGGTTCTAAATAGCGCGCTATAGGGTTTTCGGACAATATAAGCTATGGCGCTATCGGCGCTATAGCAGCGCAATATGGGCATAGCGCCTTTTTTTAGCCGTTCCGCTATGACGTGATAAACGCTATTTAAACCTTTGGGTTAAATAGATTTATGCAAATAAATGATGAACAGAGGAAAGTTCAACACTACGTACAGGTTTTTCAGTTAGAACTTTATTTGAACAATGATTTCAAATTTATACCAGCTGGTTATCAGACAATTTACTCGAGATACAACAATGCCAATGCAATTCGACATGTATCAATTTTAACTCTAAAAATTGAGAGCCGTTTGCAACTAAGTGACTAACCAAAAAAAATGCTGGCAAGTACACTGCAATTATGAGAAACATAGAATGACATTGCAAACACAATGCAATGATTTTGTGATCTGCATTTGAAAAAAATGAGAAATACTGACCATTAATTTGCCGGCAACGCACAGGTACTGCATCATATATATGGTCTGAGAGGCTGGATTCATCTCCAGTAATGTTCAATATTGTTAAATCCTTATTAGATTGATAATTTGGTGAACCCATCTCTGTACAAAGAAAGAAACTTTGTAATCAACATGGGAGAAAGGTACAAAAAATAGTGTGAAAGAGACAGATTTCCATTTGTGGTAATAACACACATGCATTTCATTTACAGTTTTCAACTATAACCAAGAATCCCATGCTCATTCATGAAAAAAATTAATCCTAAATTGCACAAATGGTTTATTTCACTCAGTGGAATCAATCAGGCCATGGTACTCAATTTAATCAAGAACTAAAACTATTGTAGCTCATCTGTAAGAAACTTTACTAACACTTATTATTAATATATTGTAAATTACGCTAAAAGGAGCTCAAGTAAGAGTTTAATGTCAGTGGCAAAACGCTAAGAATGAAAGGAAAAGAAATAAAACACACACACACACACACACTTACTAATTCTTATCACTATTCCCCAGGTCACCAGCAATTCATATAACTAACTAAAGTTCAATTCTTTATTACATATATTAATATACCAAAAAGTCAAAGAAAAATTATATTTGATTCTCAACATTTAAATTTTCCAAATTCGCACAATTCTTACCCTGAAAGCACATCAAACCCTCCTTCCTCCGCCTCTTTCGTCTCTTCACAAAAGGAGCACCGTCTCCAATGGAACCAGCACCGTAATCTTCCCGATCGGCCTTCTTACAACCATCGACACCTAGAGCAGGGGCATAAGCGTCTTTTCGCCTGGAAGTTCGGCGACTGGAGGAAGCAGAGGGTTGAGGTCGATGGTAGTTGAGGCGGTGGTGGTAGGAGCAGTAAGAGAGATCGGGAAGGGCTTGTTCGGAGCAGCGCCAGTCCTTTCCGTTCGATCTCCGACACCGGATGTCGTCAGAAATCGGCGGCGCATCAGCCGGAGTAGATCGCCGGCGCATCGCCGAAAAGGGACAGAAATAGAGAGGTTAGGGAGTTGGGTTTTTTATTAGATTTTAGTGGAGTGATGAATCGGAGAGTTTAATCAGGTTCCATTAGGAATTCATATCACCTGAGGTACCTCATATGTTGGGTTTGAATCTAGCCCGCTTATTACATACAATCACGCATCTCAACGACCCCATGCATTACAGGTTTGGGCCGGATTGAGACTCAAACAGTACATTACTTTAGGGTAAATTATCCGACTCTTTCATTCGCTGGTTACAGCGATTTATTCGAGATTAGAGAAAGATTAGATGGGTTTTTATTATGGGAATTTTTATTAATAGAAATAATAATAAACTAATGTCGATATAGAAGAAGCTGGCCGTCACCAACGATAACGTCCAGAGGAAAAAAAAAAAAAAAACTTTGGCCGTCGCCAACGATGACGGCCAGCCTTTTTTTTTCCTTTAGTTTTGATTTTCTCCGATATCCTATCCAATATTTTTTCTTAAATTGTGAAAAAGTTTTTATTTAGACTATTAAACAATAATTAATTTTGAAAATCCAAACCGTTCAACATGTTCGAAATATTGAAATGTGCTTGGAGACCAAATTTTACATTTTTTGGATTTTTTTTACTATTTATTAAGTCACTTTGAAAATTACTGATCCAACGGTAAACAGTAAAAAACAGTAAAATTTTCTGGACCA
Source organism: Carex myosuroides (assembly GCA_028015225.1). NCBI lineage: Eukaryota > Viridiplantae > Streptophyta > Magnoliopsida > Poales > Cyperaceae > Carex > Carex myosuroides. The sequence continues at coordinate 14,129,261 of CM051491.1, read as the reverse complement.
CCGGATCAGCGATTGAAAAGTGGCTTAATAAATAGTAAAAAAATTCAAAAAAATGTAAAATTTGGTCTCCAAGCACATTTCAATATTTCGAACATGTTGAACGGTTTGGATTTTCAAAATTAATTATTGTTTAATAGTCTAAATAAAAACTTTTTCATAATTTAAGGAAAAATATTGGAGCAGCATATCGGAGAAAATCAAAACCAAAGGAAAAAAAGGCTGGCCGTCATCGTTGGCGACGGCCAAAGTTTTTTTTTTTTTTCTGGACGTTATCGTTGGTGACGGCCAGCATCTTAAGGAGCTGCGATTAGCGATTTCAGCTTAGTTAATCGGGCCGTTATCGTTGGTAACGTCTCCTGGACGTTACCAAAAATAACGTCTTTGTTAGATTTAAAATTCGGACGAATTCGTTCTTCTATATCGACATTAGTTTATTATTATTTCTATTAATAAAAATTTCGGTTATTATTTAGCTCGAATCCGTATCACATCAAGTACCTCAGGTAAAAGTGGTAAATCCGGACCGTTCATTTCACTTGACACGAATCTTAAAGTAGACCCCACAGTCTCAAACTTTTCAATTGCACCTCAGGTACCTGGGGTGACACGGATTCGTTTAGCTCTATCAAAGCTGATGGAATCAATTTCGAATAACGAATTTATATTATGTTCCAGCCAATTATTTTTAATGTATAATTGTATATTTTTTTCAAGCTCATTTAGTTGTCAAAACTAATAAAATAAAAATAATTTTTTTTTATTTTTCATGTTTGTAATTACTTAGAGTTTGTAAATGCATGAAAATTTATATGGGTGGAAAGTCTTAGTTGTGCTTGCCTTATAGTTTAAGAGCCGTTTGATTGAGTTTAGATTTGTGCTAGCTTTTTCCGTGAACAGTGTAGATCTCTCTTCTTTTCCGTTTTAAAACATTTAATAATGGAGTCAATTGACCTCAAATTTTTTTTTTCAAAATTTGCCAATTTTTATTAGAATATCATTCATTTTTAATATTTTTTGTCATATAAACTAGTTTAACTTCCATATGAAAATCAACTTTTAATTTAGTGACCAAAAATAATATCCTTTATATAATTAGAAGGTGACCATATTTATGTATTAATATATAATATGTACTAATTACAAATACATCTTATTTGTCAACATGTTCGTGTTATAAATGAAAATTATGTTGATATAACTTAATACACCAATTAAACATGCTGAATCATAACAGTCTGTCTTCCCTTGAAGCATAACCGCGTAAAACCAACCACAAAATTTTTTTTTTGTTGCTAAAAACACATGATGAATTTTTTAAGTAATAAAGGAAAAACGTTATGTGATTAACATGTTATGATTTAATTATATTATTTCAGTGTATGTGACTAAAATTTATTTTCACATAATGTGATGTGATGTGTTTAAAATGACGTAGGACATTTTTATGTCACGTAAATAGTCACGTGATATGACTTATTACGTTTAATTAGTTTTTTTTTTTTCAAATTTTAAGTTAGCTCATACAAAATATTAACAAAAGATACTTAAAAAATAAGAAATTATTATAAATTAAATTATATTAAAAAAATAATGTTAGAAAAATTAATCATTTAATGTGTTACACGGTGTGATGTAGTCAAATTAGTTACGGGGCATGGATGAAAATCTACTTTTATTTTTGAAAGATAGAGAGAAAAAGAGAAAAGAGAGAAAGAAGAGAGAGAGAGAGTAGAAGAGAGAGAAGGAGAGAGATAGAAAAAGAAGAGGATCTTTCTTTTCTTTAAGAAAAGGAGCATATTTTTTTTTTCTTTTAGTGTGACGGGATATATTATTTTCAATCGAGAGGAAATAGATTGTATAATTAAAGACGACATGTAAATCACGTCACAAATTTCTTTTCGAATTAAAAATTCCATCAGTTACGCTAGCAGTTATTGCCGATACTTTTATTAATACAAAAAAAAAAACAAATTATCAAATCTGCTCCCACCCTAACTTTATTTTTATTTCTACCCTAACCGCCCGTGGACTGGGCGGTCCACAGTATTCATTCTAAGTTTCCAACAAATTTCCAGAACCGAATAAGAGAAAGAGAGGCGATTTTGAGGCGAATTTGAGGTATGGACAGTAACAAACGAGGTAAGAAAGCGAGCAACCGAGATCGTGGCATAGCGAGAGGAGGGTCAATTAGTGATCGAGGTAAAAATGAGGAAAAAAAGTACAAGTGTCAAATATGTCGTGATTTTTTTAATTGTGAGACATGTAAGCTGGAGGAATGGAGGAGACGACATGTTCAGTATGAAATTTCAGACGATGACTTTGTGGAAAACCCCTACAGCTTTGGTTTGAAAAAGAAGAAAGTTGATCCAGAGCCTCCAGCATCGGACGATAAGTTTGTTCCGTGTACTGGTAAGGCTACCACTTCGTCTGCTATGACTGATCCAAATCAGGCAAACTCTGATGATGACTTTGTGCCATGCACTTTCAAGGCTCGTTGTAAGAAGTAGATTTTTTAGGAATTTATGTTGTAGAATTGTTAGGAATTTATGTCGTAGACTTTATTTCATTAGTTTTGTGTTTGATTATATTTTATGTTATTAGTTTTTGTATACGTAATTAAGTAATAAAAATAACAAAAATGAAGCATATAAAATAATCGAGGTAAATAAAATATTGCATAGTTCACAAACTATCAATTAGACTAGTTCACAATATACATCTAAAATAGTTCATAACAAAATTTAACAAAACTTGGTAATCAGCGACGACGGCCGAACAAACTCAAAATACGACGTCTGGGTCTGGGTGCAGGTGGTTGTGCGGCACTACCGGATGTCTCTCCATGGCTACTACCGGTTCCTGGGCTTTCATGAGTGTGGTGGCTACTACCGGTTCCTGAGCTTTCATGAGTGCGGCGGCTACTACCGGTAGCCTCAGCAACAACTCTAGCATTTTCTCTTTCGTTGACTTCGTTAATGGCATATGCATTGCATTCCAGTTGAAATAAAATCAAAATAAAATATAAGTAAACAAATAAAACATAAGTAAATAAATAAAATATAAGTAAATAAATAAAATCAACCGTACCTGCTCGCTGCCTGTCAGTTGTTGAACGGCGGGCCTGATGTCCCATTTGCCTACTTTCCATCTCGTCCATGGTCATTACTTGACGCTTGTGGGGTCTTCTTCCTTTTCTGATCCACCCGCTTGCGGGACAGACTCTATCACCAACAAAGGCCGGCCACTGATACTGGTTGGGATAAGGATGGAAAGATGCACCCCAAGTACTCGCAAGGTAATCGGTACGGTACATGTCAGCGACATAATCATCCTCAGAGAAGTTTCTCTCTCGGCACACCGCCATAACATGAAAACAAGGTATGTGGGCCAACTGGATTCCTTGGCAAGTGCATGTTACAGTATTGTCAGGTGCAAAAATAACAACATACTTGAACATCCTTTTCACAAACTCCATAGTCCCATCCGGTCTACGGCCGGTTGGAGCAAACTCATCTGGACAGTGCACTTCGAATTCCAATTGGTTATCCCCGTACGGGACAACTCTCATAACTGCACCTTTCTCCCTATGTTTCCTTAGTTTCCCCTCCACCCTTATTGAAAACGTTTGATTCCTGGACAGTAATGCAGAAAATATAAGTCAACAAATAAAAATATACATACCTTGGCAAAATCTCTGAATAAAAATATACATACCTGGACAGTAATTCGAGGGTTTTAACACGCCGTGCAACAAACCATGCATTTAACTTGTAGAAGGTGTCCTCCACAATTGCTGCCACGGGCAACTGCCGGCTCTGCTTGAAAACAGCATTCAAGGACTCAGACCCATTTGTGGTCATAATTCCCCATCGGAAACCTCCATCACGGACTTGCAATATCTTCTCATATGCGGGTGGCTCAGCAAGATCGGCGGGATTATTTTTTCCCACCTTGAGTAAGTACAAATTTGCCTTTGGACAATACTGCAAAAAAAAAAAATTTAGATGAGAAAATTTAAGTAAATAATTCAGAAAGTATAAGTCAACAAATAAAAATATACATACCTTGGCAAAATCTTTGAACATCTCTTCCACCCTTCTCAGCTTCTTCTTCTTGCAATCAATTCTGAATGTATCTGCAACCCATTTTTCAGATCCGTAGTTCTTGTTAGGTTGTCTGTAACATGTTGCATACACAGCCTGTGCACATAATCGCCGTTCGCTGTCGACCACCCGAAATCTGAGCGATCAAAAACATATTTGATTCCTTTGTGCTGGTCTGATATGACACAAAAGAACCGGTCGCCAACCACTTGTCTTCTTACGAAGCTCATGAAAAATCCCCAGTTTTCCCTGTCCTCCTTCTCAACAATTGCAAAGGCCAAAGGCAACAACTGGTTTTCAGCATCATATGCACATGCGATCAGCAGTCTCCCGTCGTAACGGCCAGACAGGAAGCATACATCCACACTGATGACCGGTCTAATGTATGGCATAGCTTGAATACATGGACCGAACGCCCATGCTATGGCCTTGAATTGCAACGCGTTGTCGACAGTCCGTACGCCTATATTCCAACATTCAAAGACAGTGCCGGGATTTGTACTTGCTATGGCCTGCAGCAATGGTGCAAGCAAGTTGTATGAACCATGCCAGCTACCGAACATTCGGTAAATCGCAAGTTCACGCCCTCTCCACAACCTGTTGTATTTTGGGACGACATGCTTGTAAACCCGTCTGACAGCTCTACCGACCTCCTTAAGGCTCATCGATGGGTCATCCTTAACGTCATTCTCAATTACATCGGCAATAAGTGAAGCCGTAAGATTTGCATGGTCTTTCCTTGATGACGCAGCCTTGCATGTGTGAGGTGGTTCACACTTCTTAATAATCCATGCCTCGCCCTTACCCACAGGGGTTGCATATAGACGGAAGTGGCAATGCACTTGGTCGACACAAACAATTACTAACCTTCTTCGGTCCCTTTTTTCCTCTCGGCACTCCAAGTTGCCGTGAACATGGACCTCATGTATTTTCTTCACAAGTTCATCTATGTTGGTGTAAACCTGCTGCGGAGCAAGCTCTTGACTGTACCTGACACGCGGCCCAAAAAATGAGATGTCTGCCTCTTCAAAAGCAGTGGTATCGTTGAATGTGGGGCACAGATGCCTATCTGTCCGACCTCTAATCGGAAATCTGTCTTCCTTAGGTAAATAATCTCCATCACCTTATGACAGGTGATCAGAATCCCAATCCCCTTCCCATTCGTCACCTGTTTCCAAATTTCCTTGTGGTACGGCATCGAGCTCAGCATCAAGGTCAAGGTCTCTCCGGATAGCAACGGGTGACACTATAGGTATTGATGGTGGTACAGATGGAAATCTGGGTTGGATTGGGGTTTCAGGAGGAGGTGGTGGTGGTGGTAGATCGGTGGTAAAATCAGGTACATAATTCTCATAAACGGGTGAAACGGGCGGTTCATAACTCGAGTGGCGGGGGTTGTCATACCTCGAGGGGCCGGGGTTGTCATAACTATAGTGGCGGGAGTTGTCATAACTAGAGTGGCGGGGGTTGTCATACCTCGAGTGCTCATGACCTGAGTTGTCATAACCCGAGTGCTCATAACTCGAGTGACGTGGGTTGTCATAACCCGAGTGTTCATGACTCGAGCTGTCATAACTCGAGTGACGCGGGTTCTTGTTGTCCCTTATGGTACCACTAAATTCGAAATAAATAAATAATTGCAAATAAAATAAAGTAAAAGAGTTTAGAGAAATTTGACACAAGGAGTGATAACGGAGTTCGGCTTAAAATGCCTACGTCTCCGGGGCGTCGCAACCGCTTCTCGGTGCGCCTTTCTATTACCCAAAAGAGAAAGGTTACAACTTGTGAACCGGTGAGCCCTTACAACCAACGGGAAGTCACACGGCCAACTAGAGTCGAGAACGAAGTCTCTAAGTTCGAAGTCTCAAGAGAAACACTTAAGTAAACACTCTAATCTAATCTAACTCAAGATTAGTGAAGTGGATTTGAGGTTGTGTTGAGGGATATTGAATTTCGTGTTCTCACAACAATGGAGGAACTTGCTCTCACAGAAAAGTAGGTTTAAAAAGATTAGGGTCGGCTGGGTTAATTTGAGGAGAACCCTAAGGTTCTATTTATAGTGGCAGCTTTCAAACGAGTATTCTGCCATAAAACGTCCCAACGTTTTGTAAAACGTAGAAAACGTTTTAACTCAAATTAGGTCAAAATTCAAATTTCTGTGAGATATCATAAAACGTTCCAAACGATTATAAAACGTTTCAAAACGTTTTATTCTGGAGATTTATCGATTGAAATGCAAATTTTAAGTCTGAAAAACAATTTAAATCGTCCAGACGATTTACAAAACGTCTGGGACGTTTTAACTTGTTTTTCCAGCTTTTAGATGATTTAATCTCCAGATTTTGTACAAAGAAAACGTCTGAAACGTTTTATCAATCGTTCCAACGTTTTATCCCTGTTTTTCAACATCAAAGCTACTTTACCAATTATAAATTTACAGTTTAAATACTTGATAAATAACTTGATGATTTCTTCAGTCCAAGTGCTCTAAATTGCAATTCCAATTGTCTTGAACCTGCATTCTTTCTAATCATATGGAAAATCGTAAAATTCAATAATTATATGTTTTGCAAATTAGTCAAATAGACTATAAGAGAATTGCTTGAAACAACAATCTCCCCCTTTTGACGATTTGCAAAACATACAACGCAAGTAAGTGCATATATCGATTTTTCCCAAATTTCAATTTTTCAAATAATCGGTGTTTGCATGTCTTGCATTTTCTCCCCCTTTTTGTAAATCGACGAAAGGGAGACAAAAATACAATCAAATAGCACAATCAAGAGTGCTCCCCCTCAAAATATGCACTCCCCCTCAATTTGATAATATATGACATAAATTTAGAAGATTAAGCATGTCATCACAAATATACAATCATGGAAGATAATCAATTTAGAATGTAGCATGCAATTTCATACCTAGCAAAGTTCAAGTTGAAACATCATAATGATAAAAGTTCAAGTACACAACATAGAAACAATAAAAGTTCATGCAACACAGATAGCATAGCATAGCAATCACTTAGCAAATTCTAATTAGAAAAAGTTGAATGGATTTAAAATTCGGGATCATCATCATCATCTCCGTCGGCACCCTCTTCATCATCTTCCTCATACTCATCTTCGGAAGGGATGTAAGGAGCACTAGTGGACGCGCCACCAGAGGCACCATATTGCTTCACAAAGCGCCGAGCGAGTTCAGAAGTGGTGAGATCAATGTCATATAATGCTTTTGCGTTTTTGCGACAACGAATTTGGATTTTGCGTTGATTTGCCTTCAAGATTTTAATATCGTTGTTGATTGCGGTAAATTGATTGGTATTGGCTATTTGATATTCTTGCATGTGTTGAACAAGCCAAGCCAATTGGTTTTCCGCTCCTTGAGGAAGCTCACCTTGAGCCATTGGCGGTATTGGTGGTTGATCTTCTTCTGCCTGCCGTTCTGGTTCATACGGATCCCAATATTGGTTGGGTAGGGCATTGACAGCATTGATCCAATCATTGATAGGCCTATAATCAGGTTTAAGCAGTGGTAAACCCGAGACCGAGGTACCGTGCAACCAACCATGTTTGGGTAGGATATCAAGTAAGTGTTTAGGCTCATTTTGAATGAGATGACTGGGGACGGTTATGCCATTGAGGCGAATCATACGATGAATTAAATGACCATAGGGTAGAGAGGCAACGGAGCTAGAATAGCAAGTAATCATGTGACGAAGAATAATGAAAGGAATGTTGAGTCGTTTCTCATCCATAGATATGAGGTGCCTCAAATAGTACATTGGACCCCACTCAATGTTTGCTTTGATCGTTGCTTTGGGTATGAGAATATTATTTATGAGAAGAAATAGCAAACGATGTAAGGAAGGGAGAGAGGATGCATAGAGGGGTGCACCACCAAGGTTGCGGCGAGCAAACCAGGTTTTGTAATGATCGGCATTTTCTAAGGCTTGAGCGGGCCAATTTCTAAGGATATAGGTTTCTTCACCTTCATTTACCAACCCAAGCCAATTGGCTACATTTTCCAAAGAGAGAATAATCTCTCGACCGCAAACATAGGATTTGACAAGAAAAGGGTTTTCGGTAAAAGTGAGATTACAATAAAATGTTTTGGTAATCATCTCACTATAAGGTTCATCACACGTAATCAAAGATTCCCAAGGCCAATGTCGAATAAACCCGATGACTTTGTCATCTTCGGGGTATTGAAAGGTAACCGAGGCTTTGTTGAAATAATAGCAATTGGATAGTTTTCGATCCGAAAATTGACCCGTGAAATTTGTATGAGCAATTGGGTTTTTAAACAAGTAGGTGTTGGATCGAAAGATATTGAAGTCGGGTTCAATTTCAGTGGCACTAGATTGACCCGAATCATTGCGAGCCCTCTTCTTGCGAAGGATAGCCATTTTCGAGGCTTTTGGTTTAGGGAGCGACATGAATTTAGAGAGAAATAAAAAAAATACCGATTGAAGAAGGAAGCACAAATCCTTGAAGAGAACGACTCTACGAGTGCGTTGGTGAAGACGGATCGTCGATTTAACGGTCGGATTGCCGGATTTCGAAAGGTGGCGAGATGTAGGGTTTTGGTGGAGAGAGCAAAGGAGGGAGAAAGACTTGGTTTTGAAAGGAGAAATGGAAGGGGGGTTGAGAGGAGAGGAGAAATCACTTTAAACGAAGTGATTTGGAGATTTGTAGAGGTGGGAATGGTGAAGAAGAGGTAAGGTGGCGGATAGGAGAAGAGAAGAAGAGAAGAAGAAGAAGAAGAAGAGAGAAGGCGGCTTGAGAAGAAAAAAAAAAAAAAAAAATTGGCGTCGGTTCGCAGATTTATTGAAGGTGCTGCGCCGAAAACGTCTTGGACGTTTATCAAACGTCTCAGAACGTTTTAGTCTGGTCATTTTGAGACAAAAATTTCGATACTGAATATTGATTTTGCATTTAAATCGTCCTAGACGTTTTACAAAACGTTGAAAACGTTTTGTATTTTTAGGTCAGAGTTATTTGAAATTTATGAGAATTTAATATTGAGTAATAACCGTTTTGACGTTTGATAAAACGTTTGAAACGGTTTAAATGATGTTTGATGAGTAAAAAATTTCGCAGACAAACGTTCAGACGATTTACTAAACGTTTCAACGTTTCAAGGTAGTTGTCATGCAGGAAATTTGAAGAAAATTTGGAAGATAAAAAACAATGAACCGTCCAGACGTTTGGTAAAACGTTTTGGACGTTTTAGGTCAATTTTCAGATGAAATTTTCGAAGTATTTTGAATGAGCAAATCGTCCAGATGTTTTACAAAACGTCTGGGACGTTTTAGGTCAGGGAGATAGAATCTGGAATCAATTTTATAAACGTTCTGACGTTTCAGAAACGTTTTGAGACGTTTGTCTCTGGCGTTTTTGTCTTAAAATAAGCTAATTGATTGCTATGCTTCCAATAAAAATGCTCACTCCTTAAGTTCAAGCATGCCTAATTTAAACCGCAATTCATTGTGTTGTTGAGTGTTTAAGGGCTTGGTAAAAATATCGGCAATTTGATTTTTGGTATCAATATGAATGAGTTGGACCTCACCTTTCTCAACATGATCCCTAATAAAATGATGCCTTATTTCTATGTGCTTAGTTCTAGAATGAAGAACGGGATTTTTCGATATCATAATGGCACTGGTATTGTCACACATAATTGGTACGTTGCGGAAGCGAATTTCATAATCGGTTAAAGTTTGGATCATCCATAAAATTTGTGTGCAACAACTACCAGCCGCAACATACTCGGCTTCCGCGGTGGAAAGCGCAACCGAGGTTTGTTTGCGACTTGACCATGAGACAAGTGATCCGCCAAGGAATTGACACGTACCACTTGTACTCTTTCTATCCATTCTGTCTCCGGCAAAATCGGCATCGGTATATCCTATTAAATATAATTCCGATTGTTTGCCATACCACAATCCCAAATTCAAAGTGCCTTTGATATATTTAACAATTCGTTTAACGGCTTTCAAATGCACTTCTTTAGGATTTGATTGAAACCTAGCACATAGACATACCGCAAACATAATATCGGGTCTACTAGCAGTTAAATAAAGGAGGCTACCTATTATAGCTCGGTATTGGGAGATGTCCACGGGTGTGCCGCTTGGATCCGAGTCAAGATTTGCATTTGCAGCCATTGGTGTTGGGCTTGTCTTGCTCTCAGTCATTCCAAACTTCTTTACCAGCTCCTTGGCATACTTGGTTTGGCTCACAAAGGTGCCATCCGACAGTTGCTTGATTTGTAGCCCCAAGAAGAAGTTCAATTCACCCATCATGCTCATCTCAAATTCACTACTCATAAGAGAAGAAAATTCCTCGGCAAGTGCCGCATTAGGTGAACCAAAAATAATGTCATCGACATAAATTTGTACTATTAAAATTGAGTTGTTTTTCTTCTTTGTGAAAAGAGTTGTATCATTCTTTCCTCTTATGAATCCATTTTCAATTAGAAAGGAACTAAGTCGACCGTACCATGCTCTAGGAGCTTGTTTAAGACCATAAAGTGCTTTGGTGAGTCTATAAACATGGTTAGGAAATGCCGGGTCAACAAAACCGGGTGGTTGATTTACATATACTTCTTCATCTATAAATCCATTCAAAAATGCACTTTTAACATCCATTTGAAATAGAGTAAAGTTTTTATTTGAGGCAAATGCTAAAAGCATTCGAATGGATTCTAGACGAGCTACAGGTGCAAAGGTTTCTTCAAAGTCAATGCCCTTTTGTTGTTTATACCCTTGAGCTACTAACCTAGCCTTGTTCCGAACAACATTTCCATTTTCATCTTTCTTATTTCTAAAGACCCACTTAGTTCCAATAATCATTCGGTCATTTGGCTTAGGTACTAGTTCCCAAACTTTGTTCCTTTCAAATTGAGCAAGTTCTTCTTGCATGGCACAAATCCAATTTGAATCCCCATTGGCATCTTTGAAATTCTTTGGTTCAACATTTGATACAAATGCACAATGGGCAATCATTTGATTTAATCCCGATCTAGTCCTAACCCCTTCCCTAGGATCCCCAATCACATTAGAGAGAGGATGAGAGGAAACTTCCCTTAGGTCTTCGGGAGGTTGATATACATTTGGTGGAGATTGATCCTCCTCGATGTGCATGGACTCGTTCAATGGGTTTTCTTCGGGTTGTTCTTGCTCGAGTGATTGTTCAATGTTGTTGGTTGTATTCTCAACCTTATCATTCTCGAGCTTGGCATCTTCAACACCTACAATTTGAATACCTTTCTCGGCCTTTTGATTAGTATCTTCATCAAATTTGACATGTATGGATTCAATTACAATTTGATGAGATGCAATGTAAATTCTATAGGCTTTACTTGTCAAAGAGTACCCCACAAATATTCCCTCAATGGATTTAGAATCGAATTTTGTAATTTTAGGTGATTCATTAAGCACAAAGCATTTTGATCCAAATACTCTAAAATGAGATATTTTTGGCTTATACCCCTTCCATAACTCATAAGGTGTTTTCTTCAATATCGACCTTATGCTAACGCGATTAATAACGTAGCAAGCCGTATTGACCGCTTCGGCCCAAAGGTGTTTGGGTAAAGGGTATTCATTTAGCATGGTTCGGGCAAGCTCTTGTAATGTTCGGTTTTTCCTCTCAACAACCCCATTTTGTTGAGGTGTGCGAGGAGCCGAATATTCATGTTTATATCCTCTTTTAGAGCATACTTCATCAAATTTTGCATTTTCAAATTCACCCCCATGATCACTTCGAATACGAATGATCTTTGTTCCCTTTTCATTTTCAACACGATTGCAAAATTTAATGAAGTTCTCAATTGCTTCATCCTTATGTTGCAAAAATATGACCCAAGTAAAGCGACTATAGTCATCTACAATCACATATGCATATCTTTTTCTAGCCAAACTTGGTATACTAATTGGTCCAAACAAGTCCATATGTAGTAATTGTAATGGTTGATTGGTTGAGACCATTTCTTTGGACTTAAAACTACTTTTGGTTTGTTTACCTTGTACACATGCATCACATAACCCTACAAATTCTAATTTGTGAGTTGGTAAACCACGCACTAGGTCTAATTTAACCAACTTTTTAATAGAATCAATTGCAATATGACCTAGTCTTCGGTGCCATAGTTTAGAACCAGTTGTTGTGGCATTCAAACATATTTCACCGGACTCGAAATGATCAAAATCTAGATAGTAAACATTTTTCTTTTTCTTACCGGTGTAGACTAAAGAGTCATCGGATTCTCTAAACAAGAAGCAAGCATTAGTGTTAAATTTAACATAATATCCGGCTTCACATAATTTACTTACACTAAGTAAATTATAATTCAAGCCGTCAACAAGGTAGACATCCGATATGGTCAAGTTTTGGTTACCTACCGAACCTAGTCCAATAATTGAACTTTTTCTTTGGTTACTACCGAAAGTAACCGACCCACCATCATATGGTTCTAAAGATTTGAAATTAGATTTGTCACCGGTCATGTGGTGTGAACATCCACTATCAATGATCCAAGCATTTTCTTGGTGTGTTGTAATCAAACATACCTACAAGAGTATATATATATTTTCAATTAATATATACCTTGTTTTAATCTCCCCCTTCCTTAGTGATTTTCGTTTTAGGTTGGGGAGATTTCAATTACAACTTTAAGTTAGTTTAACTTTAGGAATCCAAACAACTTTTGATTTGTTGCTTCCTTTCCTAAAGCTACACTCTAATGAGGTGTGGCCAATCTTACAACAATAATTACAAAATGTGACCGATTGCTTGACATTAGTTGAACCATGCTTGAAGGTGGTTTGATAATTATCCTTCACCTCTTGAATTTGATTCCTATTGGTTGTCACTTTAGGTGCATAGGACTTATTTTTGTGTGAATCAAGTTTGTTGCGATGTTGGGGAACATCTCTATTCAAACCATTTCTTTGGTTTTTGTTTTGAAAAATCTTTTTGTTGTGAGTTTCATAAAACCATCCATCCGGTCCCTTGAAATAAGTTTTGTTTGACCTTTTTGGATTAAATGTGTTCCTATCACTATTTTGAGACTTGTTTTCATTTTTGTAATTTTTGTTAGAAAATTTGTACCTAAATGCATAATTTTGAGACTTTTTATTTTGTTTTGCATTTATGGTTTGAGGAGTGGTCCCTTTATTCGACTCCTTTGTCAAGGGTGTTTTACCATGTTTGAAATGAAATTGGTAATCAAAATACTCTTTGCTATTGAACTTAACTTTGTTTAAATTTTGAGTAAATTCCCCATTTTCTTTTGGGCCTTGTGAAAAATTTGATTCAAATGAGGATTGACCCTTCTTGTATCCAATGCCCATTTTACCGGATTTCCGATTCAAATTGGCATTGATCAAATTTTCTACATAGTAGGGATCAAGACTAGTGACATTTGAGAATTCACTAGGCGATCTTAAAGCCCTATTTTCGGTCTCTAGAGTTTGAACTTTCACTTTTAACATTTCTATATCTCCTATGTGTGATTGACAAGTGTGTGACTTAAGCAATTCTAACTCTAAGTTTTTGATTTTAGACTCAAATTCAAGAAGTTGAGATGTCAATTTTTGTATGATACCTTCCTTTTCAAGCATGGCCTTTTTAGATTCCTCAAGCAACCTAGGCGCATTGTAATTAATTAGAGCCTCATCCATGAACGTGCTTGTCTCATTTGTCTTTATATAGTTGTTGTTCATATCTATTTTGGATTCATCTTTCCTAACTTTGTAACCATTCAAATGGTAAACGAGATTGGTCAAATCAATGGTAGACATATACCGATTAGGAGAAGAGATAAGATGTACCTTATTTGGAGAGTTTGTTACATCTTCTATAGACGCATCCTCTACCTCGATAATGGTGTTAGTTGATGCTTTGACGGGATCAATTGCTACCTCAATGATGGATTGTGTGTTGGCCTTGGTAGAGTCCTCCAATTCCTTGTTGATAGGCGGATTGATGAGATTTTTGAGGAATTCAATGGTGATCTCATCGGTTATGTTCTTGCTTGCGATGATTGTATCCACATCAATAGTTGCCGATTCTTCATTCACTATTGCCATCAAGGCAAGGTTGATCTCTTGTTCATCGCCCGACTCCGAGTCGGATTCTTCTCTACCACTTTCATCGGAGTCGATGCAAAATAAGGCTTGCATTGCCTTGGCCTTCTTTTTGCTTTTATATCCTTCGTATTTTTGTTTAGATCTTCGGTCATTTTGCCCTTCATTATCCTTGTTCTTCAAGTTGGGAAATATTTTGAAGCAAGTTTGGATGGTATGGCCTTCTCTTTCACATGCAAAGCAAACTACCCGTTTGTTTCCATCTTCACGCTCCTTGTTGTATTTTCGTTCAAAGTTAAGCATGGATTGAAACATTTTGGTCATGGTGGCGGCATCAAGAGAGGTTTCATGTCCAAGTTGACTCATGAGTGAGTCATTTGATTGACGATTATTTGAGGAGCTTAGGTGGTTTCGGTGGTTTTGAGCCGGAAAAGCCACGGTTTTTGTTTTTGACTCTTGCTTGAGTTCACCGGCTTGTATGAGTTTTTCTTCAAAACTCCGGAAATGAGCATAGAGTTCATCCGGTGTGAAAGATTTTTGTGCCCCATGAAGTGCTTCTAGGGCGCTCACCAATCCATCCCACCTAGGTCTCCTTAGCATTACTCGAAGAAGCTTTCCTACAATTTTATCGTTAGAAAGCGGTTCTCCTAATTCAATGAATTCATTTTGAATATGCATAAGTCTATTATACATATCTTCTACATTTTCACCATTTTCAATTTTGAAGGTTTCAAATTTGGTGTCTAGACCGGCTATTTTGGTTCGTTTGATTTGGGTGTTACCCTCATATCGATCAATAAGAGTATCCCACATTTCTTTTGCATTTGTTGTGTTACCGAAAAGTAACGCAACCGATTCACTTACCGCATTATATATTACATTAATGGCAAGGTTATTTAGTTTCTTTCTTTCGGTAGATGCATATACTTCAACTTTAGCCTCATTTCCAACAGAATTATCATATTCCGGTTTATAGGCTTTCTCAATAACACTCCAAAGGTCAAGAATATTTAGATAGTTTATCATGGTCCTTTTCCAATGACTGAAATTTTTGGTAGCACTACCAAAAACTGGAGGTTCTTTCACATATCTAGTGGTTGCCATTTTAAGATCGGTAAACTCGAATTAAGTGAGTCTTAATTTGAGTAACTTGCTCTGATACCACTTTGTTGTCCCTTATGGTACCACTAAATTCGAAATAAATAAATAATTGCAAATAAAATAAAGTAAAAGAGTTTAGAGAAATTTGACACAAGGAGTGATAACGGAGTTCGGCTTAAAATGCCTACGTCTCCGGGGCGTCGCAACCGCTTCTCGGTGCGCCTTTCTATTACCCAAAAGAGAAAGGTTACAACTTGTGAACCGGTGAGCCCTTACAACCAACGGGAAGTCACACGGCCAACTAGAGTCGAGAACGAAGTCTCTAAGTTCGAAGTCTCAAGAGAAACACTTAAGTAAACACTCTAATCTAATCTAACTCAAGATTAGTGAAGTGGATTTGAGGTTGTGTTGAGGGATATTGAATTTCGTGTTCTCACAACAATGGAGGAACTTGCTCTCACAGAAAAGTAGGTTTAAAAAGATTAGGGTCGGCTGGGTTAATTTGAGGAGAACCCTAAGGTTCTATTTATAGTGGCAGCTTTCAAACGAGTATTCTGCCATAAAACGTCCCAACGTTTTGTAAAACGTAGAAAACGTTTTAACTCAAATTAGGTCAAAATTCAAATTTCTGTGAGATATCATAAAACGTTCCAAACGATTATAAAACGTTTCAAAACGTTTTATTCTGGAGATTTATCGATTGAAATGCAAATTTTAAGTCTGAAAAACAATTTAAATCGTCCAGACGATTTACAAAACGTCTGGGACGTTTTAACTTGTTTTTCCAGCTTTTAGATGATTTAATCTCCAGATTTTGTACAAAGAAAACGTCTGAAACGTTTTATCAATCGTTCCAACGTTTTATCCCTGTTTTTCAACATCAAAGCTACTTTACCAATTATAAATTTACAGTTTAAATACTTGATAAATAACTTGATGATTTCTTCAGTCCAAGTGCTCTAAATTGCAATTCCAATTGTCTTGAACCTGCATTCTTTCTAATCATATGGAAAATCGTAAAATTCAATAATTATATGTTTTGCAAATTAGTCAAATAGACTATAAGAGAATTGCTTGAAACAACAGTTGTCATAACCCGAGTGATCATAACCTCTATTTTCCCTAGATGTTCCAACCCTGAGTTCACGCTGAACTCTCCTGGAATATAGTCCATTACCATTACCCCCTGTGTCTGAAAAGTGTTGTAAACACTCCTCCATACCGACTCATCAGTTATTGGATACCTGGTATAGTAAGGTCTACCACCACTTACTGTGTTAATCTGGGTAGCTAAATCTATATCACACCGGTTGGGGTTCACACCAATTGGTTCATACACTATTCCCTTCAGTTCAACAAATGAGGTATTTTCATTTACCTCGAAGCCGTAGGCTGCTTCCTTACACCTTGTTTGGATGGAGAGTAGAGGAAGGAAGGGGAGGTGAAGAATAAAATGGAATGGAATGGAATAGAAAGGAAGATTAACATATTTAACTTCTTTGCGTTTGGATGATGAATGAGGGAAAATAAATTTAACTTTCCTTTCCGTCTTATTTCTTGTTTGGTTGATTAAAATTTAGAAGGTTAATGAGAAATTCGATGGTTGTTGTAGGTTTGTGACAAAAAACTTGTATGAGAATTATATAGGTAAGATATAGGATTGGATATTTGTGTTTTTTGTTCTAAAAATATTTGCAACAAAATTTATTTCCATCCGTTACACCCCAAATCGAGAGGGAAACCGATTCTATTGATTATAATGATACAAGGTTAAACCTTTCACCCCCTGTACCCTTCACCTCCGACATAATTTTGTCAACCAAACACGATTCGACGGAAAGTTTTCTTTTCTTTCCATTCCCTCCCTTCCTCTAATCTCCATCCAAACAAGGTGTTAGTGTACTGTGCTCCCTCCGCACCCCGGGTAAACTTCCCGCCCACATACAGTGCAACCAACATATTTCTGTTCTGGAATTACTGTTCTGGAATCACTATTCTGGAATCACTGTTCTGGAATCACTGTTCTGGAAATACTGTGCTGGGATTACTGTGCTGGAATTACTGTTCACCATCGCCTCAAAATCGCCAAAAAAATCGCCTGACTCTCTCATTCGGTTCTGAAATTTTTGTGGGATTGGAAAATGAATACTGTGCTGCTCAGGAGAGAGAAAAACCCCTTTTATAGGGTTTTATAGCGGACCGCCCAGCTGCTGGGCGGTCAGGTATGAGAAGTGGACCGCCCAGCTGCTGGGCGGTCAGGTCCGGAAAGTGGACCGCCAGTCCACGGGCGGTTAGGGTAGAAATAAAAATAAAGTTGGGGTGGGAGCAGATTTGATAATTTGTTTTTTTTTTGGTATTAATAAAAATATCGGCAGTTATTGACGCGTGGTCAAAAACCAGACAAATGGAGACGACGTGGACTGTCCATTCAACACTACTATATAACAGGATTGAACAGAGGCCGTTCGATTCGATTTATTGTTTCTTTTCCTTGTTCTCTTTCTGCAAAGTTAGTTCCTGCAGCGGATCCCGTGTAGCTGTACGTGTGGCATACAAAATCTAGACAAACCCTTTTATGGTTTTATTTTATTCATAGTTTCATACCATAAAAATACTATCACAAAAGCATCCAACAGAATATCTTTCAAAACAACAGATAGAAAAGAGCAATGATCCATTAAACATAACATTTTGCATGAGAGAATATTTTTTACAATAAAATTTATATTCAGTGCGTCCTTAGAAATAAAAACATATAATAACTCATATTTAGATTTACATTTCAATAATAAAAACATCATACCCAAAGAAGACTTAAATTATTAGGTACACATAAATTAACATTCAATGTGACCAATC
This sequence comes from Carex myosuroides, assembly GCA_028015225.1. Classification (NCBI taxonomy): domain Eukaryota; kingdom Viridiplantae; phylum Streptophyta; class Magnoliopsida; order Poales; family Cyperaceae; genus Carex; species Carex myosuroides. The sequence continues at coordinate 14,111,108 of CM051491.1, read as the reverse complement.
AATTAAATGAAATTGTCATTGAAAGTTAAGAAGAGTTGGTTTAATTGTCCTAGAGTTGTGTCAATTTGAAGATATATATTATAATGGTGGAAATTTTGTTTTTTTTGTTCTATCTAGACATTTTTAACTAAATGATAACAAATAGTTTATAAATATTTGACGACTTAAATAACTATTTATTTAATATTTTAGGTTTTAATTTACAACTCCACATCTACTACTTGTCATATTAAAATTTTTACTCTCAAGTCTTGAATGATACATTATAATACATTTGAATGCACTACTTAGGATTGTAAATAAACCGAGCCGAACAAAATAAGACAAAATTTAAACACGGTTATGGATTATAACGAGTTGAGTCTAACTTAGGAAGGGTGTAATCTGATCCGTCAAAATCAAAGTTTAGAGGAGAGTCTGAGTCGGAAGGTGTCTGAGAGGAGAGAAAGAGAGATGATAGATTAGATAGTTAAAGAGGTAGTTGGGACCGCAATGGAAAAGATGTTGGGGACTAAGATTGTGCTTCAGAGAGGAGGGGAGGAAAAATCCTTTATTAAAGGAAAGAAACCGGAATGAAGGAGAACGGCCAGCACATCCGGGATGCCGACGCCATTCACCCGCTTTAGAAGAGGGTAATTGGAGAGGGAAAGGAAGAAACACTCTATTGTAACGCCCTTCACAAACTTTCTAAATTCATAGCCTCAAATCGGAGTGTAGATTTCACTGTAGCGAGAAAAACAAAACAATGGACCTTCCTTTCTCTTCCTTCCCCTTTCTCTCTGTACTGATGTTGTGGAACACAGTCTAAGAGCTTGAAAAGAGACTATTATTATTGTCACAAAAAAAAATAGTAAAAGTGTGGGGAGCTTCATATTTTTCTTACATCACTGATTCTAGTTTAAATTCAATTTATGTCGGAACGCCGGGTTTCAAATAAAAAAGAAAAAAAATTATGTCGGAACAGACCGAACCGAATCAGCTCAAATTTTTGCCAATCCTACAATTCTCTTGTTTGGATTAACAGCGGGTCCAAGATATATATATATATATATATATATATATATATAGATATATGAGGAGGTTCCCATGCACCCAAATTTGTATGCTCCCAATGCACCCACTTTTTTATTTTCTTTATTTCTATTTTCAAAGTCCGAACAGTCGATCTGAACAGCTCAACATGATCTTCATATAAATTATGCTTGGAAACCAAATTTTATATTTTTTAGAATTTTTTTACTATTTTTTAAGATATGTACAAAATCATTGTTTTAAGGAGATTCTGGACCATCCGATAAAGTGATTTTGTATCTATCTTAAAAAATAGTAAAAAAATTCTAAAAAATATAAAATTTGGTCTCCAAACATATTTTATTATGAAGGTCATGTTGATCGGTTCGGATCATCTGTTCGGACTTTGAAAATAGAGAAAATAAAAATTGGGTGCATTGGGAGCATGGAAAAGAGGGTGCATTGGAACCCTTTTATATATATATATATATATATATATATATAAAAGGGTTCCAATGCACCAAAATTTGGTGCACCAAAATGCACCAAAATGCATCCAAAACTCATATATCTTCATTTTCAAAGTTCAAATAGTCGATTCGATCCTTCCAGCGTGTTCTTCATATTAAAATGTGCTTGGAGACCAAATTTTACATTTTTTGGAAATTTTTTACTATTTTTTCAGAATTTTTGAAAATCACCACTTTGCTGAATTTCAAATTATTGTTTGGTGATTTTCAAAAATTCTGAAAAAATAGTAAAAAATTTCCAAAAAATATAAAATTTGGTCTCCAAGCACATTTTAATATGAAGAACACGCTGAAAGGATCGAATCGACTATTTGAACTTTGAAAATGAAGATTATGAGTTTTTGGTGCATTTTGGTGCACCAAATTTTGGTGCATTGGAACCCTCCTCTATATATATATATATATATATATATATATATATATATATATATATATATATATATATATATATAAGGAGGGTTCAAATGCACCCAAATTTCCATGCTCCCAAATGCACCCAATTCTTTCTCCTTTATCTCTATTTTTAAAGTCTGAACAGTCGATCCAAACCGCTCAACATGATCTTCATAATAAATTATGCTTGGAGACCAAATTTTATATTTTTTAGAATTTTTTTACTATTTTTTAAGATAGGTACAAAATCATTGTTTTAAGGAGATTCTGGACCATCCGATAAAGTGATTTTGTATCTATCATAAAAAATAGTAAAAAAATTCTAAAAAATATAAAATTTGGTCTCCAAGCATAATTTATTATGAAGATTATGTTGAGCGGTTTGAATCGACTGCTCAGACTTTAAAAATAGAGATAAAGGAGATGGTGCATTTGGGAGCATAGAAATTTGGGTGCATTTGAACCCTCCTCTCTCTATATATATATATATATATATATATATATATATATATATATATATATATATATATATTTTACAAACACAAATGTCCATATTCCTTTCTTAGATGAAGACCCAATTCAATTCCCTCAAAAACCTGCCAATTCTCTCTAGGCCCAGCAAGAACGAGGCACATATGTTTATATCAACTTTTTTTTTTTTTTCATATTTCAATTTTTTGTGTGTTAACTTCCCTATTCAAACTTGTTCTGTCAAATCCTGATTACAGAGAATAAAAGTAATATTCATATTTCGAAAAAAAAAAAACCAAAATTATGGTTGAACAATGAACGAGCTTTGGATGAACACATGCATAACATTTTTTTTATATATGCATTTAGATTGCAACACATATTTGAGATTCTTTTGGAAACAAGAATATTATTGTTTTCTTTTTAAATTAGGATTTATTTTTTTCAGAACAAAAATATTATTGTTTTTTATATAATATCCGGCTTAAACAAAAAAAAATAGATGAAAAAAAAACCGAAAGAATAACAACTTTTGGATGATGTGCTATCACAATATGAAGGCATTTAAGATTGGTCATGGAATATATACCTTCACTACTTGGTAATAAAATTTGGCATTACAAATTAGGAAGACAGTTATTCTGGTACCCATTAACTAAAAGATACCAGACCAGAAACTCCAACCCGAAGAAAGAGCACCCCGTGCAAATCCATTCAAATATTCTTTACCAAACAGTTAAGCATCAAGTGTATCTTAAACTTTTTTGACAACATCTGTATTCTTTATATATAGTTCCATACTTCTATATTAAATACCAGTATCTGTAATCACATTCAAAAAGCCATAAACTAGCATTTCAAGGGGTAAAGATATTGACAGTGCTGTTTTGGTTTCATGCAGCAGACGAGTCATAGTTTTATCCCGTTTAAAGTCTGAAGAGTCAAAAAGCACTTGTGACTAATACCAGTAAAAGCTTCACTGGAATTTTCTTTGGCGAGCCTCTATTTCTTCAATAGCAGAATCAATTATGCGTTTGCATTTTACCAAAAGAACCTCCTCTCTGTCAAGAAGTTTGTTAAAATCTTTGTCACCAGCTGAAGACTCAATTTCACCATGGCGTTTTTCCTTTTCAGTCCGGTTAAAATCACTAATTTCGAACAACACACATTGAAGAAATTCAATTGCTGCCAAAGCAGCCTCGTCCTCTGTTTTTCCATAGAACTTATAGACAGATGAATCACCCTTTTTGCCCTTGCAAAACCTAATTTCAACCATGACTTTTGCCTTCTGTGGAATGTAGATACGTTCTAAAAAAGACATTCTTTTGGTTAGTCCAAGAAGAATACCTTTCGGGTTGTGGTTTGTCGCACCAATTCCTACATTTGAGAAACCAAGAGATTAATTAGCCTTAATTGATAAAGTGTTAGATGAACACATGAAAATATGGACGAAATCAAATTATCTGATTAAAATGGAAAGCATGGAGAACTCCTACCTAATTCATTTTCTTTGTAGATTCAATATCTGGGTACAAATGATTAAGATAGACATACTGTTCTTATGTACTCCAGCCAAAACATTTATCAGATAAAATGATATTTATAGGCTTGACATGAGCATATGTAAATTGTATCAGTAAAGAAATCACTCCAATTTCTCATGAATGGCTGAGTTGCATCAAGTTTCATCATATTTCACTTTCCATGATATAGTAGATATCAGATTACAAAGGCAAGATTTCAAAATTACAGATTATTTTCAAGCTACTGCTATGATTATGAACTTAATCAACTATATAACAAACCAATTTGAAAAATATTACACATCTTAATCTCCTCTACTTTAACTGAATCAACTCTGGTTCGTTCGTAATGCACTAGACATTCTTACCTTTCCAAGGCAAAACCTAAATTCCAGCTATCAGAGGGTTCAAATGCAAAATACAAAGTTCACGAAGCGTGTATTACAAAACAAAATAAAACCTCGATTCTTCTTCGCCAATGCACGGAGAGCCGCCATGACCCGCGGAGAAGATGCCTTGACCACATTCTCTCTCTTCTCCTTCGTCTTCTTCTTCGTAAGCATCAAGTCTCCAGCGTCAGGATCTTCGGAGCCGTTGCCATCAATGGCGACACGTGTCGCTTTGGAATTAGTAGCAGTGCGCGCTGCCTTGGTCTTGGAGCGATCATCGTGGCGAAGGTGGTGAGAGCAAAACCGGCGACCGGGCTGGGCTTCGGAGCGGCATCGCCACCTCCTTCCGTCGTTCCGTAAGCACCGCCGGTCGTCAGGCACCGGTGACAGCGTGGCATTTTTCGCCATCGATTGTCGCGCCGTTTGAGCTTGAGAGAGAGATTCTGGAGAGTGTTTATTTATACCCGTGACTGTAGTTCAGAATTTGTCTCACCTAATGTAACTCAAATTTTGTGTTTAGATCTGGGCCGTTCAATCTAATTAGACAAGAATATTAAAGGGCTACGAATATTTGAGTTACTTCAGAGAAAATGTGAAGAAATCGGTCAGGTCGCTACTCGTTAGGGTCTGTTTTGACTTTTGACCGGGTTCGGATTCTGTCCCAATTAAAAAATTTATATTTTCTTTTTAATTTTTTTTTTAGAAAATTATCTGATGTATAATTCTAAACCAATTAAAAATAGTAATTTTCTATCAATCTAAAAATTATGTGGTTTTTATTTTTATTCCGTTGGATTGTATACAAGAAAATAAATTTGTATCTTTAAGCACGTTTGTATCTTTAAGAACTAGAAAATAAATTTGAAGATGCAAAAATTCATATCTTGTTCTTATATTAATCAGATGCTATATATGCAAAGAAGATGTTTGCACAAATGCTGCCTACTTCTATCACGATATACATATTATAAATGCAGGTTCAAATGCTTCGTGTTTTTCATGTTTTAATCATGTCTCACGTTATTATTTTTGTTTTCGAAGTTTAAATTGTCGATCCGAACCGCTCAGTATAACATCTATATTAAAATGTGCTTGGTGACCAATTTTTATATTCTTTGATTTTGTATTATTATTTTTAGATAGTTATAAAATTATTGTTATTAGATGATCTTGAATTTTTGAAAAAACAATGATTTTGTACATCTTAAAAAATTGTGGAAAAATTTCAAAAAATATAAAAATTGGCTTTCGTGTGTCAAGGGGAGGCCAGGATTTGTTTCTACAAGCGTTCTACCAGATGCTTCAAATCATAAAATCTCAAAAGATAAAGGTGCCACCTTTGCATGCGATCATAGTAGGAAGTGACATGAATGCACAAACCAAATTTGAATTGGAATTACGCAACTTTGTCTCAAAAAAAGGAAACCAAGACAGGGTCCATTTTGTAAATAAGACCATGAATGTTTTTTTGATGGTAGGTGGCAACTTGCCAGCCTACGATTTTGCATTGATAAAAAAGTATTTACAAAGGAGTACTCAATAATTACATATGCACAAATGGTAATGCTCTTAACTAATTGAACGGATCAGTCAACAGTGATTAATCCACTGCGTGAGTTCGTCCAAGGTTTCGCAAACTAAAAGTGTAATGTCTTTCTGCTTTTGATTGAAGATTCTATTGTTCCTCTCTCGCCATAGCGTCCATAGGCCCGAAGCCCATGCCGTCTTCCAAACTCTTGCCTGATCCGTGGTGAGGATTGCTGGATGAGCATTCCATAGTCGACTGTGGTGATTGACCATGTTCGGAATATGGCCAAGGCCAAGGGCCTAATATAATGTCGTCCAATACTCCGCTGAGTATGCACAGCTCCAGAAGAGATGTTTCCCTGTTTCCACAATCTGTGGATCTTCGCATAAAGCACAACCCTCCGGGACGGTGCAACCTCTCCTCCGCAGTACTGCCCGCGTGAGTAGTCTGTTTTGTAGGAGAACCCAGAGGAAGACCCGGACCTTTGGTGGAGTCCTTGCTTTCCAAACTTTGGTGGTATGTCTGCATGAGATACCCCTGTTATGCATGAGATGATATGCTGAGGAGGTTGTGAATGTCCCCGATGCATTTAAGTTCCAAATCACTTCATTGGTGTACTGCTCAACCGTAGTGCAAACTCTGTATAACGGCTTGAGGTATTTCAACTCCCTTAGAAAGTATGACTGATGGCCATCTTCTCCCACTTGGTCGAAATGATTGATTCCGTAGAGCAATTTGAGGACCCCCGCCCAATTGCTTTCTCTTTTTGCATGCATGATCCAAAGCCACTTTGTGAGAAGTGCTTCATTCTGGGTTTGAAGGTGTGTGATCCCCAGCCCTCCATTCGCCTTTAATGCGCATGTTCTTTCCCAGTTTACTAGGCAATTGATTGGCTTGCATGCGTTATTTCCTTTCCACAGGAAATTCCTCCCTAATCGGTCCACCCGTTTGAAGACCCATTTAGGAATCCTGAGGGCCTGCATGTAGTGAAGTGGCAACGCCGATAGAACCGACTTAATGAGCATGAGTCTGCCTCCAAAAGACAGGAGTTTGGACTTCTAACTTGCCACCCTATTTTCGACCGCCGCGATAAGGGCCGAGGTATCTAATTGGCAGAGACGAGGCCGGACATCGTAAAATTCTCTCAATGACGACCACTAGGTGGTTTGGAACCGCAATCGGAACGAAGGAACTCTTCGACCTGTTTATTCTCAGACCCGTGAGACTCTCATAAATAGCTAAAAGTAAGGAGATTACCTTCAGTGTTCTTGGATGGGCCTCCGCAATGATGATTGTGTCATCCGTGTATTGTATCGGTTGAGGCGGGATGTGAATCGGTGAATGCATGGCCGGTAGTGAGTTTTTGATTAACCAATTCAGTGAATCCGCCACAATGATGAATAACATTGGAGATAGCGGGTCACCCTGCCTCAGTCCCCGCGCATGTCTGAAGAAGCTTGTGCTTTGACCATTAAATCTGACCGTTGATGATGAGGATATTAATATGAGTAGGACCACGCCGTCCACTTGGGCGGAAACCCCCTTTCTATTAGGAGGTTGGGCAGAACCGACGGGATTTTTCTCTTGCTACAAGAGCAAAGAAATTCCCTTGCCACCACAAATGACTCCATGATTGATCGTCCCTTAATGAAAGCCGTTTGCTTGTTGGATACCAGTGAGTGCAGGACGGGCTGTAGTCGATTTGCCAGTACCTTCGTAATTATCTTGACCGAAGTATTGATAACACTGATCGGTCTGTAGTCTCCAATCACTAAAGGTTGGCTTTTCTTTTGGATAAGTGTGATAGCAGCTCTATTGATACACTTGATGTTAGATCGACCCGTTTGTACCTGTGAAACCAGAGCCATGAGATCGTCCGCTATGATATCCCAAAAATGCTGATAGAATTCAATGGGGAATCCATCCGGTCCGCTTGCCTTGCCCCTCAGTAGAAGCATGATGGCCTGATGTACCTCATTTGGTTAGATGGTATCATCCAAACTTTCCAACTGGTTCTGTAGGTTCGGGCCCACTCTTCCTGTCAGGTCGAACGGAGCTCCTCGTATCGGCTCACCTAAGAGACCCTGAAAATGGTTCAGTAATTCCTGTTCCAGGTTTTGTGGGTCTATTGGGTTGCCGTCGTCCGTACTGATGGAGGCGATTGTGTTTCTATTTTTTCTTGCATTAGCCGACGCATGAAAATATTTTGTGTTTTTATCACCCAACTTTAACCACTGGCAGCTCGATCGCTGCCTCCATTTGGTCTCCAGTAATTGCGCCAAATAGAAAATATGCTCCCGTAATTGTATTCTCAATCGTAATTCCCGCGTGTTTAGAGTCCTAGACTCTTCAGCCCTGTCCAACTGTCTGACCACCCACTTTGATCGCAATAAGTAGGTTTCTTTTTTCTCGAATTTTTTATTTGCCCAGTCTGTCAGTGCTCTTGCCACCGTAGTCAGCTTGGAGGCAAATTTCTTGGCAGGTGGTGCTGAGCCACTGGCCGAGGCCCACGCCCCGATAACTACCTGTCTTATGTCTCTGTGTCGCAACCAGTAGTTCTCAAATTTGAACCGGCGCTTGGTTCTGTGTGCATGCGGTTTGATGGATAGGAACAGGGGTACATGGTCGGACGCGGTTGCTGGTAAGTCCGTTAAGGAGTGAGAAACCCCCATAGCATTCCATTCGGAGGATAATAGCACCCTGTCAAGTCTAGAGAATGTCGGGCTCGGGTGTCTGCTAGACCAGGTATAGAGCCGGCCGTGTAGTGGCAAATCACATAAGCTCGAATCCGAGATAAATCTGTTAAATTCCAGTACTGAGGTCATGTCTGTTAGGTGCCCTGTTGTGTCACTTAATGATCTAATAATATTAAAGTCTCCTACGATCATCCATGGGATGTCGCATGTGTTTCGAATTGTTCTCAACTCTTGAATTAGTTTTAATTTGTCACTGTTTTGCTGTGGCCCATAGACCCCTGTAAGCATAAATCTGAAATTATCTTTTTGTAATATCACTGTAAGACTGTAAGTCTTTATTATAGTTTGAATATGTTGGAAGAGGTTGCTCCACACGAGCAAAATTCCCCCTTTGGTTCCTACTGAATTTAGCGCCGCATAATCATTAAATCTCGATGGACATAATTGCCTAACGCGAATAATTGAGGTTTCATTCCACTTTGTTTCTTGGAAGCAAAAAATATCACATTTGGAATCTATAATGGTTTCCTTGATGACAACACATTTCTGGTGATCCCTCAAACCCCTGACATTCCAGCACAGTAAATTAATGTTGAAGTTTAAATGCATGAGTAACTTAGATTAGCACTTACACAAAAGTCACCAGGTAGACTCGCAGTACATAGGCCATATGTGGCAGCAATACTAAAAATACAGAAAAGCGGAGGAGCACAAACATGCATACATAAATTAAAACACAGAATGATAAAATCAAAATGCGCTATCTCCGGTGGTGTACTAATCATTAGAAACCGATTACTCTGAGTCCTCACTGGGGTTGATTTCCTCGGGGTCCTCTTCTTCCTCCTCGGGTTCCTCGTCGACATTCTCCAAATTGTCAAGTCCTAGGACCTCTCCGGTTCCTCATCGTCATCGTCTGTGAATGCATCTTCGTCCGGGTCATATTCTAGGGACTTTAGAATGGATTCATCTTTGAGGGTGAAGTCACCTTCGAGAGCCTCCTGTAGCTCGGAATTGGTTGCGCAGCCATCAAGTGGAATTAGAGTGTCAGAGAGGTGGGTGCCGCAGTAGTTCCTGATCTCATTTACTGTGCTTTGTTGGAAGGATATTGTATCTATTATTTCCTTCTCTAGGGCGCTGGCAATAGCCGCCACCTGTGTCCGTTTTGTGGCCGCGGATGGGGTGGCCGGGCCTTGGCGGCCCCTTCTCTGTCTTGACTTTTTTGGAGAGTATGTTTTGGTTTGGGATTGATGCTGTTCAGAGATTCTACGGCTGCGCCGTGGTGTTGGGGTATCTCCTTTGGCTATTTTCCGTGCCCTACCCTCGCCCCCCCGAGGAGTTGTAATCTGAGGCGGGGTCAGCGCGCACCATGATCGTATCTGTTGTAGTGTCAGTATCTGAGAGCCGACCCTGTTGGTAGTCCATTACATCGTCATCCGCATGCTGAGAGTCGGGGACAGTGGTGGTTGTCGGGGGTGCCGCGTCATGTGGAATAGAGATAGCAGTCTGCTGTTTCTGCTTGAAGTCTTTTATTTCTTTTTCTGTGTAGAGCCAGGGGTGTGAGAGTGGAGTTGGAGGGAGTGTAAGATACGGCTGAAGGCAGTGAACATACGGCCCTTTGTTAGCTGCGAAGTTCGCTGTAATCTGGGGGTCTACGTTATCCGGTATGGCGACACCGTTTGTTTTTTCTTTCGGGTATAGGCCCCTGACATACGGGTCTTTGTTGGGGCTGGAGAGTAGCGGGCCTCCACTGTCTTGGTCAATGTAGTGGGTTGGGGAGTGAGGTGGGGAGTGGTCTGTTGGGGGGTTTCCACTAATTGGGCCTTCGTTTAAGGCCTGCATGATTTTCTTACCTGCCTTGATTTGGGACAATTTTTGTTGTTGGGCTTCTGTGTCTTTGTCGGGCCCAGGAATTGTGCCAAATTCTCCTGGTTTGGGCAGGGTGGGGTCCGCGCCATTAATGGTTGGGGACAGGGGCGCATGTTCTGTTGCAGGGAGTACTGTACCGAGCATTGAGCTGAGCGGACCTTGAGTAGACCCCTCATTAATTGCTGATGGGCGTTGTACTGGTGTCCATTTTCGCCCAGTTTCTGTAGTACTGGAGGGTACCAGTGCATTAGAATTAGAAGAAGTAAGTGTCGTCGGGGGGTTCGCGGTGGGGGTTGCGGCCACCTCTGATTCTGTAGCCGAGCTGAGACGATGTTGTTTGAAGAGGGGACTATTGTGTAGGATTTTCTCAATGTTTACTTTCTCACTACCACACGGCATGGTGGACCATGCCGTGTATAGTGAATCAAAGTCCACCAGTAGAGTGGCCGCCGGGTTAGAGGGGTCTGCCTGACCCACAACTGTGCTGTGTGCGAAGCCTGAGGCACGCATGTTTTCAAAAAACGACGTCGGAGGTGTTGTATTCGGTTGGGTCTGCATGGGAATCGGTTCTTCTCCATGCATGCACCACCACTTGGACTTCTCTTAGAATTTCCCGAACCCAGATGCCAACGTTTTGGGGGATGAGAGATAAGTTTGGTGTAGCAATGACAGCTCGCATTTTTTCGAGTGAGGCAACACAAGCCAGCGGTCCGTGTTCTAGTACTATGCCAAATGACCCGGCTGCTCTCAAGAGGTGTTCGATGGTGAATGAACATGGTGCCATACCTCTCAATTCAAGCCAGACTTTAAAGTTCATTGGGAGAGGTTTACTGTTGACTGTGGTGCTCCACGGGAAAGCCACGTATCCGGTTTCACGTAAGTGGCCGGCATGAGCTGCCAAGAAGGCGTCCCTGTCAATACCCACGGGTAGGAGAAGGAGGTATTGCTGTTCATTCATTTTGGTGATTGGGAATGGGTATGGTGTAGCACACGCGGCCATCAACACCGATTGGAGGATGTGAATGTTATGGGACTCTCACAGCCGGGTGTCGATGACCACTGCCCTTAGCATCTCACATGAATCCTGTTGCATTTGGTTTGTTTCGGGAACAAATACCATGGTCATGACGAGTCTGTCGCTAGGCAAATCTTTGTCGCCCATGTTTCCTCGCGGCATTAATGGATCAATGGGAGGCGGTTTGGTAAGCGGGATGTTGGTGCAAGCACGTGCTTCGTGTCCAGTGTTCCAGCACCTCGCACAGACTCATTGTGCATGGGTGCATGCATTTTGCTCGTGGCCGATGTTTAGGCAGTTGTAACAACGACCTTTCCAACGATGGTCTTTCGGGTCGGGTGGTAGCGGTAATGGTTCGGGAGTGTCAGTAACGGGTGCCGTAGCTGGCCCGGAAGAAAAAGTCCATGGGTTGGAATCGAGATAGCTTCTCCAGATTGGATGAGGGTATCGATGGGTTGTTGAATGAGGTGGATATTGGTGTTGTGAGGTTTGGCCGGTGGATGGTTACGGGTAGGGGCTGACATGGGTGGATTGGTTTGCTGGGGTTTGTGTTTTTTGTTTTTGTTATTGACCATGTTGGGGAGATGGGTGTGAGTGTAGTGAGGTGGTTTTTTGTGGTGGGTATGTAGCAGAACATCAATGGGGGATTTCTGTGTGTACTGGTTTGGGATGTGAACGCCGGTACGGGATGAGGTGTAGGGGGTGGGGAATAGGGATGTAATGGTACCGTTCCGTAGGTTATCATGGGAGATGGGATTGAATTGTGACGAGGTTGTGCTGTGGACGTTGGCGTGGTGTACGTTTACTGTTGAAATTCGTTTTTGTTTTGTGAAGTCAGAGGGTTTGTTGTACTTACCTGGTTTGAAGTTGCTTTCCCAAGAGGAATGATGAGTGTTTCGCTACGGTATGCGTACAATCTCGCTCCAGCCCTCTCCAGTTGTGACAATTTTGAAGCGGCCTCCCATTGGGCTAGCAGAGTCGCCTGGAAATCGCCCTTTATCGCCTCAATTTTTCGCCTCCCAACTTGTCAATCCTTAACTTGATTTTTTAAGACCATGAATGTTACACCTTACCTTGCCGCCATAGATGTGCTTGTTCAGAACTCTCAGGTACTTATCTTTTTCTTACCTCTTTGTTGGTTTTCTTTTTCTGACCTTTATCATGGGCCGCGGTGGTAATCAGTTGGGTCGGGCCAACATTGTATTGTCTGACCGACATTTGACCCAACATGTTTGAAAGGTAGGTTCATGGGTAGTGGTCATAATTCTATGAGGTGCAGTCATTAATTTTATAAATTGTGCCATATAAGTGGCCATACCTGTAGTTGACCTGATCTGCAGCTGGTTAAGAAACATTGACCTGGACCCAACCCAGTTACGCATGGGCATATATTTTACACGAGTCGGGTTGGGTCATGAATTGCCAACTCTAAATTCATAGGTTATACTCATGTAATTGAAATGGAGGACATGGAAATTAATGAGACAGTTTGAACCAATAACTGCTCTGCTGTGTGCTCTTACATGTCTTGATATACAATGTTTTTTTCCTTTCTTTTTCTTTTTATTTGAGTTAATGAAAGAGCTCAGGCCCCTCATTTTTACTTACCCGATCGAAACCGGTTATCTGGTTTCCAATCTGCATTCCGACCCCACAGAGGGCATCGCATGTTAAGAGAAAAGTTGGTTCATCATTTTTTTTATTTATTTTTTTGTTTTTGTAGGCACGTGGAGAGTGTTTTGGACGTATTACTATTGAAGCTATGGCCTTCCATCTTCCTGTTTTGGTAAGTACCACATAAATCAATCAAATAAATAAATAAAATGAATTAAATATAAATGCTGGGTTGCTTATATTTGAGTCTGCATCCTCTGAGGTAACATAATTTTTGAGTTTCAATCCGGACCGTCCTATCAAAATCCGGGCCAATCTGGTCCAAGCCTGTAATGCATGGTTCCCCTTTTAAGATGCATGCTAGTATATAATGAACGGACCGGATTTAAACTAAAAAATTCTGTTACCTCAGGTGATATGAATTCCTAATATTTATACTTGAATAACTTATCTGGCAATACTAGGGAACTGCGGCGGGTGGTACGACAGAGATAGTAGTGGATGGTACAATGGGTCTGTTGCACCCGGCTGGGAAGGAAGGAATCATGCCTCTGGCAAAAAACATGGTGGATTTAGCGACCCATGTGGAGAGAAGAGTAAGAATGGGTCGAAAAGGGTACGAGCGGGTCAAGGAGCGGTTCATGGAGCACCATATGGCCGACCGAATAGCGGATGTACTAAAACAAGTCTTAGAAACATCAAAGGAACTTTCGCATTCTTAACCACATTTTTTTTCTTTTTCTTTTACTTTTAGGTTAGTTGATTTGTATGTTTTTTTTTTTTTTTTTTGAAGGATTTAGTGTTCTTCTGAGATTTCTAATTTGTTTTCTCTATATTTTCATTTTTGAGCAGCTGAGGGGGTTCAATTTACCAGCTCTATATGAAGATGTTCGTCAATGTTGTAAGATGCGTTGTGTTTAATCTAATTTATGGTAATCTGCATGCTACCTCATTTGAAAAAAATAGAAAAGAGAAAAAGAAATGCAAGCTGCAAATGGGTTGCTTTAATTTAAAAGGTGGACTATACGGTGTTTTGAGAAGTAAAGTTTTTTTTTTTTGTTTATATTTTTGTTTTCATAGTCCAAACTTTTACTTTTTTGTGTTTATATCTTTGTTTTCAAAATCTGATACGAACCGTTTGACATGATCTCCATATCAAAATGTGCTTGAGACCAAAATTTATATTTTTTGAATTTTTTATTACTATTTTTGAAAATTATTGTTGTTTAGAAAATTATGAACCAAAAAATATAGTAGAAAAAGTAATTTTAAAAAAAATGATAAATTTGGTTTCTAAATATATTTTAATAGAGCGATCATGTTGAATTGTTTGAATTAATTTAAAAATAATGTAGCCTAAAGAATGGAAAATTTCTGGTGTGCTCATGAATTTTTTTGAAATAGCTAATTTCTCCATCTAAACACTACAATATTTTTTTTTCCTCTATCTCCTTTGAACTATTTAATATTTTATTTAATTATTTTAAAAACTAAATTGATTAATATAGCCTCTAATTTTAAATGAACATGTCCATTATTTCTAAATGAACTCATCCTCCCTTTCTCCCTTCCTCCAACCATCTCTCACCATCTCCAATCTTTCTCTCTAATTCTTGTTCAGTTAAATTTTGAGGGCATGAAATTGTCAAGTGAATAAATACAGAGGGTTCGACTTTGTACTTTTTAAATTGAAAGCATCAAATTAAAATTAGTAAGAGTAATCTTGCTGCAAATAAAGGCACAAAATATGTTGATAATAATAATACAAATTAAAAAAAATACTACTGTCTAGATTTGGAACAGGTACATTTTCAGCATTTTCAAATTTACATTATGTATGTAAATACTACCGATTTTTTATTAATATCCAATATTAAATAAAAAATAACAGAAATGTCCATAATTTTTGGATTTTTTTAAAAAATGCCTAAACCAAACCGTTGAGAATCTCGGCAGTCTAGGCATAAAATCAATTTTTTGATCAAAACATTCGGCCGAATGCAAATTTAATTTTTTTATATTATTAGAAGATTTTATGACTATTTTTATTTTTCTATTAAAATATTAGAAATATTTTTATATTTATTTGAAAATAGATGATATACTATAGAATTGAATTTACAAGAAAAACTGCGACAAATAACCTGGATCAACATTTTCAGTCGAGATTTTTTGCAGCTGTAAGAAAAATTAAAATAATTCTTTGTGTGTTACTGGAAAAAAATAAAAATATTTTGGATCCAAGTTATTGATCACGGTTCAAAAGTCACTTCTGTGTAAATACATAAATTATCGTGGTCCTTCTAGTACATTCAAATTCTAAGGTATTCCATCTATTTTCTTAGAAGTGATTTTAGAAAAATATTAAAATATTAAAAAATATAAAATAACTTCTAAGAAAATAGATGTAATAACTTAGAATTTGAATGTACTAGTATGACCACGATAATTTCTTTATTTATCCAGAAGTGACTTTTGGACCGGGATCAATAAATCAGATTCAAAACATTTTTTTTTCAGTAACAAATATTTTAATTTTTCTTACAACTGTAAAAAATCTCCACTGAAAGTATTCCATGATGTGGCATGACACGATACACGTGTCAGTCACACTAATTAATTTGATCACGACGGCATGAGATATGACACGTCACGGCACGTGATCAAAGGTACACTACTCATGATGAAAACAACATAAATTTATATTATTATTTATTCTAATCAACATTAATTCAAATTCGGAACAATAAATTTATATTTTAGATATAAATTTATTTTATAATTTATTACAATTTATTTTTCATATTTTAATATCTTTTCTTCTTTAAACAAACTTAAAATTAAAAAAAAAGTTAAACAAGAACTAATGTAACTAATTATGTCACGTTTGATCGCCACGTTTCGTGACTAACGTTTCATGAATTTATTATAATTTTAATCATGACATGACACAATATATATATGTGAATACTTAATTTGATCATATATGACACAACACTACACGTTATCTAAATCGCAGTGTGATTAATCACGACTAAGCACGAATTTACATCCTTAGTCGACATTGTAGCATATCAAACACTATGATCACCTACTCACCGGTGAGCAGGAATTTCCTACCACCCAATATAACATACGGCATAGTGACAAATGAATAGTTTGGTTCGGTTTGGCGGGGCTAAAAATTTGTGATTCGGAAATAATTCGAGTATAATTCAGTAATGATTCAGTACCACAAGGAAGCAAAAAAAAAAAACTCAAAATAACCCAAATTTTTTTTAAAAATAGTTTCGCGTTTTATTCGTGAATAGTTCGTGATTCACGTTTTATTCGCAAATAAAATTTATAATATGTTTTTTTTACATTTTATTCGGTGGTGTTCAGTTTGAAAACGTTAAAAAAATAAATTAAACGTGAATTATTCGCGAGTTAGGTTACAATAACATACGGTCATATATCCTTGGGCAGAGGATCCAAAGTCAACGATTCTGATGCTGTTTGTGTTTGGCTTAAATCCAATGTCAAAGGAATGTCAAATGTGGAATCTAGTTGCAGTTTGTAATTATATAATTCATGAATACTATTTTTGAGGTTCAAAATGGTTGCAAATTAAGGTGGCTGAATATACAGTTCCCTCATGTTATCTTATTACTACATTTTCTTTCATCGCATGTTATATGTATATGATATTATGCATAGCACCGATCGATATTATTGCTTTTTGAGATTCAAAAGTTCATTGAATTCCACGTATTAAAATTTTATTGCTAATTGACTTTTACATTATATATATATATATATATATATATATATATCATGAACCGTAACTTCCAATTAGGGGTGTAAACGGAGCCGGATTATCCGACGGATATCCGCTTATAATCCGAATCCGTTTAAAACGGATACGGATTACTCCGGATAAAGATACGGATATTTATTGAATATGGTTAAATAATCCGGATGCGGATACGGATAATTCCGTGAGGGTCTAAACGGAGCGGATATCCGTATATATCCGGATCCATCCGGACACGAACACGGACCCGCTAAATTTTTTTCCTCCGGTAGTAGCGGGGCACCAGTCTTCGAGGACCAGGCAAGTGCCTTCTACTCTGCACTCCGCTTATTTATAGGCGCTTCTCCTAAGGACTATTTTTAATATTATCGTGTGGGACTAAACAATCGCAAATGCTGGGAACCGGACAGGATGCCTCGTGACATTAATTGTTGTGTGGAGCTTGGCGACGTCCTGTTGTGGATCTTTTAAATTATGAAAGGCCTGTTTATCGTTGGGCCTGTTTTGATATAAAAGTCTAAAATTCTGACAACTTCTGACAACCGTGAGTTGGCATTTGGAATTCAAAATCCATTTGGAATTTAAAAAGAACTGAATTAAAATTATATTATTTATTTTTATATTTGAATGTAGCTAAAATCATAATTATATTATAAACTTTATATGACTCAATTATCTAATAATTATTCGTTTCGTATCCGTATTCGAATCCGTATCCGTGGATTATCCGCTCCGTATCCGTATCCGTTTAAAGCGGATTTGATTTTGAATTTTGACATCCGTTTACTATCCGTATCCGTATTCGTATCCGCTCATTGAAAAACGGATACGGATATGGTATCAGCATTATCCGCTCCGAATCCGCTCCGTTTACACCCCTACTTCCAATACATGATTTAAGAGAATACCAATTTAATTATTATGAACCCACGAAAGAAAATCAAATAAAATTTGAAATAAAAATGTAAAATTAAAGAAACATAGATTGATATCCACGGATAAACAGATAAGATTCTGCAACATGCTGGAAGCAATTATACTTTCCATGTTTAAGAAATAAAAAATAAAAATATAAAAAAAATCTAATTTATTAAGCAATCAAAATAAAACAAGTAAATGAAATTAAAAAAAAGATGATATTTGATTTACATATCTAATAATTTATCAAGCAACCACTTTTACCACTATTGAGCTCCTAACCTCATGGTTGCCATCAGACCAAACCAATCTTCCAAATTTAAAACCTTTCTCTTTTTTGTCTTTGATCCGAGACATCAATGCAATGCGAAAAACCTTCTCTTCTCCGACACGTGAAAAGGCAAGTACCGGAGGTATGACCGCAACATTAACCCGACGAGGAGCTTCGACACGAACTGAATATGTACCGGGTTTCCCCACATTCTTTAGTCTCCGAGTCACAACAATTGTTCGATTAAGTGCAGCTACAGCAATTGAAGGATAATTAAAATCCTCAAGTTTCATGGGTTTTGATGGGCACACAAAATTAAGGTTGCTTGTGAAGCTTCTAAGGAAGGTTGCATTGAAACCTAATGTGCATAGAAAATTGAGATAGTCTTCAATTGTGTTATCATAGACTAGGCCGGGATCCGCTGCAAGGGTTGGTCGTATTTGGCCGTTGCCGTATGCAAATGGAGTCGCCTTGATTCCATTGTAGTCCCTTATTGGCATGTTCATGTTATCCTTTGTACTCGCTGAATATATATGTAGACACACACTTTATTATTAGTTTCAAACATAATATATATGTGCAATTTACTGTACGTTTAATCAAACATAATAGATACAATTCATTGCCTTTTGGCTTGTGAAATTAAAGTGAAGTACAAGTTAAAATGTGTTAAAAGTTGGAGATTTTGGGGCTAAAGATTTGAAGCATCTATAAATGTTCTTCAAATTTATTAAATCACCTATAAAGTAATAGTTAGAGCACTTATATATGCATGTTGGAACAATCTTGGAACAAGCCAGTAATTTGAATGTATATTAATTTGATCTTACCAGTAGTTATTATAGCTGATTTTATAGCTGTGAAGCTCCAATCAGGGTGTGCCGACTTGAGAGTTGCCGCTACACCGGAAACATGTGGGCATGCCATGGATGTGCCACTTAGGAAAAAATATGGGCTACGCCGTGTGTCACCATCGAAATCCGTCGGGCTTTTAAACTCGGTAAATGCAGCTAGTATATCCACCCCTGGTGCTGTTACATCCGGCTGATAAATATATATATATAACATAATTCATGACGATGCACCGGATATATTTCAGATATGATAATTAAGTTATATATGAGATAATTTCATAATATGTTCTTTTGAAGGGTAGTAAAGGGACAACTTTTTGTAAGTAAATTAAGATGTAGACATTGGGAAATTTTCATATTGTAACCTTATGGGGGAGAATGAAAGAATAAATCAAAAAAAAGAACTTCAAATATAACCTTCAATATTTCTGGCATCTTGTAAATAGGTCCTCGAGATGAGAAATCGGCCATGATTGGAGAATTTTTGACTCCAATTCTTGTTGTTGATGGTGAAATATTACCCAGAGGATTTCTGCAGTCAAATAACAGAAAAAATATTAATAAATACTTAAATAGGAGAAGATTAATTAAGCAACTTAAAAAAAAAAGACATGTCTATTTTTAAATTCTAAGTTAAGAAGACAAAGAAACATTTGCATGCAACTAATTTAGATTCTTTAATTCTTTTAATTCTTCTTTATTGTTGGATGAAATATGCAATGCTTGAAATTAATTAAATAGCTTTACTTGGTAGAGTTCATGTAGGAGAAAAGTGTGAAGCCATCCTTGTAAGTAATCATGGTGGCGGGGAGCACGTGAGCATCGGGGAAGAGCTTGTTCCCCCAATATTGGTTGGTGACTAGCACCATGCCGGCACCACCCGCATCTTTGACCGTAATACCGGCAACTATTCGAGATATATAGTCGTTAAGCATGCAGATTACAATCTTTCCCTTCACCTTTCCTGGGTCAAGTGAACTTGTATTGCAAAATGCACTAGAAAAATAGATCAAGTAAATAGTTCATGTAATTTAGTTAATCCCATATGGATGAATCAAATGGTTATTATGTATTGAAAATGCCATATATAATGGTTAAAGAACTCAGACATTTATTTTGAGCACAATTTTTTCTTAAGAAATTGAAGACATATACAATGATAAACAGTAAAATTAATTGCTCGATAATTCAAAAGCCATCCGATCAAAAAGTGAAGAAAGAAACTGAATCGAATTGATATCGATGATGTGGGCATATAGCTAAAAAAATAAGGAGGGTCAACTTACGCAAGAGTTTTATTGGGGGCGGCGGCATCCCAGCCATTGATCAATGGATACAACTGGTTCTGTGGTAGAGATTGTGTCTCTTGACTTGCTCCCTATATTATATTACGAATAAGAAAAGAAAAAAAAGAAAAGAAAAAAAAGAAAAGAAAATGGCAGATCACTAAATTGATAAAAAAAAATCGAGGAACAACAGAAGAACAATAAAGCATATATACCTTTATTATCTGCTGGTTGCCTAGTGTAAGAAAACTTGGAAAATCTCGATCTACTGTGCTCGCCGCAACCGTAATCATCCATGGTGCTACATTGCCAACTGTTCGATTACCTGGTCCATCATTTCCAGCTGAGCACACCACTGTAATTCCCTTAGCAACCGCATGCAACGATCCAAGCATTATAGTATTATCCAAAAATTCTGTTCCTCCTGAGAATTCTGGTCCCGCTCCAAGAGATACTGATATTACGTCGACATTATCATAAATTGCGGCGTCAAAACCTGCCAGCACGTCAGCAAAGCTGCAACCTACATCCCAACACACTTTGTATACTGCCACATATGCACCAGGAGCACCACCTCTAGCAGTACCATTGGCATATCCAAAGCTGTTAGCACCTGGCACATACCCGCCAGCTGCGGTCGAAAGAGTGTGCGAACCGTGTCCGTCAGTGTCACGTGCGGTATTCATGAGATTTAGATGTGGTTTTGATGCAAGAATACCTTTGTTGAAGTACCTTGCACCGATTAGCTTCCTGTCATGCACACACAGGAACTATGTAGATTGCATCATTTACTATATAGTTGTAGTTACTTAAATAGATATTTCAACTAAAACAACATTGTAGATTGCATCATTTGAGACAAGATGGATTATATGTACATGTTGCATGGAATCCCGTCTCCGGTGCTGTTGTCACAATATCCTCTCCATTTTGAAGGTACTGGACCCATTCCTTCGTCACTAAAGCTCTTTGATTCTGGCCACACACCTTAGTCATATAAAAGGAATTAAATTAATTTCTATTATATATATATGTAGATATCAAATATCATCCAAATCATTATACATTTGTCTTTATGAAAAAAACATATAATATTTGGTTTAACTAATTAAATTACCAGTATCAAGAGTTGCAACGATAGTATTCTGGCCGATCTGAGCTTGTGCTGAATTAGATCCTCTTTGACCAGGTACGCCGCTGTTTATGTCGAGAAAATTCCATGATCGTGTCGTATGTAGCTTGTATATCTTGTTTGGATATACTGATAATACATCTGGATGCTCTGGTTAAACACAGAAAGACAACATATGATTACTAAAGCATGCAAAAGTAGCATCTTCTACTCTTCTTGTAATATATATATATATATATATATATATATAAGAAGCATTGCATTGATATGTTTTGTTTTATACACCTTGCAACCTTCTGTTTGAACCTATCCTCGGCACAAAATTTTGTTATCTCAATAATGAAACAGATCAATTTTTTTTTTGGGAATTTACTTGCAATTTGCTCAGCATCTTTCTCTTCTAAGTTAGCAGCAAAACCATTTATGCTCTTCGTGTAGGAATAAATTATCGCATCACGTGCTTTCTCCTCGCTGTTTATTAACATTCAAATCTTGATTATACATAGTAATTAAAAAAAAATAACAACAAAACATAATAAATAATTTTGTTGGTGATGCATTTTAATCATAAATTCCTATTGCACAAATTTAGTTTCTACTACAATCTTAAGCGACAATATGCTGGTATTTGAGACTTCTCATTTTTACTCTGACCCTTAATTACTGTTGGGTGACAATTAAATATTGAAAAATTGATACCTCCCAACATATGATCCCAGAAGTTTGTAGTGTGAATTCTCTGCCCGTTCGTAGTCTTTAAAAGTCGCATCGCTGCCGTGTTGAGGCGATCCGAGATATACAATATATGACTACAATTTCATCAATAGATGTAGCAAGGTTAAAAGACATAGCCATACCGGATTACTATATACAGATATATATACCAGAATGTACCATCCTCAATTAAGCTTGAATTTGAAAATGACAGCAAATTACAAAAGAAATCAAATCAAAATTATACATTCAGTATGAACTAGAACGGTGTGCAGATATGTTATGTTTTTTCTTGAAGAAATAAGCATGCAAAGTAATTATTTTGGTGTTCTGGTGCTTGATTGTTACAATGTAAATAAATTTAACATTATTTTGGCTGACTTGTATTCATTTTAGAAGTTCTAATATCAGAAAACTACACAAATTCCATAAGATCTAGATACAAGGAAAAAAGTTATTACTCTACAAAAACACAAAAAAAAATCATATATGGCTAAAAATTTATAAAAATTAAAATCAATTGTTATGGACATAAACAAAAAGCAGAACTAGAACCATGAATATTAATAATACACAAATTATACATCTCTTGCCTTCTTTAAAGCTGAAACTTGTATAATTGTGAAAATCAAAATAAAAATTATAGTCAGCTTCCTTTCCTTCATTCTTTCGTCTCTCAATTTATTTGTTTTGTGATTATGTTTGTGTGTGTGTTTTATTCCCCCTCAAATTTTTTTGTTAATTTTATAATCTGGTGGCACATATTAATAGTCATATATACCCATTTTGTCTATATATGAAATTTGCAATATTTTGCAATATTCTATCTACATTTTATATTTAGAAGTTCTTTCCAAGTTACAGTTTTAGTAATTTTTGGTAATTCACATCATACTTTTACTTTTCTTATACCTTAGACAATATCAAAATTGTTTTGTGAATGCTATGGTCTAAATTTTGATATCAGATGTTGTAGTGTAGCTTCTCTGTCTCTGTTTTCTAATGGAAGTTGTTGACTATTTTTGTAATGTGGTATCTCACACGTGTTATTAATTATAAGTTGGAATTCAGGGTTATAAATTAAGAAAGTCCAAACTAATTGATAGGTTTATTCATTTTCTTTTATATCTCATTGTAAGTTTAAAAAATGTGTATAAAATAATTATGAATAAAACTAGTGACATATCTTTATTGAATTTTATATTTAAAAAATATAGACTTGTTACCTTAATTAGTGTTTTTTACTCTCTCTTTCTCACACACACATTTGATATTTTACACGTCTATATCTCACAATTGGCAAACTTCTCTGAATATCAATTTACAATGAGAGAGATCAAATGCTTTCATATTTTGTGCCTTCATTACGCCTCCACTTTTTAATTTTCTAATAATAAAAATTCTAAAAATTATATGTCAAAATAAAATTCTTAGATATGATCAATATTATTTTCTCTACCTGCACATAAAAAAATATTACTTTTTCATTTTTGTTTATATGAATCAATAAGTTACAAAATTAATGTCCCAAAATTTATCCATATCGGTGTATTTTTGCAAGCTCTTGATACTAATTAAAATAAAATTGAAATGTCGTGATCTGTTACGTGTGCATAGAGAAAATAATATATATCATCTCTAATGGTTTTACTTTGACATTTAATTTTTAAATTTTAAGCTATTGTACTTCTAGAAATGGAGGAATAACGAAAACACAAAAATAGAGGCATTTGAACCCTCCTCATTTACAATATAATATAGACTTATGAAATAATCTCTTATTGTTAAAATTCCAAGATCACACAAACTAGATTATGCACAAAAGAAAAACCTTTAAAATGCTTGAGATTACAAAAAAAAAAAAATCCAACTTAACAAAATAGAGAAATTGATGAGAAAAATTTACGAAAATGGAAATAATAAGATATCAATTTGTTTATTTCAATAACAGATGTTAAATTTATTTATTTATATATAGTAACATAGTAATTAAATAGTAAAATGGGAGATGTCAAAAATTGAGGAATCTACAATGTTTCAAGTTTTTCTCGTCATAATATATAAGTAATTTTTTTAAGTGTTAGATATTTAATTTTATGTACAAGTACTAAAATGATGCATTCAATGAAATAATATTAGAGAAGTGCGTCCTTCACAATAAAACACATTTTCTTGAATGCATGAGAAACAACAACAATAAACATAAAAATCACTTGGGTTTAATTATGAAGTGAGTATAAATTTCTATATGAACGTAACATATTAGTGAAAGATAATATATCAGCAAATAAAAAATATACTGTTCAACACAAAATACCAATAAATATTTTGTATAAGCATTAATCATACTTTACAGTGTAATAAGAAAAAAATATTATACGGTGCTTCTTTGAGCATTATTAAGAAAAACAAAAAATAAATGCAGTCAAGAAAAATATTATATGAGACATAGGCAATCTTCCGTGGGAGCAACTGATTTTATATTTGCTTTTAAATTCTTTATACACATAAAATAATAAATATTGTCGTGTTCGGCTATGTAAAATCTTACACTAATAGAAAAAAAAAACAAATTCTACTATAAAAATATACATAATTTGTGATATATTAATATACTCCCTATATATAACCTAAAAGGTTGAGCAATCTAAGGTTGAATAATCATATTTGGTTGTAATTTCCAAATCAGTATTCCAAAAAAAAAAATCACACTTCGAGAAAGTTTCGAAAATAAAAGTACCAGAATTTTAAATAAATGTGATATGTGAAATCCCAACAACAAAAACAAAAAATAAATGTGATATATGAAATCCCAAGAACAAACAAAAACAAAAACAATCAGCTCTCTTTTTATAGTTCTTCTTTATAAAGCTTATTAAATAAAATTAACACCTAATTAAAGGTAATTAGGCGAGAGGAAAGATTTTTCTCTTTAATGCATGCAACAAACCAAACAACAGCTTCTTTAGAATTGTACAGAGCATCCTACCTCCAGCGTTATCTTTTTAAGTTCTGAACTACGGGCGTCACCAATGAATTAACGAATTTTGAGTTTAGAATCGAACCGTCCGATAAAAGTTCGGAGCAGATTGAACGGCCTAGATCCAAACCAAAATCTGAGTTACTTTAGGGGATCCGAATTACCAGACACGTCAGTAGTACAAATCAGACTCTTCGCTGATCTGTCTTAACTCTTAACTATTTTTTCGACGTTCTTCTGTTATCTTCACCAGTGCAGCACGCTGGCGTTTCTCCTTTCTGACTCTTTGGGTCCCATTAGCCAGTGTCTTCTTTTTTTTGAAAGCCAGGCAGTGACTGCCTAGTTTTTGCATGAAATGCAAGTTTACAACTGTGTTACATCAGGTTCTACAACAATTTAGAACAACTAATACCTCAACTGCATCTAATCCTATGCACTAGCAAGACTTGCACCACAACAACGCCTCGTGTATTATCCTCTCTGCCAGATGCGCTGGTTGCATTCTTTTGCCTTCGAATATTACAGCATTTCTTTGCCGCAATATTGACCAGCAGGCACACATTATCAGTGACGGTCCCCTTTGTTTCCACCTGCCAGTGTCTTCTTATTTTAACGGAAATGGGCAGCGATTTATCAAATTAATGGCACAAGCATTTGTCTTTTAAAAAGACAAATGGATTTCTAGCACATGCATTATTTTTTTGAAAATCTTTGCAGAGACTGCGCTACCTCCCCTTTCTCTGGCACATGCATTATCAATAGCAGGCATTAGTTAAATGGATTTGGTTTTCTTAATTTGAGACTGTTAACCTTTGCTATATAGTTAGTGCCAGCGATTTATCACTGCGACCGAGATGCAACGCGTCTATTTAAATTCTGGACTGCCCATTGATTCGTGCTCCCAAATCAAACTGGATTCGTCAAAATTAAATTTGATTTCTAACCCTAAACAAAGAAATTAAATTTGATTTCTCCCAAATCAAACTGCGTTCGTCACAGAAAATTTGAGGCGATGATCTGTACGGAAGCTCTAATACGGTGAAGAAGAGAGAAATGTTGGAAGGATATATTTGTCAATTTATTTTTTAAAATAACCTCATAAAATGTTAATTAAATAAGATAGAAGAAAGAAAATTAAGTTTTAATGGGAATATTGGATATTATGGTGTTTTTATGAGGAAATTCATGACTATTTCATAAGAAATTCTCCCAAAAAAAAAAGAAAAGAATACAATACTTGTTTAGCAAGGTGCAATTTAGCCGGGCAGGCGGCCAGCCATGTGAGGCTAGTTTAGCTCATGTCAAGTAACTTGTGTTTAAACTCTCTAGCTGGTTTATAAACTTAATTCAAAGCTGATGGAATCAATTTCGAATAACGAATTTATTATGTTCCAGCTAATTATTTGTAATGTATAATTGTATATTTTTCAAGCTCATTTAGCTGTTAAAACTAATAAAATAAACATATTAAGTATTTTTTTATTTTTCATGTTTTTAACTACTTAATTATTCATGTAGTTCGCCTTTCTTAGCTCATGTACTTCGCTGAATGTCATGAATGGATGTGCAATATGTTTATTATGCTAGTATTAGCGTATTAGTGTTGTATAAATATGCCACATATTGTTCAGGGTATATGCTGGTATATTTCATACAGTATGTAAAACTTGTTCAGTTTACTGATGTAGGCTAGTTATGGATGTCCCATATAACAATAAAGCATAAACTGTGGGTCTTATAAAATTCATAATTAATCTTATTGTTGAAACATTGTAACAATATTAATCATATTGTGATGACTTATATTATTCAATTTATGAGTACACACACGAAGCAACGAGATCCAGTATTCGCTGCGGTTAAATCAAAATAAATTTTAAATTAAGCAGTCTTTCATTACGGACCGGGCCTTGGGCCTTGATAAATGTCAGCCAGGCCAGTCCACTCAACAAAGCCACGCAGACCCCACTTCAAACTTCCGAGCCCAATTCATGATGGCCCAAGAAGGCCAGACTCGGGCCATAGACTCCAACACTTCTGAGCCCGAAGAAATAGGGGAGGATGATTTGGGAAAATACAACCCAATTCTTGTGCTACGCTCAGACCAAACAGTGAATCAACCAACGAACCCACTGAGCATACCGGGTCCGCTTGCGGATCCGATTGAAGCCAGTGGGTCGAATAATGAAGAATCCGCCATGCCCATTGATGAAGGATATGTCTCTTATGGTTCGCCTAATGCATTCGACTTGGATCTAGCAATGTGGGAAGTAGAAGCTGCGGCATACAAAGAACAGGGAGATGAAGAGCCGGTAGAGGAGGAGCCCTCCGAGGAGGAGGATCTTGGGGATGCGGTCAATAACCAGGCCAGAGACACCCCACCCGCAACAGAGGAAGAGCGTGGGCTGCTCTCGGCCGTTCTGGAAAAAGCACAAGCATCACAGCCTTTCGAAATGATGGAAGATGATCAGCATGCGGCACCTCTGGCACCAGCGGGACCCCGCCGCAGTGCCCGGTTTTTAGAAAAGGGACCACCCAAAACCTACACCCCCAAAAAGACACAACCCAAGAAATCAGTAGTTGAGATGGCTGGCGCGGCATCGGATACTAAGGGCAAAAGTGAGGCATGCAAAACCTTAATTCGCTCACTGGAAGATGACATGATAGAGGCCACTGGATTATCAGAGTAGCAACTAAAGGAGGTTGATGAGTTATGTGGAATCGGTCAAAGGGCGAGCAACACAGAGGTCGGGGAACCACAAGCTCCGAGTCAGGATGCTGGCTTGGAAGACTCGGTCTTAGGTGCCTTTGATTTTGACAGTGCTGATGAGAGCTCCAGTGAGGAGGAAGACGAGGAGGGGACTAATTAGGCCGATTTAGTCTAAATCAGCCCAACTATGTTTAGTTATGCATTTATATTCACCTTTTGTGGTAGGGACTAGAATCTGAGCTCAATCCAGGAGCATCTTTTGTGACTAGTTTATTAATGAATTCTAATTCCAACTTATCTGTGCCGCTTAGATTTATGACTTGGAATGTGCGTAGAATAGGTGATTTACAAAAATGTGCAGTAATTAAAGATATGGTAATTGACGCGAAACCAGACTTAGTGTGCTTTCAGGAGACCAAATTAAATGAGTGCTCAATTTTTAAAATTAGGCAAGTGTGCTCATCCAAATTCAATACTTATGAATGTTTGAATGCGGATGGAACGAAAGGGGGACATACTCGCGTGGAGTAATGTATTTTCCCTTGTTGACACCTTTGTGAGTCCATTTACAGTAACCATAACCCTCAAGCGAGGCAGCTTCTTTTTTATGTGTTCAGGAGTATACGGGCCGCAAGAGGAGATCAACAAACTTAGGTTCATAGAAGAATTGCGCCTTATACGAGACAAGAATGACCTTCCATGGATCATACTCGGGGACTTTAATATCTACAGGTCGGCCCAAGACACCACTGCTACTATCAGGAACCTAGGCGCAACCATACAATTCAACAGCTTCATTGCAAGTACAGAACTGGTAGATGTGCCACTTCGGGGGCGAACTTTCACTTGGTCAAGCAAAAGGCCCAATCCGACGTTCTCAAAACTAGACATGGCGCTCCTCTCACACCACTTCAATTCACTCGGCGCAACCTACAATCTGCAAGACCTACCCTGCACTGTTTCGGATCACACGCCACTTCTGCTCGAAATCAAACCGCATCGCCAGTCACTCAGGCCAAGATTCAAATTTGAGACCTTTTGGCTTCGCTATCCGGAGGCGCAGCAGGAGGTCCAGCTAGCGTGGTCCTCGGTCCAACTTGGCGTACACCCCCCACCACGCTTTACGAAAAAATTATGACGACTAGAAGACGACTCAGAAGGTGGTCCCAAGCCAAATTCAGGTCTGCAGGAACTTACCTTAAACTTTCCAAATGGGTATTGCGGCAGCTGGATCATGCGGAAGAGGTGAGAGAACTTAATACGGGCGAATTTCGAACACAAATTAAGTTAAGGGAACACATATTTAACTTGGTGGCGGACAGGGAAGCCAAATGGAAGCAAAGATCTGGAAGCACGTGGCTAAAATTGGGTGATAAAAATACCCGGTACTTTCATACCGTTGCCAACGGAAGGAAGAATTTCAATTCTATTCTCTCACTCCAAGGGAACAACGGCCTGATTATCCCAGACAATGGGCTCCAATGCACCTTGTACAACCACTTTAAAACCTTACTCGGAACAGCGAATACCCGGCACCAACCGTTTGATATCACCGGCAAGGTAGGGACATCTTTTGCTGAGCAACTCAAATCTCTTGACGATCCCATCGAAGAGGCAGAGGTCAAACAAGCAATCAACCAGATGCCGGCAGACAAGTCCAGTGGCCCAGATGGGTTCCCCATTGAATTCTACAGGACATACTGGCCAATTGTCAAAATCGATGTTATGGCAATGATCGGATTTTTTTTATGACAATGTGCATGGCATCAAAAATTTCAACCAAGCGACAATCACATTGATCCCCAAGAAAGAGGCCCCGACAAACGTTTCGCACTACAAACCAATAAGTGTCATCAACACTGTGGTTAAAATAGTGACGAAGGTCATGGAAAATTGTCTACAGCCGCACCTGCAGGACTTGGTCGGCAAAAACCAAACTGCTTTCATCAAAGGCAGATCGATCATGGAAACCTTCATCTCGGCACGAGAACTCCTAACTTTCTTTCACAAAAGCAAGATCCCGGCAGTATTGTACAAGGTGGACATCGAAAAAGCTTTTGATACAATAGATTGGACCTTCATGATCAATATGTTGATTGAAAGGGGATTTCCACCAAAGTGGCTAGCATTGTTAGTTGAGCTTCTGCGCACGTCGCGGTCGACGGTAAAGGTTAACGGGGCTCTCACCCGTTTTTTTCCTCACAAGCGGGGCCTCCGTCAGGGCGACCCTCTCTCCCCGCTCTTATTTATTTTAGTAGCAGATGCACTAGACCATTTCTTAAAGAATGCGGAGCACTCAATGCATCCACACTTCAGCATTCCGCCACAGACGATTCAATTCGCAGATGACACTGTTCTGGTTTGCGAGGCACACCCAACAGCATTGAAAGTAGTGACAAGAGTCCTCAGCAACTATGCAGAGGTAACAGGCCTCAAAATTAATAGAGAGAAGAGCTCATTTGTGCCAATCTCCTTGCCTGAGGAACTCACACAAGGAATTCATCTCATACTAAGGTGGCCGCCGGCTCACCTTCCACTCAAATACCTGGGCCTCCCACTATCAATCAGACGACTGAGGAAGATAGATTATCAGCCTATGCTTCAAGCCGTACAGAGAAGAATGGAGGGATGGACGACGGCTTACCTATCCTACGGTGGGCGTGAGACACTTGTAAAGGCAGTTATGTCGGCCATGCCTCTCCATTACATGCAAGTGCTGAAAATTCCAAAGGGGGTCATCAGGCACATCGATAGCATGAGACGAAACTTTTTTTGGAAGGGACGCGCGGAATGCAAAGGAATTAACTGCCTGGCTAGCTGGGACCGCGTATGCGCCCTGAAAACCAATGGTGGGGTTGGCATCATAGATCTCGAATGCCAAAACAATGCGCTCATGACTAAGTGGCTCTGGGTCATCCAAAACCATCAGCAAGGTCTGTTGGCAAGCACCATTCGACAGCTCTATGGGGTTACTGACCCGGGACAGATAGGGGGCCACCAATCGGATTTTCTAAAAGAACTGGGCAAATTAGTATATTTTTAGAACTCCTCGACAAAGCAATGCCCCCAAACAGGACGAACCTTATGGCAATGGCACGCCTCGGGACAATTCTCCTGCTCCTCAGCATACCGTAGCATGCGGCACACAGGTATCATTTCCCTAACAAACAAGAAACTATGGAAAATTTGGGCCCCCCAAAAGGTCAAGATCTTTCTATGGCTTCTTGTGCAAAACAAGCTTCTAACACATGAAATACTTATAAAGAGAGGGTGTGTGGTGCAAACGGGCTGCAGATTGTGTCAGACAAACGAGTTGGAAACTAGAAATCACATCTTTTGGGAGTGCCCATACGCGGTGAATTTTTGGAGAGGATTTCTTGCACAGCGGAATTTGACTCGCATTGTGCAGCAGCGGGTTGATCGCACTATCCTACAAGCATGGCTAATTGGGCGTCAGAATTGTGGAGCCACACAAAGGAAAACATGGGACACGGCATGGGCAGCAGGCCTCTGGGTGTTGTGGAAGGAAAGGAATGCACGAACATTCGCGGGAAAAACAAGACCGACTAGAATCCTAATTGCGGTGGCTGACATGGAGGTTCATAATTGGACTACTTTTAGCTAAATAGGAGAGTAGTAGTGCGCCTGTACACCTTGTAAATTAGCTATATTCAATAATCATGTAATTTTAGAGTACATCTCTAATTAGGATCTTGTAAAACCTTTTTATTTGTCAATCAATTATTGGACCTAATAGGATCCAACCTTCAAAAAAAATTAAGCAGTCTTATTTTGAGAATGCATGCCTAGCATTTCTTGGTGAAGAAAAAGATAGGATTTGTTTGACAAAAGAGAACAACAGTATAAAAGTAAAAGGAAAAATATAAATTCTATTGAGCTCATAAGATATCTGATTTTGATTTTAGAGTTTGACAAAAGATAACAACACTAACATAACAACTAAAAGTAAAATATAAACTCTAAAGAGCTCTTCTAAAAAAAAACTAGCTAAAACTAAAACATCCTATTTTGATTATCTTGACTAATTCAATCAAGCAACGACATTAACCACCATTGCGCTCCTAACGTGATGCTTGCCGTCGGACCACATCAATCTCCCAAATTTAAATCCCTGCTGTCTTTTCTCTTTGATCCGAGACATCATTGCAACACGATAAGTCTTCTCTTCTCCGACCTTGGTAAAGGTAAGTACACGAGGAAGCACAGCAACTTGAACCCTTGGAGGAGCTTCCACTCGAACCTTATATGTACCAGGTGGCCCCACGTTCTTCAGTCTCCGAGTTACAACAATTGTTTTATTAAGAGCACCAACAGAAATTGAAGGATAGTTGAGATCCTCAAGCTTCATCGGTTCCGATGGGCAAGTGAAGGGTTTCTTTGTGAAGCTGCTAAGGTAGGTTGAATTGAAACCCAACGTGCATAGAAATTTGAGGTAGTCTTCCACAGTGGTGTCATAGACTAGACCGGGATCAGCTGCATGGTTGGGTCTTATATGGCCGTTACCATATGCAAATGGGGTGGCTTCATTGCCGGTGGAGAGATCTCTCATTGGCATGTTTTTGTTATCCTTGGTTCTCGCTAAAAATTAGACACAAAGGTTGTTGTCAGTTTTAATAGAACATAATATATAGATAAGGTATAATGTAAGTTTGATGCGTACAAAAGCATACAGAACAATAATCATGGAACAAACAAGTAATTTAATGTATATTTAATCATACCAGTAGTCATGATAGCTGATTTGATAACTGAAGGGCTCCAATCGGGGTTTGCCGACTTCAAGAGGCCTGCTACACCAGAAACATGCGGGCACGACATGGATGTGCCAGACAGAAAGGCATATGGGGAACGACGTGTGTCCTCTGGGACTCCTGTCGTGCTAACAAGCTCGGAGAATGCTGCTAGTATGTTCACTCCTGGTGCCGTCACATCCGGCTGCAAAATATATATATACACACAACATAATAAGAACATGCAATAGGTACAAGTATTTATAATGTTACATTCCATAATTTGTTAACTAAATTATGAGACAGTAACATTCTTTGGCTAGATCGAAAATAAACAATTATTGTAGGCAAACAAAAGATAAGATCTTCAGGTGTGACCTTTAAGATTTCTGGAGTAACAAAACTAGGTCCTCGAGATGAGAAAGCCGCCATCATCGGTGCCTGTTCAGTGCCAATTCTTGTTTGTTGTGGTGAAATATTAGCTAGAGGCTTCCTGCAGTGACAGTAAAAGAGATCCCAATCAAATTGAAGTCAAATAGATTTGTTATATTGATTGAAGTTGAGAACTTTAATTACAGGATCATACAAGCATGGATTAATTTCAAGATAAATTTATAAGAAAAAAACGTGCTACGAAAATAATTGCGGGGAATATGAAATGTTGGAAAATGACTTTACTTGGTAGAGTTCATGTAGGAGAAAAGCGCGAAGCTATCATTGTAAGAAATCATGGTGGCGGGGAGCACGTGCGGGTCAGCATAGAGTACGTCCCCCCAATATTCGTTGTTAACTAAGATCATTCCTGCACCACCGGCATCTTTAACGGTCATCCCTTTTACTAGTCTGGCTACTTCCATATCACGCATGCAGACTACAATCTTTCCCTTCACCTTTTCCGGATCGAGTGAACTTGTATTGCATATTTTACTGAAAAAATAATAGAAATAAACAGTTTACTGCTTAGAATCATGCAAGTTGTTAAAAGTGATAAATCATTAATAAGTACATCGATATATATTCTATATATTCGTACTTTAAAAAACATCATAAATATCACTAATTAATTTATAGGTGTTATGTGTTAATTAATTCTAAGCTTAAAAAAATGATAGAGAAAAAAGTTGCTGAAGAAAACACTATTAAGGGACGGAAACAATGATATACTTACGCCAGAGTTACATTTAGTCCAGGGGCTGCAGCATCTGAGCTGTTGATCAACGGGTACATCTTGTTCTGTGGTAGAGACTTTGATTCCATACTTGCTCCCTACATGATATTTATAAATAAATAAATAGAAGTTCATCACATCACTATATATTGAGTCAACTATTAATTGAGGTAATTCATGCAAAAGCACGCTCTTTTAGTTTTATGAAATCGGTGAGCTCTAAACAAAGCTTGTTCTACTAACCAAGAAAATCAAATTTAAAAACTGAGGTTTAAACAGATTTTTTTGTATGATTTGTATAATAAAAAAAAGGAAAAATCTACTTAATAAATATTTATAGAAGAAATAGAAATGATTAAATCAACTCAAGAAAAGATCATAATAAACATACCTTTATTATCTGCTTGTTACCAAGTTTAAGAGAACTTGGGAAGTCCCGATCTATCGTGCTCGCTCCAACAGTAACAATCCACGGAGCCACATTGGTAACTGAATTAGCATCTGGGCCTGCATTTCCAGCCGAGCAAACCACTGTAACACCCCTCGAAACTGCATGCAACGATCCAAGTGCAATTGAATCATCCAAAAACTCTGTCCCTCCAATGAATGCTGAGGCCCCTCCAAGAGATACTGATATTATGTCAACATTGTCATGCAGTGCAGCATCAAAGCCTGCCAAGATATCAGCATTGCTACAACCTATTGCACAAAACATAAAAAGAGACGAGTTTTATTATATGTAGTCAGACATATTTCTATGACGCATGGTTTCATGTTGAACGAAAAAGAATGTCAATTACAGAGATATGGTCATATCTTTAAATTTCTGAAAATCATTTGCTATACAATAAAAATTATAGTTTGTTTGCATCAAAATATATTTTCGTACCTTCAGCCCAACACACTTTGTAGGCAGCAATATGCGCACCAGGAGACCCGCCTCGTGCAGTGCCATTGGCATAGCCAAAGTAGCTAGCACCTGGCACAAATGAGCCAGCTGCAGTTGAGAGGGTGTGCGAACCGTGTCCCTCTTCGTCACGTGCAGAGTTGGTGCGGTTTTGGTCTGGAGATAAATCATTTATACCTTTGTTGAAGTACATTGCACCTATTAGCTTCCTGTCAAGCACAAATAAGAAAAATTTGGTTTGTATCATTAGTTTAAGCACCTTACAATTACAAAAACTGTCCAATATTTTGTATGGATGTGACAAATATATGTATAATATTTTATTTGAATTATAATAATCTCAATATCATAATTGTTTTGGCTTTTCATAGAAGGATTTTTCTTTTTTTGTTGACATAATAATTTTGATTTGGCATGAATTATGTTCCACCTAAACAAAAACTCAGGGAACTCTGTAAACTAAAAATTCATAATTGTTTCACCTATTGCATGGGACACCTTCTCTGGTGTTGTTCTGACAGTATCCTCTCCATTTTAATGGAACTGGACCCATTCCTTCATCGCTGAAGCTCTTTGATTCCGGCCAGACACCTTATAATTCAATTGTGAGCCATTAAATTGATTTCAATATGTCAAAAACAAAATATATCAGTCAGTTAATTCAATTGTAACCCATTCTTTCATATGTTTGACTCAGTAATTTATTTATTGAGTTAAGAAATCATTAAGGTCGACAGAGTTACCGGTATCAAGAGTTGCAACGATAACATTACGGCCAAGGCTCGAAATTGGTCCACTTTCCTTAGGCATGTTGTTGTCAATGTCAACAAAACTCCATGACCGGGTCGTATGCAATTTATATATCTTGTTTGGAAATACTGATACGACGTCTTGGTGCTCTGCATCAACACAAAGAACACAATATAAGATTACTGAAACCTACCAAAAGTTGTGTTCTTTCAATTAATAATAAGTTTTGAATGCTTTATAATTCTATAAAATTGAATGAAGAGAATTTTTAATCATATATACTTGCAATTTCGTCAGCTTCTTTCTCTTCCAAGCGAGCAGCAAAGCCATTTATGTGTTTCGTGTAGGAATAAAATATCGCATCACGTGCTTTCTCTTCACTGCATATTTACATTCAAACCTTCAGTTAACTTTGGACATCGAAATAATTGTAAAGACAAGTAATAAATAATTTATTTGTGTTGCATGATAATTAATGAAGCATGAATTTTAATTGTCGTAATGATATTCTAATACTAAAAGAATAAAATTACAATTATATCAGCTGCAATTGAAGCACATGCTTATGATGCATAAAACAGTATTTTTAATTTTTATACTATTAATGATGTTGTTCTTTGAATCTATTGATGTTTCCCTATTTTAGTTGTAACAGTTTTGGTAATTGTTTGAGATACTCCATTAATTGTTACTTGCATTAATTAAAAATATAACATTTTGAGAACATTCACCAATCCAGCAACTCTTATAACCTCAACCGATATATTGCTGGTGCCAGTAACAATGAAATATTGAAATTTTTTATACCTCCCAAGGTATGATCCAAGGAGGTTGTAATGGGAATTTGTTGCTCTCTCATAGTCTTCAATAGTCGCATCTCTACCGTGTGCATGATTTCCCAGATACACAATATATGACTATAATTGCATCAATAAAAGTTGCAATATGTTAGAGAGAAAACTGAAAATGAAAATTAGAGAAAAAAAAAACAATATCATAGAATTTTTTAAAATGAAAAAGTGTATATTCCATATTGTAAGTTACTGGTTACCGTAAATCATTGTCTCTCTTGAGAAAATTAACAAGATTTGTATGACTCTTGATTGTTTTTGACATAAACAAAATGAAATAACTAACATATTTAACAAATATATACAAAAAAAGGTTGGGATATCATACCTTCTTTATAGCTGCAACATGTAAAGTGGAAATCAAAATGCAAGCAAGAAAAATTAGCTTTCTTCCGTCCATCCTCTCTCTCTCTCTCTCTCTCTCTCTCTCTCTCTCTCTCTCTGTGTGTGTGTGTGTTTCTTGTCCCTGTTTCTTCTCTGTGTGTTTGTCACCCTTTCAAGCTTCCTTCCTTTTTATATGCAAAGTGCATCCATTAATAGTCCTATGAACAATTTAAAAAAAAGACCTAAAAGATCTAAATATGAACTTCTTGGTTTATTCTTTACAAATTTATTTTTAAAAATATAGTTAAAATTATAATCCTGGTCATGTTTGGCACTTGGCATACATTATTTTATTTAAATTAATGTTACAATCTAAAATTTGTTTTTTTCTGTGTGTTATTGTTTAGAATTAGGTTATCAAAAATTGCAATTTAACTTTTCTGGTTTTTATTAGAAGCTATACACTAAATTTGCAAATTTTCTCAAACATAAAAAATGAAAAAAAAAATAGAATTTAACGTTCGTAATTAGTGTCTCTTAATAAAAAAAAAAACATGGCTAAATTGCACATTGCTAAACAAAGTACTGTATTCTATTTTTTTTTCTTTTCGAGATTCAGTTTGCCCGAAATAAAAATACTTGGGCAAAAGCAATAATAGAAAATAGAATGCGCTACTTTTGAAGAAATGTATACCTATAAATATGTCGAACTGAGCCTACAATTCGTTCTTTAACTTTCTTATTTATTTTCAATCTCATATACGTGTTTATGAATAATATTTAGAACTTTGTTATTTATTTTCAACTTTTTAATAAAACGGGTTTATGATAATATATGTTGAAAAATATTTAAATTGAAGGACCAAATTAGAGAGATCGAATAATGAAACTTTTATAGTATTTTGTGTCTACTAATTGCTTCTAATTAATACATCCAACATATGAACTTATGAATATTAGCTTTTATGCGTTCACAAATTCAAATTTAACTAAACTGGGAAATTCAATTCACTTATGGAGAAGACCAATAAGTAACAGATATTTAATTACATAATGAAAAAGTACATAGTCTATAACTTAAATAACATCTCAATGCAAAAAATATATATATATTTTTTTTTGAAGGACAGCTGGCCAGTAGTCGGCCGTCGATATATTGATTAAAAAAGTTATTTACATCTCCCAAATGGAGTTTTCGCCCTATTTACACACAATTCAACTTGTAAATAAAACACTAATTAGCACCGCGAAGGATCGAGCCTGATCGTCAGTGCCCATTCTTCCCTTTACCCTCCTCCTACTAACAATGGGATGCCCAAAGAAAAGTTTCTTCTGTTGTTTCATTTATTAATCTATGCGCTTGTTTTCAATAGTCAAAATGCCTGTGCATAGTGCAGTGGGAGCGCCGATAACGCCGATTTGACCAAAACCAGTCTCCCTCCATATGATAGGAGGTTAGACTTCCAACTCGCTATTCTGTTGTGTATTGCTAAAATAATCGGCTAAAATTGGTCCTTGTTCAGTTTCCGTATTGTGAAGGGTAACCCAAGGTATTTCATTGGGAGTTGAGATGGTGGCCTCGAGAGAATCTGCTGTATTATAGGAATGGCTTGGGTTGGGACTGATATTGGGACAAAGTTGCTCTTAGACCTATTTATTTTAAGTCCCGAGAGAGATTCATATGTTTCCAATACCAGTGTGAGTACCTTAAGGGTTGTGGCGTGTGCTTCCGTGATGATGAGAGTGTCGTCCGCGTACTGTATGACTGTGGTGGGTATATATATATATATATATATATATATATATATATACATACAAAGATACAATTGGATTGTTTGTTAATGTAAGGTCAAGCTCTTGGACTCTGGATCTTGAGCTTCAACTTATTTTCTTCGGGCCGAATTGAGTGTAGATGGGTCGGGTCGGGTCCAGACATAAAAGATCCAGCCACTTTATGAAGTACCCATCAGTTTCTCTGGCAGCATCTTGGACACCTTCTTTGTTGACTCATCATTTTATGTTCAAACCAAAGCAAAGTTTTGGGAATAGAATATGGGGTAGAATACTCTTGGCTGAGCCAAAACCAATTCGGTGCCTATTTAGAATATGGGGTCCGTTTTGATATTCGTGTCAGATTGAAATGAATGACTCATATCTCATTCTACTCAGTCAGGTATTGCACTGGATCTGAATTCCAATATATTGGTATCAAAATTGGTATCGTAGTACAATATATATGTATCAAGAGTTTCAGGCTTATTTTTGGGCTGGAGATATTGATCTATGGTTTATAACTAAGAATATCCTGTTAACAAAATTTGGCATAGACAACAACTTGTATAGGATGGCTTCCGCTATAGCCACTTCCTGATCTAAACACTGCTACAGGCTAGCTACTAACAACTATTTAATTATTCCGTATATTCATATGGTCATACAGACATTCCAAATGTCACATTCGTCGAACTAATTATGTGATTAATATAGCATATAACTAATAACTTAGATAAGACATTGAATAGATTCTATTACCATAGCCTTCAAATCATCTCTCCCTTGGGCTTCTCGCTGAAGGAAATGACTCTGACTCTTGCTAGTGTCGCCTATCTTCATCAATCCAAAATCTGAAGCACAACTGTCAAGCAAACAAATCAAATACCTACAATTTAATTAACAATGACCATAGTTTGCACTTCAACAAAATAAAATATAGCAATTTACTTGTCTAAAAGTTCCTGTCGTCCATATGCAAACATCTGCGCCACATTGTCTGTGACTCTGCATGCAAAAAGAAGTAAAAATCAGCAAATATTATAAGTTTATAACTTTATAAGTTCTATTAAAATGTTAATGCCAACAACATTCTTTTGTAAGTTTTATCATACCTGGACAAAGTCCATGTAGTCCATCTGCTAAAGACGATATCCAGATAAGATCAATATGACCTGCATACAAAAGCAAGTAAATTAGTCTAAACATTGTTGTTAGGTCAGGAAATGTATTTTTACAATATTTTTCTTGGTTATAAATCTCAATTAATCATGGATTATGAGGCTAATTTTGGTTCAAATTGACGCACAATGAGGACTAAATTATTACCAATTTGGAGTAACCAACACCCATGGGATAAAAGTAGTAAACTTTGTTAAAATCGTCAATTATGTAATTCCAGAATACCATTTGATATTTTAAGGTATAATAAAATACATATGAGAGAAATTTATAAGAAGACATAAAATCATAATTAAGCACCTCAAAGAGCCCAATATTAAATTGACGAACGGCATCAGCTGTCCCTTGAAACCATGCACTTCATTCCGTCCTCTCCTGGGGTTTGGGTGGCCACTAAAACCTGCACCATACCATTATATACTTGAATAAATGATGCACTAATTTGTATTAGACATGGAAAATAGAGAGCTGTTCAGGTTTTGTCGGAACATAAAATATATTTTGGCTCCAAGTAGGCCGCTTTAGGAGGAACTTGTTTCTGTTAGTAATGTTAAGTAAATGCATGTAGGACGGAACCTTAAACCCTGAAGTCCAAGTCTAACCCAAAGTGAAAATTAAATTGAAAAGAGAAAATGATAATATGGAATGCATACACACCTCCACAAAGCCGTCCCAAAAGTCACATTGTTGCTGATGTTGAAGGTGTATGTAAGATGTCGATTCAGCGAGGCAGAGTTGAACTGGGTCAGAATATAGACTTTGTTGAGCCCACTGTTGAGTCAGTACAAGCCTCATAAGGAAAAATAAGTGTCTCATAAAAAATAATATGACAAATAAAATTGTAGGATACTTTGTTATATGTGTAGTACATTATTTCAATCTAAAGAAACTTACAAACTGGTTTAGCCCTTATTTGAGTAAGGGGAAAAAGGACAGGTCCCAACACCACTGCCTAGAATAACTGCTGCTACATTTTCTGGGTTCCTCGTAGAAGGATGACTTGTTAAACAGAACCCAGAAACCTTAATCCAAAAGCAAAAGGTGTGATTAGGTACTAAGCAGGTAAAAAAAAAATACCAGAACAAAAAAAGAAATAAAAAATTGCAAAATAGTTGATTTATATTTTCAATTAACTTAGATGAAAATTCAGGTCTGGACATAACTCACCTCAGGGTATTTCATTGGTGGCAGTACCGGCTTAGGCAGACCTTCTGGAAAGAAAGGGTGCTCATCCGGGCTCTTGTATCTACTAACCTGATAAAGTTTAAAGTCATTAATTTAACACGACCTGTTAGAAAATAGGGATTATTTTCTTTTCAAATAACAAAAAGAGTATATCATATTTGCAGATAGCACCCAACTATTTTCAAATGCCAACCCTCTTCTTCTTTTTTTCCTTTTTTGTGGCTATTGCAGTCACAAAATAATTGCACTTTAGATTGAAAAATGATGGATTTTGCTTATAATTCGTGCATATAAATTTTGATTTCAGAAAATGATTTAACAAAAAGATCTATGTCATCACACAGGGACGGATCTTAGTATAATCGAAAGGGTGCATAGCCACCCCTATAGGAGTTCTTGTGCTTATTTTAATGAATGTTAAATGATTTTTAATTATGATAAGAACCAACCGTTGATCGGAAGAATAGAAAATGGGTGGCTAAGCACCCTTTCGACATACATAAGATAGGAAGAACTGAAAAATATCCTTCTAATTTATGTTCACATATAGAGATGAGGTGCTTAGCCACCCTTTTCTATTCTTCATATCATTTAGATATTCATTACAATAAGCACAACAACTCCTGCCATCACAGGATATATAGTTTTCAATCATATTACCGCTGAAACAATTATACACGAACAATCTATAAATGTGCCTTCTCCATAATACACTTGGGAATGACTAAAATGAATCCCAAGTAATATTGAGTAAAACATAATATTCATATTAAATGTAAATAGTGGTCTGATGTATTTATTTAAAATGATTTCGCAAATGATATTTGCGGGATACATAGCGGAAACTACGATAAAATGTCGATTATGTGAAATTTAATAGATATTTTTCATAATATTGAATCCTTATATCCTTTCATCCTATTTCTTAATTTTTTAATGGCATCTGGTGACACCACTATTTATTATTTGACTGCATTCCAAACACAAATTCCTTAAAACAAGCATGTTATAACTACGAATTAGTTAAGAAAAAAAGACAAAAGAATAAGGAAAAGTAAGTAATTTTTTACATAATATTCTTATTAGGATTCTAAATTTATTGGAGGTTTTGGCGAACAAAAACCATAAAACATTTCACTGAACCAAAGAGGCCCAAATTAATTAAAGGACAAAAACCAGTTTATTAACTTAACCAAATAGACCTAAATAGATTGATTAAATTGTGTATAATGTCTGAGTTAGAAATGTACGTAGAATTGAATTTTCTAATTTATACGTGGAACCAAAAACAGTTGCTCTGAAGAATAGAGGAGCTTAAGACTCTTTATAGCACTAAGTAGCTCTAAGTCATGATTGTCGAATTCATCCTTTATTAATAGTCCTATGAACAATTTCAAAAAATGACCCAAGAGATCTAAATAAGAACTTCTTGTTTTATTCTTTACCAATTTATATTTAAAAACGTTGTTAAAATTATAAGTCTGGTCATGTTTGGCATTTGGCATGCATCATTTTTTTTTATATATTTATGTTAAAATATAAAATTTGTTTTATTTCTTGTTATGGTTTAGATTTAGGTTATCAAAAATTGCAATTTAATTTTCTGGTAAAAATAAACATAAAAACACTTAATTAGCCAAACGAAATAATAAAAAATTATAAAATAGAATGGGCTAGTTTTGAACAAATGTATACCTACAATTATGCCAAACTCAGTTATAATTAAGCTCATCATAATTCTTTCCTAGCTTTTATTTAATTTGGAGAAGAAAAGGCCGCAGAAGTAAATACTAAGTTACAAGCCCAGAAATTTAATCCTTTAGTAATATAGCTCTGGGAAAGTTTAATTAGCCAAGAAATAATTTTGTAGATTTTTTTTTGCATTTTCATCACAATTTAAGAAACAAATTTAAAACTTTTTAAGAAAAAGTTTGATGTATATCCCATCGATTTGAATCGACTTCAATCTCATATATGTTTTTAAGAAAAATATTTCAAAGTTTTGTGATTTATTTTCAACGTTTTAATACTATAGGTTGGTTTTTTTTTTTTTTTTGAAATATCTGTTAGATTACTTCTTTTGATGTATAATTAACATAATTATACTAAAATACACTACGTTACGCTAAATTATGTTAAATTACGCTAAAATACGATAAATTACGCTAGCTAAATCTAATACAATCCGAATCCAAAATCCATTAAGAATAAGTAAATAAATAAATATTATTTGAGTTGTTTCAAAGCTAAATGAGAAATATTTTTCTTTCAAACGGATGTTTATGAATGTTCCAAGAATTTCGATATGTGTCTTTCTATTATAATGCATCAATATCAATTTTTTTTAAGTCATTTCTCTCATTTCTAAACACATGTATATTGCACATGTATTTACCTAAGATATCTCTCGTAAACAGGCGAGGCTAGGACAAGGGATAAGACAAGAGAGATGATATCTTCACTGAGAAGGCGAAAAACGACGACGAAACTTCAAACGGCCATCAAACAGCGCTCGAGTGTTAGATTTCAGCAAATGACTACTTTTCGGAAAGCTTGCGAAAAGATGCATGCATCGGTGACTGCTATGCCATTTTTCAAAATTTAGAATTACCAAAAAACAAAGGGAAGTACCTCAAAATTTGAGTTGAACTTTCTGATTAAATTTTTCATTTCTAATTTTCGATCTAAGTAGCTCAGTAAATTGGTTATATAATGAACTAGTAGAATACCAATTTTTACTATTTTTGGATTTTTTTACTATTTTAGCGTAATTTGCGTAATTTGGCGTAATTAGCGTAATTTAGGATAATTAGCAAAATTTAGCTTAATTAGCGTAATTAGCGTAATTAGTGTAATTAGCGTAATTTAGCGTAATTAGTGTAATTTAGCGTAATTAGCGTAATTAGTGTAATTTAACGTAATTTAACATAATTTAGCGTAATTTAGCGTATTTTAGCATAATTTAATATAATTATGCTAATTATACATCAACTCCATGTTTGGTTGTGGCCTAAAGGGTGGAATAAGAGTTTAGTCCTTGTTATTCCACCAAACGAGCATTAATTGAGACGGACTAAGATGTAATAAGCCGATCTTTAGGCCGACCTAAATTAAACCACTTCACATGGTGGTTTAATTTTATTGCATGTCATGGCCTAACTCGAATGATTATAAAAATATAGTATTAGTATATAATTAGTATATTATTATTAATAATTATTATTAGTGTATAATTATATAATTAATATCTTTTAATATATTAAATAATTATTATAATAATATTATAATATATTTTAGTTATTATTAATATATTAATATTATATAATTAGTATCTTATTTTTAATAATTATTATTAAAAATAATTATAATTAATATCTTATATTGTTAATATATTAATATTACATAATTAGTATCTTATTATTAATAATTATTATTAATATATAATTATATAATTAATATCTTATATTGTTAATATATTAAATAATTATTATAATAATATTATAATATATTATAGTTATTATTAATATATTAATATTATATAATTAGTATCTTATTATTAATAATTAACTACCTTAGGGTTCCAAAACTTTAGCCCTCCACCAACTCTAATCAAATAAGGAATAACTGAAGTCAGGATTTAACTTTAGACCTCAACCAAACATGAATAATTTAGACCGACCTAAATTGAAATAATCAATTCATTCCTTCTTAGCTTTAGTCCACAACCAAACACTACAA
Organism: Carex myosuroides; assembly: GCA_028015225.1. Lineage (NCBI taxonomy): Eukaryota > Viridiplantae > Streptophyta > Magnoliopsida > Poales > Cyperaceae > Carex > Carex myosuroides. The sequence continues at coordinate 14,066,782 of CM051491.1, read as the reverse complement.
AACAAAGTAATCTAACAAATACTAAAAATAAAAAAAATAAAAAAAATCTGACAGTCTATTTTTTGGCTGGTCAGAATTTTTAATCCAACCAGTCAAAAATGACCGGTTCGAATATTATTAAAAATACCAAAAAAAACCTGAATACATTTGATATTTTTTATTTTATGTTAGATATTAATAAAAATGTCGGGTTTCTCCGTATCTTATCTTCCTCCGCAGCCTTTTTTTTTCGGTGGACCTTCTCCTACTCTATCGGGATCTTCTATGTCACACTGACAATAACTTCCCAAGAAATAACAGGGTAATATTGTGATTCGTTTCGCTCCAAATGATAAAAGGCCGCAGAAAACAACAGTTTCCAAAGAGGGAAAGCGTGTGGGGCCTGCTTTCAGCATGTGCGTTGCTGTCACACGCTAAACGATGCTTTCCGCCCCTTGGGACTTGACGTGTCGGGCTTATAGACTTTTGGATCGTTTGTGACTTTAGCAACACAGATTTATGTGTTGAATCTCGACAAAAAGCTATTTCTTATCCGCTACACACAATTATCTCGGTTCAGGTACGGTTTTTTTTTTTCCATATAGATTTATAACTTAATAATCACAAAATATTTTCTATGTAATTCAGATATTAATATATCAGTTTCGAAACCGACTCGGATCCGAATCGGAACCGAATCGGATCTAATTAATTTAGATAGGATATGGTTTAAAAAATATAACCGATTAAATTACGGTTACGGTTACAAAATTAATAATTTAATATCCGGTTCAGATCTAAATCGAAATTGATATTGTAATTGATATAATATGAATTTGATTTAATTATCCGACTCATAACCAAACCCGATTCGATACATGTATAAATACCCGATATAATGATAATATCCTTCTTTATAATTATTTAATATAAAAACATAGATTAATAACTATGAAAAGATAATTATTTATAACATTTTTTATGAAATAAATCATAATATATCTCATATCTAGATTAATAATTAATTCCTTTATTTGTTTTAAATCAAATATAACGCTACTCATATTTTACCTATTAATTTGTTGAATGAACTAATGTCTACCATGTATCTGTTTTTCTGCACAGATTATTAAAAGTTATTGCTCTTTTCGCTAATTTAAAAAAAAAAATCATAATCTCTAATATTTTACTTTCCAAAGTCATATCTCCCTTGCTATTTTACTTTTGAAAAATTATCTCTCTTCAGCCTCTTGAGTTCAAAAGCTATTAACAAAAATCTAAAAGATTTCCAATATGAGTACTCCATTCACCACACCAACTTTCTTAGCAAATTATGTGAGATGTTTAAAAAATTATAATTATATTTAAACGTAAAGGGTTTCTCAAATACTTGTGAGTTGTGATATGTACCTACTCCGGATTCGGACAAGACCCGATAATTCACAAACAAGTTATGAGTATCTATCTACCCAGAACCGAAAGACTGAACTCCAAATATCTACGGATAGAGAGGTATCTGAATATAGATCCGACCCAATTTGAAACTAATAAGTATATGGATCGAAATTCGGACCCGAATACTTTTAGAGTACAGATTCAAATATAATAGTATCTGGACCCTACCCGACCCGATAGCATCTCTATATACGACTATCGAATTTGGATTAAAAAAAATTCATAATGTTCGTCTAACTTCCCTAAACAAAACAAACTTAATATTTAATATTTATTTCCATTTACATATATTTTTTAAGTTTTTAATTTTTTTGTGTTCAAACACCTGAAATCTAGAATTTTTTTGTATTAAATTCAAACTAATTCATGCATAATAACAATTTTTTTTTTGGAAAACTTTTAGATATCCAAGGAAAATATGCTTGATATTATTGATTCTATGATTAATGAAATTGTACATTCCTTGACGCTTATAGAAAATAAACATATTTATTATATGGACGAGTAGGTGGTGATATCAAAAGGTATTTTTGTTACATGTTAACAAAATATTGTATAAAGAATAAAATGTAAACTATTTCTGCTACTAGTCTAATATAATGAAAAAAAATTGTTGTTCATTTTATATTGCTTAAATGATTGTGTAAATATGATATGTAGACATTTGTCTTCTGTACCCATACAAAAAAAAATAAAGTATATATGAAATGTCTTGTTAAATATTTGAACAATTTAATAAATCGTCATCTACAAAGATAAAGATGTAGTCGGGCAATGATTTTATATTTTTCCCGAATATATAGTAATAATTTTATTATTTTATTTAAATAATATAATATTAAATTAAAGATGTGTACATACTTCATATGTACTGTCATATATATTAAATTGATTTCATTTTTTTTTTTAAACCAATGATTATATGTGTATTTTTTTAATATATTTAATAAGAAAATGCTACATGTACTGGAAAATGACTTCCATATTTTATATGAATTTTTATATTATTGATCCTCATTATTTTTTATTGAAAAAACTGACTGTTATAGATCGTGTATAATTTAGGGAACTCTAACATTTTATATTTTTTCTCCATAAAAATTAGAAGCTTAGAGCATCTTCATTCTAGCAAACGTTTAGCAATTAATTTGAGCCACGTCACTGAGTTTAGCAATTAAAGTGATTCATAATTTCTAAATCACTCCGTCCCAGAAATTTAATTAGAGTTGCTTATTTAATTAGAGCATCTACAACGGTGATTTCTTTTAAAAATTGCTAATTTAATGTGTTAATTGCTAATATAATTGCTGGAATGTACCACAGTTTTTAAATTAGCAAGTTTGCTTTAAAAGCAACTCTTTAGAGCATCTACATGGTGATTTCTTTTAAATTGCTAATTTGATGTGTGAATTGCTAATATAATTGTTGGAATGTACCACAATTTTTACTTTAAAAACAACTCTAATTAAATGAGCAACTCTAATTAAATTTCTGGGATAGAGTGATTTAGAAATTATGAATCTCTTTAATTGCTAAACTCAGTGACGTGGCCCAAATTAATTGCTAAATGTTTGCTGGAATAGAGATGGTCTAAAGAGTTGCTTTTAAAGCAAACTTGCTAATTTAAAAACTGTAATACATCCCAGCAATTATATTAGCAATTAACACATCAGATTAGCAATTTAAAAGAAATCACCGTTGTAGTTGCTCTTGCACTAACTCTCTCTTTATCCCAGTTTCAATCTCTCTTCCCAAGATAATAATTACTCAAAATATTGACCCCATTAATCAGATGGCTGGCTCCGCCCCTGTAATAAGATAATAACACTTTACAAATTTCTTAGTTTAAAATACTCACACCGCTCAACTACATGATAAACATAATACTACTAATTAATAATATCTCAAGGCATATCTTCATATCCGTCATCTTATCTGTTTCTATCATTTATGATAAACATAAATACATAATATCTGTTTCATATACGTACTCTGCCCTCGGAAAAACTACTGTGGGTCCCACATATGCGGCCCTCAGAAATACTACGATGGGTCCCACTTTCGATAGCCTTGGAAATACTCTGTGGGGCCCATGTTTGCTTGCCTTGGAATAAATATGGTGGGACCCACAGACGTTGCCCTTGGAAATAATAAGTCCAAGGGTCGGATGTAAAAGTATTTCCGTGCGTAGTTTTTCCATGGGCAAGCACATGGAAAAAGCCGGAAAATAGTATTTCCATCGGCCCCCTCGGAAATACTGGGTATTTCCATCGAAGGCTTTTGCGACGGCCTTTTTCCGAGGGTGGCGCACGGAAAAACCAATTTCAGGGCTTGTTCCGTGCGTAAGCCCACGGAAGAAGCCATTTTCTGCCTTCGGAAAAAGATCCCATTCCAGCAGTGAAACTCGTCATGCAAGTATTAATATCTCGTCAAGAAACTATTTCATATCTCGTCGTGTAAGTATTCATACCTCGTCGAACAAGTATTCATACCTAAGATACCAGATATTTCTAAAAAAATTGAACATATAAACTTTTTTTTTATCTCTCTTATCACATACTCATCTTTTACACGTTTTTAGAGGTATTTATATGGCTTGTGCTGGCTAATAAGATCTTAACGCAGGAGGTGCTTATTGGAGGAGGTTTACAAATGTCACTTATGCGGTTTGAAACTAGAGACCATCTTATGTGGGATTGTAGTTATGTAAATAGATTCTGGAGAAGAATTCTGACACATTACAATATCACCATGACTGGAGGAAACATTCGTGAGTTATGGGTCACGGGTATCGGGGAGCGACAAGACTCCAACGGGTCTTTTGGGGAATAGTCTGGGTGGCAAGAGTCTGGGCTATTTGGAGGGAAAGGAATAGAAGACACTTCTCAAATAAGAGACGACCAATGGACATTTTGATAAATGATACAACCCTTGATATTTTTCTCTGGACGCGCTTTGCATAGACTCTTTGTGAGTGAATTTTATACTCTCCTGGTGGCCATTTGCGAGAGTTAGATATTAGCATAGGAGCCTGGAGCCTTCAGGCTTGGATTTTTTTTTATAAACCATAATTAAAAAAAAAAGAAATTTATGAAACCAACATGATTAGTTTTTTTTACAAAAATCATAAGAACTGAAATGCCATCTCGGTCCGAACTTTTTTTTTTGGACCGAAATGGCAATTCGGAACGTGATGGTTTTACAGGTTTTCAGCCCAGTGGTCACAGAAAATACAAAAACCTCTCTGGACCGAAATACTATTTCAATCCCACTAATTTTTTTTCAACACGAGATAGCCTATTCTCTTCTCATCTTTCTCCTTTCTACTTTCTTCCTCTTTTCTTTCCACTCGAACCAACTTTTTTTCAACTCAAAAATCAATTATTTTTTATTCTAATCACATATATTTGTATATTTTTGGGAGGAGAATAAGAAAAACTTCAGATCTACAATTTTTGTTAGGTTAATTTTTTTTTTGGATAAATAATCCGAAATATATAAATTTTTTGTAGTATAAATAAGTAATTATAGAGTAATTTAGTTTTTGTAGTGTAATTTTCTTGCTACTTGCAGGTACACTACCCGAGTATGGGTCATAATTGGTCTGACTAACTACTGGTACTAACTCAACCACTAATTCAAGAAGTTTAAAATTCAGTAACGGAGTGACATGTCCAAGCACCATATGCCATATCATTTCGTGGTCTATGCTAAATAACTGATATTTTTCTGTTGAGTCAGGTGGTGCCATGTTCAAACGTGTTCTGATTGTCAGATGGAACTGGCTAGGGAGCCAACGAATGCCAACATATATATGTCTTCTTAGCTCGCCAAGACTGGTTGAGTTAGTAACAGAAAATGTGCAGGTCGGTGCGTCTGAAATTTCGCATATGTGGTACACATTTATTAATACTTGAGACATTTTCTGAAAAAAAAATTTCACAATCAACCTTCAATATCATTTTTAATTTTACAATCTACAATATGATCGTAATTGAAAAAAAAAACTTATTACAATCTTTAGATGAAAGCTAAAAGCACAATGCAGGGGCCGATCTGTAGATAACATACTTCCTAACACTTGAACTGTGGACCTTCATTTTCAGCTGGAAGAAGAAAAAAATGGTGGCTAAGAGTTGGAGGGAGAAGAAGGGTATTTATAAGCAAACCCTAAAAAAAATAAAACAGTTTTGGACCGAAATGCCATTTCAGTCCTGACTAAAAAAATATTGGACCGAAATGTTATCTCGGTCCATGAGTGTTACACCGAATGCTACACCTGTTTTTTTTTCTGAAAACCTGTTAGACTACCTCGGGCTGAATTGTCAATTCGGCCCAGAAAAAAAAATTCGGACCGAAATGACATTTCAGTTCTTATGATTTTTGTCAAAAAAAACTAATTATGTTGGTTTCATAAATTTATTTTTTTAATTATGGTTTATAAAAAAAATTCTTGAGGCTTTGTATAGGGATAGATTGAGGAGTATTTATTTTTCTTTGCTTTCACGTGTGTACAATATTTATTTTTCTCATTAATATATTTTGTTAGTGACAGTCTTTGCCGCTAACTATAAAAAAGCAGTCAAGTCAATTTTTTTGTCGGTTACAATGTCCGTAAAATAAGTCGGGTTCAATTTGACTATCTTTAAAGCAAACAATTTTCAAAGAAAATATCACCAAGTGATATCGACAGAATTGGGGCAAATTTAACCCTTTTAGGGAGTAAGACGACCGTATGGACTCTCTATTCTACAATAGGAAATTATTCCACTGTATGTATGTAAACAATTTATCAAGGGGGATTTCATGTATATCCCTCAAAAATGTAAAAATTATTCTACAATAAGAACCAGACGAGACGACGGTATGGAATCTCAATTCTACAATTCATTAATTAAAGATTAAAGTGAAACTGAGAAACTGTGATTTGTCTTTAATAATAAAAAAAATAGTTGGAAGTAGAAAGTGGAAGCTGTAAAAGAACTGGACCCCACATGTTTGGTGGGGTCAAGAATAATTGTTTAGTACCCAAAGGGTGGTTTCCAAAATAACCGCTCGATGCCAGCAGTACAATTGTGTCGCCAGCTGTATCCGTTCCGTTACAAGTCGTAGCTCTCTCCATTTCCTCAGACTGGAGTATGTTTTTAATGACAAGGAAGTAAATGGTTTATCTTTTATTGTTAAAACTGGAGAGGATCTAACCTGGATACTTGAGTAGAAAGCCCCTTATCTTTTTCCACAGCAGACAACACCCGGAAAAGCAGATGTGCAGAAAACCCCTTCCAATGTTTTTATTTACATTTGTTTTAAGTATAAGAAATCAATCATCTCAAACTAGCCTTTGTGGGGAGATGCATTTCTTAATTCCACTGCCATTACAATTTAGATTTAAATAATAATTTTAAACTTTTGATGAAATTGTTTAGTCTGATTTATACTATTTGATCCTAATTTTATCTTATGTGCATAATTACACACCCGCTACAATTATTAACTTAAAAAATTAATAACATTAAATTAAAATTAAAAAAAAAAATATGGTTCATCTGTATTGTTTGATTAGCATTGAACCAATAATTAATGACATTAAATATCCATTCAATAATCCAATGAATTCATTTTTCCTCGTTTACTTCAACAAAAAGATTTTATCCAATAATTCTTTACATAGAAATAAGTAAGAGCATGCACATATTATTAATCTAATTGCTTCTTGCTCACAAATTTTGTCATTGTAGTAACATCTTCTTCATCCAGTATAAATATATTCATTTTTCTAAATGTGACAATTTCTATAATTATTTTGATGCAATTGAAATAAATATAATTTTTTCAAATTCAGTTTTTGGTCTAGTGGAAAAAATAATGTCTTCCGTTTATGAGGTCACAGATTGAAAGAATTCTTGTAAATATTTTATTTGATTAACTTCACCCATCTTTTCTATAAAAATAGACTTTCTAATAATATTTATATCTATTAAAATAATAAATTTACTAAATTTTGGTTTAGAATAAATCATAAATATTAGAACAAACTAAAAAAAAATATAATATTAGAAAATGAAGTAGAGAAAAACATCAACTATTTTGAGCACGGAAACCTATATTAGTATTTTTATAGTTTTACAGAACTTCTTTCTTAAAAGTAAATCAATAAATATATGTTTTAAAAATTTCCTTTTCCTCTAATAATATCCAACCAATAATAGGATATCACCATATAACAATTCTATTTTAGTATCGTCCCTTTATACGTAATAAATAAGCAAGGTTTTAGTACCAATCTGCAAAAAAACCAAAAGGCAAAGAGAATTGTTTAAACGATGGATTTCTCAAGAGCTGCGCACGTTGCTCTCAATACCAATCAACCCTGTTCAACCTTCTTTAAACCTCTCCTTCGCCAATTAACAGTCATTTGTCCTTGTTCGCGACCACAGCTCTGCAATTTAGTCAGGTCACACTCCGCCGCTGCCGCCTTCCTCGCCGGAGAAGTAGAATCATTTATGGCCACCGGCCACCCCCACCCCCATCCTCACCACCACGACACCTCTGTCCCTGCCATCTCCACCACTTCCTCAACGACCTCCATCACGCCTCCGTCGAATCCGATCACAACAACTACATCAAATCATTCAAACAACTCAACTTCACAGGCTAGCATCGCCGCTGCTCCGACCAACGCCCAGATCCCTCATGTCCGCCTCATGTGCAGTTATGGCGGTCGTATACTCCCCCGCCCCGGTGATCACCTCCTCAGGTACGTTGGCGGTGAGACGCGCATAGTCTCTTTTCCTCGTAACGCCTCTTTCTCCACCCTTGTTTCTCTCCTCTCCTCCCTTTCTCCTTCCCACTTCACCCATAAATCGCCTCCCATCATCAAGTATCAACTCCCAAACGAAGATCTGGACTCGCTGATCTCTCTCTGCTCTGATGATGATCTGATCAACATGCTTGATGAATTGGATCGGTTGAACCCTGCATCCAAGTCGCCCAGATTGAGGTTTTTTCTCTTTCCTTCTTCACAAAGTGGCGCCTTTGGATCAGTGCTCTCGACTGGGGAGTCAAACCAGTGGTTTCTCGATGCACTCAACTCAGCATCGCCGACAGCCGTCGGGTCAGTGCTGGAGCGGCGCCGGTCGGAGGCCTCATCTTCTATGGTGTCAGATCCGCCGGATTATCTTACTGGAATTGACACCGGTTCTGACAGGTATACCCCTGAATTTTATTTATTCCAATAATTGGTCCAATTTTGGGTTTAAAAGAAATTGAACCAGTCCAAAAGCAAACGACCAAGTAACATGGTCTAATTATTCAATTATAGAAATATTAAATTAAGTATTAAAGTGTTGTTTACATGTAAACAACTAATGTTTGGTTACAAATTTACCCAGGGCCTCTGTAATTGCATCATAAACAGGCACAGTGCATATGGTTTTTCTTCCTTGTTAATCCTAGATTTTATAGAAATTACATTCGGTTAATTTTAAAAGAGAGAACACTGAGAGGTCCTCTTTTCTACTGCACTGAAAAAGAAAAGGAAGAGCAAAAAGAAAATCCTATCAAATGAACATTCTTCATTGCATGACTGTAGATTGTTCTTTGAAATTAAATATATGGATTTGATTTTGATTTTGGTTAAAGTTAATGTGTTAGATAGATAATTATAATAATCAGTACAGCTGTACAAGAGCTGTACAGATTATTTAGTAATGTTCTAATTTTTAGATTCTAGGACTAGTATGAAACTTTAGTGAAGTTTGAAAGAGGAAGCACACAAGACTTCCTTTGTATACTCGTACCACCCGGTACTGTACCACCTTCTGACAAAATAGACATTCTGACAAACTAGACAGCCCTTCATTGCATGACAGGTCTCCAGTGAATGCGGATTCGGATCCAACAGAAACTATTGAACCAGTTGAACCAGTTGTACCGGCCCCGCCACAAGAGGCTCCTGTCCAGCCGGCACCGGCACCCCCAGTCTACTATATGCCTCAGCCAATGCCGGTATACTACATGCCGGCACCTGTATCATACATGCAACCCTCGCTCGAAGGACAAGGAAACATACCAGTTCGTGGGTACATCCCGATGCCGATGCCGATGCCGATATCTAGGCAAGTTTATTACAGCAAGGAAAATGAGCAGTTTGTCGAGATGGGTCCCAGTAGTTTGGTGTATGAGCAAGGAACAGGTGGTGCTTATGTGCGGGCCCCGCTGAGTTATCCTCCAGCTGCAGTGTACCCACCTCAAGCAGATACAGATAAGAAATCACCGGCCGTACCCGGCATGGATGTCAGAGGTCTTGCCTCTTAGTTGAAAGAAATCTTTCTTAGTTCCAAATTAATGCAATTTTTAATTGGGATGTCAAATCATTGTTCAAAATCCATTAAATAAAAAAAAAAAAAAGATAAATCCCTGATGGTGAGATGTTGTTATCCCTTTTAAGATTTTGGTAGGATATTGGTTGTGTCAGTTTGGTAAGTAATAGATATATTTTTTTATTCATGGTCTTTGATTGGTGTTTGTAATAAATAGGTATGTGAATTCTTCTTGATTCCTTTTTTTTTTTTTTTTTTTCTTTTTCCTTCTGGAAAGCTTGTATATTGGCAGAAGATGCTTCTCATAATGTCTGTTTGTTCTAAATGCCATGGCACGTTGGAATGTTTCTATTCTTAGTGATCGAAAATTCTATGCTTGAGATGAGTTGAGTTTCTCTTATTGAGTGAGGCTACGGTAAACAAAGCACAGGACAGTCCGCGCTATAGATCAATATCTCTATTTATAAAATTCAAACAATTGATCTGAACTGTTTAACATGATTTCTATATAAAAATATATTTGGAGATCAAGTTTTACATTTAAATTTTTTTTTTTTTGCTATTTTTTTAGATTGATAGAAAATCGAATTATTTAAAGATTTTGAACCATCCAAAGTAGTGATTTTCTACTTATTTTAAAAAAAGTAAAATTATTCTAAAGTAATGTGCTTTGTTTGTTTGGACTTGAAAAATAGAGATGAATCCATAGCATGGATCAGTGTTTTAATATTTGGTTCTCATGCGGTATTCGGAAGGCTAGCGCATACCGCATATACGGTATGTGGCCGAATATGCAAATTCTTATTCGGATTTATATATGTAGATTTCTTATTAAATATTTAATTCTACAGTACTTAAATACAATAAGGCAGCATGTAGAGAGGTTATAAAAGACTTCTGAGTGGGACGCTTGAAGAGAACACCTACCTGGCGGATCTAAAACTATTTAATAGGTTATGGATTCGGGTCCATAACTCTTTTAATGTTTTAATGGGTTTTGAATGTTTTTTAATTTTTTTAAAGCATGAATTCAATATTTGATCCAAATAGCTATTTTCTATTCGGCCAGACACTGAATAGGAATATACGGTCGTATATTCACCGAATATAACCGAATTTTAAAACATTGGCATGGATCCATGTTTTTGCAAAGTACAGCGGCCTCAATCTCTCTTTTTATTATTTTTCCTTTTCTGGGATCTAAATGTTGCAATCAGATCCTCTTTTTTTATGGTGTTTATTGTCCGTGATCTAAATATTAAAACTAGTAGAATTAATGTATTTTCGTTATGTTTATTTTCTTCAATTAAAATAGTAAGAGAGGTTGAATTAATTATGATGTGCTGAATTTGCTGACTTGATAACAAACATCTCTTAAATTCAACAAATCGAGTATAAAAGCAAGTAGCAATTGACACTGATGTGAAATTCAAAATCGAAAATATATGCATCAAATTAAAACAATAACTGTTCTTAGATACAAAAGTATTGTCAAACAGAAAATGTTTATATAGTAGTGTATTATATTTCAGCTCGTCACATGCCAGTAAAATTAAGCCCACCAGGGATCTTCACCAGTTCTGAAATCAGTCTCTACCCATGGTACCAGTATTACCTTGCCATCATCAACATCAGCATGAACCAAAGCCAATGACTGTAAATGACAGCAGGGGTTAGATTGGTCAAAACAATAAACAAAAAGAGCGAGAAAAGAATAAATCATATAGTTAGAGAGGGATGATCATAATAAGATCACTGATTAACTATTTAAAATCATACAAATTATCAATAGCATAGAAAGCATGAAGTTATGAAATTGTTGCACTTGAACACAGCACGTATCAATTAAGATGGCGAAGGATTTCAAATTCCAATTACAGCTTATCAATAACATTGAATCTAACTATCTGACTCATTAAATTTTTGTAATAAAAGTATGGTGAAGTTATCAGGAATAGTTTACCAGCATACTGTTTTGTACTAAGTTGCAGTGACCAGGATTAGAAAAACCAGTTCATGATCTTTGCTCTTTGGTTAACATGACTTTCATATATTAAACTAAATTGTATAAAATTTAAGTAAAATTGAAAGACATATATACCAGAGGAGCAGGGCCTCTGACAACACGGCCTTGGTTGTTGTATTGGGAACCATGGCAGGGGCAGATGAATTTGTTCTCATTTGGATTCCATGGCACCACACACCCCAGGTGAGTGCACACTGCATTAACTCCATAGGTAGCCAAGGTTTTGTCGGCCTCGACAACTAGATACGTTGGATCTCCCTGCAACAATAATTTAGATGCATGTAAGAACACAAATTAGCAACATTAATTTTGTGGGCTGTAAAAAACAAACAAACATAGAGTCTACCCTCAAGCCTTGAACGAGGGTTCTGTCGTTGGGAGCATGGGTCTTGAGCCAATCTGCCACAGTGACGTCGTTCCCAAGCTTGTCTTTTGCCGGGATTCCGGTATTACCACCTCCTGAGCTGTACGTGTAAAATAAAAATAGCATTTCATTTTTTCAATTATGGTACAAATATATCAAAAGACTTACAATTATGGTATGCTAATTTCTAAACATAACATGACTATATATATGTATTAGAAAAAACCCGATCGCCTGAGGCTGTCTAACACCAACTCTGTTTCAGATTACAACTCTGTGGCATAATTCCTATTACAAATCACTGGTGATGTTCTTGGAACCTATATATAACAGATTATGAACTTGACAACTGTATAATTCAATGTCGACATAGCTTGGTACGAATAACAACTCGAGTTAAAGAATTATATGCCTAATAATAATATAAAAGTAGGTCTGATGAAATAGAGGCCATGTACCCTGGTGGCACAAAGAAGTAGGTGTAAGGACCGAGCATGGTAACTGTCGGAAGAGAGATGGCACCGAGTAGGAGCAAATTCAGCAGCTTTCTCTTCTCCATGTCAGGCACATCTTCTGGCAATATGCCACTTGTTGCCTGACACGCAACACTCCTGCTCGGTTTAGATCCCAATCCCTTGACTGACTTGAGGGCCCGGGTCGTCACCATGGCACCATTCTTCCCATTGCAAATCTGCAATTGAAATTAAACATGATTATTATGGTTATTCTTCCTACATTTCATGGTAATTAAACTAAAAGGGTACTACCTTGGAAGGATTTACAGTGGTAGAGAGAGCGGTGGAGGCCATGGTAGCTTGGCTGTGTTTGTGTTTTGGTGTAAAATGGATTTGGAAACGAGTGGAGATAAAAGATGAGAGAGATGATTGGGTGGGAAGAGAGAAATGGTGTGGGGTAGCCACAAATTTGCGCTTGTGGACTCCATGCTCTCCTTATCTTGATTTTTTTTTTTTTTTTGATAATATACATATATTAACGGGTCGGGTTTAGATCCGCGTTTCGTGACCGTTGGCAATTTGAGTGAACTGAACTGATAAATGATAATTAATGCAAGAAAAGATGAAAATCATAATGCAGTAAATTTTTTGGTCTAGAAATAATTCCTACTTGCCATAGATTATCTTAAAACGGGCCTTGAGCCCAATTAAATGAATAGAGATCAAAGATGATGAATTGGGTGAAAAATACGGATTGGATAGTGGTAAAATCATATCTGAATTCGTTTTTATTTTTTCGTTTTTATATTTTAGATATAGATACGGATCAAATATCAGACAGATACATATACAGCTACGGATTACATCGAATATTTATTAAAAAAATATATAAATATTATTAAAAACACTAAAGTTCATAATATTGATCTAATTATAGCAGTGAATAGGATTATAGTTTTCATAATATATATTAAACCAGGTATATATCTTATTTGAATACGGATAATTAAAAAATAAAATCATATTTGTATCTGTATCTATACGGATATTCGGATAAAAATATTCATATCTAATTTTATTAATACAGATCGAATACAAATCGGATATTATCCTCTGCATTTTCACCCCAAACGGTGAAACATTTATCCAATGGTTGACATCATATAGTTGTATTTTATTTAATTTTTTAACATTGATTTATTTTTGCGCCATTGGTAGTGTTTTTACTTTATTTTTTTTTCCATTGCTTACAAATGAACTTCCAAGAATTGATGCACTATTTAAACATATTTTAAGCTTATGAGGCCTTTTCTTCTCTTATTAATTGAAAGTCTCACATTTCCACATCCATGATTTGTTGTCTAAAAAAAAACTTTAATTCATCTAATCTCAAAATTTCAATATCTTATCTCTCAAAAAGTTTTAATTAATAAAATATAATTAATTACTATTAAATTCACAAAATATATTCCAAATTTTTAAATTTCGCAATACAATAAATTGTTACATCAAATAATTATTTCATTTTCACTAAAACAAATTTACCATGCAATATACTTTCAATATGGTGTGGTGAATTGGATACCATTAAATTCAAAGAGACTTTTGATCTCTATAATAAGGTGATTAACCTGTATTTCTTGACCACAGAACTCTTAATTAATTTCTGAATTTATTCGAAAAGAAATATTTTGTGCAAATGTTGTTTGTGCTTGAATAAAATCTTTTACCTGTACATAACAGAAATAAATATATACAACATTTTTCTCTAAGACTGGGTTTGTGTTCAACCGAAATTAATTAGAGCTTGTTTAGTGCAGTCATATCCGAGTATCGCATATGATTATATACATCCATAAATTCATACAGGAGTATATTATTGAATTTTTTAATTCAAGCTATTCTACATATATGGTTTTCTCTAATATCTTAACAGATCAAAATTTATTTGATACTTTATTATATTATCCAGTTTGAAAAGCCTCCACAACTTTGTAGCTAGGTAATGAGATCTTAGTTTCTTATATAGGCTAAGATACAGGAATATATGAGATAATTATATGATAGTAAACATTGAAGAAATGCATGTTACCCAGCAAATGGTGTTTCACCTAACTAAATTGAAACATTTAGTTTGCATGATTGGATTGACTTTTATCATTACACATGCAAACGTTGTGAACCCTTAGCCCAATTAGATGGATAAGCCTCTGCTGCTTTTCTCAGAGAAAAGTAGCATTCTGCTTTTCCAATCTCAACTATTCAAAATTTTTCATTCACGTATCTCGATAAAAGAGCTTTTTCATGCACATATCTCAACGATTTTGAATGGTTGAGATAGAAAAAACAAGACCCTGTTTTTCTCTCAAAAAAAACAGGAGAGTCTGTTCCCAATTAGATGCTTATAATCATAATGATCTACTGCTAGTTATCATCTGAAATATGACGAATAATGATTTTTACCCAATAAAAGCATGTACACATCTCTATCCAATATATATTTTAAAGCAGCTGGTTGAAATTAATCCAGACAGCGCCTACAATTTTGATTTACAGCCGTTAGATGCATGGTGTTGTGTCCCGCACAGTTATATCCAACGGCTGACATCTACGCAGCTTTTTTTTTCACACAAAGTTGTATAGATTATGGTGAAACGAGTGACGCTTTTTTGTCGACAACACAAAGCTGTATAGATTATTGTGAAACGAGTGATGATTTAAAACATTATGGCTAAAGTTTCACAAGATTCGCGAAATAATTCATTTTTTTGGTGATGGAGAACTGAACGCCGAATTATTCGGTTGATCGAACTTTGAATGAATAATTCGCGAATTTTTTCCGAACTTTTATTTTTTTGCTTCTTTGTGGGACTGAGATCTCTGGTCTAGATAATTCCGAATCATTCCCGAATTATATCTGGATAATTCTCGAATCACGAACTTTAATTTTGACTCCGCCAAACAATCCCAAATAATTTACTTGTCACTATGAACAGAGTAACAAACTAACAAAGCAATAATAACATACCGTGTAAACATAAAACATTTGGAGAAGATTAAATCTTCTTACAGAGGGTGTACGAGTTGAACCGTTGGTGTATAAAGAAATTAACAAAGATATTTTGACTTTATACTAGTGGCGTATAGGAGTTACATATTTTTTTCATTTGAACTTTATAATTTATAACTCCATAAAGTCAAAACAAAGTTTTTTGATATTTTTATTCCATAGGTGCTGCCCAAGTGAACAAGTATCCTCTCCAAATATGGGTAAAAGATTCCCTTCATTTTACAGTTTGAGATTTACTCTCAGTTGCTTTGAGATTCGGACTAGTGCAGAGGTGGTATTATTGGGCTTTGAGATTCGTGCAAAGTTAAAAAGAACGGTCCAGATCCACTAATTCTAAAATATTCCCTTTTACAATACCGAGGAATATGTGAATTCCTGCCCAACATGCATTATCTACCTACGCGTGGCAGTTGGTAGACTTCCCTTGACCATAGTCACAAGATTCATGAATTATTCACGAATAATTTGTTTTTTGGTGATAGCGAACCGAACACCGAATTATTCGATTGTCCGAATTTTGATCGAATTATTTCCGAATAATTCACGGATTTTACGAACTTATCCCGAATTTTCCGAATTATTCATGAATTTTTCCCGAATTTTTCTCATAACTTTTTTTTTGGTTTTTTTTTTTTTTTGCTCCCTTGTAGGACTGAGATCTCTGATCCGGATAATTTCAAATTATTCCTGAATTATATCCGCATTATTCTTGAATCACGAATTTTTAACCTTGCTGAACCGAACCCAAATAATTCATTTGTCACTATGCCCTTGACCCTTCCCTGTCGGATTTAATTTGGCTGCCTGTGCATGGTACGTAATTTGAGCTGCCACAAATAATCATAGCAGGACGCATCCATTTTACCTGTGGGACCCAGTGTGATGAGGTGGCCGTGGGGTCCCCTCCAGCATGGAAAGTAAGGTTATCATTTGGTGTAGCCATCTTGTGTGGTTTGCTGGATTCATATTTTTTTACCTCGCTTCGATCGTGTTAAGAATTGAACGGTTTATAATATATTAATATGAAGACATTTTTAGATTTTTTTACAATTTTAATTAGAACTTTAAATGCAGATTTGATTGCCAGAAAAATATTACAACTTATGTAAATGACTTTAATAGAGTTACGCTATTGTAAAAAAAAATATTAATATTTCTTCTATAATTATAAATGGTCTAAATAACATTTTCTTATGTTCGACCATCTGATCCAAACTACTCAATGCATTTGACATATTCAAATTTGGTTGGACTTCAAATTTTACAATTTTTAGTATTTTGTACAAAGGATTCAAATGCCTCTATTTTTTGTGTCTCCATCATGCCTCCATTTTTAAGAACTTCAATAACCCAAAATCTAAAACTTAAAAATCAAAATAAAACTGTTGAATATGATCTACATCATTTTATCTATGCACGTGTAAAAAATTGTGACATTTCAACTTTGTTTTGATTGTCATCAAGAGCTTGTAAAAACATACTAATGTGGATAAGTTTTAGACGTTAATTTTTCAAATGATTGATTCACATAAAAACAAAATCGAAATGTGATATTTTTTTTGTATGAGTACATAGAGAAAATAACATAGATCACATCTAATGATTCTATTTTGACGTTTAAGTTTTAAATTTTGATTTATTAACATTTTTAAAATGGAGGCATAATGGAGACACAAAAAATAGAGGCATTTGAACCCTCCTCTTTTACAATTTTATCATAATTTTTAAAGATAACTTTTAGATATGAAATATGTATATTTTTGTATCATTTTGGGTTAATATTCACAAAAATCTGAAAACTATGGTAAACAAAATTTTAAATTAATAAAATTTGATATAGATAGAATACATTTAGCAATTTGGATCTATCATTTAGACATAACAAAAGTATAGTTTGAGTCATTTTTCTTTTTATTTGAGCTGAAATATATATATATATATATATATATATATATATATATATATATATATTGTACAATAGTCTAACTCGACATTGATATTGCAATAATGAATATATAAGAAATTGGCAAGTAATAGAGGAAAGAAAATTACAATCAACTTTTAATTTTTCTTCCTTCAGATAATAAAGAACCCAACAAGAAGCTAGATCTCGTGTTACTTTAAATAATAAAATAAATACTACCTACAATTTAATTGATTCGTATGGGACAATTAAATTTTCACACTTATATTTTTCAGGGTATGTATGAACTAATAAAATTGGCACAAAAAAAGAGATTATTGCCTATTCAATGTTTATTATACGATGATAGAAAATAAAAGTTTGTTTGGATTAATGGTACTAAGTCATGCAATGTGAATGACAACATAGCTTTCAATAATGAAATTCTTTGGAAAATTTTTATTTTTGTGTATCTGAAAAATTAATCATTAACATGTAATTAATTATAATTATTTTTATTTTTTTGAGAAGCACCTTACACGGCCACTATGATATTACAGATCAGATAGTTACCCATAGCTTCATACAAGTTAAACAGAAGTGCATGACGCCTTTCAAGCACACAGGGCTCAAGTAAACAAATTTATTAGTCTTCTCAAGTTTGATTTCCTACAAAAAAAAAAAAAAAAATATATATATATATATATATATATATATATATGAGTAGAACTGGGGTGCTCTCGAGTTCACCAAGTCCTTCGTGAACTCAAGTCCAAAACTCATCGGATCGGCTTCAAACAACGAATCTGACTGTTGAAATCCGTCTACCTTACGAGTGATGCGTCTACATGCAAAAATTTAAATTTTGAAATTAATTTTGCATAGAGTCAAGTGGTCAAAATTAGAAGGTTAATAAATTAATTTTAATGCATTCATTTTTTGACATTTTTTGACCACTTGACTCTATGCAAAATTAATTTTAAAATTTAAAATTTTTGCATGTAGACGCATCACTCGTAAGGTAGACGGGTTTCAACGGTCGGATTCGTCGTTTGAAGCCGATCCGATAAGTTTTGGACTTGAGTTCACCAAGGGCTTGGTGAACTCGAGTGCACCCTAGTTCTACTCATATATATATATATATAGAGTCCGGCTAATGTCATAACGTTATAATTTCAGCCTAAGTTATAACGAGTTAGTTTTTACCATTTCAAAGTCCGAACAGTTGATCTGAACCGCTCAACATGATCTTCATATTAACGTGTGCTTAGATACCAAATTTTATATTTTTCGAAATTTTTTTACTATTTTTTTAAATAGATACAAAATCACTATTTTGGATGGTCTAGAATTATCTGAAAACGGTGATTTTGTACTATCTAAAAAAATAGTAAAAAAATTCCAAAAGAATTATCTGAAAACGGTTGAGGGAGGTGCATGATCGGGGTGCATGGGTTCGAGGAGGGAGAGAAGATCGGTGGAGAGAGCAGATGTGGGATTGGGAGAGGAGGCGAGGTGGGGTCGGCAACAGTGGGTAGAGAAAAGGTAATAGATCGGCGGAGAGAGCAGATCGATGTGAGATTGGGGGAGGAAGTGAGATGATAGTTCGACCGGTAACGACAGTTAAAGAATCATTTACGATTGGGGACGATTAGGGGATTGAGAGACGGGGTATGATATAATTACTCAAAAAAATTTGATAATACTTAAATTATTGATTGATCCAATAATTAAAATGCTTGCTTAATTAACATGTCATAAATGCTTTGAAGCTCAAATCCTCTTTATGAAACATTAACTGTACCAAGCAACACATTTTATCATAAATGCTTTGAAGCTCAAATGCATTGGTAGCTGAAACCAAAGTTTAAAAAAAAAAGAAAAAAGAGCCCAATGCATAATCTATATAAAATTATTGGAGCAAAGCTAGCGTGCGTAGTATATATATAGGGGATTCTTCTCATACTTTAACAGAAACAATGTCTGATCCAATTTCTTCCAAATTGGCTGGTATACACCATATTTCTCAGGCCATAAAGTCCCTAAGCTGGAAGCGCCATCTTCATATATACTGAAGATGATTTTAATGAATTTAATGAAAAATTTGGTAAAAGCGGGATGTGTGCGAAATCAAGTTTCTCAATCTGTTCCTGCGGTGATCCTAATTGTATAGAAATATGTGACATAAGAGAATGGCTACCCAAATCCAAAGTGGACATGAAATTATGGAAATTGGTTTAGTTACTTGGCGAATCTTATTTCGCATTAGGAGAGACATACAAAGAAAATGGACAATATTTGCACCATGCATTAAAGGTGGTTGAAGTGGCCTCTTTGGTTTCGATGCCCAATAGCTTGGAGGATCCAGAGTTTATTTCTTCTATTTCTGATAACGGGATTGCATCTGAAACCACAATCCAAAACTGTTATTGACCAAGGCTTGGATGCTTGGAGGAGATGTGTATGCTGAGTATTATAGGTTGAGAGGTAATAATGTTAGAGTAAAGAGAGAAAATATATGTTTCTAATAAGGTTGTAGTCTTGTAGAGGAAGTTAAACGGTTGAAGAAAAAAATAGAAAAGGACCGTCAAAATTGTGCCACATGTTCTCTAATAAACTGTAGCTGTCAGAGTTGTGAAACATAGGAGAAGAAGAAGGCAATTAGAAGCAATGGACACCTCCATTTAAAATTAAAAGACATATTTGTCAATTCAAATTTTAGAATAATTAAATTATAAGTTAAATAATTAAAAAGGAATAGAAAGGAGACTGTTAAGTTTTTGTGGAAATTTGGATATTATGGTGTTTTTATGGGAAATTGGTTATTTCAAAAGTTTGTATGGGCACACTAGAAAATTTTCCTAAAATGAATAAGTGTTGTTTGGCAACTTCTCTATTATTTTTATTTTCTCAAATATCTTATTAAATGAGAATATTTGTTGTTGATCATTATGTGTTAAATTCACAGCAGCATCATAGAAAAGAGGATCAAACGAACACAGAGATTTTAACGTGGTATCGCCTATAGCGCACTCCACGACACACACACACCCTCTCAATCTTTATTTCATCTCAAATAAGTTTTTTTACAACACACACAACACAGCAAGAATAAAATTGTTCTTGGTTAATTTATTTCTTAGAGAAGAAGAGCTTATATCATACTTGGCAGCCGCCCCCCCTCCTGTACACAATAAAATCAGCAACATATCCTACAGCTAGTCATTTTTGGTAGAAGATACACACCATCCAATAATAGAGAAATCAACCAATTCTGTAGATTCCACCATGCCATATATGTCTCGATTAATCTTCAAGAGATATTTGGTCTGATACACTTCCTTGATTTATTCCTCTAGATCTAGTGTGGCACCGACTACACGTGTCAGCTTGTCATTCCAACATTATGTGTTGTATAATATATTACATAATATTGTATATTATAAAGTGCTATGGAAATAAATTGTTTCTTGAGAGTATTATATATAATGCCAAACAAATGGAAAAGCTATGTAGTCACACATTGTATTATTTCCACCTAACTAAATTGATACATTGAGTTAGCATGACTAAACTGACAATACACATTTTTGAGTTAGCATGACTAAACTGACAGTTATTCTAAATAAAAAATGTAGCTATTAATGTTGATAAATTTTGTATATTTTCATTTAGTTTGCAAGTTTATCTTCACGGCCAATGATATATTTTTATAGCACAAACTTTTTACTAGCGATATTTTTACCATATGCATAACACTTCAATCTTTGAAATGGTGAAAATCAATACCAAGTTTCTTTACGGAAAAAAAAACAAAAAATCCAATATTAACTTGTGAAGTACACTCTTAAAGTAATACAAATTCAAGACAAGAAATAATTGAAGGCGTAGTAGTAATTAACAACCTTGACATTTTTTAATCCTTTAATGTCTCAACAACTAAAAAGACAATAGCATGCCAGTGGTATTGTAGAAATCCAATTCCATTTCCTATGAAGGATTGCAAACGAATTTCGATAGAAAAAAATCAAATGTGCATCGAAAACTGTTAAAAATGCAGCTGTTTGTTTTAACCATGGCCCTTTCAATCTTTCACGAAATTATGTCGCGGAGAGGTTCCCACATTATTTCTTGTGAGAAAACACTTTAGCTTTTGTCTAAAAAGTTTTTTTTTTTTTTGAATGAAAAAGAGGTCGAACCTCTAATTTATTGATAACTGTTCTCATACATAAGGGATGTTACAAAACAGGATATCAAAAGCAAAAAAGAAAAAGTCCCATGTGAAGCTCAAGATAAGCATTCAAAAGGCGCCTAAAACAGAAGTAAATAAAGGTAAACACAGTAGTAATAGCAGTAAATTTTGAAGTAAGAGATAAGTAAAGAAAGAAAGTTGCAATCAGGGTCCTCCATTTGCTCAAATTCTGCCCTGCTGTTGAGTTCCACCTGAGAACCGCCATTGGTCCCCTATCTGCACCATAAGTTCTTGTACCATAGAGTTAAATTGACAACTTACATGAGAGTAAAGAAAAAGAACATGCTATGATCACAATATATGCACCAAATAATACTGTTAAACATAATATGACTTCAAAATTTAAAGGACAAATTGGTCCAAGATTTATTTGTTCTTTAATTGGCAGTGGTAATACTATTTTTTTAATATTAATACTAATTAGTAAAACAAGTATTAGCAACTACTCTAGTATTTTGATTTTCTCAGATATCTTAATAAATCATGAGAATATATTTATTGGTAATCATGCATTATATGCTATCTAATATATTAATATGTATATTATTAGTTGATCTAGAAACACAATGTTTTTGGAAGTAGTATATATATAGCCAAACAAATGCAAAAACAATGCAGTCACACATTACATTTAGTTCCACCTAACTAAATTTAAACATTAAGTTAGCATGACTAAATAAATTGACAAAGACAATTTTTCAATTCTCACCGTGATAGATGAATGATTTCAAGCTACATTTTCCTCGAATCATATAGTTTATGGTACAATATTATTTTGTACAAATAATTTTTAGAAGTTTGTTATGTACAATGTACGTATCTAAAAGGCCAAATTTGCAAAATTATGAATTTTCAGACTCTAATACAAGTAACTACTAACAATTATAAGACCTAAATAAACAACAGTCATCTAAAATTTTATGTCCAACTTCCCTACTAGAGCATTGTCGCCGCCCTGCCTCTTTCCTGATCAACTCTTACCCCATACAAACCCTCAGTCTCTTATCATATCCAGTCTCAAAGCTATTGAATCAAATTCGGTCTGATGTCCAGTAAAAACCATTTGATTTGCATGAAAATTTGTGTGCACTTGATCCGTACGAATTTTAAATTTAATGCAGATCAGTATTATACTCTGACCTAACATCGAACCGAATTTGATTTAATGCTCATCGGATCATTCTCAATTCCGTTTGAAATCGATTACAAGTAAATTTCATATATTTCCTTTGTTGGTGCCTTTTTGCTTCCTTTCCTGAAAGAGAGTTTGGGGAGTCAATCAGAGAAAAAAGAAGGGAAGGCTTCCAGATTAGCCCTCGGCACTTCGAATTTTTATTAATTGTGGAGACTTTCAATCTTCTGGTAGACGCATGTCACTGCCTCAACATTTCAAGATTTAAGGCCAGTAAACTAAATAGAAAGGGGTGTGATATCATGACACTCATCTCCTTATTTTTTTTTTTTTAAAACATGACATGTCATGACTCATGATGCATATGAAAACTACAAAAATGGTGTCCCAATATGTTTAGGCATGAATATTCTGAAGTCCAAGAATACGACTTCGTAGTCTATCTTGATGTTCTGACTTTGAGGACTTGGGAACTTTACTCTCGCTGTTCTGAAAATATATCGCTGGTGGAGATCGAGAAATTTATATTATTGAATCTTCCGAAAGCTAACTAATGTAGCCCACACCGCTAAGGAATTTTGCTAGTGAAGATTGAAAAATTTGTGTTCTTGAATCTTTGAGAGCTAGTTGGTATGTTTCATGTAGCATGTGTAGTTCGAGCCTGAATTTGAAGCGCTATGTCAATTCAGGTTGTTAAGACGTTAACAATGTCCGCATACAACTGACAGCAGCAACAACCATCACCAAAGTAGAAGACGATGATGCATCATTCCCAATTCATTACTTCAATTTCAAACAACTTAGTGACATAGGCACTGTTATCACAAAAGATAAATCAGTTGTCGGTACGTTCTCTTACAAGTTCTTTTTTCTTAAAGCTTAAGTATTCGTGCAACTCATTACCACATTTCGGAAAAACAAAATGATTCGAAAATATTCTCCAAATGGCCAATTTTCACAACACTAATTTCAATTCGATTCAATCAATCAGATCTCATCGGGCAGATAACTTTAGCTCGACTTAAGAAAATTGGAACAACCAACGTTGTGGATATGAAAATAGAGAATGAAAGGTACAAACAACTAATATGAATCCCACACTATCACATTACCTACCTTTTAATCGTGTTTAACAAATTGCATTTTCCTTTCTCAAATTATTTTCTTGTCAACTACATAACCAGCTCAAATTAGAACAATATACTACGTAGAATACATTTAAGCAATTTGGACCGATCATTTAGATAAAACAAAAGCATAGTTTAAGTCATTTTTCATTTGTTATGGTTATAAATATTGTATATATATACATTAAGTAAGTTTTCTTTTGTTGATCATATACCAAGTTAGGTTACATATATATTTTATGTTGTTGTCCTCTGCTTCTACATTGATCATATATTTAATGACTATGAGATGACAAATTTTGAGACATCTAACCAATATCCAGCAAGTATACATACAAAGTTCGTAAATAATTAAATTATATTATTTTGACAATCCTTCAATCATAAAATAATGAATAAAATCTACTATTTCCTACATGTTGTATGCATGTACTTCCAGCAAAATTGTAGTAGCATGCCGATATAATTTGACTTACTCTATAATTTACATCAATTGTGTTGTCCTTTGAAAACTGGCACATTGATCTTTTATAACCACAAAACTAGATCTCTTGAAATGGCATGTATTATATATTATTTTTACTGTTCATCATTTCTCTCTTGTCTATACCATTTTAGCATGCCAATTAAATGAATGACACTTAGCTGCTTGAGTGATCTCGGATGAAATTAATTTCTATTAAAACATGGAGTGACAACTTTTCAAATTATTTAGTTTTCTCAAATGTCTTGATATATAAATGAGAAACATGCATATTTTGTGTACTATAATTAAGCTACATATCATTTATAAGTGCCTTCATAAAATAAGGAGTTATTATTGATTTGTTAAATAAGTTCCTTAGCTCGATGTATAAATTAAAAATCATTACTTTTCAGGGATATTTATAATGACAAAGAAATGAAAAAGCAATGCTGTCACACGAAAATTTTTCTTCTTCACCTAACAAATTGAAACGTTTTAATTCCCATGCCTTAATTAATGTTGTGTGCATGCCAATGATGTCAATTTCGACCATATCTTCATGATCTTCTGCTTATATATATCATGATGCTTCACATGCGCCCGCCAAAAATAAATAAATTTACACAAGGACGATTCTTGTAAATTTGTTATTGAAGTCTTCACATGCATCTAAAGGCCAAAACCCCTTGAAATTCCATTTTTGTTTCACAATTATCATAAAAAGAAAATTTGTCAGGACTATTAATTGAGAGAAAATTTCCAAATAAAGTACATATTCATTTAACAAGAAATACTATTAGTAGAAATAAATTTGACAGAAGCCCCCACCTTTCGCTCCTGTATCTTATTTTGTATGTTGTTAATATTGAATGCTATACTGTTTGAAGGTTGCTTTATAATGGAGGACGCTCGATCGTCTTTTTCTCATCATAAATAAACTGAAATAAATTTGTAGTTGGTAATAAGTTGTAACATTTGTTGTCGATTGATATTTTTGTTGTAAGTGCGCCCGGCGTTTGTTTTGATATATATATGTCACAATAGAGGGAAAAATATTTGTGCGCATCCTTCTTATTATGTACAGCTTAGATGCACTTAAATATAGATGAAGATTTTGTTATAGCAGTTTCAAAGATATGTTAGTGGTTGTGTAGAATTGATTTCATCAAGATCGATAATGGCAACAACGGAATAACAAAAGAGATGAACTCGGAAACTTCATCATAATCACTTGATCGGTTTTGTACAATCTTTGCCTTCATATAGGCGATGAGATTACAAGCGATTTAATTAAATCAATCAGTTAATTCTTGTCAATTAACAAGATGCTGACAACTCAATCAATAGACAACAAGGCGTACGTCCTCTTGCTTAATCAGATCAACTAACTCGATACTAATGACCTATTCTTTATCGTTTCTAGTAAATTCATCTAATTAGCACCTATTTCCAGTTCTACACGCCAAGGACCATTTGTCAGTCGTTCAGCTTTCTTCCTTTATTGACCATTACCCCATGTGTAAGGTTTTGATGCTGCTCCGTTTTATTGACCATTAACAAGATACTGGCAAGTGACAACTTGATCGGTGGTCAGCGTGTTTATTGATGCTGATAAGTTCGGCTTCGAAAATCAGACTCTTCTGCTGCTTAATTGTATGTCCATGTATGTAGTCCATATACTGCACTTCTCTTCTTCTCTCTGTCATGGTTGTTTAACAAATTTAAATTATCCTACGGTTACTTTCAAAACTGCGATTTGTTGATGTGAGCGTGACAATATTCTCTCCTTTTGCTATTCTTAATTTGTCCTCAAGGATTAATTGAGGGTACCTTCGTTTGATTTGTTACTTGTGTTCTCATGTTGCATCTTCCTCGACTTGCCTCTTGAGTGCATTTCCGAGTGACAATTGCAGCAGAGGATAACCATAAAGCGTTTGGAAAGGTGTTGTGTAGAAAATAAGTAGGATTAGGGAACAATTAGCCTCAGAAATAATTGATCATCATAGGCTAAATATAGAAATAAAGGGAGCAACTATTATATAAAGTTACTCAACCTTTATTTCTAATTATGGCAAGTTACCGTTTATTTTCTCCAACAGCTATTTTCTCTTTGTTTCTTATATATAGCCACTGTACAACAGCTTCAATGATACAAGAATTCTGTTTTCTCAAACATCATTATTCCACTATTTCATATCACAAAAACATCATGGTATCAGAGCGGGAATGAATTCCTGACTCAAAACAAAAACCAGCAGTACCAGTAACTGCAAGAACCAAAAATTCATCACACCAGAAGTGCCAACAAACAAGAGACAGCGGTACCAGCAACTGCAAAGCAAGCCCCAAACTCATTTACCAGTAAAACCACTCACTGCCAGAAAAAACCAGAAAAACCAAGATGGCACAAAATCACGATAAACTCACAGGGGGTCATGCTCAGTGGTAAGAATTACCATGTGTGGGCAAGGCAAGTCAAATTTGCCTTAAGCGGCCGAGAAAAAAGCAATCACATCGACAAAGAATTCAAAATCCCAAAATTATCCGAACCAGTGGCAACTGAGGCCGAGAAAAAGGAATTGGCAAAATGGCGAACAAGCGATCACACTGTCATCACTTGGCTCCTTGCAACCATGGAGCCAAAGGTGTCTGACTTGCTCTCTTATAAAGACAGTGCCCTAGAGATTTGGGAAAGGGCCGAGCAACTCTATGGCCATAGAAAAAACTACTCGCACGTTTACCAAATTCAGAGAGATTACCAACAAGCAAAACAACAACAAGGCCAATCGTCAATGGAATTATACGGTTACCTTCAAAAGAAAAGAGATGAGCTTAGAGTCTATCGGCCTCCCACCACCGATCTCACTGAAATCCAAAAACGAGAAGAACAAGATGCCATCTTCCAATTCCTAGCAAGCCTCGATTCCAGCTACGAGGCTGTGCGGTCCCAAATTTTGCTACTGGCCGAGTTGCCATCCTCAGATGAGGTGGCGGCTATGATCGATAGAGAAGAAACAAGAAGAACAGTAATGGCATCGCAATCCACCGAAAACCCAGAGACCAAAGCTTTCACTGTTATGGCCAGACCTAACCCTAGTTACCGGCCGGAGGCAAGAGGCGACCAAGCGGCTGCAAAATGCGAGCACTGTCGGCGAGAAGGGCACCGCAGAGAGCAGTGCTGGTTCTTGCACCCTCACCTCCGGCCCAAATGGCACAAAAAACCCGGAACCGGAGATCGAAAGGGGGAGCGAGACAGAGGCGGAAAAGAAGAGGCGGAAAGGAAAGGGTCAGGTTTTTTCGCTGATGGGAGAATCGGATCCGAACCGCCCAACAATCCAATAAATGGAGATGGTGCCGCCTCATCCTCCTCTCAAGATCCAATGCGGCTGCTGCTTGAGCAGCTTTCTGTGTTGCTCAACAACAAACAAGAAAAACAGAAGACCTCTGGTATAATTTCTGTTGCGAATTTTTCGTTTTGTCCAAAAAATTCTAAATGGATCTTAGACTCAGGTGCAACAGATCATATGACTGGAAATAAAAATTTATTGACCAATTTTAAATATTATGAAACCAAAAAATTCGTTACGGTAGCAAACGGTGAAAAAATGGAAATCCTTGGAGAGGGCTCAATAACTATATTCTCAAAATTAATTCAAAATATCTTGTATTTAAATGATTGCTCATCAAATCTATTATCTATTAGCAAAATCACGAATGAGTTAAATTGTGAACTCATATTTTTAGCAAACAATGTGATTTTTCAGGATCAGATAACCAAGATTATGATTGGTGAAGGATTTCTAGAAAATGGGCTTTATTTTTTGAATGAAGAAAAATTCAATTTCAACACTACAAAAAATGAAGAATTGAGTACACTATGGCATAGAAGAATTGGTCATCCCTCCGACAAGATTTTAAAAAGTATTTTTAATTTCTCAAAATTAGATAATAGTAGTTGTGAAATTTGTAAGCTAGGAAAACATACTAGGTTACCATTTAAATTATCAAATTGTAAAAGCGAGAAACCATTTGATTTGGTTCACTCGGATGTATGGGGACCCGCCCCAATTACCTCTTTTAATGGATTCAAATATTTTGTCATATTTATCGATGATTTTTCTAGAACAACTTGGTTATATTTACTAAAAGATAAAAGTGAAGTTTTTTCACAATTTCTAGATTTTTACAATTTTATAGAAAATCAATACAAAGCCAAAATCAAAATATTTAGATCCGATAATGGAACGGAATTTGTAAACCAAAATTTCTCAAACTTTTTCAAAGAAAAGGGAATTTTACATCAAACAACATGCGTCTATACACCTCAACAAAATGGTGTATCCGAAAGGAAAAATAGGCATTTACTCGAAATGACTAGAGTACTTTTATTTCAAAATAATGTTCCAAAATTTTATTGGTCGGATGCCGTTCTTACCGCTACATATCTAATAAATAGATTGCCAAGTGTCAATTTAGATTTTAAAAGCCCGTTAGAAATTCTTTATCAAAGAAAACTTAACATTGAGCATTTAAAAATTTTCGGTTGTACATGTTATGTACATAAAAATAATAAACAAGACAAATTGGACTATACCTCAATTAAAGCCATTTTTTTGGAGTATTCATCACAAAAAAAGGGATATAAATGTTATGACCCTAAAAATAAAAAATTGTATATTTCTAGGGATGTAACATTTTTAGAAAAAGAGTCATATTACAAAGAAATTAATTATGAGAATTTTTTTAGCGAACCCTCCAAGGAAATTATATTACCACCGGTTACAATAGAAAATGCTAGACCAATACCACTTGAGAATGAAAATGAAAATGAAAATGAAATTGAGAATGAGGAAGAAATAGAAGAAAATTCCTCAAATGAAGAACATCATGACATAGAAGAGACACCATTGAGAAGGTCGATTCGAACAACACAACCTTCAACACGGCTTAGGGATTTTGTCACTTACAAGGTACAATATCCTATACAAGATTTTATTACATATGACAATGTCTCTTCCAACCATAGGGCTTTCTTGACCTCAATTGAAAAAGAACAAGAACCAAACAATTATGACGAGGCCATGAAAAGTTCCAAGTGGAACAAAGCCATGAAAGAAGAGTTGAGTGCTCTTGAAAAAAATGGTACTTGAGAAATAATTCAATTACCAAAAAATAAAAAATTAGTAGGTTGTAAATGGGTGTATAAAATTAAATACAATAGTGATGGCACCATAGAACGGTATAAAGCACGTTTAGTTGCCAAAGGATATACTCAAACCTACGGTATAGACTATTATGAAACATTTGCCCCGATAGCAAAAATGAATACCGTAAGAATATTATTTTCTATTGCGGTTAACCAAAATTGGAAATTGTACCAAATGGACGTAAAAAATGCATTTCTTCAAGGAACACTTGAAGAAGAAGTATATATGTCATTACCACCCGGTTATGAAAAAAATCAAAATTGTAATCTAGCTTGTAAATTGAAGAAGTCAATTTATGGATTGAAGCAATCTCCAAGGGCATGGTATGAAAAATTAAGCTCTCATTTAATATCTTGTAATTTTAAAATTAGCAATGCCGATCATTCATTGTTTGTCAAAATTGAAAAAGAAAACACCACCATTATTTTAGTATATGTAGATGACATTATTATTACCGGAAACAACCAAGAGCATATTAAAAATATAAAAGCCCAATTAAAAGAAAAATTTGACATTAAGGATTTAGGCTACTTAAAATATTTTTTAGGGATAGAAATTGCATACTCAAACCAAGGCCTATTTATTTCCCAAAGAAAATACACCTTAGACTTATTAGAAGAAACCGGAAAATTAGAGTGTAAACCGGCCTCAACACCGATAGATGGTAAAAATAAATTAAATGGTGAGGATGGTGTACCGTTAGAAGATATAAACCAATTCCAAAGACTTGTAGGAAAATTAATATATCTAACGGTAACACGGCCGGATATCTCTTTCTCGGTAAGTCAAATTAGTAAATTCATGCATGCTCCTAGAACACCACACTTAGAGGCAATAAATAAAATTCTAAGGTATTTAAAAGGAACTCCCGGAAAAGGAATTTGCATGAAAAACAATAATTCTAACAATGTGTGTGGCTATTCCGATGCAGATTGGGCCGGAAGTTTCGATCGAAAATCGACAACCGGTTTTTGCACATTTGTAGGCGGAAACTTAGTCACATGGAAAAGCAAGAAACAAAATGTCGTGGCAAGGTCAAGCGCCGAGGCGGAGTATCGAGCCATGGCATCCACCGCGAGTGAATTAACATGGATAAAACAACTTCTCTCAGATTGTGGAATCCAAATTCAATTGCCAATGCAAATGTTTTGCGACAATCAATCGGCGCGTCATATAGCATCCAACCCCGTATTTCATGAAAGAACAAAACACATTGAAGTCGATTGCCATTTTATTAGAGAAAAGATCCAAGCGAAAGAAATTGAGACTCCGTTTGTAAGAAGTGGAGATCAATTAGCGGATGTTTTTACAAAGGGTTTAGATCCAAAACCGTTTGAAGCAAATATAGGCAAGTTAGGGTTACGAGATATCTACACACCTAACTTGAGGGGGAGTGTAGAAAATAAGTAGGATTAGGGAACAATTAGCCTCAGAAATAATTGATCATCATAGGCTAAATATAGAAATAAAGGGAGCAACTATTATATAAAGTTACTCAACCTTTATTTCTAATTATGGCAAGTTACCGTTTATTTTCTCCAACAGCTATTTTCTCTTTGTTTCTTATATATAGCCACTGTACAACAGCTTCAATAATACAAGAATTCTGTTTTCTCAAACATCATTATTCCGCTATTTCATATCACAAAAACATCATGTTGTCTTTTACATGGGGTAGCCTGAGTTTATGAGATGTCATTAAAAATCTAAATTGACTGTTTGAATTTTGATGCTTCGCCAGGTGAACCGGTTATGGTAGGTAGTGGTCGAGGTCTTAACAGACCTAATATCTCTCTGAGAGACGCATGAGAAATTAGATATCAATTACACCTGGCTCTTGAGCAAGGGCATTCGATTACTTTTGATACACAGGGGGAAATTTCGGGCATCTTCACTGTTAAATCAGCTTTTAGGATTTTGACATCTAGTGGGAAGATCAAATGGCTATTTTCCTTCTTTTGGAAGTGCCCGGCCCCTCCGACAGTTTGAGTATTCACTTATTTGTTACTGCATGATAAAATTCTGACAAAGGCGGTCCTATACAGAAGACGCATGCTAGCTAATCCTCAGGATTTGCACTGCGTACTCTGTGATACTGGAATGACAGAAAACGCAGTCCATCTGTTATACTTGTGCCCTTTTGCTAAGGCGGTTTGGGATAGGGTTGCGCTACTTATGGGAAGAAGAATCATGATACCGGCTGAAACAGTGACTCAGGTATGGATCAAATCTTGGGAGTATGTTAAAAATTCGGGGGGAATCAAGCGCCGGAATTGGGCCTCTTTCTTCATGTGCATAGGTTGGTTTATTTGGAAACAACGTAACAGATACATTTTTTATGCGGAGAGGATATTAGCTAGTGCACTAGCTGGCAGGTGCGTACTACAGGAGATGTTGTTGTGGATCAAGAACTGCCAACCATGGAGACCAAAGGTGAATTGCAGGTTGCACACTATTGTGTCAAAGGCATGGATGAGAAGGCTTTCCCTGTAGGATGCCTATACAGGAATTCTTTTTGCTTTGTTTCTGTATTTTTTGAGGAGGTTGGAATCTAGGGCCGAATTAAGAGTGTTGTAATGCTACTTATTGGTAATATAATCATCTTGGCAGTCGCTGCCAAGTTTTAAAAAAAAAGCTAGTAGAGCATTGTTCTCAATTCAATGAACAGCAAATCAGACATCCCTCGAGATATGTATTTCTTGATTGTGCATAGAGATCAGATATTGTAATGTTATTTTCCTAGTAAATATATAGTAACTGCTCTGAAAAAGAAAAAAATTCTGTTAGTTGATTCTAACAAAGTAACCAGCAAAGGGAAAGGGAAGGGGAAGGTAGTTTGAGGTAAGGGCATAAGTATCATTTAACTTTTTATTATTAATAATATTATATTAGAGTTAAAATGCATCATTGGTTTGTGCCCTAACCATACTCCATCTCTCTATCTCTGTTTTCAAAGTTCAAACAGTCGATCCAAACCGCTCAACATGATATCTATATTAAAATGAACTTCAAGACCAAATTATTAATATTAATATGTATTTTTAATTAATTAATTTGGAAATGTGAATATTTGGTAAATATGTTAGTTCAGTGGAGAAATAACTAATTTGAAAACTTTGATTGGTAAATATCTAAATCATGAAGTTTTGATACATATTTATGTAAATTTCTCTTAATTAATTAGTTGTCTACATTTTTCTCGAATCAGATTGTTTATGGTACAATATTTTATACAAGTTCACATGAGTACCTAACTTATTTATATCTAGAAGTTTTTTTTATCTACAATTTAAATATCTAGAAGGCTTGCAAAATTATGTTTTTTTTTTCAAACTTCAATTTAAATTTTATTTTATTGTGGAATAGAGGATTACTACAGTCGGGCTGATTCATATTTGGGCCGAGTGTTACAATAAATAACTTGGGCTGGAGAAATGTAATTAATTATCTTTTATTCTGGAAGGGTTCATAATAAAGACAAAAAATGGGTAAATTGTGAATTTACAGAAATTGAGAAAATGGATATTTTCATAAACAATAATGCAGAAATTAGGTACAATGATATACTTATTTGGTTGCAACCTAAAGGACTCAAAATGAGAAATTATGTTAATCAAAACTATACTTGGGTCTTTGGTATATGTAAATTTACAGATTTATTTTCAGGTTCTCTGGCTTTTTTTACACAAAAGTTTGTGGATCAACTTAGATGCATTACTGAAATTCTCACATGGAAATTGGCTTCCTAAAACCAAGACCATAATATGTAATATAAATTACAAAATTTATGTGACACAATATATATGTTCTGCCAATAATTTCATCCAAGTAATCATATCAGAGCAACTAATTTGAGGAAATTAACAAAACAAATCAAATCTCGACTGAGCAATCAGACGCGCGGGGATGTAAATTTAGTATCTTCTGATTTGTGTTTCCATTGTTATTTTTGTTATATAATTATTTGTTAAAAATAACGGCTACAATTCAAATTTGTAAATAACAGCTAGTTAGTAATTAATAGACTAGGAGTTAGTGGTTAGTGGTTGGTAGTTGTAATTAATAGTATAACGGCTAGTTTTTTGTTCTTCTTTATAAATAGACATATATGTAAAATCTAAAATTAAGATTGCAATAATAAAATTGTTTTCTTACATCTATTCTCTCTTACAAATTTAACATGGTATCAGAGCATAAGACTCTGTGACCGAAAAACCACAAAAAACGCAACAAATTTCAGCAAAGAGAAATGGCTCAAGAAGAAGCAATGAATTTCTCCAAGCTAACAAACACTTTGCTCAATGGCAAGAATTACGTGTCATGGGCAAGGGCAGCATCCAGGGCCCTGAGTGGCCGAGAGATGTTAGAATACATCACTGGTGAAAAGAAACAACCAGAAATTGCAGACGCTAGCAAGCTATCGCCTGACGAAACGGCATCAACAAAACAATGGAGAACAACAAACGATAGAATCATTACCTCGCTACTAAACTCCATGGAGCCGAATGTATCCTACCTCTTTATGATGGCCGAAACAGCACATGATTTATGGGAAGCGGTAAAATCTATGTATGGTCAGGAAAATAATTTCTCTCATATTTATCAACTCATGCAGGAAATTCAACAAGAAAAACAAGGGTCGAGAAGTCATACGGAGTACCTTAGTGCTCTTGAGAAAAAACGAAATGAGCTTCGATCCTATCGACCGATAACAACAGATTTGGCCACACTCCAAAAGCGAGCCGAAGAGGATGATATTTTTCAGTACCTCGCGGGTCTAAACCCGAGTTATGAAGCCGTAAGATCTCAAATCATGACCACGGTACCTCTTCCATCTTATTCTCAAATTAAAAGTTTAATTCAACAAGAGGAAAGTAGGAGAATTGCCATGAATGGTCAGATTGTAAGCCATGAGGGACACGAGACCCATGGCTTAACCGTAAAAAATTTCAATTTTAATCAAAACCCTAGCTTTCAAAATCGCCCAAATCAATCAAAAAATGAAAAATGTAACCACTGTAAAAAAGATGGCCACACTCAAGATAGATGTTGGCACCTCTATCCCCATCTTAGACCAAAAAAATGGAAGGGAAATGATCAGAATCGAAATTGGGAAAAAAAATGGTGAAAAAAACAAAAGTTATGTAGCTTCTGTTGAAGAGAAAGGACTTAATGGGCTAGTGGGTTCGTCTGGAAATGGATTCGGACCCAATAACACTAGCCAAACTACTAATGGATTCAATTCCAACCCTGGCGGACCCAATAAGGAGACACCAAATGGACCCTCCATTCCAGGCGCTGGCGGGTCATCCTGGAACGGGTCAGGCGCTGGCGGGTCACTCTGGAACGGGTCAGGCGCTGGCGGGTCATCCTGGAACGGGTCAGAGGCTAATTTTGGCGCAAATGGGTCATTTTCAAGCGGGTCAAGGCCTGGAGATCAAATGCAGCAGTATTTTCAGCAGTTCTGTGCGATGATGAACAATCAAAACAATCCCAGCATATGTGGTATTGCTTCTAACTCAAAAAATTTCTTTTTTAATCAAATTATTATAGATAGTGGTGCAACAGATCATATGTTTGGGAATAAACAACTACTGTCAAACCTCAACCTGACCAATGGTAATAATTTTGTATTGGTTGCAAATGGTATGAAGGCAAAAATAAATGGCGTAGGAGAAATTAATCTATGCAATAAACAAATTAAAAATGTTTTATATTTAGAAACATTTCCCGTAAACTTAATTTCTGTAAATAAATTAACACAAGAATTAAATTGTAATGCAATATTTTCTTGTAAAAACGTTGTATTTCAAGACCGGGAAACCGGGGTCAAGATTGGTGAAGGATTTCTAGAAAATGGACATTATCTTTTGAACTCCAAATTAAATTTTTGTGCTTCCGCAAAAGTCGTTAATTCTGATATTTGGCATAAGAGACTTGGGCATCCTTCCGACAAGATTTTAAATAGTATTTTAGATTTTAAAAGTTTAAATTGTACTACTTGTGAAATTTGCAAATTAGCAAAACAAACAAAGCTTCCTTTTTCTCTTTCTACAAGCAAACGTAAAGTTCCTTTTGATTTAGTACATTCCGATGTATGGGGACCGGCCCCAATAGATTCATATAATGGATTCAAATATTTTCTTTTATTTATTGATGATTTTACAAAAGCAACTTGGTTATTTTTACTTAAATCCAAAGATGAAGTGTTTGATTGTTTTTATGAATTTTTATGTCTCATAGAAACACAATTTAATGCAAAATTAAAAATCTTTAGATCGGATAATGGAACCGAGTTTATAAATAGAAAGTTTTCAAGTCTCTTTAGAGAAAAGGGTATTATACATCAAACAACTTGTATAAATACTCCCGAACAAAATGGTGTATCGGAAAGGAAAAATAGACATTTATTAGAAATGACACGATCTTTATTATTTCAAAATAATGTTCCTAAAATTTATTGGTCGGATGCCGTACTTTGTGCCACTCATTTAATCAATAGATTACCTAGTGTTATTTTAGAAAACAAAAGTCCATTAGAAATTCTTTATCAACAAAAAATCACTTATGACCATATGAGAGTATTTGGTTGTACAAGTTTCGTACATATCAAAAGAAATGACAAGCTTGATTTTGTATCACAAAAAACTATTTTCTTAGGATACTCATCTTATAAAAAGGGTTATAAATGCTATGATCCAATTAATAAAAAAATATATCTTTCTAGAAACGTTTCATTTTTTGAAAATGAACCATATTTCAAAGAAAAAGAAATATTTCATCAAACACATTTAAATGACAATATAGTTTTACCTTACTTAGATGATTTGAGTTTTATTTCTAGAAATAATCATCAAGTTGAAAATAATCAAGAAAATGAAACTAATGATGACATAAATGAAAATGAAACGGAAGAAAGTTTACCGATTAGAAGAATATCATCTAGAGAACGACAACCATCAACTAGACTTAGAGATTATGTGACATATTCGGTACAATATCCAATTGAAAATTTTGTTTCATATGACAACATCTCAACCGAATACCATACATTTGTCACTAGTATTGAAAAAATATTAGAACCAAAAAATTACCAAGAAGCAATTAAATGTCCAATATGGTGTAAGGCTATGGATGAGGAATTAAAAGCCTTAGAACAAAATGAAACTTGGAAAATTGTTTCTCTACCAAAAAATAAAAAACCGGTTGGTTGTAAATGGGTGTATAAAACCAAATATAATAGTGATGGAACCATAGAAAGGTATAAAGCAAGACTTGTAGCTAAAGGATTCACCCAAACCTATGGCATAGACTATAACGAAACCTTTGCACCGGTTGCAAAAATGAATACCGTAAGAATTTTGTTTTCTATTGCCGTAAACAATGGTTGGGACCTCTACCAAATGGATGTTAAAAATGCATTTCTTCAAGGAACACTTGAAGAAGAGGTGTATATGACATTACCACCCGGTCATAAATTGGAAACAAATTCTAACTTGGCTTGTAGGCTTAATAAATCAATTTATGGATTGAAGCAATCTCCACGGGCATGGTATGGCAAGCTTAGCTCTTATTTAATTTCTTGCAATTTTAAAATTAGTAATGCCGATCATTCTTTATTTACAAAATGTGACGGTATCAATACTACTCTCATTTTAGTATATGTAGATGACATCATAATTACCGGAAATAATTTTGAACAAATTCAAAACATTAAGAAACAACTAAAAGAAAAATTTGACATAAAAGATTTAGGATATCTTAAATATTTTCTAGGAATAGAGGTAGCCACTTCGGATAAAGGACTTTTTATTTCTCAAAGAAAATATACACTTGACTTGTTAAAAGAAACCGGTAAGTTAGGATGTAAACCGGCCTCTACCCCAATTGACAACAAATGCAAATTAAATAGTGAAGATGGTGAACCTTTAAAAGACATAAATCAATTTCAAAGACTTGTAGGAAAATTGATATATCTAACGGTTACACGTCCGGATATTTCTTTTTCCGTAAGTCAAATTAGTAAATTCATGCATTCACCAAGAACACCACATTTAGAAGCCGTAAATAGAATTTTGAGATTTTTAAAAAATAATCCCGGCAAGGGTATTTGGATGAAAAATAATAATTCTAATGATATATGTGGCTATTCCGATGCAGATTGGGCCGGAAGCTTCGATAGAAAGTCGACAACCGGTTTTTGCATATTTGTAGGCGGAAATCTAGTCACATGGAAAAGCAAGAAACAAAATGTTGTAGCACGATCAAGCGCCGAAGCCGAATATCGTGCCATGGCATCAACCGCAAGTGAACTAACATGGATCAAGCAACTTCTATTGGACATGGGATTTAAAATTCAAGAACCGATGAAAATGTATTGCGACAATAATTCGGCAAGACACATAGCTTCAAATCCCGTGTTTCATGAACGAACAAAACACATAGAAGTGGATTGCCACTTTATTAGAGAAAAAGTTCAAGCAAAAGAAATCGAAACACCATACGTTAAAAGTGAAGATCAACTCGCGGATATCTTCACTAAAGGCTTATATCCGGGTCCATTCGAGAAAATTACAAACAAGCTAGGATTGTACGATATATACATTACTAGCTTGAGGGGGAGTGTTAAAAATAACGGCTACAATTCAAATTTGTAAATAACGGCTAGTTAGTAATTAATAGACTAGGAGTTAGTGGTTAGTGGTTGGTAGTTGTAATTAATAGTATAACGGCTAGTTTTTTGTTCTTCTTTATAAATAGACATATATGTAAAATCTAAAATTAAGATTGCAATAATAAAATTGTTTTCTTACATCTATTCTCTCTTACAAATTTAACATTATTGTTGTAAATCTGTTAAAAATATCATAGAATAGATGATGTACTGTTCCATGGTTAAAGGATTTTGCCTACTGGCGTGAAGGAAAAAAGAAGAAGAAGGTTGTATGTCATATCTTCACCTTCTTTTAAAAATCTCAAATATAATTAATTTAAAATTTAAATGCAAAATGTTGTTAATGATCATTGAGTGGACTATACACAACTTAATTTTAGTTATTAGGACCATTATTTTCTTTCATTTTGGCAAACATAAATATATAGTTACAACTCTTGAAAGAAACATTTTCTCAATAAAATTGGGTCAGGTTGAAATTATTGTCAGGTTGAAAGTTCGATCAGGTTTCTTTCAACGAAACACTAATTGTTTGAGATTGCACAACTCCTCCTTGTTCAGTCCATTGCTATTCCGAGCTCTCATCATCCGTTTCCCATTGTTGCTTGTTTAGCTGGGCAAAGTGGATCTTCTCTATTGGCAATGATTTATCATAGCCTTTGCACTTCCATTCTCAACAAGGGTGAGCTGAACCAGTAAATATTACTAAACAATTGCAACTTGTTGATTTTCTCACATATCTTGACAAATGAAAAAAAATATTTGAAGAACTTTTTATCTCATACATGCACTTGCAAGGACCTTGAAAACTTGAAAACAAATGGACCAAATAACTCCGCTGTAAATAGATTTTTCGTAATTCGCTTCTCAGGTCAACCTATGTATATAGATTAAAAAAAAAAAAAAAAAGAGAATGATAATAACAATAGTTGATAAATATAGTGACAATATATTTAAACAGAACTGTTACTTTTTAACATCAACAAGATTTTATGAAGGGTTAAAGATTAAAATATGCATGCCTTATTAGCCGCGTTGCAGAACTCAATTCCATTTTATTTCGTTAAAGATTTTATAAAGTGTTTAGTTCCGTTTCCGAATTCATAATTATACAACAAGACAATTTCATTATAAGCTTTGTTTTTTTTTTTTTTTTTTTTGTGTTGAAGGTTGGCAACCAATGGCTCCAACATATATATTTATAACAAAAAAGTTATTTACAAAGATTCTAAATTTGGCCACTTGGGCCAGCTATACATCAAACTTTGGTATTATGTAAGACATTATTTCATGTAATTAAGCTTTAGGAAGACTGAACCAGGCACAAAACTAGGGAAAATTCTTCAAATATGAGGAGAGAATTAAAATTATTGAATTGGATCAACCTTGTTTATACATTGATGATCATTAATTATTGTAGTTTGATTATAATCTCAAGGCAACTGAGCAAAGTTATGCCTAAGCTTATGCGAGTTTGCCGACATCAGAACTATATCTAATGAAGTGTCTAATTTAATTTGACCATTGATTTTGATTTTCAACATACATGTGTTGAGTAAGTTTCAGAATACATAAACTATTTGAATTTTGATCTTGTAGTCATCCAAGTGAACCCCTTTATGAATTGATTAGGGATTGTCAGATCAGACCTACTGCATCGATCGTTATAATTAATTTTTATTTTTTGTCCTCTCAGTTTATAGGATGAATGTAATTATTAATCAATAGAGCAACCAATCTCCAACTCCAAGCAATATGAAATGATAGAAGTACAAGATGATCAAATCTCAAATTGAAAGCAAGCTCATATGATAGAAGTACAGCCACAAGGAAATAGTGTCACTCAATCCGCTCAAGCTGATATCGAACTAGTAAGTCGGGTACATTTTGGCCTTAATCAAGACAAATCTTAATATAGAACAACCTCCCTGCATTCTCTCTTGGAACATATACATTTCTCTTTCTATAACCACCTAAAGATGGTCATGTTATTAGAAGTGTTGGTTAACTTGCGGGGAAATCAACAAAATGACACTTCATGTCCCTGAGTACTTAGCACCTTAACATCCACTCTGAATATATATGACTTATGTATGACATCCAAAAATCTAATTATGGGGTTCTGCATAGAATTGTTTCATACCCTTGTTCTGAATTGTTATCATTTGAAGTAAACGTTTCGTAAAATATTTGAAATTTCTGTAATTGTAAAACAAAAGCTGGAAATGGAAACCTAAATGAGCCTTTTAATGAATAGAAAGTTGTCACAGAATGGTTGCGAACCTCATTTTAAGTTCGCAAATAATGTCTTAAGTTCAAACTCATATTTCCATATTGTTTATGGTGGGTTCGCAGACAATGTGTGCGAATCGAAAATTAGAATGGCACTTCCTATAGTTTATAAATTTGCAACATCAAAATCAGTTCTGTTAATTTTGCATTTTATATTATCAAATTAAGAAATGCATAAATAGATAAGACCACTTCAACAACAATAATTAATAAAAATCCAAGATTAAAATTATCCATCATATTACTTAACCAAAGCAGAGGCACAACATAACAAGGGAACCAGAGAGAGCATAAACTGGAGCCTAGTTCCATAGACATCATGGAAGAATCACTATATATTACCTAAACAGCAAAGCAAATAACACCACAGACACGACATAACAATACTTTAAAGCAAATAAACCGGTTCCAAATACTCGAAAGAAACAGCAAAGCAAATAACAATACCGACACGACATAACAATACCAAAAAGGGACACGAAACAAACACAACAAATGCCAACTTGCGGGTCTCCAAGAGGGTTACTGAAGCAAACATTACTGACACAATTCTACCAACAGGCCTACTGCTCTGGCCCTTGCTTAGAGCTAGTTGCCTGATCCGGATTCACGTCCTCAGGATCAACACTGTTAGTCCCACCAGGACCAAGGAGTAAGTTGCTCATGCTAGGGTTGCTAGGACCAGCCTGGTCTTGAGCACCTGAACCTGAATCAAAACCCCCAAAATAATTCTGGCCCAAATTACCAGTTCCCCATGGAAGAAACTGGCCTTGTGAGGTAGAACTGTAAGGCCCAACAAGGCCCTCTAGTGAATCAGATTCAAATTGGTTTGATCCAAGGTTGATTCCTCCAAGAGGATTATTAGGCTGGAGAACGTTTGAGTTGAAATTGTATGACATTGGTTGGTTATTCATGCCATAGCTTTGACCAAATCCATTAGGGTCAATAAACAAATCAGTGTTTGTACCATAACCAGCAGTACTAGGATTTTGAATGGCACTGTTGGATCCAAAACCAAATCCATACTGCACTGGCATTAAGGCATTGTTTACACCTCCAGAGTTGGGAACTAAACCAGGAATTGTTTCAGGGGTGGCACGCAAACTCAGATCTAGCCCACCAACTCTTGGATTAATGCTGAGGTTAGGTTGTATATAACCGAACATTCCTGGTTCAGTTGACCCCATATTAATTTGGTTTGTTTGGACCGAATGAGAACCATCAGCAAAGGACCTATTACCAATTATTGGACCCTGAGTTTGACCTGGATAATTGGCGATGTTAGCATGGGATGAAGATGCTGCTTGAGCTCGAATCAGTACCTCCTTTTGCCTTGCCACAATCCGTGCCTTGGTTTGACACAGTGTTTCAAAAATCCGATTCAACTCATCGATCTGGAGTTCATCGATTCTCTTGGACCAGTTACCTTCTGGTGTTGCTTCTGCAGTCCGCTTTAGGCGTTCATTGAGCAAGGCCCGTTGAAAATCTGAAGCATCTAACCGACCTTTCAGGTCAGTGTACTGCTGGTTCAGATCGTTGATCATTGCACGTTGGTACATGCGTTCATTGCCAACAAGGGCTTGATTGGGTTGGTGAGGGTTGTTGGAGAGAAACCGGTCGAAGACTGTTTCAACGGCTGGACTACCAAAGGTATACGGCCTTCCGGCTGGTGAGTTGACGAGGATCCCCACTTCAACACCACATAGAGTGGCGAGCTCACTAGCTTTTTTAAACAGGCCCTTGCGGCGCTTTGAGAAGGTCACTTGGCGAGCATCCTCATTTGCTATCCTCCTTAGCACTTGACGTCGTTGTCGACCACGTCGGCCATTACTTGACTCACCCTGATCAGCCATCAGTTGGTAGCAAATAATTTTTTTGGCTAAAGTTGAAATAAACAGAAAATGAGAAGGTAGATGAGAACTTTACTCTCTTGTGAGAAAAAACAATGCACAAGGGTATAATATTTATAGGTGCGGAGGGTAAAAGGAGATTGATGTAGTAATTATTATATGGTTTAACCTAATAAGTAGAAACAATGAACAAAATATATTCTCATTCATCACAGTGGATATTAATTTTAAGTGGGAAAAGGATTTTTCTACAAGGCGCAGACAGCTGAAATTCAAATAAGCACGTATGTCCAGTTGAAGTTAATAATAGTCGTTAAGCCAATCGAGAAAGTCGTTATGCCGATCGAGAAAGTCGTTATGCCGATCGAGAAAGTCGTTATGACTTCCTATAACGGTATTACCGGTCTAACACCAGGGGCATGAACATTACATTTTCATTGATTAGCACATCTTTTAGATGTTTGGATCTCCTAGAAGTTAATTATTTGTTGCCTTGGTGTGCATTATATGATGCTAGTGTATAACAATAAAAATGTACTGATATTCACTAAATAGAAAAAAGAAAATGACAGATTTGAAGGCTATTGTAGTGATATTCACTTGGATGAAAGAAAATTTATTAGGTAATCAACATACAATGCACCTCTTAATGATTAATAACCAGTATATGACTTGTATGTTTCAATAGTAAGAAGGTTTATTAGGAAAGTAATGATAAGAGTACTAGGATGCTATATGATTTTCTATGCATGGTAATAGGTTTCAATATTTCTGTTGTT
This sequence comes from Carex myosuroides, assembly GCA_028015225.1. Taxonomy (NCBI): domain Eukaryota; kingdom Viridiplantae; phylum Streptophyta; class Magnoliopsida; order Poales; family Cyperaceae; genus Carex; species Carex myosuroides. The sequence goes on along the minus strand of CM051491.1, from coordinate 14,023,430 downwards.
ATAGAGGTTGTTGTTCCTGATGTCTTCTTTTCTCAGTTTAGAAATCTTTTAGTTTTTTCTTTCTTTTTCTTCATCTACTAAAAAAATTGTCTTGCGGAAATTTCAGTGATATTAATTGCCTGGCACCATATTTGATTGCTACAACTATGAGAATAATCCCTGTACAATGTCTAAACTCCAAATTTTATGTTTTCCTTTCCTAAGTTATACTGTGTTTCACTTAATTCTGGATTGTGGGGTCCAATTCATTATAAATTACCATGAAATAGCCCTTACAGTAAATTATATTCTTATGTAACGAGGTGCCTGCAGGAGGAACTGTAACTTCCTATTTTGAATTCCTGCCCATGATTTTTTTAAGGCCAAAATTTACAAAACATTTGTTAAATATGTTGGTTATTTGCTGTAAACTCCATAAACTGGCTGCTGTAACAGAGCAAATGGAATAATTCTTATATTCAATTCCATTCCATCTCCAACGTGCCAAGAATTGTAATTATACCAGAAGAAGATTAGATTTTACAGGTCACATACTTGTGTGGAATAATGTGCTTCCAATTGAGATTTTCTGAAGAAGTACCTTACCAGAAAAAGGTGAGCAACTATAATGCTCAGCGCTACTTTGTAAGAGTATTGTTATATATATGAGCTAGGTAATAATGTTCAATTAGTTGAAGTTACCTTATGAAACATGTTGAAGATTTCGTATATAAACCTTAGAAGTGTATTCTATAAACCTTTCTTTTGGTAAATAATATAATTATTTTTTTGTCATATATAGTTGTTTGTGTTGCTCGCATTTGTAACATAACAAAATAGGCGGTCATGTGAGGCCATGATTGTTAGTTATTATTGTATTTTTCTTTCTCGTATTAGTTCAATATGAACTTTTTGAGTTATTGTACTAGGAAATGTTTTAGTTGTGTAATTATATGTTAAGGTTTTGAACATCGCCCGATCCCGACTCAGATCACCCGAGGCGGAATGGAATCAGATTTAGGCGAGGTGAGCTTCTAACAATTGCCTTGACAGGGTGATCTTTGGTTAATTAGAAACTGGTCTGACTCGTGTTGAACCGGCCGAGTAGCCCGAGTAAGTTCCCGAGTTTACCGATTTCAGCTGGAGTTTTACCAATTTTTTTAAGTAAAAACTGTTATACTATGGAGATGAATAACAAGAGAATGCAAGACTGGACAGGATAAAAAAAAAATTCCAAATGAACTTGGTGCATAAGATTTTGTATTGTACTGTTTAATCTGAACATAGAGATTCGTGTGTGCCCTGACAAACCACTAATTACTCCTTGTTTGAACCTCTTATACACCGAGAACTTGAGAAGTTTTGTAACATAATAATATAAAAAATATATTTGTGAAAATAAAACTAATTTTGTTCTTAACAATACTTACTTAAATTATCTATAAATATAATTACTTTATTGTTGTCTATACTACTTGTGCAAATGTTACAATTTTAACCTAAACTTCTTGGAAAACCATTAAATTTATAATCGTTTGACGTACAACACATTTAATTTGTATATTAATGCTCCTATGCACATCGCTCCAACCTGAAATTCAAAATAATATATATTGAAGTGCGTTCAACTTTTATTTATACGAATCATAAATTCACATCTTTTACTTATTTAATGCTCAATTGGTCTTATTACTTTTCTTCAAAATTCAAATCTTTGTTACATTGAAAGTATATATTCTGCCCTGCAATTAATTCTTAGGTACACACGTTGAATTTAACTTTATTGTCTTTAATTAGTACGAGCACTGAATATAGATTTATATTTCTATATTCACTTGAACTCCCAATATAAGTTATATATTGATCATGTTCATAGGTGTTCATATATATGCGCTAAAGCAAATTTTGGTGGTGGGCAAAATTGGGGTAGGCTAATTTTCTGCTAATTTATTTTGATGTTCTATTAATTAAGCAAGTAAAGTACAACAAGCATATTTGTCCCACGCAAATGACTAATTAGTTTTTATGGGTTTAAATTGTAAACTTGTAATAGCATGCTAACTTATAGCACTGCAGAGTAGGTCTGATGTTTATGGGACCTACTTTAGATTTGCTGATTTATCCGATCTGTTTTAAGATATGTGCCTTCTGCTTTAATATTTGTACGCATTCACATTAATTTTCATATATACAGATCTTTAAGCAAATCAGACGATCCTAAAATCCATTGGACCCAAAAATAGTTCCCATGAGCATCTACTCCTTTCTTAGCTTATTGTTATATTTTGTTTCATCAACATATCGTCATATCCAATTAACATCAGAGACACCACAATCTATTAATTGTAGTGGATTGTTTAATGTAGCGGGTCACTATATAGTCTCTTTTGCCACATAATGTGACATCTCACAAAGTTTTAGTAATGGAAATCTGGAAAATTATGTTCTCTGTTCAAGCCCGATATATAAGAATGTCTAGAAATTTTTTATTTTAGGGTTTTGGGTTTAGGATTTATGGCATGTTCATAATTCATATCACCTAAGGTCCTCAAATTTTGAGTTTGGATCATGACCGTTCAATTAGGAGTGTTCATTGGATCCGGTTTATCTAGTTTTCAACCAAACCGAAAAACAAATGAATTAAATGATTCGATTTTTCGGTTTAAATGGAACAGTTTGGTTAAAATTTTAAATTGCTTTGATTTTTTATATTTGATTCGGTTTGAATTTTTCAATAGATTTTTTTTTAACCATGCACACTTAATTAGGTGTCCGATACGGATACAAAGCCCAATTTTGAATTGCAATCCTCATCAGATGGACTGATGGAGTACTTCAAAAAAAAGATAAAAAAAAGGCAAAGAAATAAAGAAGTGAATCGAATAATTTAGGAGCGACGTCACTATAAAATAAAATTAATTGACAAGTTCTTTTTTCGCTTTGGGCCAACATTAATTATGTGAATTATATAAAGTCCATTTTTAAGGTGTTATGTTATTTCGGCTCATATGGTTCAGGTTGTACTAGTACTAACACATCTTAATCAATTAATTGATTCTAGAAGCATTAAATATTTAAATATTAATTAACCAAAGTGGTGCGCAAGCTAAACTGTGCTTTTTCCTAGGGGTGCAAACAGGCCGGATATTATCTGACCGTATTCGCATCCGTATTCGAAAATTAGATACGGATATCCGATATCCGAATATTCTTGCGGATAAGAATATGGATATGAGTTTAAATTTTAATTATACGTATCCGAATAGTAGATAAATATCATATAGTTTACTATATGAGGAGGGATCAAGTTACAACAAAGTTACAACAACCAATTTTTTCATTTTCAAAGTTCAAATCGTCGATCCAAACCGTTCAACATGATCTCCACAATAAAATGTGCTTGCAGATCAAATTTTACATTTTTTTGAATTGTTTTACTATTTATTAAGTATTTTACAAAAAATAGTTATATTCAAACCATTGAATTTTGTACCCATCTTAATAAATAGTAAAAAAATTCAAAAAAATGTAAAATTTGATCTGCAAGCACATTTTATTTAGTTAATCATGTTGAACGGTTTGGATCGACGATTTGAACTTTGAAAATGAAAAAAATGATTGTTGTAACTCAAATTTGTTGTAACTTGATCCCTCCTCGGTCCAGTGGAGAGATCAGGAGACTCACAAACAACAAATATGCAATACCTAAATATGTAACTATTGTCAACGATGATAACACCACCACAGAAATTGTTATTTCTAAGAATATGATATTACCAACGGAAGTATCCACAAGGGTACGGAAACTGTGAAGCACTTTCATTCTTGCGAGGGCAAATATTATTGGATCAAAAAAGTACCCCTGCATTGTTGCTACACTTTAGAGATAATAAAACTCTCACTCATTTCCTTAATACTCTCTTATTGTTAACAATGAATGTATCCTCACGCATTTCCTACTTTAAGAGAGGACCAAATCTGTTTTCGAAATTTACCCACCCTTCTAAGGGCGACCGCCCCGGGCCCCAAGATCCAAAGAGCTCAAAATAAATTTAATTAGTTTGTATTTATTAAAAATAAAATTTGTTTATATTAAAAATAAATAAAATATTAGAACCTAAACTTTATATATATAAAGGGCTCAAACTTTTTTTCCACCCCGGACCTCAAAATCTTCAGGACCGACCCTGATTACCAACTTACATTTAGATGACTCTTGCAGTATTTTACATGTATCTGTTTGTAGAGAGGTGAAGCCTCTCAAGAAACGCGATGAGCTTCTGTGTTTTGCCTATTTTCATGCAGGAATTAAACTATTTTTGTCGTTGTGAGCTGCATAGATGTTTGACAATCGTTAGTGCATTTTCAAAATTCATGCAACCAAAGCGACCTGGAGAGATCTAAAATTAGACCGTGTATATTCCAATTTTAGTAGGAGGTGACCAAAGCAACCTTCGTTTTCTCTCAAGAGATATATATATATAAACACTTCTTCTGTCCCAAAAATTCTTGGGCTATCCCATTCTATCCCAATGAATCTCTATGAAATTTCTCTTATATTATTATTTCTCATTTTCTCATTTTCTTCCCATGTAGTAGCAAATGATCATGACCCAGAAAAGCTCAAAAATTTTATAATTTTGAATAAAGAACAAGATGACGTTGACATTTCGACACATGATAATGCCAAGGCTTTGCACAAGGCCATGTTATCAAATGTCGTCAAAGATGCTGACTCCCGACATCTCTACTCGTATAACAAAGTTGCCAATGGTTTCGCTGCTAGGCTATCTGAAAGGGAGCTAAAGGCTTTGGAAAAGGACCCGTTATTTGTACGTGCCATCCCTGCTGACGCGCCGTACAAATTGATGACAACACATACACCGGAATTCCTTCAATTGCGTGGTACTAAAGGCCTTTGGGAAAAAACAAAAAACAAGGGCGAGGGTATTATTGTCGGTATTCTGGACACTGGCATCTCACCTGGCCACCCGTCCCTTGATGACACAGGCATGGGGCCCATACCTGCCAAGTGGAAAGGCCACTGCGACTTCAATCGTACTGTTTGCAACAAAAAACTAATTGGTGCCAAGTCATTCCTTAAAGCAGGTCTTGACGAATTAAAACACATACCGCCATTTGATACCGATGCACATGGCACCCATACCGCAACTACTGCTGTTGGAGCACCTGTTAAGGACGTAAGTATGCTTGGAATTACCATGGGTGAGACATCTGGTGTTGCACCGCGCGCGCACCTAGCTGTTTATAGGGTATGTACTCCCGCTGGTTGTGCATCTCCAGATATTGTCAAAGGGATTGAAGAGGCTGTAAATGACGGATGTGATGTGATTTCGCTCTCATTGGGAGGTGGAGGAGCACAACCATTTTATGAAGATGCAGTTGCTTTGGGTGGTTTTTATGCTATCTTTAAAGGAGTCTTTGTTAGCACTGCTGGAGGAAATGAAGGACCTGGTTCAAGTACACTTTCTAACATTGCTCCATGGCTCCTTACAGTGGCTGCCGGCACCACAGACCGACAAATTAGATCCACAGTTAAGTTGGGCAGTGCACTTGAGTTGAATGGAGAGTCGATGTATCAACCTAAGAATTGGACGAGCAAGATGCTGCCACTAGTGTATTTTGAAGGGAAAAGCTCTCATGCCAATGCCAGCAAATGTATGAATGATACTCTAGACAGCAATCAGGTACGTGGAAAGATCGTTCTGTGTGATCGTGGTATTAATGGACGAGTCGAGAAAGGTCAGAATGTACTCAAAGCCGGAGGTGCCGGCATGATCCTTGCAAATGAAGAACCTGATGCTTTTAGCACTAGTGCTGATCTCCATGTCATCCCGGCCTCCCACATCTCTTACACTGATGGCATGAAGATAAAGGCTTACATTCACACGACAAAACAACCTGTCGCCACGTTCCTCTTCAAGGGAGTTGCATATCATACTCCCTTTTCTCCGTCGGTCGCTTCATTCTCATCTCGCGGACCTAGTTTGGTAAGCCCATTGATTTTGAAACCTGATATTATGGGTCCTGGAGTTTCAATATTGGCTGCGGTACCACCTACATTTTCCCCACGAACTAAGACGGAAGAACTATTTAATTTCATGTCTGGCACCTCAATGGCAACCCCACACCTATCCGGAGTCGCTGCACTAATAAGAAAAGAACATCCAAATTGGTCTCCTGCCGCAATTAAGTCTGCTATCATGACGACAGCTGACGTGACGTCGATGGATGGAAAACCAATCGTTGATGAGACAGGTCGTCCAGCTGACATCTTTTCTATGGGTGCTGGCCATGTCGACCCAAATAAAGCCATGGATCCGGGGTTAGTTTATGACCTTATTCCGGAAGATTATATCAATTATTTATGTGGTTTAGGCTACAAGGACACGGATGTTAACGCTATCATCTATCCTGCACCACCAGTGCAGTGTAAAAAACTGAAGGCAGTATCTGAAGATAATTTGAATCTACCATCAATTGCAGTATCTCTCCATGATAAGATTACTAAGACTATTTACCGCACCGTGACTAATGTTGGTCAGGCAAAGGATTCATACAAGGCGATGATCACAATGCCAAAAGGGGCATCGATGAAGGTTGAGCCATCAGTTTTGGACTTCAACAGTTTGAATGAGAAGAAAACTTTCAAGCTCACCTTTGAACGGTCAGGAAGGGTTCCCGCGGCGCCGACTGGAGAATTGAAGTGGGTCTCGAGCAAGTATGTCGTCCGCAGTCCAATAGCAATCAGCAATTAATGTATCTGATCGATTATGATTCTTTCATTAACCACAAATAATGTTTCGAAAATTAATTATTTTTTTATTTGTTGGGCTTCCATTATGTAATGATTTATAGATGGCAATTAAGAATTTATTTACGTGCTCTCTTTCTGTGTAATAAGAGTTTGTAGCTTGGCATAGGTTTTTTTTTCAAAAAACCGCTATAGATCTTAGCAAAAGGGCGCCAACCAACAGAGCGTGCTCCAGTTGATAATTTTGTTAAATTAGAGGTGTTTATGTTTTGTATATTTGTGGGTACAGAATTGTAATATATTTTTATCATATACAGTGATATAATGTTTATCAAATTTGATGGTCATCTTAATTTTAATGTTTATGTTGCTTTTCAGAACTTTCATTTAGTGTTTATGTTAGCTTTACAAATTTATTAATGTTGGGAATTAATCTGTGACTTCACGGTGATTTTGGGTGTGATTGCATGCCAAATCAAACTTTTTTTTTTGTTCATGTGAACACATTTTTTCCTAGTTGGAGTATATTTTGATAATTGTAGGTGTATGTGTGACAAAATGAACCACATAAGTTATTATATCTGAATTGGATTGCAATATTTTATGTTTTTGTACTTTCGTTATTTGATAATGGTGCTGTTTTCCCTGATATGTAAAAAGTTGGTTAATTTTTTATTGTCAAAGTGAAAACACATGGGTGCTGTTAAATTGTTGCATAATCTGGTATTTATGTGGTTATATTTGTTTCACCAGGTTTCTCAGCCAGGACAACTAATGCTGACAGAACCACAATTTCACATCATCTAAATCTGGTAGACTTGATAGTTATCTTTGATCTGGTAGCAAACGCAATGCTTTCTGTATGAAAGGTCGCAGATTCGAAATTCAAATGAGAAATCTCTTATGGATATTAAATAGTTATGTCTTTGACCTTGAACCTTTCCTCAAAGAAAAGTACACCTCAAACAATCTCTGTTACAACTGATAATCTCATCCAAATAAATTTCAGGGGCAATTTCATGCATACTCCTCAAATACTTTAAAATTATTTGTATCATCATATAAAATTCATTACTCTTCTGAATTTCAAAAAATCATAAATTTACTCAGTTTATTGCATTTTTATTAAAATTTATTTAAAATTTAAAAGTTTTCATTTTTATTCTTTATTAAAAAATATCAAAAAAAATTGAAGGGCATAAATGAAATTTTCTGAAGGGCAGTTTTCTGACCTGGAACTGGGAAACAACTGATTTTGATTGGTTTCGTTTGACAGATAACTTAGATTGCCCAATGGAGTCTGATCTTCCTCCCACACCCCATATGGCCGTGATTATGGCCTAGTTAACTAAAAATGATCGGCCCATTTATCTGATCCGTTTCAAAGTAGGCCACAGGACTCTAGTCTGCTACTAGAGTGGGAAAAATGGCACCGCGGAGCTAGCTTCGGCACGGAACGGCACGGCACGTGTGACTGTTATGTGCGTGATTCGCGTATTGCGTGCCGTGATCATTTGTGTGCCATGGTCATCTTTGAAAATTTGGCACGGCACGTCACGCGAAAGATTTGGTCACGGCACGGCACAGCACGTGGTCACGCGATTCACGTGTATAATTAGGAATGTTAGATTTTAATCAAATTATGAATCTTGAATAAATTAACCTAAATTATAAAAAAAAATAGTTAAACGTAACCAGTCACGTTTAGACACAACACGTTTGGGCACGGCATGTTTAGGCACGGCATGACTTGCGTGCCGTGACCACCTTCGGTATTTTGGTCACGGCACGACACGTGTGACTGTTCAGTTAACCATGGTACGGCACGGCACGAGACGAAAATCACGACGTGTTAATCACGGCACAACACAGATTTGGCACAGCACGTCACGCGAAAGATTTGGTCACGGCACGGCACAGCACGTGGTCACACGATTTACGTGTAATTAGGACTATTAGATCTTAATCAAATTGTGAATCTTGAATAAACTAACCTAAATTATAAAAAAAATAGTTAAAACCAGTCACGTTTAGACACAGCACGTTTGGGCACGGCACGTTTAGGCACGGCGTGACTTGTGTGCCGTGACCACCTTCGGCATTTTGATCATGACACGACACGTGTGATTGTTCACTTGACCACGGCACGGCACGGCACGGCACGAAACCAAAATCACGACGTGTTAGTCACAGCACAGCATAGCACGTTTTTACCACTCTATCAGCTACACAGAGAGTAAATTTGACTTGTTAATTAATACTCCATTTACAGGACTCATTAAGCTTGTTCTTCTTTATTCTAATTTATTAAGTTAAAATAATTAAAGCAATATAAAAATAGTTTTTTTATTTCAAAAATCAATGGTCCGTAACCTTGTAACTGTAATGGCTACATATATATAGGCATCCGACATTACCATATACCTTTTATTAAATCTATTGACCATGTCAACTGCAATAATGAGTATATATAACATCTGTTCACATAAAGTTCTTAAAAACTTGAATTATTGATTAAAGGAATGTTTTTCAATATTTTCCTACAAAGCACACGAAATAAGAATATATATATATATTTGTTTCCTAGTTTATTACAAATTTTGTTTTCCTCTCTTTACAGGACTTATCAGGTTTGATTATTCTTCTTTTTAGAAAAAAGATAGAGATCTAGCTTTTCAAATTCAAACATTTATAAATGACCTCCTAATTGAGTTTATATTAATTAGCGCCTTTATCGATCATTAAATAATATTAGAACTAACATGTTTGTATAATGGCCTTTATTTTTCCTAATTTTTTAAATAAAAAAGATCAAGCAATAGAAATTGATTTTGGAATCAATGGTCGATAAATCTGATCATACAAATAATAGCAACATACGATAGTCAGTAGACATTAATTACTATATATTGTATAATTTAAATATGCTTTTACCAAGCCAATTGAAACAAAGTACTTTTGTTCATATAAAGTTTTATAACTTAAAACTATTGATAATATGTTAACCGGTTGTTCCCAAATAAATAGATCTTGATAAATGTCCTAAAAAATAAAATCTTATTTGAAGCAACAAGATCTATTGATATAATAATTAAGTTGCTCATGTGGATAATTTGTATATAAAATCCTAACAGTACTCTTCAAAGAGCATTATATAAAACAAATAAAAAAGGAATGCGGTCACACAGTTTCTTTGTTGTTCACCTAAATAAATTATAATATTTTATTCTTGACTAAACTAATTTACATGCAAAAGTTGTCATTTCCAACCACAAATTAATAAATGCATATTTTCTTATATCATATATGTTTTTATATTTCGTTCAAATTTATAGCATGATGGTATAGTAAAAGACGCATAGTGGGCGTTCAAGATGTGATTGATGAGGAAGAGTTCAATCATTTTGAAGAAACACTCTCATTCTCTGTTGGCGTGCCATCTAACGAAGTGAGAAATGATGATATCGAAGATGCAAGTTATTTACGGCATGATCATCAAGATGGAAAATATGTGAATTAATTAATCAGTAATTATTCTAAATTCAATTTAATTTCTAACTTTCAATTTTGCATAAAATTATTCTAATGTTGTATATATATTTATTGCAGGAGAAATTTGGTTCACTAGTAGCATAAAATTTGACACATGAAGGGAAGACAATCTATTCCTGGATTTAATGTGTAATTTTTGTTAATTTTAGTGCCAATTTTATGTGTAAAATTATGTTGATTTTATTGCCAATTTGATGTGTGATGTTTGTTTTTTTTAATGCTACACCAACTGTTTATTATTTTTGAAACCGTCAGTGTAGTGTTATGTACTGACTATTTTTTTTATGAGCCATCGGTATTGCGTTATTTTATTGACTATTTTGTTTATTTCTTATTTGTCAGTGTTGAAAGGCATTACTGACTGTACTAATTTATTCACTGACTGTTTTTTAAAAGCTACAATTCGGAGCCGTCAATGCTTTTATTTGTCTGAAAATTTTCTTTTCCGGGTTTCTCTTTCAATCAGGCCTCCAAACCCTAAACTCTAAATTTCATCTTTTCTCAATTTCAATTCACTTTGATAAACCACTATAATTTGCCTCGGCCCAATTTCATTTCCCTCTTTCTTCGACCTGCCTCAATTTCTTAATTTTCCTCCCGCTCCGCTCAAGTACTGCCCCACTTCTCCTACCTGCCTCCGCTACCCCGCTCACTACCCCGACCTGCCTCACTGCACCGTTCACTGCGCCGTTCACATCCGCCCCGTTCACTGCCCCCCTCAGCCGACCTTCCTCTCCCCGCTCAGCAATTACGGGTAAGAGACTGAACTCTCTTAGTTCTTTCGTGTACCAGTGTTTAGATGTGAAATTGCTTAGCGTTATTTGGGTTTTTCGTGTACGAGTGTTTACTTGGTTGAGCGTTATTTGGGTTTTTGAAGATGTAAAATTATTGTTAAATTCCAATTTTTAAGATGTCAAGCATTTTTACCTTGTATAACAATTTCAATTCTCTAGTTATGATTAACACACAATTTCCAGTTTTCCTTGTTTACATATTACAAACATTTTGAAGTTTTCACTTTTTAAATAGGAACTTCTGTCATTGAGCCTAAAAGAAAAATCTAAATTCCAGTTTTCTTGTTTGTTTCACTGGAGTGGATGCATCAGTAAATCTTTGTTTCATAGAATGATTCCTTAAATAAATTAAGAATTGAAGACTAAATGAAGATGAACACAGAATTTACCATAACCAATGAAAGCTTGGATTGGAAACATGTTTATAGTCAGTATCGTACATAGAATTTAGACAACTTTAGGAAATCCAATTTAAACATGTTTATATATGTTGCATATATAATTAAATTGGTTGGGTGGGTTGGTAAAATTAATATAGAATGATGGACATACTTTTCCAGGTAATTACATATAACTTACAAATTCAAAGGAGTTTAAATTAACTTTGTGTATGAATTTCATATGATAAGATTTTTAATAGTTAACTTGGAATTTTAAGGCCAATACATGTTTAAAAATATTTTTAACTTGTAAACTTGGATTAACAGTTCCATGTGGAATTTTGCTCTGTGTTGTGCATGTAAGGATGTAGTGTTTCTTCTAACAAGCTTACTACAACTACACTGAGAGCATTGCATATGCTTTGTTGTTTCTGTGTCTCTTTTTTCTTGATTGAAGGGAAAAAAAAAAATGGCTTACAAGTATTGACCTGTTCCAATATGGATATGATATTAATTTTTTTAGTTTCTTTTTTCTTTTTGCTTAACTTGAGTTTAGTTATCTACAACATGCACTTCTAAGTTCTAATACAACATGCACTTCTAACTTCTAATACAACATGCACTTCTAAGTTCAGTTATCTACAGCATGCTTCATGGTATTTTTTATTTTTCTTTTAAAAACATTTATTTTCATGTGTTCTCTTTATCTTTGTATTAGTGTTGTTGTTGTTTTTTAATATCTGAAAAATCTGAAAAATCTGAAAAGGTTAATAGGTCAAGATGGGGAAAGCTCCATTGGGCATCGAAAAGGCCAGGAAAGAGAGGATCAACTCGGACACGGAGAGGATGAAACAACTTGGCATTCACACTCTCTCACACGATGTCACTGGTTTATCCAAGAAGAAAAAGATTGATCCAACGAGGAAGAGAAGGGTTGAAATGTCGAGTGAAGAGCAAGGTGTGGTTGGAGAAGGCAGCAGCCCTCGGACGAGGGGACTTGGGTCGCACGTGACTTGGAAACAAGGCTTATATACCTCTAAGGCGCCGAGAAAGAGGGGATTCAACCAAGCCGATATGAAGGCTTTTGCGGAGGAGATACAGAGACAGTGTTACGCGAATATAAGGGAGGAGATGAAGAAGCAGATGAAGGAGCAGATGAAGGAGCAAATGAAGGAGCTAATGCAGGAGCAATTAAGGGCAATGCGGGCCGAAATACTTACTGAGCTCAAAATGCAACAAGTACCAGAACAAAACAGTCCGGGATCCCGTTGCAGCAGTCAACATTCCAATGCAGTTACAACAAGCCCTCTGGATTCGATTCAGGTATTTATACTTTTATTTACAACTAAAATTTGAAAGTTATAGCATTTTCTTCAATTAACAAATGTACTACATTATCTAACTTAGGTTTCTTTTTTTTGTCAAATGTCAAGGTAATCTCTCCTTGCTATCTCACTTGTAAAGTTGGAGAGAAACACATCAAGATGGCAAACGCTAGGGTATGGCCGAGGAAGACGGATGAACTTATCCACTGTGTGCCTTTGTTAGAGGACTACATGAAGGTGCAGGTGGATTCTGTTGTTGACGAAATCTATCTCAAGTTTTCTCTCCCAACTAAAATTAGTAAGGATTTTGTCAAACTCGAAGACACCTTGGGAAGTTTCGTTCAATGGCCGAAAGATTCGATTGTTTTGGACGAGGTAAAATAATATTTATATTTAATTTTTTTCATTTCCGATATATTTAGTAGCCCACTGTACATGTAAGTCCAACAAAATCCTTGTGTAGAATCGGTTCTTATGAGATTGGAAATCAACAAAAACAAATATGTTCTTAATTGTGCCAGATTGGGAATCTGTTCTTATCAGTTTAAGTTTCATTCCTAATTCTTCATCAGTTTTATCGGAAAAAAAATCCTAATCAGCAAAACAAAACAAAAATTAGTATCACAATTATTTTTATTTAACAAGTTATTATTTGTTCTAGTATATAGACCAAGATGATTCAATGCCCGAGTCTACATCTAATGAAGTTGCAGAATCCATCCATCGTAAAACACTTATTTCAAAGAAGAAGTTAGCGAATGTGGGACCTGAGTTTAGAGCCATACATGAGAGGGTGATGAGACAACCGCCTGATAAGAATGAGTTCCTCTTGAAAATTAAGGAGGGTGTGTTACTTCCTCAGTCGACGTTAATCAACTTAGCTTTTAATGACTTGAAGGATCTAGTGAAGCAAGACATGCTCGATGTTTCAATAATATCCATTTGGGTTATGTGAGTTTGTTTAACTTCATACGGATAGTGATTAATTTTACAATTTACTGATTTCCAACATTTATGTAATGATTTCAGATTTATGAAGAGACATGCCATCGATCTAGGTCGCGAGGCTGACGTTGGTTTTTTGAACCCTAGTATGATATCTAAGTTACTTTTTGATACTGCCAATGAGGCCGCTTCAAGCTACTTGCTTGAGATGTTGAAAAATATGATTGACAAGAAATTTATCCTTGCACCATACATTCAGGGGTAAGTTTACTTCTATTTGTGTAGTTTATATACTTTTAACGACATATGTAGATTGATTATTACCATGTATGATTGTAGTATACACTGGGTGCTTCTAGTTTTTGTGTTGCGCGATAGTATGGTGTATGTTATCGATTCTCTAGCGCCAAAGGAGCTAAAGGAACCAGATTACGATATCATGTGGCATTTTAAAGAGTGAGCAATAAATTCATTGAGTCTAATTTCATTTACTTATAATTAATCAACGCACTACTTGATGGTAATTACTAATTAATTCATTGAGTAGAATGAATGACTATCTCTAAAAATATATACATATGATCTTGTGCAACTGAGTAGATATGCTTTCAATTGGTAGTTAATTTATTAGACAAATTTAATGGAGGTATTGCTGGCCTGCTCTGAGTAGTTTCATAAAATATTTGTGACTGGATTTTCCTAGTATTTTTCGGTCTCATTGATGTGATTTTGTATAGAAAGCCCCCCTTGGTGTAATTTCATTGATGTGATTTGTGACTTAGTAGACTCCTTTTGTTCATTTTGTATAGAAAGCCACATTTTAAGTTTAAATTTTGATAGTGAATAAAATAATATTTTTAAAATAAAAAAGTTACAACACAGTTTAAGTTTAAATTTTAAGTTTTAATTTGTGTCAGTAACTTTCCAAGAACAAAGGAGATGATATATTTTTTAAACTTACTCTTGTGTTGGTAGCATGATATAATTTAAAGGATATGGTACCTTCCAAGAGATAAACTTCAGTATGAAAGCTGGTTAATTTAGACTATCAGGAAATAACTTTTATTTTGTTTTCTTTATGTTCCTCTTTCTTTATTGTAATTTTTGGTTTTCTTTAATTTGTAAGAATTTGACACGGCTGGTGTCCATATCAATGGAATGTGGAAGCTAGACCTCCACATTTCTTCTTAAAAAAAAAGGATATGGAACCAGTGCTAGGTACCATATGCTAGCTGAAGACTGAAGGAATCTTTACTATATTTTTGTTATTTAAACTTGTTATCAGTTCAAAATCTGTTTTTGATTAGTTAGCTGGTTGGTTCCTTTGTACGGATTGTAATTAGCATTACTGTTTCTTTAGGTTTTGTAATTGTAGGCTGTTACCAGAGGTTTGGTATTATGCTTTCCATTTTTTATTTCAATAGAAATAGTTGGTATCACCTTCTTTATATGTAAAAAATAAATAAATGGGATTTGACCTACTTGTTTAGCAAGTAATAGTGTTACTTTATAGACGAAAATTCATTGAAGCAAAGACAAAATCTGTAACACAAACTCTGCTTTGACTTCGCCCATCGTTTCATAAAATTAAAATGTACCTACATTTGACATTTGTTAATATCTCAGAAAACCGGAAATCTTTGACTTTTCCAATGGAATAGGTAGCTAAGTCCCAGAGAAAAGCTTTTTATTATTTTCTGAAATTTCAGAGATACTTTTCAAATATGACTTTCATTTTCTAGTTTCTCTACTTGATATGTAGCGTGGCTCTCTTCTTATTTACCAGTTATGCATTATACTGTACCAATATAATATATACATGTGACTGTTTTTTATGTTAATTACTAATTAATTCATTGACTTTTAATAATTTCAGTATTTTTCAATCTTATGTCGAGGCTGGAGGAGTGCACAAGGAGGGATCAAAGGAATGTGAGTGGAAATTCATTAAGGTGTGACTTGTACACTCTATTTTAATTTGATACTTGATTTTTTCAAATTCCTTTACAGAACTCAACAATATGATGAAAAGATGTTGGGATGGGGCTATTTTACTTTGAGTTTTTGAATAAAGCATGAATTTTTGAATAAAGCATGCTACCTTCAAAGAAGCAAGTAGTGTAAACAATGAACCAATTGTGCCATACTCACTAGCCATTGTCCATGCATTGGTGCTTGCTTTACTTACATTGAAGGACCTCTTTTATTGGCTTGCTTTTACTTATATTGAACATTTCAGAGCCCTAGGCAAGAAGGTGGGAAGGTGTGTGGATTTTACGTCATGAAACACATGCAAGACCTAATCACTACGCAATTTGACGTTTTTCCTGATGTATGTATTTTATAATTGAACTTGATTCAATTTCATATAACTTGGATAAAATTAACTTAATATTTACTCATGCAGTGTGATTTACCGACAAAAAAATATACATCGACACAACTTCATGCAATAACAAAACAATGGTGTACATTTTTCTTGGACAACTACTAAACCGATATGAAAGAAATGTAATGCTTTGTTATTAATTTTAGTTGTAAATTTTGTTACAGTGTGTTTTTTAGTGAATGAATATATTATGTTATGTGTTTTTTGGTAAATGAATATACGATGTTGTCTAAATTATTTATATGATATTTTGTTTTAACGTCAATAAATGTTGAATAGTAATATATGGCTAGCAAAAATATGGAAGCTAGCCCAAATACAAATAGAATCATGCCAAATTTTTATATCAACTGACGGTTATAAAGCTAACACTGACTGTTTTTAAGCGTCAGTGTTGATAACCAACACTGACTGTTTTTAAAACGTCAGTGTTGATAACCAACACTGACTGTTTTTGAAGCGTCAGTATTGAACACTAACACTAACTGTTTTTATAAACCGTCAGTGTTAAAGACCTAAGGGGGTTTTGTTATGAATATGATATTCCCTATTGAACAACTATAGAAAGTAATTGTCTTTGGGAAAAAAAAAAGGTATGTGTCATTAATGCTAGTAATTCTCAATATCTACGACTACATGATGGTGCAATTTAGTGGATTGAAGTTGAACAACTGCATCTTAATTCAGCCATAGCTGCATTTTCGAAACTCGAATTTGTAAAGGAGATCAACATATAAAACACTAACAAAACTCGCATAATATATTATGTAGAGTACAACTAGGGTGTTCCAAAGTCTAAAACCTAACATATTGAGTGCAAATGATAAATCCGAACCATTAAAACCCGTCTACCTTATGAGTGATACATCTACATATAAAAATTTTAAAATATCAAATTAATTTTGTATAGAGTCAAGTGGTCAAAAAACGTTCAAAAAATAAATGCATTAAAATTAATTTATGGACCTTCTAATTTTGACCGCTTGACTTTATACTAAATTAATTCAAAAGTTTAAAAATTTTAAAAATTTGCATGTAGACACATCACTCATAAGGTAGACAGATTTCAACAGTTCGAATTCATCATTTGAAATCAATTCGATATATTTTAGAGTTCAGTTCACAAAGAAGTTTTATGAACTTAGGAACACCCTAGTTCTACTATGTAGATTTCAAGTGAATGTGCTCTCTTAGTCAACTATTCCCCTTGGACTTGGGCATGATCAAAGAGAATCGGGAGCGGTCTGATATCCATTCGGAGTCGTTTGATCAAAGAGAATCGGGATAGTTTTTAGATTCGTATGGATCAAGTACACATGAATCTCGATGCGGATCAAACAGTTCTGATGGAGCATCGGACCAAATACCCATTGAACATGCGGTCCATGCGAATTTTCACTAGTTGCTCCCAAATCCGAAAAGGGTCCAAAAAAAAGTTGCATTGGGGGAGGCTTGAACCTATGACCTATGAGAATGTGGTAAAAAGAGCACAAACCACTAGAATAAAACACTTTTGTGTTATATACTAGTTTTATTTTATATATATTCTTTTAATAACTCATAGTAAACCGCATATGTATTTCCACATTAAAATTCTCATATGCACCTGCATACCGCATATACGGTATGCAGTGGTCTTCTGTATGTATGAACAAACCGCATTTAAAAACACTGTTTACAAATAAGAAACAGAAAGCATCACAGCCATTCATCAAGCATCGGATGATCAAATCAATTAACATTTGTATTAGCCGCTGTAGTTTCTAATTTAGATATTATCAAAATAGAAAAACAAGCAACAGTATAAGAATTTAATTTTAGGGAAAAAAAGCAATAAATACTTTATCATAGCAGAGTGCAACTTTGTAAACCAAGATCAAAATTTAATCAAATAATTTTTTTTCATTCAATTCTCAATATTCTCAATATTCTCAAAACAATAAGCTAGTTGATTAAAAAAAATGATATGGCTACTTGAAATATTAAATTAAGCCCAACTAAATATTTGACACATATATTTAATTAGTATAATTAATCCCACCAACTTAATATGTGAAAGATATATAATATGTTTTACATATTATATAATTAAGTCATACAAGAAAACTTTTTAACGGAATATTTTCCCTATAAATCAAACAAATTCATTTCAAAGTAATATTTGAATTAGATACAAACATTGCTTTGAAATTGAACATAACATGCTATAACCAAAATGTCCATATTGAATGTCCATTATTTTGGCCAATAATCATCGTATCTTATTGACATGTAATGTTTATTTGTGTTAAAAAGTTAATTAATTTAATTTACAAGAAGCTAACATTTAAAAATATATTCAACTTCTGAACCCCATAATCATATATATCTTAGTGCGGCAACAACTTAAAATTTTTGTTTTCACCAATATCTTAAAAATAAAAAGTAGATATATTTAATGTGGTAAATTGTATATATCCAACCTTAAGCACCTCCAAAACTAAAGAAACCCCATCACCTATTGATTTATGAAATAAATAAGTTGCTCGGTTTGCATGTATATATGTATTTTTCTAGGAGAATTATATATTTATATTAGAGATAAATGAAAATGGGATGCGTGCATTTAATTTCAAGTAGAAATTATAGTTGCAAACGAATGAGAAAAGTATGCCGTCAACATGATATCTTTATTTTTTATACCCAAATTGAAACATTTTATTTGGATGCTAAATTAAATACAACGCGGTATAAAAATATTCATGTATTATTGCGTCATATACTATTATTCATTTTATATTTATTTTCTCTTTCAAGTATTAATCATACAATTATAGACATCAAAGAATTTTTTAAATTAGTGGCTTTAATGCCTACTACCAATTTGATTGATAAAAAAATGTAATTATAACGAGTCAAACGACTCTAATTCATAGATTTATTTATTTATTTTCACTAAATCATCTAATTACTCAAAATTACTCTAATTGCCCTTAATCACCCTTTAATTTCCTAGATCTACTCTTTTACTGGATCTACTCTTCTAATCCTACTTATATACACTTATAATCACTCTAATACCATAATTCTCATCTCACTCCACGACCAAATCCGCTCTTTCAACCGCTGCCACACTCTGATGACCGGATCTACTCACCGACCCGCTCCGATTAAGATGAGAACTCTACGCTCCGAGTTCTGACGATACCGCGCTCTCAGCTCTGCTCGGTTCGGCTCCCTTTCCTCTTCCTCATTCTCCTCTCCGCTCGAGGAGGGAGAGACCAGATAGAGAGAAAAATAGCATTATGTTGAAAGTAAAAACTCAAAGAAAAGAACGTATGAAGAGATGCGGCGGCTAAGTAGATCTAGGATTTGGATTTTGTTTTTTCCCCTCTAGAGTTGCAAATGTTTTTTAGGAAGGCCATTTTAATCATATACACAATGTATATTATTTTTTACATCATTGTTACACTTTAATCCATATAATGATATCACTATGTTAAAATAAATTCATAATTAACTGATCATAAATTTCATGTGTAAGAAAAATAAATTAAATTGACATGTTTGAACGATAACAATTCAATTATAACATGTAATTATTATACAAGTCAAGCTATTTTCCAGGCTCAATTCGAACCGTTTAATAAATGATGATAAAATTGTGGATAAAAACTTTAAAAAAAAAAAATTTCTGTTGTATCTTCTAAAATAAAGATTTAAGGCATGGCGTTAAAAACTTAAAATTAATATTGCGAACCCTATTTATTTAGACGGCATGTCAACTTATATGAAGAAGGCAAAACTCATACATACCATATCTACACCGAATCAATCAATCAATGTTGGTCATATGATAAAAAAATATATATATTCTATAATTTATAAATGAAACAATTATATAAATAATAATATGCTTCGAAGATGTTTTCTTTAAAAGAAAACATTAAAAGCAATCTTCTTTTTCCTTGTTATTTGAATAATATGAAAAATAACTATAGATTATAAAGAGCAAGAATATATAATAATTATCATACACTATTTTATATGAATAGCAAACATGTAAATATAATAATAAGCAGCAGCAACAGGTGCATAACCATATAGTAACAGAAAAATATCAATGATCTCATTAAATATCAATCACTAGTTAAATCATATCAAATGTCATGCTGTGAAATCTCACCAAACAATTTTTTTATTCATATATAGGAGATACATATAGATAAGATATATATATTTTTTTTTCAATCCAGAACAACTCTATATTCTATAATAACAAAATTCAATATTATCTTTCAAGCAAGGTTTATGCTCTTTCAATTAATAAACCAAATTGAAACTTTTAGTTCGCATGACAAAATTAACTTGCATGTAAATGTTATCAATCCCCACCACAAATGGATGCATGTATATCATGAAGAAGTCATGTTTAATTATACATAATAATTTTATATTACTACCCAATTTTCAAAATAATAATACTAGTTTGGTTAATTGTAAAAAATTTCCAACATTTTGTCACAATTATCAACTATTGCAAAGTTGAATAACAATTTACATACAAATGACTAAGAATGAATATCAGAAACAATAAAAGGATCAACATATATAGAGAGGTTTGCAATTAAGCAAATGCTGGTAATTGAAAGTAAAGAACAATATCATATAAAAATATCATGACCAAACTTCACTGCTCGCTGCATTTTTCGCCACTCCTCTCTGGTTCATCAACTCATGCACCTCATAAACCCCATCCCATTTACCGGCTTCCGCGAGACTATTAGAAAATGCCATATATGCCCCCGGTCTATTATTTTTGCTCAACTCAAGAACCTCTCTAGCCGCTAATTTCGCCATTTCCACATCACCATGAATCCGACATGCACTAAGTAATGCTGCCCATACATCAACACTAGGTTTCATTTCCATCCCTTTAACGAGTTCATAAGCTTCGTTTAATGACCCGTTTCTACCTAACATATCTACCATGCATGAGTAATGTTCCATTTTGGGTTTAAGGAAATATCTTCCCTCCATGTTTTCAAAGATTTCTCGTCCTTTTGATACTAGCCCGTTGTGACTGCAAGCAGATAAAACAGTTAATAGTGTAGCGTGGTTTGGCTGCACGTGCACATCTCTAGTCATTTTATCGAACAGTTTAAGTGCATCATATGGTTGCCCGTTTCGGCCATATCCATCTATCATTGAAGTCCATGAAATCACATTTTTGCCACTCAATCTGTCGAATATGTTTCTCGCTTCTTCTACACACCCACACTTGGAGTAGAAGTCTATGAGTGCACTTGCCCCTTTCACTTGAGAAAATAAATTCTCTTTAATAATTTGGCAATGCACTTGAGATCCAAAATCCAAATCTGACAAAAGAGAACAAGCGCCTAAAACACTAACAAAACTCGCAATATTTGGTCTAAAACCTACACTCTGCATGCTTTTGTATATTTTCAGTGAATTCTCTGCTCTTTCGGACAACTTGCTGTAGCCTTCAATCATGGCATTATAAATAACTACATCTTTCTCTGTTATTTCATCAAACACCTCTTGTGCATGTTCATATAACCCTTCATTGAGATAACCCACAATCAATGAAGTAGCGAACACTACACTCCTGGTAGGCGCAGTATCAAACAGAAACCGTGCATAATTTGTTTTACCAAACTTCACATAAGAGTCTAGTAATGCCGATAGAAGCACATCATCTGGTTCAAAATGAAATTTGACCATGTGTGCATGTACTTGCCGTGTGAAATTTAACAAAGACAATAGACTAGACATTTTAAGAACCATTGATAAAGTGAACCGGTCTGGCCTCTGGTTAGAAAACGTAAGCCTCCTTACAAGCTCTAATGATTCATTAACTAGACCTTGCTTGAAATAACCAGAAATTAAATAACTGAAAGCTGCAATAGTTGGTTCAGGCATTCTATCGAGCACCTTACGGGCATTATACAAGGATCCCGATTTGATATGCAAAACCAGGAGCTTTATAAATACAGTGGTGTTGGGTTTCAATCCCGATTTAACAATCTGAGAATGGATGGTTTGTGCTGATTTGGGGGAATTTGAATTGATGTAGAATTGAAGAATCGAAGCAAGGAGACTAGTGTTGCTGAGGTAGTAATTTGGTTGGTTTGGTTTTGTTGGAGAAAACGAAGAACAATAATACCTTGATTGAATAATCCGAGCCATGTTTCATTTCCTTGATCCTTTGAGAGATCTATACTTTCTTTGATTTGTAGCAGTTTTGAATAATTTGGATTTGAATATTTAAATTAGTACGTAACAGAACCTTGGTAAGATGGGCTGAATCAGCGGGTAAAGGTTTTAACAGAGTAGGTTTGCCTTCATGCAGGGCATAAACCATCTACAGCGCTGCTTAGATTCTATAGTTCGTATGCTGCATGAAGCTAAAACTACTCTGTTAAAATCTTTACCCGCTTTCAGCGCTATGTAACGCCGCTTGGAATTGAAGGTTCAAGCCTAGATGTTGGGCTAAAGAAATATGGGCCGAATTCATTTACTGGGCCTGATTTGTAATATAAACTTTGTACAAAGAGATAACTCTTTAGCCTTTTATATCTCGAAACCGTATCCTCTGAGATATCTCATATTTTGCGTGACTTTATGGAAAATCTCAACCGTTCAAGTACGTTTTGCACGAATCTCAAAGATAAAATAATACTGCCCCTGCGCTATACATATCTATTTAGAATGTTTTCCTAATTAAATATTATAAAGTATAATGATCAACACCTCTTAGGAAAGGAATAGGTTAAAACAATATTATTTTGTTCTTATTTGAATATTAATTTTTTAAACAAAAATTGTACTTGGTTGGTCTTCCTGTTATTATATTTCAGTTATTGTGAAATTTCCCAAAACCCTTCCCAAAAAAGAAAGAACCAAATATCTAATAAAAATGAATAAATAATTTAGGGGGGACAAAAAGAGATATGGTGCTGAAAAGGTAGCAGAGAATAATAATTTTGTTATCTGCATGGGAGAATGGCGTGGAGAGCATACAAGATATTGCACTCATGATATCATATATATATATATATATATATATATGCCATCTCTTCTTAAATTAACTGTGCATTAAATTGACTAAACAAATTCAAAATTTCCTACATGCAATAGCAATAATTAAATGGCAGTGCTGGTGTGCTACACCACACACCACTATCACTACTACTCTTTTCTTTTCTTTTCTTTCTCCAATCGCCATGTATTATTCTCAGCGTGCAGAGCAGAGGTAACTTTTTTTTTATCTTTTGACTGACAGTACCTGTCTGCCAGTTTTTTACACTGTCATGGCATTACTGGTAAAGTAGTGCAAAATACAGATGGTGCAGATCATATATGATCTGTCTGTAAATCTGTATAATATCCAACTGTCTCTGGCTCTTATTCAAATCGGTGAAATTGATACTATCTGGTGATTTTTTTTTTAAATAGAACCAAATTTAATATTTAAAATTGGTTTTATTTAAAAAAAAATCCTATCTGGTTATACATGATCAGGTTAGACAGCATGAGTTCTTTATACTTGCTAGTGGTGTTGTTAGAAATTAATAAAGCATTTTATGTAATACATAAATCACACATGTGAATGAAAAGCTAGAGGCAATTATAGCATCAATTTATTCTTGTTATATTCATGTAAAGTTTTGCAGCTAAGAATCCTATAATTTTTTAAAATTCTCATGAATATTTTTTTCTAGTTACCCAATACCCATTCAAGTAAATATATTAATTTATCTTTTGTAATTAGTACCAGTAAAGCCAAATTGACCCCAATATTAATATACTAGTAAATGATAATATACAAGGTATATATATAGAAAACCCCGAAATTTTTAAAACTACCATTGTTTAAAAAAATAAAACAAAAAACGATCATTTTTGGAAAATTCAAAATCTAACACGGCCGCAGGACCCAAATGCTGGAGACTGCACAGACGTTCTGCGGACCCCTGGCTGGGTCCGCATAACCATTCTACGGACCCATTTATTTTTTTTCAAACTTTTGAGATATCTCATAAATGGGGCACGCATTCCTAGAACAAAAAAAATATTAAAAAACTAAAAAAATTGAGATATCTCATACAGATGCGCGTGGTGCATCGATAAAACACCCAAAAAAAAAAATGGGTCCGTAGAATGATTTTGCGACCGTGGTTGATTTCAAATTTTCCAAAAACGATAATTTTTTGATTTTTTTTTTTAATTTCGGTAGAAAACCTTTAAAACTATCCCTCCATTTGAAAGGAATTCTAAGCATGATCCGGTCACAGTTGACATTTTTCCCAAAGAACTAGACAGTTAATCTTAGATTATAGGAACAACTAGGGACAGGCCATAATGTCATATGTTATTTGATCAAATAAACAAAAAACACAAATTAATAAATAATTAAATGAAGAGAGAAAGAGAAAGGAGAGAGAGAAAAGAAAGAAAAGGCAAAAGGAGCACTAGATGTTGGCATCCCAATGAGAAGAGGTGAAAAATATAGAAGAATGCATTAGCATAGCCAGGCTTTTTTGTCATAGAGGCCACATTTGGCTTTGCCTTTAGAACCTTTCTCTTGCATCAATGCAGAGAGAGAAAATTCTATTTAATATGTTCCGAATTTAATTCCATCTTTGTTTTTATAACTTTTTTTTTTTCATTTTTTCATGAGAAATTTTTTATACCACTATGTTATTCTCAAAATAATAAGAAAAATTGAAGATGGTGCACTTTATGTTGTTCTCAAAACAAGTTGCTTCCCTAGAAATTATCTCAATCTTTTGACATGCTTTGCACACAAAAAAAAAAAAATGGTTGTCAAATACTTGTTGCACCTTACACAATTTTTGCTTTGTAAAAAGAGTAAGAGCAAAGTCAGAAGCCATGTGACTTAATCCAAGACCAGATCCAAAAAGGAGAATCAAAAGGCCTTTGGAAGATTCTATGGGCCTTTAATGTCGGCCCTTTAGGACTTTAGCTAATAATATCTGAATTTAAAGTAAGATGTTAATCAATTATTCAGTATATATTGGTCATAAAAAGTTACAAAAGATGCTAGGCAGGGATTCTATTAGAAAAATAACTCAGATGAAGTTCTTTTTTTTTTTAAACTAAAGTTTGAGATCAAGAAACCAACTGTTTTAATATTTAAGGTTTCGAACTTGTGACATTTTACGCAGAGAATATTGCATTTGTCACTAAATTAAAAACCGGTTCGCATCTTAACCACAACATGTTAGCAATTTATTTTTGGGTATAGTGGATTATCAAATCAAAAATACAACAAACTGCTAAACTGAAGCATCAGATCCTTCAGTTCAGAATACATTAATACAATCAGGTATCCTATACTTATTTTGACCAAATCATGTTAGCAACTTTTTTTTTCTTAAAATAGATTACCAAATACATTATGAAAGCAACTCAAACAAGATGAAAATATTTATTATTATTTAAAAAAAAAATATCACCAATTAGGGACCAATTGGTCCCAATTATGCACACCCTCAAATCTTTTTTTTTTTTATTGGTGCACCTTACACAAGAGGGAGGCCTTTGCCATTTGTACCCTTTTGTAGTTCATTTGTACCAAATCAACTAAAATATATCAATTGTTCACCTCATGCCTGCAGCAAAATGCCAAGATTTTCATCTGATGGATATCAGATATGGCAAACTTAGTGCAATTGCTTTCTAAGTCTTTCCATTACATATATGGATAACTTTGCTGGCATCAGTAACCATGCTTTCTGTGATCTTGCACTTTGGTCCCTTCAATTTTCTGTAATTAATACACTAATGCCAATCATAAAGGAATGGGAGAACTTATATCAATCATTGCCAGTGGCATGGAGTCTGAGAATAATATGATGGCAAAGTAAATATATTAAAAATAAAAATGTATGTATATACTCATGTGAATCATTAATTTCTTTTTTAAGTTGTGTTGTATTCTTAAAATCAAATGCAATGTCCTTGCATAACATGCCTTTGTAATTCTCAGTTACAAAATTTGGGAGGTAAATTATTGCTGTTGAACCTCCAGATTTGATAAATATTGGAGAATCAATGCAAATTTAGGAGAAAAGTGGTACTACCATGCAAATATGCATACCCTTTATTTCTTCATTCTTCAAATGTGGATTCATGCTCTCCGTGTGAAAAGTCGCACGTTTTAAACCCGGATAAAAATTTCTAGTGAATATTAAACACAGTTGGGTGGCTTGACCTTCAACTTTACTTAAAAAATATGAATTCCAATATGTTATTACATGTTGTTCATAGTACATACATTGGCAATTAATTGTTCAACGGTCCGTTGAACAATTGATAAATTTGGTTGTGCTTCAAAATCTCTAATTATTAATTATTGTCAAGTTTCATCGAGCGAGGTCTACCTATTTGTATCTATTTGTATAAAGAGTAGGGATAAAATGTTTCATTGGTTTTGTACCACATCATGTCCAATATCATTATCTCTATTTTCAAAGTTTAAATAATCGATGAACCGTTCAACATGATCTTCATACTAAAATGTGGTTGGATAACAAATTTTAGAATTTTTAGAATTTTTTTACTAATTGTTTAGAGAGGTACAAAATCACTATTTTTGAATGGTCCAGAATCTTCTAAAACAGTGATTTTGTACCAGTCTTAAAGTAGCAAAAAAGTTACAATAAATATAAAATTTTGTATCCAAGTACATTTTAATACGAAGATCATATTGAGTGGTGACATTTTGTATCCAAGTACATTTTGTATCCAAGTAAATTTTGTACCTATACTAACATTTTATTTTAACATTATAAATTATAAATTTTGTTATTCAAAAATATAAAGTAAAGACATAATGAATGAAGACAAAAAAATAAAAGAAATTTAGACCTAGCTAGCTTCCTCGTAACTTAATTAGAGATTGCAATAACTAATCTCTGATAATAAATGAAGGTGATTCCATCTTACAATAATAAATATTCGTACTCTGGAAAAAAGAAGAAGCATATTGATACATACATTCTGATGTAATTTGACATGAGAGTACAATGTAAAAGAAAAAGTAACAAGTCAACAATAAACAATTAATTAAAAACAAAAGCAGCCAGACATCAAAGGCAAAGGGGAGGGAAGGATCATGACAAAGGAAAGTGTGTCCACTAGTGTCATGCCAGTCTTTGCTTCCATCTCTGTTCATAAATCATCATCTCATCTCATCTCATCTCATCTCATCTCTCTCTCTCTCTCTTACCAGGAACTACTGAGCAGTGATCCGTGCCAGACTGCATTCAGTGACTGAGTGGATTCAGTAACATGGAAACAAAAAAGATGGTGCTGTTACTTCATTGCAATTCTTATCACCTAAGGTAACAAAAAATTTCTGTTTAAATCCGGGCCGTCCGATCAGAATCCGCACGAATTAAAGGGGTTGGGCATTCCACCTCAGATCAGATAGGCCTGGATTTCAATCGGACGGAGCGGATCTAATCAGATATATTTTGTTATCTCAGATGATATGGACACTTCATTGGTAACTTGATATATTCTTCTTCTTCTTTTTGATAAAAACTTGATATATTTTATTAATTGGTCTAAACGGCCGTTTTTTACAACACTGGTGTCAAGATTATCGTGTACTTAATTCGCACAAATGTAACAAGTCTTTCGTATGAATTTTAATGTGAATCAAATAGCTCTGACCGGATATCGGACAAAATTTGATCTAATGTCCATCCAATCGCTCCTGATTCCAAACTTGAGACATGTGTTTAGTTGAAAAAATGATAATTATATAATGAATACATTTGCTGATTGCATTTGTATCAGATACAGATTGCAATACCCTACATTACACCTTTTGCTGTTTTGCATCTCTCCATGACACTGTTAATGTTGTGTGATGCCATGTGCAATTGTGCATTTTTTCTTGTCCTTGGCAATGTTAAAGTTTATTGTGTAGTCTAGTCGTTCCTAGCTGATTTATGATGTCAAGTCCAGATATTTGTGGCTCATCTCTGAGTGGGAACTAATTTGGGTCCGATGTCCATCGGACTCACTTTATCGGACTCAAAGTGAGTTCGATCGGTTCGATGACCGTCCAATCTGCTTTAAGATTCGTGCCCGCAACTTTCGCATCTGCTTAAAGTTCGTGCGCACAAATTTTAAAGCCGATCGGACGGTCCCTAAACTAATCAGACCCAAGCTGTTCTCCTCTGACTCTCTGAGTGACATTTTATTGTAAATTAATTAATTTTCATGACTCAATTGATTAATTGTGCATAGACATATCTTTTAAGTAACATTCAATTTTAAAATACATTCAATGCAGCATGTGAAATCCCATGTATATATTATGTATACATCCTCTTCCCCCACCCCTAGCTCAAATATTATATTTGATATAAGAATCATATATATGCAATGCAATTTTTACTATGTATATATGTATTTTATAAAATTGCCTCGGTAGAACCAAGTTTGGGAGAATCAATTATACGATATTAAGCAAGAAGCAAGCACACACACACACACACACACACACACACATATATATATATATATATATATATATATATAACACAACATTGGCCCACGAAACCTGCCTAAATATGCAAATTGCTAATTATTTGGACCATCTTTTTTTTAATTTTGTTATATATGGTATGAGATTAGGTGGAAATTAGCACGCAAACATTAGCACACTGGTCGGAGAGAGCACATAATTATTTTGTTATGCTTTGAGCAGTGGATGTTACAATTTTATGATTTGCATCGCCAAACTTGTACCCAAATTCTTAATTAATTATGCTATCACAAAAGGAGAGGATTGAAATATATTTAATTATAGGGATCTACCAAAAAAATAATAATTTGACAAAATATTGACTATCATAATAAGTTGCTTTTCAACTTAAAATTTACAATGGCTAGTAAGTAATGGTCATTTATTGAATAGCAAATGATTCTCAAATTGCACGGAATTTAATACACAACAAATTTTTTAGGTCAACAATTTTTGAAAATTCTTTTTCTCTTTTATTGGAATTTTTATAAGTTGATTTGAAAAATATTGTCAACATTATTGGACATTTTTTAAGTTGATTTGAAAAATATTGTCAACATTGTCAAATTAAACTCACTGTCAGTGGATTTAAATTCATATCAGAAAAACATAAAAATATAAATATCCGTAAGAAATATATTTTACGGATTCGGCCTTTGCGTGTTGCTATTTGGATTAAAAATAACATGGAAATCTCGTATCTTGTAAGAAAATTAGAAACTAAAAAATGTACAATTTGATGTGAATTAAACATGTGATAAAACAAATTATTAAGCTATTTTTTACATATATATATGGATGATTTTTTTTTTATCTTTTTAAATTTGCAATAATTGGTTTAATTTTCTCTCAAGATATTGCTACCAACTTTGCTTGGTACATTATGTATAGCATTTATGGAGATGAGATAGAGATTGAGAAAAATGAACACAGCGTGCTCCAGCAGTTACCACCCAGATTAGAAAAAAAAAAAATGCACAAAGACTAAGGCCAATGTTATCAAGACCAAGGTTTTGTAAAACATAAACTAATATACTACTCTAATATACCCTCCATATATATTATATAGCCTTATATTATCTTAACAAATGTTGTACAATTAATGTCCACTAGTTAGTTGCCGAAATTTTTATTTATACCATAATCACAAAAAAATAAAAAACCAAATCACTCCAAATTATGAGGAATTCAAGAAATATCTAGGCCGCCAAATCGTTATGCAGCTCCAAAGACTGAGGCCGCCAATTGGCCCTGCGACTCCAGTCAAGGAGTATCCAAATGAAATAGCGGCATCATATTTTTTTCAGAAATTTTATTAAGACATAAATTAAAAAACAAAAAATCTTGTTTTCCGTGCCACATCTAGCTAGACAACTTTTGACTTTATGCAACTGAGATGTTTTGGTTTGTTAATTTTGAGTTTATGGTATAAATAAAAATTTCGGAGTTAGTTGTGCTTCATCAAATGCTACCTTACAGTACACATCCCCCTATTTGCGGACCCGTATCCTCTGAGGAGTTTTATAAAACTCCGCAGCTGCGGAGCAAAACGAACGGACCAGATTAACTCTCAGCCGCTTTGAGACTCGAGCTAACGGAGGGGCAGTATTATTGGGCTTTGAGATTCGTGCCAAGTCAAAACTAACGGACTAGATTAAAAGAACCGCAGGTGCGGAGTTTAAAAACTCCCCAGAGGATAGCGTTCCCCTATTTGCTATCATAATTTTATGCTCTTTATTTTATTATAAATTTGATAGTAATAAGGTAAAATTTTGAGTAAATCTAGCACCGATTTTTAATAATTTTCTTTTTGTGATTCAACATACATCTTCTTACAAAAAAAATTAACATACATCTTATTGTTCAAATTTAAACTTAACTTTTTTATTAATTTTCTATTTTATTGAATAATGGGGTGCTTTTATTTTTTTAATTGACCATAAGTAAGGAAATTAAAAAAAAAATCTTAAACATGATTTAAAGACCAAGTTTGTGGGCTGTTTAATTCAATTAAATGTCCATTTTTTACACTTCGCATGGACAATTTTTTATGTGGAAGAACTGTCAATGAAAAAATAAAAATAAGTAATAAATAATAAAAATAGAACAGACTTTAGTTTTGGCTATATATGATTTTTCTAGGAACATAGGTGGAAAATGTAAGTATGTGCATGTAGAGTTATGCAAACGGTCCAGTCCGGTCCAAAACTCTCCGGTCCAAGAGTCCGCATGGTTCGGGTTAGGCGGTCCAAATTTGGAGGGGATGACCCAAACTCGTGCTAAGGATCATGGTCCAGACCCACAAGGGTTGGTCCGGTCCATGGAGGTTTTTTTTTAGGAAAAACTAGCCGTTATTTTAAAATTTTGAAATTAAAAAAAAAATTCCACCCGGTTTACACAGTTTTGGGGGGTTTTGGTCCGGATCTACAAGGTTTTGTTCCGGTCTGGGTTGTCACGGTTTTGTCCAGTCCGGTCCGGTTTTGCCACGGTCTGGATCGCCATGGTCCACGGGTCAAGACCCGTCCGGTCTAGTCCAGGTCTAGTGGAAAACACCGGCCAAAAACCGTGCTAGATCCGTCCCTAGCAATGGTCCGGTCCACCACGGGAACTCCGGTCCGAATCAAGTCCGCAGATTGTCCAGTCCGGTCCTGGACCGGCCGGTCATTTTCAATAGACTATGTGCATGTAGACCCACAATTTTATAACTCTCCACAGAAGTACCCCCTACATATGCCTCCTAGCTGTGCGGCAGGGTATTTCTCAATTCTCATGATTTGTTGAGTGGGACCCCAACACTGATCACATGATGAAAGAGAAAGGAGGAATTTCTAAGTACATCCCTGATTTTGTAACTAATTAAAACATTCTATGTATCAGAAATATGAACATTTTTTTAAACTGGATAAGAATTATAAATACATCATAATTAAAACACTCAGGGGCGGATCCAGGATTTTCGTCAGGGGGGGGGCAAAAAAATATCGAATCGGGTTTAAATACCTAATCGGATTTAAATCCATTAACCAATTAGATACTCGACAAAAAACAATACTTTAAATTATACTTTCCAATAATTTGACTTGTAATTTCTGATGCTCTGACTTATAATTCTAATTACCAATCAAAATTCAACATATTTATTTCAATTTTAATCCTAAATTTAACTCGAATTACAAATTAAACGTCCAGAGGGGGGCAAAAAAAAATCCAGGGGGGGGCAAAGTCGGTCGGAACCGATAGATTTTCACTAAAACTCAAAATCCAGGGGGGGCAACTACCCCCCGGACTACACTGGATCCGCCCCTGAAAACACTTTTACACGATTCAGATTTCAGATTTCAGATTTTATGTATAATTATGCTACTATTTGATATTTATAAATTCTTCGGCAAGGGATGCATTGGTCATTTTAAGTATCATCGGATAATAAATAAAATAAACTTCTAGGGGGGACATTTAGATTTTTTTATATAAAAATCTGTAGGTAGGGGTATTTTAGTAAATGGTAGTTTGAATGGTACTGTTGACCGTTGTCTGGGACTGGGTACCGTACCTGAAATTAGGAAACCGCTGGCCGCTGCGAAGTCAAAACGGAATGTGCTGCTTTCTCGTAACGGAGTTCAATTTCTCGCGATAAATTCACGTTGCGAGACATTTAGTCATTTGCCCGGATATGACCAATTATACATGGGGTCATTGATATGATACATGTCTCCACCCTTTGCATTTCAAGCATACATCACCAGATAAAGAACTGGAAATTGGGGACCAAGTGGGTACCAATCTAAATTATAAGAGTAGAACTAGGGTATTCTTAAGCTCACCAAACGCTTTTGTGAGCTTAACTCAAAAACCTATCGGGTTGGTTTCAAATGACAAATTTAAACTGTTAAAATCGATGTACTTCATGAGTAATGCATTTACATGTGAAATTTATAAAATTTCAAACTCATTTTGTATATAGTCAAGTGGTCAAAAAAATATAGTTTATAAGTTAGTTTTAATGCGTTCATTTATCATCATTTTTTTACCACTTGACTTTATACTAAAGTAATTTGAAAATTTATAAATTTGACATGTAAACGCATCACTCATGAAGTAAATTGATTTTAACGGTTTGGATTCGTCGTTTGAAATCAACCATGTAGGTTTTTTGAGTTAAACTCACAAAGAAGATTGGTGAGCTTAAGAACATCCTAGTTCTACTCAAATTATAATATTGAAATTTTATAGATACAGCTAAAGATTTACAAATAGTATTTGTATGATATTTTAAATTTATATATGTTTTATATTTAAAAAATATTAGGTGAAGTGTCTTGAAAAGTTCATTAATCAAACATAGGAGTTGTACGAGTTTACAAGGGAGAGTCGTGGGAAAATAAAATGATTTTAGATAAAAAAAAAAGGAAGAGAAATTTAAATAAGAGACATTAAAATCATATTTAAGTATAATGCAAATATAATTCTGTAAATAACCATGTGTATATAAATTATAAAATAAATTATGAAAATAGTGACATTTTATTTCTTAGGAATAATGAACTCACTATTGTCTTAATAGTTATATTTATCTAGAAAATATGATAAATTCACGAGATCATAAATATGTTTGATAAATTTTTAAATTACGAGTGTCAATGTAGTACCATAAGTGCAAAATGAAAAAAGATAACATAATTAAAAAAATAGCTATTAACTTTAGATAATTTGACAACTATTGGGATAATGAAATAATAAAATAGTATCGAGAGTTATGACATGCTTATAGATATGGACATAATTATTTATCAATTTGGCAAGTTTTGAATTCCTCTTGTTTTTTCTTCTCTCTCTAATATCCGGGTTATTACGGGTAGCTAAATTGATTTCCTTAACAATTGTAATGAATTTGGTCTGCTAATGGACTCACTTTTCTAGATATAAAAATTAAATACAAATTAAATAAATGAACTAAGAGTACAAATTGACCACTGGACTAATCACATCAACAGAGGGTAGAAATGGAAAGGAGCGACAATGTACTCCTCGTGAAACTGAGAGTTGGGTCCCATAATTCTTTCATGAGATACATTTTTTGAACCAGTATTAAGTAAGTTTTCACAAATAGAACAGTAATTAGACATACGCTGACACGAACAAAAGCAAGATTAACACTTGAAATTATGTATACAATCTTTAAAATATTACATTATAATCCTGTACGGTGTTCAAGATTTATGATTTACTTTTGACATTGTATTTGTTAGCTAAAATAATTGCACATTTGAAATGATGCCTCTGGCAACCTCGCGGGGGGGATTTTGGAGAGATCCTGCAGCCCTGTTTTAATCCTTTTCAATACTCGTGCAAGTGCAAGATTCAGAATAAATAAGCGGAACACTCGCAGAGATTCTC
The DNA here is from genome assembly GCA_028015225.1 of Carex myosuroides. Taxonomy (NCBI): domain Eukaryota; kingdom Viridiplantae; phylum Streptophyta; class Magnoliopsida; order Poales; family Cyperaceae; genus Carex; species Carex myosuroides. The sequence continues at coordinate 13,989,326 of CM051491.1, read as the reverse complement.
GCCACCATTTGACAGAGACACCTGATTTTTCCTTCCCGACATACTTGCTTCTTTTTTCCTTTTCTACATGAGCTCAGCGTATCACAGATTCAAACACCATTGAATTGGTAGGAGTACAGCACGCTGACAACTTCGTGCACCATGTTCACATCTTTACCAAGCAACAAATAATTATCATTACTATAAAGGGTACCGCCCGTAATCATGCTTTCGGTACTAACAGAAAATCTCATTAGAAGTCCAAGTGTGCCATCTTCAATATTCAGCTAGACCTTGTTCGCTTCAGAAATTTTGAGGCTCTGAAACTGACAAATATGGCCCACTCAATATACAGGGACGTGAAAGTGTCAGAACAACATTGATCCAGGTGTAGAGAAGATGTCAGCAGTTCACTTATCGCCTTCTTACAAAAGACCTGTGCTTATGTGGAGCGAAAGCCACACTCCTCTGATAAGAGGAAACAGAGAGAGAATTAAGTGCAAGTCCAGACCTCTGAATTAACTTAAATTTTGAGTTTAAATCAAAACCGTCCGATATGAATCAGGGCCAATCCCGATCTTGGTCGAATGCACTGTGCTCCTTCCATATTCGTGCCAAAGCAGATTGGACGGTCCAGATCTAAGCTCAAAATCTATTACCTCAGGAGATATGAATTCGAGAAGTGGAGTCAAGTAGAAGTCTCTCCTCTCTCCTCCTTTTAAAGCCAATCCATTCTCTTTCCTTTCCTTTCCATCTCTCTCCCCTCGCTCTCTCTCTCTTTCTCTTTCCATCCATTAGAAATGGAGTTTGATCTAGAAAATCCGTTCACGTGCTCCGACGAGGAGGAATCGCCATCTGTGATGTACGGCACCGCTACCTCCGCCTCTGTGGAGTCACTTTTCGCGGCGGAATCAGATCACTCGCCGGCTGCCGGGGATAACTGCGTCCGACGCTCGGCAATTTCTTTCATTTTTCAGGTAGTACACCGCTAGACGAAAGCTTTGTCTGATAATGTACTGATGTTAAGTCTGAAAATGCTGATAAATCTCTGCTCTTGTAATTAATTTAGGCACAATATAGCTGTGGATTTGATCAGCACATTGCATATCTTGCCATTAATTACGTTGATCGATTCCTATCCAAGCGTGAGATCCCGGTATAGCTTTTGTGCAAAGTAGAAGAGAAATTTACAACAAGAGATTGAGTTTTTTTTTGTGAATGAGATCACTAATAGACGCGATCTGATTTTTGAACAGAGAGAGAAGCAGCCATGGGTCGTACATCTACTGGCAATAGCTTGTCTATCTCTTGCTTCTAAAATGAAGCGCTCTGATTTGTCTCTTTCTGACCTCCAGGTAATATTTACACTTCTCTTATCTTCTCCTCTTCGCTTCTCTTAAGAAGACGTTTTTACAAATTCATCCTTCCTTTTATCCGTAATTTTCTTTTGTAACTCTAATCTGATGCATTGCAGAAAGAAGAGGGTATCATATTCGATTCAAGCACGATCCATCGTATGGAGCTGTTAGTGCTAAGCACATTAGATTGGAGAATGCGATCTATTACGCCTTTCTCATTTCTTCGATTTTTTCTGAGTTTTTTCTCGTCTAATCAACCCGCATTTCTCCTCCCGCTAAAGTCTCGGGCTTGTCAGATCCTCTTTGGAGCACAAAACGGTTCGTACATTCCTACAATCATTTTCGTGGTCATTTTTATTAATATAAATTATTACAGGGCTAACTATAATATTTCTGCAGAGACGAGGTTGCTGGAATTCAAACCATCTCTGATCAGTGGGGCCGCGTTGCTCTCAGCTGCGCATGAGCTCTTTCCAGCGCATTTCTCGGATTTTGAATCAGCCATCTCTGCTTGCAAATATGTAAATGAGGTAAAGAATCATTATGCAAAATTTTTACACTGTAAAAAAATTTCACATTTAGGCAATTGCTTACTCTCCATTTATGGAGCGAGTAAAGGTACTACGTGAAACGGATCGAATGACGGATTTGGATAATTGCATTTGTATTATCCAATTGTTGTTGGGATCTTTTCATCAAAAAGATTATTGTTGGGATCTACTTGGTGTCGTTTTATCTTGTCATCTTGTGGGATATTTTCACATTTTTGTCATTATACAAAAAACCCCTGAAATTTGTAAATATTGCATTATATCATTCCTTTTTTTTTAATATGTAGGAGAGGTTATGGGAGTGTTGTGCTGTGATGGCCGAAATTGCTGACGGTGAGTCCGCTTTGTGTGACGTGGCAGCTGAGTCCATTGCTGACACGCCGGTAACTGTACTCGCGGGACACATTTACACGTCGTCAGAGAGCGAGCGAACCGTTGGATCATCATCTGACGGCTTGGATCGAAAGAAGAGACGTATCTCGGCATCTCCTTACTACGTGTCGGTTCCCCAGTCGAAAGATCCGTATTACCAGTAGCAAACGAGGCTACAAACTGAGAAAAAAGAGAGATAATGCTTGGTATCTCTTCTATGTTTTTTTTTTTTTTTTCCTTTGATGGTAGTTTTTGGTTGTATGCTAATATAAATGCAATATCGTAATATTGGTAAAATAAAATAAAAATATGGATATTTTGTAAATTGCTGAACATATGATCAGAACGGTTCAACGGACTAAATTCCCAACTTTGAAAATCAATCCAAGGAAATGGGCAGGAAATATATTATATAAAAAGAAATAAAGTTTGTTCAAGATATTATACCATGCCAGAATTGAAGTGTCAAGTCAAACAGAGAATGGAACTTCCATTTCAGCTGTAGTCTTTGTGTAGAGTATAGTGTATGTATAATTAATTTTATCTACAAGGAGAAGCAAAACTAGGTGTGTGACAAGAACAGAGGAACTCTCAAAGTCACGTGTGGGGAAACCTGCTGCAGCAATAGTTAAACAATTATTCAATTTTAAAATTTCATGACCAGAAAGAAAATAATATAATGTCACAACATTCTTCTAAATTATTGGTTTCTGAGAAAAATGTAGCCTCATTTTACTTGGACAATTATCTCTCCGGTCTTTTTACAATCTCAGGCAATGACCCTTTAGATATCAATCTAACTCTTAATTATTAAGCTTCAATGTGAAATTATTAAATTTACCTGGAAAGTTTATAGAGTTATTATGTAAAAATTAAAATCTAGCTATTTATAAACAAAATATAATAATTATTCAAAATAATAGAAAAGGTACGATATTGAAAAGCATCAAACGATTTATTTTTATTTAATGTTTTGTATTCCCCTTTATCAACTAATATTTAATTTTATAGAATAATATCTTATTTCAAGAACTACCAAATTTTACATAATTAATTTTGTTCAATAAAAAATAAATATAACTTAAAATAAGTAAATATATATGACTTCAAATTAATATAAAAAAGAGTGAGACTATGGTGAAAACAGTATGGATAATATCCGATCCGTATTTGATCCGTATTCGATCCGTATTTGAAAAATTAGATGTGGATATCCGATATCCGAATATCAGTGTGGATATGGATACTGATATGGTTTTATGTTTCAATTATCCGTATTTGAATAGTAGATATATATCATATATTTTAATATATATTACGAAAAAATATTGTGATTCGCCATTAAAATTAGATAAATATTATGAACTTCGGTATTTTTTAATATTATTTTAATAAATATCCATCCGATCCGTATTCGTATCTGTATCCAGTTGATATCCGATCCGTATCCATATCTAGAAAATTAAAAAAAATATGAATATGATTTTACCACTATCCTCTCCGTTTTCACCCCTAAATATACACCAACCTAGTGTGGTTCAATACAACATACACCAGATTTGTATAAAGATGCGCGCTAGATGAAAATAAAAGCACATCCAACGATTATCATATCGAAACACACTAGATAGATGTACTTTGTAAAGCACATACCATAGCCTCACCATGAGGCCCTCACTTGAGAATATAACGTAGTAAAATAATGAAATAAAATGAGATTTATATATTAGTGGCATTATAGTAATTTCATGCCCAAATTTGATAGTGTTAAAGTTCAATAATTTAAGAGTTAGAAGGTAATTGTCATATATTGAAAATGCAAAGGGGAGGAACGTTATTTGTCACCTATTGACATTACCCAAGAGCGAGAGAAAAAAAAAACAATCATACTTTCTAAAGAGTTAAATGAATAAACCTTAAAATTATAAAAATATCAGTCTTCAAATACACATAATGTTATTAATTTGTAATTTTGTATCAAATTAGTTATGTCATTTGAATTTATTTACGTACTCAAATCCATATAATTACGGTGTTTTCGTGCTAATTGTGTACAGAGACGTCGGAAGGTAATGAGAAAATGTCAAAATTGTTGCACCATTCTAATTTCTAATCTGCTCAACCTTGAATTTCTAACTTGTTTGATCGTGTGGATAATGAGAAAATTATGTTAAGATGTTAAAATATAAATACGCGTAGAGAAATGTTCGCTTCAACGCCATCAACTTGAGAAACTTAATATCACTAATTTTATTGTTTTTTTAGGAAGTATGTATATGTTTTTATATACAAAAAAATACAACTTGTTAGAACTTTTAAAATTTTAAAATGTTAGAACTCATTGGTTATACAATGATGCATTTTTAACTCGCTATCAAAGTCAATTGTTTATTTTATAAATAAAAACGACACGGTAATAAATTAAAGGCAGAACTGTTAAATAAAAGGTATGGTAAATTGGTAATGGTGTGTAGTTTGGTATTTGATAAGAGCAATAAATAGAGAATAGACAAACAAACAAAATTCGTTATTAAATAATGAACACCACGCCTCTGCAAAAGCATGGTGCAGTCAACGAGAGAAAGGGTACGGATAGGGCTACGTGTCGGTCGGGGGAATGGTACTGAAGCGACTCGTACTTGTGTTAATCCGGTCGCGCCGTTTCCTCTTCGGCTACCCAACCGGTGAAATCATGACACGTGTCGGTTACAGCATTGGTACTTTTGCTTGCTACTGATGGTCTATGCGTAAAAAGGCGTACGTAATTAGCAGCAGATTTTGATTTTTGGGGAATCATGCGTAATGCATGCATGGGTCTGTTCCTGTACAAGGTACGTATGTATGCGTATAAAACCCGACAAGAGATATAATACAAACTGGTGGTTCTTTTTTTTACTCTACTTTACGTAAGTGGAGATACGGAGATTGTTTTACTATGACTTGGGAAATGGCGAAATGGAGAAGGTGGAAACTGAAAATTATATATGAGTCAGTTTTGGATTGACGCTGACTGTTGACAGGACCTCTCATACAATGCTCTCCAGTTGTGTAAATCACTGTTTTCTTTAGTTACCTTATTTTGTTTCTGCCACTCCCACTTGTATGTGTATAATTCAAATTTTACAGATTTAATTTCAGGAATTGAATAAAATTAATGTGTTATTTAGTTTTAATCTTTATATAATAAGTTTTATAACAATTAAAATATGAAATTTAGTCAACAAACTTGTGAAATAATCAAGCGAATCATCCATGATACTTCATCTAAACAAAATAAAATATAATTAAAAAAATATGAAGAACAACATTATTTATAATAATCGTTAAACAAATTTAATATTCTATACTGGATATGACACAAGAATAATAATTTATTCAACATAATTAAAATAATATTCATAATAGTAATTATGTAAAACTAACAACAAATAATAGAGAATCTTCCCCGATTTCTTCGTAGGTGCTAGTGATGATAAAAATCAGCATTAATCAGCATCAGGGTTCTAAATAGCGATGTTATAGCGCTGTTATAGCAATTTCGGACCATAAAAGCTATGGCGCTATTAGCGCTATAGCAGCGCAATATGACAATAGCGTTGTTTTTTTAGCCGTTCCGTTGTGACGCGATAAACGCTATTTAAACCTTTGATCAGCATTATTCATAGCAATTAAATCAGCAGTAAAATGATATGACAAATGATACTTCCAATGATGACTATGGCTGAAGGAATGTAATACTAGGTCACTGAATGATTATTTAGTTAGAAGCACTATTTATCAAAATCAAATTAAACAACATCAAAAGATAGATAGGTTCAATTGTTGTTTCGTTCAATGAAATTACAATTGGATTATTTTTCAATATGTTTAATCCTAAATATTAGTCTTTTAATTAGTTGAAAAAAAATGGAGAAATGGGTCTGGATAAAATGACACAATTTAATTTGGAACTTAAAATTGAAAATCATTAGAAATAAATCTAATTAACTAGTGCAAATCTTAATTTTGCATCATTTCAAGTGGCTTCTAAGGAAAAAGTATGGGATAGTACAGGGAAAGAATATAATTGCATATCTAAAATACTTTAGTTTTGGTAGCCCAAAAACCAATCGCAAGATCAGAAAACCTTTTAAATTGCATAAACAAACACCCAGCACGTCCTGCGGGTAGTGGCAGTGCCGCATGCAGGGTAGTTGTGGGGCAATCTAGGCCTCATGCGATAGTGACTGTGCCGCACGCGACATAGAAAAACGTCGAAACTTGTACTTTGCATAATTAAGAAGGACAAAAAATCTGAACTCTAGAGGCTCTCTATCTACTTTTTAACCTTTATTAGCTATAATACTTGATTGCATTTATCACCACCACCTCAAATTTCAAAAACCCAATAACCTAAAATAGTAAAAATTGTTTAAAATCTAATATACTATCCTTATGGATCGATACTCCAATCATACTACACATTAGAATCATACGCTTGTGATATAAACGTAAGTAGAAATTAGAGTTTATAAATATTTAAAAGTAGCAGTACCATTTTGGTCCATTATATGGAGGGGAAGAGAGAGAGAAATGAGAGTCCCACAATAACATTTTGTTAATAATTTAAAGAAGAGGTATTTTGTTTGAAATTTTTTGAAGATAGACAAATTTGTAAAATTTTCCATAATAAAATGGTAGGTACAAACTAAAAAGTTTTCTGTCTACAATGAATCAAAAAGCTCTCCTACAATACTAGACTAGCTGAAGCACTGGAGATTCACCCAAATGGTACCTACTGGAGATGAGTAGAGCAATGAGAGTCACGTGAGAGGCACGTGGATGCACAACGTCATCTTTTATTTTGCTGATTTGTTTCCCTTTTTGCACATAACATCACCACGTCATACTTTGTTACTGGAGATGTAACGCTCTCTCTTCTCTTCACCAGTGAAGAATTTTTTATTTTTTACAAAAATAATTTATATTAAATATTAGATTAATTGTATTTATATTTATATTTTAATTCAATATAATATAAGAAATCGAATATTTTTTTTAGTCTCTAAATTTTCAAAACTCAGAAATTTACGCATTTATTGTAATTTATATTAAAAAGTCATTTTAAATTTATAAATTACCCATTTTATCTTTTATTAAAAACATAGAATTTGTAGCTTGTTTAAGAAAACTGTCGTCTTATATTTAATCGGTTCCCAAAGGAAAAATGGGTATGTTATATATTTTTTTTGAGTGGAAACGACCGTAGGCTGGGTATGTTATAAATGGTAAAGGGTATAATGTTATAAATGGTAAAGGGTATAATGGGTATTCGGTTTTCGAACAAAATAGATATTTTATAAAAGAGTAAAGGATTGTTATCTTAAACAAGTTACAATTTTTTTATGCTTTTAATAAAGAGTAAAATGGGTATTTTATAAATTTAAAATGATTTTAACATAGAAAACAAAAAATGGGTAGATTTATGAGTTTGGGAATTTAGAGGGGGAAATAGGTAATTTTGATGTTGTTGAGGGGTATAGGTGAAATTCCCCCAAGAAATATTATTCAAAAATCATGAAAGTGTTATGATTAGATTGGAACAAGAAAGAAAAATTAAATAAATTCCCAAAGAGGAGGATAAAGATTGAAATTAAATGCAAGGGAAGGTGTCCTGCCACAAACAGAGATATATCTTGAAAAGAGTAGCAGGTCACGAATTTCACACACAACTCTTTTATAACTCTTATTCAGTATTAATTGCATTATACACCTGTGATCTGTCTTTTGTTTTTTTATATGATAGGTTACTTGTGATCTGTCAATGCCAAATTGTTAGTACATTGATTTTCTCTGCTCCTATTAAATAATATATACAACTTGTGTGGAAAAATAATTGTGAAATCTAGCCATGGGAGCTGTTCGGCAACAAGGGTTTAAGCCTCCTTAAAGCTTAATCCGCTTCCTTTAGCTTCCTTAGCCGCTTAATCCTGCCAAACACCAGTTCTTTAGCGTGGATTAAGAACTCCTCATTTAACCTCCTTTTGCTCGGATCTTAATCCTCTGCCCAGACCTTAAGGCACCTCTACCCTTTCATTTAGCTTCTTTAGCTTTCACCCATAGATTAAGACAACCGAACATCAGTTCCTTAGCACTCCTTAAGCTCTTAATCCTTCACTCTTAATTCTTTGTTGCCGAACAGCCCCATAATAATAAAGCTTTGTAATAATTTTTTGGGAATCTTTTCTAATTATTTCTGAATTTTCTGAATTGTACAGACATCAAATTGCTATTGTCAACAAAATTTACAATTTCTTTTTTGTATTTTACAAAATAGCAATATATTGATACATTATTTACATTATAGAACAACAAATTCTTTTTAAATTATATATGTATTATATCTGAATCACAAACTTTAAAACTTGCCGAATTATTATGGAGTTGCGTACTTTTCACTATGTATCAAGCAATAACGTTATATTAAATATGCTAAAATATTCAAGTGTAGTCTGAATTTGATGCGCTCTTGAGTAGTGACAATTCAAAATGACATGGCGTAAATAGCGCTATAGCGTTTTTGGACCACAATTCCTTGATAAAAAATAGACACGATAAAAATAATTAACCATCATCATTTTGACTATTAGGACTAGGGTTCTAAATAGCGCGCTATAGCGTTTTCGGACCATAAAAGCTATGACGCTATAGCAGTGCAATATGGCAATAGCGTTTTTTTTATCTATTCCGCTATGACGCGATAAACGCTATTTAAATATTTAATTAGGACCCATAAGTTTACATCAATTCCTAATTAAATTTATTTTCATATTTCTATAAAATAGTAACATGTCATTGCTTTTAATTATTATTACTATTTGTGTGAATTCATTCAAATTGAATAACACATAAAATCCAACTAATTTAATTTTCAGGTGGTCCGCAGGTGACATTGATTTCATGGCACAAAAAATCATATAATTATAGCATTGATATCCCAAGGCACCTCAAATCTGTTCTTACTCAGGCCAAAATAAATGAGCCCTTAAATACCATTATTTATTTTTTTGAAATGGATCCAATTTCCTTGGATAACCTCAAAATGTTTCATAATTTCCATACCTCTGTATTTCTAAGTTTCTACAATGAAACAAAATATCTGCCAAAATATTATTGCACAATAACAAGATGGCTTGAACTATCTACATACATGTATATTATTTTACAAATTACAAATAGGTTTGCTAACCAAAAAGGACTATTATTTTAATTAAAAAAAATGCAGGGGGGCCTAGGTAAACATTAAAAATATGCTCATTGATTTGTGGTAGATTTCATTTGCTATAGAAAGGATGACATTAATTGAACATTCTAAATAGCAATAATTTCTTATACCAATCCAAACCAAATAATTGTAGGGGCCGGTTCAACCAATAAATACAATTCCTAAATCCTACTGTTATAACTTATAACAATGTTTATAAACAGGAGACATCACCAGTGTTTACTGGCTCCATCAAAATATGATACATATATCACTATTATTGAGGGGACAATTTGGAGAATTTCCCAAAGAAGACAAAATAAAAAACAATATAGTCAAGAGATTCCCTGTTAATCTTCTGATTGAAATCAGTGGTTTGGTTATCATGTCTTGGTAACTTTCAAAAAAAAATTATCCTTAATTTTTATACAATGAATTATGGGTTATGTGATATTGTAAATATTTCAAAGTTGCACCGGTTAGGAAAAGAGAAAAGTTATATAATTAAAAATTAATTAATCTTGCAATAGCATTATGGGTTCAGAAAATTCTGGACCATCAAAAATAATAATTTTGTATCTATCTAAAAAATTTGTAAAACTTAAAAAAATATATATAAAATTTGATCTCTAAGCACATTTTAATATGGAGATCATGTTGAGCGGTTCAGATCGGTTGTTTGAGATAAGCATACGAGGCATATTGGGGCGAAAAATAATGGGACATATTAATCATACTCAACATATATTCATATTTCCCAAAAAAAAAATGAATAAATTTTATATCTAATCTAAATTGTCATTATTTTAATGGTAAAAAATGCCAAAAATTACAATGACAGAATGACTATTACCAAAAATATCTACTGAGATTAATTAAAGCATATCCAACAGGTGACATAACAGTGCCACGCTGGTAGATCTGGCCTTTTGTTGCCCCTTTTATAATAGTGTACACTGTCCTTTGGGCCCACATCTCTCCCTGCGCTCTGGGGTCCACTTTCGTTTCTTTTAGTGTAACTTTTTTTTCCAATACAACTGTATTGTATAGAGTAGAACTAGGGTGCTCCTAAGCTCACCAAGCCCTTCCGTGAGCGCGACTCTAAAACCTATCAAATTGACTTCAAACGACATTTTCAAACCGTTAGATGTTCAATCTATATTAAAATGTGCTTGGAGACCAAATTTTACATTTTTTGGAATTTTTTTACTATTTATTAAGATGGTTTGAAAATCGCTGTTTTCCAATGGTGCAGAATTTTAATAAAAACAGCGATTTTCAAACCATCTTAATAAATAGTAAAAAAATTCCAAAAAATGTAAAATTTGATCTCCAAGCACATTTTAATATAGATTGAACATCTAACGGTTTGAAAATATCGTTTGAAGTCAAGTTGATAGGTTTTAGAGTCGCGCTCACGAAGGACTTGGTGAGCTTAGGAGCACCCTAGTTCTACTCGTATTGTATAATTGTATTGCATCATTGCATGTCAGTAAGAAGAAAAATTTAAGTTGTGCTTTTCTTTTTTGGAAACAACTGTATAACTGTATTGCATAATTGCATTGCATGACCCTTTATAAATTCATCAAAGACTAGAGACAAAATTAATATACTTCATGTGGCTTTTTGCGCAATTATTATTCCCTGTTGAATTATACTATTGCAAATAAATAAAATACTGTTACTGAATCCTGAACTATACTGCATCTAATTTAAGAGTAAGGCTTAAAATGTTCCATTATTTTTCCGCTCTAATTATGCTTCATATTCTTATTTCTATAATAAAAGTTCAAATAGCCGACTCAAACCACTTAATGTGATCACTGTATTCATATATTAAAATGTGCTTGAAAATTTATGCCATGTATTCTTTCTCCAAATTTAATTTAATTTTTGGAAAATTTCCATTTTTTTTTAGATAGGTACAAACTCGTTATTTTAAAAAAAATTACGAACCATTCAAAAACATTGATATTGTACCTATTTAAAATTAGTAATTAAAAAAAATATAGTCTGCACATTTTAATATATCATATTGAGTAGTTCGAATTGATTATTTGAACTTTCAAAACGGAAATAAAAATGTCAGACATAATTGGAGCAGGAAAACACCAAATTTAAACTATATTATCTTAGTTAATTGATTTAGTTGTGGTTTTTAAAGGATTAAATTCAATAACTAGTATAAATAAATCATGATATGTAGGAAGCTTGAGAAAACACCAAATTTCTTTGCTCTATGTATGAGAATTAAGCAAAGTTCTAAATAGCGATTATAGATTTATAGCTTTTAAGGTCCGAAAAAGTTATAGAGTAGCTATAACGCAACCATAGCTAGCTATTTATAATTATTATAAAAGAAAAGTGGTTAATAGTATTATAGTTTTTGAGGTCCGAAAAAGCTATAACACAGCTATTGCATAGCTATAGCTAGCTATTTAGAACCCTCGAATTAAGTAATTGTTTATTAAGGGATAAGAGGAATGTGAGATAGTGTTAATTAATGCACTTGGATATTTGCAACCACTACAAGCAATTATTAATATATCTTAAACTCTAAGCGGTACATTCAGATTCTCGAAGTCAGGCATAATTAAACCTATCATGTGACAGATGACCATTAATTATGCTATTGATATTTATAGACAATCATGCATTAATTTAAGATTAATTTTAGTGGTATTATGTTAACTAGTATTATTTTAAGTAATTACTAGTATCATTTTAAATTTTAAATTTTTAAATTTTCAAAATTATTAAAATGAAAATTATAAATCGATCCCCATTCATACATAATAACATTCTTAGTTAAGTAACTACTGAGGATATATATATATATATATATATATATATATATATATATATATATAATCGTGTTGATCTATTGCCACAGAAGACCTGGAAGAAGAGACTTTTGTGGTTGAAGGCTAATATTTTAACGTATCTTGATTCATACACAAGGCACCAATTAACAACTCTCAATTGACTCCTACGGGGCTTGTAATTAATTAAATAAAATGTTATCAATTGACTACAAGTATTAGAATAAAAAATATTCTATATATGTATTTAGTATACCCTAGGCTAAGTAGTCAAAAAGGTTTGTGAACAAAGGAACTTTGAGCATTGTCATGTGCACCAAAAGACTAAAACAACAATAAAATAATTAAAATCTCAGGCAAGTGATAGCAAGTGATAGACATTGGTCTGAGCTATTTGATTCACATTAAGATTTGTACATACATATTTAAATTCATTTGAATTAAGTGCGCACAAATCTTAATGCGTATCGAAACGATACTGATCAAGTATTGAACCAAATTTGATCTGATACACATCGGACCACCTCACTCTCAAGACATTGTTTCTGAACTAATAAAATTTCGAATTCATTTTATATCAAGATTAAAAGGTCAAAAATAAAATATGTTAAAAAATGTTATTGACATATGCACAATGACAATGTCAATTGTAATGAAATTAAAAATAACCTTTTTTTTGTTGTCTTATATATTTCCTATATCTCTGTTTTGTGTTGTTTCATTTAAAAATTTACCTTCCACACCACCCCCCAATGACTTTGGGTACCATAAAACCCCACCTAAACCCTTTAGATTTTAGCTCTTGTTTTAATTACCCAAAGCATAGAAGAAGAAAGGGGGGGGGGGGGTTGAAAGTATCCCTACATGCCAACTATTTTGTCCCATTTTAATCTCTTGTCACGTGAGTAATTGGCCCCCCTCTCTCTCTCCTCTCATTTCGTTTCTAGCTAATAGTAACCAACTAATTACCTTGTCCTTTTTATACTTTCTTCTCCTAAGACACATATATGCCAACCATAATATCGAGGTTGGCTAATATCAAAATATTTGTTCTGGAAACGTGTTGCAATTAATTGGTTTTTCGATTTTCAAAGTTCAAATGGTCGATCCAAATTGTGCTTGGCGACTAAATTTTATATTTTTTGGAATTTTTTTACTATTTATTAAGCCAGTTTTAAAATCGCTGATTTCATAAACAGTGAAAAAAATTTGAATCATTGAAAACAACTATTTTAAAGCAGACTTAATAAAGAATAAAAAAATTCCAAAAAATGTAAAATTTGGTCTCGAAGCACATCTTAATGTAGATTGAATGTTGAACGGTTTGGATCGACTGTTTAGACTTTAAAAATGTAAAAACCGAAACATTTGTTCCACAGTCTAGGAACAAACGTTTTAACTGATGTGTACTATTTGCTTCCCTACAACCAAAACAGTAAAAAATATTGTAAATTCTTACTAAGTACTATAGAATAATGTGGCAGCTATATATATATATATATATATATATATATATATATATATTATGTGAATCTAGACTTTGGATACCACACTTTTTTTTTGGTGTTTTCACACTTTGTTAATTGTTAGCTATACATTTCTGAAATTAAACTGAAATAAATTTAAATTTAATTTCAAAGCACAACACTCATGCAAGTAATTTTGATTGTTTTTAGTGTTCAGAAATTGAATAAAAAGCTCATTCATTCCTGAGATGGATGAGCAAATATGAATTAATTTTTTTCTTGTCAACATAGCATTTTGAAAACAATTTGATTGAAAGAAATATAGCTATTTATGAAATTATCATATATCTCTAAAATTGCAAATAAAATTGCCACCTAGAATTTAAAACTGAAATGAAATTACCAATATAGATGCTCAAGCCTATAACTAAATAATATCCCACAAATAACTATGTTAAAAGATATGACAAAAAAAATATTTAATAAACACTTTCAATTAATCTAAGTCAAACAATATCATAATATACACTATATATATAATGTGAAATTTTTTACAATTATTATGTTGACCGTATACTATAAGAATGGGACAATATTCGCGAGGGTAAACAAATACTATTGTCTAGGATACATCGACTGAAACGTGTTATTTCTGAGTATATCGGTATTACCGACAGAAGTATCCGCGATGATACCGTCGGCAAAAAATATTTCTACTCTTGCGGATACTGTTCCATTATTGTAGTATAATTATTTCCTCCAAGTTTAGTTTCATTAAAAACATGCTTCCATGCATGACCATTGAGCAAACTAGCTAGCAAGGTTGTCATATAATTAAGTTTGCACCCTTATCATGAGTACTAGAGTTATTAAATGATGGTTACAACTGTAGATTGGCATGTATGCAGTAGCATTTAAAAAATTTCTTTTCTTGATATGTCCTGTCTAGTTGGCCTTATCTCATGCAAGTTTGGATCATTAATGGATAAATAACCTCAAGTTAGAAATCTTGACCCACCCATATATTAACTCCTGCCTCTTTGTCTGATGCAAAATATATACCTACCCTTGGATTGAATCCTTTGGACTCTTTAATGTTCCTTCAATCAAAGACTGTTGATCTGATCATGCTTCATGCGCTTGTTGGTAATGTGAATAAAATTTGTCATGAAAATTTATACAACTCTGACTCTGAAACCTATATTTTAAGAGAAAGAAATGAAGCCACAGACCAAATTCCT
Organism: Carex myosuroides; assembly: GCA_028015225.1. Lineage (NCBI taxonomy): Eukaryota > Viridiplantae > Streptophyta > Magnoliopsida > Poales > Cyperaceae > Carex > Carex myosuroides. The sequence continues at coordinate 13,974,294 of CM051491.1, read as the reverse complement.
GTTAAACAATATTGTTATTTTTTTTTTAAGTTAAAGTTGAAGATCAAGCCAGCAAAATATTTAATATAGAAGATATTTATCCGGATTTTCATACTCCGAATAAAATTAAAAAATGGTAGCGGATCGGATGAATAACAGATAATACCAATATAATAATTAATTTTATTCTATTTTACAAATATAACATCAAAACTCATATTCATTTCGCACATATGCAATCACACTACTAATGAAAAAATAAATATGCAATTAATTCCAACTAAATTATTTTTTATAAAGTAAGAGAATTTAAAAACATAAATATCTCTTCAAATAAATTCATTTATTTAACTAAATAACAAAGTATGCAAATAAAAGTAACATGTTTAACATTTTTCTTATTAAAAAAACATACACTAAATAACAAAAAATAACAAAAGTATATCTAATTATACTAAACATTATCATATAAAATATCACGGAAATAAATTTCACCATCACTAATTATTTCTCAAACATTGTCATATAATTTTATTTTATATAATTAACCTATAGGGTAACGGGTACGAAATAGCCTTTACCCGTATCTGTACCCGTTTAGCTAACGAATTTTTTTTCTTATTCATACCCATACCCGATAAACTAACGAAAAAAAATCATATCCATACCTGCCTTATCAAATACGAATTACGGTTCAATAGAATAAACGGTTAAAATCAGGAATATTTACCATGATTGCATTTTTTACATGCATCTAACATTGTAAATTAAATTAGAGAGCAAAAGAGGGGAGAGAGGGAATATTCTATTATTTAGAACGAAGGTAAAAATAATAATTTAGAAGGATAAATATGAGAGCTAAAATTTCGGAAGGACAATATGTAATTTTAAAATTGTAGGTTGCGTTTGGATGGGGTAAGAATAGAGCTAACCTTGGGTTAGCTTCACTGTTCTTAACTTTGGGTGATCCAAACAACAATTAGAAATTTGGGTTAGCTCAAGAATAGCTCTATTTTACTAACCCATAGAAATGGTGGGTTAGCAAGAATAGAGCTAGTGGGGTTAGTGATATTAATAAAAAAATAGTTTTCATTACTTCAATTAGAGTTAATTTAAATATTAAATTATTATTAAATAAAATATTTGATTAGTATTAAATAAATATAATATTAGATTAGATTAGTGTTAAATAAAATATTAGTTTAAATATTAAATTTAATATAATATTAATTAAAATATTAGATTAGTATTAAATAAATATAAATCAAATTAGATTAATATTAAATAAAATGTTAGATTAAATATAATAAATATTAATTTAAAATTTTATTATAATATAATATTAGTTTAAATGTTAAGTGTTAAATGTAATATAATATTAGTTTAAATATTACATTAGTAAATATAATATCAGATTTGATTAGATTAGTATTAAATAAAATATTATATTAAATATAATATAATATTAGTTTAAATATTAAATGTAATATAATATTACTTTAAATATTAAATTAGTATTAAATAAACTATTAGATTAAATATAATATAATATAATATTAGCTTAAATATTAAATATAATATAATATTAATTTAATTAAATGTAATGTAATATAATATTAATTTAAATATTAAATGTAATATAATATTAATTTAAATATTAAATGTAATATAATATTACTTTAAATATTATATGTATTAAATAAAATATTAGTTTAAATATTAAATGTAATATAATATTAGTTTAAATTTTAAATGTAATATAATATTTTAGTTTAAATATTATATTAGTATTAAATAAAATATTAGATTAGTATTAAATAAATATAATATTAGATTAAATTTGATTAGTATTAAATAAAATGTTGGATTAGTATTGAAAAATATTAGTTTAAATGTAATATAATATTAATTTAAATATTAAATGTAATATAATATTACTTTAAATATTATATGTATTAAATAAAATATTAGTTAAATATAATATAATATTAGTTTAAATGTTAAATGTAATATAATATTAGTTTAAATGTGAAATGTAATATAATATTTTAGTTTAAATATTATATTAGTATTAAATAAAATATTAGATTAGTATTAAATAAATATAATATTAGATAGTTCTATTAGTATTAAATAAAATATTAGATTAGTATTGAAAGATATAGTTTAAATGTAATATAATATTAGTTTAAATATTCAATGTAAAAATATTAGATTAGTTTAATCAATATTTTATTCATTCCCTCCATCGCTATTTCAAATATACAATCCAAACGACATTTTTACTAACCGGAATAGTCCAAAGTTAGCACTATTCTCAAACGACTCGGGTTAGCACTATTCTCAACCACTAACCCAAAAATCGCTATTCTTGCACTAATCCTTGCACGATCCAAACGTACCCGTAGTAAGATAAGAATCAGTTTGTAATCTAGTGACAAAGTATATGATTCTCATGTGGAAGGTTATGGGTTCGAAACCCACAAAGTAGGGAAATCTTCTGTAATGTAACATAGGTTTCACCTTTCATTTCAAAAAAAAAAATTGTAGTCAGATAAATATGAGATTTCTTATGCTGTAAGGACAAAATTATTTATTATTAAATAATCCAATTAGAAAATTAAATGGTGAAATCCATCTATAATTTTTTTTTTTTGGGGTTTTCATCTATAAAAAAATAGATTGGGTAGTTCTTGCACACAATTAGCTTGCATTCTTGGATTCCTTTCTCTAAAGTCGAGATTAACTAATATTCCTTTTTTGGGTTTTTTTTTCTATAAAAAAATAGATTGTGTACTCGTTGCACGCAATTATTTGCCCTACTTGTCCTCTTATAATGCAGGCTTTGTGATAGTTTCGATTCATACAAAACTAATATATCTTCTCACTTTTTATTCTTTTTTTTTTCTTCTGAAAATTGTATATTTTCCCAAGAAAGTACTGTATCAGCCTCTTATACAAATGAGACAGTTGCTGTGGCGTGCATTGCTTCAAGTAAGGTCAAAAGAAAAAAAATTATATATATATATATATATATATATATATATATATGAGTAGAACTAGGGTGCTCGAGTTCACCAAGTCCTTGGTGAACTCAAGTCCAAAACTCATCGGATCGGCTTCAAACGACGAATCCGACCGTTGAAACCCGTCTACCTTACGAGTGATGTGTTCACATGCAAAAATTTTAAAATTTGAAATTAATTTTGCATAGAGTCAAGTGGTCAAAATTAGAAGATTAATAAATTAATTTTAATGCATTAATTTTTTGACGTTTTTTTTGACCGCTTGACTCTATGCAAAATTAATTTCAAAATTTAAAATTTTTGCATGTAGACCCATCACTCGTAAGGTAGACGGATTTCAACGGTCAGATTCGTCGTTTGAAGCCGATCCGATGAGTTTTGGACTTGAGTTCACCAAGGGCTTGGTGAACTCGAGAGCACCCAAGTTCTACTCTATATATATATATCTTGGAATTCATTGACTAATATTAAATAGGGTGACTTATGAGATGAGTCCAAATATATGTAGCTATTGCATCTCTAACACAGTACCTTCTGTTCAACCAAGTGAAGACAATGTTATCTGTCTTATGCTAATAATTTAGTATTTTCTATCACATTTTCCTAGGCTTTTTTATGGCTGACAATGCATATTTTAATTTTAATTTTTTTTTCTCAAACAATGAAATTAATCAATTTTTTTATTATTTTTTAAGATTAATGTGAGTTTTGTACCAAATTGATGGCATTTATGTGCTTAGTTGATTTAGCAAATAAAATATTGCAAATTTCACATCTGTCATGCTTGTCATTGATAATATGGGCAGTGATAAACTAGAATTACTCTTCTTAATTTCTTCTCAAAAAATGAAATTCATCAATCTTAATTTCTTAAGATAAATGTGACTGCTTTTGTACCAAATTGAGGCATTTATGTTCTTAGTTAATTTAGCAAATAAAATATTGCAAATTTCACAAATGTTAAACTTGTCATTGAAAATTATGGGCAGTGATGAACTACAAAATATATATATAGAGAGTGGCTAATATCAAAACGTTTGCACCAAGGTCCTTGTGCAACCAAGTTGTTTTTGGATTTTTAAAGTCCAAACAGTCAATCCAAACCGTTAGATGCTCAATCTATATTAAAATCTGCTTGGAGACCAAATTTTACATTTTTTGTAATTTTTTTACTATTTATTAAGCCACTTTGAAAATTGCCGATCCGGGTGAACAGTAAAAACAGTGCAACCAAATTCTGGGCCATGTGATCAGCAATTTTCAAAGTGGCTTAATAAATAGTAAAAAAATTATAAAAAAAAATGTAAAATTTGGTATCCAAGCAGATTTTAATATAGAGATCACATCTAACGGTTCAGATCGACTGTTTGGACTTTGAAAATTCAAAAACAACTTGGTTGCACGAGGGCCTTGGTGCAAACGTTTTGATATTAGCCACACACTCTCTCTCTCTCTCTCTCTCTCTCTCTATCTATATATATATATATATAGGAGTTGGCTACGATGCTAGCATAGAGGGTCTCCGTGCTACGGCTCAATATTTGAGTTTTCAAAATCCTAACGGTCGATCCGAACCGTTGAACACGATCTCCATATGAATATGTACTTGCAAACCAAATTTCACATTTTTTAGAATTTTTTTACTATTTTTTTAGATAGGTAGAAAATCACTTGATCTGAATGGTGATTTTCTACCTATCTAAAAAAATAGTAAATTGTTTTTGAAAAATGTAAAATTTGGTTTGCAAGTACATATTCATATGGAGATCTGTTCAACGGTTCGGATCGACCGTTAGGATTTTGAAAACTCAAATATTGAGCCGTAGCAAGGAGGCCCTCTATGCTACGCGTAGCATATTAGCCAGATTATATATATATATATATATATATTAATTACTCTCTCAATTTCCTTTGTGTTTATGTTTTCAAGGTGGGGCAATGTCTCCAATTAACAATTGTTTAATTTTATTCCATTCATAGAAAATTGATGGAGCTAGTTTGCAGGGTTTTTGTTTTTATTCCATTCTTAGAAAATTGAGAGAGCGGCCAGCCTGGCCGCGAACGCCGGGTGAACGCTAGAGTACTGCCTGAGCGATGGTCCCCTCTCCGTTTCAGTAGTACCGTGGCTAGTTTTGTACTATTTATATTTGGTATACTATGTTTGGTGCTTTATGTTTGAATTATCCTGTTCTTTTGTATGTGTGCTTTTATGGTACTATTTTTATATTTTTCAGATAAAATAAAGTCTCATGATAATGCTAAACAGAAAAATACTACAACAATAACAATAATAGTACAACATAAAATATAAACAGAAAATATTAAAAAAAAATTGAATAAGTGCTTAAACAACAGAATAAGTACTTTAAAGATTAAAGGCACACCAATTTGCGCATTTCGAAATAAATTGAGTCGGTGTGAGTGAAACAAGTACCCAGAAAAATAAAAAAAAAAATAATATTACAATACAATAAAATTGCACTACATAATCACAAAGCAGATCATGTACAAGAAGAAAATATTTTGTGTGTAAAAATAAAATAAAAAAATGAGGTAACCAGCCAGACTCTGGCCGGCTTCTGGGGAAGAGAAAACCGGTCAGAATCTGGCCGGTTTGGACATTTTGCGAAAAACCAAGGAATTCTGAGTATATTTATTAATTTGTAATTAACTTTGGATATTAATAAAAATGTCGGAAGCATGACAGATGTGAAATTTGCAATATTTTATTTGCTAAATCAACTAAGCACATAAATGCCATCAATTTGGTACAAAACTCACATTAATCTTAAAAAAATAATAAAAAATTGATGAATTTCATTGTTTGAGAAAAAAAATTAAAATTAAAATATGCATTGTCAATTTGTCAGCCATAAAAAAACTAGGAAAATGTGATAGACAAAACTAAATTATTAGCATAAGACAAAAGAGCATTGTCTTCACTTGGTTGAACAGAAGGTACTGTGTTAGAGATGCAATAGCTACATATATTTGGACTCATCTCATAAGTCACCCAATTTAATACTAGTTAATGCATTCCATATATTAATTACTCTCTACAATCACTTAACTATTGTCCTTTGTGTGTGTACTAATGTTAGGTGTTTATGTTTTCAAGGTGGGACAATGTCTCCAATTAGCAATTGTTTAATTTGATTCCATTCTTAGAAAATTGATGGAGCTAGTTTGCAGGGTTTATGTAATGTGCTAATTGTATGCTACATATTTATAAATTATAACAATGATTCATTGGTATTGTATGTCCTTTAAATATTAATTTTGAGTTTTGACAATCACACCGTAACTAATTCTAATTTAGATAATTAGCATACACATATGATAATAAAAGTCTCCTATTCATAAATACACTTCATGTTCAATTTTTATAATAGATATCTAAAAAATTAAGAATCTTTTTTTTTTTTTTGACAATCAGCTTCCATCTCTTGGGTTGTCTAAATAATAACATTTTAATATTAACAAGGACATAATCAATTTTCGATCTAGCGATAAAAAATAACGCTTTCTGCGTAGGAGGTAGTTTGCAATCCGGATGGAGGGTCCTTGTGAATATTGGGATTTTGAATGCTAAATCTCTATCTTTTTATAAAAAAATATTTACAAAAAAGATTGACTAAAATAATGCCCTATTTATTATTATCAAATCGTTATTTTTCATGACATCTTTTTTGTTTTATACAATCTATAAAAGTAAAACAAAATGAAATTTAAAAACGACCCCACAAAGGGGCACTTCAGTCCAAAATAAAACATGCAAATAATAAATCTATCTCGGCCTTTAATTTTAGATCCCAAAAAAAAAAAAAATGAAGACATATATTTTGGGCTTTTAAAAGCCTGTGACACTTGAAAATGATATGGTCCTTTTTGGGCCTCTTCCTTTTCACCACCAACATTCGATGATTCATATCATCATATTTCGTTTTCAAAATTCAAATAATAAATTCAAACTGTTCAATGAAAATGATCAAATTTTATATTTTTAGATTCTTTTACTATTTTAAAAAATAAATAGAAAATCACCCAATTTAAAATTCTGGACCATTCAAATTCAGATAGAATAGTTGAATGTAGTGGTTTGAAAAAACCCGCCCGGTACAGGACCAGACCGGCCAACCCGTGGATCGGCTCCGGACCGGCCCGAGCCCGTGGCAACCCGTGGACTGGACCGTCCAAATGAGTGGACCGAGTTAACCAAGGCGCGAATCTGGGTTTTTGGACCCAACCCGGGATGACCCGACCTGTTTGAACCCCCGGTCCCGGACCGGATCGGACCGGATCAAACTGATCGGATTCAAAATAATGATGATTTACGTAGGATTTTGGCTTAGGTTTTGCATATTTTCTCGCACTTATGTTTAATTAATTAGAGAAAAAGGCTACTGTCACCCTTCTTTATGTTTTATTACAGAAAATAAGTTTTGGAACTATTTTACACCAAATGGAACAAGAATCGGGTCAATCAGATCATCTACGCTTATCGACGAAGTCTCTGTTACGGTCCGTATTGTCCAATACAGACCAAGCCTAACACAGACCAGGAGATAGTGCGATACGCATTAAAACCCTCAGCAACAAGGTCTCAATACGGACCGTATCACCTGATACGGACCGTAACCGAAGGCGCCTCTTGGGAATTAACTGCCGACAGCTGTATCCAGATCAGTTCCTTAGCCCCTACTCAATCTCCAGACGTCCCTCCACTCCTATATAAGGCCCATGGGCAGAAGAATAACTTATCTTTGTAATTAGGGTTAGATTTGATTAAAAAGAGAAGAGAAGAGTGCTTGTAACCATGCCGTTCTGCGGCTAAGTTCATTTTCTTAGGGCTAGGCAGTAAACCTTGTTACTCTTGATGTTTTGATATATATATTTTCTGTTGATTATGATTTCTTGTTGTTTAATCGAAATGCTTTTGTGATTTATTATCTCTTCATCTAACTTCGATGATCTAGTTTAGTCTGTTAGGGTAGTGACAGTACTTTAATGGTAAGAGAAACTATTTGTACGAATTAGCCTCGTTGAGATCTATTAGGTTTATGTGAAGAAAACCTTAGCGGGGAAACCATAAACCAGAACAACAAAACGCGAACCAAGTTCCATCATTTGCGTAAGGAAACTCGCAGTGATCTGTGTAGTAACTTGTGTATTTAAGAGATCAGTCATTTGCATAAGATAACTCGCAGTGTCCTATGTAGAATCTCGATGAAAGGTCTGTCATTCTTGCGTAACATAAATCGTAGTGACCTATGTGGTGTCTTTCATAAAACAACAACAGAAATTAGACTCGACAGGAATATATTATCAAAGCAGATTGAGTAGCAATGGTGTGTCGAAACCCTAGGAACTCTCATATCTATCTTTATTTTAATTACTTTTAATTGCTTCCTAATTTACATTGATCACAACAACAACTCTTAATTTTCAGATTTCGTCTAGCCTTTTGAAAGATTGTGATTCGATCGCTCAAAACTCTGAATCAATATTCCTTGTGGATCGACCTCGAATATACTACTCGATAAGATTGTGCGCTTGCAGTCCGAACCGATAGCATTTCCGAATTTATAAATATTAAAAGAAATATCGCTCTCTTTTGAGTGATCACAAGGTCATAGCCAGTGTTGAAGTTCAGTGAGCTTCTGATGCTTCCTTTTTTATATATATTTTGTAACGCTGCTTAGAACCTGGTAACATTTTGTATGGAACTTTTGCAGACTATGGTTATGAAGTGGTTCACGTTGGAATGTGCTTGATGTGAATCGCATGTAAACTTTTGGTACTTTCTCTACTTAATTATTGTAATCCAGGTATAAAAATTCTAGTTTGCCCTTCAAAGTTATTCACCATTCTGTAATTCTGAGACTGGTAAAAATAGACTAATGGCTAATGTACAGCTGCGTGTTTGATTTCGAGTTATTGGACTATGATAATTTTAGGAGGCCTGCTTAAATTGTTGGCCCAAAAAACAGGCAACCCTCTTTGATTTAATGTTTTCTTGGAGAAAGTAGGCAGCCCTCTTTGATTTCATGAGTGTTGTCATTGTTAGTGTTGGTGTCCTAGACCCAGATTATATGTATGATATGTTTAGTTTATTAGTGAATGATTTTATCATTTTGTACCATGAGTATTTATATTAGTGGATCATTTGAGTTGATGACTTAAATTGTAGAATTTCACAATGAATAAATTTGTTTACTCTTAAATGTCCCTTATCTTGACAATCAGCAAGGTACACTGGTTGACTATATAAGATAAGTGTAGTGATTAGATGATGGCCATGTTCTATAGGTTATACGATAAGGAGTTATCGATCTAATCACACATGTGCATACATGGAGATGTATGGCACTGGACAGACCTAAGAATAAAATATCATATGGATTGTGTTCTGTGTCATTGATATTTCATTGTGTTTAGAATTCTTTGGTTGAGATATTTATTTTTCTTACATAAGGGATCTGTATTGTTGGTACTGTCCAACGCTCTCTTTAACCAGGAGTTATAAAGGCAGTTACTGCAGTGCATATAACTTATGCGGAAGAACGATACGTATCAAGAAACCATTGTCCCTTATATGTTAATATAAGCGATGATATCTCTGGGCCCCTTGATAAAGTTTGTATTATGTGCATGCAATATGATTATATGATAATCATATCATAATTAAACTTAAAGAAATCAAGAAAGAATAATTAGTAAGGATGACACATTCCGACCTTACGATTATTTGGATATCATGAGGCAAGGAATTGACACAACAACATTTTAATGTTACAGGGATCGTGATTTTGCATTGTGTTTTTTCATCCACATCATTTGGGTAATCAATATACCATGGCTAGTTGTATCATTGATTTATGGAATTAAAATGTTTAATTCCATTGCCATAATGATGGGATCCCATAGGGTCACACCATATGAAAGATTAAAAGAAAATATATTAATAAAACATATGTGATATGTATATAATATGTGCTATGTTAATTATAAGGAGTTATAATTAATTTGTACAAATTATTTGTTATTAATATATGAACAATTTTTATGACAGAGAGATGTTGTAAAATAATTCTAGTAATATTTAAAGTATGTGTGACATATTTTAAATGAGTTTTTGACACATGAGAGATGCATATAAATTAACATAGAATATTAATTTATATGTTGGCCTTTTAATGTATGGGATTGTTGACTTAATTAAATATTAATATGATTAATATTTTTAAGCCCAAAGCCCAAATATATGCTGGAGAGAATTGATTAGTGATGGCATGATTTAAGAGATATTTAAATATGTCATTAAATCTAATCAATTTCATTAAAGAGGAAAGAAATTTCTGGACAGATTTTTTAGGTAACTTTGAACTGGAATTTGAAAGGGTAAATGCTAACCATTCTGGATGTATGACCTATCTAATCTGTAGCCCTTGGAGTCTAGAATCCAACGGTGAAGATTTCAAGTCATTTGGAGTTACCTAGAAAAAGATATAAGAGTTTTAGTACCGAAAGGTCAGAATTTTCTGTGACAGATATCTTGGCCGAAATTTGCTCTTTTCTCCTCTCTCCCATTTTTCTGTCATGTGTTGAGATCTAGAAATCCTTTAAGAAGTTTTTAGAAATTAAGAAGAGGGTTAAACTAGGATTAAGGTTCTACTTGTTAATCTCTTACTAGCCTTAGAGATACAAGTATTTCTTCAATCTTTCGGTGGATACCTAAGGAGGCTCGTCATTTGAAGGGCTAAAGCACAACCACCGTTGAAAGAGAAAGGGAATAATTAAGAAGTTGCTAAGCAAAACAACCCTTCTTGATTTGATTTGGAGATAAAATTCAAGGTATTATGTTATTTCCTTCTTCATTAGGTTAATTAAGATTGTTTCTTACACTTACAATAACTAGATCGTTTGTTTTGAGTCGAATAAATTTTTTGTTTTATTCCTTGCTATCTAAGCATCAAAACTTTCAATTGATATCAGAGCTAGGGCTATTGTGAGTGTTTTAGAACAATAATTTTGCCTAATGAGTTAATTAATTGATTACTTAAGTCATAAGTCTCTTGTGAATGCTTCTCTGGAAATTTCAGGGCTGTGATTTTTTGATGAAATAATTTTTGTACGAATCCCTTTGAAGTAATCATGGTGAAATATATTTTTTAGATGTTACTTTGGTATGTCTAATAACCAGAAAAATTTATTTTAACTGTTAAAATTAATTAAATCTGGACGAACTAAAAATAGTTAAAACGTGGGTTTCCAGTTTTCTGCTTGCTTGAACCGTGACTAGTGTGTCATGTTTTTGTAATATTTTTTGTTCTGTAAGGAATTTTGCCATGAAATTTTAAAGGTAGTTATAGGACTGTACGATGAAGCTCTACCCCAAAAGTGGTGATTTTTGGACAATCTTAGATAACTTTAATTTCGGATCCAAAACAGGGACAACAAGAAATAATATTTCAGGGTATATTTTTGAAAAATTGTTTAAAAAAAATTTATGTGATAAATGTCCATACCTCTTGTATGCAATCAGTATAGGTCTTGTAAATGACCTTATGAATGATATTTGAGGGTCAAATAATTTTCAAAATAGTCCTTGAATCCTAGATTAATTAGCGACATTAATAAGTTGTGTTTGCTTGAGGTTTGTGTACCACTATGCAAACATCTAGGGATTATGTGATAATCTAATTTTAAATGTCTTAATTAATTTTTGGAGAAGGGAGAAGCATAAGACCCAGAGATTATGTAACAAGTAATTTGGAATTAATTAACAAGTAAATATATGAAAGGATCATGTGGATGCAAATGTTGCATGTATTTGTGCTAACTTTTCTTTTGAAGGAATAAAAGTGGGTTTTGTATGGTCATGATATTCAATGCCTTGTGTGTTCTATTTGTGAATGAATGTGATTGCTTGTAAGCGGCCTTTGGTGCCCCATGAATATTTAATTAGATTAATATAATTAAAAGTCAAGAATGTTAGGTTGCCTATCATGTATTTATTCAAGGCTTGCATGCCAACTATTAAAAAATGAGAATTCTTTTTATGTAATTTATTTTTCCAATTTCATTTAGAAATAGTTCTAAGTAGGAGTTTGGGGTAATTTAAATTACATGTATATGGAGGCACATCAACCATGAAGATGGAAGATGAAATAAGTCAAGGCGAAAGGAGTTTCGCAAGACCATACAAAACTCACAACAAATGTTGTGATTGATTATTTTTATTAAATGTGTCATAGGATAAGTATGAGTGTATGCTTACATGACCACCAATAATCAATTAAATGTCCCAACTAATATTAGGCACTTTTCCCTCCCTTCTCTATCCACAACAAACCATCGATCGATAGTTGGCGAGCCCTACCCAAGTGGGCGTCACTTTCAATCTTTGGGAGTTGTGGGGCATGTCGGACATGTTAAACCAAATAGAGTTAGGTTAGCTTAACAAGGGACCTAAACGGTTTAGGGTCTTGGGGAAAGGATTGCATATACATGAAAATGTATTTGCAAGCCAAGAGTTACATGGAGATGTAATTAGCAAGGAGTTGCTTACCTAAAATAGCCTAGTTTAAGTTTCATGCCGACGCTGGCTTAGGCTAAGGTGAAAATATAGATCTTGGTCCTACTACAAATAGGGACAACATTTCTTTTAATGTATTTGTGGTATAAATGTTTTTCAGTAAACTAAACTCAAACCTTAAATGTTGTAGATCATGACAACAGCAAATTCTTCAAACTCTTTCTTGCGTTCTCTCTTGGAGAAGGAACGTCTCCGCGCTAACGGAACCAATTTCATTGATTGGGACCGTAACCTAAGAATCGTTCTTAGGCACGAGCGCAGGGAGTATGTTCTTGACAAACCTATCCCTGATGAGCCTGACAAGAAGTGGATGATCACAAAGTCTATGAAAAACACGTGGATGACGAGCATGAGGTTAATTCTCTCCTCATTGCCATGATGGAGGGTGAACTCCAGAAGCAGTTCTTGGAGAGCACCTCTTATTTCATCATGGGCAGGCTCAAGGAAATGTTCCAAGAGCAGGCCCGTCATGAGAGGCATAAGGTGACTATGGATCTCATCTCTTGCAAGATGTCGGAGGGGAGCTCTGTCAGTGCGCATGTTCTCAAGATGATGAGCATGATTTCGCAGCTGGAGAGGCTTGAATCTCCTGTGGGCAAACAGTTGGCCACAGATATCGTGCTGGGGTCGCTCCTGCCTAGCTTTTATGGGTTTAAGATGAACTACCACATGAATGGCTGGGACAAGAGCCTTCAGGAGCTTCATGGAATGCTCAAGACTGCCGAGTCTGATATCAAGAAAAGTTCTTCATCGGTCTTAGTAGTTTCTCAGGGGTCTGGCAAGTCCAAGGAGAAGAAGGGAAAGAAACGCAAGGCTTCAAAGGCAAAAGGAAATGACAAATGACTTAATAGGTCTTATACATAGTGATGTATGTGGACCTATGGGTACTTGTGCAAGAGGAGGTTTTAGATACTTCATCACTTTTACCGATGATTTAAGTAGATACGGGTATATCTACTTAATGAAGTAAATGTCTGAATCCTTTGAAAAGTTCAAAGAATTCAATAATGAAGTTGAGAACCAACTCAATAAAAGGATCAAAGTCTTCCGATCTGATTGAGGAGGTGAGTACTTGAGTCAGCAGTTCCAGGCTTATCTTAGGGAGTGTGGAATTGTTTCACAACTCACACCTTCAGGAACGCCACAATGGAATGACGTATCTGAGAGGAGGAACAGAACCTTGCTGGACATGGTTCGTTCCATGATGAGCCGAACTATCATGCCTTTAAACCTTTGGGGCTATGCGCTTGAAACCGCCGCTTTTATTATAAACAGGGTTCCATCAAAGTCTGTTGAGAAGACACCATATGAGATATAGATTGGAAAGGTTCCAAACTTGTCTTTTCTTAAAATTTGGGTATGCGAGTCGTATGTCAAGAGGTTGATATCCGACAATCTTGAACCAAAATCAGATAAATGTTTCTTTATAGGTTATCTTAAGGAAACTCGAGGATACTACTTCTATTACCCATCCGAGAACAAGGTTACAGTTGCTCGGCATGCGGTATTCTTGGAGAAAGAGTTTCTCTCAAGAAGGAATAGTGAGGTTGAGATATCCCTTGAAGAGGTTCAAGGGAGTGACCATGAGCCTTTAGTGGGAGACACTGAAGCCAGTGGGAGCGGGACAGGACTTGTCCCTCAAGTGGTTGAGGAAGAAGTCCAACCACCATCTCAGACTCCAGAGGCGCAGCCCGTAGAAGAGCTTATTCCACAAGAGGTTGTAGAAGAAGCTCATCAAGAGGCTCCAGAGCCCGTCATACGAAGATCCTCAAGGGTAGTCCGTGTGCCTGAGAGGTACATGGGTCTTCATGAGGTGACGGTGTTGGATACCGAAGATCCCATGACCCATAATGAAGCAATGAATAGGCCCGACTCCGATGAATGGCTAGGAGCCATGGAATCTGAAATGAAATCTATGTATGACAACCATGTTTGGGACTTGGTTGTTCCACCTCAAGGGGTCAAACCCATTGAAAATAAGTGAGTCTTCAAGAGAAAGACCGACATGAATGGAAACTTGACTGTCTACAAGCACGGCTGGTTGTGAAAGGGTACTGTCAGATTCAAGGAGTTGATTATGACGAGACCTTCTCGCCCGTTGCTATGTTCAAGTCTATCAGGATTCTTTTAGCATTGGCTGCTGTTCGCGCGAAAGCGCAACGCAAGTTTCGGTACACTTGAGGGCGTACCTTTTAAAACCACGCTTACACTTCACGAGTAAGGGTTGCAAGTGCACAACCCCTATCGAGTAATATAATCGGGTATCGATCCACAGGGACGGGCAATTGCTGGGTTAGAATCCACCGAACTCAATTAAAAACTAGAAGTGAGAAAGATTGGGTTTGGTATTTAAGTTCCTAAAAGATCAATTCAAACAAATCGAACAATGCAAACAGATGTAATAAAGTGCTAGAAGAAATGTAAACTGTGTTTTGATTATGGATAAAAGGCGTTTCCAGGGTTTCAGACTTCATCTGTGATCTGCCTCTAGTGGTACGGCCCGTACCAAGTTGGTACGGCCAGGCCGTACTCTACTTGGTGAGGCAAGGCCGCACCACTCTGGTAAGACCCGTACTGGCTTGCAAGAACAGAGCTTACTAGTTCGAGTTGATGCATTTCTTGCTGGTACCTTGTGCTAAACTCTTTAGAAAGGTTCAATTGACCACGCCTAAGGTTCCTAAGCCTCAACTCTCGTGTATTGGATCAGAATCTAGGTTGGAATGCAATTGATTGCCTTTTAGGGATTTCTACACCTCAATTTTCATATGTTGGTACAGATCTACCCTAGCTGGTTGATTGGAGACCTAAGGTACCCTCTGATCTGTCAATTAGAGGGGAATTCAACCTCTCGGCTTCAATTCGAACAAGTCTACCCTAAGCAATTGATTTGGTTGAGAGATTGAGATGATCACATGACCTTGATAGGTTTGATCTAGACCTAGAGGTTCACCATACACAATCACAGCAAGCAAAGCAAGAGATAGCAAAGAAATCACAATCAATCAATCAAAAGAGTTCATACAAGATACAAGTCAAAGAAAGTCAAAGCAAATCAAGAATCCATCTCAAAACCCTAGAAACTAAAGCAACTACTCACAGCACATGATCTGATCTAAAAATGCAATAAAAGAGGTAAAGAAAGCCATGGATCGAAGGGATCGAGTGGAGGAGGCTTGATCCATCGAGTTTCGCCTCTTTCCTCTTCCTTCCTTCTTGCTCCTAGCTCGTCAGCTCTCTTTCTCTCTCTTACTGTGCTCTCAAATGTTTCTGGAATGAAAAGCTCTCGAAATTGGAGAGCTCCCCGCCTTAAATAGCCTCTGCCAAGATTTGAATCTGTCAGGCCGCCTTTAGGTACGGCCCGTACCAAAGTGGTACGGCCTGGCCGTACCAGGCGTGATGAGCTGAAATCGGCTAAGTCCGGTGAGACCCGTACCAAACCTGGTAAGGGCCGTACCAGATCATCCCAAATCGCCGTTTCTTCGTGTGTTTTGCTCCAAGCCTGCAGAAAACAAACAAACACTCAGCAGTACCAAATTCTAAAGATATATCGATGAAATGCACATGATTCTGGTGAATTAGGGCACGAATCTGGTACTAAAACAGGCCTAAAATAGACTAAATATGCGAGGTATCAGCTGCATTTTATGACTATAAAATATGGCAAATGGAGTCAAAACCGCCTTTCTAAATGGTGATTTAGAGGAGGTTGTGTATATGACACAACCTATGGGTTTTGTGGATCCAAACAATGCTGAAAAGGTATCCAAGCTTCAACGATCCATATATGGATTAAAGCAAGCATTCAGGAGTTGGAATATTCGTTTTGACAAAGAGATCAAAAATTTTGATTTGTCAAGTGCGATGAAGAACCTTGTGTATATAAGAAAGTGAGTGGGAGCTCGATTATATTCCTAGTTTTGTATGTAGATGACATACTTATGATTGGGAATGACATCTCCCTTATTGGATCT
This sequence comes from Carex myosuroides, assembly GCA_028015225.1. Classification (NCBI taxonomy): domain Eukaryota; kingdom Viridiplantae; phylum Streptophyta; class Magnoliopsida; order Poales; family Cyperaceae; genus Carex; species Carex myosuroides. Next base: position 13,957,720 of record CM051491.1, on the reverse strand, counting down.
GTCAAGTTATCATTGATGAAGGTGTTCTCAATGAAAGACTTGGGCGAGGCTACATATGTGCTTGGTATACGAATTTATAGAGATAGATTCAAGAAGCTTATCGGACTAAGCCAAAGCACGTATGTTGGTTCTTGCCTATGTCACATGGCGTTCACCTTAGCAAGACCCAGTGTCCTTCGACACCTGGTGAGCTGGAGGATATGAGAAGGATACCGTATGCTTCCGCCATCAGTTCCATCATGTACGCTATGATATGCACTCGTCTTGATGTCTCTTATGCCTTGAGCATAACGAGTAGATATCAGGCAAATCCTGGCATGGCTCATTGGGGAGCGGTCAAGAATATCCTTAAGTATATGAGAAGGACTAAGGAGAGCTTCCTAGTGTCTGGAGGGGAAACAGAGCTCGTTGTAAAGGGTTACACCGATGCTAGTTTCCAATCCGATCCCAATGATTTCCGATCGCAATCAGGATATGTATTTATCCTCAATGGTGGTGCTGTGAGCTGGAAAAGTTCCAAGCAGGAAACCACAGCAGATTCAACCACGGAGGCTGAATACATTGCTGCCTCAGAAGCAGCAAAAGAAGGATGCTGGATTCGAAAGTTTATCTTTGAGCTTGGTGTGGTGCCCAGTGCCGAGGGTCCGATAGAGCTCTATTGTGACAACAATGGAGCAATCGCGCAGGCAAAGGAGCCGAGATCACGCCAAAGATCAAAACATGTTTTATGACGATACCATCTCATTCGCGAGATTATCGAGCGTGGAGATATCAAGGTTTGTAGGGTAGACACAGAAGCGAACACAGCTGATCCACTGACAAAGCCTCTAGGCCAGGCTAAGCACATGTTACATACCTCTTCGATGGGTATTAGGCATATGGGTGACTGGCTTTGAGTTTACATTCATTCATGCATAGATTTGTATAGGGATGATTTGTACTCTTCGCTCGTTTAGAGTTGATATGATTGGCTCTAGTTCAAGTGGGAGATTGTTAGTGTTGGTGTCCTAGACCCAGATCATATATATGATATGTTTAGTTTATTAGTGAATGATTTTATCATTTTGTACCTTGAGTATTCATATTAGTGGATCATTTGAGTTGATGACTTAAATTGTAGAACTTCACAGTGAATAAATTTGTTTACTCTTAAATGTCCCTTATCTTGACAATCAGCAAGGTACACTGGTTGACTATATAAGATAAGTGTAGTGATTAGATGATGGCCATGTTCTATAGGTTATACGATAAGGAGTTATCGATCTAATCACACATGTGCATACATGGAGATGTATGGCACTGGACAGACCTAAGAATGAAATATCATATGGATTGTGTTCTGTGTCATTGATATTTCATTGTGTTTAGAATTCTTTGGTTGAGATATTTATTTTTCTTACATAAGGGATATGTATTGTTGGTACTGTCCAACGCTCTCTTTAACCGGGAGTAATAAAGGCAGTTACTGCAGTGCATATAACTTATGCGGAAGAACGATAAGTATCAAGAAACTATTGTCCCTTATATGTTAATATAAGCGATGATATCTCTGGGCCCCTTGATAAAGTTTGTATTATATGCATGCAATATGATTATATGATAATCTTATCATAATTAAACTTAAAGAAATCAAGAAAGAATAATTAGTAAGGATGACACATTCCGACCTTACGATTATTTGGATATCATGAGGCAAGGAATTGACACAATAACATTTTAATGTTACAGGGATCGTGATTTTGCATTGTGCTTTTTCATCCACATCATTTGGGTAATCAATATACCATGGCTAGTTGTATCATTGATTTATGGAATTAAAATGTTTAATTCCATTGCCATAATGATGGGATCCCATAGGGTCACACCATATGAAAGATTAAAAGAAAATATATTAATAAAACATATGTGATATGTATATAATATGTGCTATGTTAATTATAAGGAGTTATAATTAATTTGTACAAATTATTTGTTATTAATATATGAACAATTTTTATGACAGAGAGATGTTGTAAAATAATTCTAGTAATATTTAAAGTATGTGTGACATATTTTAAATGAGTTTTTGACACATGAGAGATGCATATAAATTAACATAGAATATTAATTTATATGTTGGCCTTTTAATGTATGAGATTGTGGACTTAATTAAATATTAATATGATTAATATTTTTAAGCCCAAAGCCCAAATATATGCTGGAGAGAATTGATTAGTGATGGCATGATTTAAGAGATATTTAAATATGCCATTAAATCTAATCAATCTCATTAAAGAGGAAAGAAATTTCTGGACAGATTTTTTAGGTAACTTTGGACTGGAATTTGAAAGGGTAAATACTAACCATTCTGGATGTATGACCTATCTAATCTATAGCCTTTGGAGTCTAAAATCCAACGGTGAAGATTTCAAGTCATTTGGAGTTACCTAGAAAAAGATATAAGAGTTTTAGTACCGAAAGGTCAGAATTTTCTGTGACAGATATCTTGGCCGAAATTTGCTCTTTTCTCCTCTCCCATTTTTCTGTCATGTGTTGAGATCTAGAAATCCTCTAAGAAGTTTTTAGAAATTAAGAAGAGGGTTAAACTAGGATTAAGGTTCTACTTGTTAATCTCTTACTAGCCTTAGAGATACAAGTATTTCTTCAATCTTTCGGTGGATACCTAAGGAGGCTCGTCATTTGAAGGGCTAAAGCACAACCACCGTTGAAAGAGAAAGGGAATAATTAAGAAGTTGCTAAGCAAAACAACCCTTCTTGATTTGATTTGGAGATAAAATTCAAGGTATTATGTTATTTCCTTCTTCATTAGGTTAATTAAGATTGTTTCTTACACTTACAATAACTAGATCGTTTGTTTTGAGTCGAATAAATTTTTTGTTTTATTCCTTGCTATCTAAGCATCAAAACTTTCAGTCATATCATCTTTTATGGTGTGGGACCACTGTCACTTGGTGGTAAGAAATAATATCAGTGGTGTCATATCAGCACAAGAATCTACCCATGGGATACAAAAGAAAGGAGGCTCTATATTTGTTCCAATACAATTTACTGCTGCGCTTATGCTAGTGAGGTGAAAGGGACACGTTGTCCCGGTTGTGGCTTAGGATTGAATACGGAGATAAAATATGTAGGTACTACTGTGGTGGATGATCTTACGGTGGTGCCCATGTCAACTATATCCAGTATTGTTCTTCTCAACAAGTTTAAGATCAAAGACTTGAGATCACTTGAAGTGAAAACGTTACAAACAGATATGGCCCTATAATCTCCCACCTGTGCCGCGTTTTCTTTCTTCGGAATCAGCACCAGGCTGGATCGAGCAATAGTAGATGGCATGACACCCTTTTTGAAGAAGGCCGAGATTTGGCCAATTACTAAGGTAAATACTCAGAGTCCTACATATGTGAGGCTTGTCTTGCCTCGTTATAACCCATGCATCTCTATATCCCGCTGGTCTTCCCCTAAGTTCGTAATCACAACGCGGGTCCTTGCATACCACATGAATCCAATCCCTGTCACTTTTTTTATTCTAATCTCCTGATTCTTAGTAATATGGTGCTCTCTAATCTTCTTAATTAGATCATCTTTGCTTTTAAAATATTGGTCCGACGCCAGCTCACCTTTGTACTCAATCCGTTACCCATAGTAACCAATATCTGCTTCTCTAAACTCAGATACATCATTGAAGTCTGGGAACGGGTGCGTATCAGTCCGGCCACTAAGCGGCATATTCTCATATCCGGCCATAAATTGAGCTGTTTCAACTGGACCATCTTCACCACAACCCTCCAGGTGATCACAGTCCTAGTTTTCTCCATTAAATTCATCCCCACTTTGCAGATCTTCCTCCGGAATTTCATTAATATTTTCAAAATCCGACCCAATTTCATCGTCTACTAGTACTGGTTTGGGGTAAGGTTCTGGTGGCGGTAATAGTAAAGGCGCCACATGCACGAGTCTAGGTGGGGATGAAACTTGGAGTATTGGTTTAGGTCGTGATTGGGGTGCTGGTGGAGTGTAGGGACTGTCTGTTTCGGGGTCAATGTATGGTTCTCGTTGGGTTCTATAAGTTGGCGCAACTGAATTTTGGCCAGAACTTCCAACCCCTGGCTCTATCGGAACTCTTCGGGCGTAAATTTCTATTACAAAATTTCCAGTGGCCTTTAAATAGCCGTACGTCCCTCTCCAAGTACTTTCATCTACTAGTTTCGCAAGGGTATATTTCTTGGAGTTTCCATTGCAAACTCGGGTTGCCAATTCTAAGTTCCACTTTTCTGGGTTATAACCAGTGCATGCGTAAATCATGGATTTCATATCACAAAGTGAGATATCATCGGGAATCATAATAAGCCCCGTATGCATTACTAAGAACCTTCCCACCATAGTGTAATGAAATCATGGCCATGGCAAACAAACTACATTTTGAAAAATGGTAAACAATTGTCAGGTTACTAATCTACATGTATAGGTTACTGAAAAATAATTACAAATAAATAAAAAATTAAATATGGTCTGTATACATGTAATGGTCAGTCCACTAAACCCTAAAAAATTAAATGAGTGTAAATTAATTATTTTTAATAATTAAATTAGTAATGGTAAATAATCTAAATTAATTATATTTAATAATTTAAATTAAATATTTCAAATAATTAAATTATTATTTTTAATAATTAAATTAATTATTTTTAATAATTAAATTAATTATTTTTAATAATTAAATTAATTATTAAAAATAATAATTTAAAATAAATAAAATAATAAATTTACCTGAGGGAAGAGGAAATTTCGGGAGTGAGTTGAGTGAGTTGTGAGGGGGAGAGGGAGAAATATGGGTATTTTATAGGGTGCAAAAAAAAAAAAAGGGTACCGGTCAGAAAATGACCGGTACTTAGATAAATAAGATACCGGCTGGAAAATAATCGGTATTGAAATAAATTGAGTACCGGTCATTTTCTGGCCGGTAAAGATATTTTTATTAATTTCCAGGTTCGGGTATATTAATTAATTTGCAATAAACTTTGGATATTAATAGAAATGTCGGATCTACTCTGTGTGAACCTGTAATATTTTAAAATTTTGCATTTCTTATTTTTATGATTATTCGATTTTTTCTCGTTGGATCCCACAAAAGATAGGATCTCACCTTGAATATGTACAAAGTTGTGAATTTTACGATGTGCCAATTGTTTAAGGAATCAAGGCCAGATCGATGAGCATGTTAGATTAGAGTTGTTCGATCTATTTCAAAATTCGCATAAACTATTAATATTCTTATAGATTAAGTGTGTACGAATTATGATGTGGAGTAGTACCATTATAATTACTTACACGGTAAATTTACAAACAGTCTTCAAATTATTTTACTTTATTATTCATAATTTGATACACTTGAAAATAATATTTCACTGTTTCTTATCACTTAATTTCTCAGGGAATTCCTAATTTCTTAATATCATAGAAATGTCCAACAGAAATTATCAAATAATCATGAAATAAAAAAAAAATACAAAATTTAAAATTTTGAAATACTTTGAGAGTCACATATAGGGATCCAGATACCCTATGGAAACTCTCAAATTGTTAGTTTAGATCCAAACTGCCTTATCAGAATCCAAGTCAATCCGGTTCTAGGTTAACTTGATAATGTACATGCTCTATTGAATCAACTATTTGGATTTTTAAAATTACAAAACTGAATTGTTGTAAGATGTTATAATTTACAAATGTTGTAAGTGGATCCCTCTTCTATTTCAAATTCCACATAGTGCATAATATCTGAGTTGTAATGAGTAGATCCTGACTGTTTTTTTAATCTGACACAAATCTCAAAAAAGATCCTCTTTAATTTCCATAGAAACCGAATTGAATTTTGTCCAACTGAGCCGTCCATTTTTTTCAATCTACCCCTCCAATACCTGAGTGTCCTGCTGATAGCACTGTAATAAAGAACGGACTCTGCTGCTTTTCTGAGAGAAAAATAGGGTTATGTTTTTCTTATCTCAACCATTCAAAATCGTTGAGATCTGTGCATGTAAAAGTTCTTTTATCGAGATACGTGAATAAAATTTTTTGAATAGTTGAGATTGAAAAAACAAGATGCTGCTTTTCTCTAAGAAGAGCAGTAGAGCCTTATCCCTGTGATAAGACATAAAATGATGGAAAATCCCAGGTACCATAAAAGATTCCTCTCACTTTACGGTTTGACATTAACTCTCACCCGCTTAGATTCGCGCTATCACAAAGGCAATATTATTAGACTTTGAGATTCGTGCGAAGTTAAAAAGAACAGTCCAGATTAACTAATTCTAAAAGATTCCCTATTATGGCACAGTGACATAGAGCATCAAGATTTCTCGGCACCTATGTTGCATGGATACGGGTACGGTATCGTATCGGATACGATACGGATACGGCGATACGGGAAATTTCAAAAATCTCGGATACGATACGCCTATTATATATTATTTTAATTATATTATTAATTCAGCACTTGTATTATATAAAATAAATATCAAAAATCCTGAATAAGTATTCAATATAAGTTATATATATAAAAGCTAATATTTAATAACAACAAAGAAAGTCTATTGAAGTGGTAAAGGCGCAGGTTTGTTTCCCTCAGATCAATGGTTCGAATCCCGTTGGGAGGCGCGAAATTTTGCTAATTTCGCTGGTCCACACGCGGTGCACACAGCAGTTCGGTCCACTGGTCCATGCGCGGTGCACACAGCGCGAATGGAGGGAGCAATTCGTCCACGCGCGGTTCACAGGAACAAATCAGGAGCGCCTTGAGGCGTATCCCGCCCGTATCTCGCTGAAACAGCCGTATCCCCAAAAATTCAACGCGTATCGCGACCGTATCTGCAGTTTAGAGATACGCCACATCAGCCGATACGCCAGCTGGCGTATCGGATCCGTATCGGGTGCGTATCCGTATCCGATACGCACCCGATACGGATACGGTGCCTAAATTGAAGTATCGGAGTAACATAGCTCGGCACAGATTTGGACCGCAAGGCACAGTGACATAGAGCATGATGCATGCCTAGGCCTTGTCGAGTTGTCTTCTACGAATCGTATCAAGCAGGGTTTAGAGGGGTTTAATCGACAAATTCACGAAACCCTCGATCGACGATCGACGATCGACGATCTCGCCTTCCTCCCCTCCACTGCCTCTTCCTCTCAGCGTCTCTCCTGTTCGCCTCCTCTTCTTTTGGATCTCCCACTAGTCTCCGTTTTCTGACTCTTGTCTCGGTAACTAATTTACTCCTCTCTCTGTTTATCTTTCTATCTATTTCCTTGATTAATTATAGAAATTAATCAATGCATTTCTGTCTTTTGCGGAGGAAGTTTCTTGCGGTATCAACTCCTTCTTTATTTTCTTTGTTTCATGATTGTAATGAATTGATTGTTGCGCTGTGAGATAACTCATTGGACAAACATTACATTTTGCTAGAATTCATGTTTTATTAGATTCTTGCGGTGAACGCATACGAATAATGCATCTGTCAGTTGGCGTTTTTTTTCAATTATTTAACTTTTTCCTAGAAGAAGTTATTTGGTTACATTATTTTGGAATTATGGTGTCTCTTATTTAGCAGATCGAGATAAGCCATTTCATTTTAGAATTTATTGTTAAGGAATAAGGATCCCCACTCAATAACAAATGCAACAACAACAAGGCCTTTATAATACCGAGCGCAGAAGAAATAGAAAGAAATATTCCAATCCATTTATAATACTAGCATTAATTAATAATTATATGACAGGGCATTATGTGTGTAAGGACCCGTTATGAGCATTTCTATCTTGCAGAATAATAGAAAAATTTAACATTATTGAAATACTGTGGCAAAATTTATTGTCCACTTTCCCGTTTCCCCTTTCTGCTTTGTTCATTTTTCTGAAAATAACTAAGCTGTGAATGACTTGCAAAATTTCTCAAGAAAACATCTATTCAGGTTGGAGGTATGGTTGCAAATTAATTATTTTGGTAATCCAATAAATTATCTGTTGCGTTACCAAACTAGGAAGCAAATCATTCCAAATTATTATTCTGCCTTGGAATTCTGTTTGAGTGATCACAAAATTTCCTGTGATTATCGGTAACCTAAACCAAATGCCCTCTTCCTTTAGTAACTGCTGCTATTCTATGCCACTTGCCATGTTTCAATCTTATACTTTTGCTATCTTCTAATAAATGCTAAAGAATTTACCAATGCTTTTTACAGGTCTCAAAGATAATACACCATGAACATTTTTCAGTGCAGAAGGTGTAGTGTTGATCTCGATTTAGAACGAGATTATATCAGCAACTTGCCCAAAAATTTAAAAGAGGAAGTTCTTATGAAACTTCCAATTAAAGAAGCGATCAGGACAAGCCTTCTATCAACCAAATGGAAAAATGCGTGGATGTTAATTCCAAATTTGGTCTTCATAGAAGACTGTTCACAGTCAAAGCTAATTAGGCTGGTTGATATAGTATTATCACTGCATCACGGTCCAATTCTACAATTTAAACTCATCAAGAGACTTCCATGCAATGAGGCAATTGGTCGTTGGATGCTCATCTTGTCCAGAAATGGAATTAAGAATCTTTATATAAAATTGGGGAGTTTTGTTCAAAAATGCATTATTCCTTCCAGCTTCTTCTCTTGTATTGCATTGGAAGATGTGCTTTTATATTACAGCAAAATACATGTTCCTCCATCTTTTCTAGGCTTTAAGTTTCTTCGCACTTTAAGGCTGTTTTCATGTAATTTAACTGGGATTACTGTAGCAAGACTCATTTCAAGTTGTCATTTACTTGAGAGCTTGGAGCTGGATGGCATTGTTGGGTATGGTCGCCTTGTCATCCATGCACCAAACCTCAGATGGCTGAGTATCACAGGGCATTTTGTTGATCTCCGTTTGGAACATTTTTCTTGATTGTTATCAGAACTTCACCCTGCGAAGCGAGGATTGTAAGAGTAATATTTTGCAAGTTCTTGGTAGCCTTTCTGCGATTGAAGAACTTCAACTGTGCTCTGATTTTATTACAGTAAGTGATCCGTACAAGTTCCCATCAATTACCTTAAAGGTGTATAATTCACACCTTTTATGATATGTATATAGCTTTGCATTTGGCCTAGAGATTAATGATAATCTATTCTTTGACTTGTGTTAGTATTTAGCCAAGGGGCCTATACCAGAAGCATTCCCGACACCCTTCTACCGATTGAAAAAGCTGCAATCGACCTTTTTTCATACAAGGAAGAGATTGCAGCTGCTTGTTGTTTGTTCAAAAGTGCCCTCAACTTAAAGGAGCTCTATTTCAGGGTGTGTCCGAGAAACTGTTCACAACTTGGCTATTTGTTTGCTACAATTAATTCATATTTCTATTCAGTTTCATTTTCTCATTGTATTCATTTTTTTTTTCAGCTTCACGAAGAGGAGGTTTGCCCTTCATCATCACTTGCTCAATCTTTTTGGGAGGTGAAAGGAATAGAATCTGACTTGTTTAACTGCCTTGAAATTGTGAAGATACTTAATTTTGAATATCCTGAGTCAATTCTAAATGTTGCAAAATTCGTCTTGTGTGCTGCGCCTGTGTTAGAAAAGCTGGTTATAAGAGAAGAAAGCTACTTTGATGATTTAAAGGATAGCGTGGCATTCTTGAAGAAGCTGGTGAGTTTTCCAAGGTTATCAAAGATGGCTGAAATTGTCTTTGTTGAGTGATTTCCTATGATATAAAAGAAAGCTGATACTGGTACTTTTTTAGTGCATGGAATAGTTCAGCAAGATTTCAAACAATCTACTATATTTTGTATAGCTTCTGTTAGCGCTCCAGTGGTACTGACATGTGTTTTGTTGGAGAAGTTGTGGTTTTAATTTCTTGTTCAGTTTTAATCAAGACAATCTGATCTAACATAGACTGCTTGGATAATTTTGAATCTCCCATTACTTCTATATCACCAGAGGATCAAACCCTCAAAAAGTAATTTGTTTTAAGAATAATTAATAAATCATGTTTGTAACAGTCGTGCTAAACTCAGACATATATGCTCAAGTTAAACATATTTTAATTCCTCTTTTGAGGTTCACTCGGCAACCTCCACCTAAGATAAAAATGAATTTAGAGAGGTAGAAAGAAGATTGAAAAGCGTATATTCATCAATAAGGTGGAGACAATCATAATTCTTTACTGGTTATGGTAGATAGTTAAATAGAAAGACATCCTACCGAAGGTTTTAACATAAAAATTGTCCAATTAGTTTCAAACAATAAATTTCAACTGATTATAACTTGATAAACTTAACAAATTATCCATTTAAATTACACAACTGGAGTGCGGCCAATCCGGTGGCAAGATGTATCAGACTGGTAAAAAGCATGGAGGACAGGATAACAATCCAGCATGTCACAAGGGAGGCAGTACAAGGGCCCCACAAACTGGCAACTGGGCCAGAGTACACAAGGAATCGATTATTAGAGAGATCTTAGTCAGAAGACAGAATGGCTACAAAACATTGATCAGTATCTAGATTCTAGCTTCTTTAGATTTTCCTTTTAAATAATTGTTGTCTCCTGTAATGATTGTGTTTTTCCGAATGTACTAGTGGGGTACTGGTAAAAGATTAGGGCACTGGTAATATAGGGCAATATGATTCCACAAAACAGTACTTGGAAGGTTTAGATTGTAACAGACTGAATGTAACTGGATGATTTAGAAATTAATGAAAATGCCCAAGGGCTTTTAATAAAAAAAAAAGAAATTAAAAAGAAGCTAGTAACTAGCAACTACATTTATAAGAATACTAAAACAATTAATTAATATACACACTATCTGATAGTCTCAACTTGTATATAATATCAAAAGAGCTAGCAACTACATATTCTTATCAGAATACTCAAATATTAATTAATATACACACTATCTAACCTTTCAATGCGAAAGATTTAATAATGTTTGTCATCATACATAGACACTTTTGAAAAGAAGTATATTGATAGCTGCAAATAAATTGGGCAGGATAATTTCTAAATAAATTACTAAATCCACCATCCAGTTGAATCAGTTTATTATTCAGCTATCAATTTAGGAGCACATGCAGTCTTTATTTGGCTTATTTACTAACTCACTGACAACTGAAATAAACTTAAATTGGGACATGAGACAGAGTCATGGTGACAGCAATTGACATTAAACAGGCAACTTGAACTTAATTATTATGATACAATTAAGAGTATTCGATTGTGCTAATTAAGTGTATTACATGTTACATTTCGCAGATATTCACTAAACAGTCTAAGGTTCTAACTGACTGACATGCGGACCCAGCAACTCTCCATCTCCGTTCACTATCCTATCCATACTACAGAGCTCAGGAGATTTTACAGGTATCAATTTCGGAAGATTCGTATTTCCCTCGGAGCTGTTGCCACTAACTAAACACATTGTTTCACCTCTCCCATGCCACACACCACATTGTACATTGTTCATTTCCAGTGTTCTTGACTCCTGGTCAATTCAACAACCGTTAGATTCATTTTCCAACTTTTGATAAATATAATGAAAAGAGTGAGGCTATGGTACTATGCATAGCGCATATTGGTCCGTACTATGGATTAATATTTCCGTTTTCAAACTTCAAACAGTCAATCTGAACCGTTAAACATGATATCCATATGAAAATGTACTTGGAGACCAAATCTTATATGTTTTAGAATTTTTTACTATTTTTTTAGATAATTAGAAAATTACTATCTAAAGATTTCTAGACCATTCAAAACTAGTAATTTTCTACCTATTCAAAATATGGCACATTCCAAAGTATGGTTTTGTACCTGGGATAAGGTGCAACAAGGAAACACGAGATGACTCGCACAATCATCTATCGAGCTGTTATTTCCCTACAACAAAGGAATTATCTATTTAATAGTGTGAAAAAGAACACAAATTTTTCAAATAAAGGCGAACTCGTACATGTTTGGTAATGGTGGAGCCAAAATTAGATTAAACTATAGGAAAATCACATTATTTCATAATGAATTAAAATGATGTATTATGTCTGAGGTAAACTATCCGGAGAAACTTGAATGATTTTAAAGAGAGAACTTAAAATTTAAAACTTACCCTGATGTTGAACTGTTTTCTAATTCTGTTACGGAAATAGCCCAAGTAAACTCCAATCAAAAGAGCCGAACCAACACCAAAGTATACATACGCATTATTTCTCGTGACAAAGAATGCAACCAAGCTGATCAATGCCAACAGTCTCAATATCAAATATATCGCTCCCTGGTTACAAAAACAAAAAAAAATGTGGATAATGTACCATATACAAATTTCTGGTCAATATAGGGACCTTATACAAATTTCTCCAAATATAAAACTATGAAGAGACATCACTTCCTGGCAGCATGTTGTAGGGTAATGGACAAGCACATGAACTAGTGAATAAAAGTCAAATGGGTTTTACATTATTGCACTATTTTCAAATATCATGTGAATAACATAATTTCCTTCCACATGACATACGGAACTACGGAAGACTATGCTAAGTGTGAAGTTAGAAACAAATAAATAAATGCATGTATGTGTATCTTATTTGTCAAGATGATTACCTGAAGAAAGCAAGAACCTAAATTAGCCCTTTGCAAGTTCTTCCCAAATATATAACATGGACAACTGCAATAATTTAAAGCAACAGGAGAGAAAATAACTATTTCCGAAATAGAAACAGAGAAAAGGGTAAATTTAGTAATTCAAAAAGGTAAAATTTGGATCAAATGCTTAATGTTCAGTCTGCATATGTCAATTTCGCATTCATGGTACCCAACATGTACCAGCTTAATACCAGTAAGAGGGACTTTTCTATCAAATTTTTGGTTTCTTTTGTGCTTATACATAAGTTGTAGCTAAACAATCGTGTAATTAGTTTCGGTACTGTTTCAGGAATCAGACAAGAATAGGAAAAGGAACCTGATTTCAAAATCGTACCAAACAATGAACCAAGCAGGTTTTCTACTATTCATTTGATTCTAAGCATGAAATTCAAACTTCTATATATGGTGGGTAAAGATTTTAACAGAGCAGTTTTTGCTTCATACAGCGCACAACTATAGAAACAAAACAGTGCTACATATGATTCATGTAACTAGTTTCATATCTAAAATTTTATATCTTTTGTGATTATGCTAAAACTGTAGCTAAACAATTGTGTAACTAGCTTCGGTGCTGACGTACTATTTCAGAAATCAGACAAGAATAGAAATCAAAACATGATTCCATAATGGAAAGAAACAAGGAACCAAGTGGGTTTTCTAAGCATGAAATTCGAAGTTTGGTACAAAAAAAAAAATGCGCTGCCTATCAAGGAACTATTAAAAATGTAAGAAATAACAGGGGTGATATACAAAACAACCAGCGAGAGAGAAATCACCAGGTGGCTTCGATAGCAATCCGACGGTCGTCAAGATAACCCGCAAGCAACTCACCTTCCCACATGCGCTGCACGTGACCTAACCCCCACCTCTCCTCACCCTCCTCCGCCACCTGCGCCACCTTTGCTGGCCCCGCCGCCGCCACAGCAGCGCATAGCATATCAAAATCCAGCACCGCTACGCCTCCTGTCTCTCCCTCTCTCCCCTCCGCCTCCTCTTCTCTCTCCACCATCTCTTCTCTGAAATCGCCAATTGCAATTTGTTGGAAATGAGTTCTCGAATTACCCAACAATTGTTTCCGAATGGAGTGATTATACCTTGCGTTTTGGAGGAGAAGAGGCGTAACCAGTTTAAATTGGTTCAATGCATGAACCAGGAAGCAACACGAATCCAACACTGAGAGATGAGAGATTATTTTATTTCGTTTTTAATTCCTCGTGTTTTGTTTAATCTCGATTTGGTGAACCTTCCTGTTGCTAGTTGAAAATTTTCTTGGAATTTCCATTCCAATATCCATGTTACATCCGTGTGGCAGATGTAATTATATCGTCTTCTTAATCGTTTGATAAGATCACACAAAGAGAGAAGTGCGTAAGATCCAAAATTATCTTTTTAAGTGGATTGGGCATGGATTGAGTTGGCTGGCGGGATCAGTGCACAACTAACAAGAACACGCGCAACTTTTACGGTGTTTTCTACACGGATGACGTGGCGCCAATCGAGTGGCTTAAATTGTTTAGACACAAATGCACTAAGACTCTGAGTGGGCTTATCTGTAAATTATTGTACCATTGGTGCAGGTGCCGACAACATAGCCGTTTGGAAGATAGACGACGGCTGTTGGCGCACTAATTGATGGAATCTATTGCATGTGCCTGGAGTACAAGTCGAGTACAGATCAATATTAGACCAAATTTCTAAAAACAGATATAAATCCAAAAAAAAATTATTATTTTGTAAATATATTAATATTTTGAGAATACTTATATCTGCAATATTATTAACCGTCATGTCATGTAAATCTAAATTATTTATGCAAATTTTAATGTGGATCGGTTAGTTTAAGTCTAATTTTAAATAAAACTGTCTAAAACTCTTCAAACAAGAATCTCATTCAAACATTTTTAGACCTAACATAAAAGTAATGTGCTACTAATTTGCAACAAAAACATTTCTTTCGTGGGGAATTGAGTTCATAATGATTTTTTTTTCTAGAATTTGTTTAACAACATAAGTTATAAATGGTGTTTAATATTTTTAAAACTTAATTAATATTATGCATAAAGATACAACAACTTTTACTTAATATGTATTATTGTTATGAAATTGTAGGAACCGTTTATTTAATAAGAGTGAGCTACTTCTAATTGAAATAATTATAAATAGTATTATACTGATTACTCGAAAGAGAAAATATTGAAATAAACAGAAATAAATATATTATTAACAAAATCAGCATTCAACAAATTATGATAAAATTTATGAAATAACCCACATTTAACGAGGAAGTTTGTCGCTCAATTAGGTTTGGTGCTTTTGAATAACAAATAGTCTTGGTGCATAAACATCATTCTGGTGGGCCCACCGTTGCGTCGACCATTTTTATTGGTGGGGTCCACCACGAATCCATATCTCTGAGCTAACATAATATTTAGAACTGGGAGTAGGTCGGATGGGCATCGGACCTACCTCGGTTCGACGGGTTTCATCACCATCGATTTTCTTTTAGATTCGTGCGAAATGCTTTAAAACCCGTGCGTTTATGTTTCAATTTTTGTGCGCACAAATCATTACATTATCCTACGGTAGATCTGCCCATCGGAACCAAACAAGGTCCGATGGGCATCGGACCTACACCCAGTTCTAATATTTATATTTGGATCACGGATCGGAATCCATACCAATCCAGTCCGAAGTACAACGGACGGATTGCTTTAATAGTCGTGCAGATTCTGATTGAATGGTTCAGATCTAAAAGGAAATATTCTATTACATTAGGTGATTCACTACAACGTTACAATTTTTCTCCCGATTTTTTTATTAATCGAAAATAAAAATAAAAAATATCACAGAACGAGATTGTTTTGGTGAAAAATGACTCGGACGGTATAAATTTTTCCGTCCGGATTACTCACAAATTATTCTCAGGCAATTCAAATCCTAAACTCCTGCAAAGCCCAAAAAAATAATAAATTCCGGACGGTAAACCTCGTCCCGTCCGATAGGAAAAAAAAACAGGGACGTTGTTTTTTATCCCGTCCTGAATCACTGAAATCTTCGCCATCTCCTTCCTTTAATTGAGTATCGACATAGAAAAAGAAAAATGAAACGAGATAAATATATGTAGCTACGCTGTCAAATAACTACAGACAAAGTATTAGATACATTTACCATTAAATACAAATTAAGAATAAAATATTGTTTTTGAGAATCCACCATCAATTCGCTGGGTCTGGGACGGGACAGTCTACCCCGTCCCGAGTTGTTTTTTTCCTCTTTTTTTTGTTCGGACGGAATCTATTTTACCGTCTCTGGGTTTTTTTTATTTAAGTTAATTTGATTAGCGGGCAGACAGAGATAGATTCGTGGAACGGGTTAAAATGACCCGTTTCGTGGGACGGGATAAACCAACCCAGTTTACATACATATCAAATTTCTGTCAAAACCATCCCGTTTCGTAATATTTTTCTTATTTATTTTCGATTAATAAAAAAATATATTTACTAGAATAATATTTATTTTCTTATTTATTTTTCTTATTTAATTTCTTATTTATTTTCGAGTAAAATAAATGAACCGTGTGTAATTGCAAGGGGTTTAACCTTATAATAATTGAATGCAAAAAAAAAAATCTTATAATAATGACTTAATTCTAGATTTCAACAAATAAAATTCAGAAGAATTGTGGATTGTAAAAATAAGGAAAATTATTTCTTTTAATTTTACAGTTGGAGTCGTATTAAATACCGGTACATGGTTCTATTGATTAGATAATTATTTCTTTGGACGAATTAATTCAGTAATAATAATAAATCAAAGTGTCTCACAAATTTTTAGAAATAGTATTAAAAGTACAGATTTCTAACCTTTAGAGCATGTTTTCCAGAATATAATTATAAATAAGGACGATTTAGTATTATAAACAAACAAAATTAATCATTAATATCAAAGGTTTAAATAGCGTTTATCATGTCATAGCGGAACAGCTGAAAAAACGGCGCTATGGCAATATAACGCCGCTATATGGCCATAGCGTCATAGATTTTTTGGTCCGAAAACGCTATAGCGGCGCTATTTAGAACATTGCTTAATATTGAGAGAATAGTGTTGTTAGAAACTATCAAACTATTACAGCTTGACTGCTATAAAAAAAATGCAATAAAAAACTAAAAGAAGGCAGTTGTTAAAATATCTAACATATACATGAGCGGAACTAGAAAATTTGAATAGACAAAAAAAAAATATATATATATATATATATATATATATATATAGAGAGAGAGAGAGAGAGAGAGAGAGATAGGTTATGGTGAGTTGTGAAGTAAAACGTCGTTTTACTTCACGTCATATTTTAATTTCAAAAATCTAAACAACCGATCCGAACCGTTCAACTTTTTCTAAATATTGAAATGTGCTTGGAAACTAAATTTTACATTTTTTTGAATTTTTTTTACTATTTATTAAGCCCCTTTGAAATCGCTGATCCACTGTGAACAGTAAAAAACAATAAAATTTCCTGGACCACCAGATCAGCGATTTTCAAAGTGGCTTAATAAATAGTAACAAAATTCAAAAAAATGTAAAATTTGGTCTCCAAGCACATTTCAATATAGAGAACATGTTGAACGGTTCGGATCGGTTGTTTGGATTTTCAAAATAAAAATATGAGCGTGAAGTAAAAATAACATCTTACTTCACAACTCACCATAGCCCAGCTCTATATATATATATATATATATATATATATATAGTTACTAGAAAAAAATATAGAAAATTTGAATAAACTACATAACATGTGAAAAGACAAAAAAAATATAGTTACTAGAAATTGATTAGTTACAAGTATATATTTATTAGAACTCTAACCACTAAGCTACAAACATATATTTGTTGTTTCAAGCAATTCTCTTTTAGTTTATTTGACTAATTTGCAAAACATACAATGATTGAATTTTACGATTTTCTATATTTTAGAAAGAATGCAGGTTCAAGACGATAGGAATTGCAATATACAAAGTGCTTGAACTGAAGAATCATCAAGTTATTTATCAAGAATTTAAACTGTAAAATTATAGTTGGTAAAGTAGCTTTGATGTTGATTCACAGGGACAAAACGTTGGAACGGTTAACAAAACGTTCAGACGTTTTACCTCGTGTAAAAGATCTAGAAATTGATCGATTAAAAGCTGAAAAATGCTCTAAAACGTTGCAGACGTTTGTCAAAACGTCTGGACGTTTTAATTCTCTTCTCAGACTTCAAATTAGGCTGAAAAATACTCTAAAACGTTTTGGACGTTTGTCAAAACGTCTGGACGTTTTAATTCATTTTTCAGACTTCAAAATAGCATTTTAGTCGATAAATTTCCTGACAAAAACGTCTTGCAACGTTTTATAATCGTTGGCAACGTTTTAGGAATTCTCACAGAAATTTGAATTTTTGAACTAAATTAAAGTAAAACGTTTTCTACGTTTTACAAAACGTTGGGACGTTTTATGGCAGAAAACTCATTTCAAAGCTGCCACTATAAATAGAACCTTAGGGTTCTCCTCAAAATAACATAGCCGACCCTAATCATTTCAAAAGCAATTTTCTGTGAGCTCAAGTTCCTCCATTGTTGTGAGAACAAAAACTTCAATATCCCTCAAACAACCTCAAATCCACTTCACTAATCTTAAGTTAGATTAGGTTAGAGTGAGTTCTTGAGTGTTCATCTTGAGATTTCAAACTTAGAGACTTCGTTCTCGATTCAAGTTGGCCGTGTGACTTCCCATTGGTTGTAAGGGCTCACCGGTTCACAAGTTGTAACCTTTCTTCTTTGGGTAATAGAAAGGCGCACCGAGAAGCGGTTGCGACGCCCCGGAGACGTAGGCATTTTAAGCCGAACTCCGTTATCACTCCTTGTGTCAAATCTCTCTAAACTCATCTACTTTATTTTATTTGCAATTATTTCTTTATTTTCGAAATTAGTGGTGCCTAAGGGACAACAATATTTATTAGTTTATGAGGGAAGCTAGAATATATAAAAACTTTATACAAATAAAAAATTAATTAAATTTTAATATACATAATTAAAATTTTAAAATCATAGCCTGTGAATTACATATAGGCAACGTATTGTAAATACATTTTATCTATTTTTGTTACTTAAAAATATTTGTATTGTTTTGAATTTGTTCTAATAAATTGTTGTGAAAACATTGGATAATATTTGAATTATTACTGTCACTTTAAGTTATTTAATGACTTGAAATGAGTTCTGAATTAATTAAAAATGAGTTATACATATGTGTTCTTTTGAATAAGCTCTAATAAATTATTACAAAAGTATTAGATAATATATGAAGAATAATTGTCAGTTTTGACATTTAATGACTTTTAAATGAGCTTGAAAATAATTACAAATATATAACATGAACAATGTGATAAAAATGAATAAAAAGCGGCATTATTTGTTTGAGTAACAATTGATATAATCTTTCGATTCGCTATAATATTTTTTTATGCAAGTATTAGAAAAAAAATATTTGAAGAAATTATAGTTTTGGTGATTATAATAATTTGGATTGAGCTTATTAATTAGAAACATCTAGCGTGCATGCAAGTACATGAAATGAATTCATGCAACTTTTGTTGCAAAACAATGTATCTTTGTCAAATTTATCAAATAAATCTTTGCAAGAGTATTAGTCAATATTAAACGTATAACTGTTAATTTTTTATGTTTTAATTACTTAAAATGAGTTCTGATTTAATTATGAAATCTAGCATGCACGCAAAGAGGAGAGGGCTGAGCAGTCTTGAGGCAGGAGAAGGGCGTAGCTCCGCATTTGATGAAAAAAATAAATATAGTCCGTATTTCCTGGATTACAATCTTTATCAGTAAAGTACCTGGAAATTATATATATAATGGCATTCAAAGGGACCAAGCCCACAGAGGCAAAACAAATAATGGGAGTAGGCACCATGTTGCACCTCTCCAGTACTTTATTATCGCATGGTCCGCACGAAAACCAAAATGATAAAAAAGAAACTTAGACATTGAATCGCGTATCCTACCGACATGATGACATCTGTTATTTTTCTAGATGTGAAATGATGCATCATTTCACATCAGCCACTCTCTATTAATGCATCATTTCACATCAGACACTCTCTATTAATGCATCATTTCACATCAGTTCTATATTAGTCCTCCTACAACTTACAAAATAGTCCTTACTAGTTTTTATATCAGTCATTACTTCTGCAACTTACAAAATAGATCCTTACTCTTCTACAACTTTCATCTACAACTTTCATGACAAAATAGATGTTAAGCAAAGAGGGATGTCATGCTCTCAGTCCTTACTTTTCCAATGCCTTTAAATTTATAATAATTTTAAAACAATCTAATTGTAATTATCATACAACATATATATTTTGTATAAGATATGTATGACTATTGAATAATACTCTTTCAATAAATCAATCTTACATCGGTTGCTATTGTTCATCCTTTTGGCCTAAAAAATTGCCTTATCTTTCTCTCTATCCCTTCTTCACTTTCTCTTTTGTGAGTTGAGTGAGTTGTGAGGGGGAGAGAGAAAAAATGGTATTTATAGGGTTTAAACGGGTAAAAAAAAAGAAAACCGGTCAGATTCTGGCTTGCTTCTGGGGGAGAGGAAACCGGCCAGAATCTGACCGGTTTGGACATTTTTCGAAATACCCAGAATGGTCCCCTCTCAATATCACTTATATAACTCAATTGACGCATGAGGAATGGTCCTCTCTCAATCACTTGTATAACCGGCTAGAATTTGATAAGTTTGGACATTTTTCGAATTCATTTCACATTAGTCAATCACTTATATAACTCAATTGACGCATAAGGAATGGTCTCTCTCAATATCGGCTGTCATGGCCAATTTACTACAACATAATTGCTCAGTCAATTAATTGCTCAATAGATATTTATATGTACCTTTTATCTACAGCCCCACAATTAATTGGACAGTAGATATTTTTACTATAATGGCATACTTCAATTGTAATTTTCTATTAGTCTTGATTCCTGATGTAGAATTTCTATTTCCTTTTTTTTGTTGAAAAGAAAAATAGATTGTTTTGATAATTGTTTAATAAAGTATCTGATAACTATATTATTGATCCATCTTATAAACATTTGTTCAAATAATTCCATCTACTAGAATTATATATCAAATTTTAAATTGCATAATAACCTACGATAAATTTCGAAGTCAAGTTTAGTTGATTAATTTAAATATCCATTTAGAAACCAGATTTTCATTTCTCTTAAAATCAAATTATTGATATCTAAAAATCAATTTAATATTGATTAGATACATAAAGAATCTACACTGCTTAATATTCTCTGTTCAGTTTTTCCTATCATTAAATTCATAATTATAAACATTAAATATCCATTTATAAATATTAATATTTATTAGATTGGTTGTACCACTTTGTTAATTCCTCTATTTTTTTAATTATATAAAACTAACACTAATTTCATGTGTTAATTTAAGAAATAAACGCTCACAGTTTCGTTAATTTGGTTTTCTCTGCTCATTAAATAGGTAATCAAGGTGGTTAATGAAATTAATTTTTTTTTTGAAAATTTGGCAGAGGCTGCCAAATTTAGATGTTAATGAAATTAATTACAGAGGCAATTATAAGTATTCTTATTTATAATAATTAATGAGTGAGTCTATGGTACTATGCATAGCACGGATTGGTCCGTACTACGGATCAATATTTTCGTTCAAAATCTTAATGGTCGATCCGAACCGTTCAACCTGATTTTCATATGATAATATACTTGTGGGCTAAATTTTTTATTTTTTAAAATTTTTTGCTATTTTTTTAGATAGGTAGAAAATAACTGTTTTTGGATGGTCCAGAATTTTCAGATCAAGTGATTTTCTACGTATCTTAAAATATAGTAAAAAAGTTCGAAAAAATATAAAATTTAGTTTGCAAGTACATATTTATGTGGAGATTACGTTGAACGGTTCGGATCGACCATTAGAATTTTCAAAATGAAAATATGGCTCCGTAGTGCGGACTAAACCGTGCTATGCATAGTACCAAAGACTCACTCTTAATTAATTATATTAATCGGTTATAAAATACAGGAGTAATGATGAAGCATAAGTCAAAATTAATGTTTTCTTTATTTACTTTTGTTATTTTATTTAATGGTAAATTTTTCACCGATGACCTTAGAGATTTATTTGCCGATAATCCTAAATTTATTTTTATTACAAAGAAGTTCATTAATAAAATATTTCATGTATTACATATTCTTCTTTTCTAGAAAAAATATGTTTTTGTAATATAATTAATTGATCTAAGAATAACAAATCATATTTAAAGTTTTATTAGAAACTTCTGAACTGATTTATTCGTTTGCTTAACCATACACGTACCTGTTCTTTTTCTCTGTGTTTTAATATTTTCTAATGTGAGTAGATACAGATGAAATTGCCAATTCATTAGTTTCTTATTGGCTCAAGGAATAAAAAATCACTATTATAATAAGAGTTCTCTAATTCTTTTAGAAGTCAGATTTGTGATTCTAATTTTATGTGGTGACGTTCTCTGAAATTTTGTTACATTCTTGATGGCAGTAATAGGAGAAGGTATATCCAAAAAGAAAAAAGAAAGAATAGGTGAGATGATTAATTGCTTGGTTGGCAAAGATCGATGGAAATGGAGTTCTGCATAACCATAATGCAGCAGGCCGGGGCCCGGGGCTAGCTATGCAGAGATATGCGAGTACTTATCGAGAAATTCAATGTTAATGTCAATTCGGTGTCTTTTAAATCAGGTCCACGTGACAAGTCTTGATTTAAATTAGGAAACAATTAAAAATAATTAAAATAAATATAGAGATGAGAATTCTTAGGGTTTCGGCACACCATTGCTGCTCAATCCGCTTTGATAATATATTCCTGTTGGGTCTGATTTCCTATATATTGTTGTTTATGAAAGACACCACATAGGTCACTGCGATTTATATTACGCAAGAATGACAGATCTTTTATCGAGATTCTGACACTGCGAGTTTCCTTACGCAAATGACTGATCTCTTAAATACACATTTTACTACACAGATCACTGCGATTTTCCTTACGCAAGTGATGGAACTTGGTTCGCGTTTTGTTGGTTTGGTTTATGGTTTTCCCGCTAAGGTTTTCTTCACATAAACCTAATAGATCTCAACGAGGCTAATTCATACAAATAGTTTCTCTTAACATTAAAGCATTGTCACTACCCTAATGGACTAAACTAGATCATTGAAGTTAGATGAGGAGATAGTAAATCACAAAAGCATTTCGATTCAACAACAAGAAATCATAATCAACAGAATATATATATCAAAACATCAAGAGTAACAAGCTTTACTGCCTAGCCCTAAGAAAATGAACTTAGCCGCGGAAAATAAATTGGGATGTGAGAAAAATAATGGATGCTATTGGCAATGCATAAAAAGATTCATGTCTTATAATACGTATATTGAATGGTAGAAGGTACGCGGTAGGAACTGTCGCGCATCCGGAGGTGTGACACTATACTAAACCTACAGTTCTTAATTTCATGATTAATTGGTCAGATTAATCACGTTACACTTAAAATGGGAAGTTAATATATGTTGATCAACTTAAACCAACTTATGGCAACATTGTATTTATTTAATAATATATGTTTTTATGGAGGAGGGATCCACTTACATCATTTTTTGATGACACCGAATTACACTCTATATTTTCAAAGTTCAAACAGTCGATCCAAACCGTTCAACACGATGCATATATCAAAATGTGTTTGCATATCAAAATTTACCCTTTTCTTTTTTACTATTTATTAAGATGGGTACAAAAATTCATTGGTATGAAAACAACGATTTTGTAAAATACTTAATAAATAGTAAACAAATTCAAAAAAATATAAAATTTGATCTGCAAGCACATTTTAATATATCCATCATGTTGAATGGTTTGAATTGACTGTTTGGACTTTGAAAACTTTCAAAATATAAGATGTAATCGGATGTCATAAAAACGGTTAATGTGTTGTGCATGTATTATAGTAGCTTTTGTTGCATATAATTAATTGTATCATACTTTCATAGACTTAGGGAAGTCCGCACATAGGGAACTCCGCTTCCCACCAGGCGATCAAGAAAGGGAGACAGAAGTCAAGGTTTTGAGAGTCGATCCGTGGTCCGTCCGCTCCGCTCCGCCCCTTCACTCCCCCCTCGTCTTCTCGATCCGGCTCGTCTCGCTCCTTTCGAGCAAATGACTCTGTTTAAGAGTCCCGCCGCTCGTCGCCTCGTCCGAGCGAATGACTCTTCGTATTCGATTGAGGGTTTGTAAATTCGTTCAATTCCCGTAATATCTACTATAACTATATATGTGAATAAGGTACGTGCTTTTATGGTTGTTGCTGATGATGAGATTGCAAAGAGTTGTCTCCTTCCTCCTCTCTTTCTTATTCTTCTTTCCTTCTTCTTTCTCCTCTCTGAGTGGTGACTGTCCCGGTCCGGTTGATTTAGTTCCCGGTCCGATTTGATTCAGTGCCTTTTCGGTTGAGTGGTGACTGTCTCGGTCCGGTTTGATTCAGTGCCCTCTTCTTCCTCCTCTCTGAGTGGTGACTGTCCCGGTCTGATTTGATTCAGTGCCTCTCGGCTGTGCATTCCTCTGGGCGGCGTCGATTGTGAAAAGAAGAAGACGTTTCGTCCATAAGGAAGGGTTATATACTGCATGCAACTCGAAAAATCACTGCTGTGTCTACATTCCCAGAGAAGAAAATTGGAAGGCCCACATACTGGATAATCGGGCGCGAATAGATCAATTCGCATTCTCTGGCTTCACGTATTTGTTATTTTCTGACATAGCAAATTAGATGATTTTACAAGTAGCTCAATGTATAGGTTTTCATGCTTCTTAATTTAAACAAAAGAAATCTATGTAATAGCTACTTTGTAAATCGTTAGATCAATGCAATCGCCTACGAGCTTTCAACCAAAAAAAAAAAAAATTGTATCATTCTGAATTTGATTAAGTAAAAATATTTGTAAAGGTATTAGATAATATTGAAGAGCATGATTGTCAGTTTTGGTGATTTAATGATTTGTAATATGCTCCGCGTTACAGTCCGACTCAGACGGCACCTTTTGCCTATCAGCCAGGGTATGTTCAGACAGAGTCCGTCCCGTAGTTTCCTGGACAGTCCTCACAGCAGACATTGTACCCTTCACTCCATGATGACCCCATTGCCAGACAGGCGTATTTATTCACGCAGCTTGAGTCTGGACAAACTATGATTTTTGGTCTTGGAGTCCAGCAGACATTCGAGATTGAGGAGGTTCATGACGAGCTGGTTCAGTCTTTGGATGTCCAGGCGGAGGACTCTACAGACTAAGCAGAGACTGACGAAACGCCACTCTCCAGGCGGGGTCGAGGGTTCAGGAAGAAGAAGGCGAGGACGGTATTTAGTCCTGATCCGTAGGCTTTGATTTGTAGTATTGTTAGATGTTTTTGTCAGATACTTATTTGTTATATACTGTCACTTATTTATTTTGTTGCTTTGTTATTTATTTTATTTGTTTTGTTGTTATTTATTTATTTTGTTCATTATATTATTATTGTCTTACACAATTTTTTTTTCAAACGAACGACATATCTAAAATATTTCAAACGAGCGACATTTCTAAAATACAATACGACAAAAATATCAATTTAAACAACATTTCAAACTAAAACTTAAACAACATAAAAATATTTTTATAACAAAAAAACAAATAACAAATTTCAATTTTTTTTTAAAATGGGATACCGCTCCGGCATATGCGGCCTTGGGTCCGCTCCGGCATTGTGCAGCCCCATTTCAGGGTCCGCACTGGCATTGTGCAGTCTCTATTAAATAGGTCAGCACAACACCGGTGCCGCCGTGGTAAATTTACAATTGCTCAAAAACCGTAGTTTTTTAGTTTATTATTTTTGAAACTGTGCTAACTTTAAAAATTTCGGCATCCAAACCTACAGTAGTAAAAGCATTACAACAGTATTTGTTTATGTAAAAAAACTATATATCCTTTCAAATACGCTCTTATAATTCTTTGTGAAAATTTTAAATAATGTTTGGAGAATAAGCTTTTCGTATTTAATAATTAAGTTGAAATGAGCTTTGAATTAATTAAAAATATTTAACAACATGGTAGGACATTGCATCCAGGAAAGTATAGAGGAGAACAAAGCATGATACATCAACATAAAGACAATATAATATGAGTAAGGCTTTGGTACTATATATGGTACTATATATGCATAGCACATATTGACCTGCACTATGGACTCAAATCTTCGGTTTGAATGTCCTAACGATCAATCCAAACTGTTCAACATGGTCTCCATATGAATATGTACTTGTAAACTGAATTTTACATTTTTAAGAAATTTATTTACTATATTTTTAGATGGGTAGAAAATCATTTGATCTGAAAATTATGGAGACCATGTTGAACGGCCCGGATCGAACGTTAAGATTTTGAAAACAAAAATATTGATCTGCGTTAAAAATAACGGCTAGTTTAGGGAGTAGTGTATTGTAATTAATAAGTTAGGAGATAGAGGTTAATGGAAGTAGTTGGTAGTTGTAATTAATAAGTAACGGCTAGTTTTTAAATTTGCTCTATAAATAGAGATACATGTAAACGTTCATAATAAGATTGTAATAAAATTGTTTTCTTACATCTATTCTCTCTTACAAATTTAACATGGTATCAGAGTAAAAGACTTTGTGACCGAAAATCGAAAAAGCACGACAAATTTCAGCAAAAAGAAAATGGCTCAAGAAGAAGCAGCAAACTTCTCGAAGCTAACAAATACCTTGCTCAATGGCAAAAATTATGTGTCATGGGCAAGGCAGCATCCAAGGCCTTGAGTAGTCGAGAAATGTTAGAATTCATTACGGGTGAAGAGAAGAAACCAGAAATTGCAAACACAAGCAAGATAATACCCGAAGAAACAATAGCAAAAAAAAAATGGAGAACTACGAATGACAGAATTGTTACCTTACTACTCAACTCCATGGAACCGGTCGTATTCAAACTCTTCACGTTGGCCGAAACGGCACATGAACTATGGGAAGCGGTAAAAAGTATGTACGGTCAAAAAAATATTTTTTCTCACATTTATCAACTTATGCAGGAGATCCAACAAGAAAAACAAGGGTCAAGAAGTCACACTGAGTACCTTAGTGCTCTTGAGAAAAAAACGCAATGAACTTCAATCTTACCGGCCGTTTATAATAGATTTGGCCACACTTCAGAGACAGGCTGAGGAGGACAATATTTTTCAGTACCTCGCGGGTCTAAACCCGAGTTATGAAGCCGTAAGATCTCAAATCATGACCACGGTACCTCTTCCCTCTTATTCTCAAATTAAAAGTTTATTTCAATAAGAGGAAAGTAGGAGAATTGCCATGAATGGTCAGATTGTAAGCCCTGAGGGACATGAGACCCATGGCTTAGCCGTAAAAATTCCAATTTTAATAAAAAATCTAGCTTTCAAAATCACCTAAATCAATCAAAAAATGAAAAATGTAACCACTGTAAAAAAGATGGCCACACTCAAGATAGATGTTGGCATCTCTATCCCCATCTTAGACCAAAAAAATGGAAGGGAAATGATCAGAATTGAAATTGGGAAAAAAACGGTGAAAAAAACAGAAGTTATGTTGCTTCTGTTGAAGAGAAAGGATTTAATGAGCTAGTGAGTTCGTCTATTTCCAGATTCGGACCCAATAACACTAGCCAAACTACTAATGGATTCAATTCCAACCCTGGCGGACCCAATAAGGAGACCCCCAATGGACCCTCCATCCAGGCGCTGGCGGGTCACTCTCACTAGTACAAAAAACCCCTTCACTGACCCTCAACCACCGACTGTTTTAATATGTAACAGTCGGTGTAGAGACTGCTGGTAAAATCGTAAATAAGAAGAACCTCAACACTGACTGTTCCATTACAAAAAACCGTCAGTGAACTAACACCGACTGTTTTTAAAAAAAACAGTCGGTGTTGCTCATACCCTACACCGACTGTTTTTAAAAAAAAAACAGTCGGTGTTGAGCAGTCACCAACACCGACTGTTTTTTTTAAAACAGTCAGTGTTGCTCATACCCTACACCGACTGTTTTAAAAAAAAAGTCGGTGTTGAGCGTCACCGAGACTATTTTTATTTTAAAACCGTCAGTTTTGAAATGCATTACCGAGTGTTTTCATTTCTCCGAAAATTTCCATTCCCGGTTTATCTCTTTCGATCGCCCGCCAAACCCTTCCAAAATTTCATATCCCTTCTCCGCTCACTTCTAAATTTCATAACCCTTTTCCGCTCACTTCTAAATTTCATTTCCCTTCTAAATTCATTTCCTTCTCCGCTCAGCCAAACCCTTCTCTGCTCACTGCGCCGCTGCCCGACTCATCTCCGCCAAACCCTTCTCCACTCACTACGCTGCTGCCCGACTCTTCGTCTCCGCCAAACCCTTCTCCGCTCAGCCTCACCCCACTTTTCCGACCTGCCTCGCCCCATTTTTCCGACTCCTCGTCTCAGCCAAACCCTTCTCCATCCGCTTATCCGCCTCCGCCTTTTCTGGCTCTTCCCTTGCTGCTGACCGAGCCTCCGCCTCGCCCTGCTCAGCCTTTTATTAGGTTTATCTTTGGCTTATTTATTGTCGATTTTGAGGTCTCATGTAGTGATGAAGTCTGCCGAATTAACTTTATATCTCTGGTCAGTGCCAATTTGCTTTTCGAAATCTGCCGAATTAACTTTATGTCTCTGGTCAATTGGTTTTGTTTCAGAAATGCCATGGAAGTTGCAATAAGATAAAAGCAAATATACCTCGACAGTTACTAACAGAGGTGAATCATTGAAGGTGTGGTGATTCTTATGCCTAAATATTCTAGTTTGAAATTTTTTTAAGTCACCACCATTTCTTTGGGGGGACCAAAAGGCTTCGGCAGGAATGCTACGGTTTGAGTTTTCTTCTATTTTTCCTATTTATTTGGATTTTTCTTATTTAAATATTTTTTTTAAGAAGACTGGTAGGACAAAGCGAACTATTCTTTCGCCTTTTAAATATTTAAAGTTACTAAACGGTGCGAAATTAGAGACTAGAATGAGGAAGTCATATTAACAGTGAATAAGAAGAGTAGAAGTTATATTAGATATTGGAAATAGCTATATTAGAGTTACAATCTATATTAGAGTTACAGTCATACTCTCAATCCCTCCAATTTTTTTTCCGTGGATGAATTCTAACTTTTCATAATTTAACTATCTTTGCATATTCATACCCTCAACTTGTCATATTATTTTTTGCTTAAGTTTAGTTTTAGGTCAATTACCTCTTATCACTACTTTACTTTTGTCTGGTACAAGTTGGCACTGACCCTGATTGCAATATTTGCTCTTGACTATCTTGCATACAGGGAACTTGAAATCAGTGCTGCTGAGGAAAGATCTTTAAAGAAGGATGTTCCAAAGAGTGAGGAGGAATTTGAGAAATTGGTACGGAGCTCGCCTAATAGCAGCTATGTTTGGATCAATTACATGGCATTCATGTTGGATGTGGCAGATGTTGGGAAAGCACGCTCAATTGCTGAAAGGTAACTTATATTACAATTAAACTGTCTCAAAAGCGTTGCATCTGAAATTATAAGTTTGACATGTAGTGTGTTCTACAATTCTTCTGTACTAATTTTGATCTTCCTTTTCTTTTCATGGTGAAAGGCCTTGAGAACAATAAATATCAGAAGAGGAAGAAAAACTGAATATTTGGGTCGCATACTTCAATTTAGAAAATAAATATGGAAATCCTCCTGAGGTAAAATTAGGGGATTTTGTGTCATTGTTATATATTTTCCTCCCTTGGCTGGTGCAAATAATGACTTCGTTCTTTTGGCAATTTACAGGAATTATTATAATTTGAATTTTTGAACCTTTCAAAAGGTAACAAAAGTAAGGTTACCTATTCTCTCTCAACTGGCATATTAATGTTTGCTAGCTCGTATATAGTTAACAATGGGTTTTCAATTTTCAATTTAGTGCTAATTTGATAATTCTATCAGTTGTAGTGTTGTTGTATTGTAGCAGCAGAAGGTACTTTTGGGTCTTGGTGGCAACAAGTCTGGAGAGGAGAAAAGAATAGAAGCGCTAGCCTCTTCCAAGGTTTCTTAATCTTGTCATTATTCAAACTAATATAAATGTAAGGGTTTAATTACACTTTTGTAATAGGAAGTTCTATGCGCTAGCCTCTTCCAAGGTATTACATTTGACTGCTTTGAGATGTGTTGATGCAGAAACCGACAAGAGACCAAAACTGTGTCAGGTGGTACACATGCTTCACGCTTATGAGCCTATTTGTTGTTAGGTATGTTCCACTTATGCACATATTAGTTCTGTTCTTTTATTTTCCTGTTAATCAACCTGGCTCAGTTCAAAATATTTAATTCATACTTTTCTCGGCTTCTCCTTTTTTTGTTTTCCTGTTTTGTGAATCGCTATCAGTTAATTGAGATTAGATTTGATGTGCTGACAGCAGTTCTGATTATGATATCAAATTTCTCGGCCTCTCTCTCTCTTTTGGTATCAAATTTCTATAGACAATTTAGACTTATAAATCAGAAAGGGGCTTGCATTTTTTTATTCTGTACTTGAGAGTTAATTTTGTGCTATTTATGAATTTTTGCACAATTGTGGATGAAATTTTGGAGCCTAAGTCTTAAAAATGAATCTATTGTGTTGAAGTTGTTTTATGCTTTCAGTGTTACAAATATTTTGGTTTTTACATTTTCAAAGTTCAAACCGTCGATCCAAACCATTCAATATTCAATCTATATTAAAATGTGCTTGGAGACCAAATTTTACATTTTTTTCAATTTTGTTACTATTTATTAAGTAAGTTTTAAAATTAGTGTTTTAAATTTAACATCAGTACGCTTTTATGTCTACCGATATCTCAATTCAAAATCTCTTCCTCTAATTTTTCAATTTGTGCATCACAGAGGAATAAAACAGAAGTACAGCCTGCAGCTCCAGCAAGCTTCTCTTCCAAAGTTAATTCCATCCTGTATTTACATATTTACAATTATTCATATTATTAGCCACATTGTATAATTAGGAAAGTTCCGCTTAAGAGGTTCCGAAGACTTGCCTGTTGGTATATTTTTAGCCACATTGTATATTTTCAATTTGTGTAATTCAGTTGCATATTTTGTTTAAAATGTTTCTGTCAAAAAAAGGATGATTTTGGAATTGTTCAATGAATGTCGACAACAACTGTTTTTCGAATTAACAATGATTGTTTTTAGAATTAAAACTGTCTGTTTTTAGGACTAATTACGACTGTTTTGAAGACTTATACCGACTGTTTTTTCTAAATAACAGTCGGTGTTGGGCACCTACACCGACTGTTTTTCAAAAAAACAGTCGGTGTTGGGCGCCTACACTGATTGTTATTTACCCGTCAGTAATGATATACCTATACTGACGGCGCCATCACCGACGCCTCAATAACAGTCGGTATAAGGGTTTTTTAACAGTCGGTGAAGGGGTTTTTTGTACTAGTGTCTGGAACGGGTCAGGCGCTGTGATTACTCAAAAGAGAGCAATGTTTCTTTTAAAATTTATAAACTCGGAAATGCTATCGGTTCGGACTGCAAGCGCACAATCCTATCGAGTAGTATATTCGAGGTCGATCCACAGGGAATATTGGTTCAGTGCTTTGAGCGATCGAATCACAATCTTTCGAAAGGCTAGACGAAATCTGAAATTTGAGAGATGTTGTTTTGATCAATATAAATTAGGAAGCAATTAAAAGTAATTAAAATAAAGATAGAGATGAGAATTCCTAGGGTTTCGGCACACCATTGCCACTCAATCCGCCTTGACAATATATTCCTGTTGCGTCTGATTTCCTGTTGTTGTTTAATGAAAGACACTACATAGGTCACTGCGATTTATGTTACGCGAGAATGACAGATCTTTCACCGAGATTCTACATAGGACACTGCGATTTACCTTACGCAAATGTCTGATCTCCCAAATACCCCAAATTAATACAAAGATCACTGCGATTTACTTTACGCAAATGATGGAATTTGGTACGCGTTTTGTTGGTCCGGTTTATGGTTTCCCCGCTAAGGTTCTTCACGTAAACCTAATAGATCTCAACGAGGCTAATTCATACAAATAGTTTCTCTTACCATTAAAGCACTGTCACTATCCTAACGGACTTAAACTAGATCATTGAAATTAGATGAAGAGATAGTAAATCACAAAAGCATTTTGTTTCAACAACAAGAAATCATAAACAACAGAAATATATATATAAAAAAATCAAGAGTAACAAGGTTTACTGCCTAGCCCTAAGAAAATGAACTTAGCCGCGGAACGGCATGGTTACAAGCACTCCTCTCTTCTCACTTTAATCAAATATAACCCTAATTACAAAGATAACTAATCATTCTGCCCAGGGGCCTTATATAGGAGTGTAGGGACGTGTAGAGGTTGAGTAGGGGCTAAGAAACTGATCTGGAAACAGCTGTCGGCAGTTATTCCCCAAGAGACGCCTTCGGATACGGACCGTATTGGGTGATACGGTCCGTATTAGGACCTTGACGGTTAGGGTTTAATGCTTCCAGCGCTATTTTCTGGTCAATGCTAGGCCTGGTCCGTATTAGGCAATACGGGCCGTAACAGGGACTTTGTCGATGAGCGTTGCTGATCCGATCGACCTGATTCTTGCTCCATTTAGTGTGAAATAGTTCCAAAACCTGTTTTCTACAATAAAACATAAAGAAGGGTGACAATAGCCTTTTTCTCTAATTAATTAAATATAAATGTGAGAAAATATGCAAAACCTAAGCCAAAACCCTACGTAAATCATCATTATTTTGACTCTGATCACGCCTCCCAACTTGAATTGTTGCTTGTCCTCAAGCAACGACATCCCAGCTGGTCAAAGATTCAGTCTAGGTTAAACCATACAATCTCAAGGTCTTGTTTAAAAATTAAATTAGGGCTTAGGTGATCAGAGTCAAAATAATGATGATTTACGTAGGGTTTTGGCTTAGGTTTTGCATATTTTCTCACACTTATGTTTAATTAATTAGAGAAAAAGGCTACTGTCATCCTTCTTTGTGTTTTATTGCAGAAAACAGGTTTTGGGACTATTTTACACTAAATGGAGCTAGAATCGGGTCAATCGGATCAGCAACGCTCATCGACTAAGTCCCTGTTACGGCCCGTATTGGTTAATACGGACCAGGCCTAGCATTGACCAGAAGATAGCGCTGGAAGCATTCAACCTTAATCGTCAAGGTCCTAATACGGACCGTATCACCCAATACGGTCCGTATCCGAAGGCGTCTCTTGGGGAATAACTGCCGACAGCTGTTTCCAGATCAGTTCCTTAGCCCCTACTCAACCTCTACACGTCCCTACACTCCTATATAAGGCCCCTGGGTAGAATGATTAGTTATCTTTGTAATTAGGGTTAGATTTGATTAAAGTGAGAAGAGAGGAGTGCTTGTAACCATGCCGTTCCGCGGCTAAGTTCCTTTTCTTAGGGCTAGGCAGTAAACCTTGTTACTCTTGATGTTTTGATATATATATTTCTGTTGATTATGAATTCTTGTTGTTGTGCTAAAATGCTTTTGTGATTTACTATCTCTTCATCTAATTTCAATGATCTAGTTTGAGTCCGTTAGGGTAGTGACAGTACTTTAATGGTAAGAGAAACTATTTGTATGAATTAGCCTCGTTGAGATCTATTAGGTTTATGTGAAGAAAATCTTAGCGGGGAAACCATAAACCAGACCAACGAAATGCGTACCAAATTCCATCACTTGCGTAAAGTAAATCGCAGTGATCTATGTAGTAATTTGGGGTATTTGAGAGATCAGACATTTGCGTAAGGTAAATCGTAGTGTCCTATGTAGAATCTCGGTGAAAGATCTGTCATTCTTGCGTAACATAAATCGCAGTGACCTATGTGGTATCTTTCATTAAACAACAACAGGAAATCAGACGCAACAGGAATATATTGTCAAGGCGGATTGAGTGGCAATGGTGTGCCGAAACCCTAGGAATTCTCATCTCAATCTTTACTTTAATTACTTTTAATTGTTTCCTAATTTACATTGATCAACAAACATCTCTAAAATTTCAGATTTCGTCTAGCCTTTTGAAAGATTGTGATTCGATCGCTCAAAGCATTGAACCAATATTCCCTGTGGATCGACCTCGTATATACTACTCGATAGGATTGTGCGCTTGCAGTCCGAACCGATAGCATTTCCGAGTTTATAAATATTAAAAGAAACATTGCTCTCTTTTGAGTGATCATGCTTTTTGGCGCCGTTGCCGGGGAATAACGGTTCATTGTGCAAGGCCTCGCGAGACGTCCTTGCTTTGACCATTGAATCCAATTAATTAGAAACGCCTAGATTTCTTTTTATTTTCTTCATTTTTATTTTTCTTTTATTTTCAATTTCGTTTTTATTTTTATTTTATTTCTTCTTTTTTTTCAGTTTTTAGTTTGATTTTCAAATTTTCTTTTCTCTGTAGGAAACTGCACGCTGGCCGAATCATCCGTACGAAGATCCGAGAGGATTGCTAGTAGGAGAGGACAATTCGCTTCCACATCACCGATAAGAACCAATCATAGTTCTTCATCAAGTAATTCTGAAAGCGAAGAAGACTCAGATTCGATCAACATGGATATCCCACCGAACCAACCGATCAACAATGGAAGACAAGACAATGGTGATCAAGGAGTTCACGATGCAGCAAGACCCAAACTTCTACGAGACTATTGCGTACCGCGCGCGAATGATCCTAATTCTAGTATAAACCCGCCAACTGTTACAAACCGTAATTTTGAGATCAAACCTGCTCTCATAAATATGGTTTCGCAACAGCAATTTGGAGGATTTCCACATGAAGATCGGCATCTTCATTTGTCAATTTTCCTAGGGATATGCGAGACGATAAAGATCAACGGAGTTACCGATGAAGCAATTAGGCTAAGGCTATTTCAATTCTCATTAAAAGATAAAGCAAGAGCATGGTTGTTTTCCTTACCGGCCAATTCCATTCAAACTTGGGACCAATTGTTTAATGTGTTTATTGCAAAATATTTTCCACCATCCAAAACTTCGAGGTTTAGAAATGCAATTACTAATTTTGAACAAAGGGATGGTGAAACATTGTGTGAGGCATGGGATAGATATAAGGATATGTTAAGGTGTTGTCCACATCATGGTCTAGAAAGATGGCTGATTGTCCAAACTTTTTATAATGGTCTAAACCCTACCGATAGGTTGTCTATTGATGCTTCCGCAGGATGAGCAATCATGAACAAGGAACCTGACGAGGCTTACAACCTAATTGAAGAGATTGCAATCAACCAACACTACTGGATCCCTGAGCGAAAGAAGCCAACTCCAACACCTGGCATGCACCGAGTAGATGATATCTCCATGCTGAGCGCAAAGATCGATGCTTTGCAAATGGCACTCAACAAGCAAACCAAGCAGCGAACGGTAGCAGCAGTCAATGCCGCAACAACATGTGGCTATTGTGGAGGAGCGCATGAGATGACCGAATGTATGAATGTGACGCAAACTGAGGAAGAAATGGAGCAAGCAAACGCAATCGACAATAGCTTTCGACCTCAGCCCGCTTACAATATATACCATCCTAACAACCGAAAACATCCAAATCTCTCATACGCAAACAATCAAAAGCCTGCTGCACCCCAACAGAACTATCAACCACAGCCCAATTATCAACCAAGATACAACAATCCTCAACAGAATTATCAACCAAGGCAATACAATCAACCACAGCAACCTGACGTCACATCTTTAATGGAGAGATTCCTAGAGAAGCAAGACAAGGCTAACGCCGAAATCACACAGAAAATCCTTAACAAACCGCAACAAAGACTTAGAAGACAATGTCTCTAAGATGGCAAAAGAACACTCGAGTATTACACGCGGAAAAGGCAAATTTTCAGGCCAACCGGAAGAAAACCCGAGAGAGACCTGCAAATGCATAACATTAAGGAGCGGTACAGCTTACAGGGGACCTCCCATG
Organism: Carex myosuroides; assembly: GCA_028015225.1. Lineage (NCBI taxonomy): Eukaryota > Viridiplantae > Streptophyta > Magnoliopsida > Poales > Cyperaceae > Carex > Carex myosuroides. The sequence continues at coordinate 13,921,903 of CM051491.1, read as the reverse complement.
CCCGATCAAACTTCCGATGAGATGCATGCAGAGCCATCGCATTCCAAAGAATACGAGCCGCAACCACCGGACCCGCCCGTATTCGAACTGCAGACAGACCCTATCAAGGAGCAGAATGACACCGTAGGTGGAGACGAGCGACAACCCGAACCTGAATACATTTCACCACCACCCTACAAGCCACCTCTGCTATTCTCTCCAAGGCCTGCCAAGCACAAGATGGAGCAGCAATTTACGAGATTCATGGAGACACTTAAGCAATTACAAGTCACAATCCCCTTCACTGAAGCAATTGCAAGCATACCCTCGTATGCTAAATTTCTGAAGGAGATTCTTTCAAACCGAAATAGGCTCCAAGAATTTTCGACAGTTCCGCTCAATCAGGAGTGTAGTGCGCTCGTGCAAAGCAAATTACTGACTAAGTCAAAAGATCCGGGAAGCTTCTCGATACCATGTACCATCGGCACAACCGATTTTAAGAGAGCTCTATGTGATCTGGGGGCAAGTGTGAGTCTGATGCCTAAGGTAGTATTTGATAAATTGGAATGTGGAGACCTATCACCAACGCGGATCTCATTGCAACTAGCTGACCGATCAATTCGATATCCTGAAGGAATGTTGCTTGATATCCCAATCAAAGTCGGTAAATTCTGGATACCAGCAGATTTTGTGGTAGTTGATATGGAAGAAGATGAGCAGATTCCAATCATCCTTGGAAGGCCATTCCTCGCCACATGTGGGGCAATGATCGATGTTAGGAATGGGAAGATTTCACTTAATGTTTGCGAGAACAAAATGATCTTCAACATGAATGAAACCAAAGTCCCACCTGATATAAATCTTGTCTACAATTCGGAAACAACGGACGAGTATGGCAATGATGAATTGCGAATGGACGAATTTGAAGACATCGAGGAGATGATGCACGAAGCAGAAGTGGAGAGATTGTTTATTGTACAAGATGACGGTCGGATCCATCCAACCTCCGTGACACAACAAACCGATGATCTGAACAAGAGCCCCAATATCGCAAACAACAGGAGTCATTCTCTTAGCCCTTGCAATAAGCAAAATCCTACGCGAAGAACTCGATGCAATTTCTCAAAGACTGGACGAGGTCGAAGCAGCACTCGATGTGAGTCTGGCATTCGACCCCGGACCTCAAACACCAACCGACTTCTTCGAGAAAGGCAGTGACGATGAAACCACAGAAGATGCTGAAGGCAAACCACACGACAAGCAACCCCCTTGCATTGACGGGAGGATATCCGGGAGAAACTAATGCGACACCGAGTCAAGCTAACGACTTTAAACAAGCGCTTCTTGGGAGGCAACCCAAGGCCACTTTTATATTTTCGTATAAAATTTTATTTTTAATTTTAATTAGGACTTTAACAAAGAAACAACTCATACCCATCTTTTTCCCATCACCAGGTAAGCATGCTGGAGGAATGCTTGATTAAAGACAGATTGGAAGACGGAAAAATACTCTCTGGTGCGACCTGTATTGGCTGATACAGACCCTACCAATGGATACGGGGGCAATAGAGTAAGAAGGCAGGAAATAAGTGGTTAATACGGTCCGTATTGGCTGATACGGCCCGTATCCAAAGGAATTAAAACTTAGCGGTTATTGGGTTTGAGCATAACGGACTCAATACGGACCGTATTGGCTGATACGGTCCGTAATGAAGGCCAATTCGGGAGATACAAACCCGTTAAGAAGAGACGTTTGAAATCCCGTGCGAATCACGTCTCAAAACCGCTAATCCATTTCGTTTTAATTCCTTAAACCCTCTCTTCCTCTCTCTCCCTATTCTCTTCCCCTCCATCTCCTTCCTTTCTCCCTCTTCCATTCTTGCCCGAAAATCAAACCTCCATTCTTGCCGCCGATCTCCATCTCCGAACTCATCTCCACACACCATTGGAGCCGCCGCCGGCCTTCTTCTCCGCGCCTCAACCCCGATACGGACCGTAACGGGCCCGTATCTGACGGCTACTCGAATCAACTTCTCCAATTTTCAGTTTTTCTAAACCCCTCTTTAATTTCAAAGTTTAATTTCATTTTTGCATTTGTTTTAATTTAATCTCTCTGTTACATTTGTTTATTATCAAGTTTTATTTTCACAAAATCACAAAATCACAAAAAAAATTAGGTTTATGTCAAAATCCCGATTTTTACCCGTATAATACGGTCCGTATTGGTTCAATACGGTCCATAATCGTTTACCAGAAAACCAGTCCAGTACTTGGCAGATTTTTTCCTTCAACCCCCTTAATACGGTCCGTATTGACCCAATACGGTCCGTAATCAGTCCGGTACTTGGCTAAATTCACCAACTAACCAGTCCGTATTAAGACCGTATTGCCCAATACGGTCCGTAACAGAGGCATTTTATTTTACCAAATGGCCCCAAAAATGAAAATATTTTAGGGGAAGTTACAAGGAGTGCTAAGAGAGCTCTCGGAAGTGCCGGCCCGAGTAGTTCACCGCAGAGCTCCTCTAGCCGATCCTCTCGGTCCTCCGGTTCGCAACCACAATCCTCCAACCATTCATCCTCTCGTTCTGACACTCAGCAATCAATCAGAGACACACCAATCTCTGAAGCAGACTATGAGCTAGAGGAGTCCAACCTTCGGGACTTTGGTCTTGAGGAAGAAGACTCTGATGAAACAATGGAGGAAGTTCGACCAACTGAGTACCAACCAGTCTTCTCGCACACACAATTCAAACAAGCCTACGAGAAGATGACAGCAAGAGAGGTCATTTACCACAAATCGATCAACACGGAGACACTCGAGCGGCTAGGCCTCCTTGCACAAACTGAACAACTCGCCAACCGCATCCACCTCTGGCAATTCCTCCAACTGATCAAAGGAGTTAAAGTTACAGGGTACTCACGAGGGAGTTCCTTGCGACTTTCAGATACAATGAAGACTCCATCACTTTCCAGATGATTGGCGAGCAGTACAAAGTCACCATGGAGGATTTCTGCGCCATCTTCAACCTCACCAACAATGGCACTTCTGATTCTCCTGATTGCCGAGAGTTCTGGTACAGCATAACTGAAGACAACCAAAACTCAACTCGACCGGCAAGCAGAATCATCCATCCCTAAGTCCGCCTCTTGTAAGTAATCCTTGCCAATTCCATTTTCGCGAGAGGCGAGAGTTCATCCAAGGTGACATTACCCGAACTCTATCTTCTCAAGTGCATGATCGAGCCAACACCGGTGCGACCTCACCTCGGCCATCTCCTTTGCAATCAAATCCGTGAGGTCGCCCGTGCAAAGAAAAGTAATGGAAAGATTTCCATTGGATTTGTGGCCACGATCTTAGCCAATCAACTCTCTCTGCAGATCGATCATCTCAAAGAGGCAAGCGGGCTCACACAAATCGACATGTCATGCCTCCAAGCCATGAAATTTGTCACCGGCCACTATCCAGGTCCCTACTTCTACAATTCGCCGAAGGGAATTCTCTAATTTCCCTTTCGACATCTCAATCTCCGTAGTAGGGCCTCATGGAAAATGGCACGCCTCGCGAGCCTGACTTATGAGCCTCCTCAAGATTACGTGGATGTAATCGAACGCCAAGCCGAACTGAGAAATCATGCTAACATCGATCGGCAGCAAAGAGAAGAGGAGGAGCCCCCTTTTGATAGATATAGGGAGGCAGGCACATCGACAGCCGGAGCCGGATCTTCAGGGGCGGCACCATCTAATGACCCTACAGACGATTACGATAAGTTCATCCAAATGGTAAATTGGATGGACTCGAACCTCACTGCGCTCACCTTGACAACGGACGAAGCCACCCGGCAAATAGAGCTGAACAGCTCTACAATCTACCAAGAAGTTGGTGAAATCCGAAACAGCATGGAACAGGTTCGGAGGAGTGTAGACGAGGGCAGGCGCGAGATCCAGCAGACGTGCTACATGGCACAGCAGTATTATCAATACGCTCTCGACTCCGGACTCCAGTATCAGCCACCACCATACGGACTCTTCGACCCGTCATTCTACGAGGAGATCCAGCGCCCACCACCACCTCCACCACCTCAGGATTGAGGTGCAGTGAGTTGTATCTTTTCCCAGTCTTTTTACTTTATTACTTCCTTTAGTTTTATCTCTCGAGCATTGGGGACAATGCTCAATTTTATTCGGGGGGTATGAGGTAAATTGACCAATGTATCTTTAAATTGACCAATGTATCTTTAAAATTTTCGCAATTTAAATTCTTAGGTGCTAGTAGTTTTACTCAATTTTTGACTAGGGTTAGAGGCTTTACCGAAAATCCTAGAATGATTAGATTGAGCTTTTTAGCTAGCTTGCATTTTTATTTTCCTTACGAGTAGGATAATCAAATAGGAATTGTTTTTAAATTGAATTAGACTAAGGTTTAGACAATTGGCCATGATACCAAAAATTCAGAATTTTAAAAATAATTAGTAATCTCAAAGTGAATAATTAATTGCTAACCATGAGTGTTGACCAAAAATCGCAAATCCTAGAATTTTTATTGTTGAGTAATTTATTTTTGCAAAGTCTTTTTAAAACTTGATAGTGTTTTAGAATACCCATTTATTATAGATAGACCCATAGTGAAACTATGCAATAATTCCTTGTATGAATGAATACTTGGAATTGTGTGTAATTATGGTGCTTGTGACACAAAAAAAATTTTACTTTTCAGAAAAATAGAAAAATACAAAAAAATCAGAAATGAGAAAAACCCAAAAAAATAGAAAAATCAGAAAAAGAAAAAAAAAAAGAATAAAAGATGGAGGATAAAAAGAGTACGGGTGCCTACGCAAGACTGGTTACCAATAGGCTCGAGAAAACCTCCCAAATTTAAATTCTTGTATATATTTAATTTTTCAAAAATAGTCACAAGTACCAACACACTTAGTTATCATACTTTGCTCCAATCAATTGGGAAGGAAAATCAAAATTTATATCATTAGAATTCCTATTGATTGGAAGGGATCCATTTATAATCGAAGGGGAAATTAATACTCTCAATTTTAAGGATATTTGTGAACTAGATTGTTGAATGATAATTTTTCTAGGGCAAGCATAATGAGGTCAATCATGGGGTGAATAAATTGTTCAAGGGAGAGGTCATGAATATTTTTAAGTTCTAAATTTTTATTGTCATGCCAATTGTACCAAACCTAAGCCCTAATTTGATTTTTAAACAAGACCTTGAGATTGTATGGTTTAACCTAGACCTAATCTTTGACCAGCTGGGATGTCATTGCTTGAGGACAAGCAACAATTCAAGTTGGGAGGCCTGATCAGAGTCAAAATAATGATGATTTATGTAGGGTTTTGGCTTAGGTTTTGCATATTTTCTCACACTTATGTTTAATTAATTAGAGAAAAAGGCTACTGTCACCTTTCTTTGTGTTTTATTGCAGAAAACAGGTTTTGGGACTATTTTACACTAAATGGAGCTAGAATCGGGTCAATCGGATCAGCAACGCTCATCGACTAAGTCCCTGTTACGGCCCGTATTGGTTAATACGGACCAGACCTAGCATTGACCAGAAGATAGCACTGGAAGCATTAAACCCTAACCGTCAAGGTCCTAATACGACCGTATCACCCAATACGGTCCGTATCCGAAGGCGTCTCTTGGGGAATAACTGCCGACAGCTATTTCCAGATCAGTTCCTTAGCCCCTACTCAACCTCTACACATCCCTACACTCCTATATAAGGCCCCTGGGCATAATGATTAGTTATCTTTGTAATTAGGGTTAGATTTGATTAAAGTGAGAAGAGAGGAGTGCTTGTAACCATGCCGTTCCGCGGCTAAGTTCCTTTTCTTAGGGCTAGGCAGTAAACCTTGTTACTCTTGATGTTTTGATATATATATTTCTGTTGATTATGATTTCTTGTTGTTGTGCTAAAATGCTTTTGTGATTTACTATCTCTTCATCTAATTTCAATGATCTAGTTTGAGTCCGTTAGGGTAGTGACAGTACTTTAATGGTAAGAGAAACTATTTGTATGAATTAGCCTCGTTGAGATCTATTAGGTTTATGTGAAGAAAACCTTAGCGGGGAAACCATAAACCAGACCAACAAAACGCGTACCAAATTCCATCACTTGCGTAAAGTAAATCGCAGTGATCTATGTAGTAATTTGGGGTATTTGAGAGATCAGACATTTGCGTAAGGTAAATCACAATGTCCTATGTAGAATCTCGGTGAAAGATCTGTCATTCTTGCGTAACATAAGTCGCAGTGACCTATGTGGTATCTTTCATTAAACAACAACAGGAAATCAGACGCAACAGGAATATATTGTCAAGGCGGATTGAGTGGCAATGGTGTGCCGAAACCCTAGGAATTCTCATCTCTATCTTTATTTTAATTACTTTTAATTGTTTCCTAATTTACATTGATCAACAAACATCTCTAAAATTTCAGATTTCGTCTAGCCTTTTGAAAGATTGTGATTCGATCGCTCAAAGCATTGAACCAATATTTCCTGTGGATCGACCTCGTATATACTACTCGATAGGATTGTGCACTTGCAGTCCGAACCGATAGCATTTCCGAGTTTATAAATATTAAAAGAAACATTGCTCTCTTTTGAGTGATCATTAGGTTTGGTACAATTGGCATGACAATAAAAATTTAGAACTTAAAAATATTCATGACCTCTCCCTTGAACAATTTATTCACCCCATGATTGACCTCATTATGCTTGCCCTAGAAAAATTATCATTGAACAATCTACTTCACAAATATCCTTAAATTTGAGAGTATTAATTTCCCCTTCGATTATAAATGGATCCCTTCCAATCAATAGGAATTATAATGATATAAATTTTAATTTTCCTTCCCAATTGATTGGAGCAAAGTATGACAACTAAGTGTGTTGGTACTTGTGACTATTTTTGAAAAATTAAATATATACAAGAATTTAAATTTGAGAGGTTTTCTCGAGCCTATTGGTAACCAGTCTTGCGTAGGCACCCTTACTCTTTTTATCCTCCATCTTTTATTCTATTTTATTTTTTTATTTTTTATTTTTCTATTTTTTTTGGATTTTTCTCATTTCTGATTTTTTTTTGTATTTTTCTATTTTTCTGAAAAAATAAAATATTTTTGTGTCACAAGCACCATGATTACACACAATTCCAAGTATTCATTCATACAAGGAATTATTGCATAGTTTCGCTAGGGGTCTATCTATAATAAATGGGTACTTTAAAACACTATTAAGTTTAAAAAGACTTTGCAAAAATAAATTACTCAACAATAAAAATTCTAGGATTTGCGATTTTTGGTCAACACTCATGGTTAGCAATTAATTGTTCACTTTGAGATCACTAATTATTTTTTAAAATTCTGAATTTTTTGTATCATGGCCAATTGTCTAAACCTTAGTCTAATTCAATTTAAAAACAATTCCTATTTGATTATCCTACATGCAAATTACTCCTAAATTGCATGCTCCTATAAATGCAAATGCCTATATGCGCGCTAGATAAAAACCTTAATCGTTCCTCCCAACTTATCTTGGTTAAGCCTTGAGAAGTGGTCCCGATTGAGTAAAACTGCTAGCGAAAAAAATGAAAAACAAGGGTCCTACATGCCATGATCCTAGATACAATGCATTTTCTAAACTAATTTCTTACCCCTACCCCCATGCTTAAATTTTGTATTGTCCTCAATGCAAGAAAATAAACAAAAAGGGAGGGATAAGAAAGATCTCACAAATTACTCGTCGCGAATGGGTGGTGGTGGGGTGAATGGAATCGGCGGTGTGAATGGTATTCCCTTGGAAAGGCAGTACTCATAGAATTTTTCGTGGGCTTTGTTTACCTTGTCCAAGTATTTCTCCAAGTAGCGTGTGCGTTTCTTCAAATTCTCAAGTGTGTTGTTGGCGTAACGCGCGGTTGGACCGGGTTCGCGAGGCTGAGATATGGCTGGCTCTTGATCCCATCCGGTAGGTGCGGGCACGGAGTTTGCTTCATTGGTGCTTTTGAGCGGCGGAATGAGGTGGCGTACGAAAGCCATGTCATGATGGTGGATGGGTGAGTGGTGTGACGCGCTATGTGATTCCTCCATGGGCTCTTCGGTTGGTTCTTCCTCTATTGGTTCCTCCTCTTCGCTTTGTGCATCATCTCCATGCTCAGATTCGTATCCAAACTGAAACGACCCCTTATCCGTTCTGATATGGAGGGTCATTCCCTCGCCTATTTTCAATGTGTACCTTATGTCACCTGTGTGTGCATTGAATACCGCTTGCACGTGATTGTTGTTCACCAGGTAGTTCATGTTAAGGCGGTTGTTGCCGAATACTTCATTGTAGCCATCGAGTTTTATGTTGTGGTGGTGTGCAAGTAGGGTTGCGTAACAACCCACGGACACCACGTGATTATTCTTTGTGTCGGCGGCCACAGATGTGAGGTGGTGCAAGATGTAGTGTCCAATGTGCGGTTGATGCTTATGGCTCTTCATGTAGCGCATGATGTAAATATCTTTCTCTCGCACTTCCGTTGTGTCTTCTCCTGTTGGGAATATAGAATTAGTCAAAATAATGTGAATGTACCTTAATTCTATCGAAGAGATGAGGCATGAGTCTTTGCGGTATATTTTGCGCTCATCAATTGCGATCATTTCCCAATACTTCATTCGCTTCTCCCTTGTGCATAGTTCGGTTTCGCCATTTGTGGGAATGGATAGCGCCTTGCAAAATTCCTCCATAGTTATGGCAAATGGGCGGTTGAGTAAACGGTATTTGATCATGTCGCCGTCCCATTTTAGTGTTGATAGAAACTCGACGGAGAGTCTCAAATAGACTCGTGTAGTTCGTAGGCGGTCTGCCAAATCTCATAAATTGATGTTGTTGAGGGATTCGCGCACATAATCATAGCAGCCTAGGACCTTCATAGTATTGATGCACATCGCTTTGTTGTTCGCGATGGTGCGATCAAGCAATGTTTGAGCACGGTCGAACTCTTGTTTGTCGCGGAATTCGATTCCCATGGCTGTTGCGTAGGTGATTGCATTGTCGGATTGAGAGTCGGAGGAACGAGGGCTGTTGTGCGCCATTTTTTTTTCTGGTTTCGGTCTCTGTTACGGGCCGTATTTGGTTGATACGGGGTTGATACGGGCTTGACTTGGGAGGATTTCTGTGGACATGATGCGAATTTTGATCTGAAAATTCTATGAAATGGTGCAGGGAAAAAGGAGATGGATGAAAGGTTTATATGGTGGTGAAGGAATGTGATGAATGTGCAGAAGGTGATAGTAGTGGGGAGTTAAATTTGGTTAAAATTCGAACTTCTTCCTTAGAGCGCCAGAATTAGAGAGTTGGTTATTTCTGCACATTGAATACGGTCCGTATCAACTGATACGGTCCGTAACCATTGTGTGGTTTGGTGTTGAATTCTGCTTTTCCTGCGCCAAGTCCGAGATGGGTCCGTATTGTAGAACTACCCCGTATTGGACTGATACAGTCCGTAACAGAGAGTAATTCTTCGTGACGGGCTTCGAATTTTTTGACCAAATTCTTCCAGCATCTCCTCTTGTAAGTGAGATTAGTAACCCTGTGATCAGTATAATAGTTTAGGATCAAATAAAATATTTTTTTGATTTTTGAATTTTTATATGAAAAAAAAGCAAAAGTGGCCTTGGGTTGCCTCCCAAGAAGCGCTTGTTTAAAGTCATTAGCTCGACTTTGTGTCTCGTTAGTTTCTTCCAGATATCCTCCCGACAATGCAAGTGGGTTGCTTGTTGGGTGGTTCTCCTTCAGCGTCTTTTGTGGTCTCATTGTTATCACCCTCATCGAAGAAGTTGGTTGGTGTTTGAGGTCCGGGGTCGAATACCAGACTCACGCCGAGTACTGATTCAACCTCATCCAGTCTTTGAGAAATTGCATCGGGTTCCTCGCGGAGATTTTTAATTAATGCTAGGGCTAAGAGAGAATAATTCCTGTTGTTTGCGATATTGGGGCTCTTGTTCAGATCATCGGTTTGTTGTGTCACGGAGGTTGGATGGACCTGACCGTCATCTTGTACAATGAACATTCTCTCCATTTCTGCTTCGCACATCATTTCCTTGATGTCTTCTAATGCATCCGATCGCAATTCATCATCGCCAGACTCGTCCACTGTTTCCAAATTGTGGACATGATTGATGTCAGGGGGGTTTTCGGAGGTTTCATTCATGTTGAAGATCATCTTGTTTTCACCAATATTTAATGAGATCTCCTTATTCCTAACATCGATCGTTGCCCCACATGTGGCAAGGAATGGCCTTCCAAGGATGATTGGAATTTGCTCATCTTCTTCCATATCTATTACCACGAAATCTGCTGGTATCCAGAATTTACCAACTTTGATCGGGATATCTAGCAACTTTCCTTCAGGATATCGAATTGATCGGTCAGCGAGTTACAATGAGATCCGTGTTGGTGATAGTTTTCCACATCCCAATCTTTCAAATACTGCCTTTGACATTAAACTTACACTTGCTCCTAGATCACATAAAGCTCTCTTAAAGTTCGTTGTGCCAATTGTGCATGGTATCGAGAAGCTTCCTGGATCTTTCAACTTTGTCGATAATTTGCTTTGCATGAGCGCACTACATTCCGGATTGAGCGGAACTGTTGAGGATTCTTGGAGTCTATTGTGTTTTGAAAGAATCTCCTTCAGAAATTTAGCATACGAGGGTATGCTTGTAATTATTTCATTGAAGGGGATAATGACTTGTAATTGATTGAGTGTCTCCATGAATCTCGCGACTTGTCTTGGAGGGAATGGCAGAGGTGGCTTGTAGGGTGGTGGTGAAATGTATTCAGGTTCGGTTTGTCGCTCGTCTCCACCTACGGTGTCATTCTGCTCCTCAATAAGATCTGTCTGCAGTTCGAATACGGACGGCTCCGGTGGTTGCGGTTCGTATTCTTCGGAATGCGATGGCTCTACATGCATCTCATCGGAAGTTTGATCGGGCATGGGAGGTCCCTGATAAGCTGTACCGCTCCTTAATGTTATGCTCTTGCAAGTCTCTCTTGGGTTTTCTTCCGGTTGGCCCGGAAATTTTCCTTTTCCGCGTGTAATACTCGAGAGTTCTTTAGCCATCTTAGAGACATTGTCTTCTAAGTCTTTGTTGCGGTTTGTTAAGGATTCGATCTTTTACGCGACTTCGGCGTTAGCCTTATCTTGCTTCTCTAGGAATCTGTCCATTAAAGATGCGATGTCAGGTTGCTGTGGTTGGTTGTACTGCCTTGGTTGATAATTCTGTTGAGGATTGTTGTATCTTGGTTGATAATTGGGCTGTGGTTGATAGTTCTGTTGGGGTGCAGCAGGCCTTTGATTGTTTGCGTATGAGAGATTTGGATGGTTTCGGTTGTTCGGATGGTATGTATTGTAAGCGGGCTGAGGTCGAAAGCTGTTGTCGATTGCGTTTGCTTGCTCCATTTCTTCCTCAGTTTGCGTTACATTCATACATTCGGTCATCTCATGAGCTCCTCCACAATAGCCACATGCTGTTGCGGCATTGACTGCTGCTACCGTTCGTTGCTTGGTTTGCTTGTTGAGTGCCATTTGCAAAGCATCAATCTTTGCGCTCGGCATGGATATATCATCTACTTGGTGCATGCCAGGTGTTGGGGTTGGCTTCTTTCGCTCAGGGATCCAGTAGTGTTGGTTGATTGCAATCTCTTCAATTAGGTTGTAAGCCTCGTCAGGTTCCTTGTTCATGATTGCTCCTCCTGCGGAAGCATCAATAGACAACCTATCGGTAGGGTTTAGACCATTATAAAAAGTTTGGACAATCAGCCATCTTTCTAGACCATGATGTGGACAACACCTTAACATATCCTTATATCTATCCCATGCCTCACACAATGTTTCACCATCCCTTTGTTCAAAATTAGTAATTGCATTTCTAAACCTCGAAGTTTTGGATGATGGAAAATATTTTGCAATAAACACATTAAACAATTGGTCCCAAGTTTGAATGGAATTGGCCGGTAAGGAAAACAACCATGCTCTTGCTTTATCTTTTAATGAGAATTGAAATAGCCTTAGCCTGATTGCTTTATCGGTAACTCCGTTGATCTTTATCGTCTCGCATATCCCTAGGAAAATTGACAAATGAAGATGTGGATCTTCATGTGGAAATCCTCCAAATTGCTGTTGCGAAACCATATTTATGAGAGCAGGTTTGATCTCAAAATTACGGTTCGTGACAGTTGGCGGGTTTATACTAGAATTAGGATCATTCGCGCGCGGTACGCAATAGTCTCGTAGAAGTTTGGGTCTTGCTGCATCGTGAACTTCATTATCACCATTGTTCTGTCTTCCGTTGTTGATCGGTTGGTTAGGTGGGATATCCCTGTTGATCGAATCTGAGTCTTCTTCGCTTTCAGAATTACTTGATGAAGAACTATGATTGGTTCTTGTCGGTGATGTGGAAGCGAATTGTCCTCTCCTACTAGCAATCCTCACGGATCTTCGTACGGATGATTCGGCCAGCGTTCGGTTTCCTAAAAAGAAAAGAAAATCTGAAAATTAAACTGAAAAACTGAAAATGAAAAGAAAATAAAAATAAAAACGAAATTGAAAATAAAAGAAAAATAAAAATGCAGAAAATAAAAAGAAATCTAAGCGTTTCTAATTAATTGGATTCAATGGTCAAAGCAAGGACGTCTCGCGAGGCCTTGCACAATGAACCGTTATTCCCCGGCAACGGCGCCAAAAAGCTTGATCACTCAAAAGAGAGCAATGTTTCTTTTAAAATTTATAAACTCGGAAATGCTCTCGGTTCGGATTGTAAGCGCACAATCCTATCGAGTAGTATATTCGAGGTCGATCCACAGGGAATATTGGTTCAGTGCTTTGAGCGATCGAATCACAATCTTTGAAAGGCTAGACGAAATCTGAAATTTGAGAGATGTTGTTTTGATCAATGTAAATTAGGAAGCAATTAAAAGTAATTAAAATAAAGATAGAGATGAAAATTCTTAGGGTTTCGGCACACCATTGCCACTCAATTCGCCTTGACAATATATTCCTGTTGCGTCTGATTTCCTGTTGTTGTTTTAATGAAAGACACTACATAGGTCACTGCGATTTATGTTACGCGAGAATGACAGATTCTACATAGGACACTGCAATTTACCTTACGCAAATGTCTGATCTCTCAAATACCCCAAATTACTACAAAGATCACTGCGATTTACTTTACGCAAATGATGGAATTTGGTACGCGTTTTGTTGGTCCGGTTTATGGTTTCCCCGCTAAGGTTTTCTTCACATAAACCTAATAGATCTCAACGAGGCTAATTCATATAAATAGTTTCTCTTACCATTAAAGCACTGTCACTACCCTAACGGACTTAAACTAGATCATTGAAATTAGATGAAGAGATAGTAAATCACAAAAGCATTTTTTTTCAACAACAAGAAATCATAAACAACAGAAATATATATATCAAAACATCAAGAGTAACAAGGTTTACTGCCTAGCCCTAAGAAAAGGAACTTAGCCGCGGAACGGCATGGTTACAAGCACTCTTCTCTTCTCACTTTAATCAAATCTAACCCTAATTACAAAGTTAACTAATCATTCTGCCCAGGGGCCTTTATATAGGAGTGTAGGGACGTGTAGAGGTTGAGTAGGGGCTAAGAAACTGATCTGGAAACAGCTGTCGGCAGTTATTCCCCAAGAGACGCCTTCGGATACGGACCGTATTGGGTGATACGGTCCGTATTAGGACCTTGACGATTAGGGTTTAATGCTTCCAGCGCTATCTTCTGGTCAATGCTAGGCCTGGTCCGTATTAGGCAATACGGGCCGTAACAGGGACTTAGTCTATGAGCATTGCTGATCCGATCGACCTGATTCTTGCTCCATTTAGTATGAAATAGTCCCAAAACCTGTTTTCTGCAATAAAACATAAAGAAGGGTGACAGTAGCCTTTTTCTCTAATTAATTAAACATAAATGTGAGAAAATATGCAAAACCTAAGCCAAAACCCTACGTAAATCATCATTATTTTGACTCTGATGACGTTGGCGGGTCATTCTGGAACGGGTCAGAGGCTAATTTTGGCGCAAATGGGTCATTTTCAAGCGGGTTAAGGCCTGGAGATCAAATGCAGCAGTATTTTCAGCAGTCCTGTGTGATGATGAACAATCAAAACAATCCCAGCATATGTGGTATTGCTTCTAACTCAAAAAATTTCTTTTTTAATCAAATTATTATAGATAGTGGTGCAACAGATCATATGTTTGGGAATAAACAACTACTGTCAAACCTCAACCCGACCAATGGTAATAATTTTGTATTGGTTGCAAATGGTATGAAGGCAAAAATAAATGGCGTAGGAGAAATTAATCTATGCAATAAACAAATTAAAAATGTTTTATATTTAGAAACATTTCCCGTAAACTTAATTTCTGTAAATAAATTAACACAAGAATTAAATTGTAATGCAATATTTTCTTGTAAAAACGCTGCATTTCAGGACCGGGAAACTGGAGTCAAGATTGGTGAAGGATTTCTAGAAAATGGACATTATCTTTTAAACTCCAAATTAAATTTATGTGCTTCCGCAAAAGTCGTTAATTCTGATCTTTGGCATAAGAGACTTGGGCATCCCTCCGACAAGATTTTAAATAGTATTTTAGATTTTAAAAGTTTAAATTGTACTAATTGTGAAATTTGCAAGTTAGCAAAACAAACAAAGCTTCATTTTTCTCTTTCTACGGGCAAAAGTAAAGCTCCTTTTGATTTAGTACATTCCGATGTATGGGGACCAGCCCCAATAGATTCATATAATGGATTCAAATATTTTCTTTTATTTATTGATGATTTTACAAAAGCAACTTGGTTATTTTTACTTAAATCCAAAGATGAAGTGTTTGATTGTTTTTATGAATTTTTATGTCTCATAGAAACACAATTTAATGCAAAATTAAAAATCTTTAGATCGGATAATGGAACCGAGTTTATAAATAGGAAGTTTTCAAGTCTCTTTAGAGAAAAATGTATTATACATCAAACAACTTGTATAAATACTCCCGAACAAAATGGTGTATCGGAAAAGAAAAATAGACATTTATTAGAAATGACACGATCTTTATTTTTTCAAAATAATGTTCCTAAAATTTATTGGTCGGATGCCGTACTTTGTGCCACTCATTTAATCAATAGATTACCTAGTGTTAATTTAGAAAACAAAAGTCCATTAGAAATTCTTTATCAACAAAAAATTACTTATGATCATATGAGAATATTTGATTGTACAAGTTTCGTACATATCAAAAGAAATGACAAGCTTGATTTTGTATCACAAAAAACTATTTTCTTAGGATACTCATCTTATAAAAAGGGTTATAAATGCTATGATCCAATTAATAAAAAAATATATCTTTCTAGAAACGTTTCATTTTTTGAAAATGAATCATATTTCAGAGAAAAAGAAATATTTCATCAAACATATTTAAATAATCAAAATGATAATATAGTTTTACCTTACTTAGATGATTTGAGTTTTATTCCTAGAATAATCATCAAGTTGAAAATAATCAAGAAAAGGAAACTAATGATGACATAAATGAAAATAAAACGGAAGAAAATTTACCGATTAGAAGAATATCATCTAGAGAATGACAACCATCAACCAGACTTAGAGATTATGTGACATATTCGGTACAATATCCAATTGAAGATTTTGCTTCATATGACAATATCTCAACCGAATACCATACATTTCTCACTAGTATTGAAAAAGTATTAGAACCGAAAAATTACCAAGAAGCAATTAAAAGTCCAATATGGTGCAAGTCTATGGATGACGAATTAAAAACCTTAGAACAAAATGAAACTTGGAAAATTGTTTCCCTACCAAAAAATAAAAAACCGGTTGGTTGTAAATGGGTGTATAAAACCAAATATAATAGTAATGGAACCATAGAAAGGTATAAAGCAAGACTTGTAGCTAAATGATTTATCCAAACCTATACCATAGACTATAACGAAACCTTTGCACACCGGTTGCAAAAATAAATACCGTAAGAATATTGTTTTCTATTACCGTAAACAATGGTTGGGACCTCTACCAAATGGATGTTAAAAATGTATTTCTTCAAGGAACACTTGAAGAAGAGGTGTATATGACATTACCACCCGGTCATAAATTGGAAACAAATTCTAACTTGGCTTGTAGGCTTAATAAATCAATTTATGGATTGAAGCAATCTCCATGGGCATGGTATGGCAAGTTTAGCTCTTATTTAATTTCTTGCAATTTTAAAATCAGTAATTCCGATCATTCTTTATTTACAAATTGTGACGGTATCAATACTACTCTCATTTTAGTATATGTAGATGACATCATAATTACCGGAAATAATTTTGAACAAATTCAAAACATTAAGACACAACTAAAAGAAAATTTTGACATAAAAGATTTAGGATACCTTAAATATTTTCTAGGAATAGAGGTAGCCACTTCGGATAAAGGATTTTTTATTTCTCAAAGAAAATATACACTTGATATGTTAAAAGAAACCGGTAAGTTAGGATGTAAACCGGCCTCTACCCCAATTGACAACAAATGCAAATTAAATAGTGAAGATGGTGAACCTGTAAAAGACATAAATCAATTTCAAAGACTTGTAGGAAAATTGATATATCTAACGGTTACACGTTCGGATATTTCTTTTTCCGTAAGTCAAATTAGTAAATTCATGCACTCACCAAAAACAACACATTTAGAAGCCGTAAATAGAATTTTGAGATTTTTAAAAAGTAATCCCGACAAAGGTATTTGGATGAAAAATAATAATTCTAATTGATATATGTGGCTATTCCGATGCAGATTGGGCTGGAAGCTTCGATAGAAAATTAACAACCGGTTTTTGCACATTTGTTGGCGGAAATCTAGTCACATGAAAAAGCAAGAAACAAAATATTGTAGCACGATCAAGTGCATGCCGAAGCCGAATATCGTGTCATGGCATCAACCGCAAGCGAATTAACTTGGATCAAACAATTCCTATTAGACATGGGATTTAGAACTCAAGCTCCGATGAAAATGTATTGCGACAACAATTCGGCACGATACATAGCTTACAATCCCGCGTTTTATGAGCGCACAAAGCATATAGAAGTAGATTGTCATTTCATTAGAGAAAAGGTTCAAGCAAAAGAAATTGAAACACCATACGTAAAAAGTGAAGATCAACTCGCGGATAACTTCACTAAAGATTTGGATCCGGGTCCATTCGAAAAAATTACAAACAAGCTAGGATTGTACGATATATACATTCGTAGCTTGAGAGGGAGTGTTAAAAATAACGGCTAGTTTAGGGAGTAGTGTATTGTAATTAATAAGTTAGGAGATAGAGGTTAGTGGAAGTAGTTGGTAGTTGTAATTAATAAGTAACGGCTAGTTTTTTAATTTGCTCTATAAATAGAGATACATGTAAAAGTTCATAATAAGATTGTAATAATAAAATTATTTTCTTACATCTATTCTCTCTTACAAATTTAACAATCTGTCGTACGGACCAATCGATGCTATGCATAGTACCATAGCCTCAGTCATATAATATTTAGAGAACTTAATGAAGACTAGATGAGGCGTGCTCTTGTCAGCACACAGTAACAAAGTAGCAGTACATTGCATCTGTAGAATGCAGATAACAAATCATTTAGATTTGCAAGAGGCCCAAGCTGTTGACAACTGTAGAGCGGTCAATGACAATTATTGCCCAAATACGAAGCCTGAACAGGAAAGGTAGGAGGGTGTATTGATTGGCAAGTAAGCCAGTGATTGATTTGCCGCATGTCAGGCCTCAAAATAGGATCTTCAAGGAGGCAGTGTAATGCTATGTGTATGCTTTTTTTTATTTCTTCATCAGAGCAGGGTTCTCCTAGTCTTGGATCTTTTAAGTCTAGTATGCTTCCTCCATTTAAGTGTTGAAGTACCTAAATGGTTGTGCAAACAAAAATTTGATATTTCTGTGAGTGAGAGAAAGAGAGAGATAGTAGAGAGAAGCAGTCACTGCCAAGCTTCTCAAAAAGAGAGAGCACTTGGCAGCCGCTGCCAAGGTTTTCAAATAAAAGAAGAGAGGTAGTGAGAAAAAGGAGTTTGTTCTGTTTTCTGGTTTTTATTTGGAACAGTGTGTGAGGTGACATTACATTATACTTGTACAAAGGCAGTCCCTGCTTTTCATTTCAGAGAGAGAAAGTGAGAGAGAGAGAGGAGCTTACAAGACTAACAAGCCCTGGAGGACAGGAAGTGTTTCTTCTACCGCTGATTATTTCGAGAACAACCATTCCGAAACTGTACACATCTGCTTTAGTTGACAGCATTCCAGGTTGTAGTAGTTCTGGTGCCATGTAACCTCTGAAAATATGAGTTATGAACCAAATACTCGAGGTCAATATAGTTATTACTCAAGTCCATTGAATTTTTACCAGACTGCCATTTATACCAATATAGGTATTACTAATTGTTCCTATGTTTGATCCTTGAATTTAATTCACAATAACTTGATTTTCGTTTAGGACTAAGTTGGTTATTTTGAAAAAGTTTTGAAAATCAATTTAGTTCATATTCAGAAGTTCAAGGACCAGTTTGTTATAAATTAAAGTCGAGGGGCCAGTTTGTTATAAAATAAACCGAAAGTCGTGGACTAACCTTGTACCAGCAATATTGCTGACTGTAAAAAAAGTGCGATCTTCTACAAAGAGTCTTGAGATGCCGAAATCTGAGATTTTTGGGACCATATTTTGATCCAGTAGGATGTTTGCAGGCTTTACATCCCGATGAATTATTCTATCACCAATATCCTCATGTAGGTAAAGAAGGCCTGAGCTGATTCCTTGTATTAATCTGAATCTCTGTTCCCAGTTCAGTTGTACTTCTAACATTCTAGTGCCTATTTAAACAAATCACACTTCTTAGTCAAAGTAAAATTAAAAATTTCAATTTATGGTCATGCACACATCAATCTCTTGCATGAAGGGTTGCACAATATCTAGAGATTTGGTGAACGACCAACATATGTCAAAGGGATCCAAGTATCTGACATAGGCTTAATATCATCTATACACTTCAAATCTTCTTTAATTTCATATTTTTTTCCTATTTTTTATTAGACATATCATACTTCTCACTCAACTCTAACAATTATTTTCATTCTTAAAACACAGTCATTGTACATTAATTAATCCTAATATATGGCGAGATAAGAATTGACAAAAGTACCCTCTTCTTCCTCCATGTGCTGGTGCTCTAATTTTCTTACATGTACTGCAGACCCTCAGTGAACTAAACCATTTTATTTAAAAACATATAATTTGACAACATGCTGTAAATCTATAATTGCGATTCAAAAAACTTGATAATTTCATTTCTCTGTTGGGTATATATACCCGTTTACATATACGTCCCTATACTCTTCTCTAATTGCAATTTTACCAAATAACCCCTGATACAATTATAAATCTCAACATCTATTCATGCAGCTTTTATTGCATAAAAATTAATGTATTTATTCAAATTCACTTTAATAATTTATTTTGCATGTATTACATAATATTTGAAGTATATATAACTATCAGCTTTGGTGATTTAATGAATTGAAATGAGCTCCAGATTAATTAAAAACATCCAACATGCACTATGTATGCTGTAAATTTTGAAGTACCCTCTTCTTAAGCTTCCTCTATGTGCTGGCACTCTCATTTTCTTACTTGTATTGCAGGCCCTCAGTGAATTAAACTATTTTATTTGCTTTTCCATATACCAGCATTCTTATCCCAGATTAGTGGAATACTGAAGTAACTCTCAAGTGATTCACAAGACTAATTTCAAAACAAAAAAAAAAAATAAATGTGTAACATACCATACAACAATTGATCGAGGCTAGAATTCGGCATAAATTCAAAGCATAGGATTATTTCTTCCCATTGTATGCAGAATCCCATCAATTTAACAATATTCTTGTGCTTGAGCCTTGCAAGAAGATTTAGCTCATTTTTAAGCTGTTCATTTCCGTTATGTGTACTTCTTGAAACTCTTTTAACTGCTATTTCTTCACCGTTCTCAAGAACTCCCTATAGCAATGCACATAAACAAGGGATATTAATTTGGGATCAGCTAATTTAAGAGTCAAAATTATTCAATGTATAACAAAAATTGTCGTAAAAAAGAACATTCATAGTAAGTACAAAAAAGTTGAAAGAAAATTTTCCTTTATTATTAATTGTCTTTCTGAAATAAGTAGCCTAAACAGCTACCAGATTTCTTTAATAAAAGCAGTTTATTTGAACATATGCCACAAACTCAGACCTAATAAAAAACTACATATATGGCTCCCTCTGCCTGTAGAAGCAATGATCATACCTTATATACTGGTCCAAGCTGCCCTTGGCCAATGATTTCACTAAAATTATCAGTGGCAGCAATTATTCTCTGGAAGTCGAAAAATTCAAAAATTTGAACATCTTCTCGACCATTAGATGGATTATTTCCTAGAACTTGAGATAAGAAAATGTAAAGTATGATTAGGCAATAGGTAATTATGATTCAAGAACGAACATTGGTCTGAGAATTGTTCTAAAATTAATCATACCTGCTTGTGAAGTTCTTCTGAATGGCCACCTTCTTGTTTTCCATAGCAAAAATACCACTGCTAGTGATAAGAGAAAAAGAACTGCAGCAATACTGAGAAGCGCGGCGAATAATACATTTATTTTGTTGGACTCTGGTAAGACAAAGTGCAAAATAATCAATAAAAATAAATTGACTTCCCAAGCTGGTTAACTTTTTTAATCATTGCAAATAACCACATACCACTCTTAGAAGCATCACTGTTAGAAACAACACTGATATATAAAGTATCCCCGCCTTCATAAAATTGTATCATATCAATGAGGTCTCCAAACCAAGCCAGACATCCTTGCCATCCGATATGGGCATAAGCCATGCAAGAGGAATTCTTCTGGCACCAGCTCTTACATTCATTTTCGTTCTTTCTTTCATCAGAAATTGCACTGAGTGTGTCTGGCAGCTTCACATTATTTAGAGTTTGAAATCCATGATTTGTTGTGTCATTTAGAGGAACCACTCTTTCACAACCTCCAGAATCTATGCGATTCTTCCAATCTTTCTCATTCTTGTGACGAAAAGAGCTATCCAAACAACATTTACATGTGCCATCACTATAAATCCCGTAGGGCCCACACTTAGCATATTGAGAGGTTGTTTCATCTGGCGCTTTCCAAAATTCTATCCAATCACTGTCGTTCAAATAATAACGATATGAAGTACCATTATTTGAGTCCAGGACCAGACGCCAAATGACTGATATGTCTAGAGGCTCATACCAGAAAAACGCTCCAGTTTCACCTGATTTTGAGACATTAAATCTCACCAATTCGTTTGTCATTTTGGGGAAACCATTCCATCTCATACCAGTCCATGGACCAGACCGATAGATTGCGTCAGAGCCCATAAAAGTAACCAGTTCGTACCTTCTAGAAGGGTCCACCTTCCGAACATATTGCCCAGGGGAAGGATCAATTCCAGTAATGTTCCAAGAAGAGAGTTGAATTTCAAGCATTGAATCCAACAACTTGGTATACCCAAGTGGTACATAGGGCAATAGGGTGTCAGAGAGTTGGTATAAACTCTGCCACAAAAGTTTCCCTGTTTTGTTGTCATTAACTACAAGAAGCCCTAAATCAAGGAGACAAGCTTGAGGTTCTACTCTGCTGAGCTGACTACCAGTAGACCATATATCTCGGCCTGTGCTATCTTGGATGAAAAGGGTCCCATCTGTGAATAGGTTAAGTTTGCCAGCGCCACTGATGATTGGACGACCCCCATTGGCAACCCAGATGACCGTCTTATGAGGGTCGGTGATCCAAATTCCAAGATATTGGTTCTTGGAATTTGTGCTGTTGAAGAAACCCAATTGGAATCTCCCATTTGATGAAGTTAAGACCTCGTTATCTTGCAGCACCTCACTTGTGTTTAGTGTATTCCCTGCAATGCAATGATAAATTTAGGTTACACCCACTCTATTACAGTAATTCATTAAGAATGGATTAATAAATCATACTATATTGTAGGTTATTATGCTATTTTAATTAGGCTTTACACAGACAAAAGTAATTAGGGTCAATATATATATAGTCATGAACTTTGTTACGAGAATTACCAAGAGCAGAATTGGACAGCTCTAGTTCAATGCTAGTTAGGGAGTCAATATAGGTATGGTGGTTAAGGATGAATATAATTGACAAATATATAAAAAAAAACATACATAGGAAAACAACTTACAAATTTATATATAAATGAATATAAATATTGAAATGATAAATGATATAACTATATGGGCTTGATTAGGAGTAATACAAAGGTACAAAGGAACAAATCTTGGCATGAAGCACCCCTGAAGTTGTTTGATTTGCTGAGAATTGCTTTAGGTACTGGTAAGGTAGATAATGGTAAGGATCAGATTAGTGATCGGGGATCAAATTAGGTACTGGTAAGGTAGATACTGATTTAGGTTTGCTTGTCTATGGCGTGTGCCAAGAACAAGGCTTCTGATACCACATTTTAATGTATGGAGAAGTATTATGAATGAAATCTTTGTATTTATTTATAGCCTTGTAAGATAAGCTAACAATTCCTTAACAAACTCTTCTAACACACTTATCTAAGAGAAAACACTAACAACCTTTGACTTCGGTCAAAGGTGTATATTTATCTCTTATCATACATCTGTTTACATCTGACAGAGAATTAATGGAGAAAGAAACTTCCTTTTCTTCCTTTTTTTGGTTTTTCTTTTTACATTCTTTCTTTTAAATGAAACGAGTCTACCATATTTATTGATGAAAAAATAATTTCTTTAGGTAGGATTTGCCGTGATTAATTAACCAAATGAAAAGATCAATTTTTAAGTATGAGATTTGGAGAGAAAAAGTGCACAGGATCGGTGAACAAAATCCGTCAATGAGAGTGTATGATGACTCTGCTATGATAAACTATGTTTGATTTTGCATAAATAAATTCTTTTGATGAATGTTGAATGAAAAAGAAATCTTATTTATCAACTTTGGTGGTTTTTAAATTTTATTTTATTTTATCCGTGCTGATGTAATCAAATAACCGCAACATAGCTTCTAATAGTAAACTTATGTGCTTTTTTTATTTTTTATATGATCTAGTTCTTAATTAAAGCACATCATGTCTACTATAAATTAGATGTTGTATCATTTGTGTATTATATTCATTCTAAATTATGCCTTTCATCAAATATGTAATATTATATTTTCGTCTGTCTTTGCATTTTACATGACACTCTAAAAGGCTATCTGTTAAATTTGTATGCTTAGATTTGTATTAAATTTTAAAATAATTTTCAACAAATTACTATCATAATTTTTCTATTTTCAAGCACAAAATAAACTATTGCTTTTTAATCTTTCTATAATTTTCCAAGAAGGACAATTCCTCTTCCGATTTTCAAGAGAAACAAACACATCTTAAGAACAGAAATGAAGCATAAAAGAATACCTTTTACCTTTGCCATGAACAGTGATGAAAGACAGCAACAAAATTGCAATGAAGACCTCTATTCCATCCATCTTCTCCAACGATCTTTTCTGTTGATATATAGTAGGTTTGTATTTTGTATACTATCAATACATATTCTCCCACTTTCTATATATGAGTACATCAATTCATCTTGGTTTTTAATGCTTCAAATAGTAACAGGGAATGATAAACTTGGTCAAAGTATTAATTAAAACAACACTAGGTCAAATATTTTAAAAATCGCAAATCGCAAATTTCAAAATGCGCCTCTAACACTGCTAACGAATTAGGAATCTGGAGTTGGTCCAATAGGTATTGGATCAAATTTGGTTCGATATCTAATCGGAGCCGTTTGATCATTATTGAGATTCACAAAATATCTTTAAGATTTATGTGGATCAAGTGTACGTGAATCTTAATACAGATTAAATGACTCCGACTGGGTATCGGACAGCCCCCAACTCCAAAGAATTAATATATATATATAGTTTCAATGTCCCTAACTAATCTTGATACAGGTTAAATTTTTTTTTTTACTGAAAATGACCTCTAATCGATCCCTAACTAATCATGGATTTAGAGGTTTAGACAAGGTCAATCTGGTTTAATTATATAACTTATTCGACATATATAGTTTCAACTTTAAACATTAACAATAACGTCACTGAAAAGAAAATTGTGTTTGAACATTTTTCTATTCTGATTTTTTTTTCCCTGGCAACTCCGTAGTCATGGTTTAATGAAATAATAAGTTAGGGGGGAGTCAAAGAATTTAACACTCTTATTCAAATAAAATATTGGGATACGGTGAGTGCCGATTTTTTTTATTAATGCCCACAAAAAAAAATAACAATAATGTCCTCTGATTTTAAAAATTTCAAAAAATGTCCTGACCGCTCCACTGTGGGGGCAGTCCACTCTCATAGACGACCGCCCCATAGGAGAGCAGTTCTCTTCTGAAGTGGACCGCCTCACTGTGGTGCGAATAGCTTTTTTTTTTTTTTTTAAATTGAGGAATAATTGAGTAGTGAAATTGTTGTTCAAATAATTTTTGTAATGATTAATATTAAATTGATAATATAAAATCCTGACTAAATGACATAACAAAACAGAAATATGAATGCTCCAACAATTATACACGGTTTTATTATATATGATCCGTGTGTGATAAAAGAAATATAATATTTTACCACGTCATCGATCCGTGTCTTCATGTTATAATTCATCTCTATTTATTTTTTGTAAGTCATTTATTCATTTCTAAAACACCTGTAACTTGTACATGTATTTATTTAAGACATCTCTCGTAAACATACAACACTAAAGCAACAGATAAAGCAAGAGAGACGATATCATCACTGAAAAGATGAAAGATGACAACGAAAAATAAACGAGAGGTGACATATTTTATGAACAAACAGAATATTAAAGAACGCAGGCTTTGGTAGTCACAAGTTTAAAAAAAAAATGGTAAAGAACGAGGGGTGAGATATTTTATGAAACGATACTACTTTAGACTTTGACTGTGTTAAGTTTTCAAATCATGAGCTGTAATAAATTATTATGCACACACACAAATGCAAGCAGATCTAAAACCAAATTGTTGCAATTAAAGAGTCACCAAGTGGTCTTGAAGTAACATAATGGCCATATATTGTGCAAATCAAGAGAAATAAACAAATTAAGAATATAAATGAAGAATGTATAAAAGCATATACCTTTGCCATCAACAGTGATGAAAAACAGCAACTGTAACCTTCCATAAATGCTATTTTAAACGTTTCACCATAGTCATAAAATATTAAATATTTATACATAGCATATGAGGCATTTATATCTAACATATTAAGTATTTATACCTATATAATTTAAGTCTGAATACTTTTGAAAGTATTTACATAACATATTAAGTCTTTATACATTGCATATATCAAGAAGAAAAATAACAACGGAACGAACAGAACCCGAAAGCACTTCAATAGAATCTCATTTGAAAATAAAAATCGAGTACAAGACATTCGTAGTTTAGATTCGTAAAATTTCTCACATATCGTTAGAAATATAAGCGAGATTAAACAGATGAAAAAAATTCTACTATGAAAATATGTAAAAAATGAGTGATGATAGAGAAAAAAAAATTCTCTTTTTGATAGAAATATTAATACTTATGCGTGCAAATGTTTATATATAATATATTAAATATTTATATTCTAACATTTAAAGTGTTTGTGAAAAAAATAAAAAATAAAAGTTGATAAAAAAAAGTTACAGAAATTAAAAAATAAATGGGTTGAAAAATTTTCTAGAGGACGGAAAATAAGGGGTGGAATAATTTCTCTAAATTAATATAATTCATACGTAACTCTCACTATTCATATCATGACCCGTCATCCCTACGTAATCATTTCTTTAGAGTTTGGTCAATGATACCTTTATTCAATGTATACGTTAAACATAAACAATAACCTCACTGAAACTGAACAGAAAATGCAAATAAAATATAAACTTGGTCCATTACACTAGAGTAGAAGAAAGCGTGCATGTCATGTTGTGATTAACACACTGATTACTCAAAAGAGAGCGATGTTTTCTTTTAAAATTTATAAACTTGAAAATGCTATCGATTTGGACTGCAAGCACACAATCCTATTGAGTAGTATAATTGAGGTCAATCCATAGGGAATATTGGTTCAGAGTCTTGAGCGATCAAATCACAATCTTTCGAAAGGCTAGACGCAATCTGAAAATTTGAGAGTTGAAGTTGTGATCAATGTAAATTTGACATTAATTAAAAGTAATTAAAATAAAGAAAGAGATGAAAATTCCTAGCGTTTCGGCACACCATTGCTACTCAATCCACTTTGATATTCTACTTCTGTCGGGTCTGATTTCCTGTTATTGTTTTATGGAGGACACCACATAGGACACCGCGAGTTATCTTACGCAAGTGACAGATCTTCCATCGAAATTCTACATAGGACACTGCGAGTTATCTTAGCAAATGACAGATCTCTTAAATATACAAGTTACTAAATAGATCACTGCGAATTATCTTACGCAAATGATAGAACTTGGTTCGCGTTTTGTTGTTCTGATTTATGGTTTCCCCACTAAGGTTTTCTTCACATAAATCTAATGACTCCCAACGAGGCTAACTCGTGCAACATAGTTTCTCTTACAATTAAAGCACTGTCACTACCCTAACAGATTAAACTAGATCATCGATATTAGGGGAAGGGATAATAAATCACAAAAGCATTTCAATTAAACAATAAGAAATCATAACCAACAGAAAATATATATATCAAAGCATCATAAGTAACAAGGTTTACTGCCTAGCCTCTAAGAAAATAACTTAGCCACGGAACGGCATTGTTACAATCACTCCTCTCTTTCTCACTTAATCAAATCTAACCCAAATTACAATGATGAGTTCCTCTTCAGTCCAGGGTGCTTATATAGGAGTGGAGGGACGTCTGGAGTTGAGTGGAAGCCAAGAAACATGATCTGGGTACAGCTGTCAGCAGTTATTCCGCAAAGGGCGCCTTGGTTACGGGCCGTTGATCACTCAAAAGAGAGCAATGTTTCTTTTAATATTTATAAACTCGGAAATGCTATCGGTTCGGACTGCAAGCGCACAATCCTATCGAGTAGTATATTCGAGGTCGATCCACAAGGAATATTGGTTCAATGCTTTGAGCGATCGAATCACAATCTTTCGAAAGGCTAGACGAAATCTGAAAATTGAGAGATATTGTTTTGATCAATGTAAATTAGGAAGCAATTAAAAGTAATTAAAATAAAGATAGAGATGAGAATTCCTAGGGTTTCGGCAAACCATTGCCACTCAATCCGCCTTGACAATATATTCCTGTTGCGTCTGATTTCCTGTTGTTGTTTAATGAAAGATACCACATAGGTCACTGCGATTTATGTTACGCGAGAATGACAGATCTTTCACCGAGATTCTACATAGGACACTGCGATTTACCTTACGCAAATGTCTGATCTCTAAAATACCCCAAATTACTACATAGATCACTGCGATTTACTTTACGCAAATGATGGAATTTGGTACGCGTTTTGTTGGTCTAGTTTATGGTTTCCCCGCTAAGGTTTTCTTCACATAAACCTAATAGATCTCAACGAGGCTAACTCATACAAATAGTTTCTCTTACCATTAAAGTACTGTCACTACCCTAACGGACTCAAACTAGATCATTGAAATTAGATGAAGAGATAGTAAATCACAAAAGCATTTTGTTTCAACAACAAGAAATCATAATCAACAGAAATATATATCAAAACATCAAGAGTAACAAGGTTTACTGCCTAGCCCTAAGAAAAGGAACTTAGCCGCGGAACGGCATGGTTACAAGCACTCCTCTCTTCTCACTTTAATCAAATCTAACCCTAATTACAAAGATGACTAATCATTCTGCCCAGGGGCCTTGTATAGGAGTGTAGGGACGTGTAGAGGTTGAGTAGGGGCTAAGGAACTGATCTGGAAACAGCTGTCGGCAGTTATTCCCCAAGAGACGCCTTCGGATACGGATCGTATTGGGTGATACGGTCCGTATTAGGACCTTGACGGTTAGGGTTTAATGCTTCCAGCGCTATCTTCTGGTCAATTCTAGGCTTGGTCCGTATTAACCAATACGGGCCGTAACAGGGACTTAGTCGATGAGCGTCGCTGATCCGATTGACCCGATTTTAGCTCCATTTGGTGTAAAATAGTCCCAAAACCTGTTTTCTACAATAAAACATAAAGAAGGGTGACAGTAGCCTTTTTCTCTAATAAATTAAACATAAGTGTGAGAAAATATGTAAAACCTAAGCCAAAACCCTACGTAAATCATCATTATTTTGACTCTGATCACGCCTCCCAACTTGAATTGTTGCTTGTCCTCAAGCAATGACATCCCAGCTGGTCAAAGATTCGGTCTAGGTTAAACCATACAATCTCAAGGTCTTGTTTAAAAATCAAATTAGGGCTTAGGTTTGGTACAATTGGCATGACAATAAAAATTTAGAACTTAAAAATATTCATGACCTCTCCCTTGAACGATTTATTCACCCCATGATTGACCTCATTATGCTGGCCCTAGAAAAATTATCATTCAACAATCTACTTCACAAATATCCTTAAAATTGAGAGTATTAATTTCCCCTTCGATTATAAATGGATCCATTCCAATCAATAGGAATTCTAATGATATAAATTTTAATTTTCCTTCCCAATTGATTGGAGCAAAGTATGACAACTAAGTGTGTTGGTACTTGTGACTATTTTTGAAAAATTAAATATATACAAGAATTTAAATTTGGGAGGTTTTCTTGAGCCTATTGGTAACCAGTCTTGCGTAGGCACCCGTACTCTTTTTATCCTCCATCTTTTATTCTATTTTTTTCTTTTTCTGATTTTTCTATTTTTTTGGATTTTTCTCATTTCTGATTTTTTTTGTATTTTTCTATTTTTCTGAAAAATAAAATATTTTTGTGTCACAAGCACCATGATTACACACAATTCCAAGTATTCATTCATACAAGAAATTATTGCATAGTTTTGCTAGGGGTCTATCTATAATAAATGAGTATTCTAAAACACTATCAAGTTTAAATAGACTTTGTAAAAATAAATTACTCAACAATAAAAATTCTAAGGTTTGCGATTTTTGGTCAACACTCATGGTTAGCAATTAATTGTTCACTTTGAGATCACTAATTATTTTTAAAATTCTGAATTTTTGGTATCATGGCCAATTGTCTAAACCTTAGCCTAATTCAAATTTAAAACAATTCCTATTTGATTATCCTACTCCTAAGGGTAATAAAAATGCAAGCTAGCTAAAAAGCTCAATCTAATCATTCTAGGATTTCCGGTAAAGCCTCTAACCCTAGTCAAAAATTGAGTAAAACTACTAGCACCTAAGAATTTAAAATGCGAAAAATTTAAAGATACATGGTCAATTTACCTCCTACCCCCCGAATAAAATTGAGCACTGTCCCCAATGCTTGAGAGATAAAAATAAAGGAAGTAGTAAAGTAAAAAGACCGGGGAAAGAAAACAACTCACTGCACCTCAATCCTAAGGTGGTGGAGGAGGTGGTGGTCGCTGGATCTCCTCGTAGAATGACGGGTCGAAGAGTCCGAATGGTGGCGGCTGGTATTGCAAACCTGTGGTGAGGGCATGCTGGTAGTACTACTGTGACATGTAACGGGCCTGCTGTGCCTCCCGCCTGTTGTTGGCAGCATACCCTCGAAGCTCGTCCATGCCCTGACGAACCTGATATGTGTAGTCACGTGTCTCATCATACTGCTGGTCAAGCCGGGCATAAGTGGTCTTGGTGTCGATGGAGAACCTCTCCATGTTTGCGTTGACCCTTTGGACGGCTTGGAGAACTCGGTTGTATCCACTCTGAGGGGCATCAGATGTTCCCGCCCCTTGTCGCGCTGCTTCTGCTGCGAGCGCTTCTTGCTGAGCCCTTTGCTCATTTGCCGCCATTTTTTGCATGTATGCGGCGGCCGCTGCGGTTTCGGCCCTGTCCTCTTCTTCAGCCTCGGCCTCTAGGGCCGCGAAATCGACCTCATCGTCGCTTTCTTGGGCAGCCTGTCTGCCGGTAGGGGCCACTTGATTCCATTCCTGCTGGTTTTTGAGAGGTAGCGGCTTGCAAGGCATTTGAACCCTCCTGCTTTCGATGTGGTATAGATATGGCTCGGGAGGTCTGCCGCTAATCATCCTCATCGCAGTGAGGCACTCGATATCCAGGAATTTCATGCCAGTGCCTTCTTTCAAGAAATCCACCTCGAGTCTGAGTTGCTGAGCGAGGATTGTTGCGATGGCACCGATAGAGATGTTTCCTTTGCCCCTTTTGTTAGTTCCAATCGAGTGGATGTGGTTGCAAAGGAAGTGGCCGATGTGCGGAGGCTCTTCCGGTGTGATGAGCATACATTTTAGGATGTATAGCTCGGGGAAGGTAACTTTCGCACAGGTCTCACCTCGAGCGAAAAGAAAGTTGCTGAGAGCCGCTTGCATGTATCGGAGTACTGGATGGACAATGTGGCTGGCGATTCTCGGATCACTGATGCGGTCATTGGTGATCATATTCCAAAAATTCCGATCATCATTGTATGCTTGTACGCCCTCATCCTTAAAGCCAAAGAGGTCGCAGAAATCATGCATCGACATCTCCTGCTCTATATTCATCAGTTGAAACTTGATGATTTCATTTTCGAAGGAGAAGGTGGCAACGAACTCGCGGGTGAGGTCGTCATAGACCGGGACATCTACCAGCTTGTTGAGAAAGTCCCAGATGTGAACCCTTTTTGCTAGGGTTTTGAATTGGGCGAGGAGGCCGAGCTCTTGAAGGGTCTCGATATGAATGGCCTTATGGTTGATGATTTTGTTGTCTTCTAGCTTTTCGAAGACTCTGGCATGTGCTCTGGAGGTGAATTTGATATCCAGAGGGTTATACTGTTGCTCCTCCATTGGTTGCGGTTCGTTTTGAGAAGGAGATTCCGGCAGTTCTTCTCGTTCGGGGCTCCGATCGGGTGATTCAGGTGGTGGATTTTGAGAAGAAGACTCCTCCCTCTTTTTCTTGCCTAAACCTGTCAAAGCTTTGAGAAGACCTCGTGTTTTCGGGGC
Organism: Carex myosuroides; assembly: GCA_028015225.1. NCBI lineage: Eukaryota > Viridiplantae > Streptophyta > Magnoliopsida > Poales > Cyperaceae > Carex > Carex myosuroides. Next base: position 13,890,662 of record CM051491.1, on the reverse strand, counting down.
CATTTTGGGAATTTATTGGTCACTGTTACGGGCCGTATTGGGTTGATACGGTTCTGTTACGGACCCGTGTGCCGGTGAAATTTGGCCAAGTACAGGACTAAATACGGACCGTATTAACAGATACGGATCGTATTAAACTGGTACTGGTTCTGGTAAAATCGGAGAAAACCTAATTTTTTTTTGTTGTTTTTCGTAATTTTTGGTTTTTAACAAGATCTAAAACAGAAAACTAACTCTAAAACTAATTTTCAAAGAGAAATAAAAGACTAATTTAAGAAATTGAACTTGAATTGAAAAATAAGGGAGAAAAGGGGAAGAACCGCAAATGGTGGCGATTGAAGGTGCTCACGGCGGATACGGGTCGGATACGACCCGTATTGGCGGTTGGTGGGTGTGCGAGAGGTGGTTGGCGCGATCTTCCTTGTTGCCGGCGGTGTTTTGCGAGGTTGGCTCGGGTTTTTGCAAGAATGGGAGAAGGAGGAGAGGAAGGAGGAAGAGAAGGAGAGAAGGAAGAGAAGAGGGGAAGAGAAACGGGAGAGGGGGCTCACGAATAGAAAAATTTCTATTTTGAACGGTTACCCAACTTCGCGCCTCTTTGTTAACGGGTTTTAATTTCACAGATCAGTTTTGATTACGGACCGTATTGGCTGATACGGTCCGTATCTGATCCAAAATTTTTGATCCCAATAATTGTTTCCAACTCTTCCACTGGATACGGTCCGTATTGGCTGATACGGATCGTATTTTCTGCTGTCTTCCTTTTTCATCCAACTCCTTGCTCCGTATTCACTGTCGTAATTCATATTGGCTGATACGGTTGTAACAGAGAATATTTCTTGACTTTTCCAAAGTTTTCAACCGAGCCCTTCCTCCAGCATGTTCACCTAGTCATAAAGATTGAGTGGATGTGATTCGCTCCTCAGTTAAAGTCCTAATAAACTAAAAATAAATAATTGTACGAAAATATAAATGTGGCCTTGGGTTGCCTCCCAAGAAGCGCTTGTTTTAAGTCGTTAGCTTGACTTTGTGTTGCATCAGTTTCTTCCGGATATCCTCCCGTCAATGCAAGGGGGTTGCTTGTCGGGTGGTTCGCCTTCAGCGTCTCCTGTGGTTTCATCATCATTGTCCTCCTTGAAGAAGTCGGTTGGTGTTTGAGGTCCGGGGTCGAATGCCAGACTCACACCGAGTACTGCTTCGACCTCATCCAGTCTTTGAGAAATTGCATCGTGTTCTTCACGTAGGTTTTTGATTAATGCAAGGGCTAAGAGAGAGTAATTCCTGTTGTTTGCGATAATAGGGCTCTTGTTCAGATCATCGGTTTGTGTTGTTACGGAGGTTGGATGGATCTGACCGTCATCTTGTACAATGAACAGTCTCTCCACTTCTGCTTCGTGCGTCATCTCTTCGATGTCTTCGAATTCATCCATTCGCAATTCATCATTGCCATACTCGTCCGTTGTTTCCAAATTGTAGACAAGATTTATGTCAGGTGGGACTTTGGTTTCATTCATGTTGAAGATCATTTTGTTCTCGCCAACGTTGAGTGAAATCTTCCCATTTCTAACATCGATCATTGCCCCACATGTGGCGAGGAATGGCCTTCCAAGGATGATCGGAATCTGCTCATCTTCTTCCATATCAACTACCACAAAATCTGCTGGTATCCAGAATTTACCAACTTTGATTGGGATATCAAGCAACATTCCTTCAGGATATCGAATTGATCGATCAGCTAGTTGCAATGAGATCCGTGTTGGTGATAGGTCTCCACATTCCAATTTATCAAATACTACCTTAGGCATCAGACTCACACTTGCCCCTAGATTACATAAAGCTCTCTTAAAATCGGTTGTGCCAATAGTGCATGGTATCGAGAAGCTTCCCGGATATTTCAACTTTGTCGGTAATTTGCTTTGCACGAGCGCACTACATTCCAGATTTAGCGGAATTGTTGAGAGTTCTTGGAGTCTACTGCGGTTCGAAAGAATCTCCTTCATAAATTTAGCATACGAGGGTATGCTTGCAATTGCCTCAGTGAAGGGGATTGTGACATGTAATTGCTTCAGTGTCTCCATGAATCTTGCGAATTGCTGCTCTACCTTGTGCTTGGTAGGCCTTGGAGGGAATGGCAGAGGTGGCTTGTAGGGTGGTGGTGAAAGGTATTCAGGTTCGGGTTGTCGCTCGTCTCTACCTACGGTGTCATTCTGCTCCTTGATAGGGTCTGTCTGCAGTTCGAATACGGGCGGTTCCTCTGGTTGCGGCCCGTATTTGTCGGAATGCGATGGCTTTGCATGCATCTCATCGGAAGTTTGATCGGGCATGGGAGGTCCCTTGTAAGCTGTACCGCTCCTTAATGTTATGCATTTTCAAGTCTCTCTCGGGTTTTCTTCCGGTTGGCCCGGAAATTTGCCTTTTCCGCGTGTAATACTCGAGAGTTCTTTTGCCATCTTAGAGACGTTGTCTTCTAAGTCTTTGTTGCGGTTTGTTAAGGATTCAATTTTCTGTGCGATTTCGGCGTTGGCCTTATCTTGCTTCTCTAGGAATCTCTCCATTAAGGATGTGATATCAGGTTGCGGTGGTTGATTGTATTGCCTTGGTTGATAATTCTGTTGAGGATTGTTGTATCTCGGTTGATAATTGGGATGTGGTTGATAGTTCTGTTGGGGTGCAGCAGGCCTTTGATTGTTTGCGTAGGAGAGATTTGGATGGTTTCGGTTGTTCGGATGGTATGTGTTGTAAGCGGGCTGAGGTTGAAAGCTGTTGTCGATTGCGTTTGCTTGCTCTATTTCTTCCTCAGTTTGCGTTACATTCATACATTCGGTCATCTCATGTGCTCCTCCACAATAGCCACATGCTGTTGCGGCATTAACTGCTGCCACCGTTCGCTGCTTGGTTTGCTTGTTGAGTGCCATTTGCAAAGCATCAATCTTTGCGCTTAGCATGGATATATCATCTACTCGCTTAGCATGGATATATCATCCAGTAGTGTTGGTTGATTGCAATCTCTTCAATTAGGTTGTAAGCCTCGTCAGGTTCCTTGTTCATGATTGCTCCTCCTGCGGAAGCATCAATAGACAACCTATCGGTAGAGTTTAGACCATTATAAAAAGTTTGGACAATCAGTCATCTTTCTAGACCATGATGTGGACAACACCTTAACATATCCTTATATCTATCCCATGCCTCACACAATGTTTCGCCATCCCTTTGTTCAAAATTAGTAATTGCATTTCTAAACCTTGAAGTTTTGGATGGTGGAAAATATTTTGCAATAAACACATTAAACAATTGGTCCCAAGTTTCAATGGAATTGGCCGGTAAGGAAAACAACCATGCTCTTGCTTTATCTTTTAATGAGAATTGAAATAGCCTTAGCCTGATTGCTTCATCGGTAACTCCGTTGATCTTTATCGTCTCGCATATCCCTAGGAAGATTGACAAATGAAGATGTGGATCTTCATGTGTAAATCCTCCAAATTGCTGTTGCGAAACCATATTTATGAGAGCAGGTTTGATCTCAAAATTACGGTTTGTAACAGTTGGCGGGTTTATACTAGAATTAGGATCATTCGCGCGCGGTACGCAATAGTCTCGTAGAAGTTTGGGTCTTGCTGCATCGTGAACTCCTTGATCACCATTGTTAATCGGTTCGTTCGGTGGGATATTCATGTTGATCGAATCTGAGTCTTCTTCGCTTTCAGAATTACTTGATGAAGAACTATGATTGGTTCTTATCGGTGATGTGGAAGCGAATTGTCCTCTCCTACTAGCAATCCTCTCGGATCTTCGTACGGATGATTCGGCCAGCGTGCAGTTTCCTACAAAGAAAAGAAAATCTGAAAATTAAACTAAAAACTGAAAATAAAAAGAAAATAAAATAAAAACGAAATTGAAAAATAAAAGAAAAATAAAAAGAAATCTAGGCGTTTCTAATTAATTGGATTCAATGGTCAAAGCAAGGACGTCTCGCGAGGCCTTGCACAATGAACCGTTATTCCCCGGCAACGGCGCCAAAAAGCTTGATCACTCAAAAGAGAGCAATGTTTCTTTTAATATTTATAAACTCGGAAATGCTATCGGTTCGGACTGCAAGCGCACAATCCTATCGAGTAGTATATTCGAGGTCGATCCACAGGTAATATTGGTTCAATGCTTTGAGCGATCGAATCACAATCTTTCGAAAGGCTAGACGAAATCTGAAAATTGAGAGATGTTGTTTTGATCAATGTAAATTAGGAAGCAATTAAAAGTAATTAAAATAAAGATAGAGATGAGAATTCCTAGGGTTTCGGCACACCATTGCCACTCAATCCGCCTTGACAATATATTCCTGTTGCGTCTGATTTCCTGTTGTTGTTTAATGAAAGATACCACATAGGTCACTGCGATTTATGTTACGCGAGAATGACAGATCTTTCACCGAGATTCTACATAGGACATTGCGATTTACCTTACGCAAATGTCTGATATCTCAAATACCCCAAATTACTACATAGATCACTGCGATTTACTTTACGCAAATGATGGAATTTGGTACGCGTTTTGTTGGTCTGGTTTATGGTTTCCCCGCTAAGGTTTTCTTCACATAAACCTAATAGATCTCAACGAGGCTAACTCATACAAATAGTTTCTCTTACCATTAAAGTACTGTCACTACCCTAACGGACTCAAATTAGATCATTGAAATTAGATGAAGAGATAGTAAATCACAAAAGCATTTTGTTTCAACAACAAGAAATCATAATCAACAGAAATATATATCAAAACATCAAGAGTAACAAGGTTTACTGCCTAGCCCTAAGAAAAGGAACTTAGCCGCGGAACGGCATGGTTACAAGCACTCCTCTCTTCTCACTTTAATCAAATCTAACCCTAATTACAAAGATGACTAATCATTCTGCCCAGGGGCCTTATATAGGAGTGTAGGGACGTGTAGAGGTTGAGTAGGGGCTAAGGAACTGATCTGGAAACAGCTGTCGGCAGTTATTCCCCAAGAGACGCCTTCGGATACGGACCGTATTAGGTGATACGGTCCGTATTAGGACCTTGACGGTTAGGGTTTAATGGTTCCAGCGCTATCTTCTGGTCAATGCTAGGCTTGGTCCGTATTAACCAATACGGGCCGTAACAGGGACTTAGTCGATGAGCGTCGCTGATCCGATTGACCCGATTCTAGCTCCATTTGGTGTAAAATAGTCCCAAAACCTGTTTTCTATAATAAAACATAAAGAAGGGTGACAGTAGCCTTTTCCTCTAATAAATTAAACATAAGTGTGAGAAAATATGTAAAACCTAAGCCAAAACCCTACGTAAATCATCATTATTTTGACTCTGATCAGCCGTATTAGGTGATACGGTCCGTATTGAGACCATGTCGCTGAAGGGTTTAATACGTATTGCGCTATATCCTGGTCCGTATCTGGCTAGGTCCGTATCAGGTAATGTGGGCCGTAACAGATTCTTAGTCGATGAGCGTCGCTTATCCGATTGACCCGATTCTTGCTATATTTGGTGTAAAATAGTCCCAAAACCTATTTTCTGCAATAAAACATAAAGAAGGGTAATAGTAGCATTTTTCTCTAATTAATTAAACATAAGTGTGAGATAATATGCAAAACCTAAGCCAAAATCCTACGTAATTTATCATCATTTTGACTCTGATCACACACACTGTGATTTACCATGTCGTGTTGTGATTAAGTTAATTTTTCATGTGCTGTGTCATACAGTTTTCAAAATACCGAGGGTGGGTCATGGTATGCGAATAGTCACGCTTAGAGGTGATTAATGAGCGAGCATGAGCGAGTTGGGGTATGCTTATGCTCGGCTCATTAGCTTAATGAGCGAGTTGTTAATGAGTGAGTTAGAGTGAGTTGTTAATGAACATGTTGATAATGAGCGAGTTGCCGAGTTGTTTAAAATACATCATTCAAAAACTAATTTTCATTTATAGAATTTAACAAATTGTCATAATCCAACATAATTAAACAGTACATAATTTAACAAAAAATTGTCCCTAAGTGCGTCCACACTCTGGTCAGTGCGTCCGCACTGGGCTCGGTTTCCTCTGTGTTGTGCTCTGAATTTTTGCAATTAAAACGGTCATAACTCATGATCCGTAACTCTATTTTTAGTGTTCTACCACTTTTCAGAAAGCTTGCGAGAAGATCTACAATTTGCTCCATTTCCTGTAAGTTAAATAGATTTTGGCAGTAACTTGGTTCTTGGATGTATTTGACACTAAAATAAGCATAAATACAAGAAATTTGGTACAGTTTGGAGGTCAAATCATATCCTACGGTGTGTAGAAAATTGGCTTATCACGTGGAGACGAGTGTGGAGACTGAGAAAGGGGGACCATATAATTAGTGGAGACTATAGTACAACCTTCCTCTAATTAGTGGGGACCGTAGTACAACCTTCCTCTATTGTTGTTGCGGGTACAATACGGGTACTGGAGTGGGGGATTGAAATAATTATTCTTTTGTTAAACCGTCGAACAAAACCAAAGTAAAATGTCTGTTCAAAACTGATTTCTTAAATCTGGCAGACATCGCATATTTCTCCACGATCCTTCGATTTTCTTGCTTTTTCTCAAATCGTGGGTATGTTTGGATGAACTCTAGAATAGCTAGAATAGCTACTATTTAGAAGAGTAAATAAGAATAGCTACTGTTTAAGAACAGTGCTAACTCAAGCTATTCGGAATAGTGAAAAAATTGTTTGGATTGCATATTTGGAATAGAGTTTGGAGGGAATGAATAAAGTAATAATTTATGTGTTAGATTAAATATAATACAATATAATATTAATTTAAATATTAAATGTAATATAATAATATTTTAAATATTAGATTAGTATTAAATAAAATATTATATTAAATATAATATAATATTAGTTTAAATATTAAATATAAAATAATATTAGGTTAAATGTTAAATGTAATATAATATTAATTTAAATATTAGATTAGTATTAAATAAAATATTAGATTAAATGTAATATAATATTAGTTTAAATATTAAATGTAATATAATATTATTTTAAATATTAAATGTAATAAATATTAATTTAAATATTAGATTAGTATTAAATAAAATATTAGATTAAATATAATACAATATTAGTTTAAATATTAAATGTAATATAATATTATTTTAAATATTAAATGTAATATAATATTATTTTAAATATTAAATGTAATATAATATTATTTTAAATATTAGATTAGTATTAAATAAAATATTAGATTAAATGTAATATAATATTAGTTTAAATATTAAATGTAAGATAATATTATTTTAAATATTAGATTAATGTAATATAATATTAGTTTGAATATAATACAATATAATATTAATTTAATTATTAAATGTAATGTAATATTATTCTAAACATTAGATTAGTATTAAATAAAATATTAGATTAAATATAATATAATATAAATATTAATTTAAATATTAAATGTAATATAATATTATTTTAAATATTAGATTAGTATTAAATAAAATATTAGATTAAATATAATACAATATTATATTAATTTAAATATTAAATGTAATATAATATTAGTTTAAATATTAGATTAGTATTAATATTGAAAGTAACAAATGCTATTCCATGTTTTTGTAAGAATAGAGAATAGCCCTATTCTCTCTATTCCGAATAGCTCTATTTCTCGTTTGGATTGTCCTTGTTCCGAATAGCAATGCTATTCTAAGAATAGTGCTATTCTTAGTGCATCCAAACATAGCCTAATAGGTGAAAAGTACTGAGAATTTGAATCTCCTTCTTCCTACTACGACATCTCAATTACTATTCTTGATTTATTTGTGTTTTTCACAGTGGCACAATATCATTCTCAAGAATTAGCTTAAAAGTTGAAACGAAATCACAAAAGAAGTTGCCAACATCCACTACGGTAAGTAATCTCATTTAATTACTAAATACGAACTTTTAAAATGCATGAAAGGCTTGAATTTTTGAGTAAATTTTATTGCATTGATGCATGCACTTTAAGTATTTGATGAAATGCTCCGATGAAAATATAAATTTTGGTGAGAGCAGTGTGGTTGTCAGTGATTGCCAATAACTGATAACATAGAGGATTAGTTTGGTAATCCTTTAAACAATTCATAGGGAGATTATTTTTGTTCGGTATTAGTAATAAGTTATAACCAAATCAAACAAAATAAATCTAAATTAGCATTGATTAGATCCAAAATCAATGCTTAACTGGTCCTGTGTAAAATTAACTACCGGTGGTCACTGATCCATAATACACACATTTTTCTTTTTTCTTTTTTGTGAAGAAAAAATGAAGGTCAGGGACTCCAATTTTAAATTGGCAATTTCATTAATGAAGACACGAGCTTTGTCATCCGGTTACAAAGTTTCAGAATATCAAATGTTACATATGAAAATCAGTATACATGTCATATATGAAAATCAAGAAATAATGCCAGTAGAGTGATGCACTGTCGCAGGCTTACAACTCCCTAGTAATTGTGAATTTTATGTGATCTGAAACCAACTGGTAATCTCACTGGTAATTTTGTGAATTCTATGTGATCTGGAACCAACTGGTAATCTCACTGGTAATTTTGTAAATTCTATGTGATCTGAAACCAACTGGTAATCTCACTGGTAATTTCCATCTGCATCAAGAATTCAAGATCAGACTTTCCATCTAGGCCTTGTGCGTCATGTGCTGATCTGTGCGTAAGTTCCAATTCCGCATATATAATTGGGTATCTTTTGCATTCTTTTTGGTTGTCACAGTGATAATTACAAGTAAAGAAACAGGTAAAAAGAATTATACATATAAAATAAATAGATAAAATGCATAGAATAGAAAAGAATATATGGTACATAGAAAACCAGCAGTTCAACTGGTTAATCCGTCGGTTCAACCGGTGAACTGTTGATCCAAAGCTTTACCTGTTCGACATCCAGTCCGGTTCTGATAACATTACTTTAAATAGTGCATGGGAAGCCGTGTCATGTAAAACAAAAAAAATCTTTAAATCGGTATAATTTCACTATCTCTTTATTATTTTATAACATATTTTATAAATAAAAGTTTCTCGGAGACAAGTATTAATATAATTCTACAGGAAAATGGACAATAGACGACAGCATATGCTTTGTTGTCCCTGTCATTAGTTGTGTTATATTAGATTATTAATTATAGTCAATCTAACATAACATAAAATAATGTAAAGTACAGCCCCTTTGTTGTAAATTTGTAATGTATAACAAGGAGAACGTGAATTAAATACAGCCCCTTTAATTGACTATTTACAACTTCTTTAATTCGTCTGGAGCAATAAGATATTAAAAAAAAAAAAAATTATAGTGGACACTACAGACACCGCCATTTTTATTAATATCCAAACTTAAATGCAAATTAATAAATATACTCAGGTTAATGAGTTTTTTTAAAAATGCCCAAACCAGCTATTAAATGGCCGGTTCTTTTTTTTTCTCAACCGGCCATTAAATGACCGGTCTGGGTGTTTATATAATTCTGTGGGGGGTTAGTGCAAAATTTTTCCTCCTCTTCTCACTTTATCTCTTCTCACAAATTTCACACAACCTCTTCTCACTTTATCTCTTTCTCCCAAATTTCTCCTCCTCTTCTCAGATTTGCAAGTAAGTCTCTCTAATTTTTTTAAAATTTATTTTTAGTGCAAAATAGTTGTAAAATGTTAGAATTTGTTAGTAATGTACCAAAATTAGTATAATTTAGTTGTAACTTGTAATTAGTGTTAATTTCATTTAGTTAGTTTTAATTATTTAATTTAGTATAATTTAGAGAATTAGCTAAATTTAGATTAATGTAGCGTAATTAAGCGTAATTTAGTATAATTAGTATAATTAGTATATTTGAGCATATTTTAGTGTAATTTAGCATAATTTAGCATTTTTTACCATAATTAGCATAATTAAGCGTAATTTAGTGCAATTTAGCGTAATTAACTTATTTTAGCATATTTTAGCGTTTTTTAGCATAATTACACGTATTTTAGCGTAATTTAGCATATTTGATCATATTTTAGCCTATTTGAGCATATTTTAGCGCAATTTAGCACATTTTAGCCGATTTTAGCCTATTTTAGCGCAATTAGCTGATTTTAGCATATTTAAGCACCCTTTACCGTATTTTAGTCTATTTTAGCATATTTACACGTATTTTAGCATATTGTTAGCGCAATTAGCATATTTAAGCATAATTTAGCGTATTTTAGCGTAATTTAGCATATTTGATCATATTTTAGCCTATTTTACCATATTTTAGCGCAATTTAGCACATTTTAGCCTATTTTAGCGCAATTAGCCTATTTTAGCATATTTAAGCATACTTTACCGTATTTTAGCCTATTTTATCATATTTTAGCATATTTTAGCATATTGTAGCGCAATTAGCATATTTTAGCATATTGTAGCGCAAGTAGTCTATTTTAGCCTATTTTAGCGCAATTAGCCTATTTTAGCATATTTACACATACTTTAGCATAGTTTAGCCTATTTACACCTATTTTAGCATATTTAAGCATAATTTAGCGTATTTTTGCGCAATTTAGCGTATTTTTGCCTATTTTATCATATTATAGCCTATGTTAGTCTATTTTAGCGTATTTTAGCGTAATTTAACATATTTTAGCCTATTTTAGCATATTTTAGTGCAATTTAGCTCATTTTAGCTGAATTTAGCCTATTTTAGCATATTTACACGTACTTTAGCATATTTTAGCCTATTTACACCTATTTGAGCATATTTACACGTATTTGAGCATATTTAAGCATAATTTAGCGTATTTTTACGTAATTTAGTGTATTTTAGCCCATATTATCATATTGTAGCCTATGTTAGTCTATTTTAGCGTATTTTAGCATAATTTAGCATATTTGATCATATTTTAACCTATTTGGGGAAGTAAAAAACGACCAAGATATTTGTCTTAAAGAGAAGTTATCCCAATCATCCGAATAAAATATTGGGTCCGCCTAGCTCTCCCCCGTGAACAATCCCCCATTTCATCCCCCGTCAGTTGCATTAATTAAGGTAGTTAGTTAGGTAGAATTTATAACTGTCAGTGTATTTTAGGAATTTGCAGAAGCATTCACATGTAGCACAACTAGTATTCATCCATCTATATGAAGATATTCACATTTGCAATAGAAACATATTTGGATATATTAGAACAAGAAAGTAGAGGACAAACAACATGTGTGGGGGACCGCACAACTGTCAGAGCATTAATTAAGTGGGGGACCACATAACCGTCAGCGCATTAATTAAGTGAGGGACTTCTAACTACCTTCAGCTCATTTTAGAAATTTGCAAAAAAAGTATTCATCTGTAACACAACTAGCATTCATCCATCTATATAAATGTATTCATATATGCAATAGAAGCATATTTGGATACATCAATCACTCATCTTTTACACGTTTTTAGAGATGGGTTTTTTTTTCTCCATTCAATCTAACCAATATTTCTGACGATCTGTGAGGAATTTTGCAAATCTAAAACCACGAATGTTTTCTACACAATTTTCTCTTTCAAATGAGATCCATGATGACATACTTTCGAGTTGTCCGTTGCACAAATATTCACACCTCGTCATGCAAGTATTCATCCCGCATTAAGCAAGTATTCATCCTCATCGTGTAAGTGTAAATAGTTAATGTACCAAGAGTATTACACGTTTTTAGAGATTGGTTTTTTTTTCTCCGTTCAATCTAACCAATATTTCTGACGATCTGTGAGGAATTTTGCAAATCTAAAATCACGAATGTCTTCTACTCAATTTTCTCTTTCAAATGAGATCCATGATGACATACTTTCGAGTTGTCCGTTGCACAAGTATTCACACCTCGTCATGCAAGTATTCATCCCGCATTAAGCAAGTATTCATCCTCATCGTGTAAGTGTAATTAGTTAATGTACCAAGAGTATTACAAACATATGTGCATACCAAACAAATAAAAAGTATTCATCCATAGAATATCAAGTATTCATACATATAAGTTGTATTTATGCCTAAGATATTAAGTATTCATCCATAAACGTTGAAGTATTCATCTCTAAAACATTAAGTATTCATCCATATGTACTTAGTACGCACTGTTCTAATTCACCATTAATGAAGCTTTGTTCTTTGCAAATAACTCGGATCTGACCCGGCGGAGGCGGATCTGACCCGGCGGTCGACAGTGATGGATCTACTCCGGCGGAGGCGGAGGTGGGAGAGAGAGGAGGCGGAGGTGGGAGGTGGGAGACAGAGGTGAGAGACGGAGGTGGAGGTGGGAGAGGGAGGCCGAGAGGGAGAGGTGGGAGAGGCGGGCGGAGGCGCAGAGGGAGAGGTGGGAGAGGCGGGCGGAGGTGGAGGCGGAGGTGGAGAGGGAGAAGTGGGAGAGGTGGGAGAGGGAGGGAGAAAGAGGAAAGAAATAAATGGAGAAAATTGAGTAATTAATTTGTAGGGCCATTAGGTAGTTAGAATTTTAAATTATAGTTAGAAAAGGTAGTTAGTTAGTTGGGGGATGAAATGGGGGATTGATAGATGGGGGAAGATATAATTACCCTAAAATATTACCTTAAATGCAGAGATACGCATAGTTCATACTGGTAATAATACAATGGAATAAAAATGATCTGCTACTGTGATTCTAAGTTTAAGCTAGATAATTATCTGACACAATACAAATATTACCTCAAATATAGAAATGTTCGCAATGGTAGGCCCACTTGCTTCCAATACGTACAACCTTCTTTGAAATGGCAACAAACGAAAGGAGTAAGAAAAAGGAAAACTTTGACATCTACCTCTCTCTCCTCTACCCCCCTCCCTCCCACCACACACACACACACACACATCAAAAGAAAGAAAAAAAAGCAAAATGAAGACATACCTATGTTGCCAACGCTGTGGTAGCACAGTGGTTATCCCATAGCATTTCCGTTGGAAAGGGCATAAGTTCGATCCTGCCTCTGCGCAGGACTTTAGGGAGTGAATTGTGTGGGGTGTGTGTGCTTACGGGCTGAGATTAAAAAAAAAAAGCACAACATTCACAATTGGAAACTTGGGACAAAACTTTATTTGACCTAGTCTATCCGACTTCTAAATTCCTAAATCCTGTTTTTAAATGAAGAAGTTCAAAATATGTGATAATATTATCTATTTGAGAATCAATTGTCTCAAGCCCCGTCAATCTTTTGAGTTGTGTTAACTGAAAACAATGTGGAACGGTAGGCGGAATGGTGTTTTACGATTTGCCAAGAGAAAAGAGATGAAAACAGTACCACGAGCACCGAGCAGCGGAGGAGGCAACACATTTAAGCCCTGCCGCGATTTCTCTACTCTCTTCTCCGTTCAAATGGATCAGCCGTGATTTGTCCTCTCTTCTCCGTTCAAAAGGATCATTCGCGATATTTAGGGATGAGAGGAAGACATCAGCCGCGATTAGCAAAATTTGAGGAATGAGAGGAAGAGATCTCCGTGTCTTCATCTCGGAAAGAAGTGGTGCCAGTAATCACATACCTTCTTTTTCTTGATTAGCAAGAAGAAATAACGAAGTCTGGGAAAAAGAAAAAAGAACAGTTTATCCTAAACAACTTAAAATTGAAGACAAAAAGATTAAAGGTTGGATTTTAATTAAAACCAATTACTGCACTATAGCCAAAATAATTATACTGTACTATAGACAAATCCATTATAAATAAGAACGCTTTCGTATTATAAACAAACAAATCTCAATCCTTAATTAATATTGAGAGAATAGTGTTGTTAGAAAATAAGGACCAGCATTTGATCTAGTGGTAAAAGGCAATATCATTCAGTAGGAGGTCGTGGGTTCAAAATTCAAATAAAGAGTTATTTATAAATAGTTAAATAAAAGTTAGTAGATTAAACCTCCATCTTTTTATTAAAAAAATATTGTTAGAAACTATATATCAAACTGTTACGGCTTGACTGCTACAAAAAAATGCAATAAATAACTATAAAAGAAGACAGTTGAGGAGGATCCACATCCTCCCCGGTACCGTAAAAGATTCCCTTCACTTTACGGTTTGAGATTAACTCCCAGTCGGTTTGGAATTCGGGTTGACAGAGGGGGCTGTATTATTGGGCTTTGAGATTCGTGCCAAGTTAAAAAGAACGGTTCAGATCAAGTAATTGTAAAAGTTTCCCTATTACGGTACCGGGATGATGTGAATTCCAGTGGAGGATAGGCAGGGAAAAGAGAGGATTAAATAAAGTTAGAGAGGAAAAAAGATCAATGTCATCCACTTGGTGGTGCAGTGGAATTGACATAGAGCCCTCCTCGGGAGAACAACCAGGGTTCGAATCTTGCTAGAAGCAAAAATAGTGTGGGTGTTGTTGTGCGGGGCTAGCCGACATTTTTATTAATATCCAAAGTTAATTAGAAATTAATATTTATGCTCAGAATTCTGAGGTTTCACCAAAAATGTACAAACCGGCTATTTTATGGCCGGTTTACTCTCCCCCATAAATCTTTATGGCCGGTTTACTTTTTTTTTAGACACTATGAAGAGCAAGATAATGAAATCTAACACTGAAAATTTGAATTTTTTTTGTTTAAATTATTTGTTAGATTATTTCTTTTGATATATAATTACCATATTTATACTAAAATACACTAAGTTACTTGAAATTATGTTTAATTACACTATATTAAGTTAAATTACACTAAATTACATTACATTACGCTAAAATACGGTAAATGTCACACCCCGCAGCTATGAGTAGTGACAGAGCCCCGCCGTAAGCATACAACTCCAAGTATGCTTACAAGGCAATTACGATATAACTCATCATAGCACAATAAAAGAGATAAAACAGGTTTATATATAACAGTCCAGGTACCCAACATCTGGTAAAAGTAGCATATACAAAATGTATCTCATACGGATACTAACCATAGGGTATGACACAGAGAACTATACAACAAAAGTATATCTACATCTCTAGTCAAATAACCAAAACAACTCCTAAGGTAATATGGTGACCTATACCGAAGGCCTACTACTCACGCGCCTCCCCCGGATGAGCCGCACCGAAACCTGTAAAAAGAACCCAAAGGGTGGGGATGAGAAATAATTTCTCAGTGCGAATTTGCCACAATCAGGTTATTGGACTTGCAATCAGATTTCATACTCAAAAATAAAATCCAAACAACAGCACACTAACAGTTCTATATCAATACATATATGAATGCGTATGCTCGACAACAATAATCAAATGAATCACAACTTACGGAATTTCCAAGATGAAGCTCAAACAAGTACATATTAGGCTTAACTCATTTAAATAAGGCTGGTAGCACCTACAGATGTCCCACCGAGCTGGACCCTTTATCTGACCCTCATATGTAGGGTTACTGACACCTACAGATGTTCCATCGAGCTGGACCCTTTATCTGATACCCATCTGCAGTGCTTTGGCTTAACCATTTACTAAAGTCTGGTTCAAAGTCATATAATGAAAATTTAGTTTGAAATCATTCTAAATGTCGTAATATTCAATTGACCTTCCAAATGCATTATCACGTAGGATAATGCCCCCGAGCCATGACGTTACACACTAGTCACTCACAATCACAATCAACAACATTTATATAGTCACCCACCCCTCGTCCCAACCGGTAATGGGAAACCATGAGGGCCATTCACCTAGTGCACAAAAGGTTCCTGGGATCAAAGCCACCTATACAGGTCAGCTTTGCAAATTCATTCATGTAAGATCAAAGTCACCTATACAGGTCAACCTTGCAATTTCATTCACAAAAGGGTTCCTAGGATCAACGTCACCTATACAGGTCAACCTTGGTTCCCGGGATCAAAGCCACCTATACAGGTCAGCCTTGCAACTCATTCACAGATACTTTTTCAATCCTCAATTCGTGGTGACTTTCCAACCAAAATCAGATCACAATGGAACAATCCAAATGACAACCATACAAACATGCAAATCAACCATATCACAACAATTTGGTTTTAATTTGATTGGGCTATGCACATAATTCACATCATTCCAATCATGAAATCAATCAAACAATACAACATGACAATCGAAAAACAATTTAATTTCTAAATATGAAACATCAAACAAGTCCAAAAACCCCGCACCTGATTACGAAGAGCGTATCTCGCACTTATGGTTCGGACGTCTCGAAAGGTCCCGCAAAATCTTGCTTAACCGAGCCTACACCATATCAACATATATAATTTATTTAATCTTTGTTCGACGATCAACATGCTTACTCGAGTTATATTCTTTCGTTCATTTTCTCTTCAACATAATCTTTATAAATTCGCACAAATTCCAATTTGATCCTACAACCATACACAATTCCAATTATGGGAACACTTTTGTATATTTACCCCTTTTTAACCATTCATAAATCTTACTAATTAGATTCCCTTACCAATTTGATGGTTGAACATATATATATCTATATGGTTTGAGAGGTAACCAAACGGTTTCTCCAACCGTACAAACCCTAATTTAATCAAAACCGAAGTAAATTCCAGATATTTAAAAGAGAGAGATAACTTACCAATTAACACCTATATTTGTTGGATTAGACTAGATTAATCACAACTCTTCTCAAATTTTCGGATTTGAACCAAACCCTACATAGAAAACCAAGATTAAGATGAAATTGAGAAAGGAATTACCAAATTGGCAACATAGAAGCTTAATGGAGATGGATTACTCAAAACTTATACAAAAATTTCAGATCTTGAGAAGAGAGGAGAGAAAGGAAATACCAATGGAGAGCTGAACAGCTACTAGAAGGGGAAATAAACTGCCATTTCCATTCCTCTCGTAAATTTTTCAAGGGTTTCGGTGAAATTTTGAGGGAGAAGAGGGGTTTTCTCCTTTCTCTTTCTTTGGGTGGCACACACAAGGGGAAGACCACAAGGGAGAATGAGGGGAGAGAGATAATTTTGCAAGATAGATCCTAATCGAGTTCAGGAAATACCATAAACCGTTGTAGACGTTTTTCGAAACCGTTGTAACATTTTAATTAAATTCTAAAATTCAGAAGTCCTATTTTTGATCAAATTTTTACAGAGCCAATCATTACGAAACGTTTTATAACGTTGGTAATGTTTTGAGAAATCTCGCAGCAACAAAAAAATTAAGTTCAAATCGTGCTAAAACGTTGGGAACATTTTATAATCGTTGGTAACGATTTAACTAAACTCGCAGGGAATTGGAAAACCCAGTTTGAATTTTGAAAACGTCACAACGTTTTAACAAACGTCTGGAACGTTTTGTGTCCAACAGCTCAAAATTTTTTATTTTTTTTAACGTAACAGTAAATTACTCTAAATTACACATGAATAGAGACGATATCTTCACTGAAAAGACGAAAATGATGACGAAACTTCAAACGGTCATAAAACAGCGCTCGAGTGTCTGATTTCAGCAAATGACCACTTTTCGGAAAGCTTGCTCTCAAAATTCATAATTGCCAAAAAACTAAGGGAAGAGCCTCAAAACTTGAGTTGGAGTTTCCGATTAAGATTTTCATTTCTATTATTCAATCTAAGTAGCTCAGTAAATTAGTTACATAATGAACTTGTAGAATACCAATTTTTACTATTTTTTGATTTTTTTTACTATTTTTTATGATTCATGAAAGATGACACAAAATCGGTCTACTTCAGCATAATTTACCGTATTTCAGCATAGTTAGCGAAGTTATTGTAATTTAACGTAATTTACAGTAATTCAACATAATTTATTGTAATATAGTGTAATTCAACATAATTTCAAGTAATCTAGTGTATTTTAGTATAAATATCCTAATTATAAATCAAAAGAAGTAATCTAACAAATAATTTAAACAAAAATTTTAAATTTTCAGTGTTACATTTCATTATTTTGCTCTTCATAGTGTCTAAAAAAAAGAAAAAGAGTAAACCGGCCATTTTATGGCCGGTTTGGGCATTTTTGGCGAAAGTCGGGAATTCTGAGCATAAATATTAATTTCTAATTAACTTTGGATATTAATAAAAATGTCGGTGGGGCTAGAGTTGCCTACGGGTTGTGATAAAAAAAATGATCAATGGCCATGATGGGTTGTGGGGTTAGCCGCCCCGATATCTTTTATTAATAGAAAATAAATAAATAAAATATCCCAATAAGGGTATGATTTGGTGAAATTTCAAAATATAGAAAGAACAGGATGGTTTATTCCGTCTGCTTCTGTTCCTAACCACACAAACTCGCTTACTAACAAAATAAAAAAATTCCTGCACGGGATAATCATTGTTTTTTTTTTGTTAGAAGACCAACAAAAGAAAAAGAAGAAGAAATTATGCACAGTCTGGACGGAATAGACTATCCTGTTCAGGAATTTTTCTATAGTGATTTTAGTGATTTTAGTGATTTTACGTTATTAGCGATGAAATTAGTTGAATGAGATCTTCTTATATTTTGAAATTTTATAAAAACCTACTCCTATTTCAATATTTTTTTGTTTATTTTTCTATTAATAAAAAAATCGGTGGCCGCCCTGCTTGCAACAACAACCAAAAAAAAAAAAAGATTCCAATCGCATAAAAACAGAGTTGATCTTCACTCCATTAGAACAAACCTTGATTGCTTAAACATATACATCCGTTCTTTTGAATCAGCTCTAATAAATTGTTACAAAAGTATTAGGAAATATATGAAGAATACATGTCAGTTTTTGACATTTAATGTTAACAATTGATATAACGTTTCGAATTTACGCAATTCATTGACTTCTCTATTAAAACTCATTTCAAATTTATAAAATACCCAATTTACATTTATTAATAAAAAAATGTTTCATCTTCTACTGACCGGTTTCTGTGAACAAATGATTAATTTATTACTTGTGACAAATACACAATAACATTTAAATATATTCTTCTAAGCACAGCAATGTGTTACGTATATATTCCAGAAGCTTTTGTTGCATATAATTATTTGTATCATTTCGAATTCGATTAATTAAATCTTTGTGAAAGTATTAGATAATATTGAAGTATATATAATTGTTAATTTTGATGATCTATTAATGATTTCTAGTATGCTCTGAAAAAATTAAAACATCTAACATACATTCAATTTGTTGTAAGAGCAATCCAACAACATTTGTTTGCATAAAAATCAACGTTTTTTTTTCTTCGCAGAGGCTGTGAAGTGATGAGCGGGACTCAAACTCTCAACCTTTGGGTATCCAATAGTCCTAGAACTCTTTTCTAACCAATTGTGCTACCGTCCCATTCTTGCATAAAAATCAATGTATTCATTCAAATTTGTTGCAAGGATAAGAAAATATTTGGAGAAGAAATCATAATTTTCATGATTTAACTACTTGATATGAGCTCTAAATTAATTAAAATATTTAAGTTGAATTGCTCACAACATGCTGTAAATATATGTCAGCAGCGTAAGCTTGCGTAACAATATATATATGTATACCTTCAAATTCTTCTAAGAAATCTGAGCAAGGATTACATATATATTTGAAAAATAAATGTCAGTTATAGTGATGTAATGAATATAATTGTGCTAAATTGATTAAAAATATTTTACATGAACACAATGTGTTGTAATGCATGATACAAAGTATCTAACAAAGTAGCAGGGCATTGCATTTAGAAAAGTATAGAGGAGAATAAAGCATGATACATCAACATAAAGACAAATAGAAAACTTAATGAAGACTAGATGAGACGTGCTCTTGTCAGCACACACTGAGAAAGTAGCAGTACATTGCATCTGTAGAATGCTGATAACAAATCATTTAGGTTTACAAGAGGGCCGAGCTGTCAACAACTGCAGAGCGGTCAATGACAATATTGCCCCAATGCGAAGCCTGATCAGGCAAGGTAGGAGGATGGGTTGATTGGCAAGTAAGCCAGTGATTGATTTGCCGCATGTCAGGCCTCCTATGAGGTTCTTCAAGAAGGCAGAGTAATGCAATGTGTATGCTTCTTTTTATTTCTTCATCAGAACAGGGTTCTGTTAGTCTTCCATCTTTTAAGTCTAGTATTCTTCCTTCATTTAAGTATTCAAGTACCTAAATGGTTGTACAAATAAAAATTTGATATTTCTGTGAAAGAGAGAGAAGCAACCGCTGCCAAGTTTCTCAAAAAGAGAGCAAACACTTGGCAGCCACTCCCAAGGTTTTCAAATAAAAGAAGAGATAGAGATAGATAGATATATATATATAAAGTTGGGCTACAGAGCTATGCATATATAGTGTCATCCTGTGCTATGCACTTTTTTACCATCAGATGCACTTTAGGATTCGCGCAAAGTAAATTCACTTGATTAAAAATAGTGATGACAAATTAAAAAGTGAAGATCCCTTTATTTTTTCATCAAGCGAATTTACTTTGCATGGATCTTAAAGCGCATTTGACGGTCAACATTACATACAAAAGACAGTCACTGCTTGTCATTTCAGAAAGAGACAGAGAGACACACAGAAAAAGAGAGGGAGAGAGAGAGTGACTTCGCAGTCTCTGCGAAGATTTCAAAAGAGAGAGAGAGAGAGCAAGGAGAGGAACTTACAAGACTAACAAGCCCCGTAGGACAGGAAGTGTTTCTTTTACCGCTGATTATTTCAAGAACAACCATTCCGAAACTGTACACATCTGCTTTAGTTGACAGCATTCCATTTTGTAGTTCTGGTGCTATGTAACCTCTGAAAATATGAAGTTATGAACCAATACTCGAGGTCAATATGGTTACATATCAGAAACCATTTAATCTACTCAATTCCTTTGAATTTTTTTTACAGGACTGCCTATTATACCAATAAGGGTATTACTAATTGTTCCTATGTTTGATCCTTGAATTTCTCACTATAACTTGACATTTTATTAGGACTAAGTTGGTTATTTTGAAATAAGTTTGAGAATCAATTTAGTTCATATTCATAAGTTCAAGGACCAGTTTGTTATTAAAGCCGAGGGACCAACCTGGTTGCTTTGTAATGTAGAAGGACCAATTTGCTGCAAAGGAACATTAAGGAACCACTATTATTAGAGGTGTGCTATTTTCAGAGTAACAATTAGATTATTGAGCGCACAGATAATTTTTTCTCTTCATACCCAATCTATCATTTTCAAGAATCTCTTAATTATGGTAGGAGCTTAATTAAGTTTCAATCAAATATGTAAAATGCAGGTATTAAACGTTATTGGAAGAGAATGAAAAAATGACTTAGCTTATTGTTTTTTTAGGGGGGTCAATATTATTTTAAGAGCTGAATACTCAATGCATAACCATCTAAATTAATTCATTTTATTCTATTTATGCTATAAGATTTTAATAAAATTCATTGTATGCACCTAGAAAATTGATATCAAAATTTCATAGATAAAATCACATTTTTCACATAGACAATTTTTTCACTATTTGCAACAAAATTGATTCAATTTTCCTTTCTTTAAAGTTATATTATTTTTTGTTCAATTCATTCAAAAAAATACATTATGTTTGTTTAATATATAATTGATTCTTATGCTCAAAATAAAAGATTGAGTAGATATATTAAAATATTACAAACGAAAAACCATATATGAATTGTACAGAAATTAATATGTAACTTCAAAAAAAGAATAAATTGAATAATTTTGTTACAAAAAGTGAAAAAATTATCTATGTTAAAAGTACAACTTTAAGTATGAAATTTAGATGTAAAAGTCTAACCTCCCATAATGAATTTTGTTGATATCTTGTAACAATAATAGTTTGTTTGCATACTAGCGAGACATTTTCCTCTTGAACTTTAATAATCGTCACCAAAACTTAAAAAAAAAAATAGGAAAAAGTTTCCACAAAATAAAATCTTTCTGTTTACTTCATAGCATACCATACTTTACCTTTTTTATTAACAATGCGCTGATGCACAAGACTTATCTAAATAGGAAGATATAATTAAAGGATAATTTTGATATAAAAACATAAAAAATCTTTGAATGGAACACTCAACTCACAAAATAGTGTCCCAAAAGAAACAAAAAAAGGAAATAAGCCAAGTCAACTTTTTTATTCTCTTTTAAATAGCATTTAATAATTTCATTTTACATATTTGATACGAACTTAATTAAGTTCCAACCATAATTAAAAGATACTAAAAAGGAGTAAAGTGGTTATGAAGAGAGAAAAATTTCTCTCTACGCTCAATAATCTAATTGTTGCTCTCAAAATAGCGCCTCCCTTATTATTATATTTTGTAAAGAGTTTGATGACTGAAACCTATATTTTTTTTTACCTTTTTTGATAGAAATGGAGAAGCCTCAGAAGTTCTAAGTCATTGCAGTATCTAATTGGTCTTGTATAGAAAATCCTAAGCAAAATGAATTGTAAACAAAAAGTCGTGGACTAACCTTGTCCCACCAATAGTGCTGGTTGTAAAAAAGGAGCGATCTTCTTCAAAGAGCCTTGAAATGCCAAAATCTGAGATTTTTGGGACCATATCTTTGTCTAGTAGAATATTTGCAGGCTTTACATCCCGATGAATTACTGTATCACCATTATCCTCATGTAGGCAAAGAAGGCCTGAGCTGATTCCTTGTATTAATCTGAATCTTTGTTCCCAGTTCAGTTCTACTTCCTCTTCTAAGATTCTAGTGCCTATTTAAACAAATCACACTGCTTTGTCAAGTAAAATTAAAATTTGGGTTTATGGTAATGGACACATCAGTCTCTTGCATTGAGGGTTGCACAATATCTAAAGATTTGGGTGGAATATAAAAAATGAATGAATGACATCTGTCAAAGTGATCTAAGTATCTGACATAGGCTTAATATCATATATACACTTCAACACTTCTTAGATTTCATATTTGTCCTCTGTTTTTATTAGATATATCGATCATACTTCTCACTCAACTCTACCAACTCTTTTAATTCTTACAACTCCGTCACTGTACTTCAATTAATCCTAATATATGGCAAGATACGAATTGACAGAAGTACCATCTTCGTCCTCTATGTGCTAGCACTCTCATTTGTTGGTTTTACTTTGTGAGTTTTCCTAATTACTTTAAACCACAACCAAGATCTACTCTTTTGTAAGAAATTAAGCTTAATGCACAGCGGAACTTACTTTCCATCTTCAAAGGCCTCCGTATGCTATCAATCAGACAACTTCCAAGGCTCTGGGTTGATACGCTCCTGGTCTTGACTTGAGTTGTTGGCTCTCGAGTCCTTCCAAGAACTTGCAATCCTTTTCTCTGGCTACCCTAAATATTATGACAGAGTATCTTGTCTTTCAATGGAGCAGACAATATGATGGATTGATGGAAAGCCTTGGAGACTCAGCCCTTTTATAGCAGTGCAAAAACCCCAAACCTAGGGCAGCCGAAATTTGCTAATACTTGGAAAACAAGTTTTCCAAGAAATCTTGATTTCGGATTTCAAGGATCTGGAAATCAGGAACTTCCAGAAAAAACCGAAATAGATCAGAATAAATTCTGATTTCCTTATTTAGTCTGTATTTATTACTGCTATTATTTTAATCAACTATAATCGGTCCATTAACAATTATATTGATTAACATTGTTCTATATGTATTCGTATCCAAAACCTTATATATAAATACGTATAATGCCATGACTTAATTAATCACATTATTTGGCATATTTTAATCATTACATAAATGTAATCTTGCGACAGTATTTGATATCATAATCATAATGCACGCATGTCCAACTTTATTATTGTAATTAGACGTCTCTAAATCCAACAATCTCCCACATGGACAAGTGCAACCTTTTGATTATATATCTTTAACTTTATTGCATGCAACTTTTCTGTCTTTACTTATCGTATTTCTTAAACAATTCCGTCCATCAATTATGCTAACAAAGGACTTAAGCGGCATTTGTCACATTTATTCGCAACTAAACCGACATAAATCACGCTGCCAACATAACTGAATGACATGAATCTGATTTGGACATATAGTTTAGAAATTACACGCAAGTGTGATTAGACGTGCCTATTTCTAATTGAGTCACCCTCACTTTACTGTATGAGGCCAAGAATTTAAACTTTAAAGAAAGAAATAATGAAACTGAAACTGAATGCAACTTGTATATATCATCAAAATTGTTTACAATTGCATTACATAGAACATCAAAAACAGAACTTAAAACATATTCAGACTCCCACATTTTCTAATTATCCTAAACAGATATTACACCCATACAAGCAACATGTTGGTGAAATTTCTTAGGTGGCAGTCCTTTAGTAAGAGGATCCGCAATCATGGAGTCTGTACCTATGTGTTCTATATATAATTCATTTTTCTCCACTCTCTCTTTTACAACCAAAAACTTAATGTCAATGTACTTCGACTTTGACGAACTTCGGTTGTTGGTGGCGTATAACACTGCTGAATTGTTGTCACATAATAATTTGAGTGGTTTCTGAATAGAATCCACAATTTTCAGCCTTGTGACGAAGTTCTTCAGCCATACGCCATGATTAGATGCTTCATAGCATGCGACAAATTCAGCTGCCATAGTGGAGGAGGCTACCAATGACTGCTTAGCGCTCTTCCATGACACGGCACCGCCTGCCATCATAAAGATGTATCCTGATGTTGACTTCATGCTGTCGACACATCCTCCAAAATCAGAATCGGTATATCCAATGACCTCGAGCTGTTCCGATCTCCGATACGTGAGCATATAGTCCCTAGTTCTCTTTAGGTATCTCAACACTCGCTTGGCTGCCTTCCAGTGTTCCATACCTGGGTTACTTAAATATCTCCCTAGCATTCCAGTAATGAACGCAATATCCGGACGCGTGCATACTTGTGCATACATGATGCTACCTACGGCTGAGGCATAGGGAATATCTTTCATGATGTTTTTATCTAAGTCAGTTTGGGGACATTGTTTTAGACTAAACTTATCTCCTTTTGATACAGGGGTATCTCCTGGTTTACTGTTTTGCATGCCAAATCTTGTTAGAATCTTATCGATATAGTTCCTTTGGGATAACCTTAGAATACCTTGAGATCTTTCTCTAAGTATTTCAATCCCTAGAACAAATGATGCATCACCAAGATCTTTCATTTCAAAATTCTTAAATAAAAAATTCTTAGTTTGATGTAACATGTCCTTATCGTTACTGGCAAGCAATATGTCATCTACATATAGAACCAAGAAAATAAATTTACTCCCACAGAACTTAAGGTATATACATTCATCTACTATGTTAGACTCAAAACCAAATGAGCTAACAACTTTGTGAAACTTATGATACCATTGTCGAGATGCTTGTTTTAGACTATAGATAGATTTCTTAAGTCTGCAGACCATAGACCCTGCATCACCTGATAAAAGTTTTCTGCCTGCTTCATATAGATCGTTTCATCAATGTCACCATTGAGAAATGCCGTCTTTACATCCATCTGATGAAGTTCTAAATCATAATGTGCTACAAGCGCCAATATAATCCTTAAAGAGTCTTTCGATGAAACTGGAGAGAAAGTCTCTTTATAATCAATGCCTTCTTTCTGTGTGAAACCTTTCGCAACAAGACGTGCCTTGTATTTTTTAACATTGCCTTTAGAATCCCGCTTAGTCTTAAATATCCATTTGCAACCAACGGGTTTCTTGCCTTTAGGCAACGGAACGATATCCCAAACGTCATTGTCGTACATAGATTTCATTTCTTCATTCATGGCATTAATCCACAATTGAGAGTTAGAGCTTTCCACAGCTTGTTTGATATTAACAGGATCATTTTCAAACAAGCCAATGTCAAACTCATGTTCTTGAAGATATGCATAATCCTTCGATTGTGTAGATCTTTTCTCTCTAGTAGATCTCCTTACTGGCACAGGCTCTAGATTTTCTTGAGGTTCAATTACAACTTGATCTTCAACAAGAGGAGGAACATCATTACCAACTTCTGAATCTCCCACAGACCCTAGGCCATCAACATTTGTCATGTCAATGTCAGGGTTTGGGTTGGGTTCAGGTCCATTTGTGTTCTCTATTCCATGTTGAGTTTCTAACTGAGTTGTTTGGGATGATGAAGTTTGCACATTGTCAAAAGATGTATTTCTAAATGCAATCGGAATTTGAATAAAACTAGGACTTTGGTCCATAGTCTCATTCGCATTCGTCTCTTCTTCTTCTTCAAAAATACTATCTTTTGTCATATCTCCCCCCACAAACTCATTATCCTCAAAAAATTTTGCACTTCCTGACTCGAAAACTGTATGTTCTGTTGGATTATAGAATTTGTACCCCCTAGATCGTTCAGAATAGCCTATAAAGTAACAACTAACGGTTCTTTCGTCCAGTTTCTTTTCGCTTGGCTTATAAGGCCTAGCTTCACATGGACATCCCCAAACTCTCAAATGATTCAAGCTAGGCTTGCGCCCAACCCATAACTCGTAAGGGGTCTTGTTAGCTGCTTTAGTAGGCACTCTATTAAGTATGTATGCTGCAGTCTTTAAGGCTTCTCCCCACAAATTCTCAGGTAGAGTTGTACGAGCAATCATACTTCTCACCATGTCTTTAAGGGTGCGATTTCGTCGCTCAGCAACACCATTCATTGCAGGCGAACCTGGCAACGTATACTGAGGAACAATTCCGCATTCCTCTAAGTATTTTGCAAAGGGACCTTGACGCTGTTCTCCTGATCCATCATAACGACCGTAGTATTCACCACCACGATCAGAACGAATGGACTTTATACGTTTGTTAAGTTGTAACTCAACTTCCGTTTTGAACTTTATGAACACGTCTAATGCTTCCGCCTTTTCTTTTATTAAGTAAATATGACCATATCTTGAATAATCATCTATGAATGTGATAAAGTAACGGTGATCATTTCTTGTAGCCTTTGGAAAAGGACCACAGATATCCGTATGAATCAATTCTAAGACATCATTACACCTTTTTGCATCATACTTACGTTTATTAGTTTGTTTTCCTTTTATACAATTTACACAATCACTTAAGTTTGTAAAATCTAAAGGTTGGAGAATATCATTAGACACAAGACGTTCTATCCTTTTCATAGAGATATGTCCTAATCGCTTGTGCCATAATGTTGCAGATTTCTCGCAAGTTAATTTACGTTTTCTATTATCTATGTGCAGTGCCTCTGAATGTGAAGTGTCTATATCTAGAAAATAAATATTATCATAAAAAGACAGGATACCAGAAGCAAGAAGCTTAGAATCTTGACACAAACTGAAATTTCCATTACTAAATGAACATACATAACCATTTTTGTCCAAATAAGATACAGAAATTAGGTTCCTTCTGAAAGATGGAACCACTAAAGCATCAAAACTTAAATAAAATCCTGTCTTACATAATAATCTAAATTTTCCTATGCTTTCCACTTCTACTTTGTTGCCATTTCCTACGTAAACGTAGCGCTCCGCCTCACTTGGCTTGCGATGGCTTAGGCAACCCTGCATCGACATACTGATGTTAGTCGTTGCACCTGAATCTATCCACCAAGTATATCTAGATACAGAACTTAAATTAACTTCAGAACAAACTAAAGCAAGAGACACACCTTTCTTTGCCAACCATGCATGATAGTTGGTGCAGAATTTCTTTGTATGTCCTGGCGCTTTGCAGAAAAAACAGTTCTTTTCATCTGCTTTCGCAGAAGTATCTTCCTTCTTGCTTTTCTGCGCGGCATTGTTTGCAGCTATCTTGGTAGGTCCCTTTTCCTTGGCAGTAAACTTGCGCTTTTTGACTTTACCCTTAGGATTAGATGTTACTACATGAGCACTTTCTCCCTTAGTCATTTTCTGTCTCTCTTCCTCCTGCACCAACTGAGCCTCAAACTCAGGTAGTGTCCATGTCTCTCTTTGACAATTATAAGTCATCTTGAATTGACTAAAGTTAGACGGGAGAGACAGAAAAATGAACTCAATGAAAACCTCATCAGAGATGTCATAATTATGCCCTTTCAAGGCACGTTGTAATCTTGTCATCTCAATAACATGCTCTCTAACCCCTTCTTTTCCCTTGTATTTTATTGTTGCCAACTTCACAAAGAGTGTACTAACTTCAGTCTTTTTACTCTTTGTGAATTTCTCTTCAAGGGCCTTAAGGTATTTAATAGCGCAGGTCTCTGTATCAGGTATTATGCCTCGAAAAGTCTCATGGATCGTTTGCTTCATCACCATTATGCACATGCGATCTGAATGCTCCCATTTCGTAATATCAGCCTTCTCTTGGGGAGTTTCCTCACCCTCTTTATTAGGCTTGGGGCGATCAAATCTCAGTGCTGTGTCCAATTGCATGATCCCTAAGACTAATTTCAGCTTTTCCTCCCACTGTTTGAAATTGTTCCCCATGAGGGGCTTAATCTGACTTAGATTTGACATTATGTTTAGATCTGAAAATTCAAGAACAAGGAAATAATTTAGATACGATGCGTCACGATTTGATCCTTAATCATAATTCTAAAATCTATCTAAAAGCCTGTGTAAAACTATTTGCTCCATTAAATCTTTAGCCAAAGCACCATTCACTAATGAAACACCTTTGGGTGCAATCATTACCTTCAGGCACTCTGGTGTAGTGAATAAAGTACAAACATGTAACATTTTTGTCAATCAACCTTTGGGTCAAATTAACATATCCATTAACTAACGACCAGGCCAGTCAACAGGGGGAGGAGGATCACAGACGGATCACTTATGTTCCAAGCCCCTGATGCTTTTCTAGACATCGCTAGTCCATGTGTGTTGCAACTTATTTTTATTCACTACCCTTATGCACCAAACAACTTAGTAGGCGCCAACCCTCCTTTGGGAAAGCTAACACCCACGTCCATTGTCAGCACGTCATTTCAACTTGTCATGAGTCATCCTTGCAATCGTCTTACAAAGAGCGGTTCGTTTGCGAACATCAATGCTTGACTCATGCGAAAACAGCACATGTATACCTAAAACGCCTTTAGTTAGATTTCAAAATTATGCCTAAAACCTAATCTAGGACGTACCTATAGTATCTACTCGTCCTAAATAGAATACAGTATCTTATAGCACTTTTAAATTAGAATATACTAATTTTATATGTCAACTATATTCATCAAAATAATTATTAGGTTTTAGCAAAACTTTAGCAATTTCTACAATGATCATCTTTTAGAAATGCTTCAATAATTTTATTGCTTCCATACTTAGTATAAATTTTATGCCATAATAAGCATTATTGATATCAAATCAGAATTTAGTATTAGAGCCTTTAATTGGTGTTAATACCAATTTTAAATAATATCTAAATTCTAATAATTAGGCTAAATATAGCATAATATATATAGTAATTATAGCAATTATAGCAATTATAATTATTATAACCTAAATTACAATTACTTACAATTACTCCTAAAGTCTGAAAATTTGGTAACCCAAAAATAATCTAGACTTAATAAAATTTTCAGATAAGGAATTGAGGGAAAACTGAATTTTTTTTTTTTTTATGGTCGAAAAATCTAAAACAGTCATTTTGAGGGCTTAAACAGCAAGTTTTGACAACGAAGTTGTTAATGGCTAGCTAGATCCTTTTTCAAGGTTTCCGAATTGTGGTCGTGCGTCCAAATCGGAGTTACGAGTCAAAAGTTTGATCTGTTTTAAGATCACTACCTCAAATCAATTGTTTATGACTAGATCTGAAAATTCAAACCTAAATTACTTTCTCTAATTCGAATTTAAAACCTTAAATTGTTGCATAATTAATCCTTTCTTATTTTGAAAATTAAAATTTCAAATAAAAAACTTCTTCCAAGATCGCACGAAGCGCAAGGATGGGTTCAAATTCAAGATTTTAATTCAAAACCGCATAAAAAAAATGGTTCAAATTTTTAACAATTCCTTTTGCAACAATTAAATTCGATATGAAAAATAGAAAGCAATTAAAACCGAATTAAACTGCAATTCTTACATAAGGGTGCTCTGATACCACTTGTTGGTTTTACTTTGTGAGTTTTCCTAATTACTTTAAACCACAACCAAGATCTACTCCTTTGTAAGAAATTAAGCTTAATGCACAGGGAACTTACTTTCCATCTTCAAAGGCCTCCGTATGCTATCAATCAGACAGCTTCCAAGGCTCTGGGTTGATACGCTCCTGGTCTTGACTTGAGTTGTTGGCTCTCAAGTCCTTCCAAGAACTTCCAATCCTTTTCTCTGGCTACCCTAAATATTATGACAGAGTATCTTGTCTTTCAATGGAGCAGACAATATGATGGATTGATGGCAAGCCTTGGAGACTCAGCCCTTTTATAGCAGTGCAAAAACCCCAAACCTAGGGCAGCCGAAATTTGCTAATACTTGGAAAACAAGTTTTCCAAGAAATCTTGATTTCGGATTTCAAGGATCTGGAAATCAGGAACTTCCAGAAAAAACCGAAATAGATCAGAATAAATTCTGATTTCCTTATTTAGTCTGTATTTATTACTGCTATTATTTTAATCAACTATAATCGGTCCATTAACAATTATATTGATTAACATTGTTCTATATGTATTCGTATCCAAAACCTTATATATAAATACGTATAATGCCATGACTTAATTAATCACATTATTTGGCATATTTTAATCATTACATAAATGTAATCTTGCGACAGTATTTGATATCATAATCATAATGCACGCATGTCCAACTTTATTATTGTAATTAGACGTCTCTAAATCCAACATCATTTTCTTACCTGTATTGCAGGACCTGAGTGAACTAACTATTTTATATGTTTTTCCATATACCAGCATTCTTATCCCAGATTAGTGGAATACTGAAGTAATTCTCAAGTGACTCACAGGACTAAATTTCAAAACAAAAAGAAATTAAATATGTGGAACATACCAAACAACAATTGATCGAGGCTATGATTCGGCATAAATTCAAAGCATAGGATGATTTCTTCTTGTTGTATGCAAAATCCTGTCAATTTAACAAGATTCTTGTGCTTGAGCCTTGTAAGAAGCTTTAGCTCATTTTTAAGCTGTTCATTTCCGTTATGTGCACTTCTTGAAACTCTTTTAACTGCTATTTCGTCACCGTTCTCCAGAATTCCCTATAGCAATTGACATATCAAGTGATCTAAACTTTGGATCAGCTAATCCTATAGTCAATATAACGCAACTTATAACAAAAATGTTATAAGAAAAAACATTAGTAGTAGTAAATACATAATAGGTACAAAAAAGTTGATAAACAATCTTACCTTATTATTAATTGTCTTTTTGAAATAAGTAGCGGAACAACTACCAAGTTTTCTTTAATAAAAGCAGTTATTAAGAACATGTCCCAAATAAACTCAGACCTAACCAAATTCTGATAACTACATATATGGCTTCCTCTATCCACAGTAGGCATGATCTGTTGAAATTAATGTTGGTTTTTCTATATTGCAATGGATGTTTGTAGTCTTGTATGTTAAAGTTAATGTTTGTAGTATTTTTAGGATGTCATGGGAAATTGAAATTCGCATTTAAGATATAGAGGAGTTAAATGTGATCATTAAATGCTATTTAGTTAGAGTATAGTAGGGTGTGTATAAAGTTTTCATGGGTCTATATAATATGTAAGGACACTTTTGGAAGTAAGAGCAACAATGTATCAATATAGGCCTTTAATAGGCCAACATAAGTGGTATCAGAGCTTATGCTGAGTGAAATATCAAGTGAGGTTTCTCTAATAGAAGTGTGATAGAAGAAAACAAAGTGAGGTTTCTCTAATAGAAGTACGACAAAAGAAAACAAAAGAAGTTGAGAGTATTAAGATGAGGACTCTCTTCATCTCACAACATTTATAGGAGATAGTGGAAGAAGGTTTCGTGAGAAGATGAGAAAGATGAGAAATGAAAAGAAAATATTGAGGCATCGGTTGATGTAGAGAAGAAAGAGAATGGAAAGAAAAGATGCAAATGCTCTTTACTTGATTCAACAAGCCATCTCAGACAAGATTTTCTCAAGAATAATCAGTGCGACAAGTTCGAAAGAGACATGAAGTTTGGGTGAAAACTTGACCAAAGTTCGTTTGTGAGAAAATTTTAATTAGCCTCACTCCCAAGTACAATAACATTGTGGCTATTATTGAAGAAACCAAAGACCTCACTATTCTCAGTGTATAAGACCTAATGGGTTATCTTGAGATGCATGAGCAAAGGTTAAATAAACTTAGTAGTGACTCTTCTCTTGAGGTGATTTCCAATTAAAGGTTAATCTAAAACAACCATCTCATGGTGGTGGAAATAGTAGAGGTAGAGGTAGAAATGGTAGAGAAGGTAGAGACAACACCCAAAATGGAGAAACTCGAACATGCAATTATTGTAAGAAATCGGGTCATATAGAAAAGTATTGTTTGAACAAGGAAAAGTCTCTCGTGTTATCACTGCAAGAAGTTTGGCCATACTGAGAAGAATTGTATGTTGAAAAATGAGGAGAAAACTAATTACACGGAGAAAAATGGTGATTTAATCACATTTTATGCGTGCCAATCGGCAGTTAAGAAAAAAAAAAGATGTGTAGTATGTTGATAGCTAGAGAAAAAAAAAGATGTGTAGTATGCTGGTAACAAACACGCTGTGATTTGGTCACGTGACGTGATGTGATCAATGTTTTTTCACGTGACGTGATCAAATAGTGGTAGACGGTCACTTCACGCGAATGGTCACGTCACGTGTAGTCACGGCGTGACTACACATGGCTTGACCACACGTGACATGATATGACGTGACATAAATTAATCGCGTGAAACTTTTTTTATATTTTAATTTAAATTGTTGAAATTTAGAAAAAAAAATATCAAAAAATATGAAAATTATAAAAATTGTAAAATAAGTAAATAATGTTGCAAACTTTTTTTTTTGAGGAAAGGCTGTTGGGTATCTGACATTACTTTAAAAATTCAAATTACAAATATTCATTGGTCTAAACTAGAGAAAATAAAAACTAGTACTACAATAGTATCGGTATCACTGAACCTACACCATAAGAGAAACATGGATACTCTATGCGTACCAAAAAAAACTAAAAATTAACTAGGAAAAACTAGATACTCTATGTTTCATACTGTGATGTGACGTGATGTGACCACATAACGTGACGTGATGTGTAATTTTTGCTCGAATGCGATCACGTCACGCGAATGATCACATCACGTGACATGCGAGTAATGTCACGTAATTGACTCACGTGACGTGACGTGACTGATCACGGCGTGACAAATTTCCTTCTCTATTGATAGCGGGTGTACCAATCATGACCTGAGATGAGTCGATGTTTTGCAAGATTGACACGGCCGTCACCACTCAAAATACAATAGGTAATGGTGCGGTTGAAGTTGAAGGGTAAGGGCACAATTGTTGTTGCTTTAAAGAAAAGTGAAATGTTAATTCATGATGTGTTGCTTGTCCAAGATTTAGCACAAAATTTACCAAATCTTGTACAAATGATTAAGCATGATCATACGGTTCACTTTAAGAGTGAATTGTGCAAAATTTATGACAAAGTGGAGAAAAAGTGAGAATTGATGGCGGTAGAAATAAAAACTTTTACCTAACTCTAAAACCCACAAGAAGTGTTGCTTTGAAGGTTGGTGTACAACACTCGTCTTGGTTGTGTCACAAAAGGTTTAGGCATGTGAATGTTGAAAGCCTAAAATTGTTAAGCAAAAAGAAAATGGTCTATGATTGCCACACGTAGAAGAGAATGGTGATGTATGCGAAGCATGCGGTATTGGAATCACTGGAAATCGTTTTAAAAGAAAGGCATGAAGGGCAAAGGAACCCTCAGAGCTTGTTCATACCAATTTTTATTGGTCCTATGAAGCCAACCTTGCATGATGAAAATATGTATTATTACTTTCATTGATGATTATTCAAGAATACGTTGGGTTTATTTTTTGAGACAAAATATGAGGAGCTTTCACTTTTTAAGAATTTGCAAAGAATGGTTGAAAGGCAAAATGGTCATTTATTAAGAAGTTGATAAGTGATAGAGGTGTTAAGTACAACTCTATGGGTGTGCTCCTCAGCATCACCTCTCCGCTCCCTACCCTCCTTTACGGAGCACAGTCTAAGGAGTTTGAGGACAGTCGGTTTTACATCGGAACAAATTAAGTTTCCGAAAGGAAGAATAAAACAATTATAGAAATTGCAAGGACCATGATGAATGAGAAGAGTTTGCCAATGACATTTTTGGCCGATGCGACATATACAATGGTTGTTAACTAGATGTCCTACAAAGGCAGTTGAGAACAAGACTCCATTTGAAGTGTGGTCGGTGTGTAGAAAGCAATCGGTGAATTACTTGAAGGTCTTTGGCTCTGTTTGTTTCGTGCATGTCATAAAAAAATAAGGCACAAGCTTGAGGACAAAGTTGAGAAATGTGTATTTATTGGTTATAGCACAAAATAATAGGGCTATAGGCCCTTTAGTTTGAAAAGAAATAAGGTTATTGAAAGTCAGGATGTGATATTTAATGAGAAAGACAAGTGAGATTGGAAAAAAAAAGTGTGAAGAATGTATCTCTTCGAATTCATGAGAAGCAACAAAAGGAGTCGAGTGTTCAACATGAGCATAGCCATGAAGAAAATGAGTAACAACAATCTCCAACAACAAATGCCGAGTCGAGTTCATCTTCTCCAATCTCAATACCGGTATGATTTAGAACATTAAGATATTCATGCTACACATAATTTTTGTCATATATATATATATATATAGGAGTTGGCTACGGTGTTATGCATAGCATAGAGGGCCTCCGTGCTACGGCTCAATATTTGAGTTTTCAAAATTCTAACGGTCGATCCGAACCGTTCAACATGATCTCCATATGAATATGTACTTGCAAACCAAATTTTACATTTTTTAGAATTTTTTTACTATTTTTTTAGATAGGTAGAAAAACACTTGATCTGAATGGTACAGAATTTTCAGATCAAGTGATTTTCTACCTATCTAAAATAGTAGTAAAACAATTCTAAAAAATGTAAAATTTGGTGTGCAAGTACATATTCATATGGAGATCATGTTGAATGGTTCGGATTGACCGTTAGAATTTTGAAAACTCAAATATTGAGCCGTAGCACAGAGGCTCTCTATGCTACGTGTAGTATATTAGCAATTTCCATATATATATATATATATATATATATGAGGAGGGTTCAAAAGCACCGTGATTTTGTGCTCCAATATGCTCCATATCCTTTATCTCCATTTTCAAAGTCCGAATAGTCGATCCGAACCGCTCAACATGATCTTCATAATAAAATATGCTTGGAGACCAAATTTTATATTTTTTTAGAATTTTTTTACTATTTTTTTACATAGGTACAAAATCACTGTTTTAAGGAGATTCTGGACCATCTGAAAAAGTGATATTGTACCTATGTAAAATAATAGTAAAAAAATTCTAAAAAATATAAAATTTTGTCACTAAGAATATTTTATTATGAAGATTATGTTGAGCGGTTCGGATCAACTGTTCGGACTTTGAAAATGGAGATAAAGAATGTGGAGCATATTGGAGTACAAAATCATGGTGCATTTGAACCCTGCTCTATCGATATATATATATATATATATGTATGTACACACACACAAAGAGTGAGAGAGAGAGAGAGAGTGGCTAATATCAAAATGTTTGTTCCTAGCCCCTGGTGCTACCAAGTGGTTTTCCAATTTCCAAAGTTCAAACAGTCAATCCAAACTGTTAGATGTTCAATCTAATATTAAAATGTGCTTGGAGACCAAATTTTACATTTTTTTGAATTTTTTACTATTTATTAAGATGGTTGGAAAATCGTTGTTTTGAAGTTTTTTCAGCACCATTGAAAACAACGATTTTCAAACCATCTTAATAAATAGTAAAAAAATTCCAACCAAATGTAAAATTTGGTATCCAAACACATTTTAATATAGATTGAACATCAATCTAACAGTTTGGATTGACTATTTGAACTTTGGAAATTGAAAAACTACTTGGTATCACCAGGGAGCTAGGAACAAATGTTTTGATATTAGCCACTCTCTCTCTCTCTCTATTGATCTATATATATATATATATATATATATATATATATATATATATGAAGACTGGAGATCAATTGTCAGATATTTTCACTTTTAAGAAATTATTGGGTATAACAAACAAAAATATTGAGGAGTGTTGACATTAATGTTTTGTGTTTTTCTATTTTGAAATTAATGTTTCTAGTTTTCTATGTTAAAGTTAATTAATGTTTATAGTCTTTTAGGATGTCATGAAAAATAGAAATTTGTATCTAGGAAATAAAGGAGTTAAATGAGAGGGTTAAATAATATATAGTGAGAGTAGAGTGTGCAAAAAGTTCTCATGGGTCTATATAATATGTTAGGAGTGTTTTGGATGTAAGAGAACAATAAAATATCAATATATAATGAAAATTTGTGCCTCCCTTCTTCTCCTTCATCTTTCTCTCTCCCACTAAGAACACAAAATATGAAACAAAACAACATAAGCCTTGAATAGGCCAACAGATCATACCTTATATACTGGTCCAAGCTGTCCCCTGCCAATGATTCTCATGTCACTAAAATTACCAGTAACGGCTATTATTGTATTCAAGTCGAAAATTTCAAAAATTTGAACATCTTCTCGGTCATTAGATGGATTATTTCCTACAAATTGATATAAGAAAATTTGAAGTATGATCAGGCAATAGGTAATTATGATACAAGAACTAACTTTGGTCTGTGAATTGTTTTAAACTAATCATACCTGTTTGTGGAATTATTCTGAACGACCGCCTTATTGTTTTCCATACCAGAATTACCACTCCTAAGAGAACCAGAACTGCAGCAATACTGAGAGGCACGGCAATGACAATTATTTTTCGCTTAATGGACTCTGGTAAGACAATGAAAAATAATCAATAAAAAATAAATTGACTTCCCAAGCTAGTTAATTGTTTTTAATCATTTCAAATAACCACATACCACTCTTAGAAGCAACACGGATATACAGACTATCCCCTCCATCATGAAATCGTTCCAAATCAATGATGTCTCCTAACCAAGTCAGACATCCTTGCCATTTGATATATGCATAAGCCATGCAAGAGGAATTCTTCTGGCACCAACTTGCACATTCACTTTCGCTCTTTCTTTCATCAGAAATTGCATTGATTGTGTCTGGTAGCTTCACATTTCCTAGAGTAACAAATCCATGATGTGTGTCATTTAGAGGAACGATTCTTTCACAACCTCCAGAAAATATGTTCTTCTTCCAATCTCTCTCATTCTTGGGATGAAATAAACGTTCCACACAACATTTACAATTGCCATCAAAATGAATACCATACGGCCCACATTCAGCATATGGAGGGCTTGATTCATCTGGCACTTTTGCATATTCTATCCAATTGTTGTCATTAAAATAATAACAATATATTATACCATCTGACTTCATTACTAAACGCCAAAGGCCCGATAAGTCACGAGGCTCATACCAGAAATGTGCTCCATTTTCACCTGATTTTGAAACAACAAACCTCAGCAAATCTTGTGTCATTTTGGGGACACCATTCCATCTGTAACCATCCCATGGACCAGTCCGATAAATTATGTCAGAACCCCTAAAAGTAATCATTTCGTACCTTCTAGATGGGTCCAATTTCCGAACATATTGTCCAGGGGAAGGATCAATTCCGGTAAGGTTCCAAGAAGAGAGTTGATTTTCAAGTATCGAATCGAACAACTTCATATACCCAAGTGGTACATAGGGTAATTGGGTGTCAGTGAGTTGGTATAAACTCTGCCACAAAAGCTTTCCTGTGTTGGTGTCATTAACTACAAGAAGCCCAGAATCAAGGAGACAAGCTTGAGGTTCTCCTCTGCTGAACTGACTACCCGTAGACCATACATCATAGCCTGTGCTATCTCGGAGGAAAAGGGTTCCATCTGTGGTCAGGTAAAGCATTCCAGTCCCATTGATGATTGGACGATCCCCATTGGCAACCCAGACAACCGTCTTACGAGGATCAGTGTTCCAAATTCCAAGATATTGGTTCTTGGAATTTGTGGTGTTGAAGAAACCCAACTCAAATCTCCCATTATATGAACTTAGGAGCTCATTATCTTGTAGCACCTCAGATGCATTTAGTGTATTCCCTGCAGTTAATTCTTAGCTATAAAAGGCAATAAAAAGAATGTGGAGTGACTTTGTGCAATGATAAATTTAGGTTACCCCACTCCATTTCACAAATTCAATCAGAATAGATTAATGAATCATACTATATTGTAAGAGATTTGCTATTTTAAATTAGGCTTTACATTGACAAAAGTAAATAGGGCCCATATATATAGTCATGAGCTTTGTACAAGAATTACAAATAACAGAATTGGACAGGTCTAGTTATGTGGTTCATTCGAAGGTAGGGAGTCAATGTATGTCTGGTGAAGGACAAATATAATGAACAACTTACATGGAAAAACGACTTACCAATATATATATAAATACAAAATATAGGAAAGACAGGGATATATATATAATTAGGAGTAATTACACAACGGAGCAAATATTGGTCCCGGTAAACAAAAACTACCAAATTAACTACCCTCCAAAGGCTTACCTTGTCAAGTACCTCCATGTCATGTTCCACACCTCAAAATGCACACTTTTTTCAACCAGAATGAACACTTGTCTTTATTAAAATGATTCTTTAAACCTAATTAAATAGACAGTTGCCTGTTAACAACTGCCACATACTTTGACTTAGTTAAAAAGTATTTTTACAGTTGTCAAGAACTGTTGTTGTATCTGAATTCCACCTAATGTGCACTTCTATCAAGCTAGGAATGAAATCTCTTCTCAGCTTGATTGTGGACAACTTAAACCAAAATTACACTTGTCTGTTCTTTTCTTTGAAAAATGGAAAAATGGTGCCCCATCTCCCTTAGGAGTATCCCAAATATAAATGTGATCTACCAGGAGTTAGTATAGAAGTGGGAAGGTTTAACACAGAGAGTTAAAAGAGGTCAACAGCTGTTATTATTCACTGTTGATGTACAAAAAATCTAAAAGGCAAAAGAAGAGTCTTCCGTGCTTTGGTTTCAAATATCTGTTGTATAAATTTCAAACTTTGATTTAAGTAGCTGAGTAAATTGGATATATAATGAATTTATAGAATATTAATTTTTATTATTTTTGGAACTTTTTCTACTATTTTTTATGATTTACGAAAAATGGCAAAAAATGACTTAAAAATAATAGAAAATTGTCAGTGTTCCGATATAATGTTTAAAATTTATTATCCAACTTGGGTTGAAATGTAACGATTGATCATGTGATAAGTATCTTATATATATATATATATATATAGAGTGAGCCTATGGTGCTATGCATAGCAAGGATGGCTAGTGTACTACGGCTCAATATGGTACTTTTTAAAATCCTAAAGGTCGATCCAACCGTTCAGTGTGATAACCATATGAATATGTACTTGCAAACTAAATTTTTTATTTTTTTGAATTTTTTTACTATTTTTTTAGATAGGTAGAATTTTGATGGTCCAGAATTTTCAGAAAACACTGATTTTTCTACCTATCTAAAAAAATAGTAAAAAAATTCGAACAAATATAGAATTTAGTTTGCAAGTACATATTCATATGGTTATCACATTGAACGGTTGGATCGACCGTTAGAATTTTAAAAAGTACCATATTGAGCCGTAGTACACCAGCCATCCGTGCTACGCATAGCACCATAGGCTCACTCATATATATATATATATATATATATACACACACACACACGCAGATCCAAAAGACCAAAACCAAACTAGGGCAAAGAATCCAAGTGCTCTCCAAGCACCATATTATTAGGTGCAAACCAAGAGAATAACACAAATTAAGAACAATAACGAAGCATAATTAAAAAGCATACCTTTGCCATCAACAGTGATGAAAAACAGCATATACGTTGCAATTAAGAGCCCTATTCGATCCATCTTCTCCGACGATCTTCTCGGTTGATATGGTACCTTTTTGTACTTTGTAAACTAGCAATATACTCTCACTTTCTATTTGTGTGAATACCAATTCCACTTAGTCAATGTACTTCAATTAGAATAGGAAGTGAGAAATGGTCAAGTAGTAGTTAAGTCTTAGGTCAAAATGGGAAATGAGATTTTTTTTTTTTAAAAGCTTAATTGAACAATGCTAATAAAAATATATATAGTTTCAATGTCACTCTTATTTACGGTTCATATGTTTATTGCAAATGACCTATCATCCCCAATTAATTAATTTGGTTGATAATACCTTATTCAATGTATACTTTAAAGTACATAAAAAATAACCTCATTGAAATTAAAGAGAAAATTGCTCCAATACACCAAACGGGTTTCATATAAATTTTTTTATTTTAATTGCACCATTTTACTAAAATCTGTAATACTTTCATGTATTTACTTCCCTGAAAATAGCTATTTTCCCTTCTAAAATTCATAATATCAAATTTACCCTTTTAAATTTCAAACTCACAAACTTACCCAATTCATTGCCTTTTTTTATTAACACATTTAAATTTATAAAGTTTATATTTATCCTTTATTAAAAATTAAAAAATTGTCGCATGTATATGTAGGGCGCAGAAAGTTGCACAGCTGGTATGGAAGGTGTGTGCATGTATGTTAAATGTCTCACGGTTCGACGCTCTCGATTGGTTAAAGAACATCAGACTTGAAACATTTACTTTCTTTCTACAATTCCTTCGGTTCACCCTCGACAGACCTACTATTCATAATCAGTCTATCGAGAGAGTTTATTGATTGTGGGGACGTTTAACTCCCAGCGGGCGCAAGCCCCCGCTGTTAATTACATCAGATGACCCTTCCAAGCCATGCTGAATACCTCGTTCATTCCGGGATTTGTGCCTATTTGTTGTGAATTGAATAAAGGGGGCTAAAAGGGAAACTCGTGTTTTGACTTTGGTTTGCTTAGGTTTTCTATGCATTTGGATATATGTTTGTGTATGACTTTTACATTAAAATAATGTTTATTGCATTTTTAAAATAGGAACTTGGATATTTGAGTAGTGTATGTACATTATTTATTTATATTTGATTTATGACATATTTGTTTATATTTTTATTAATTATTTACATTCCATTAAGAAATCATTCATATTTGAAGAAAGGGTATTTTGGTCATTTCAGGGTTTGGCTGATGCTTGGACATGATCAATTTTGATTTAGAAAAATGAAGAACTCAATTTGGGTTCATTTGGAAGTGGTTTGAGTCAATTTGGACTTAAGATGAAAAAGTTATGGTCAAAAAGGACTTATTTGTAAATATTTATATTTTCTCAGGAGCTTATTTACAAAGCTGGGAAGGTGTGGATTTGTGATTTGGGTTTTAGACAAGGTTTTATATGAAAATTGGGCCTTTGGGGACTTGTTTGTGAGAATTTTGGTTGTTAAGGACCTTGTTGTAATTTTGCAAGGACTGCGCTGTCAATTAAATTTTATTAGGAGGGTTTATTTGTAAAGGGATTTTGTTTTAATCATTTTATTTATGTTTGGGGCTTTGAGATTCACACATTGGGTTTTGAGATGGGGGTATTGGACTTTGAGACTTGTGTTGAACATTGGATATGAATATTGGGCTTTGAGATTTAATCATGAAGCTTTGAGATGTGTACTGCGCCCTTGAGCCTCTTTGAGATTCGGTTAATAGTTCTTCCGTTTCAATTCGGGTTACTGCCAAATGGGCCCCGGAAAGCCGAATTCTATTGAACGTTTGATTGGAATCCTGCTTTAAGATCCGCATTCTTGTTTGAACTTCACTTTGGCGCCTTCATCAAACGATTTACGCTTGCTTCAAAATTCGTGCTATCTCCGATATGAACTAGGGTTGCCCGAGGTTTAGGGTTGCCGGCTTCCGATCGACTCCGGTCACGGCAGGGCACGGCGACAACATGGTTGGCATCGCCCGGGACCAGAGATCACATTGCACCTGTCGTCGGCCGCCTCCGATCATCGGAAAACGGTGGTCCGAGGTTGAGTTCGGCCGTGACATCCGATTTTCAATTTAATCTTGATTCTTTTGAATTAAGATGCGATCATTCTTAATCACATGGTCCAGTATCATCGTGTCTCTGCTTAGAATCTAACAATTGCCTCAATTTTAAATTTTGTTGAACTTTAATCACATTTGGACTCTTGTTCTATGGTTTGGCACCGGTTTAACATCAAATTGAGTAAAGAATCTCTTTAATTCGAAATTGAGGCATTTAAGAGGTGGATTTGAGCTTTAGTGACATGGCAGAATGTTTGGATTAAATTTCTCATTTTTAAGCATTGGTAAACATTAA
Organism: Carex myosuroides; assembly: GCA_028015225.1. Lineage (NCBI taxonomy): Eukaryota > Viridiplantae > Streptophyta > Magnoliopsida > Poales > Cyperaceae > Carex > Carex myosuroides. Next base: position 13,848,273 of record CM051491.1, on the reverse strand, counting down.
TTTCATGATTTTGAGCAAATTGAATTAATTCATAGATTCTGATTTTTTGTTGAGAATTATACAAATTCTTATCATTAATTCATAAAGGGGTATATTTATTATGTACAGGGTGAGTTTCATGAATTTTAGCGTTTTATTTCCATTTTTAAGTCATTTATTTCAGCTGAGGGGCAGTGAAGGTAATTTTCCAGTTTAATTGCTGATTTTCTCTTCATTTAAAAGCTGAACTTTGAGAGCTCATAAAAAATAGGAATAAGATCCAAATAATTTGAAATTTGTGTCCATTTTGTGTATCTTTAAATTTTCTATCCATCTGTGGTATTTATTTTTTTTATTTGGCCTTTAAAATATTTTTTGTGCTCAATTTACCAGCAGGTCCTTTTTCCTTCCAGAATGCTGAACTTTTTGTTTTTCAAAGCTGAACTTCAAAAATTCATAACAAATCGAAATAAAATCAGAAAAATATGCAACTTGAGTCAATTTTATGTGTCTTGAAGTCCTCTATCTGATGGTGATGTTTATTTTTCATTTTGGTCCCTATATCAGTCCAGATTGTACCATTTACCAGCAGAGGTCATTTTGGCACTTTTGAATGCATTTCTTGTACCAGTGGTACATGCTTTGGATTTTGGTGCTGTTACTGCTCATTGGCTGGTACCAGGAGCTATGGGAAACCTTTACCATGACAGGTTTTGAGTTTCAACAAGTTTGAGTAGCTTTTAGGCTACAATTTGGTGCAAACAAAGAGAAAGAGGAAAAGGAGAAAGATCCAAAAATTCCAAGAATTCATTGCACTACCATTTTAAACATCAAACATCTGTTGAAATTTGGTTTTATGCAGGGAAGCCCCTGGTTTTGTTTGAAATCACATTTTTTGTATAATCTCACTTGACAAAGGGACAAATCATTAAGAGATCATTGATTCAAATGTACAAATGATATTTTCAACATAGTTGACATCTATTTGCAATTTGAACCTCATTCTTTCACTATTTTGCACAAATGTCCATTTGATCTCTTTATTTTGTGCCTTTTATACACAAGACATGCATTTATGCATGAAGAGATCGTCTAGAACTTGTTTGTGCACCATAGGCCCCATATCAAGGAGATTATAATAGGAACTATACAGCTCAACCATTATAACTCATTTTTTTGTTTTACTTTCAATCTTTTCTAATAAAATAATCAAATAAATTAGATGCAATAGGAACTATACAGCTCAACACATGCATCCTCATTATTTGGTTATTTTATACAAAGATTATAAGCATGAAAAATCAAGAAGAAAGTTCAAGAAAAATCAGATTTGTATGTTTTCGGTTTTTTGCTTTATTTTATACTAAAAGTGCAAAAGAAGAAATAAAATACATATGTATATTTATTTTGTTTATAAAAGGCAGCAAACAAAGAAAGTAGAGAAAAAGGGAAGAAAGAAAATATATATATTTTTTTTTACTTGTTTATGCATACATTATTTTTTTTATGATCATTAAGCTTCATGTTTTGCTTGTAAATAAGCTTGAACATCATGAAACTTTCTCATTTTGCATCTTCAAAAGTTCAGGAATGAAATAAAATAAATAGACAAAAAGGAGAGAATATAAAGTGAAAGAAGCTCCAATAAAAAGAAAGCAATAAAATTCAAAATAAAAGAGATTTATTTCATCAAGGAAATCTTTATTTATAAGAACTCAGCCATCAAGGCTTTACATTTTATAGGTATTTAATTACCTAATTTTCGATTTTCACTCTTACAAGGGAAGAAGAACACCAATTTCTTTCTTTTTCTCTCTATTTCTTGCTATCTTTTGATCTTCTTTTTATGTAGTAGTGATGTGATTCTGGCCCTCTCTTGTTCCTGAGCTCTAGGTGCCTTCTTATAGGCAGCAAAGGGGTCTAGGGTTTAGGGCTTGGTGATGTGGCTTTCATCAGGCACATCAGATGTTTGTTGAATGGTTTTGATCATATCTCTTCATATATTCGGGTATTCATGGCAATAGCCGTCCAATAGAGATATAACATGTCATCAATCTCTTGTTGGATGCATCCTAGCCTTTAAATCGGTTTACAATGCAAAGCCCGAATTTTGGGCCCTTTGATTAACCGACTTGATATGGTAAGCATTGAAAAACGTGTTCCTGCACCCTGGGAGAGGAATTTCCATCTTTGTCATCTTCCATAGGCTACATGGCACGTGTCCTGGGGACCATTCAGTGTATTAACAGCTGTAGAGGCTAATTTACACTATACCGGCGGTTTATCATACCTTAACATGGTCTATTCTCATCCTTCGTCCTTTGGCTATCAGGAATGTAACACCTAGCATCGTAATACACCCCTTAACGTGTTCCAGGGCATATCAATTTTTTCCAAGAGCCAATTTGTCATTTTCTCACCATGCCCGAACTGCACTATGTTGGTTTCGGGTGCAGGCCCAATTTTAAATGCGCATTCATTAGATTGAGGCCTTTAACAGCATCGTGTTGCACACAGAGGGACCCTCTTAGGTTCCCAATCCTTGATTTTAATTATCTTGGCCAAACCGATTTGCCACCTTCTCACTATTCGGGCTTGAATTAAAGAAGAGGAGAGGAGCTCGGGTTTGAGAGAAAGCCAAGAGGAATAGAGGGTAAGATGCCTTACTAGCCTGAATTAAGAGATTACACTATTTTCCTCTCGTTAATTCGAATTTCTAGCTTAATTTTGGTTGGAACCGTGAGAGAAAGGAAGGAGAAGGAGCTGACAGGGTGGGACCCGAATGTCAGTCTCTTTGTTCCTTTTACATTTTCCCTTCTTTTCTGTTGTTTTCTCTGGCCACGCCAGGTGTTTGATGGGCCGTATGTTGGGCCCTATGCGGTGCATGAAACACCAAGCACATATGGGATGAAGGGTTCAACTTATGTTGGGGCGCCGAATTTAATTTCGGGTTTGAGGCTCAGCTGGGCATGGTTCATCATGCACCGAATAGCTGACTGGTCGGTCTATAAGCTTTGTCTGCATAGACCGTGTTCATTAATCTCGGCTAGTCAGCGAAAATGCTCTTGAGTCATTGACTTGTGGGGTCCCCGATGTCAGGAACTGTTAAACATCTCTCAATTTGTACCCAGAGTGGTTTGGGGGCGGTTTTGCTGAGTATACCCCATTATTTGCACCCAATACATTATCCAGCAATTGTTTATTTGTAGGAGACTAATTCCTTAATGTTTCCGACCACTTTACGCATTAAGATTCATGGTTTTGCATGTAGAATACTACCACGAATTTTAATATGTTGTTCCCATTTTTGATCTGGGGAGTTTATGCATGTCTTGGCATTTTAATCGCCTCAAAAATTGCTATATATCACGTTAAACTTAAATAGCAACTTTTTAGGGTCAAACAAATGCCCCCCACCTGGGTGAGGTGTGAAGACTTTAGGATTGAACAGCTTAGCCAGGTGCCCCCAGTGTTCCTCTTGAACTTTATGGAATTCTTTCTGAGTTGTTTTTCTTGTCTGAACCTCAGGTGTTGGAACTCCATATTGGGCATTGAGCTCGGAAGCGGGTCTGATCATCTTCTTCGATCACATCTACTTCAAAAGGTATGTTATCCTTATCTCATTTCGCTAATACTTGCATGGTTTGGTGGGGGCTGAGTATGCATCCTTCAGAGCTTGCCTGAGTACTTAATCCCTTGTCTTTATATTAGGGGACCCGGGCAACGACCATACTCTGCAAACATACTCATAGGAAAACCTGTCTAACCGAGGAGGGATTACAGACAGGGGAATCTATCTCTGATCTGGTACGGGAACCATGCGGGTAATCTTGCAAAATTGAGGGTTTAGATAAAATGGCCTTCTGGTTGTAGGCATAATCTCGGGTTTTGATCTAGTTTGTCTCGTGTGCTTCTCGGTGGGGGTCTATGGCTAACCATGGTTGGTTTTGGCTGTATCTCGGGGTCTTCTAGGTCATGTCAGGTTGGGACTTGGTTTTGGTTTTAGTTTAAGGTCTTTTCGGACTGTTGGTGTAGTTTAAAGTCTTTTCGGACCACGCCTGGCTGGATTTGGTTTTGGCTGTAGTTTAGAGTCTTTTCGGACTATGCTTTAGTTTCATAGTCATTTCGGACTCTCCCTTCAACTTATTCCAAACTCTGAGCTAACATATTTCTATGCTTTCTTGTCACTATTCAGAGTCTAGTTTGACGCCGAAGCTCGGAAGCTGGCTTGATCATCATCTTCAGTCATGTCTCGCATTCAAGGTACGCTTCTCCTTGTCTCCCATACACTGGCTCTTACACAACAGATGTGCTGTTTAGATGTATATTCTTAGGGGTTTACCCGAAGACTTAATCCCTTGTTCATATAGGGGCTTCAGGTAGTGACTATGCTTCGAACACATATCTAAGGAATCCTGTCCAGCCACAAAGGTCATACGGACAAGACCTGTCCAGCCACAAAGGTCATACGGACAGAAGGCACATGGAAGCCATGTTAGTAACTTGTGTACCAAAAGGTTCAGAAAGGCATCGCCTTTAATTCCTTGACAAACAGTCGGAATCTCATCAAATTTCTGTTGTGTTGCTTCTAAAGAAAGGAATTTGTAGGATATTGGTTATACTCGTGGTTTTGGCTATGTTTGGAGCCTTTTGGATTATAGTTGTAGTTTTAGAGTCGTTTCAGACTATCTTCCTTTGTGGTTTTTAGTTTAGGGTCTTTTCGGACCATTGGGGTAGTTTAAGGTCTTTGCGGACCGTTCTTTTTATGGGCTTTAGTTTAGGGTCTTTTCGGACCATTATTTTTATGGGCTTTAGTTTAGGGTCTTTTCGGACCATTATTTTTATGGGCTTTAGTTTAGGGTCTTTTCGGACCATTATTTTTATGGGCTTTAGTTTAGGGTCTTTTCGGACCATTATTTTTATGGGCTTTAGTTTAGGGTCTTTTCGGACCATTATTGTATAACTCACAGTGTTTCTTTGTTTGTACAGGAGTTTCCTTTACTAGGCATGACCCCTTGCCGGTGGGACCTTTTCCTGTGAGAGGGAGGTTCCCCGGTGATCCTATTGATTGGACACCAGAGACTGTTTTGAGGACAGGGGTCACTCATCGCGTCGGGCCTGTGCTGCGGCAGCATGATTATCATTCCTTTTTAGGGGATAGTCTTCACCCCACTTCATCAGATCGGACGCCGCATTCTTTGCACCTTTTAGGACTCAACATGATGGGTACTGGGGCTCTTCCCTGGATACCTGGGTGTCTTCCTCCGGGCACCTTGAGGATAGAGGCGGGTTTGGTGGACTGGGTGAGATTCATCCTTCGGAGCGAGCGGGCTGCTCTCGAGAGGGTTGGCATTTATCATGCGGTATTTCTTTCTCTCTTTGAGTATACTTGGGACCCGTCTTTCTTTCAGGCTTTAGCAGAGAGGTGGAGGTATGCCTCCAACACGGTCGTCTTGGAGGACCGTGAGTTAACCATCTCACCTCTAGAGTTTCATAGGCTGTCTGGTTTACCTATATTTGGGGACCCGTATGACGAGTACCTACCCGATGCCGAGGCCTTGGGGCAGAGGTCATCTGAGGGTACCTTTGTGTATTCAGCTGCACTTCGTCGATTGTTCGACGTTTATCGCACTCTTTCCCATGCGGGTGATGTGAGCTTTTCTGCCTGGATTAGGTATTTTACTGATCGGGTCAGGCACCCCCGTCAGTCATTCGCTCGTCCTTCTAGTCCTCTTGATACGAAGGAAGCGGCGATATTTTATGACAGTCCTGCTGACCGATCGTGTCATAGTCGCCGCGGAGTTTTGGGGCCAGAGGCTATCTTGACGGCCTTTTTATCTTGGTGGCTTTGCTATTTTGTTGTCCCTAGCCAGCCGGTTGGTGTCATCAGGCCTGAGACTTTTGTCATGGCCAACAAGTTGGCGCGAGGGAAGTTGGTTTCTTTAACCATCCCTGCGCTGGCTAACCTTTTCAAGAGTATGAGGGTGATTTCGACATCATGTGACCCCTCTTTTTGCGACGAGGTTGTACCTTATCACTACTTGTTTGGTTGGGCTCACATGTATTGGGCGGGATTATATTCTCCTGTCATGGATCATGGTTTACGGCATGATTTGCCAGTGCTGGCCGAGATAGCGGGAGCGAGAGCCAGCCGTATTCCAGCGCAGAGGGCGCGGGCTTTCTTTTGTCATAGTGATAGTTATATTAGACTGCATGGTGGGAGACAGTTTGCTTGTCATGACGAGCAGTCTGAGGATTTGGTTTTGTTCGATGGAGGTCCGGGTGCAGAGCACTGTAGGAGTTTGAGGTTGGGATCTGCGGAGGCGGGTTTCTTTGTTAGCCTTCGCCATGGATTTCTTCCTTTGCGCTTGGGTGATAGGGTGGTTTTAGAGCCATATATGCCTCACCGCTGTGCGCATCAGTTTGGTCTGGATCAGTGTATTCCAGCTGATGTCCCTCTTTCTAGCGACATTCGTGCTGACCTAGTAGGGGCGGCCCGGTGCTGGACGTCTCTCTTTCGCATAGAGACACAAGCGCGGTTTGTCATGCCTCGAGTTTTTAGGTCGGTGACTTTCACTGTTCCATACGAGAGGTGGTATAGGGACATGGTTCAGGTTTGCTACGTGCAGACCATCGAGCAGTGGATGGAGAGGGTTTTGCCAGGTTCCGACGATCACATTGGGGTGAGACCCGTGCCTCCTCTTGAGAGAGTGCCTGGTGTGCGTAGTCAAGACAGCTGCTTCTCCATGCCTCGGACTACAGGTATGTTTTCTTTTATTATTATTTTCTTTTATGTATTTCGCTTGATTGCACTAAACCCTTTACTCATCTTATAGTGCTTCGCGCGCCAGAGGGTGGGGTGTTGACTTCATTCGGGATTCCTGCTAGGATCCTTCAGCGTTCTGACCCTCCCCCTGAGAAGGTTTCTCGTAAGAGGAAGAAGCGCAAGACTAGCACTTCTACTTCTACCACCGGGATGGCTATTCATCCAGGTATAAACCCATCATTCCCTTTTCTTTTCTCTTCCCTTGTTTCTTATGTTTCTCTCATAATACATGTCTATTCTTGCAGGGTTAGACACATGTACTACAGGTTTATCTGATGCTAGGGCAGGAGAGGTTATCGGCTGCCCCCAGGATGTTTCTGCGACTGTGGAGCCCTGTTTGGTTATGGTGCCTTATGGCACCTTCCTTTAGGTCCCATCTTGTGGATTCATTGTGAGAGTGTGTGCCTTCGAGCCCACTTTTTGTACGTGTATATTTTTTGTTTTGGTTGATCATGCTTGGATATACGTGTTTGTGGTTGATGTTTGCTCTTGTGATTTTCTCTTTCTCCTTCGTTCTTTCTCTTTTTGGTGACCGAATTTTACGAATCTCCCTCAACCAGGTTCTAAGTGATTAAGTAGACTCATCCAACTCGGGTTTTCTCTCAAGCCTTCCAAACCTTCTTCAATCGGGTTCTAAGCGACTGAATGGCCTTGCTTGCCTTGGTTTTCTCCTTTATTCTCTTTTTGTCTTTTTCTCCTGAATCCTTCGAATTCCTTCCAACCGGGTTCTAAACGATCAGATGAACTTGTTAGAGTCAGGGCTTAATCCTGAATTTTCCGAATCCTCCTAATCGGGTTCTAAGCGACAAGGCGTCTTCATTAGACTCAAGTTGTACCTCAAACCTTCTGCATCTATTCAATCGGGTTCTAAACGATCGAACGTCTCCAGTTGGCTTCGGCTTTATCCACCTTGGACAGCCGTTATATAGCTGTATGTTCAGTGAATGGTGAGCGTATGGATACCGACTTCTATATCGTCATGGCTCCACACGTATAGTGACCTCAAGGTTATGAAGAACTAGCTCATATGCTTCTTACGGTTCTTCCACATCCTTGTATCGCCTTCTAGCAAACACCTTTCTTTATAGGTCTTGCATAGAACACGGAAACCCAAATATCTTAAGGTCATGGAGAACCAGCTCATACGCTTCTTACGGTCTCCCACATCCTTGCATCGCCTTCAAGCAAGCACCCGTCTTATAAGCCTCGCATAGAACACGGAAACCCAAATATCTTAAGGTCATGGAGAACCAGCTCATACGCTTCTTACGGTCTCCCACATCCTTGCATCGCCTTCAAGCAAGCACCCGTCTTATAAGCCTCGCATAGAACACGGAAACCCCGTTAAGGGTGCTAATTTCTTGGGACTGACATGAAGGGATAGCTAAAAAGCTGTACATGCCCCTTCGTCTTCCCACATCGTTTTCTTCGCGACTGTCCCTGCTCATACGCCTACATATGGGTTGCACGCAGAATTACGAGACCCCGTTAAGGGTTAGAAATTTCCTGCGACCCCGTTAAGGGCCCGTTTGTAAGAATGAAAGATCGGCTTCATAGGCTCTTCAGACCTCTCGTAATCTTACTCTGCTTCTTGACTACTGACTAGCCCATATGCTGTATATATGTCACGCGTAGAATGCAGACTGCGACCCCGTTAAGGGCCCGTTTGTAAGAATGAAAGATCGGCTTCATAGGCTCTTCAGACCTCCCATAATCTTACTCTGCTTCTCGACTACTGACTAGCTCATATGCTGTATATATGTCACGCGCAGAATGCAGAAGAAGTCGTTAAACTCCTTGAAAGATCGGCTTCATAGGCTCTTCAGATCTTTCTTATCCTTGTTCTATTTCTTGATAACTGACCAGCCCATATGCTGTACTTTCGTCGCACCTTTAATGTAAAAGGGGTAAATGAGAGTGGTGAGGCTTGATGAGGATCGGTCTTATATGCTCTTGTGATCTTTCACGGCCTTGTTTCGCTTTTCGGCAACTGACTAGCCCATATGCTATGTATGCGTCGTGCCAAACGCGAGAACTATTCGAGGGTTTGTTCTCGGGATTCGTTTGTGATATTCCATAATTTCGATTCACTTCTCGGTAATTGACTAGCCCATATGCTGTATATACGTCGCACCGATTGTGAAAATTGTTCAAGGACTCGCCTGTGGGACTTGTGTGAAGGAACATTTGCAGTGTTGTGCGTTCCCTCACGGTCTTGTTGTGTATCTCGATAACCGACCCGCCTATGTGCTGTTTGGGTTTGAGGTTCGTGGGACACCGGTTTGAGTAAAGTATTATTACAAGTTTCATTCATGGTTGCAATCTGATCGTAGGCCTATTTGTGTGCTGGGCCTTGGTGGGACATGGTTTCAAATAAGAGTCTATTATGGACTCTGGCCTATATAGGGCTTAAACAGGGTTCTTTGATCTTTGTATAGCGGTTTCGAAGCCAAGAGACTTTATTATGTGGCTTAGGTTTAGATGTCACCTATGGGACGCATATGAAGGGGATGCCAAATTATGCTTGGGCTTTAGGGTATTTGCTTGTCACCCGCGGGACTTGTGTTGAACGGCTGGTTAATCCTTTTAACTCCAGCTTGAGAAGTCCCCAATTGTCATCGGTGGGACTATTATAGAGAGGGGTGCCAAATTGTGGGCTTTGGTCTTATGCAGGATTTCAGTGTTTAGAGCCAAGGGTTCTTGTTCTCGCTCTAGTTTGATTATGGCTCGGGGGACAGCTGTTAAAGGTGCATCGAGTCTTGGGTTTCGCCTTCGGTGGGACTTCAATACGTCTTAGAGCCCGGGGTACTTGTTATTAGGCTCCAGTTTGGATCGTGGCTTATAGGGCATTGATCCGTAGGTCCACTATTTATGGGTGTTGATCTGGCTCAAGGCTGGTTTTCGCAAAGGTTGGTTTGGTGAGAACCCGATTATGGTTATTGCTTTTGGGGTTCTCGTCTTCTTTTCTTATTTTGGGCCAAGATAATTGTTTTAGTGCTCACATAGCCTAGGCACAACATCAAAGCCTTATTTTGTTCGGCACAAATATATAAAGCCTGCTCGTCACTTTAGATGACTGGTTAGACGAGCGTACCAGTGACAATTGTTTGAAGGGCACAAACTTGACAAAGCCCATTTTGTGCTTGAGGCTTTCTTTGTGGGCCTTACATCTCTCCACTCTTTTTTATTGTAGTGGGATATTTAGTGCGCATGTGTATTTGTTGGGGGTGATACCTTACCCACTCATCTCGTGCCTTCCTGAATAGCCTATACGGCATCAATCCTTAGGCGAGGGTATCGCGGAAAATGCGAATACCATTGTTTTTGAAAACTTTGTTTTAAAAGAGACTTTGTGCCTTCAGAATTTAAATAGTCTAAACGACCGCTTTCTTTAATCTTTTGATTTTATTTGAGATATCATCATTAGGCACTCCATTGTTTAAAGGACAATGAAGAAACCTTGTCTCTCCTTTTTTCGAACTGGGAGGAAAGACAAAACCAGTGATAGTTGTTTCAAATGGGCACAACACCAAAGCCCATATTTTGTTTAAAGTACAAAATATAAAACTTGTTTGTCCATATTCAGAACTGGCTGGACAAACTTTGCCAGTGTTAATTGTTTAAGGGTACAAACTTAACAAAACCCATTTTGTGGCGAGAGGCCTTTATGGATTTTGTGGATAGCTGGAGGACCTCACTTTTCGCTCGAGACAATTTCACTCATGCTGCAATTTGGTCCTTTTATTCGTAGAGGTTTTCGCTTATGTATAATCATTGGGATATTTTATTTATGGATATTGAAATTTAGGTTTTATTGGAACTTTGGATATTTGTGGAAGTTTATTTGGAATGTTTTATTTGTGGATATTAGATTTTAGGTTTATTGGAATTTTGGATATTTGTGGAGTTCTCGATCTTAAAATTTGGAGATCGTGGAGTAGAGTTTGAGGAGGAGATCTCGTGGGATTCTCATTTCATGCCAACATACACAGAAGCACTTAGACATAAACACACCATCATTAGACAAACATAACCATTGTTCATGAGAAAGGGAAATCAACTCCTAAAAAGCATTTTAACATAAACGGCTCGTTGCCCCCTGTTAATAAGGAGCGGCCTTGGGCCCCACATGTTTGGCGGGCCTCCTGTCTTTGCCCGATGCGGTTGGTTCAGAGGGCAGTGACAGATTGGGTGACTCAGAGGATTTTGGATTCTCTGGCGCTGGTGGTGGAGGAGGAGGTTTGCTAACGGAGCTTTCTGCATCATCAGGCGGAGGCATGTCTCCATCATTTTCATCCCATCCTTCGACTTCCACATCCACAATTTTGCGGATGGGGTCAACGGTCAACCACAACTGGTGCGGGATGGTGTTTGGCGGTCCGCAAGCGATCAAGAGCCTGAGCGTATCATAGTTGTTGTTGGAGAAGTATGGGGCAATTTTAAGAGGATACCCGAATCCTGCCACCAAAGTATGAAGATCAGCAGAATTCCATAAGTGTAGAGGTACCTTACGGAGTCTTATGCGCGCACGGTAATTGAGGGGGTTGTCATAGCCCCCTTGGCTAGAAGTCCATCCTATCATCCGGACATCGGTGGGAATGATACCGGGGACGTCGGCTTCTAAGGTGAGCGAACCCAACGAAAGGATGCCCCTTCTTATGTCGTCATTTGGGCATATGAGTATGTAGTCGGCCTCTATTTCGTCGACTTCCTCAATGATTAGGCTTGAGAACTCACAGTTGAGTTGGTTTGAGAAGTAGTGACCGAGGCGGTATTTGGTGTACCCGGTCTTCCTTCCTCCAGTGACATAGATGAAGATGGATCGCCATAACCATCGACTCTCTTGTGGCAGCGCGTCTTTGTTGGGGAGGTCGACGGCGAGAGAACCTGGGCCTGGATACCGGCCATATCCCATTCTTACCGTCGGCGTGAGCGCCATGGTCTCCCAGTTGTGGGGAATTGTCCTTCGAGCAGCCATTAGCGCAGGGTCGGATTGAGGTTGAGGAAGTCTGTGACTTAGAGGCGTCGACTTCCTCCAAGGGTGGGGCATATATATATCATTCCTCTTTCGGGTGCATCGATACCCGACATACCCCTTCATGCGCATTATTGCCTCCATCATGGCTGTAGTGGGAGTGGTTTTGTAAGTGACGGTTTATGAGTCACTTTCATATTCTTGGCAGAAGTCGCTTGGTATATCACCCTCCTGGTGGAGCTTTAGATAACGACCGTTGATTGATTTAACGGGCTCTCCGTCTTCGTTATCTATCAGCCTGTATCGGTACCCTTCCAAGACTTGATCCACTAAATATGGGCCCCAGAATCTGACAGATGCCTTTGGGCTTGCGCATGAAGGGTGGTGACTGCTGCCACACTCTTTGCATTCAAACATGTCCCATGAATTTCCTTTTTGGTCACAGATGCCGCAATGGGTTATATATCCAAACTCGAATTCTTCTTGTTCAAATTCAACTTCTACCATGTAACATGTAGCATCCATGCTAGGGTTGTTCGAATCACCATCCTTAGGTTTCCTTGATAATCCATGCTTTGAGTGAGACTTGGAATCTTCGCCTTTCCTCTTGGAAGTTTGCTTGATTTTTTCCTTCTTCTTTTGTTTCTTATCCTCTACGATATACTTGCAAGAGGCGCAAAACCAATTGAAGAACCTCTTGTCATACCCAGAATTTATCTTTCTTCCGATGGCGCATTCGGTACATGAGTACCTAGTACATCGGTCACAATTGAACATGACGTAATAATCGTCTACTTCATCGCAATTCATGCATTTGCCTTGCTTTGTGTGACCATTGTTATTATGATCCTCTTTTTCTTGAGGTGAATCATATTCTGAGTCGGTGGACCTTTGAGATGCCATGTAGCACTCAGCTTCTTGTTCTTCTTCTGAATTTTCCGAGTTGTCACCTCGAGTTTTCAAATTTCGGGCTTGACTCTGCATTCCAGGTGTTTGGTATTCTTGAAGATACCTCCCTTTAATGGGTGGTGCGAATTTGTTTCCATTGCTTTCTCGCAACCTATAGGTGTCCCGCCCCAAAGCTTGCTCAACGATATATGGTCCTTTCCACTCAATTTTAGTGTGGCCGTCTTTGGATAGTTGAGACTGGCTGAGCATGGACACCATGTCTCCTTCTTCGAATTGCGAAGGCACTTCGTTTTTAGGGATAAATTTTATCTTTTGCTTCCCTTTATCTTTGTTGGGGATTGGCGCATGAATCCCTTCCAGATGGGCTGCCACCGTGAGTGGTAAAGTCCCCTCTTGCCTTTTCTTTTCTAGGAAGTCCTTGAAGACCCAGCAGTCGTCGATGGTGTGACCAAGGATACGGTGGTATGGGCAATAATTAGGTTCGTTGACCCGACTCGCTTGTTCCGGGCGTTTGCATACTGGCAGATTGAGACCTTTTTGCATCATTAGGTCAAATGCTTTAGCAACTTTATCTCGCCCAAATGAGTATGTTTTGTTCTTAAGTTCTGCCAGAGTATTCTTTTCTTTTGGCATCACTGGAACGGGTTTCTTTAATTCAGAGACTGTGTTTGTTGAATCTGTATGGGCTTGTCTTTTTGCAGACTGGAATTTTAAATAGTCTTTTAGGAGTTGAGCCAGCATGCCTTCAAGTGGAAAAGACTCAAGTGCTGGTGCTGGGAGCAGTGATTCTGCTTTTTCTTCGCTCCTCTTCGGTTCTGGTACCCATTTGCCTTTGAAGCAACGTAGGCAACTCCATTTTGGGGTTTCATCACTGTTTTGAGGATGTTCTCTAAACCTCGTGCAAGGGGGATGGCATATGGCCCCACATTCGACGCATGAAGTCATTTCTGTGACCTCTCCCGGTCTATCACATACACTACATGTGATCAATGACGATTGATCGTTTTCAGCTTCTATTGCATGACATGAAGCTTGGAAGGTTCTTTGATTATTTTTTGGTTGTTGTTGTTTAGGCTCGGAATGCATATCCAAACCTTTCATTTGTCTCAACAGGTCTTGGAAGGAGCAAGTTTCGGTTGGATTTGGCTTGGGTTGTTTTGGCAAGGTATTGGCGAAGGAATTTCTACCTCGGCCTCTTCCACGGCTTCTACCACGACTGCCTCTTAAAGCCATTTCTAAATTGGCATGAGCAGCTCTCCTTTGGATCCTTCTTAGATCACAAGTCGGTGGCTCGTCATCACTGCTACTGTTGCTGAGGTATTGCATAGGACGACATTTGGAATCGTCGTATTCATCGTCAGATTCTTCATACCCGAGCCCTCGAGTATTTCTTGGTTTTCCGTCCGGTCCTATGATTGTAGAATTGCGATGAGCCAATATCCTATCGAATCGCTTTGTCATAGCGTAGGTTGGAGACATGGGACTCATGTTTGCAAGAATCCTAGTTAGGCTTTTGGGGCAATATGGCAGGAGAGATACATCCACTTTGTCGGACATGGTTTCGTCTTCTAAAGGCCATTCATCGTCGTTCAGCACCAAAGACCGATCTTTACCATCGGACGCTCTATAGAATACAATAGGCTTGTGCCTAAAGATCCCTTCTTCAGTAGCCTCCTCCTTGGGCGGTATTATGAATAATATCATTTCTTGGATTTGGTTCACTTCCCTCGGTGTGAGCTCTTTATGATGGTTTTCAGGTATCCTCTCAATCATCAACGAGGATTGACTTGTTTCTTCCTCATTTTCTGAGGGTATTATGTATGACGGGAGTATCCTAGCTTCATCGGCTTCCTCCTCTGATGACGAGTCAGTATCGGCTCCATATAGCCTTATTTTCTCATCTCGTTGTCTCTTCGAACATTCTCCCTCTAGAGTAGGTTTATCAAAGAAATATTTGGCATCTTTCAACCCTATTTCGTGCACTTCAAACGGTTTAATTTCTCCTTTGATTTGTTTGACTTCACCGTCCTTTATGTACTTTACACATTGATGCAAAGTTGATGGGACGGCATTGTTATTATGTAGCCATGGTCGACCTATTAATGCGTTGTATGTGGTTTTCGCATCGATGATGTAGAATTTCATCCATTCTTGAATACCACCAATATCAAAAGGCAAGCTAACGGCCCCCATGGATTGCTCCGTTTTGTGGTTGAACCCATGTATAGTGATCTTATCCTTCGTGTGGAACTTAGCGCTCAACGTGAGACGGTCTAACGTTCGTTTAGGCATTAGATTAATGGAAGAGCCCGGATCGATTAGCATGCGGGTTACCTTTTGGCCATCACACTCACCAGTGAGAAAGAGTGGTCTATTGTGATCAGGCGTGCCTATGAGCAAATCATCATCGTTAAAGGTGATGGTTGGGTTTTTGTTGTTCACCAGCGCTATTTCTTGTATCCTTTTTTCGGCAAAATGTGCTTGAAACTCTTCAGGGTTTTGGAGTGCATAAATGAGCACTTCCCTCACTTCAGCGGACATCATCAATATGTCAAACATGCTTACCGCCGCCGGTATTTTTCTAAGTTGTGCGAGGATATTATAATCTTGCACCATGTATTTCTTAGGTGCTGGTTCATCTTGTATAGCGGGTTCTTTCCCTTTTGCCTTGGCCTTTGACCTCCCAACTTCATTTTCTTGTGGTGGTTGGCGCTCCGGGATATTCGTACCCGAGCGAAGCACTGCTTGGCAATCAGGTTTCTCGGTTTTGACAAAGACAACCTCACCGTCATCTGAGTCACTCGAGGAACTTCCTCCATAGACAACCACATTGCACATTTCGTGGTTATCATCATTGTCTTCTCTATTTTGGGGAGTTTTACTTGTCTCTCCTTTTACAGTTTCGAGGCCCAACATTACGGCCAATACATCTTCTGTTAAGAAGTCTAAGAGGGTTAACGGTAGCGGAGTACCTTGCTTGTGATCCTCTAAGGCTTGTATGTGCTTTTGGATTTCAGAAGGTGTAGGCAACTCTGCTGGTTTGGGCGATTTCTTGCCTTTCTGGCTGCCATTCGTATTTGGTTTGCGATGGATGACCCGTTTTGGGGGCCTTGGCACCGTGGGGTTTAAGTTGCTGTCCCATTTGACTTGAGACTCTTTCAAGAGTTGTTTCAGCAACTTTTTGGTTTTCCTAGAGAGGTGGAATTCCCATGTTTCATTCGCGGGACTTTCAACCCTTTTTTCTTCGACCATCTCATCATGAGAGATAACATTAACTTGCTCGTGAGGTGCGGGTTGTTGCACGGCACTTGGCGCTAGCTGCATACGACCCTCTTGTATTCTTCTTTCTATTAGGTCTTTGAAGACCCAACAGTCTTCTATTTTATGACTTATCACCCTATGATATGGGCAATACTTAGGGTGATCAATCTTATCTGCCTGATCAGGGCGTTTGCTTGGAGGCAATTCCATACCATCTTCCAAGGCTTGCTTAAATATCTTGGCCGTTTTCTCCTTCTTGAAAGAGTATTTCTTATTCTTTCGTTCTTCTAACGATTTGAAGTAACGACTATTTTGGTTATCTTGAGAAGCTGGTTGAGTGGGTTGGCTATCAACTTGTCTCGCCTCCTCGTCAGAAGAGTCAGAATCTCTGTCTTTGGTTTTGTTGGTTTTATTGGTTTTGACGGCGTAT
The DNA here is from genome assembly GCA_028015225.1 of Carex myosuroides. Classification (NCBI taxonomy): domain Eukaryota; kingdom Viridiplantae; phylum Streptophyta; class Magnoliopsida; order Poales; family Cyperaceae; genus Carex; species Carex myosuroides. The sequence continues at coordinate 13,831,893 of CM051491.1, read as the reverse complement.
ACCGTCTTTGATTCCTTCTTCTTTGGAAAGTCTCTTCTAGGTTTGAAGGAAGTTGATGACTTCTCTTCTATATCCGTTTGCCCCAACCTGGATACAGTGTCTACCAGATCTTGATAACTGTTAGGGTTGGCAACGATTAACATTTCTCTCATTTTGCCGGATGTACTTCTTATGAGCAAATCAACTGCCTCCCTTTCGGGTATGGAATGGCTCGACTTATTGCTCATATTTCTCCAGCGGTTGATGTACGTCAGAAGAGTTTCATTTGGCCCTTGTTTGGCCCATGCTAAATCGGCCAGTCTTATTGGGCTGCTCGCAGTGGCAAACCTATCTATGAAGGCACGCGCCATTTGGTCCCAGGATTTTATACTTCCTGGTTTTAAAGAACAATACCATTGAAACGCCGGTCCTGAAAGACTTCTAGCGAATTGGCGACAAAGGAATGCTTCTTCTCTTGAAGAGTCACCACATTGAATCATGAAGTGGCTAACGTGTTGTTCAGGTCCCGTCTCATCTGTCCCATTTCCTGAGAACTTGGAGAATAAGGGAACGGTGTATGTTGGGGGATATTTTGGTATATCGAATTCAGGAGGGTATGGCTTCCCTATTCGTAGTGTTGTTTGTTTTGGGGCAATCCCCATTTCTCGTAACTGACGGTTGATCATTTCTTGAACATCAACCGCAGTAAAGGTTGGGGAGGTTTCTCGCCTTTCATCTTCCCAATGTACTCTACGTCTTTCTTGAGGGTTTGGTCTTTCTATTCTTTCAGGCCCGTTTACAGGGCTGGACCGATTTGATGTTTCTCCTCTTTCGAGTTCGGAGCCAGCGAGACCTTTCCCTCGGATTTCAGCCATCAACCTTTGCTCCCTTTCGTAGGCTTGATGTACTTCAGCTCTAAGATTTTGTATCTCGGCTTGCATTTGGTTGAAGGCGGATAACATTTGTTCTTGTGTTTGGGCACCGGTTTGACTTTCACCAGCACAGGGAGAAGTTGCCAAGACGGTATGGAAGTTACCTAATGCGGGCCCATCCATATGACCTATATCTGAGCCACTTATGGTTTTGGGTTTGGCACTTATGGGAGGAAGGCATGCTGCGTCAGACTCTTCCTCCTCGTCACTCGGATTTTCGACACTGGGATCTTTCCCCTTTCTCACCATGCATACGGTGGGGTTGGAGAGTTTATGGTCATCTTCCTCTTCGAGGTCTTCATTAATGGTTATCATGAAGACCGTCGCTTCTTCTTCTTGCTTAGGGTGTATTTTAGTGACCCTTCGCTTTTTATGAGTGGCATTTGGCGCCACTATTGTTAAACTTCCAGTGTTGGAGGGGTGCGGATTTATTCGTGCCCCCAGCCTATCATGAACACTGGCTGGTCTCCTCAGAATTTGAGGGGTTTGATTTGATCCCTCGTTGTTTGAGCTTCGAGAGGTGCCTGAGCGTATCTCTCGACGGAGTTTTGGTTCCAACGAGGCACCATGATGTGCCCCCAGCCTTGGGGCTGAGAACATTGGTTTTGGTTTTGAGTAGAGAGTACTATTGTGTACATGAGGTTTTGGGGCTGGAAAAGTTAGCCTTGATTGGATAGATGGTTGGGCGTCATTGGATGCCCCCAGCTTTTGGGCTGGAAACGTCAACCTAGATTTGACGGAAAGGGATGCAGAGGTTTCTTGCACAGGATGTACATAGTATCGGTTCCTATGCTGCTTCAACATGCGAAGCTGCTTGTGGGCCCTATGAATGGCCATGGCAGTGTCATCAACCATTTTGCGGTTGGTGTTCATCCTTTTCGGTTCATGGATGAACGAGACGGTTTGAGGGACTTCTCCCGCTGCACGTATGTGTGCAGTAGAAGAATTCCTCCTCACTATCCTGAGTGGGGAGAATGAGTTGTGGACAGGGAGGGCTGGTTGAGCCACTAACTCATCCTGGTATGCTTGGAGATTTCTTTTCTTGGTGACCGACAGAGGGGTCACGGGAATTTGGTTGATTACAGTTATTTTCTTAGACGCGCGTCTTCTTGCGCGCCTAGTCTTGGAAAGGGGAATGAACGTCTTGCCGTCCATCCCTTTAGGAGTGAGAAAGTAGCATGGTTCTTCATCATCTTCAACTTCTTCCTCGGTGACAGACCCGAGGGACAGTTGATCATTCATTGGAGTAGGAGCAGGGACATCAAATGCCCTGACTTCATCAACAGGGACTGCGAAAGTCCCAAAATAAACGACTTCTTCGCCAGCTGGGAGGCTGGCAACTTGGGCAAAAGAGCGTGCGTTGATTGCGGTGTAAGCCATTCCTGCAAACAAGCAAAACTCAAAATTTCATTAGTCAATTTTCATATATAAACTTATACGTAAGTGTTAGCCCGATTATTCAATCCATAGGCGTCGATATCGAATATAAAAGGAAATGACATAACTCGAGCGGTCCAATGACTTGTTGCTTGAGTGTTTTTGAAGTCATTGGCTACTTGAGTATGTTCCTTTTATCTTCGTATCGGATCCCGAACCTGTGAGGAGGAGAATGTCCCACTGGGCGTGCCAAAACCTGTAGGGCGCAGAAAGTTGCACAGCTGGTATGGAAGGTGTGTGCATGTATGTTAAATGTCTCACGGTTCGACGCTCTCGATTGGTTAAAGAACATCAGACTTGAAACATTTACTTTCTTTCTACAATTCCTTCGGTTCACCCTCGACAGACCTACTATTCATAATCAGTCTATCGAGAGAGTTTATTGATTGTGGGGACGTTTAACTCCCAGCGGGCGCAAGCCCCCGCTGTTAATTACATCAGATGACCCTTCCAAGCCATGCTGAATACCTCGTTCATTCCGGGATTTGTGCCTATTTGTTGTGAATTGAATAAAGGGGGCTAAAAGGGAAACTCGTGTTTTGACTTTGGTTTGCTTAGGTTTGCTATGCATTTGGATATATGTTTGTGTATGACTTTTACATTAAAATAATGTTTATTGCATTTTTAAAATAGGAACTTGGATATTTGAGTAGTGTATGTACATTATTTATTTATATTTGATTTATGACATATTTGTTTATATTTTTATTAATTATTTACATTCCATTAAGAAATCATTCATATTTGAAGAAAGGGTATTTTGGTCATTTCAGGGTTTGGCTGATGCTTGGACATGATCAATTTTGATTTAGAAAAATGAAGAACTCAATTTGGGTTCATTTGGAAGTGGTTTGAGTCAATTTGGACTTAAGATGAAAAAGTTATGGTCAAAAAGGACTTATTTGTAAATATTTATATTTTCTCAGGAGCTTATTTACAAAGCTGGGAAGGTGTGGATTTGTGATTTGGGTTTTAGACAAGGTTTTATATGAAAATTGGGCCTTTGGGGACTTGTTTGTGAGAATTTTGGTTGTTAAGGACCTTGTTGTAATTTTGCAAGGACTGCGCTGTCAATTAAATTTTATTAGGAGGGTTTATTTGTAAAGGGATTTTGTTTTAATCATTTTATTTATGTTTGGGGCTTTGAGATTCACACATTGGGTTTTGAGATGGGGGTATTGGACTTTGAGACTTGTGTTGAACATTGGATATGAATATTGGGCTTTGAGATTTAATCATGAAGCTTTGAGATGTGTACTGCGCCCTTGAGCCTCTTTGAGATTCGGTTAATAGTTCTTCCGTTTCAATTCGGGTTACTGCCAAATGGGCCCCGGAAAGCCGAATTCTATTGAACGTTTGATTGGAATCCTGCTTTAAGATCCGCATTCTTGTTTGAACTTCACTTTGGCGCCTTCATCAAACGATTTACGCTTGCTTCAAAATTCGTGCTATCTCCGATATGAACTAGGGTTGCCCGAGGTTTAGGGTTGCCGGCTTCCGATCGACTCCGGTCACGGCAGGGCACGGCGACAACATGGTTGGCATCGCCCGGGACCAGAGATCACATTGCACCTGTCGTCGGCCGCCTCCGATCATCGGAAAACGGTGGTCCGAGGTTGAGTTCGGCCGTGACATCCGATTTTCAATTTAATCTTGATTCTTTTGAATTAAGATGCGATCATTCTTAATCACATGGTCCAGTATCATCGTGTCTCTGCTTAGAATCTAACAATTGCCTCAATTTTAAATTTTGTTGAACTTTAATCACATTTGGACTCTTGTTCTATGGTTTGGCACCGGTTTAACATCAAATTGAGTAAAGAATCTCTTTAATTCGAAATTGAGGCATTTAAGAGGTGGATTTGAGCTTTAGTGACATGGCAGAATGTTTGGATTAAATTTCTCATTTTTAAGCATTGGTAAACATTAATTTCATGATTTTGAGCAAATTGAATTAATTCATAGATTCTGATTTTTTGTTGAGAATTATACAAATTCTTATCATTAATTCATAAAGGGGTATATTTATTATGTACAGGGTGAGTTTCATGAATTTTAGCGTTTTATTTCCATTTTTAAGTCATTTATTTCAGCTGAGGGGCAGTGAAGGTAATTTTCCAGTTTAATTGCTGATTTTCTCTTCATTTAAAAGCTGAACTTTGAGAGCTCATAAAAAATAGGAATAAGATCCAAATAATTTGAAATTTGTGTCCATTTTGTGTATCTTTAAATTTTCTATCCATCTGTGGTATTTATTTTTTTTATTTGGCCTTTAAAATATTTTTTGTGCTCAATTTACCAGCAGGTCCTTTTTCCTTCCAGAATGCTGAACTTTTTGTTTTTCAAAGCTGAACTTCAAAAATTCATAACAAATCGAAATAAAATCAGAAAAATATGCAACTTGAGTCAATTTTATGTGTCTTGAAGTCCTCTATCTGATGGTGATGTTTATTTTTCATTTTGGTCCCTATATCAGTCCAGATTGTACCATTTACCAGCAGAGGTCATTTTGGCACTTTTGAATGCATTTCTTGTACCAGTGGTACATGCTTTGGATTTTGGTGCTGTTACTGCTCATTGGCTGGTACCAGGAGCTATGGGAAACCTTTACCATGACAGGTTTTGAGTTTCAACAAGTTTGAGTAGCTTTTAGGCTACAATTTGGTGCAAACAAAGAGAAAGAGGAAAAGGAGAAAGATCCAAAAATTCCAAGAATTCATTGCACTACCATTTTAAACATCAAACATCTGTTGAAATTTGGTTTTATGCAGGGAAGCCCCTGGTTTTGTTTGAAATCACATTTTTTGTATAATCTCACTTGACAAAGGGACAAATCATTAAGAGATCATTGATTCAAATGTACAAATGATATTTTCAACATAGTTGACATCTATTTGCAATTTGAACCTCATTCTTTCACTATTTTGCACAAATGTCCATTTGATCTCTTTATTTTGTGCCTTTTATACACAAGACATGCATTTATGCATGAAGAGATCGTCTAGAACTTGTTTGTGCACCATAGGCCCCATATCAAGGAGATTATAATAGGAACTATACAGCTCAACCATTATAACTCATTTTTTTGTTTTACTTTCAATCTTTTCTAATAAAATAATCAAATAAATTAGATGCAATAGGAACTATACAGCTCAACACATGCATCCTCATTATTTGGTTATTTTATACAAAGATTATAAGCATGAAAAATCAAGAAGAAAGTTCAAGAAAAATCAGATTTGTATGTTTTCGGTTTTTTGCTTTATTTTATACTAAAAGTGCAAAAGAAGAAATAAAATACATATGTATATTTATTTTGTTTATAAAAGGCAGCAAACAAAGAAAGTAGAGAAAAAGGGAAGAAAGAAAATATATATATTTTTTTTTACTTGTTTATGCATACATTATTTTTTTTATGATCATTAAGCTTCATGTTTTGCTTGTAAATAAGCTTGAACATCATGAAACTTTCTCATTTTGCATCTTCAAAAGTTCAGGAATGAAATAAAATAAATAGACAAAAAGGAGAGAATATAAAGTGAAAGAAGCTCCAATAAAAAGAAAGCAATAAAATTCAAAATAAAAGAGATTTATTTCATCAAGGAAATCTTTATTTATAAGAACTCAGCCATCAAGGCTTTACATTTTATAGGTATTTAATTACCTAATTTTCGATTTTCACTCTTACAAGGGAAGAAGAACACCAATTTCTTTCTTTTTCTCTCTATTTCTTGCTATCTTTTGATCTTCTTTTTATGTAGTAGTGATGTGATTCTGGCCCTCTCTTGTTCCTGAGCTCTAGGTGCCTTCTTATAGGCAGCAAAGGGGTCTAGGGTTTAGGGCTTGGTGATGTGGCTTTCATCAGGCACATCAGATGTTTGTTGAATGGTTTTGATCATATCTCTTCATATATTCGGGTATTCATGGCAATAGCCGTCCAATAGAGATATAACATGTCATCAATCTCTTGTTGGATGCATCCTAGCCTTTAAATCGGTTTACAATGCAAAGCCCGAATTTTGGGCCCTTTGATTAACCGACTTGATATGGTAAGCATTGAAAAACGTGTTCCTGCACCCTGGGAGAGGAATTTCCATCTTTGTCATCTTCCATAGGCTACATGGCACGTGTCCTGGGGACCATTCAGTGTATTAACAGCTGTAGAGGCTAATTTACACTATACCGGCGGTTTATCATACCTTAACATGGTCTATTCTCATCCTTCGTCCTTTGGCTATCAGGAATGTAACACCTAGCATCGTAATACACCCCTTAACGTGTTCCAGGGCATATCAATTTTTTCCAAGAGCCAATTTGTCATTTTCTCACCATGCCCGAACTGCACTATGTTGGTTTCGGGTGCAGGCCCAATTTTAAATGCGCATTCATTAGATTGAGGCCTTTAACAGCATCGTGTTGCACACAGAGGGACCCTCTTAGGTTCCCAATCCTTGATTTTAATTATCTTGGCCAAACCGATTTGCCACCTTCTCACTATTCGGGCTTGAATTAAAGAAGAGGAGAGGAGCTCGGGTTTGAGAGAAAGCCAAGAGGAATAGAGGGTAAGATGCCTTACTAGCCTGAATTAAGAGATTACACTATTTTCCTCTCGTTAATTCGAATTTCTAGCTTAATTTTGGTTGGAACCGTGAGAGAAAGGAAGGAGAAGGAGCTGACAGGGTGGGACCCGAATGTCAGTCTCTTTGTTCCTTTTACATTTTCCCTTCTTTTCTGTTGTTTTCTCTGGCCACGCCAGGTGTTTGATGGGCCGTATGTTGGGCCCTATGCGGTGCATGAAACACCAAGCACATATGGGATGAAGGGTTCAACTTATGTTGGGGCGCCGAATTTAATTTCGGGTTTGAGGCTCAGCTGGGCATGGTTCATCATGCACCGAATAGCTGACTGGTCGGTCTATAAGCTTTGTCTGCATAGACCGTGTTCATTAATCTCGGCTAGTCAGCGAAAATGCTCTTGAGTCATTGACTTGTGGGGTCCCCGATGTCAGGAACTGTTAAACATCTCTCAATTTGTACCCAGAGTGGTTTGGGGGCGGTTTTGCTGAGTATACCCCATTATTTGCACCCAATACATTATCCAGCAATTGTTTATTTGTAGGAGACTAATTCCTTAATGTTTCCGACCACTTTACGCATTAAGATTCATGGTTTTGCATGTAGAATACTACCACGAATTTTAATATGTTGTTCCCATTTTTGATCTGGGGAGTTTATGCATGTCTTGGCATTTTAATCGCCTCAAAAATTGCTATATATCACGTTAAACTTAAATAGCAACTTTTTAGGGTCAAACAGTATATATAAAAGGCCAAATTATTTAGTTTGTGAGGGCAAATGATTAATTTTCTCAACTTTTAATGCATAAATAATGACATTTAGGTATATACTTGTGTGTGCGTCACAAGTAAGGAAATGAATCATTAAATTGTCATCACAAACCGGCCAATTAGAAGACGTAATACATCATACACATGCTACATATTTTTTATTTTTTAATAAAGGGTAAAATCAAAACATTATAAATTTAAAATGAGTTTTAATAGGAAAGACGATATATTGGATAAATTTATGAAATTTAAAAGGATAAATAAAATATTATCAATTTAAGAAGGGAAAATACGTAATTTCGATACTTTTTTAGGATATAAACGAAATTCTCTATAAATAAAATATTGGGATAAGATGAGTAGACAAGGAGTTATTAATATTGCTAGTATCGTGCCCGTGTGTTGCAACAGAACATATCATAAGAAAAAAAGATTCATGAAAAATGACATAGTTTCATAAAAATAGACTAAATAACAAATAACATTCCTTAAATGACATCTACATATAAATAACATTGCTTAAAATGACATATATGTTTTTCTTATCTTTTTGACATATTTTCATTAAAAAATCTCAAACAAAATGACATATTAAATTACAAATAATATTCTTTAAATGATATAAAAAATAGAAAGGAATGAAGACATGACTAATTAATTATCAATCATTTAAAAGTTTCCTTAAACAACATTTAAAAAATAAAAATAAATCAGGACTAATCACAAAGATGATACAATTTGCATATGATAAGTGCGAGTCTAAATAAATTTGGACTTCATGTAAAAAAACATCAATTCCACATAGTCAATGTACTTCAATTAGAATAGGAAGTGAGAAATGGTCAAGTAGTAGTTAAGCATTAGGTCAAAATGGGAAATGAGATTTTTTTTTTTAAAATGCTTAATTTAACAATGCTAATAAAAATATATGGGATCGACTAACAGTCCCTCCCTCCCCATTCTGTCCCCTAAACGCCCCCTGATTAACTGATGTGTAAAGTACAATGGGGACCACTAACTACATTAACTACTTGGGGGACCACTTATGATTGAAAAAATTTACAACTGGCGCACGTATGTATGGATACTTTTGCGTGCAAGTATTATCATATAATATATTATCTTCAACAGACGGGCTTGGTTCTTCTCCAGTTCGGTCGTTACAGCACCCTCCATTATTTGTTTCAATCAGCAGCAACCATAGTAACATAATTCGCGTTTTATTCGCGAATAAAATGTTTTTTGGAGGTTTCCGAACCGAACAGCGAATAAAACGGTTGACCGAATTTTTACCGATTTATTCGCGAATAAAACGCGAATAATACGTTTTTTACTAATTATTCGCATTTTATTCGAAAAATTCGTGACTCTGTGTAAATGTATTGCTTCGTAGTCCGTGCAGCACTCAGCGTGGCAGGACCCACCACATGGGTGAGGCAGGGGCATATTTTTTGAATTTTGAAAGGCATAGGGAGGGCCAACCACGTGGCACCATCTTCAATTAAATCAAATTTCTGATAAAGTAATTTGAGTTCATACTTCGTAGTTTGTACATGAGATTTTCAATGTATTATACAGCATTTCTCAAACTTTTTTTTACTCCAAATTTTATGAAAACAAGTTGAAAAATTAAAAAATTAAAATAAGTACATGTAAATTTATTTCGGAGTTTTTTTCTTGCTTCCTTTTGGGACTAAATTTTTGCCGAATTATACCTGAATTATACCCGAATTATACCCAAATGTTACGTCAGGAAATTTTGAACATTTAAAATTTTCAATGTTTAGAACATAATAGAAAATTTTAATGAGGAACTAGGAGTTGAAAATTAAAACAATTATAATATTAGTCTGAAATCTTGAAATAGTCCGACTTGATCGAATCCTTAAATCTATATCTTATGAACAAAAGAATTAAATTAACTTACATGTATACATATAATTATATGCATGAACTCTTCTTTTATTAATAACAAACAAATGGAGGGTCTATTTAGCAAAACTTCCAAAGTATACAAGCTCTCTCTCTTTCTCCCTTCCTTTCTCCCTGGTGAGGTCCGATCCCCTCCCCCTTGTGTGTGCTGCCCAAAGAAAGAGAAGGAGAGAGGAGTCTCTTCTCCCTCAAAATTTCACCGAAACTCTTGGAAAATTTACGAGAAGAATGGAAATGGTGGTCTCTCTCTCCTTCTAGTAGCTGTTTAGCTCTCCAATCGGTATTTCCTTCTTCTCATCTTCTCTCAAAATCCGAAATTCATGGCACTCGTTTAGGGTTTCGATCAAATCTGAAAATTTTGTATAAGTTTTGAGTAATCCATCTCTATTGAGCTTCTATGTTGCTAATTTAGTCAATTCTTCCTCAATTTCATCTTAATTTGGTTTTGATTGATCTAGGGTTTGGGTAGTGGACGAATTGATTCGCGAACCGACTTATTGCGGGCCGCAATAAGATCTCTTGCGGGCCGCAATGAGTGGAGGCAGTGAAATTGTCGCGCAGAAAAAGAAAGCTGTAGAGGTCATTGCGGGCCGCAATGGATTCATTGCGGGCCGCAATGAATGTACAGGGAAAACTGTAGAGGTCATTACGGGCCGCAATGGATTCATTGCGGGCCGCAATGAATGTGCAGGAATGAAGCTCTGATTTGTTTTGTTTCGGTCCACAATGGGTATTTTTTTGCGAATGGTTTCCATGTGTGAAAGGGTATATGGATTATGTTAAGAAAGTATAAAGAAACTAATGTAACTCAAGTAACCATATCGATCGTCGAACAAAGATTAAATAAATTATATATGTTGATATCGGTGTAGGCTCGGGTGAGCAAAATTTTGCGGGACCTTTCGAGACGTCTGAACCATAAGTGCGAGATACGCTCTTCGTAATCAGGTGCGGGGTTCTTGGACTTGTTTGATGTTTCATTTTCAAAAATTAAATTGTTTCCAATTGTCATGTTGAATGCTTGATTGTTGCATATTGATTGTTGCATGTTTGATGGTTGCATAATTGTAATTGTGTGAATTGTTTGCATAAACCAATATGGGTAAAACCGAATTGCGAGGTGGTTGATGGAATTCATGTGAAATATTGATTGTTGCGTAATTTGAATTGTGTGAATCATGTGCATAAACCATTCTGGTTGGAACTGAATTGTGGTGAAAAGGTAGATTTGCATATCCATATGGTTGTCGATTGACGTGTTCTTTTATTGTTCGATATGTGAAATGAATTTGCCAGGCTGACCCATAGAGGTAGCTGGATAAGGTGACTGTTTATGAATTTGCCAGGCTGACCCATAGAGGTAGCTGGATAAGGTGATGGTGACCTATCCGTTGACCTGTTTATGAATTTGCCATGCTGACCCGTAGTGGTAGCTTGGATAAGGTGACGGTGACCTATCCGTTGACCTGTTTATGAATTTTCCATGCTGACCCGTAGTGGTAGCTTGGATAAGGTGACGGTGACCTATCCGTTGACCTGTTTATGAATTGTTGCAAGGCTTTGAGCTGATTTTGATCCCATGCCAAGGTTGAGCCGTATGGCTGACCTTGATTCCGTGTGAATGCATTTGTAAAGTTGAGCTGCATAGCTGACTTAGAACCAGACTGTAGTAAATGGTTAAACCAAAGCACTGCAGATGGGTGTCAGATAAAGGGTCCAGCTCGGTGGAACATTTGTAGGTGTCAGTAACCCTACAGATGAGGGTTTGATAAAGGGTCCAGCTCGAGAGAACATCTGTAGGTGCTACCAGCCTTAATAAAATGAGTTAAGCCAAATATGTGTTTGTTTGAACTCCGTCTTGAAAAATTTCGTAAGTTGTGTTTCATTTGATTATTGTTGTGGAGCATATGCATACAGTTATATACTGATATAGAACTGTTAAAATGTTGTTGTAAGGATTTTATATTTGAGAGTGGATTCTGATTGCAAGTCCAATAGCTGGGTTGTGGCAAATTCGCACTGAGAATTTATTCTCACCCCCTCCCTTTGGGATCTTTTTACAGGTTACGGTACGGCCGGTTCTGGAGAGGCACACGAGTAGTAGGCCTTTGGTATATGTTACCATATTACCTTAGTATCTGTTTTGTTATTTGACTAGAGATATACTTGTGTTTTTGTTGTATAGATCTCTAGGTCATACTCTATGGTTAGTATCCGTATGAGATACATTTTGTATATTCTACTTTTACCAGACCTTTGTACCTGGATTATGGTATATAAACTTGTTTTATATTTCTTTTATTGTGATGATTATGAAATCTAGCGAAATTGCCTTGTAAGCATACATGAGATTGTATGTTTACGGCGGGGCTCTGTCATGACCTGGGTTGCGGGGTGTGACACCGAATCACGAATTTTTGACCTCGCCGAACCGAACCCAAACTTTTAATTTGTCACTATGGCAGCAACTGCTCCCTTCCAACAGTCCTGGGCAGTATTGTAATTGCGGGGCCCAAACGCAGCGATTCACATTTGAATTCCTCTCTGACCGAGCTGCCCTCTTCCTTTTTTTCCTTCATGGTGTCCTTTGACTAAGTCAAATCGATTTCTTTCATCTCGGCACGTGACAATAAGCGTGGATTTAGCTTTAACACGATTAGATTCGCTCAGGTAATGTCAGTTGTGAGTAATTTGATGGCTTGAAATTAGCTCTAATTTGTTAAAATATATCTAACAAATACGCACGTGCTGTAAATACATTCTAACAGTTTATGTTGCGTAAAAAATATATATATTAATTTGAATTCGTTCTAATAAACTGTTGTACAAATGTTAGATAATATTTGGACTATAACTGTCCGTTTAAGTGATTTAATGACTTGAATAAGCTATGAATTAATTAAAAATATCTAACATGCAGATGCAGTCAATGTAATGTATATGCATTACAGTAGACATTGATTGCATAAACATATATGTGTTTTTTTGAATCAGCTCTAATAAATTGTTACAAAGTATTAGAAATATATGAGGAATAATGACTTTTCGATGAGCTCAGAAATAATTAAGAATATATAGCATGAACAATATTGTGATAAAATGAATAAAAAAACCACATTTATTTGTGTAACAGTTGATGTATTTAGAATTCACTATAATAAATCATTGCAAGGATTAGATAATATTTGGAGTATATACATTAATCTTGGTAATTTAATAACTTTAAATGAGCTTAAATTGACTAAATCATCCAATATGCATGCAATGTACTGTAAATGTATTCCAACATCTTTTGTTCCGTAAAAATAAATATATAATTTCAAATTCTCTCTAATAAATTGTTGTCCAAGTTAGATAATATTTACATTATAAATCTCAGTCTGTATGACTTAATTACTTCAAAATAGCACTAAATTAAGTAAATACATCCAACATATATACACCAACATAAAGACAATATAATTACAAAACTTAATGAAGACTTAGATGAGACAAAGTAGCAGTACATTGCATCTGCAGGATGCCGATAACAAATGATTTAGGTTTGCAAGAGGGCCGAGCTGTCAACCTCTGTAGAGCGGTCAATCACAATATTGCCCCAATGCGAAGCCTGAACAGGCAAGGTAGGAGGATGGGTTGATTGGCATGTAAGCCAGTGATTGATTTGCCGCATGTCAGGCCTCCTATGAGGTTCTTCAAGAAGGCAGAGTAATGCAATGTGTATGCTTCTTTTTATTTCTCCATCAGAGCAGGGTTCTGTTAGTCTTGCATCTTTTAAGTCTAGTATTCTTCCTTCATTTAAGTATTGAAGTACCTAAATGGTTGTACAAACAAAATTTGATATTTCTGTGAGTGTGAGAGAGAAGCAACCATTGCAAAGCTTCTCAAAAAGAGAGAGAACACTTGGCAGCCGCTGCCAATGTTTTCAAATAAAATAAGAGATTGAGAGAGAGAGAGAGAGAGCGAGAGAGAGAGGAGCTTACAAGACTAACAAGCCCCATAGGACAGGAAGTGTTTCGTTTACCGCTCATTATTTCGAGAACCACCATTCCAAAACTGTACACATCTGCTTTAGGTGACAGCATTCCATTTTGTAGTTCTGGTGCCATGTAACCTCTGAAAATATAAGTTATGAACCAATACTCGAGGTCAATATTGTTACATATCAAACCATTTAATCTACTAAATTCCTTTGAATTTTTACCGGACTGCCATTTATAACCAATATAGGTATTACTAATTGTTCCAATGTTTGATCCTTGAACTTCTCTCACAATAACTTGACCTTTTTTAGGATAAGTTGGTTATTTTGAAATAATTTTGAGAATCAATTTAGTTCGTATTCAGAAGTTCAGTTTGTTATTAATTAAAATCGAGAGACCGACTTGTTGCATTGAAATGTACAAGAAAATTTTTGCTACAAATGAACATTTAGGAACCACTGTATTATTAGGGGAGTGCTATTTTGAGAACAACAATTAGATTATTGAGCGCAAACAAAAAAAAATTATCTTCATACCCGATCAACCCTTTTTAGAATCTCTTAATAATGGTAAGAACTTGTAAGTTTATATCAAATATGTAAAAGGAAATTATTAAATGTTATTGAAAGAGAATGAAACAATGACTTGGCTTATTGCCTTTTTTATTTATATTTATGGGGTAAATGTTAATTAGAGAGATAAACACTCAATGCATAGACAAGTAAGCTCATTTAATTCTATTTATGCTCTAATATTTCAATAATATTCATTATCTGAGGCTAGAATTAGATATCAACATTTCACTTATAAAATCACATTTTTCAAATAGACAGTTTTTTTCACTATTTGCAGCAAAATTCATTCAATTTATTATTTCTTTTAAAGAAACAATATTTTTTGTTCAATTCATGTCTGATTTCTCGTTTGAACAATTTTACAATTCATTCAACAAAAATACATTATGTTTGTTTATCATATAATTGATTTATATGCTCAAAACAAAACGCTGAGGAAATAAATTAAAATTTTGCAAATGAAAAACCATATATGAATTGAACAGAAATTAATATGTGACTTAAAAGAAAGAACAAATTGAATGAATTCTGTTTCAAATAGAGAAAATATTATCTATGTTAAAACTACGACTTTATCTTTATGTCTGAAAATTGAATGAATTTTTTTTATGTTCGCTCGTGTTGAAAATATGAATTAGAATAGATGGATTGATCTCAGTCATCCATCATTGATCAATAGGCTAGGAATAAAGTAGAAAAAGGCAAATTCTATTTTAGGCAAAAGTTCCAACGGTACACTGTTCATAGGTACCTAGAAGGGAAAATAGGCAACGGTATAATACCAACGGTAAAATAAGGCAGTGAAAAATATATAGCAGCTCATATGTACCAAAATAATTAGATTGAATGAAATACATTTTTATCTCCTCAGATTTATACAATTCAACATGGTATCAGAGCATGGCTCGATAATCCAATAATCTCCATAACCTCTCATAATCCAATATCAGTATCACAGAATACTGAAAAAAACCACAAGAAGCAATTTCAGACAAAGGCAAGGATACCAGCAAGCATGTCACAGATGGGGCAGCATTCAAACGAGGCTACCAACCATTCGAGACTCACCAACACCCTGCTCAATGATAGAAACTATCTATCTTGGGCAAAATCAGTCACTCTATCTCTGAGTGGAAGAGAAAAATACGAATTCATCACAGGAGAAAAAACCAAACCAAAATTCACAGATCCAGCAAAACCAACAGAAGAAGAAAAACAGGCAATACGACAATGGCAAGCCACAGACCACAAAGTCATGGCTTGGCTATTAGACTCCATGGAACCCCAAATCTCAGACCTCTTTCTTCACAGCAGTACCACATCACACGGGCTATGGGAAGATGTCAAGGCATTCTTCGGCCAACAACAAAATCACGCACACATATTCAAACTCAAACAAGAGATTCATACAGCAAAGCAAGGCACAATGACCAACACCGAATACCTTGGCCATCTCAAGAAAAAATTCGACGAACTCAAAATCTATAGACCTCTCACAACAGACCTCAAAGAACTCCAAAAAAGGCAACAAGAGGATGAGATATTTGTGTACCTCGCGGGTTTAGGCGATAGCTACGAAGCCGTAAAGTCACAAATTCTCCTCTCTGCCGAACTTCCCTCTTACTCAGCCGTGGCTGCCATGATACATAGAGAAGAGACTAGACGGGAGACCATGGGTGGTCCACAAGCCAAGACCGGCGAGGGACACGAGACCCACGGCCTCGCCGCTAGAAACTTCAAAAACCCTAATTTCCAAAATCGGCAAAATTCGAAAGAGAGATGCTCTCACTGTAAAAAGG
Source organism: Carex myosuroides (assembly GCA_028015225.1). Classification (NCBI taxonomy): domain Eukaryota; kingdom Viridiplantae; phylum Streptophyta; class Magnoliopsida; order Poales; family Cyperaceae; genus Carex; species Carex myosuroides. Next base: position 13,815,909 of record CM051491.1, on the reverse strand, counting down.
AAGGGCACAATCATGAAAGGTGTTGGTTCCTCCATCCACACCTTCAACCGAAAAAATGGAAGGCAGCGGCAGCCGAGAGTATTGGGAGAGGCGGCTACGGAACCGAAGAGAGAAGAGGCGAAAGAGAAGAGAAAGGGTCGAGACCGAATCTCACAGCGCAAACCCAAACCCAAACCAAAACCGACCGAGTGTTTTCTGCGCAAACCCAAACCGAGTCACCAAATTTTTTCGGAAATGGGTCATCATCTAGCGGGTCGGGCGGTTACACTGCTGAGGATCCAATGCAACAGATGCTGAAGCAGTTTTCGGTGTGGTATACTCAACAGAACACCTCTGGTTCACAGAACACTTCTGGTTCATGCGGTACTGTTTCTAAAATTCAAAATTTTAGTTTATTTGACCAAATAATTATAGATAGTGGTGCTACCGACCATATGTTTGGTAATAAAAAATTAATTACCAATTTAGACCCGACAAATAAGAACCAATATGTAATAGTAGCAAACGGCATGAAAACTAAAATTGATGGCATAGGCAAAATTAACCTTTTTAACAAAAAAATTGACAATGTACTATATTTAAAATCTTTTCCTATAAATTTAATATCGATTAAAAGATTAACACAAGATTTTAATTGTGAGGCAATTTTCTCTTGTAAAAATGTTATATTTCAGGACCGGAAAACCGGGAAGACGATTGGGGAAGATTTTCTTAAAAATGGACATTACATTTTGAATCTACAAAAATTTAGCTTAGGCGCTTCCGCAAAATTAGTTAGTTGTGATCTATGGCACAAAAGACTTGGACATCCTTCCGATAAGATTTTAACTAGTATTGTAGCATTTCCAAATTTAAATTGCATCAATTGTGATGTTTGTAAAATGGCCAAACAAACAAGGCTTCCCTTTTATCATTCAAATAGTAGAAGTGAAGCCATGTTTAATTTGGTTCATTCCGATGTATGGGGAACGGCCCCAATTAATTCATATAATGGATTTAGATATTTTGTTATATTTATTGATGATTTTTCTAGAGCTACTTGGTTATATTTATTAAAATCAAAAGATGAAGTATTTAAATGTTTTGAAGAATTTCTAAATTTAATAGAAAATCAATTTGATACTAGACTAAAAATTTTTAGATCCGACAATGGCACGGAATTTATAAACCAAAATTTCACAAATCTTTTTAGAATTAAAGGGATTATACATCAAACAACATGCATAAATACACCCGAACAAAATGGAGTTTCGGAAAGGAAAAATAGACATTTGTTAGAAATGACAAGAGTATTATTATTTCAAAACAACGTTCCAAAAATATATTGGTCGGATGCCATTCTTTGTGCCACTCATCTAATTAACCGATTGCCAAGTAGTGTACTTAATAACAAAAGTCCATTAGAGATCCTTTATCAACAAAAATATAATCTAAAATATTTAAGAGTATTTGGATGTGTATGTTGGGTAAAAATTCAAAGAAAGGATAAATTAGATTATATGTCTACAAAAACTATTTTTTTGGGATATTCTTCTTTTAAGAAAGGATATAAATGTTATGATCCTAAAATTAAAAAATTATATTTTTCTAGAGATGTTATATTTTGTGAAGAGGAACCATATTTTAAAACCAAAGACATAATTGATGAGCCACACACTAATAGTCAAGTTTGTCCCCTAGTACCTCACACAAATGAACAAGAACCCTTAGAAAACATAAATCATATCAATGATCATGAAGAAGAAACAAGTGAAAATAATAATAGTGACAATGACAATGAAATTGAAGAAAATTCGGTAGTACGAAGGTCATCAAGAATACCTCAACCGTCTACAAGACTTAGAGATTTTGTAACATACACCGTACAATACCCCATACAAGACTGTCTCATATGAAAACATTTCTTTGTCATACAAAGCATTCCTTACTTCGGTTAGTAAGGAAATAGAACCACAAAATTATCAAGAGGCCATAACAAAACCAATATGGTGTAAAGCCATGAGGGAAGAATTGAGTGCCTTAGAAAAAAATGAAACATGGGTAATTGTACAATTACCAAAAAATAAAAAACCCGTGGGGTGCAAATGGGTATACAAAACAAAATATAGAAGTGATGGTACCATAGAACGGTACAAGGCAAGGTTAGTAGCAAAAGGGTATACCCAAACCTACGGAATAGACTATAATGAAACCTTTGCACCGGTAGCAAAAATGAACACCGTTAGAATTTTATTTTCTATTGCGGTAAATAATGGTTGGAACCTATACCAAATGGATGTGAAAAATGCCTTTCTTCAAGGAACACTTGAAGAAGAGGTTTATATGAACCTACCACCCGGTCATAAATTGGAAAACAAATCTAATCTAGTTTGTAGGTTAAATAAATCAATCTATGGATTGAAGCAATCTCCACGGGCATGGTATGGAAAACTTAGCTCCTATTTAAATTCTTGTAATTTTAAAATTAGTAGTGCCGACCATTCTTTATTCACCAAAATTGATAAAGAAAACACAACCCTTGTATTAGTATATGTAGATGATATAATAATTACCGGAAACAACATAGAAGAAATTAGGAAAATTAAAAGTCAATTAAAAGAAAAATTTGACATTAAAGATATTGGATACTTAAAATATTTTTTAGGAATAGAGGTAGCACACTCTAAGTCCGGTCTTTTTATTTCACAAAGAAAATACACTTTACACCTATTAAAAGAAACCGGAAAATTAGGTTGTAAACCAACTTCTACCCCAACCGACAATAAATGTAAATTAAATAGTGAAGATGGTAAACCATTAGAAAACATCAATCATTTTCAAAAATTAGTAGGCAAATTAATCTACCTTACGGTAACCCGTCCGGATATTTCATTTGCGGTAAGTCAAATTAGTAGGTTTATGCATTCACCAAGAACTCCACATTTAGAGGCCATACACAAAATTTTGAGATATTTAAAGAATAACCCCGGAAAAGGAATTTGGATGAAAAACAATAATTCTAATGATATATGTGGCTATTCCGATGCAGATTGGGCCGGAAGTTTCGATCGAAAATCCACTACCGGTTTTTGCACATTTGTAGGCGGAAATTTAGTCACATGGAAAAGCAAGAAGCAAAGTGTTGTGGCACGATCTAGCGCCGAGGCGGAATATCGTGCCATGGCATCAACCGCAAGCGAATTAACATGGCTCAAGCAATTACTCAAAGACATGGGAATTACTAGCGATCAACCCATGAAGATGTATTGCGATAACAACTCCGCTCGGCACATCGCTTCTAACCCGGTGTTCCATGAGCGAACCAAACACATAGAAGTAGATTGCCACTTCATTAGAGAGAAGGTTCAATCAAAAGAAATAGAAACCCCGTATGTTAAAAGCGAAGAACAATTGGCCGACGTTTTCACTAAAGGATTAGATCCTCGACAATTTGAAGATATTACAAGCAAGCTCGGATTGTACGATATCTACACTCCAAGCTTGAGGGAGGGTGTTGAAAATATGAATTAGAATAGATGGATTGATCTCAGTCATCCATCATTGATCAATAGGCTAGGAATAAAGTAGAAAAAGGCAAATTCTATTTTAGGCAAAAGTTCCAACGGTACACTGTTCATAGGTACCTAGAAGGGAAAATAGGCAACGGTATAATACCAACGGTAAAATAAGGCAGTGAAAAATATATAGCAGCTCATATGTACCAAAATAATTAGATTGAATGAAATACATTTTTATCTCCTCAGATTTATACAATTCAACAGCTCGCCACGCCTTATCATAACCCTCCTCCTTTTTCCTGGCTTGGAACAGGCTGTGTAGTTTGGCGGTTATACAGAAAGTCACAAGCAAAATAAATTGTAAACAAAAAGTTGTGGACTAACCTTGTCCCACCAATAGTGCTGGTTGTCAAAAAAGAGCGATCTTCTTCAAAGAGCCTTGAAATGCCAAAATCTGAGATTTTTGGGACCATATCTTTGTCTAGTAGAATATTTGCAGGCTTTACATCCCGGTGAATTATTGTATCACCATTATCCTCATGTAGGCAAAGAAGGCCTGAGCTGATTCCTTGTATTAATCTGAATCTTTGTTCCCAGTTCAGTTCTACTTCCTCTTCTAAGATTCTAGTGCCTATTTAAACAAATCACACTGCTTTGTCAAAGTAAACTTAGAAACTTTTATTTATGGTAATGCACACATCAATATCTTGAATGAAGGGTTGCACAATATCTACAAATTTGGGTGAACATAAAGATTGTATGAACGGTATATGTCAAAGTGAACTAAGTATTTGACATAGGCTGAATATCATCTATACACTTCAACTCTTCTTAGATTTCGTATTTTCCTCTGTTTTTATTAGATATATAATAGTATAATACTTCTCACTCAACTCTAACAACTCTTTGATCATTCTTAAACTCTGTCATTGTACTTAATTTAATCCTAATATATGGCGAGATACGAATTGACAGAAGTACCCTCTTCTTACTCTCATTTTCTTACATGTATTGCAGGTCCTCAGTGAACTAAACTATTTTTATTTGCTATTCCATATAACAACATCCTTATCCCAGATTAGTGGAATAGTGAAGTAATTCTCAAATGGCTCACAAGACTAAATTTCAAAACAAAAAAAATAAATAAATATGTGTAACATACCAAACAACAATTGATCGAGGCTATGATTCGGCATAAATTCAAAGCATAGGATTATTTCTTGCTGATGTAAGCAAAATCCCGTCAATTTAACAAGATTCTTGTGCTTGAGCCTTGCAAGAAGATTTAGCTCATTTTTAAGCTGTTCATTTCCATTATGTGCATTTCTTGAAACTCTTTTAACTGCAATTTCGTCACCGTTCCCCAGAATTCCCTGTAGCAATTAGCATAGCAATTGGTCTTTATTTTGGATCAGCTAATCCTATAGTCATAATAACGCAACTTATAACAAAAATGTTGCAAGAAAGAACATTAGTAGTAGTAAATACATAACAAGTACAAAAAAGTTGAAAGACAATCTTACCTTATTATTGATTGTCTTTTTCAAATAAGTAGCTGAACAGCTACCAAGTTTTCTTGAATAAAAGCAATTATAAGAAGTTAAGAACACATCCCAAATAAACTCAGACCTAACCAAATTCTGATAACTACATATATGGCTCCCTCTATCCACGGTAGGCATGATCATGTTGAAATCAATGTTTTGTGTTTTTTTATGTTGAAATGAATGTTTTTGTAGTCTTCTATGTTGAAATTCATGTTTCTAGTCTTCTAGGATGTCATAGAAAATAGATATTTGTATCTAGGAAATAGAGGAGTTAAATGAGAGGGTTTAATATTATTTAGTGAGTCCCGTGGGTCTATATAATATGTAATGAGTGTTTTGGATGTAAGAGAGCTACAAAGTATCAATATAGATTGAAAATTTCTGCCACCCTTCTTCTCCATCTCACTCTGTTCCACTAAGAACACAATATATGAAACAAAATAACATAGGCCTTGAATAGGCCAATATATCATACCTTATATACTGGTCCAAGTTGTCCCCTGCTAATGATTCTCATGTCACTAAAATTACCAGTGACAGATATTATTGTATTAAAGTCAAAAATTTCAAAAATTTGAACATCTTCTCCGTCATTAGATGGATTATTTCCTACAAATTGATATAAGAAAATTTGAAGTATGATCAGGCAATAGGTAATTATGATACAAGAACTAACTTTGGTCTGTGAATTGTTTTTAAACTAATCATACCTGTTTGTGGAATTATTCTGAATGACCACCTTATTGTTTTCCATACCAGAATTACCACTCCTAAGAGAACCAGAACTGCAGCAATACTGAGAGGCACGACAATGACAATTATTTTTCGCTTAATGGACTCTGGTAAGACAATGAAAAACAATCAATAAAAAATAAATTGACTTCCCAAGCTAGTTAATTGTTTTTAACCATTTCAAATAACCACATACCACTCTTAGAAGCAACACGGATACACAGACTATCCCCTCCATCATGAAATCGTTGCAAATCAATGATGTCTCCTAACCAAGTCAGACATCCTTGCCATTGGATATATGCATAAGCCATGCAAGAGGAATTCTTCTGGCACCAACTCGCACATTCACTTTTGCTCTTTCTTTCATCAGAAATTGCATTGATTGTGTCTGGCAGCTTCACATTTTTTAGAGTAACAAATCCATTATGTGTGTCATTTAGAGGAACAACTCTTTCACAGCCTCCAGAAAATATGCGATTCTTCCAATCTCTCTCATTCTTGGGATGAAATAAACGTTCCACACAACATTTACAATTGCCATCAAAATAAATACCATACGGCCCACATGCAGCATATGAAGGGGTTGATTCATCTGGCACTTTTGAATATTCTATCCAATTGTTGTCATTAAAATAATAACAATATACTATACTGTTGGATCTCTCTTATGATTTCTCAAATTATGCACACACTCACGGATTGAAAGAATAAAAGAAGAAACAAGCAAATAAGACACAGAAGTTTTTTTTTGTGATGCTCTCTAATCACATCGTTTTCTGATTTTCTCATATATATAGACATAATACAAAACTGCCCACTACCATTACATCCCACGTTTAGAACTCTAAAATTAGACTAACCAATTTAAACTTTCCTTAAATAACTACTACTCTATTTCCAGCAACATGCTGATTCTAAATTCTAACTTCCTAAAATATAAACCCGAAAATAGACAACCCAAACTGGAGAGAGTCCGAACAGCTGGACCCGAACTTGTGTTTGGACTCGGACTATGGACTGGACTCGGACTTGGACAACTAGATTAACTCATCAATCTCCCCCTTAAGCTTGTTGTCCTCCACTGATGATCCGCACACCAATTCTTTCTCTAATCTCCAAGAATTTCGGTCTTGCAAGTGACTTAATTAGAATGTCAGCCGGCTGTTCTTCTGTACAGACATGTTGTACCTCTATCATCCCTGATTCAATACAATCTCTTATGTAGTGGAATCGGGTGTCGATGTGTTTGCTCCTCTCATGGTGGACTGGATTTTTACTTAACGAAATTGCGGACTGATTATCAATCTTCAAGACTACTTTCTTAACTTATGTCTTCAATACATCAGCCAACAATCGTCCCAGCCACACTCCTTGACACGCTGCTGCGCAGGCAGCGATGTACTCCGCTTCACAGGAAGATAGCGCAACCACCTTCTGTTTTTGCGAGCTCCAACTAACCGGGTTTGACCCAAGGAAGAATATTACACCTGTAGTGCTCTTCCGGTCATCAGTATCACCGGCCAGATCACTATCAGAGTAACCGGTCAACACCAAGCCTCCTTCCTTCTTCTCATAGACGCACCCGAGGTTCAAAGTACCTTTCACGTACCGCAATATGTGCTTTACTGCAGCCATGTGCGCTGTCGTGGGCTTTTCCATGTATCTACTCACCATGCCAACTGAAAATGCCAAATCCGGACGCGTGTGTAGTAGGTATCTCAAGCTGCCGACTAAGCTTCGGTACAATGTTTTATCTACAGGAGGATTTGTGCTTTCCTTGCTCAATTTAAGACGTGGTTCCATCGGAATCTGCGTTGGGTTGCAATCCTTCATGCCGCATTTGTCTAACACCTTTGTTGCATATGCGGACTGGTTGAGTGTGATCTTCTTAGAACTTTGACAAACTTCAATTCCCAAGTAATAGCTGAGTAACCCAAGGTCGCTCATACTAAACAACTTCTTCATCTGAGATTTGAACTTGTTTATGTCTTGGATACACTCTCCAGTGATGATTAGATCATCCACGTAAACTCCAACTATCAAATTCCCTTTTCCTTGGTTTCTCTTGTACACGGCATGCTCTAATGAACACCTCTCAAAACTGAGTGTCCTCAATGACTTGTCCAGTTTTGAATTCCAAGCTCTAGGTGCTTGACGCAAGCCGTACAATGCCTTGTGCAGTTTTAACACCTTGTGCTCTTCTCCTTTTATTTCAAATCCCGGCGGTTGAATGACATACACTTCTTCTTCCAAATCACCATTGAGGAAGGCTGACTTCACATCCATATGATGCACCTCCCATCCTTCATGTGCCGCAATAGAGATCAGCAAACGTATTGTCTCTAGCCGAGCAACAGGGGCGAAAACTTCATCAAAGTCTATGCCTTGTCTTTGAACGTACCCCTTTGCCACTAATCTCGCCTTGTGCTTCACGATTCTGCCTTGAGTGTCTTTCTTTAGCTTGTAAACCCACTTTAGACCTATAGGTTTGTGGCTGTCGGGTAATGGAACGAGCTTCCAAGTTTCATTTTTTCGAATAGAGGAAATTTCCTCCTCCATTGCTCTTCTCCAGATCGGATCTGCCTTGGCTTCTTCGAAATTTGACGGCTCCTCTTCTCCTAGTAAGCACAGACCCGAATATTGCAACTCTATTGGGAATGTTGCATCGTACAAGCTTTTGATATCACGCTCACCTCGTGGTCCTTGTAATAAACTCCCTTCGGATGTTGTAGGCTGCAGTACTTCGGTTGAGGCCGAACCATCAAAAGTTGCATCTGGAGTGTGTGGTGTACTTGAATCGGGGGCTCTGGATCTCGTGCTTGTCATTGGTGTTAGTTGCTGGTCTTGCTCATTAGGTAGGGAATGAACCGGATGTGAGAAATCTGCATCAGAGTCGCGTTCCCCGAACTCGTCTCCTTGCCTTGTCGTGTCGGATGAACTCGGAATAGGAAGGTAATGAACTTTAAACGAGTCTCCAACCGGTTGTGTCTCTGCTGCTGGATTTCTGCTCCATTCCCACTTCTTCTCCTCCTCGAACACTGCATCTCGTGTCACCACAACTCGTCTTGTCGCTGGATCGAACATTCGATAGCCTTTCGTATTCATATCATAACCAATGAACACCATTTGCTTGCTACGATCTGCCAACTTCGAAAGGTGCGGTGTAACTACTTTTACATGTGCAAGGCATCCAAAAATACGAAAATGATCAACACTTGGCTTGCGGTCATAGTATGCTTCATAGGGAGTTTTGCCGACGACGCTCTTTGTTGGTGCTCTATTTAGGAGATACACGGCAGTTGATACCGCTTCTCCCCAAAATTCGCCTGGGACTCCCTTGCTTTTCAGCAAGCTCCTTGCCATGCCGACCACCGTCTGATTTCTTCGTTCGACTACTCTGTTCTGCTGAGGAGAATAAGGCGCCGTGAGGTAACGCCTAATTCCCAGCAGCTCGCAGTAATTCTTGAACTCGTTTGAGGTGAACTCGCCGCCACGATCCGTGCGAAAAGCTTTCAGCTTGCTGTTTTTCTCCATTTCGGCTGCAGCTTTGACCTTCTTAAATGCCTCAAACGCTTCATCTTTATTTCGGATTAGTACCTGCCACATAAATCTAGTACAATCATCAACCAACAACAAGAAATAGCGCTTCCCTCCGTGAGTAGCAGGGGTAATAGGTCCGCACAAGTCTCTGTGCCACAGCTCAAGAGGTGACTTAGCTCGAAATTGCGCCATAGCTGGAAAAGGATTTCGGTGTTGCTTTCCAATCAAACAACCATCGCAGATGCGGTCCTCATGCTCGATTATGGGCAAGCCATGCACCATCTGTTTTTGACTTAGAATCTTCAAGGCATGAAAGTTCACATGCCCGTATCTTGCATGCCAGCGCCACGCTTCTTCTTTGCTCCTTGCCAGAAGGCATTCGGGTAGAGCTGGTGCGATGTTCAACACATATAACCGGTTCCTTGACCTGCTCACTTTTGCTAGTAGCCTTTTTGATCTGTCCAAGATAGACATTACTCCTCCTTCAATCACAACCTTGCATCCGTTCTCATCTAACTGACCAAGGCTAATTATGTTGCTCTTCAACATCGGGATGTAGTAAACATTAGTAAGTATACGATGTTCACCTGTGAAGCATTCAAATAAAACCGAACCTCTTCCTTGTATTTCTACAGCCGAGCCATCTCCAAATTTGACCGACCCTTTAATGGTTGTGTCAATTTCAGCAAATTTTTCGATACAACCGGTCATGTGGTTACTTGCGCCGGTATCTAAATACCAAGCCTTGTCTTGGGTGCTGTTAATCTTTGGCACCACCTTGTCTTCGTGCAGTAACACCTGCTCGTTCTGTATTGCGTGGTTGAGAACACAAGTTTCAGCTATCAACAGTGCCGGTTCATCATCGGTTTGTGTTGTAACAAGATTGGCCCTCTCTCTTCGGTTTGGCTTGGGACAATCTTTTGCGAAGTGTCCATATTCATTACAATTGAAACACTTAACCTTGGATTTGTCGAAGTTGCGTGGCTTTCGGTCTTCGTTAGTGCGTTCACCATTTCCTCGACCTCCGCCATATCCATGCCCGCGGCCACGACCTCTCCCGTGACGTCCTCCTCTTTTGGTGCTGCTGAAACCTTCATCTTTCTTTCCCTTTGAGCATCTTGCCTCCCACTCGGCTTGGGTAAGAAGTAGCTGTTCTCCCCCGCCCTTTGTGTGTACTCGTCCTTTAAGTCCTTCCTCAAAGGTTCTGAGGCGGCCGATTGCTTCTGAGACCGACATGTTCTCAATATCGCCAAACTGCTCGATCGTTCCGATGATTTGGAGAAATCTATCTGGAACTGCGCTGAACAGTTTTTCAACAACTTCGCTGTCGTCGAGCTTCGTGCCCAGCGAGCAGATCTCACCCACCAGCGTGGTAAGCTTCATGGAAAACTCGTTTATTGTCTCTGAATCCTCCATGTGTAACTTGTTCAGTTGCCGTTTCAGCACCTGTACGCGTGCCTTCTTGACGCGATCTTCACCAACCCGCATCTCCCTGAGTGCGTCCCAAGCCTCCTTTGCCGTCTGCTTCTCCTCGATTGCCATCATCACGTCATCTGGCACGGCTTGAGAAATGGCTACCATGGCGCCTTGATCTTTGTCATCGTCTGTGTCTCCACCTTCGATCACTGACCATACTCCTAGCGAACGCAAGATTATCTTCATCTTGACAGCCCATATGCCGTAGTTCGATTCGCTTAACGTTGGATAATGGATCGGGATTGAGGCTCCTCTTGCCATCGGTTTGACGACTGCAACTGTCTTAGATTGATCTCCTTCATTACCGGCCATTGCCTTGATAACTTGGCTCTGATACCAAATGTTGGATCTCTCTTATGATTTCTCAAATTATGCACACACTCACGGATTGAAAGAATAAAAGAAGAAACAAGCAAATAAGACACAGAAGTTTTTTTTTGTGATGCTCTCTAATCACATCGTTTTCTGATTTTCTCATATATATAGACATAATACAAAACTGCCCACTACCATTACATCCCACGTTTAGAACTCTAAAATTAGACTAACCAATTTAAACTTTCCTTAAATAACTACTACTCTATTTCCAGCAACATGCTGATTCTAAATTCTAACTTCCTAAAATATAAACCCGAAAATAGACAACCCAAACTGGAGAGAGTCCGAACAGCTGGACCCGAACTTGTGTTTGGACTCGGACTATGGACTGGACTCGGACTTGGACAACTAGATTAACTCATCATATACCATCTGACTTCATTACTAAACACCAAAGGGCCGATAAGTCAAGAGGCTCATACCAGAAATGTGCTCTGTAAGTGAATTAGGTGTAAGTGAATTAGAAAGTTGTAATATCTGTATATTCCACTAATCAACGTTACATACATATATAATGAAAGACAAATGATAAAATTAGGAAAGTAATTAATACAAATATTCACACAGCTAATTCTAAATCCACACAGCTAATATCCCTCCGACTTTCTATCTTTAACACTCCTCCTCAAGTTGGAGCGTATATGTCTAACATGCCCAACTTGTTACATATAGTATTAATTGGAGTTTTGCGAAGAGGCTTGGTTAGAATATCGGCGAGCTGAAAATCTGTCCGAACGTGAATGAGTTGAATACATGGGGGACAAGAGGATGTTCCTATGACAAGATCTCGAATCAGATGACAATCCACCTCAATGTGCTTGGTCCGCTCATGGAAGACCTGGTTCTTGGCGATGCATGGCGGCTTGATTGTCACAGTGTAGCCTCATCAAACCATCATGGCGAACACCTAGCTCGCTGAGTAAACGCTTCGTCCAAACTAGCTCACAGGATGTGTTTGCCATTGCGCGGTATTCTGACTCCGCACTGGATCGAGATATAACTGTCTGCTTCTTACTCTTCCAGGATATAAGGTTACCACCAAAGAAGACACAATATCCAGTAGTGGACCTTCGACTAGTAGGACAACCTGCCCAATCAGCATCAGTGAATGCTGCGATCCTACTATGTCCCTGATCAGAATATACGAGTCCTTTACCTGGAGATCCCTTAAGGTATCTAAGGATCCGAATAGCTGCGTCCCAGTGTGTAGTGTGCGGGGCTGACATGAATTGGCTCACTACACTCACTGGATAAGCAATGTCTGGTCGAGTAACTGTTAGATAATTTAGCTTCCCGACCAATCTCCGATATTTCTCAGGATCATGTAAGGGTGCTCCGTCATCAGGCATGAGCTTGGTCTCAGGGACCATCGGTGAGTCAACCGGTTTGCCCCCGAGCAACCCGCATTCTAAAAGCATATCAAGAACATACTTTCTTTGACAAATAAGGATCTTACCAGGAGACCGTGATACCTCAATGCCAAGAAAGTACTTGAGTTTACCAAGATCTGTAATCTGGAATTGCTCGCTCAAAAACTTCTTCAATGCCGAGATCCCTTCGACATCATCACCAGTGATAATCAGATCATCGACATATGCAACTAGGATGATGGTCTTCTCCTTTAAGTGTCTATAAAAGACTGAGTGGTCATTAGTACTCCTGGTCATGCCAAACTGACCAAGTGCCTGGGAGAGACGCCCAAACCAAGCTCGGGGAGATTGTTTCAGACCATATAGAGACTTTCGCAAACGGCAGACTTTAGAAGCCTCCTCCTGAACAACAAATCCAGGTGGCTGAGTCATATAAACCTCCTCCTCAAGAATGCCATTGAGAAATGCATTCTTGACATCTAATTGGTGCAGCGGCCAGCGGCGAATAGCAGCTAGAGACATGCAGATGCGAACAGAGGCCATCTTAGCAACGGGAGAAAATGTCTCATCATAATCAATGCCATAGGCCTGAGAGTACCCTTTTGCAACCAAGCGAGCTTTGAGTCGGTGTAGTGACCCATCAGGATGAACCTTGATCGTGAAGACCCACTTGCAACCGACTGCCTTTTTACCAGGAGGGAGAGGACAAAGATCCCATGTTTCATTTTTCCACAGAGCTGACATTTCCTCCTGCATAGCACTAAACCACCCTGGATTGTGCAGAGCCTCTGGCACATTCTTAGGAACAGAGTAACTGTCAAGGCTAGTAGTAAAGGCACGGTGATCTGTGGATAGGGCTGCGTAGGAACAGCAGCGGTCGAGAGGATATCTGGTACTGGGGCATTTACGTGGGCCTTTACGGAGGGCAATGGGAAGGTCAAGATCGGAGATTTGAGGTGGTGGGATTGGAGCAGGAATATGTGGACTAGGTGTGGTAGGGTCAGGTGCTTGTGGTGGAGATTGTGGGGATTCAGTGGTTGTGTCAGGGTCAACAGGGGATGCACAAGTCTCATGGTCCTGCATAGTCTGAACAGAGTTAGTATTAACAGGGAGATTCTTACCCCTTCGAGTATATACCTGAGTAATAGGAGGCGCAGGAGGTGTCGGTGGCACGCCACTCTCAAGGATTGAAGAAGAGTCGATGTGAACCTCAGGATATTTCAGAATAGTCATGATAGGTGGAGAATTACTAGATGTAGATAATGGACCAGATTCAGAATTTAAGGAATACGGTACAGACTCCATAAAAATAACATCAGATGAAACAAAGTACCTTTTAATAGTGGGGCTATAACATCGATAACCTTTTTGAGTGCTAGAATAGCCTACAAAGATACATCGTAGGGACTTGGGATCAAGTTTCGTACGACCTGGTCGATTATCATACACATAACAGACGCAACCAAAGATCTTGGGTGAAACAGGAAATAAAGGTGCAGATGAAAATAGGACATTATAGGGTATTGCACCATCAAGTACAGAGGATGGCATACGGTTTATCAGATAACATGCGGTTAGAACTGCATCGGCCCAGAAACGATGAGGGACATGGCCATGTATCATCATAGTGCGAGCCACCTCAAGTATGTGTCTATTCTTTCGTTCAGCCACTCCATTTTGTTGAGGTGTATAAGCACATGATGATTCATGGATGATACCATTATCAGTCGTATATTGCACAAATTCATTTGTAAAATATTCTTTGGCATTGTCACTACGAAGAGTTTTAACAGTGGTATCGAACTGAGTTTTCACAAAAGAACAAAAAGATGAAAATTTGGCAAAAATTTCTTGTCTAGATTTAATAACAAAGATCCAAGTTGCACGAGAGAAATCATCCACAAAAGTAACAAAATATCGAAAATCTGATACAGATGTAACTGGACAAGGACCCCATACATCAGAATGCACTAAAGCAAAGATACTGTTAGACCGATTAATGACTCTAGGTGGATGGGAAGCACGGACATGCTTTCCCTGGATACAGGACTCACAAACTAATTCTGAAATAAACTGAAATTCAGGACGTATCTTCTTCAACACCTGGAGAGATGGATGCCCCAACTGATAATGAACCTCCTTCGCACTACTAGTACTCAGGTATGCCACTCGCTGAGGTGAGCTCTCCATGCAATACAAACCTTTGTCCTTATATGCAGTGCCAATCAACCTGTTCGTCCCCAGTTCCTGAAAGATGCATTTAGTTGGGGTGAAGGTAATGGAGCAATATAACTGTTCTGTTATTTTGCTTACAGACATAAGGTTCTCAGGAAAAGAAGGAACATATAAGACAGATGATAAGGGCATGTTTTGTGAAATTTGGGTGGATCCAATTCCTTCTATATTGCAGGTAGAGCCATTGGCTATTTGGACAGGTGGTTGTGAGGTAGTGGCAAGGCCTGACAGTATACTTTTGTTACCAGTCATGTGGTCAGTAGCGCCTGAATCAACAATCCATGATGATTTTGATGCTATAAAACAGTTAGAAGTCATACCTGGGTGAGCTATAGTAGCCCTCGGAGTCTGTGGCTGAGAGGTCATGTCGGCACGAGAGAAGCCCAGCTGCTCGAGTCGCTGAACAAGTGTAGCAATTTCACCTGAATTGGTGTATTCGCTGGGTGATTGATCGACAGTGGCCACCTGAGCACGAGGAGGGTGTGGTGAACCTTTTGGGCGCTTTGGGCAGTCCCACTTCATGTGGCCCCACTCCTTGCAATAGCGGCACTGCACATTCTTGTTGTTACTAGAATTAGAAGTGCCCTCAGATCCTTTTCCTCCTTTCACAAATGACTGACCTGTGCTCTTACCTCTGTAAGAGTTTGCCACTAATGCTGAGTTTTCAGTAATAGGTGACGAACCAATCCCATCAGATGGAAACATTTCTCGCAGAAGATGATAGGTAGCAGACAACGATGGTATAGTTGTCTGACCAAGAAGGATCGGTCGTGCTGAGGAGTATCTGGATGACATACCTCCAATAAATGTGAGTGTATTCAGCTGCTCCCATACTGTGGCTGAATCCGCACCGAAGGGAAATAAATCACTCATCTCATCAGATAATTTCTTGAATTTGGTGAAGTACTCGGTAAGAGTTGCATCACCCTGTTCACACCTTGCATGTGCCTGAGAAACTGTGTATGCGTGTGCCATGCTGGTTCTTTTAGAATATGTGGATTGGAGATGATCCCACATTTTCTTAGTGGTCTTAAAGGTGTGTACAGTGGACAAAATATCGGGCTCCATCGCATTCCACAGAATCATGCGAATAGAGCTATCCTCAGCTTTCCAGTCTTCGGTAGCTTGTGATTCTTCCGTCAGATATTTTCCCTTTCGAAGCGAATCTAACCCAGTCACAACAAAGGTGGACCATTGTTCCCAGTTGGAGCTAGAGAGGTTAACAGGAATTTTCAGTTGCTGAATGGATATCGATTGTGGAACCATAGGTGCAATTTGAGTGACAGGTTGTTTATCCATTAAAACAATTCTAGACAGAACCAGAGTAGCAGAACCAGAGTAGCAGGTTGTTTATAGAGAAAACAAAAAAAAGGGGATCCGAACTATTTCTGTTTGGAGAGTGACTGACTGAGGATCCGAACTATTTCTATTTGTTCTCCCGAAGAAAGAAAGAGAAAGGTCCGAAGAGAGATAGAAAGAGGGGTCGGTACCGAAACTACGGTGGGGAGGGCTCGATGAGGACGACGGAGGCAGCACGGAGCGGTGCGGAGCGGCGTACACAGGAAGGCAGCACGGAGCGAGAGGAGCAGAGAGGTCAGCACGGAGTGGAGCGGAGAGGAGCAGAGAGGAGAGGATCGGCGAGCAGCACCGGGTGGAGTGAAGGGCAGCACGGGGCGGAGCGGAGGGCAGTGCGCAGCGGAAAGCAGCGCTGAGCACAGTGGCGCGTACGAACGGCGGAGCAGAGCCGACTGCCGTGGATCTGACGAAACCCTAGCCGCCTAGGGTACAGAAGCCTGACCTGGCTCTGATACCATGTAAGTGAATTAGAAAGTTGTAATATCTGTATATTCCACTAATCAACGTTACATACATATATAATGAAAGACAAATGATAAAATTAGGAAAGTAATTAATACAAATATTCACACAGCTAATCCTAAATCCACACAGCTAATATGCTCCATTTTCACCTGATTTTGAAAGAACAATCCTCACCAAATCTTGTGTCATTTTGGGGACACCATTCCATCTGTAACCATCCCATGGACCAGACCGATAAATTATGTCAGAACCCCTAAAAGTAATCATTTCGTACCTTCTAGATGGGTCCAATTTCCGAACATATTGTCCAGGGGAAGGATCACTTCCAGTAAGGTTCCAAGAAGAGAGTTGATTTTCAAGTATCGAATCTAACAACTTCATATACCCAAGTGGTACATAGGGCAATTGGGTGTCAGTGAGTTGGTATAAACTCTGCCACAAAAGCTTTCCTGTGTTGGTGTCATTAACTACAAGAAGCCCAGAATCAAGGAGACAAGCTTGAGGTTCTCCTCTGCTGAACTGACTACCCGTAGACCATACATCATAGCCTGTGCTATCTCGGAGGAAAAGGGTTCCATCTGGGGTCAGGTAAAGCATTCCAGTCCCATTGATGATTGGACGGTCCCCATTGGCAACCCAGACAACCGTCTTATGAGGATCAGTGTTCCAAATTCCAAGATATTGGTTCTTGGAATTTTTGGTGTTGAAGAAACCCAACTCAAATCTCCCATTATATGAACTTAGGAGCTCATTATCTTGTAGCACCTCACTTGCATTTAGTGTATTCCCTGCAGTTAATTCTTTGCTATAAAAGGCAATAAAAAGAATGTGGAGTGACTTTGTGCAATGATAAATTTAGGTTACCCCGCTCCATTACACAAATTCAATCAGAATAGATTAATGAAGCATACTATATTGTAAGAGATTTGCTATTTTAAATTAATCTTTACATTGACAAAAGTAAATAGGGCCCATATATATAGTCATGAGCTTTGTACAAGAATTACAAAGAACAGAATTGGACAGGTCTAGTTATGTGGTTCATTTGAAGGTAGGGAGTCAATGTATGTCTGGTGAAGGACAAATATAATGAACAACTTACATGGAAAAACGACTTACCAATCTATATATAAATACAAAATATAGGAAAGACAGGGATATATATAATTAGGAGTAATTACACAAAGGCTTACATTGTCAAGTACCTCCATGTAATGTTCCACACCTCAAAATGCACACTTTTTTCAACCAGAATGAACACTTGTCTTTATTAAAATGATTCTTTAAACCTAAATAGACAGTTGCCTGTTAACAACTCCCACATACTTTGACTTAGTTAAAAAGTATTTTTACAGTTGTCAAGAACTGTTGTTGTATCTGAATTCCACCTAATGTGCACTTCTATCAAGCTAGGAATGAAATCTCTTTTCAGCTTGATTGTGGACAATTTAAACCAAAATTAAACCATCTCCCTTAGGAGTATCCCAAATATAAATGTGATCTACCAGGAGTTAGTATAGAAGTGGGAAGGTTTAACACAGAGAGTTAAAAGAGGTCAACAGATGTTATTATTCACTGTTGATTTACAAAAAATCTAAAAGGCAAAAGAAGAGTCTTCCGTGCTTTGGTTTCAAATATTTATTGTATAAATTTCAAACTTTGATTTAAGGAGCTCAGTAAATTAGATATATAATGAATTTATAGAATATTAATTTTTATTATTTTTGGAACTTTTTCTACCATTTTTTATGATTTACGAAAAATGGCAAAAAATAACTTAAAAATAATAGAAAATTGTCAGTGTTCCGATATACTGTTTAAAATTTATTATCCAACTTGGGTTGAAATGTAACGATTGATCATGTGATAAGTATCTTATATATATATATATATATATAGAGTATGGCTAATTTGCTGCTGGCAGCATTTCAGCCAGCTGCTGCCGAGGGCATATCTGCCATACTGATGTTCAAACAACAAATCCAAACCGTTAGATGTTCAATCTATATTAAAATCTACTTGGAGACCAAATTTTACATTTTTTTGGAATTTTTTTACTATTTATTAAGCCACTTTGAAAATTGCTGATCCGGGTGAACAGTAAAAACAGTGCAACCAAATTCTAAACCATGTGATCAGCAATTTTCAAAGTGGCTTAATAAATAGTAAAAAAATTCCAAAAAATATAAAATTTGGTCTCTAAGTAGATTTTAATATAAATTGAACATCTAACGGTTTGGATTTGTTGTTTGAACATCAGTATGGCAGATATGCCCCCGGCAGCAGCTGGCCGAAATGCTGCCAGCAGCAAATTAGCCATACTCTATATATATATATATATATATATATATATATATATATATATATGAGTGAGGCTACGGTGCTATGCATAGCACGGATTGGGTCCGTGCTACGGCTCAAAATTTGACTTTTCAAAATCCTAACGGTCGATCCGAACCGTTCAACTTGATTATAAAATGAATATGTACTTGCAAACCAAATTTTACATTTTTTGAATTTTTTTACTATTTTTTTAGATAGGTTGTTTTTGGATGGTCCAGAATGTTCAGATCAAGTGATTTCGAAAAAATAGTAAAAAAATTCGAAAAAAATGTAAAATTTGGTTTGCAAGTACATATTCATTTTATAATCATGTTGAACGGTTCGGATCGACCGTTAGGATTTTGAAAAGTCAAATTTTGAGCCGTAGCACGGACCCAATCCGTGCTATGCATAGCACCGTAGCCTCACTCATATATATATATCTACACACGCAGATCCAAAAGACCAAAACCAAACTAGTGCAAAGAATCCAAGTGCTCTCGAAGTACCATATAATTAGGTGCAAACCAGGAGAATAACACAAATTAAGAACAAAAATGAAGCATAACTAAAAAGCATACCTTTGCCATCAACAGTGATGAAAAACAGCATTAACGTTGCAATTAAGAGCCCTATTCGATCCATCTTCTCCGACGATCTTCTCGGTTGATATGGTACCTTTGTACTTTGTAAACTAGCAATATACTCTCACTTTCTATTTGTGTGAATACCAATTCCACTTAGTCAATGTACTTCAATTAGAATAGGAAGTGAGAAATGGTCAAGTAGTAGTTAAGTCTGAGGTCAAAATGGGAAATGAGATTTTTTTTTTAAAAGCTTAATTGAACAATGCTAATAAAAATATATATAGTTTCAATGTCACTCTTATTTACCGTTCATATGTTTATTGCAAATGACCTATCATCTCTAATTAAAAAATAACCTCACTGAAACAGAAAATGCAAATTAAAAAGAAAATTGCTCCAATACACCAAACGGGTTTCATATAACTTTTTTATTCTAATTGCACCATTTTACTAAAATCTGTAATACTTTCATGTATTTACTTCCCTGAAATTAGTTATTTTCCCTTCTAAAATTCAAAATATCAAATTTACCCTTTTAAATTTCAAACTCACAAACTTACCCAATTCATTGCCTTTTTGTATTAACACATTTCAATTTATAAAGTTTATATTTATCCTATATTAAAAATATAAAAAATTGTAGCATGTATAAAAGACCAAATTATTTAGTTTGTGAGGGTAAATGATTAATTTTCTCTACTTTTAACGCATAAATAATGATATTTAGGTATATACTTGTGTGTGCGTCACAAGTAGGGAACGTCGTCACAAACTGGCCAATTAGAAGACGTAATAAATCATAAACATGCTACATATTTTTTATTTTTTTAATGAAGGGTAAATTTAAAACATTATAAATTTAAAATGAGTTTTAATAGGAAAGACGATATATTGGATAAATTTATGAAATTTTGAAATTTAAAAGGATAAATAAGATATATTCAATTTAAGAAGGGAAAATACGTAATTTCGATGCTTTTTTAGGATATAAATGAAATTTCCCTATAAATAAAATATTGGGATAATATGAGTAGACAAGGAGTTATTAATATTACTAGTATCGTGCCCGTGTGTTGCAACATACCATATCATAAGAAAAAAAGATTCATAAAAATGACATATTTTCATAAAAATAGACTAAATATAACAAATAACGTTCCTTAAATGACATCTACATATAAATAAAATTGCTTAAATGACACATTAAATGACATATATGTTTTTTTTTATCTTTTTGAAATATTTTCATTAAAAAATCTCATATAAAATGACATATTAAATTACAAATAATATTCTTTAAATGATATAAAAAATTGAAAGGAATGAAGACATGACCAATTAATTATCAATCATTTAAAAGTTTCCTGAAACAACATTTAAAAAATGGAAATAAATCAGGACTAATCACAAAAATAATACAATTTGCATATGACAAGTGCGAGTCTAAATAAATTTGGACTTCGTGTAAAAAAAACATCAATTCCACTTAGTCAATGTACTTCAATTAGAATAGGAACTGAGAAATGGTCAAGTAGTAGTTAAGTCTGAGGTCAAAATGGGAAATGAGATTTTTTTTTTAAAAGCTTAATTGAACAATGCTGATAAAAATATATATAGTTTCAATGTCACTCTTATTTACCGTTCATATGTTTATTGCAAATGACCTATCATCTCTAATTAAAAAATAACCTCACTGAAACAGAAAATGCAAATTAAAAAGAAAATTGCTCCAATACACCAAACGGGTTTCATATAACTTTTTTATTCTAATTGCACCATTTTACTAAAATCTGTAATACTTTCATGTATTTACTTCCCTGAAATTAGTTATTTTCCCTTCTAAAATTCAAAATATCAAATTTACCCTTTTAAATTTCAAACTCACAAACTTACCCAATTCATTGCCTTTTTGTATTAACACATTTCAATTTATAAAGTTTATATTTATCCTATATTAAAAATATAAAAAATTGTAGCATGTATAAAAGACCAAATTATTTAGTTTGTGAGGGTAAATGATTAATTTTCTCTACTTTTAACGCATAAATAATGATATTTAGGTATATACTTGTGTGTGCGTCACAAGTAGGGAACGTCGTCACAAACTGGCCAATTAGAAGACGTAATAAATCATAAACATGCTACATATTTTTTATTTTTTTAATGAAGGGTAAATTTAAAACATTATAAATTTAAAATGAGTTTTAATAGGAAAGACGATATATTGGATAAATTTATGAAATTTTGAAATTTAAAAGGATAAATAAGATATATTCAATTTAAGAAGGGAAAATACGTAATTTCGATGCTTTTTTAGGATATAAATGAAATTTCCCTATAAATAAAATATTGGGATAATATGAGTAGACAAGGAGTTATTAATATTACTAGTATCGTGCCCGTGTGTTGCAACATACCATATCATAAGAAAAAAAGATTCATAAAAATGACATATTTTCATAAAAATAGACTAAATATAACAAATAACGTTCCTTAAATGACATCTACATATAAATAAAATTGCTTAAATGACACATTAAATGACATATATGTTTTTTTTTATCTTTTTGAAATATTTTCATTAAAAAATCTCATATAAAATGACATATTAAATTACAAATAATATTCTTTAAATGATATAAAAAATTGAAAGGAATGAAGACATGACCAATTAATTATCAATCATTTAAAAGTTTCCTTAAACAACATTTAAAAAATGGAAATAAATCAGGACTAATCACAAAAATAATACAATTTGCATATGACAAGTGCGAGTCTAAATAAATTTGGACTTCGTGTAAAAAAAACATCAATTCCACATAGTCAATGTACTTCAATTAGAATAGGAAGTGAGAAATGGTCAAGTAGTAGTTAAGTCTTAGGTCAAAATGGGAAATGAGAATTTTTTTTAAAATGCTTAATTTAACAATGCTGATAAAAATATATATCGTTTCAATGTCACTCTTATTTACCGTTCATATGTTTATTGCAAATGACCTATCATCCCTAATTAATTTGGTTGATAATACCTTATTCAATGTATACTTTAAAGTACATAAAAAATAACCTCACTGAAACAGAAAATGCAAATTAAAAAGAAAATTGCTCCAATACACCAAACGGGTTTCATATAACTTTTTCATTCCGATTGCACCATTTTACTAAAATCTGTAATACTTTCATGTATTTACTTCCCTAAAATTAGTTATTTTCCCTTCTAAAATTCATAATATCAAATTTTCTCTTTTAAATTTCAAACTCACAAACTTACCCAATTCATTGTGATACGTCCTATCTCGGGAGATGAGGCCGTATGGGAGATTGGGCTGAATTGGGCTCGCCCTACCAGAGGATGGCAGGCCGAGGTATAAATCGAGTTGAAAACTCGGGGTGGATTGTGAGAGATTCGGACTCTGACCTGTATGATCTCTCTCTTAGTTCAAAGTTGCGTCCTCTGTTTCCTGGGGCTTACTGCCTTATATAGTCCAGCCATAACCGCCATCTCGGGCGTTTATGGGGGAACGTGGGCAGTTATGTCGTCCGTTATTGGGACGTGGGCATTAAACCAGCCGTTTCTGGGACGTGGTCATTAAACCAGCCGTTTCTGGGACGTGGGCATTAAGCTAGCCGTTTCCACGGCTATCCCGTATATCGGTTGGCCTTAACCTCTATTCGGGTCATATACTTTTGAGGCCTCCGAGTTGGGCCCCGGTTTAGTGAATCTTTGGGCTTTTTCATATGACGTCGGGTTGGCCTTGTAAAGGTCCGAATCCCAGTCTTTCATGGCCCAGTTTGGAACAAGTAAAAGGGCCTGTGGAACATGGCCCTATCATTAGCCCCCGAAGTCGGAATGCATCGGCGAGATGCTTTCGACTTGAAGGTGAATAACTCGTAAAACACGGTTTCTATTACCGACATTTGTATATTAGTCGAGCTGTAATAACTCGTGTGTGGCATATGTCGGATACATGTCTTGTTACAAGCGACAATGTGTTATCATATACCTATCTCGGTATACATCCGACGGTTAATGTGTTAATATACGTACCATTTTTTTTTTTGTTAGGCGCCCACCGTGGGGCAAGTAAGATGGTGTCCGAGTTAGAATTTGACGAGGAAAATGGTATCCGAGTTGGTCAAAAAATGAAAGAAGCGAAACATAGAAGTTATAAGTAATCATTGATATTTCAAGAACAGAACAAGTCGAAATATAAGAAAACATCGAAATCATACAACGCCTCGATCTAGTAAAACATCGAAATCATACAACGCCTAATTAGACTAAACATGAGACATGATATTATATAGTGCCTGGAAGAATATTTCCACCATGGGCGCTATGTCTGTCATGTCACGCCTTCCATGCACCGTGATAGCCATGTTCAGCTAAAAGACGAGGGTGATGTCGCTTTTCTAAGTTGAAAATCACACTTACACCATCTCATTGTCGGTATCCTCAAAGAGGTTATCCGATATGAGCTCGGGTTCAGTGGCGGTGTACAACGTTGGACCTCCGGTATTGCGTGATAAACACCCGGGACATTTCCAAAACCGGCGACGAGGGTCTGACCGACCTTGGATGTCGTAATGGGTGAAGCAACTCCACTCATGGCACCCCCGACATTTCACCATCTCGTGCTTGTCTTCTTTGGTACGGCAGATAATGCACCTACGCAACTTGGGCTCGAGATCGAATTTATAAATGTCGTTCTCGTCTTCCTTGGTGAACGAGGGTGCGTTAGCAAGGGTGAGGTCAAGAAGGTCACCGATTTGGAGGTCCTCATTCGCGAGCATCCAATCCAAATCTTTTTCGGGAAAATGTTGGAGGAGGGTCCATTTCTCAGGCCGAGATAGGGCCCGTATTGTGTCCCGAGAACGTCGAGGATTAGGGGGAGGTGTGTTGTGGCCGTGCCTTGATGGTTGGACATCGCGACTATGACCATGATCAAGGGGTGTTTTGTTTTTGGAAACAACTCCCTTGAAAGGCATCTCGGAAGTAGATGGGTGAAAAATGATAAGAGGTAAAGAGTGAAATGTGCCTTTTACCGTATGGTGACTCTGGTATTTATAGTCGTTAGGGGAAAGGTTGCCATAAATAAGCGTGGGCCATATTGCCTAAATAGGTAGCCGCCAGCTACTAGCCATAAATGTCATTGGGCAGTGTGCCTCGTTAATGAGATGACAGGCTTTCGGCATTCCCGAGATGGTCAAATTGACTCGCATTAGACATCATTAAGTAATAAAATGTTTATGCAAAACATATATTAATCAAAACAGCATGAGATAGAAATCTCGGCTAAGTTTACTACATAGGCATATATGTAAAGTTAAAAAGTTAACATCGAATTAAAAACAAAAGGCGGGCTATTTCCGCGATATTCTATATATTGCTAAGGCTATTCATGGCGGGAGCGTTTAGCTCGGCGTTCTTGATCCGAACAACTTTTGCAGGTGAAGGATGTGAAGTGGGGATCCTCATGGTTCCGAGGTGATCGGCGAGCGAGACACTTGGGGTGAAAAGCTTCTTCACATCCATTACAATGGAACATGTGGCGAAAGTTTCCTCGGGTTTGGCAAACGGCACATCTATCCCAGGCTAATGGGTCGTCCTCCTCTTCCTCGAGGTCATTTGGGAGTGGCTCGATGCAGACGTCAGGGTTCTTATGTGGAAGAGATGGGTGTAAGGATGGATTGTCATCATTCTCCTTTTTAACCTCGCCAGTCATGAATTTGTTACTTGTCATCGTGTTATAATCCGAGGTGGAAAGGATAGTTGTGAATACTGGGTGTCTCGTTAAAGGGAGACGGAAGGATTATTTATAGTATACCGGTATTAATTACGTGACGCCTCGTCTTCCGTTACCCGCCGTCAGCCATCAAATCAGTCGTCAAATCGGTCAGGGGTACGGGGTTACGGCGCAATCCTTGCGTGACACCTGGCGCGCATCAGCTCGGTAAGAGCTCGAAACACAGGAATCGAGGCGTCGTCATGATGAAAGGTGGTCACGCGACGTTTCGAGGCCTTGTTTCGAAATTCGTGCAAGTATTGAGTGGGAAAATATGGACCCTTATATATATACACTCCGGCCCGAGCCATCATTCGTTATCGTTTATTTGGAGCAAATCAACCTCGGAGCCATATTTACGAGTAATCTTGATTATAGCAGAGGGAGTTCAGAGTTGTCAGATAACGTCGGAAAATACGTCGGACGAAGACCGAGTTACGAAGGAATCTTACTACAAGGTAATCCTTCATCACCTCGGTAGTCGATTTTGTATTGATTAATTTTATAGTAAATTGTATAATTATTGCCGAGGTCAACAGTAATGTAATGACCACATAGGCATGGTAATGTTGCCAACCTAACGAGTAAAGACCTAACTAGTGCAATCGATTTGTATGTGATAAGTCGGTAAATATGATACCTTTAGAAATAACAAATAACGGTGACCTAAGCCAACCCTGTTTCTTCGTAAATTTAGACATGGCCGAAGAGCAGGAAGGATCTCGGGACCAATCTCCTGGTGATTCAGCAGAGTTGTCCCCAATATCGCGTCAATCTTTCCGTCCAGGTAGGGGCAAGAATCTTTTTGGTATGTCTCCCCCTCACCCTGATGCCTTGCCAGAAGATTGTGAGGAGCAGTATGGCGAAGGGAATGAGGAAAATGTTGAAGGCTCACCTCGTGGCGAACTCATAGTGGCCCAAGCGGGGACATCGCACGGATCCTCGAAGCCTAGAAAGAAAAAGGCAAAGAAAGAGGTCGTGTAGCTAGACAAGAGAAGGGGAAAGACGCTGCAGTAGAGGAACCAGAACCTGAGCCTAAGAAGCAAAAAACTCAGTCCGATATTGTATTGGTGACATCCCAAGTCGTTCCAAAGGAGCCTTCGCAAGCCACGGTTGACGCTGCTGAAGCAAATTTAGGAAGAATTATCGACGAAGCAGCTGGTGACGTGTGGGATCCCGCAGAGGAACATAAGGCGTTCCTTGAGTCAAAGATTTCTGAGCGAGGGCGACATACCGGGTTTGTGTGGGGGACTGGGATTTCTCAGGGATTCCCAGACAGCTTTTTAGGCTATCTTCCTGGGTATACGCGGATGCAAGAAGAGGAAGATCATCCCGAGGTCCGGGCCGCGTATGCTCGGGAAACGTTTAGACTCACCACTACTCAATATCAAAAGAAGTGGGCTGAGGAGAATCCTGATCAAGTCGTGGGCCAGGTATTGAGGTCGTTGCATGACGCCGGGGTGTACTTTGGGTTCCTCAAGGATTCACTTGATAGTAAAAAGCGCAGTGCTCTTGTTGTCACAGTTGATCAAGAGGCACTTAATAAGGCGATTTTAGAGAGGAACCATTTTTTACAACTAGCGCAGCAAAAAGATAAGGAAAAAAGGGTGGCCACCGGCCAAGCCGCCGTGAACTTGGCAAAATATGAACTTGCCTGCATCACGGGTAGGAAGGCCGATGTCGAGCGTAAGGATAACGAGAAGAAAGCAAAGCGTTATAAACGCAAAGTTGAAAAGTATAAAGAGGAGATCGAGGATCTGAAATCCAAGCTCGAGGTCCAAACCAAGGAGTTGGAAGAAGCGAGATCGGAGAATGCCCATATACGAGATGAAGCGCGGGACTTGCCAAGAAAACATCTCAGCAAGTTCTTAGGCAGCCACGCCTTCGCACAAGTCGTTCCGTGTGCGGTGAAAGATATGATGACGCATACCGTATATGGTTATCTTAAAATGATGGGGGGTTTTTATCCGTTTAAACCCGAGCATGTCGGGTTTACGGCAGTGGAGCCGGAAAATCTCGTGATCAGGGATCTGTCTAGCTATGGTTGGGACGAGGAGAAGGATGTACTTTTGAACCCGGATGGCTCTCTATTCAAGGAGGAACTCCAACTCGAGAATCATCCTTCAGCGGGCATTGTTCACCCTTGGCCTAAAGACAAATGGCCTGAACATCTCGATCTTCCTGATGTTGCCCCTGAAGCGGAAATTGAAAACTTTCCTTCTGATGCTTCGTCCGAGGGGGGAGAGGATGATACCGAGATAAGGGATTTCGAAGGAGATGTCGAGGTGGAGGTTGCCGATGAGGAACAAGAAGATGAAGGAAATACCTCTCATCGTAATGAAGGAGATACCGCTCCCTCAGAGGCGAAGCTTCTTACTCCTTGTAAGTAAGGTCTATAATCGTAATCACCGAGATGTTGGATTTATGCCTATCCGTACTAATCGTTCTGTTTTGTTTGTAGGAAGGACCATGTCGTGCTTTGGAAGAAACACCGGCCTATGTAATGTATTTGTACCCCCGAGATGTGGGGGATTTAAAGCTGTTGTACTGTGCACTGTTTTTATTTGCACCCCCGAGATGTGGGGGTTATAACAGAACTTTTTGTAACACAATATTTGATACCCCCGGGATGTGGGGGTTTAACAGAACAGTTAGATGTAACTTGTATCTTTTAATCGTATGTTTCTTTGCCCGAGGTTGATTTCTTTTCTTTCAACTTTATCTCGGTTGTATGCTTTGATTTTCAAGTAAAGCATACCTGATAGTATATCCTTGCCCCCCTTTTTTTTCTTTATTTTTGACAGAAATGGTCAATGTGTGGGGACGTGTACGTCGCGCAAACGTATGCGTTACCCCGAGGAGTTTTCGATAAATGTTCGCGACATAATAAAAGTCATGTTACTGGTTTTACAGTCGTCGTCCCTTAGGACTGCATTAATTTATGTCGCGTATGTCGGGATTTTAACCAAGACATCTTTCGTTGCCTTAGCTTTCGTTCATATATCTCGGACCCAATACACAAAACACAATTGTAAATAATATCATATATATTGATAAATGCTTAGCACCATACAAAAATTGTATCGTGGTCTAAGTGAATACATGAAAAGAAAACAAAGACTTATCTCGCCCTGAGTATCTCACGGTAATAAAATAAAAATGACATACACTAAGTGTAAAATTTACGGAGATGGCAAGTGTTCCATGGACGAGTTAGTATGAAACCACTCGGGTCTTCCAATTCATAAGCGCCTTTACCTCGCGGGCGAATGATCTTAAAGGGACCTTCCCATTGAGGAGCAAGTTTGCTGACATGTTTGCCAGTCGCTTCCACAGTTTTGAGTACCAAATCGCCCGGCTGGAATTCCCGGGGTACCACGTGTTTGTCAAATGCACGTTTAACCCTACGTTGATACTCCATTGTGTGGATGCGGGCCTTCTCCCGACCTTCTGTGATGAGGTCGAGTTCCGCGATGCGTGTGTCGTGGTTGTTGTCAGTGGAATATGTCAAAGTACGGAGAGATGGTTCCATCATTTCAGATTGGAGTGACTGCTTCCATGCCGAACACCAGAGAGTACGGAGTTTGCTGTGTGGCTTCTCTAGGTGTGGTACGGTAGGCCCATAGAATTCCATCAAGTATGTCGGGCCAATTCTTCTGTTTTCGACAACTTTCTTCTTGAGGCCATCCAGAATAGTGCGGTTTGTGACCTCGGCTAAACCATTGCTAGCAGGGTGGCTGACCGAGGTAAAGTTGTTCTGAATGCCTAGGTTGGAGAGGAACGTCATGGTGCGTGCGGCGTTGAACTGCGTACCATTGTCCGAGATGAGAGCATGTGGTATGCCAAAACGACAAATGATGTTCCGCCAAATAAACTTTTCTGTTGTTGCGGCAGTGATAGTGGATAACGCTTCGGCTTCGACCCACTTAGTAAAATACTCGACGGCTACAATAATCCAACGGCGCTGTCCAACAGCTTTGGGAAATGGCCCGACTATGTCTATTCCCCATAAGTCAAAAGGCCAAGCTCCCGAGATGGATATCTGATCGTAAGCTGGGATATTGCTCAACTTGCTGTGGTATTGGCATCGCTCGCATTTTCAGACTAGGTTTGCCGCATCATGTTGCATGGTTGGCCAGTAAAAGCCAGCTCTGAGGATTCGTTTGGCAAGAGTTTTCGCACCCTGATGGCTGCCGCAGATGCCTTCATGTACCTCAGATAGCATTTTGGAGGCCATCTCCTCATTGATGCATTTAAGCCAAGGTCGTACGTACCCCCGTTTGTAGAGTTGATTGTTGAATACATAGTACATTGGTGCGATCCTTTTCAAACGTTGGGCTTCCAACTGATCGGTGAGGAGAACCCCGGTGTTAAGGAAATTCCACATCGGGGTGAACCAGGACTCACCGGGTTCACCGATGGTGAGTATGGTCACTGTATCAAGGTTGATGCTGGATTCAGGAACATCCATAACAATCACGGGCCGATCTTTGTCAAGGTTGCCCGCGGCGCCAAGTTTGGACAAAGCGTCGGCTTGGCAGTTCTTGTTGCGCGAGACATGTTGGATATCAACCTCGTCGAAATGGCTTTTGAGCAAGTGAAACTGCTATCGGTACTTGCGCAACTTCTCGTCCATAACTCGGCATTCATCGTTTATCTGTTTGACCGCTAACTCGGAGTCACTACGAAGATGAACCTCGCGGGCGCCCAATTCTTTAGCTAGTTTAAGGTCTGCTATCATGGCTTCATATTCCGCGGTGTTGTTTGTTACTGGGAATTGAAAATGGAGAGCATAATTCAAGGTTTCCCCGTGGGGACTTGTGAGTGATACCCCAGCTCCAGCCCCCTGTAATGAAGAGGCGCCATCGACATGGATAGTCCATCATCCTTCAGACTCGGGAGGAACGCCGGAATATTCGGCGATAAAATCAGTGAAGATTTGCGATTTCAGAGCATTTTGCGGGTGGAACGAAACATCGAACTCAGATAACTCAAGCGCCCAAGCTAACAATCGGCCGGATGAGTCAAAATTCGAGAATGCCTTTTTGAGCGGGATTCCGGTGTATACTTTGATGGAGTGAGATTGAAAATAAGGCCGCAGTTTTCTAGCGGCGATGACAAGAGCATATGCTGCCTTCTCAATCTGGGAATACCTTGTCTCAGCATCCCGAAGTACATGGGAGACAAAATATATTGGCTTCTGGTCTCGTCCTTCTTCCCGGACAAGGGCGGCACTGACTGCGTGACCCGAGGTTGCCAGGTACATTACTAGAACATCGCCCGTGGATGGTCTGCTGAGACATGGTGGATTAGCGAGATATGCTTTAATTTTCTCGAAGGCCGTTGCACACTCCTCCGTCCATTCAAACTTTGCGGATTTGCGCATGGCTTTGAAGAAAGGGAAACATACGTCCCCGGATCTCGCAATAAACCTATTGAGGGCGGCCAACTTGCCTGTGAGAGATTGCAACTCTTTGAGGTTTCGTGGTGGTTTCATATCAAGGATGGCTTGTGATTTTGAGGGATGGATCTCAATGCCTCGCATGGAAACCATGAAGCCAAGGAACTTACCACCAGTCAAGCCGAAGAAAATCTTCTTTGGATTGAGTTTCATGCTGGCTGAGTTTAGTGTCGCAAAGGTTTCTCGAAGATCTCGGATATGGTCGAGATCGGACATACTCTTAACAAGTAAGTCATCTACATATGCCTCTACATTCCGTCCAATTTGCTCATGAAACACAGTGTTGACCATGCGCTGGAAAGTGGCCCCGGCGTTGCGCAACCCGAAAGGCATGACCCGGTAGCAATATAGACCCGAGCTGGTGGTGAAGGCGGTCTTTTCCTCGTCGTCTTGGTTCATCCGGATTTGATTGTACCCGGAGAACGCGTCCATGAAGCTGAGATATGCATGTCCTGAGGTGGAGTCGACCAGTTGGTCAATTTTGGGCAAAGGGAACGGATCCATGGGGCATACCTTGTTGAGATCAGTGTAATCGATACACATACGCCAATCACCATTGGACTTCTTGACAAGCACGGAATTGGCTGTCCATTCAGGACACTCGACATTTCTGATAAAACCAGCATCCAGCAGTTTCTGTACTTCGCGTTTCACGGCTTGCTGCCTTTCATCCCCCATATTGCGCTTCTGTTGTCTAACTGGCTTTGAATCTGGCTTAATGTGCAATCGGTGCTCAGCTATGGACCTCAGAATTCCTGGCATGTCGGCTGCAGTCCAAGCGAAAACAGATTGGTTTTCTTGGAGGAATTTGATCAGTTCTTCTTTGGCCTGCCCCTGGATTGCTTTTCCGATGTTGAGTGTTTTGCCACCACCTAATCGAGTTGGTCGACTTCGTCTGCCGGTTCGAGGGAAGCTTTTTCTTTAGCTTTATCAACCGGATCTAATGTAAGGTTTGTGTTTGGAGGTAAAAAGTCAGTACTTGAATGCAACCGCTGTTGGTTGGTTTTTGTGCTAGACTGATCTACCTGGTGGACAGAGCCTCCTTGACCCTGAACAGACGTCATGTAGCATTCACGTGCTACCTGCTGTTGGCCACTCTCTTCCCCTATCCCGTTATCAGTGTGAAACTTGATTTTGAGGTGGGAAGGGGAGATGATGGCGCCGATTTTGTTCAAGGTCCCCCTTCCCAGGATCGCATTATACGCAGAGGGAGCGTTGACGATGAGGAAATCCACCATGACTTCTACTGTTCGAGGAGATGTGCCGAATGTCACTTTGAGGGGCATCATTCCCCGAGGTTGAAGGGTATCTCCCGTGAAGCCTATCAAGGGTGAGATATGATGTTGGAGGGAGCGAGTGTTGAGGCCCATTTGCGTGAAGTCGGATAAATACAGGATGTCTGCTGAACTTCCCGTATCGACTAATACCCTCTTAACTCGGTGTGTGTTAATCTTGAGATTCAACACCACGGGGTCATCGTGTGGGCTAGAAATCTCACCTAGGTTCTTCTCGGAGAAAGATATCACTTCCTCAGGTCGAGGTCGCTTTTTATCGGTCTCGACCTGGAGAATAGTGGGGTAAGGTTTTCGATTGTCGCGAGGTAAGATTTTTCGGATGGTCCCTCGATGGCCACCACTGATCACATTGATGACAGGACTGTTCTGCCGCTCCTGGCGCCTATTCTCGGGGCCATCCCGGGGTTGGGGGCCGGCTTTCCCAACTCGGGGTCCAGTATAGTCCTGTCTGTAAGGGATGAGTTTCTTAAAAATCTTACCTTTGCCATTGTACTTCCTGGAGAATTTTCTGAAGAAGTCGGGATTGATGAACTCGACCAGCTTACCCTCCCTGGCTAGTCTCTCCAGGATGTCTTTGAGTTGAAGGCAATCCGCAGTGGAGTGTCCATTGAATCTGTGGTACTCACACGTCTTGGAGTTATCTTGTACCGTGAAGATGCCTTCAGGCAATGGTGGAGGGAGGTCGAACATGCCTTCTATGATGTTGTACATCTCATGTCGCTTCTTGGTGAGAGGTGCATATCTCACGAAGTGTTGGCGGTATCCCTCGGTGCCAGTTTTGTGTTCTTGCTCGGTCGGACTGTTGGGTTGGTTTCTCCGAGGTTCTCTTTGGTTGCGAAACCTGTCCTGAGCTGGTTGTTTGTTCGTCAAATGTCGGGGAGACCGAGACCTAGGTCT
The DNA here is from genome assembly GCA_028015225.1 of Carex myosuroides. Taxonomy (NCBI): domain Eukaryota; kingdom Viridiplantae; phylum Streptophyta; class Magnoliopsida; order Poales; family Cyperaceae; genus Carex; species Carex myosuroides. The sequence continues at coordinate 13,782,962 of CM051491.1, read as the reverse complement.
CGTGGGACTCCCGTTATCATCCTCGGCACGGATGTAACCCTCCGCGAAGGTGACAAACTCCCTTAGAGTGGTCATCTTTTTCATGTGGGCTTCATAACGCAAAGTGCCCGGACCTCCTTTGCGAAGTCCTTTTTTGATGGCAGCTAGGGCGAATTCCTCATTGAGGTTCTGAATTCGCCGAGATGCTTGTATAAAGCGATTAACAAACGCACCCGTTCTTTCGCGCTGTCCTTGAACAATATCCAACAGCATCTCGCACGTCGCTGGTGGTGGTTTGATAATCGTGTACCTTTCCAAGAATAGTTTAGCGAAGTCCTCAAATTTGTTGATGGACCTCCTGCGTAATGTCATGTACCAGTCCCACGCTTCTCCAGTCAAGCAAGTGGTGAAGACTCGGCACATGATGGCATCTGTGGCTCCAAGAAGGCGGAGTCGTTCGAGGAACCCGTACACAAAGTTGTGCGGATCCTGTGTATCTCCACTACCCCGGAAGCTGGGAAGGGTTGTCGGGTACTTGAAGTCTGTCATTGATTGGCGGTAGATGTCTCGTGACAGAGGGCCATCCTCGATTCCCATAGGCCGAGAGTAGGCGCCTGTCTTTTGGGATTCGAGTTCGGCTAGTTTGGCCGCAAGTCTGGTTTGGATCAGTTCTTCGACTTGGGCCATGTTAATGCCTTGGGGAGGGGTAGGTGATCGTCGATTCCTTCTTCGATCATCCCGGCGAGTCCTATCCCGACCTCGGGGTGGACTTCGTTCGCGTTCCCTATGGGAGCGAGATTGTTCTCGGCGAGATGGTCTGGGTCCTCTGCCATGATTGGCTGATTCTTGTTCGTTATTGTGGTGGACTATAGGGCCTCCGGCATTGGGCTCCTTCTCGGGATCAGGTCCCCTATTCTCGTCTTGCCCTTCCGGCCGTCGTCCTTCGTCGGGATGGACCCTTGTTGGCAGAGCATTATGATCCCTGCGTTCGGATTGGACCTGTTGTTCTGGTGGGATAGGTGTGTCTGTCTCCTCACCAGTTCGGACCTGCACGAATTCTCTGTCCAGATTTCGTGGTGAAACATGTGCCGGTCGGCTGAGGATACGGTTTGCGGATAGAGGTCGGGGTATAGGTGCAGTGGTTGGTACGGTTTGATGTACAGGTAGCGGTGGTGCTTGCTGAGAACACGGTATTGGACCTGTCATGGGATACATCCTGTGAGTGCCTCCTGGGCCCCATTACCCAGAGGGTGTGACGTAGGGATACTGGGGACCCGTTGGTGTGTAAGGGGTATAAGCGGCCGCGCCGTAGTGATACAACGGCGTTTGCTGAGGGTAATATGGTATGTAGGGTATCTGGTATGTACCAGTTACCGGGTTGTGCTCGGTGTAGAGAGGTCTAGTTGTGTTTCCTTCGTTGAATGGAGGTCGATTAGCAATGTCGGGTCCCGTGTGATGAGACGGTGCAGGTTGGGGACCAGGGGGTCGTATCATTGAGCTGCTTGGCCTCGCCCCAAGAGGCTGACTGTGGGAGATGTTTCCCGTAGGCGGGGTTACCAAAGGAGGTGGTGTGATCGTTACTCCTGGCGGGGTTGTTACCCCGGGCGGGAGCGGGATTGATATGGTTGGATGCGCCATCTAATTCTCTGTGTTCAAGCTAGATGTGGCCCCACGGTGGTTGATACGTCATATCTCGGGAGATGAGGCCGTATGGGAGATTGGGCTGAATTGGGCTCGCCCTACCAGAGGATGGCAGGCCGAGGTATAAATCGAGTTGAAAACTCGGGGTGGATTGTGAGAGATTCGGACTCTGACCTGTATGATCTCTCTCTTAGTTCAAAGTTGCGTCCTCTGTTTCCTGGGGCTTACTGCCTTATATAGTCCAGCCATAACCGCCATCTCGGGCGTTTATGGGGGAACGTGGGCAGTTATGTCGTCCGTTATTGGGACGTGGGCATTAAACAAGCCGTTTCTGGGACGTGGGCATTAAGCTAGCCGTTTCCACGGCTATCCCGTATATCGGTTGGCCTTAACCTCTATTCGGGTCATATACTTTTGAGGCCTCCGAGTTGGGCCTCGGTTTAGTGAATCTTTGGGCTTTTTCATATGACGTCGGGTTGGCCTTGTAAAGGTCCGAATCCCAGTCTTTCATGGCCCAGTTTGGAACAAGTAAAAGGGCCTGTGGAACATGGCCCTATCACATTGCCTTTTTTTATTAACACATTTAAATTTATAAAGTTTATATTTATCCTTTATTAAAAATAAAAAAATTGTAGCATGTATAAAAGACCAAATTATTCAGTTTGTGAGGACAAATGATTAATTTTCTCTACTTTTAACGCATAAATAATGACATTTAGGTATATACTTGTGTGTGCGTCACAAGTAGAGAAATGAATCATTAAATTGTCATTACAAACCGGGCAATCAGAAGACGTAATACATCATACACATGCTATATATTTTTTATTTTTTTAATAAAGGGTAAAATCAAAAAAATTTAAAATGAGTTTTAATAGGAAAGACAATATATTGGATAAATTTATGAATTATTGAAATTGACAAGGATAAATAAGATATTATCAATTTAAGAAGGGAAAATACGTAATTTTGATACTTTTTTAGGATATAAATGAAATTTCCCTATAAATAAAATTAATATTGGGATAAGATGAATAGACAAGGAGTTATTAATATTACTAGTATCGTGCCCGTGTGTTGCAACAGAACATATCATAAGATAAAAAAAGATTCATAAAAAATGACATATTTTTATAAAAATAAATAGACTAAATAACAAATAACATTCCTTAAATGACATCTACATATAAATAACATTGCTTAAATGACATATTAAATGACATATATGTTTTTTTTATATTTTTGACATATTTTTATTAAAAAATCTCATACAAAATGACATATTAAATTACAAATAATATTCTTTAAATGATATAAAGAATTGAAAGGAATGAAGACATGACCAATTAATTATCAATCATTTAAAAGTTTTCTTAAACAACATTTACAAAATGGAAATAAATCAGGACTAATCGCAAAGATAATACAATTTGCATATGGCAAGTGCGAGTCTAAATAAATTTGGACTTCATGTAATAAAACATCAACAAGATGCATAGAATCAGAAAAGAGCATATTATTTATTAGAAGGCTGATATTCAATCTGAAATTTCATTTTTTAATCACAGTCGTTGGCGGATCAGAACATCTACGTGCTTAATATAAAAATGGAGATTTTCCTGAAATTAGTCAATGGATAATAGACGCTTTGTTAGTTTTCATCAGAAAAAAAAGGCAATAGATTCTTTTGTTGTCCCTGTTAGATTATTAATTATAGTCACCGTAACATAGACAACATAAATGTTGTACATTGCTATTTAAAGGTGCTGTTTTAATTCACGTTTTTCATTTTTCGATCCACTTCAAAATTCGTACAAATTTGTAATCTTTAAAGTTGTGTTTGATTGTAAAATTAATTAAAAATAAATTATTTATTCTATATTACTCCTCATATTTATTCATCTTACTCATTTTATTTTACTACTTGTGATGACTTAAGTAGAGCAAGAGATTTACTTCACCTCTTACTTCGTAACCAAACATGATATAGAGCATGTTTTTCATAATATAATTATAAATAAGGACATTTTGGGTATTATAAACAAACAAACAAACTTTAATCCTTAATTAATATTGAGAGAATAGTGTTGTTAGAAACTATCAAACTGTTACGGCTTGACTGCTATAAAAAATGCAATAAATTACTAGAAGAAGGTAGTTGGGGATAGGCATCAGAGGAAAGACGGAAAATACACTAGTAGAAAATGTACAAATAATATCGCCCCATCAGGATCGGACTTGACAAAAATGTGATACTAATATTTTTATGATCGGACAAATAGTATGAGCAGACCTTAAAAGTAGGTATCAGAATCGGTCGTCATTAAAGAACAGTACTATTGCAAAGAATACAAGTGCTCTCAAAGTACCATACTAGGTGCAAATTAATCAAGAGAAACAGAGAAATGAAGCATAAAAGCATACCTTTGCCATCAACAGTGATGAAAAACAGCATAAAAGTTGCAATTAAGAGCCCTAATCGATCCATCTTCTCCGACGATCTTTATCGGTTGATATTGTACCTTTGTCCTTTGTAAACTAGCAGTGTATTATATACTCTCACTTTCTACTTGTGTGAATACCAATTCCACATAGTCCATGTACTTCAATTAGAATAGGAAATGAGAAATGGTCAAGTAGTAGTTAAGTATTAGGTCAAAATGGGAAATGAGATTTTTTTTTTTAAATGCTTAATTTAACAATGCTAATAAAAATATATATAGTTTCAATGTCACTCTTATTTACCACTCATATGTTTATTGCAAATGACCTATCATCTCTAATTAATTAATTTGGTTGATAATACCTTATTCAATGTATACTTTAAAGTACATAAAAAATAACCTCACTGAAACAGAAAATGCAAATTAAAAAGAAAATTACTCCAATACACCAAACGGGTTTCATATAACTTTTTTATTCTAATTGCACCATTTTACTAACATCTGTTATACTTTCATGTATTTACTTCCCTGAAATTAGTTATTTTCCCTTCTAAAATTCATAATATCAAATTTACCCTTTTAAATTTCAAACTCACAAAATTACCCAATTCATTGCCTTTTTTAATTAACACATTTAAATTTATAAAGTTTATATTTATCCTTTATTATATTAAAAAAAAATATAGCATGTATAAAAGACGAAATTATTTAGTTTGTGAGGACAAATGATTAATTTTCTCTACTTTTAACGCATAAATAATGACATTTAGGTATATACTTGTGTGTGCGTCACAAGTAAGGAAATGAATCATTAAATTGTCATCACAAACCGGCCAATTAATTAGAAGACGTAAAATTAAAACATATTTTTTAATTTTTTAATAAAGGGTAAAATTAAAACATAAATTTAAAAGGGTAAATATTCACTCCGAGTTACAGTGGACCTATAGACAAACTAAGTGTGAATATTCACTCCGAGTTAACTCACAACTTCATCTTACTCGCTCATTTTATTTTATTACTTGTGGTGACTTAAGTGGAGAGCAAGAAGTTTACTTCACATCTTACTTCGTAACCAAACATGATATAGAGCATGTTTCTCATAATATAATTATAAATAAGGACATTTTGGGTATTATAAACAAACAAACAAACTTTAATCCTTAATTAATATTGGGAGAATAGTGTTAATTGTTAGAAACTATATATCAAACTGTTACGGCTTGACTGCTAAAAAAAATTGCAATAAATTACTAGAAGAAGGTAGTTGAGGATAGGCATCAGACGAAAGACGAAAAAGAGATGATTAAAAAAAGTATAGTGCTAAACGAAACGCAAATTGAGAAACAATTGCAAAAAAAAGGTCGAATTTTGAATTTTATTCAAGAACCGGAAACAAGAAATGGCGAAAGCCAAGTTCTAGCTCGAACGATAAAATTGTTAACAAATTGACTAATCCAAATCCATCAAATTATTTGTCATTTATAGGCCAAAGTAATAAAAAAGGAATTGTCTAAAATTCACCAAATAAATCTCTCTAATCGTTCTACGCAAGCCAAATCAGCATCCACTGCATTAATCCGCGCTGATCTGTGCAACTGAATCTTCAATAGACGGGCTTGGTTCTTCTCCAGTTCGGTCGATACAGCGCCCTCCAATTACTGATCTTCGCTGGTCCAATCAGCAGCAACTGCTCCCTTCCAACAGTCCTGGGCAGTATTTTAATTTAATTGCGGGGCCCAAACGCAGCGATTAATATTTTAATTCCTCTCTGACCGCCCTCCTGACCAAGCAAAATAGCAGGACATTGCCGTGATTTTTATTAATACCCTAAAAAAAAAATAGCAAATTTGTCTTCACTGTTAATTTATTTTTTAAAATCTGTCACACTGGGGCGGTCCACTATTCTAACCAAACCGTTCCCCAGTGGGGCGGTCCGCTTCCTATACCAAACTGTCCGATACGAGGGCGGTCTGCTATAAAACCTATGTAAAAGTCATTTTCTCTCTCCTGCCCACTCATAATTCATTTTAATTTAGCTGAAAGAGAAAGAGGAAGAAGAGGAAGAAGAGGAAGAAGAGAAAGGCGATTTCAGATAACAGTAGAGGTAGATTTAATTTTTTAATTAATTTTATAATTCTTTTTTTTACGTCAAATTTACTTTACCAAATTTATAATTTTTACAAAAGGCGGCCAAATTTAATTTTTTAATTCATTTTTTATTATTAAATATATCACTGATAAATGTTTTTGCACTGTATGTGGGCAGGAAGCTTGTCCGGGGTGTAGAGGGAGCATAGTACACGAAAGAGGCAACCTATGGCTTCCAGGTTAATGAAAATACCTCATTTCTGGAACTTAAGCAAATGGTGTACCAAAAGACTGGTGTAAACCCCAACCGGTATGACGTAGACTTAGTTACTCGGATTAACACAATAAGGGGGGGGGGTAGACCTTACTATACCAGGTATCCAATAACATATGAGAGGTTATAGAGGGGTATTTACAATACTTTTGAGTCACAGGATACCTCGGTAATGGACTTATATTCGAGGAGAGTTCCGCGTCAATCCGGGGTTGGAACTTCTAGGAAAAATACAGGTTATGACAACCCGGGGCCCCACCACTCGAGTTATGACAATTCGAGTTATAACAACCCGGGGCCACACCACTTGAGTTATGAACAGTACGTACCACCTGTTGCGAGTTCTCACTCGGCACATCCGCAGTAGGTTTATACCAACTTAGATGAACTTGTGAAGAAAATCAATGAAGTTCATGTTCACGGCAACTGGGAGTGCAGAGTACAAAAAAGGGACAGAACAAGGTTAGTTGTTGTTTGTAAAAACGCACCGCGTTGCAAGTTCCAGCTTTTTGCAACCCCTGTGGGTAAGGTAGAGGCATAGATTATTGAGAAGTGTGAACCACCTCATACATGCAAGTCTGCGTCGTTAATGACAAACCATGCACAACTTATGGCTTCAACTATTGCCGATGTAATTGAGACGGACGTTAAGGAGGACCCATCGATGAGCATTAAGGAGGTCGCTAGACATGTGAGACGCGTTTACAAACATGTCACCCCAAAATACAACAGGTTGTGGAGAGGGCGTGAAGTTGCGATCTACCGAATATTCGGTAGTTGACAGGGTTCATACAACTTGCTTGCACCGTTGCTCCAGTTCATAGTAAGTACAAATCCCGGTACAAAGTATGAATGTTGGAATCTGAGTATAACCGATGTCGATGGTGCGTTGCAATTCAAGGCCATAGCATGGGCTTTTGGTCCATGTATTCAAGCTGTGTCATACATTAGACCGGTCATCAGTATAGATGCATGCTTCATGTCTGGCCGTTACGAGGGGAGACTGCTGATAGCATGCGCATATGATGCTGAAAACCAATTGTTGCATTTGGCCTTTGCAATTGTTGAGAAGGAGGATGGTGAAAATTGAGGATTTTTCATGAGCTTTTTACGAAGAGAAGTGGTTGGGAACATGTTCTTTTGTGTCATATCAGACCAGCAGAAAGGAATCAAATATGTTTTTGATCGCAAAGATTTTGGGTGGTCGACAGCGGACGGCGACTGTGTGCACAGGTTGTGTATGCAACACGTTGCAGACAACCTGAACAAGAATACCGGATACGACAAATGGGTTGCAGATACATTCAAAATTGGTTGCAGGAGGAAGAAGCTGAGAAGGTGGAAGAGATGTTCAGAGAGTTTGTCAAGGTATGTATATTTTTATTTTTTGTATTTAACATATTGTAGATGAAATTTTTCTAAATTATTTACTTATATTTTCTCATCTAAAATTTTATTTTTGTGTAGTACTGTCAAAGGCAAATGCGTACTTACTCAAGGTGGGCAAAAATAATCCCAGAGATCTGCAAGAGCCACCTGCATATGAGAAAATATTTCAAGCCTGTGATGGAGGTTACCAATGGGGAATTCTAACCACAAATGGGTCCAAGTCCTTGAATAATGTTTTCAAGCAGAGTCGGATGTTGCCCGTGGCAGCAATTGTAAAGGACACATTCTACAAGTTAAATACATGGTTTGTTGAATGGCGTGTTAAAGCCCTCGAATTACTGACCAGGAATCAAACGTTTTCAACAAGGGTGGAGGGGAAACTAAGTAAACATAGGGAGAAAGGTTCAGTTATGAACGTTGTCCCGTATGGGGATCGCAACTTGGAATTCGAGGTGCACGTTCTAGGTGAGTACGTTCCAACCAGCCGTAGACTGGATGGGACTATGGAGTTTGTGAAAAGGATGTTTAAGTATGTTATTATTTTTAAACCTAACAATACTGAAACATGTACATGCCAATGAATCCAATTAGCTCCCCTACATTGTTCTCATGTTATGGCAATGTGTCGAGTGAGAAACTTCTGTGATGATGATTTTGTCGCCGACCTGTACCGTACTGAGTACCTTGCGAGTACTTGGGGTGCATCTTTCCATCCTTATCCCAACCAGCATGCATGATCGGCCTATGTTGGGGATAGAATCATGCCCGCAAAGGGGTGGATCAGGTTAGGTAGAAGGCCCCACAAGTGTGCTGTAATGACCATGGACCAGATGTAAGGTAGGCGAATGGAACATCAGGCTCGCCGTTCAACTTCTGACAGGCAGCGAGCAGGTACATTTGATTTTATATTTGATTTTATATTTTATGATTTCAATATCATACCATTATTGCTGAACTGGAATGCAATGCAAATGCCATAAACGAAGCCAATGAAAGAGAAAATGCTAGAGTTGTTGCTGAGGCAACCGGTAGTAGCCAGCCCACTCATGGAAGCCAAGCATCTAGTAGCCATGGAGAGACATCCGGTAGTGTCGCACAACCATCTGAAAGCAGACCCATAACTCGTCGACTGAGTTTGTTTGGATGTCGTCGCTGATTATCAAGTTACTTGAGATGCATGTTGTGAACTATTTTATTTAGATGTATGTTGTGAACTATTTAATTTAGAGTTTGTGAAATTATTTTATATGCTTGAGTTTTGTTATTTTCATAACTTAATTACATATACACAAATTGACAACATAAAATATAAATAAACACTAAATTAATGAAATAAAGACTACATGGAATAAAGTTTACAACATAAATTCTTAATAAGTAGTACTACTTCTTACAACGAGTCTTGAAAGTACATAGAACAAAGTCATCATTGGATTTTGTCAAATCTGAATCAGTCACAGCAGACGAAGTGGTAGTCTTACCAGCATAAGTACACGGAACAAACTCATCATCCGAAATTTCATAGCTAAGAAATTCCGACTGTATGAATGATCGACATGTCTGTGTATCAGGGCATATTTGACACTTGTACTTTTTTCTCTCATTTTTACCTCGATCACTAATTGACCCTCCTCTCGCTAGGCCACTATAGGACGACCTACCTCTACATCGATTGTTACTGTCCATCATTCTCGTCAAAAAAAAATGAATTAACAAAATGAATTAAAAAGACAAATGAAACTAATAAATTAAAAAAAATTGTGAAGATCTACCTCTATTGTTATCTGAAATCGCCACAAAATCACCTTTCTTTTCTTCCTCTTTCTCTTTCAGCTAAGTTAGAATGAATTATGAGTGGGCAGGAGAGAGAAAAGTGACTTTTAAATAGGTTTTATAGCAGACCGCCCCTGTATGGGGCGGTTTGGTACAGGAAGCGGACCACCCTACTGGGAGGCGGTTTGGTTGGAATAGTGGACCGCCCCACTATGGGGCGGTCAGAGCGTTTTTAAAAATAAATTAATAGTTAGAGCAGATTTGTTATTTTCTTTTTCTTTTTTATGGTATTAATAAAAATCACGGAGGACATTGCATTCAAGAAAGTAGCAGCAACTGCTCCCTTCCAACAGTCCTGGGCAGTATTTTAATTGCGGGGCCCAAACGCAGCGATTCACATTTTAATTCCTCTCAGACCGCCCTCCTGACCGAGCAAAGTAGCAGGACATTGCATTCAAGAAAGTAGCAATTATTTTAACGACTTGAAATGAGCTTCAATTAATTAAAAATATGTAACAACAAAGTAGCAGGACATTGCATTCAAGAAAGTATAGAAGAGAACAAAGCGTGATACATCAACATAACGACAATACAATTAAAAAAACTTAATGAAGACTTAGATGAGACAAAGTAGCAGTACATTGCATTTGCAGGATGCCGATAACAAATGATTTAGGTTTGCAAGAGGGTTGAGCTGTCAACCTCTGTAGAGCGGTCAATGACAATATTGCCCCAATGCGAAGCCTGAACAGGCAAGGTTGGAGGATGGGTTGATTGGCATGTAAACCAGTGATTGATTTGCCGCATGTCAGGCCTCCTATGAGGTTCTACAAGTAGGCAGAGTAATGCAATGTGTATGCTTCTTTTTATTTCTCCATCAGAGCAGGGTTCTCTTAGTCTTGCATCTTTTAAGTCTAGTATTCTTCCTTCATTTAAGTATTGAAGTACCTAAATGGTTGTACAAACAAAATTTGATATTTCTGTGAGTGTGAGAGAGAAGCGAGAGAGAGAGAAGCAACCACTGCAAAGCTTCTCAAAAAGAGAGAGAACACTTGGCAGCTGCTGCCAAGGTTTTCAAATAAAAGAAGAGACTGAGAGAGAGAGAGAGAGAGAGAGGAGCTTACAAGACTAACAAGCCCTGAAGGACAGAAAGTGTTTCTTATACCACTGATTATTTCGAGAATAACAATTCCGAAACTGTACACGTCCGCTTTAGGTGACAGCATTCCACTTTGTAGTTCAGGAGCCATGTATCCTCTGAAAATATGAAGTTACGGACCAATACTCGAGATCAGTATTGTTACATATCAGAAACCATTTATTCTACTCAATTCCTTTGATTTTTACAGGGCGGCCAATTATACCAATAAAGGTATTACTAATTGTTCCTATGTCGATCCTTGAACTTCTCTCACAATAACTTGAAATTTTTTAGGACTAAGTTGGCTATTTTGAAATAAGCTTGTGAATCAATTTAGTTCATATTCAGAAGTTCAGTTACTAAAGTCGAGGGACCAAACTTGGTTTATTAAATATTATTGGAAGAGAATGAAAGAATGATTTGGCTTTTTATTTATTTTTTATGGAGTCACTGTTATTTTGAAAGCTAAATACTCAATGCATAGACATCTAAATTCATTTAATTTATTCTATTTATGTTATAAGATTTCAATCAATTCATTATATTATATGAGGCTAGAATTTTATATCAAAATTTCATAGATAAAATCACATTTTCACATAGACAATTTTATCAACATTTGCAACAAAATTCATTCAATTTATAATTTCTTTAAAGTTATATTATTTTTTGTTCAATTCATGTCTGATTTTTCATTTGCACAATTTTACAATTCATTCAACAAAAATACATTATGTTTGTTTATCATATAATTGATTCATATGTTCAAAATAAAAAACTGAGAAAATAAATTAAAATTTGGCAAATGAAAACCATGTATAAATTGAATAGAAATTAATATGTAACTTCAAAGACAGACTAAGTTGAATTTTGTTGTGAAAAAACTGTCTATGTTAAAAATACTACTTTTATTTTTATAGCAATTAAATATATGTTTTCATACTAGAGAAACATTTCCGTCTTGAACTTTAGTAGTCGGCACTGAAACTTACAAAAATCAGAAAAATGTTTCCACAAAATATAATCTTTCTTTTAATGTCAAAAAGTACTTCATAACATACCATACTTTACCTTTTTTTTTTTTTTAACAATGTGCTGTTGCACAAGACTTATCTAAATAGGAATATATAATTAAGGATAAATTTGATATAAAACAAAAAAAAAATCTTTGCATTGAGCATTTCACTCACAAAATAACAGTGCCCCCCCCCCCCCCCCCCCCCCAAAAAAAAATGGCAATAAGCCAAGTCATTTTTTCATTCTCTATCAAATAACATTTAATTATTTACTTTTACATATTTGATACAAGCTTATTTAAGTTCCTACAATAATTAAAAGATTCTAAAGAAGGATATATTGGCCGGGTATGAAGAGAGAAAATTTTCTATGCTCTCAATAATCTAATTGTCGCTCTCAAAATAGTGCCTCCCTTTTATTATTTTTTTAGAAAGTTTGATGACTAAAATCTACATTTTTTGTCCTTTTTTTTAATAGAAATGAAGAAGCCTCAGAAGTTCTAAATAATTGCAGTATTTAATTGGTCTTGTACAGAAAGTCCCAAGCAAAATGAATTGTAAACAGAAAGTTGGTGGACTGACCTTGTCCCACCAATAGTGCTGGTTGTAAAAAAGGAGCGATCTTCTTCAAAGAGCCTTGAAATGCCAAAATCTGAGATTTTTGGGACCATATCTTTGTCTAGTAGAATATTTGCAGGCTTTACATCCCGATGAATTATTGTATGACCATAATCCTCATGTAGGTAAAGAAGGCCTGAGCTGATTCCTTGTATTAATCTGGATCTTTGCTCCCAGTTTAGTTCCACTTCCTCTTCTAAGATTCTAGTGCCTATTTAAACAAATCACACTTATCTGTCAAAGTAAAATTAAAAATTTCATTTATGGTACTGCACACATCAATCTCTTGCATTAAGGGTTGCACAATATATAAATATTTTGATGGAACATAAAAAATGAATGAACAGCTTATGTCAAAGTGATCCAAGTATCTGACAATGGCTTAATATCATCTATACACTTTAACTCTTCTTAGATTTCATATTTTTCCTCAGTTTTTATTAGATATATCATACCTCTCACTCAACTCTTAACAATTATTTTCATTCATAAAATACAGTCATTGTACTTTAATTAATCCTGATATATGGTGAGAATAGAATTGACAAAAGTACCCTCATCTTCCTCTATGTGCTGGCACTCCCATTTTCTTACATGTATTGCAGGCCCTCAGTGAACTAAACTATTTTATTTGCTTTTCCATCTGTTAGCATTCTTATCCCAGTACTGAAGTAATTCTCAAGTGACCCCCAAAACCAAAGTTTTCAAAACAAAAAAGAAAAACAAACATGTGTAACATACCAAACAACAATAGATCAAGGCTATGATTCGGCATAAATTCGAAGCATAGGATTATTTCTTGCTGCTGTATGCAAAATCCCATCAATTTAACAAGATTCTTGTGCTTGAGCCTTGCAAGAAGATTTAGCTCATTTTTAAGTTGTTCATTTCCGTTATGTGCACTTCTTGAAACTCTTTTAACTGCTATTTCTTCACCGTTCTCGAGAACTCCCTACAGCAATGCATAACAAACATATTCAATATTCAAAATAATACACTGTATAACAAACAAGTTCTAAATAAGAACATTAGTAGGAAATACGTAATAAGTAATAAAGGTTAAAAGACAATTTTACCTTTTATTAATTCTTTTTGAAATAAGTAGCCTAACAGCTACCAGCTTTCTTTAATAAAAGCAGTATATTAGAACATATCCCAAATAAACTAAGCAGTATATTCGGAAATTTAAAATTTTGTATGCGGACGCATCACTCGTAAGGTAGACGGACTTCAACATATCGGATTCGTCATTTGAAGTTAATCCGATAAACTTTTTAATTGAGTTCACAAAGAAGCTTGGTGAACTTAGGAACACCCTAGTTCTACTCAACTACATATATGTTCCCCTCCATCTGCGGGAGGCATGATCATACCTTATATACTGGTCCAAGCTGTCCTTTGCCAATGATTTTCATGTCACTAAAATCATCTGTGGCAGCTATTATTCTCTTGAAATCGAAAAATTCAAAAATTTGAACATCTTCTCGGCCATTAGATAGATTATTTCCTACAACATGAGATAAGAAAATGTGAAGTATGATCAGGCAATAGTTAATTATGATACAAGAACAAACTTTGGTTAGAGAATTGTTCTTAGACGGTTTGTGGAGTACCTGGTTGTGGAGTTCTTCTGAATGGCCACCTTGTTGTGATCCATCTTAATATCATACCTATTTTTGGAGTTCTTCTGAATTTCCATACCAGAATTATAAGCACCGCTAAAATGAGAACCAAACCTGCAGCTATAGTGAGAGGCATGATGATGGTATTTCCATTATTGGAGCCTGGAAAGACAAAGTGCAAAATAATCAATATAAAATGAATTTGACTTCCCAAGTTGTTTAATTGTTTTTAATCATTGCAAATAACCACATACCACTCTTAGAGGCAACACGAATATATAAAATATCCCCTCCGTCATTAAACTCTTGCATATCAATGATGTCTCCAAACCAAGCCAGACATCCTTGCCATCCCATATGTGCATAAGCCATGCAAGAGGAATTCTTCTGGCACCAACCCTTACATTCATTTTTGTTCATTCTATCATCAGAAATTGCATTGATTGTGTCTGGCAGTTTCATCTTACTTAGAGTAACAAATTCATGAGATATTGTGTCATTTAGAGGAATATCTCTTTCACAACCTCCAGAATATATGCGATTTTTCCATTCATTCTCATTCTTGTGATGAAAATGGTCTGCACATTTACAACTGCCATCATTAGAATACCCATATGGCCCACATGCAGCATATGGAGAGATCGTATCATCTGGAACTTTCCAATATTGTATCCAATCACTGCCTTTCAAATAATAACGATATGTTGTACCATTTGAGGCCACGACCACACGCCAAAGGACCGATGAGTCTAGAGGCTCATACCAGAACACTCCATTTTCACCTGATTTTGAGACATGAAAGTTCAGTGAAGTTTGTTGTTTCATTTGTGGCATACCATTCCATCTCGTACCATCCCATGGACCAGACCGATAAATTACGTCAGAGCCCCTGAAAGCAACCAGTTCGAACCTTCTAGAAGAGTCCAACTTCCGAACATATTGCCCAGGGGAAGGATCAATTCCAGTACTGTTCCAAGAAGAGAGTTGATTTTCAAGCATTGAATCCAACAACTTGGTATACCCAAGTGGTACATAGGGCAATAGGGTGTCAGAGAGTTGGTATAAACTCTGCCACAAAAGTTTCCCTGTTTTGGTGTCATTAACTACAAGAAGCCCTATATCAAGGAGACAAACTTGAGGTTCTCCTCTGCTGATCTGATTACCAGTAGACCATATATCTCGGCTTGTGCTATTATCTTGGATGAGAAGGGTTCCATCTGGGGATAGGTAAAGCTTGCCAGTGCTACTGATGATTGGACGGCCCGCATTGGCAACCCAGACGACCGTCTTATGAGGATCGGTGTACCAAATTCCAAGATATCGGTTAATGGAATTTGTGGCGTTGAAGAAACCCAACTGAAATCTCCCATTAGATGAAGTTAGGACCTCGTTATCTTGCAACACCGCACTTGTGTTTAGTGTATTCCCTGCAATGCAATGATTAATGAATCATACTATATTGTAAGAGATTTGCTATTTTAAATTAGGCTTTACATTGACAAAAGTAAATAGGGCCCATATATATAGTCATGAGGATTGTACAAGAATTACGAAGAACATAATTGGACAGGTCTAGTTATGAGGTTCATTCGGAGGTAGGGAGTCAATGTATGTCTGGTGAAGGACAAATATAATAAACAACTTACATGGAAAAACGACTTACAATTCTATATATAAATACAAAATATAGGAAAGACAGGGACATATATAATTAGGAGTAATTACATAAAGGAGCAAATATTGGTCCCGGTAAACAAAAACTACCAAATTAACTACCCTCCAAAGGCTTACCTTGTCAAGTACCTCCATGTAATGTTCCACACCTCAAAATGCACACTTTTTTCAACCAGAATGAACACTTGTCTTTATTAAAATGATTCTTTAAACCTAAATAGACAGTTGCCTGTTAACAACTGCCACATACTTTGACTTAGTTAAAAAGTATTTTTACAGTTGTCAAGAACTGTTGTTGTATCTGAATTCCACCTAATGTGCACTTCTATCAAGCTAGGAATGAAATCTCTTTTCAGCTTGATTGTGGACAACTTAAACCAAAATTAACACTTGTCTGTTCTTTTCTTTTTGAAAAATGGAAAAATGGAGGAACCAAGATTAGGGTTAATTTTGACCCACAAAAAAATATTGGGGCTAAAACACGTGAGGCGGAACCCTCTCCGCCTCTTTTTGGGGCTGAGGGTTGAGGGTTGCTCGCGAGGCGAAACCCTAGCTCGCAGCAAAAGGGGTGAGGCGGCTGAGGGTTGCTCGCGAGGCGAAACCCACTCCACCCCTTTACCCTAGTAGCGAGGCGGCTGAAGCGAACGAAAGGGGTGAGCTGGCTGAGACAAAACCCTAACAACAAGGGTTGCTCGCGAGAGGGGCGGAGAGGGTTCGGCCATCCCTTCTCCGCCCATATGCACAGCGAGGAGGCGAGGTGGCTGTGGCGAAACCTTAGCAGCGGAGTGAAACCCTAGCAGCAAGGTGGATGAGGCGAGAGGGGCAACGTTGCTGATGCGAAATCCTAGCAGCAATGGTGCTTGCGAGAGGGGCGGAGAGGCTTCGGCCGTCTCCTCTCCGCTGAGTCGCGCGAGGAGCAAGGGTTCCTTGCGAGAGGGGCCGTGCAGGTTCGGCTGTTCCCTCCAACCTGATCGAGGGTGGTTGAGCGCAGCGGGGGTTAATAAGCAAAATCTTAGATCAAAGACACGACTGAGGCGGGGGTAGCCGGGCAAAGCAACGAGGGTTGCTTGCGAGAGGGACGGAGAGGGTTCGGCCGACCCCTCTACTGAGTCTACTCCCCTATGCATGTGGAGATAGATGCAAGGTGGCTGAGGTGAGGTGGCGAGGCATATGAGGCAGCGAGAGGCAGGAGGTGACCGGTCATGATACTGGTCATGATGCTGATAAATTAGGTGGTAGTGGAGGCTCTGAGATGGGGCAAGTTCTGTTAAGATTCGGGTAGCTAAGTTACAAATCACTACTAGAATCTGAGTTTATTGCATGGTAAGAACTAGTTTGTTGCATGGTAGTGACGGCCCATGCAAAAGAAATGACTTTTCTGAATTCGTCAGAGTTGTTGCAAGGCTATGCCCATGCAACATGTCTGCCATGCAACTGTGTTATGTGCAACCATGCAACTGTTTTCTATCTCCCCTTGCAAATACTTTATGAAGGTCAGATATTATAATTAATTGGAGTTTCATGCAACAACTCATCTATCTCCCCTTGCAAATACTTTATGAATGTTAGATATTATTAATTAATTGGAGATCCATGCAACAACTCATCTATCTCCCCTTGCAAATACTTTATGAATGTTAGATATTATAATTAATTGGAGGTCCATGCAACAACTCATCTATCTCCCCTTGCAAATACTTTATGAATGTGAGATATTATAATTAATTGGAGGTCCATGCAACAACTCATCTATCTCCCCTTGCAAATACTTTATGAATGTTAGATATTATAATTAATTGGAGGTCCATGCAACTACTTAACCCCATGCCCATGCAACTACTTAACCCCCTATTTATATTATATTTTATTGAAGGTCCATGTGAGTAGTCCAATTGCATGGGCATGTTCTCGTTAATTGCATGGGATTGCCTTTGCAATTGTTTAGTTCATGGAGACAGATGCATTTCCGTTTATTTGATATCTCCTTGTAAATGAAGAATTTTATTATAAATCACAACAACATGAATAATAGCAGTATATAAGAATTCAATACCTTGATAACTAATTAAATTTTATCATTTAGAACATGCCTCACCAAAATAATTAGGAAACAAAAATAATTGTTATGTTCTTTGTGACACAACACACATACAACTATTGATTCACCAATATTAAAACTCTTGATTAGAAGCATTGAGAGCCTAAAAACCAAATTCATCCTTACCTAGGATCCATGTACAACTCTTCGTCACTTACCTCAATTGGATTGTGCATGAAAACCAACAGAAAACAAAAATCCTACTATACAGTTGTGCTAAAAAATATCCTCTCCAATCTCCTCAGCTATTTCCTGAGCTATATCATCCCACAAAGGAGGGTTAACACTACAAGAACTAAGGCGACTATTAAGGCTGTTTTTCTTTCATGTATACCTGTCAGTTACATCATGCAAGCATGGTTTTCCAGGTGCTTTCTGAATTCAAGAATGTATCAAATTTATAATATCATGATATATGAACCTATAATCTAAGTAACTTATTTAAATGGTCAATTAAAGTAGAATCTTATTGCAGATTAAATCCTATCTTTTTCATTGTTTGCAACTTTGATCCCAAGAATTCATATTTAATTAACCAACAACAATGTTCTTTCTGTTGCTAGCAAACAACACCTACACAGTTTCTGGTGTAACGAAAAATACATGGTTAAGTATTTGCAATTATAATTCTCTCTGGATAACTAGAACCAAATAAATAGTAGAGAAATTTAGATATATATATACCCATCATAATTTCTTTAATTAGATATTTACCCATTCAAAATTGAAAATTAGTTATTTTCTCATCTAAACATAATCTATTTATTTATATACCTATTTGTAAAAATTTCAACAAAAAATATAAAATCAATATTTATTAAATATTTAAAAGACAATTTTACCCTTAGCAATCCTTCAACTTATATTTCCTGCATGATGTTCCTGGACATTTAAAAGCCGTACACAAAATTATTAACAAATCATTGGCAGACTCGACATGTGCTTCATACGCATATAGAAATAAATATAAAGTAGTAGTCCTAACTTAAGATAAAACACCAATCAATTTTTTCCTTAATCTAACTTAAGCCCCAACTGCACATTCGTAAAATAGATGCACACTCAAATAAACACCAATTAAGACATAGGCTTAATTACGATTGTGCAGTTGGGGCTTTAAACTCATAGGCTTTCTTGCTAAGTGTTAATTTGTAGGACTAATGAGATGTAAATACTTTTTTATCAATGAAAATTTGTAAGATGGCAATTGCCTTCTTACCCTCAAAAAAAAAAGAAAAATGGAAAAATGGTGCCCCATCTCCCTTAGGAGTATCCCAAATATAAATGTGATCTACCAGGAGTTAGTATAGAAGTGGGAAGGTTTAACACAGAGAGTTAAAAGAGGTCAACAGATGTTATTATTCACTGTTGATTTACAAAAAATCTAAAAGGCAAAAGAAGAGTCTTCCGTGCTTTGATTTAAAAAATCTATCGTATAAATTTCAAACTTTGATTAAGTAGCTCAGTAAAGTGGATATATAATGAATTTGTAGAATATTAATTTTTATTATTTTTGAAACTTGTTTTTACTATTTTGTATGATTTACGAAAAATGGCAAAAAATAACTTAAAAATAATAAAAAATTGTCAGTGTTCTAAATAGCACTGTTCTAATAGAAAATTGTCAGTGTTCCGATATAGTGTTTAAAATTTATTATCCAATTTGGGTTGAAATGTAACGATTGATCATGTGATAAGTATCTTATATATATATATATATATATATATATATATATATATATATAGATGAGCTATGGTGTGACGTGGAGTAAAATAAGTTTGTACTCCACGCCATATTTCATTTTGAAAATCCAAACAACCGATCCGAACCGCTCAACATGGAGTACATGTTCTCTATATTGAAATGTGCTTGGAGACTAAATTTTACATTTTTTGGAATTTTTTTACTATTTATTAAGCCATTTTGAAAATTGATGATCCACTGTGAACAGTAAAAAACAGTAAAATTGTCTGGACCACCGGATTAGCGATTTTCAAAGTGGCCTAATAAATAGTAAAAAGTTCCAAAAAATGTAAAATTTGGTCTCCAAGCACATTTCAATATAGAGAACATGTTGAGCGGTTCGGATCGGTTGTTTGTATTTTCAAAATGGAAATACAGTGCCATGGAGTAAAAACTTGGTTTTACTCCACGTCTCACCATAGCTCATCTCTCTCTCTCTCTATATATATATATATACACACGCAGATCCAAAAGACCAAAACCAAATTAGTGCAAAGAATCCAAGTGCTCTCGAAGTACCATATTATTAGGTGCAAACCAAGAGAATAACACAAATTAAGAACAAAAAGGAAGCATAATTAAAAAGCATACCTTTGCCATCAACAGTGATGAAAAACAGCATAAACGTTGCAATTAAGAGCCCTATTCGATCCATCTTCTCTGACGATCTTCTCGGTTGATATTGTACCTTTGTACTTTGTAAACTACCAATATACTCTCACTTTCTATTTGTGTTAATACCAATTCCACTTAGTCAATGTACTTCAATTAGAGTAGGAAGTGAGAAATGGTCAAGAAGTAGTTAAGTCTTAGGTCAAAATGGGAAATGAGAATTTTTTTTAAAATGCTTAATTTAACAGTGCTAATAAAAATATATATAGTTTCAGTGTCACTCTTATTTACCGTTCATATGTTTATTGCAAATGACCTATCATCCCTAATTAATTAATTTGGTTGATAATACCTTATTTAATGCATACTTTAAAGTACATAAAAATTAACCTCACTGAAACAGAAATGCAAATTAAAAAAAAAATTGTTCCAATACACCAAACGGGTTTCATACAACTTTTTTATTCTAATTGCACCATTTTACTAAAATCTGTAATACTTTCATGTATTTACTACCCTGAAATTAGTTATTTTCCCTTCTAAAATTCATAATATCAAATTTACCCTTTATATTTCAAACTCACAAACTTACCCAATTCATTGCCTTTTTTTATTAACACATTTAAATTTATAAAGTTTATATTTATCCTTTATTAAAAATAAAAAAAATTGTAGCATGTATAAAAGACCAAATTATTTAGTTTGTGAGGGCAAATGATTAATTTTCTCTACTTTTAACGCATAAATAATGACATTTAGGTATATACTTGTGTGTGGGTCACAAGTAGGGAAATGAATCATTAAATTGTCATCACAAACCGGCCAATTAGAAGACGTAATACATCATACACATGCTACATATTTTTTATTTTTTTAATAAAGGGTAAATTAAAACATTATAAATTTAAAATGAGTTTTAATAGGAAAGACGATATATTGGATAAATTTATGAATTATTGAAATTTAAAAGGAGAAATACGATATTATCAATTTAAGAAGGGAAAATACGTAATTTTGATACTTTTTTTAGGATATAAATGAAATTCCCCTATAAATAAAATATTGGGATAAGATGAGTAGACAAGGAGTTATTAATAGTACTATATCGTGCCCATCAACAGTGATGAAAAACAGCATAAAAGTTGCAATTAAGAGCCCTGGACAGTGCTACGGTGCTACGCGCATATATATAAGGGCCCTCCGTGCTACGGCTCAGTTTTTGAGTTTTCAAAATCCTAACGATCGATCCGAACCGTTCAACATGATCTCCATATGAATATGTACTTGCAAACCAAATTTTACATTTTTTAGAATTTTTTACTATTTATTAAGCCACTTTGAAAAAATACTAATTTGTATACAACTGTAAACTTTTCTGGACTATTGGATCAGCGATTTTCAAAGTGGCTTAATAAATAGTAAAAAAATTCTAAAAAATGTAAAATTTGGTTTGCAAGTACATATTCATATGGATATCATGTTGAATGGTTCGGATCGACCGTTAAAATTTTAAAAACTACAAAAGTGAGCCGTAGCACGGAGGGCCCTTATATATGCGTAGCATATTAGCTACGCATATTAGCCAGATTCTAAGAGCCCTATTCGATCCATCTTCTCCGACGATCTTCTCTGTTGATATTGTACCTTGGTACTTTGTAAACTAGCAATATATTATATACCTTTGTACCTTTGTACCTTTGTACTTTTGTACCTTTGTACCTTTGTTGATATTGTACCTTTGTACTTGCTACTTGTGTTAATATCAAATTCCACTTGGTCAATGTACTTCAATTATAATAGGAAGTGAGAAAGGGTCAAGTAGTAGTTAATTAAGTATTAGGTCAAACATCTTCAAAATGGGAAATGAGATTTTTTTTAATTCTTAATTTAACAGTGCTAATAAAAAAAATATAGTTTTAATGTCACTCGTAATTACAGTTCATATGTTTATGCAAATGACCTAATCAACGTATACTTTAAAGTACATAAACAATAACTTCACTGAATCAGAAAATGCAAATTAAAAAAAAATTGCTCCAATACACCAAACTGGTTTCATATTATTTTACTATTCTTATTGCACCATTTTACTAAAATCTGTAGTACTTTCATGTGTGTTCTTCCTTGAATTAGTTATATTCCCTTCTAAATTCATAATAACATATTCACAATTTTAAATTTGAAAACTTACAAACATACCCAATTCATTGCATTTTTTATTTAACACATTTAAATTTATAAAGTTTATATTTATCATCTATTAAAAAATAAAAAAGTTGTAGCATGTATAACAGACCAAATTTTTTTCACTTCTGACGCATACTCAATGACATTTAGATATGTACTTGTGTGTGTATGTGTCACAAGTAGGAAATGAATCATTTGTCCTTACCAACCCACCAATTAGAAGGCATAATACATCATACACATGCTACATATTTTTTTATTTTATTTTGATAAAGGACAACTGAAAACATTCTAAATTTAAAATGAGTTTTAATAGGAAAAACAATATATTAGGTAAAAATTTTGAATTTTTGAAATTTAAAAGGATAAATATGATATTATGAATTTAAGAAGAGGAAATACGTAATTTTGATACTTTTGAGGGGTATAAATGAAATTTCCCTTTTAAATCAAATATTGGGATAAGGTGAGTAGACAAGGAGGTATTAATACTATTCTCCTGGAATTAGTCAATATTATGACCACAATAGTCAATAGATGCTTTGTCATAACTGTTAGATTATTAATTATAGTCACTCTAACATATACAACATAAAAGTTGTACATTGCGATTTAAAGGTGTTGTTTTAATTCACGTTTTTCATTCTTGGATTCGCTTCAAAATTCGTACAGATTTGTAATCTTTAAGGCAATGGGCCTACAGGCAAAATAAGTGTGAATTAACTTACTTTAAATAACTCACAACTTCATCTTACTCATTTTATTTTACTACATGTAGTGGTAGATTAAGAGGTTTACTTCACCTCTTACTTCGTAACCAAACATAATATAGAGCATGTTTCTCATAATATAATTATAAATAAGGACATTTTGGGTATTATAATCAAACAAACAAACTTTAATCCTTAATTAATTGAGAGAATAGTGATCAGAGTCAAAATAATAATGATTTACGTAGAGTTTTGGCTTATGTTTTACATATTTTTCTCACACTTATGTTTATTAAATTAGAGAAAAAGACTACTGTCACCCTTCTTTGTATTTTATTACAGAAAACAGGTTTTGGGACTATTTTACACCAAATGGAGCTAGAATCGGGTCATTCGGATCAGCGACGCTCATCGACGAAGTCTCTGTTACGGTCCGTATTGCCTAATACGGACCAGCCCTAGCACAGACCAGAAGATAGCGCTGAAAGCATTAAACCCTAACCGTCAAGGTCCTAATACGGACCGTATCAGGTGATACGGTCCGTAACCGAAGGCGCCTATTGGGAATAACTGCCGACAGCTGTATCCAGATCAATTTCTTAGCCCCTACTCAATCTCCAGACATCCCTCCACTCTTATATAAGGCCCCTAGGTAGAAGAATAACTTATCTTTGTAATTAGGGTTAGATTTGATTAAAGTGAGAAGAGAGGAGTGCTTGTAACAATGCCGTTCCGTGGCTAAGTTCCTTTTCTTAGGGCTAGGTAGTAAACCTTGTCACTCTTGATGTTTTGATATATATATTTCTGTTAATTATGATTTCTTGTTGTTGAATTGAAATACTTTTGTGATTTACTCTCTCTTCATCTAACTTCAATGATCTAGTTTGAGTCTGTTAGGGTAGTGACAGTACTTTAATGGTAAGAGAAACTATTTGGATGAATTAGCCTCGTTGAGATTTATTAGGTTTATGTGAAGAAAACCTTAACGGGGAAATCATAAACCAAACCAACAAAATGCGTACCAAATTCCATCACTTGCGTAAAGAAAATCGCAGTGATCTGTGTAGTAATTTGGGGTATTTAAGAGATCAGTCATTTGCGTAAGGAAACTCGCAGTGTCCTATGTAGAATATCGGTGAAAGATCTGTCATTCTTGCGTAACATAAATCGCAATGACCTATGTGGTGTCTTTCATTAAACAACAACAGGAAATCAGACACAACAGGAATATATTATCAAGGCGGATTGAGTGGCAATGGTGTGCCGAAACCCTAGGAACTCTCATCTCTATCTTTATTTTAATTACTTTTAATTGTTTCCTAATTTACATTGATCACAACAACATCTCTCAATTTTCAGATTTTGTCTAGCCTTTCGAAAGATTGTGATTCGATCGCTCAAAGCACTGAACCAATATTCCCTGTGGATCGACCTCGAATATACTACTCATAGGATTGTGCGCTTGCAGTCCGAACAGATAGCATTTCCGAGTTTATAAATATTAAAAGAAACATTGCTCTCTTTTGAGTGATCAAGCTTTTTGGCACCGTTGCCGGGAAGTAACGGTTCATTGTGCAAGGCCTCGCAAGACGCCCTTGCTTTGACCATTGAATCCAATTAATTAGAAACGCCTAGATTTCTTTTTATTTTTTGCATTTTTATTTTTCTTTTATTTTCAATTTCGTTTTTATTTTTATTTTCCTTTTTATTTTCAGTTTTTAGTTTAATTTTCAGATTTTCTTTTCTTTTTAGGACACTGTACGCTGGCCGAATCATCCGTACGGAGATCCGAGAGGATTGCAAGTAGGAGAGGATAATTCGCTTCCACATCACCGATAAGAACCAATCATAGTTCTTCATCGAGTAATTCTGAAAGCGAAGTAGACTCAGATTCGATCAACATGAATATCCCACCGAACGAACCGATTAATAAAAGACAAAACAATGGTGATAATGAAGTTCACGATGCAGCAAGACCCAAACTTCTACGAGACTATTGTATACCGCGCGCTAATGATCCTAATTCTAGCATAAACCCGCCAACTATTACGAACCGTAATTTTGAGATCAAACCTGCTCTCATAAATATGGTTTCGCAACAGCAATTTGGAGGATTTCCAAATGAAGATCCACATTTTCATTTGTCAATTTTCCTAGGGATATGCGAGACGATAAAGATCAACGGAGTTACCCATGAAGCAATCAGGCTAAGGCTATTTCCATTCTCATTAAAAGATAAAGCAAGAGAATGGTTGTTTTCCTTACCGGCCAATTCCATTCAAACTTGGGACCAATTGTTTAATGTGTTTATTGCAAAATATTTTCCACCATCCAAAACTTCGAGGTTTAGAAATGCAATTACTAATTTTGAACAAAGGAATGGTGAAACATTGTGTGAGGCATGGGATAGATATAAGGATATGTTAAGGTGTTGTCCACATCATGGTCTAGAAAGATGGCTGATTGTCCAAACTTTTTATAATGGTCTTAAACCCTACCGATAGGTTGTCTATTGATGCTTCTGTAGGAGGAGCAATCATGAATAAGGAACCTAACGAGGCTTACAACCTAATTGAAGAGATTGCAATCAACCAACACTACTGGATCCCTGAGCAAAAGAAGCAAACTCCAACACCTGGCATGCACCGAGTAGATGATATATCCATGCTGAGCACAAAGATCGATGCTTTGCAAATGACACTCAACAAGCAAACCAAGCAGCGAACGGTAGCAACAGTCAATGCCGCAATAGCATGTGGCTATTGTGGAGGAGCACATGAGATGACCGAATGTATGAATGTGACAGAAACTGAGGAAGAAATAGAGCAAGCAAACGCCATCGACAACAGCTTTCGACTTCAGCCCGCCTACAATATATACCATCCGAACAACCGAAACCATCCAAATCTCTCATACGCAAACAATCAAAGGCCTGCTGCACCTCAACAGAACTATCAACCACTGCCCAATTATCAACCAAGATACAATAATCCCCAACCGAATTACCAACCAAGGCAGTACAACCAACCACAGCAACCTGACATCACATCTTTAATTGAGAGATTCCTAGAGAAGCAAGACAAGGCTAACGCCGAAATCACACAAAAGATCGAATCCTTAACAAACCACAACAAAGACTTAGAAGACAATGTCTCTAAGATGGCAAAAGAACTCTTGAGTATTACACGTGGAAAAGGCAAATTTCCGGATCAACTGGAAGAAAATCCGAGAGAAACTTGCAAATGCATAACATTAAGGAGCGGTACAGCTTATAAGGGACCACCCATGGCTGATCAAACTTCCGATGAGATGCATGCAGAGCCATCGCATTCCGAAGAATACGAGCCGCAACAACAGGAGACGCCCGTATTCGAACTGCAGACAGACCCTATTGAGGAGCAGAATGACACTGTAGGTGGAGACGAGCGACAACCCGAACCTGAATACATTTCACCACCACCCTACAAGCCACCTCTGTCATTCCCTCTAAGGCCTGCCAAGCACAAGATGGAGCAGCAATTCGCGAAATTCATGGAGACACTCAAGCAATTACAAGTCACAATCCCCTTCACTGAGGCAATTGCAAGCATACCCTCGTATGCCAAATTTCTGAATGAGATTCTCTCAAACCAAAGTAGACTCCAAGAACTCTCAACAATTCCGCTCAATCTGGAATGTAGTGCGCTCGTGCAAAGCAAATTACCGATGAAGTTGAAAGATCCGGGAAGCTTCTCGATACCATGCACCATTGGCACAACCGATTTTAAGAGAGCTTTATGTGATCTGGGAGCAAGTGTGAGTCTGATGCCTAAGATGGTATTTGACAAATTGGAATGTTGAGACCTATCACCAACGCGAATCTCATTGCAACTGGCTGACCGATCAATTCGATATCCTGAAGGAATGTTGCTTGATATCCCAATCAAAGTTGGTAAATTCTGGATACCAGCAGATTTTGTAGTAGTTGACATGGAAGAAGACGAGCAGATTCCGATCATCCTTGGAATGTCATTTCTCGCCACATGTGGGGCAATGATTGATGTTAGGAATGGGAAGATTTCACTCAATGTTGGCGAGAACAAGATGATCTTCAACATGAATGAAATCAAAGTCCCACATGATATAAATCTTGTCTACAATTTGGAAACAACGGATGAGTATGGCAATGATAAATTGCGAACGGATGAATTTGAAGACATCGGAGAAATGATGCGCAAAGCAGAAATGGAGAGATTGTTCATTATACAAGATGACGGTCAGACCCATCCGACCTCCGTGACAACACAAACCGATGATCTGAACAAGAGTCCTAATATCGCAAACAACAGGAATTATTCTCTCTTAGCCCTTGCATTAATCAAAAACCTTCGCGAAGAACTCGATGCAATTTCTCAAAGACTGGATGAGGTCGAATCAGTACTTGGTTTGAGTCTGGCATTCGACAACGGACCTCAAACACCAACCGACTTCTTCAAGGAGGACAATGACAACAATACCACAGAAGATGCTGAAGGCGAACCGCCCGACAAGCGACCCACTTGCATTGACGGGAGGATATCTGGAAGGAACTAACAAAACACCGAGTCAAGCTAACGACTTTAAACAAGCACTTCTTGGGAGGCAACCTAAGGCCACTTTTACATTTTCTTATAATTATTTATTTTTAGTTTAATTAGGACTTAAACAAAGAAACAACTCATACCCACCTTTTTCCTATGATCAGGTAAGCATAATGGAGGAAAGGCTTGATTAAAGACATCTCGAAAGATGGAAAAATACTCCCTGGTACGGCCTGTATTGGCTGATACGGACCATACCAGTGGATACGGGGGTAATAGAGTAAGAAGACAGGAAACAAGTGGTGAATACGGCCCATATTCAAAGGAGTAAAACTTAGCGGTTATTGGGTGAGCATAACAGACTTAATACGGACCTTATTGGCGGATATGGTCCTTAATGAAGGCTAATTTGGGAGATGCGAACCTGTTAAGAAGAGACGTTTGAAATCCCGCGCGAATCACGTCTCATAACCGTTAACCCCTATTTCATTTTAATCCCTAAACCCTTCTCTTCCTCTTTCTCTCTACTCTCGTTCCCTCTATCTCTTCTCCTTCTCCCTCCTTCATTGTTGCTGAAATCAAGCATCCCTCCTTGCCGCCGATCTCCGCCACCGAAATCATCTCAACCTTCCATTAGAGCCGCCGCCACAGCCATCTCTCCGCGACCCTGCCCTAATACGGACCGTACCGGGTCCGTATTCGACGGCCCCTCGGATCCACCTTCTCAAATTTCGGTTTTTCTAAACCCCTTTCTCATTTCAAAGTTTAATTTTGTTTTTGCATTTGTTTTAAATTTGATTTCTGTTACATCAATTTAGGTAATTAGGTCTTATTTCGACAAAAATCACAAAAAAAATTAGTTTCTGTCAATTTCCCCAATTTTTACCAGTACAATACGACCCGTATTACCCCAATACGGTTCATAATCGTTTACCAGAACCAGCACTTAGTAGTTTTTCTAGAAATACCTTTTAATACGGTCCGTATTACCTTGATACGGTCCGTAACCAATCTGGTACTTTGTCAAATTCACCAACCAACCAACCAGTCCGTAATCAGACCGTATTGCCCAATACGGTCTGTAACAGAGACATTAATTTCAAACAAATGGCTCCAAAAATGAAAAAGATTTTAGGGGCAGTGACAAGAAGCGCAAAGAAAGCACTCGGAGGTGTCAGCCCGAGCAGTTCACCGCAGAGCTGATCTAGCCGATCCTCCCGGTCCTCTGGCTCGCAACTACAATCCTCTAACCATTCATCCTCTCAATCCGACGCTCAACACTCGAACAGAGACAAATCAGTCTCCAATGAGGAATATGCCTCGGAGGAGTTCAACCCTCAAGATTTCGGCCTTGAGGAAGAAGACTCCGATGAATCAATGGAGGAAGCAACCGAGTACCAACCCGTCTTCTCGCATCCACAATTCAGATAAAGCTACGAGAAGATGAAAACAAGGGAGGTCATATACCACAAGTCTATCGACACAGAGACACTCGAGCGACTAGGCCTCCTTGTACAAATCGAGCAGCTTGCAAACCGCATCCACATCTAGCAATTCCTCAAACTGATCAAAGGAGTTAAGATTTACAAGGTACTCACGAGGGAATTCTTTGCGACCTTCAGATACAACGAAGACTCCATTTCTTTCCAGATGCTTAGCGAGTATTACACAGTCTCCATGGATGATTTATGTGCCATCTTCGACCTCACCAACGATGGCACTTCTGATTCTCCTGACTGCCGAGAGTTTTGGTACAGCATCACAGAAGACAATCAAAACACAACTCGACCGGCAAGCAGAATCATCCATCCCCAAGTCCGCCTCTTGCAAATAGCCCTTGCTAATTCCATTTTCTCGAGAGGCGAGAGTTCATCCAAGGTGACATTACCCGAGCTCTATCTCCTTAAATGCATGATCAAACCTACACCGGTGCGACCTCACCTCGGCCATCTCCTTTGCAAACAAATCTGTGAGGTCGCCCGTGCTAAGAAAAATGGTGGAAAAACCTCCATCGGGTTCGTGGCCACAATCTTGTCCAATCATCTCGCTCTGCAGATTAACCATCTCCAAGAGGCAAGCGGGCTCACACAAATTAACATGTCATGCCTCCAAGCCATGAAATTTGTCACCGGCCACTATCCAGGTCCCTACTTCTACAATTCACCGAAGGAAATCCTCTAATTCCCCTTCCGACATCTCAATCTCCGCAGTAGGGCCTCCTGGAAAATGGCACGCCACGTGAGCCCGACTTATGAGCCTCATCAGGATTACATTGATGTAATCGAGAGCCAACACGCAATGCAAAATCAGGCTAACATCGATCGGCAACAGAGAGGAGATGAGGAGCCCACTTTTGATGCATTGATCACTCAAAAGAGAGCAATGTTTCTTTTAATATTTATAAACTCGGAAATGCTATCGGTTCGGACTACAAGCGCACAATCCTATTGAGTAATATATTCGAGGTCGATCCAAAGGGAATATTGGTTCAATGCTTTGAGCGATCGAATCACAATCTTTCGAAAGGCTAGACGAAATCTGAAAATTGAGAGATGTTGTTGTGATCAATGTAAATTAGGAAGCAATTAAAAGTAATTAAAATAAAGATAGAGATGAGATTCCTAGGGTTTCGGCAAACCATTGCCACTCAATCCGCCTTGACAATATATTCCTGTTGCGTCTGATTTTCTGTTGTTGTTTAATGAAAGACACCACATAGGTCACTGCGATTTATGTTACGCAAGAATGACAGATCTTTCACCGATATTTTACATAGGACACTGCGATTTTCCTTACGCAAATGTCTGATCTCTTAAATACCCCAAATTACTACACAGATCACTGCGATTTTCCTTACACAAGTGATGGAATTTGGTACGCGTTTTGTTGGTCTGGTTTATGGTTTCCCCGCTAAGGTTTTCTTCACATAAACCTAATAGATCTCAACGAGGCTAATTCATACAAATAGTTTCTCTTACCATTAAAGTACTATCACTACCCTAACGGACTCAAACTAGATCATTGAAGTTAGATGAAGAGATAGTAAATCACAAAAGCATTTCGATTCAACAACAAGAAATCATAATCAACAGAAATATATATATCAAAACATCAAGAGTAACAAGGTTTACTGCCTAGCCCTAAGAAAATGAACTTAGCCGCGGAACGGCATTGCTACAAGCACTCCTCTCTTCTCACTTTAATCAAATCTAACCCTAATTACAAAGATAAGTTATTCTTCTGCCCAGGGACCTTATATAGGAGTGGAGGGACGTCTGGAGATTGAGTAGGGGCTAAGAAACTGATCTGGATACAGATGTCGGCAGTTATTCCCCAAGAGGCGCCTTCGGTTACGGACCGTATTGGGCAATACGGTCTGTATTAGGACCTTGACGGTTAGGGTTTAATGCTTCCAGCGCTATCTTCTGGTATGTGCTAGGCCTGGTCCGTATTAGGCAATACGGACCGTAACAGAGACTTAGTCGATAAGCGTCGCTGATCCGATTGAACTGATTCTAGCTTCATTTGGTGTAAAATAGTCCCAAAACCTGTTTTCTATAATAAAACATAAAGAAGGGTGACAGTAGCCTTTTTCTCTAATTAATTAAACATAAGTGCAAGAAAATATGCAAAACCTAAGCCAAAACCCTACGTAAATCATCATTATTTTGACTCTGATCATGCATATAGGGGGGCAGGCACATCAGCCACTAGAGCCAGACCTTGACAACGGGCGAGACTACCCGACAAATGGAGCAGAACAGCTCGACACTTCACCAAGAGGTTGGTGAAATCCGAAACAGCATGGAAGAGGTCCGGAGGAGTGTTGATGAGAGCAGACGCGAGATCCAGCAAACGCGTCACATGCCACCACCATACGGACTCTTCGATCCGTCGTTCTACGAGGAGATCTAGCGACCACACCACCTCCACCACCTCAGGATTGAGGTGCAGTGAGTTGTATCTTTCTCCGGTCTTTTTACTTTATTACTTCATTTATTTTTATCTCTCGAGCATTGGGGGCAATGCTCAATTTTATTCGGGGGGTAGGAGGTAAATTGACCATGTATCTTTAAATTTTTTGCATTTTAAATTCTTAGGTGCTAGTAGTTTTACTCAATTTTTTACTAGGGTTGGAGGCTTTACCGAAAACCCTAGGATGATTAGATTGAGCTTTTTAGCTAGCTTGCATTTTTATATCTCCATAGGAATAGGTTAATCAAATAGGGATTGTTTTGAATTGAGTTAGGCTAAGGTTTAGACAATTGGCTATGATACCAAAAATTGGGAATTGTTAAAATAATTACTCAAAGTGAACAATTAATTGCTAACCATGAGTGTTGACCAAAATCGCAAACTCTAGAAATTTTTATTGTTGAGTAATTTATTTTTGCAAAGTCTTTTAAATTTGATAGTGTTTTAGAATACACATTTATTATAGATAGACCCCTAGCAAAACTATGCAATAATTCCTTGTATGAATGAATATTTGAAATTGTGTGTAATCATGGTGCTTGTGACACAAAAATATTTTATTTTTCAGAAAAATATAAAAATACAAAAAAAATCAGAAATGAGAAAAATCCAAAAAAAATAGAAAAATTCAGAAAAAGAAAAAAATAGAATAAAAGATGGAGGATAAAAAGAGTACGGGTGCCTACGCAAGACTGGTTACCAATAGGCTCGAGAAAACCTCCCAAATTTTAATTCTTGTACATATTTAATTTTTCAAAAATAGTCACAAGTACCAACACACTTAGTTGTCATACTTTGCTCCAAACAATTGGGAAGGAAAATCAAAAGTTATATCATTAGAATTCCTATTGATTGGAAGGGATCCATTTATAATCGAAGGAGAAATTAATACTCTCAATTTTAAGGATATTTGTGAAGTAAATTGTTCGATGATAATTTTCCTAGGGTAAGCATAATGAGGTCAATCATGGGGTGAATAAATTGTTCAAGGGAGAGGTCATGAATATTTTAAAGTTCTAAATTTTTATTGTCATGCCAATTGTACCAAACCCAAACTCTAATTTAACTTTTAACAAGTCCTTGAGATTGTATGGTTTAACCTAGACCGGACCTTTGACCAGCTGGGATGTCATTGCTTGAGGACAAGCAACAATTCAAGTTGGTAGTTGCGTGATCAGAGTCAAAATAATGATGATTTACGTAGGGTTTTGGCTTAGGTTTTGCATATTTTCTCACACTTATGTTTATTAAATTAGAGAAAAAGGCTACTATCACCCTTCTTGGTATTTTATTGCAGAAAACAGGTTTTGGGACTATTTTACACCAAATGGAGCTAGAATCGGGTCAATCAGATCAGCGACGCTCATCGACGAAGTCTCTGTTACGGTCCGTATTGCCTAATACGGACCAGCCCTATCACAGACTAGAAGATAGGGCTGGAAGCATTAAACCCTAACTGTCAAGGTCCTAATACGGACCGTATCAGGTGATACGGTCCGTAACCGAAGGCGCTTGTTGGGAATATCTGCCGACAGCTGTATCCAGATCAATTTCTTAGCCCCTACTCAATCTCCTGACGTCCCTCCACTCCTATATAAGGCCCCTGGGCAGAAGAATAACTTATCTTTGTAATTAGGGTTAGATTTGATTAAAATGAGAAGAGAGGAGTGCTTGTAATAATGCCGTTCCGCGGCTAAGTTCATTTTCTTAGGGCTAGGCAGTAAACCTTGTTACTCTTGATGTTTTGATATATATATTTCTGTTGATTATAATTTCTTGTTGTTGAATCGAAATGCTTTTGTAATTTACTATCTCTTCATCTAACTTCAATGATCTAGTTTGAATCCGTTAGGGTAGTGAAAGTACTTTAATGGTAAGAGAAACTATTTGGATGAATTAGCCTCGTTGAGATTTATTAGGTTTATGTGAAGAAAACCTTAGCGGGGAAACCATAAACCAGACTAACAAAATGCGTACCAAATTCCATCACTTGCGTAAAGAAAATCGCAGTGATCTGTGTAGTAATTTGGGGTATTTAAGAGATCAGTCATTTGCATAAGGAAACTCGCAGTGTCCTATGTAGAATCTTGGTGAAAAATCTGTCATTCTTGCGTAACATAAATCTCAATGACCTATGTGGTGTCTTTCATTAAACAACAACAGGAAATCAGACGCAACAGGAATATATTATCAATGCGGATTGAGTGGTAATGGTGTGCCGAAACCCTAGGAACTCTCATCTCTATCTTTATTTTAATTACTTTTAATTGTTTCCTAATTTACATTGATCACAAGAACATCTCTCAATTTTCAGATTTCATCTAGCCTTTTGAAAGATTGTGATTCGATCGCTCAAAGCACTGAACCAATATTCCCTGTGGATCGACCTCGAATATACTACTCGATAGGATTGTGCGCTTGCAGTCCGAACCGATAGCATTTCTGAGTTTATAAATATTAAAAGAAACATTGCACTCTTTTGAGTGATCAAATAGTGTTGTTAGAAACTATCAAACTGTTACGGCTTGACTGCTATAAAAAATGCAATAAATTACTAGAAGAAGGTAGTTGAGGATTTTGGTTAATAATCCGTGTACGATACTATTCCAACACGTATTATTAACTAAAAGGCCGTGTGTAAAATAATTAAAAATATTAAGTGGTTTAACTTGTTATTTTTTATATTATTTAAACTGATAATAAATTACTATTACACAAACTGATAATAAATTATTATACGTATTATTTGAACTAATATTTGATATTTGAACTCGAAATGTTTGAAATAGAAATATTTTTTTACTGAAATTTAATATTTGATCTAATATTTAAATCCTAATAGAAATATTTGAACTAGAAATATTATTTTACGAATATTTAATATTTAAACTAATCTGTAAAAACTAATACTAATTTTTGAAATGGAAATATTTTAACTAGAAATATTATTTGAAAGTTGTTTCTAAACAAGATAATTAAAAAGTTATTTTTAAACAAAATAAATATTATACATTGGCTGTTTTTCTTTTTTCTCTTTTTTTCACTAATTTCACATTACATTCGGCCCATATTCCTTCATTGTGGTCGGATCGCATGTAGTTTGCTTCGTCTTGTTCTTCAATTGTTGTTACCTCAGTTTGCATGTCGGTACAAAATGGAGGTATTTCGTCGAACTGTTGTTGAAGGATTGTCATGTGCTCATCTATATATGGAGCAACATCTGTCATGTGCTGAAGTACCCAAAAATGTGTCTTTTGTAGTTCATCTCTGTCAGCAACTATGGCTTTCAACCCAATTATCCCGACTCCTTGGAGCCTTCCCTCGTATCGAGACTTTAGAACGCCAATAGGACAGACACTGGTCATGTAGTTGGTGTAAAAATCATTCACCTCTTCCGCAGAATATCCTTCTATAATGCTACCTTCGGGTCGATGTCGGTTTCTTACGTATTTTTTCAAAATACCCATGTATCTCTCGAATGGATACATATATACCACAGGAACACGGGACCACAAATCTTAATTTCTCTCACAAGATGAACAACAGGTGAATCATAACATCGAAAAAAGATGGCGGAAAATACATCTCAAGTTGGCAAAGAGTAACGACAACTTCCTTTGCAAAGAGTCCAGTATTAGAGGGTCTATCACTTTGGAATTTATTGCATTGAAGAAAACACAAAGCTTCATAATGGTTTGACGAACGGGCTTTGGTAAAACCCCCTGAATTGCAACAGGAATCATATGTGGCAATAAAACATGACAGTCGTGAGATTTCAGACCGACCAATTTTAGGTCCTTCATCGACACCAGCTTCTTAATATTTAAAGAATACCCTAATGGGACCTTAATACTACGAAGGCATTCACAAAAGCTTGTTTTCTCTTTCTTCGACATTGTGCACATTGCGGGGGGTAGGTATGTTCGCTTCCCTTTCTCCTGCGGTGCAAGCTCAGGTCATATTTCCATTTCTACCATGTCCTTTCAAACTTTGATACCAACTTTAGTCTTCCCCGGAATGTTCAATAATAAACCAATCAAACTGTCGCAGACATTTTTTTCAACATGCATGACATCTATGCAATGTCTCACTTCATATTTCTAGTAAGATAGGTTCCAAAATATGGACCTCTTTTTTCAAATATTCTTTAGTGGTTCTGTGGCATATTTTCCAAACACAACATCAAGGTTTTTAACACGCTTGAAGACACCCTTCCCGTCTAATGGATGACGGGCCACTCCAAGCTCAACTTTCACGTTGAATGTCTTCTCCTTCTTACGATATGGGTGATTAATAGGAAGAAACATTCGATGCCCCATAAATACATTCTTTTGACAATTCTTCAATATCAGCACCTCCGTATCATCTTCACAGATAGGGCACGCTTTTGCTCCTTTACAAGTGTAACCCGATAAATTCCCGTACGCGGGGAAATCATTTACGGTGCAAAATACTATGGCCCGCAAGTTAAAGACCTCTTTGCTCTACGCATCCCACACCGGGACGCCATCACTCCACAATTTTTGAAGATCCTCAATTAATGGTGTGAGATATACATCTATGTCATTTCCGGGTTGTCTGGGTCCTTGGATTAGTAATGACATAATTATATACCTGGGTTTCATACACAACCAAGGAGGAAGTTTGTGGATGGCTAAAAGAACTGGCCAAGTACTGCGCCGACTGCTCATGCTTCCAAACGGACTCATTCTATTTGTGCTCACCACAATCTTGAGGTTTCTCATCTCAGAACCAATTTCTTTGAAATGTCTATCAAAATTTCTCCATTTAGGAGAATCAGCCGAGTGTCTTAGTTTACCATCCTTTTTGCACCCTTCTACATGACAACGCAATAATTTCGCATCTTTGAGATTTGCAAATAACCGTTTGAATCTCAGTATTATCGGAAAATACCACAACACCTTAGCTGGAGGTTGGCCCTTTTGTTGTCGTCACAATCAGTAGTGTCCTGGTCCTTACGACCGAGAAACACCGCACTTAGGACAAACATGCATGGCCTCGTACTCATTACGATACAATACACAGTCATTCGGATATGCATGTATTCTTTCGATCTTCATACCCACTTGGGACATGCATGTATTCTTTCGATCACCCACTGGACATATCAACTTCTTCGCCTGATATTGTACGGGGTAACTCGTTGTTATCTGGGAGAATTTCTCCTAAAAGCTTTAATAAGGACGTGAAACTCTTATCGCTCCAACCATTGTCTATTTTTAAGTTAAATAATTTCAACACAGCTACAATTTCGTAAATTTGGTACACCCGGGATTAGAGTTTTGAAAAAACCCGGCCGGTCCAGGACCGGACCGGCGGAACCGTGGACCGGACCTGGACCGGCCCGTCCCGTGCACCAGACCCGTCCCGGACCGGGGTTAGAGACGGTCCGGTCCTGGGACGGGTCGGTTTGGTTTTCTATCTACTGGACCGGACAGGACCCCCTAGATTTGACCCGCTGGACCGAACCGTCCCGGACCGGACTAAACCCGTCCCGGACCGGACCCCGACCCGTCTAACCCGGACCTAGACCCGCCTAACCAGGACCTAGACCCGCCTAACCCGACCTACCCAGATCCGGACCCGCCTAACCCGCATTACCCGGACCCGGACCCGTCCAACCCTCTACTTTACCCGCCGAACCCGGATCCGGACCCGCGCCTGGACCCGCTGGACCCGCCCGAACCGTCTGATTTGACATTTTACTGTAGCAATTTGGAAATTTTTGAATCCAACGGTGCAAAATACTGTAGCAAAGTGGACCGAATTTCTTGATTTCTTCCCAGCCCCAGCGCCAGGCCCCCCCGAATTTCTTGATTTCTCCCTTAGCAAAGTGTGTTCCGAATTTATTTTATAAATTAACAACCAAATCACTCTCCCTCACTCACTCTCTCACTCACTCAATTTTTCACTCACAATCTCAATTCTCACATACTCTCTGTCTCTCTCTCACAGTCTCACTCATACTCTCTCTCATTATTTTTTATTTTTCCGAAATTAATTTAATTATTAGAAAAAAAAATATAGTTAGAAATTTATTTTATTCCGCAAAGGCGCGAGATACGGTTGAGCAAGATTATTTCATCCCGCAAAGGCGCGAGATACGGTTGAGCAAGATTATTTCATCCCGCAAAGGCGCAAGTTTTCATCTCGCAAAGGTTAGATTAATTTTGAAAATAGAATAAATAAGTTAGATTTATTGTTAATTTTATGATAAATAGGTTAGATTAATTTTTAAATAGCTTAAACATGTTAGATTTTTTGTTAGTTTTATTATAAATAGGTTAGATTAATTTTTAAAGTAGCTTAAATATGTTAGATTTATTGTTAGTTTTATTATAAATAGGTTAGACTAATTTTTAAAATAGCTTAAATATGTTAGATTTATTGTTAATTTTGTAGAATTGGTTTGATTTATTTCAAAAGATATTAGATTTACTTTTGAATAGGTTAGATTTATTTTTGAAATAGGTTAGATTTATTTATAAATAGCTTAGATTTATTTCGAAAATAGCTTAAATAGGTTAGATTTAATTTTTAATTCGTTTTATATTTTTAAGTAGGTAAGTAAGTATGTTAAAATATGTTAGATTTAAATAAGTTCTATGTATTTTAAGAATAGGTTAGATTTAAATAAGTTGTATGTATTTTTTATCCTTTCATAGATTCCAATTTTTTATCCTTTCATAGATTTATTTATAAATAGCTTAGATTTATTTTCAAAATAGGTTAAATAGGTTAGATTTAATTTTTAATTCGGTTTTTATTTTTAATTCGGTTTTTATTTGTAAGTAAGTTAGATTTAAATAAGTTCTATGTATTTTTAGAATAGGTTAGATTTAAATAAGTTGTATGTATTTTTTATCCTTTCATAGATTTATTTATAAATAGCTTAGATTTATTTTCAAAATAGGTTAAATAGGTTAGATTTAATTTTTAATTCGTTTTTTATTTTTAAGTAAGTAAGTAAGTAAGTATGTTAAAATATGTTAGATTTAAATAAGTTCTATGTATTTTAAGAATAGGTTAGATTTAAATAAGTTGTATGTATTTTTTATCCTTTCATAGATTCCAATTTTTTATCCTTTCATAGATTTATTTATAAATAACTTAGATTTATTTTCAAAATAGGTTAAATAGGTTAGATTTAATTTTTAATTCGGTTTTTATTTTTAATTCGGTTTTTATTTGTAAGTAAGTTAGATTTAAATAAGTTCTATGTATTTTTAGAATAGGTTAGATTTAAATAAGTTGTATGTATTTTTTATCCTTTCATAGATTTATTTATAAATAGCTTAGATTTATTTTCAAAATAGGTTAAATAGGTTAGATTTAATTTTTAATTCGTTTTTTATTTTTAAGTAAGTAAGTATGTTAAAATATGTTAGATTTAAATAAGTTCTATGTATTTTTAGAATAGGTTAGATTTAAATAAGTTGTATGTATTTTTTATCCTTTCATAGATTCCAATTTTTTATCCTTTCATAGATTTATTTATAAATAGCTTAGATTTATTTTCAAAATAGGTTAAATAGGTTAGATTTAATTTTTAATTCAGTTTTTATTTTTAATTCGGTTTGCTGCCTCGGTGCCTCTTTAATTCGGTTTTTATTTTTATTTTTAATTCGGTTTGCTGTCACAGAGAGTCAAAGACAGAGCCAAGGCTTGCTGCCTCGGTGCCTCTTTTGCTTTTTTTTTTAATTTTATTTAGATTTAGATTTAATTTAATGTATATTTAATTTAGATTTAATAGGTTTTTAATTTAGATTTAATTTAGATTTAATAGGTTTTTAATTATTTCCGGTTTTGAATTCTAAAATAGATTTTTAATAGGTTTTGAATAAATAGGTTTTTAATTATAAATTGGTTTTCAATAAGTTTGATTTATTATTTAATTTCCGTTTTAACTTTTAAATAGGTTTTTCTTTAACTTTTTTTGGTTTAATTTAGAACCCGGATCTCAGCATTTCTTGATTGTATAAAGTTTGATTAGGAGGCTTTTTTTAATTATAAATTGGTTCCTATTGGTTGTTCTTTAACTTTATACATTCAAAACCAATAGGAACCCGCTGGCTGCAATGCTGCCTCATTTTGTTGTTTTTTTTTATTTACTTTAATTTAGAACAACCAATAGGAATCAAGGAATGTATATTTAACTTAGATTTAAATATGTTAGGTTTGACTTTTGAATTCGGCCGAATGGCCTCTGTAAATATGTTAGATTTAGATTTAATTTTGATTGAATTTAGATTTATATTTAAATAGGTTAGATAATTTCGTTTGAATTCGGTTCTAATTTTTGTTTTATTTTATGTAGAAAATGACCTCTTCTTCTCCCCGTCAATCGGTTGAGCAAGTAATTGAGTCTTTTGGCGAAGATATATTTGGACTGCCACCAACTAATCCAAATCAACCGATAGCACCGTATCAAACTCAAGACCTTAATTATTATCCGCAAAATCCTCCTCCACCGTATCAACAAAATCAACCACCGTATCCGCAAAATCCTCAACCGTATTATCCTAATCCTCAAAATTATTATCCGCAAAATCCTCCTCCACAGTTTTATCCTCCGCAAAATCCTAACCTCTGCTATAGTGGACCGGGAACTTCTTCTTCCAACGCATCGAGTCAGTGGACCGGGGCACCCTCTCATTATACTCCTTCTCTACCACCGCTAGCACCGCATCCTGAGATCACAAGCGTCCCGCCATCACAAACTCCTTCCACAGCGTCTCCTTCCACAAGCGTCCCGCCGTCACCACAAACTGATGCAGAACCGATCATAGAAAAGAGGAAGAGGAAGCAAGCACCCAATTACTCGGCAGCTTGGTGGAGATTTTATGACATGACCAAAGATGCCAATGGTGTCCTCGTCTCCGCAAGATGTAAGGTTAGAACATGCAGAAAAACTTTCATTTATGTTAAGTCCAATGCCATGTCCGCATATAAAAAACACGCCGAAGGGCACATGAAAAGCGGTGAGGAACCGCAAGAAAATCCTACACCGGGGTTGGTCCAAACTCTTATGAACCCGGACGGTACTAGAACACACCACAAATATGATGAAAAGCGGATGCTTAAGGAATTTGCCCGGTACATTGCCCATAAAGAACAACCAATTAGTATGGGTAATTGTTTGAGTTTTGTCCGGTTAATTATTCATGGGTGTGGTGAACCATTATACAAGAGGTTCCACCATAGAAAAATGGTAAAAGAGTTGAAACGCCAGTATTTCGAGTATAAAAATGACCTACTAGCCATATTTGCGGTTGCAAACTATAAGATCTCAATTACAAGCGATATTTGGACGGCCGGTAAACATGGTCTTGGGTACTCATGTATTACCGCGCATTATATTGATGAAACTTGGGCATTACAAAAAAGGGTCTTAAGCTTTCGGGCGTTAGAGTCTCCGCATACCGCACAAATTATTTACCAATCAATTATTGATGTTTTGCACGAGTACAACTTAAAAAGGGATTTGGAGAACAAGATTTTTTCTATTTCTTTCGATAATGCCAGCAACAACATCAAATCCATTGATTATTTCACCCGGTCACTAACCCCGATCATGGATGGTGAAATGTTTCACCAAAAATGTGATTGTCATGTACTAAACATTACTGTAAAGGCGGGCTTAAAAACAGATGCGGTACAAGAATTAATTATTAAATTTAAGCAAGCCGTTGCCTTTATTTTCTCAAACGGGGTACGAAAACAACGTTTTGCCGAATTGTGTCAAAGGTTGGGAATGGGTCACTTGAGAGTACCTTGGGATGTAGATACCCGTTGGAACTCTACCTATAGGATGCTCGCCCGATGCCTTCCGTACAAGGAGGCTATAAACGAGTCCTTGAGGAACTCAACCGATAACGAGGCATTGATACTTACCGAGACCGACTGGCAACAAATATCAAACCTAAAAACATTCCTTGGAGTATTTTTCACTGCAACCATAAAACTATCATGCTCGTACACACCTACGGCACATGAGTTGCTTCATCATCTCTACTATATTTCCAAGGTATATAGTCAGTTTGAACAACAAGTACCAAACATGGATGAAGCCCTCGAACCGATCGTACTTGCCATGAAAGACAAGTTCCTGAAATATTGGGAAGAAGTACCCCTCCTGACCATTATCGCAAATTGCTCCATCCGGCGTTCAAGAAGAGGTTAACGGTAAAAATGCTTCAAAGGTACAAGCAAAATCTTAAACTAAACACATCACAAGAGGAGACACGCGTGACCAAGGCATTGGATGATATGTTCAACATATACAATGCAAGAAGAAATGTCGATCGACCGTCTACGACCCGTCGCGGTTCTAGGTATGAATATAAATATACATATGTTTTTAATCTCTATTATTTATAAATTAAATGTTATTTGACCACTATTTTTTAATAATGACAGACCCAGCAGCAGTAGTGGATTGCTAATGGATTTGCAGGATGATGAAGACCCGCAATTGTCCCACAGTAGCACCAACGAATTAATAAGCTATTGTTTGGCGAGGACCGAACATGATTCAGTTGACGTTCTACAGTGGTGGAAGAATAATGCAAGTGCCTATCCGACACTGGCGATGATGGCCCGCGATGTATTTGCCGTGCCCGTGTCAACCGTCCCTTCCGAATCATGTTTTAGTTCGGCGAACCGAATCCTCACCGACAAACGAAGTAAGTTGGGTGCACATGTTTTCGAGCGACTTGTGTGCTTGAAAGATTGGATTGATGCGGAAGAACGCAATCAACATGCTGGAGCAGAAGAAGCATCCGATGTCGAAACTCCTCCAACCGACGAGCTGAACGAGGATTCAGACGGTGAGCAGGAGAGCGATCAATGGTATATGCACCACAACTTATAGATAGGTAGTGTCGGTATTATTTTCTAAACTCTTTTCAATCTTTATTATTATTTCTCTAAATTATTTATTATTAAAAAAATTACTAACAAAAAAAAAGTTAGAACTCCGCCTATGTTATTTTACATAGCCGGTCCCAAGCCCGGAATAAAGGAGGAGGGTAACTTTTGTTTTGAAATCTATTGTTTTAGAATAATTCGGTTTTTAAGATCAAGTAATTCGTTTTTTTTTCCTAAAGCAATTGATTTAATGAATTTCTGTAATATCAAAATCGAATTTTTGTAATATAAATTGGAACAAAAAAAAATATGGAAATTTGGAGAAAATCCGGCCCTTTAAGGCATTCGGTATAATTCAATGCAATTGATTCAATGCATGAATTCCTAAAACAAACTATTGAATTGGAAATTTGGAACAAAAAACAGCAAAAAAAAACAGAAAAAAAAACAGAAAAAAAACAGCAAAAAAAACAGAAAAAAAACAGAAAAAAAAACAGAAAAAAAACAGAAAAAAAAAACTGAAAAAAAAAACCCGCCGGACCGGACCGTCCCGGACCGGACCGTTACCCCCGGGACCCGTGGACCGGACCGTCCCGGACAGTGGACCGCCGGACCCGTGGTTCAACCAAGGGCCGGGGTTGGCCTCTGAAAACCGGACCCGTCGGAACCGGGACCGTGGACCCGTCCGAACCGCCGGAACCGTGGACCGGGAGACCCGTGGACCGGACGGGTTTGGACCGTCCCGGCCCGTTGTCAGAACACTACCCGGGATACAACGGCTTTTTGGATTCATTAGAAAAATACTGAAATTTATCATAATTTTTATCACTAATTTCATCTTCCACATCACATAACAGGTCCTCCAGATTGTCAGTAAACTCGAGTCCTACATTTTCATCAATATTCATCTCCAGCTCATCATCGTCGTTGCAATCAAGTTGAACACTATCAAAAATTTTGACATTCTCATCATCATCGCTGAAATCAAGTCCAAAATTATCAAAAAAATTTACATTCTCATCGCTCTCTTCACAACAGTTAGAATTCTTATTGGTACAACTACTTTCCCTAAGCATCTCACCATGCATGAACCAACATGTATATCTTTTCTTAAATCCCCGACAAATCAAATGAGCTCTAATCGGAGTCCTCAAATCTTAAAAAAAAATTACAATCTCTACAAGGACACAAAATGTTGGCTTCTTTTTTCTTCACTCTATAACTCTCAGCGAATTTTATAAACTCATCAACGCGAACCAAATATTCTTCACTATCACGTTGCAATTCATACATCCAACTTCGATCCATCTGTAAATTAAATTAAAAAAATAATTTCAATTAATCATGGTCAACATATAAATTGTACCAAATTCTAGGCTTACAAAGGGCCGGTTTATAATCCTAACCCAATCTTTGAATATTATGTCCCATATGTGAACACATATTAGCGAGATTTTA
Source organism: Carex myosuroides (assembly GCA_028015225.1). Lineage (NCBI taxonomy): Eukaryota > Viridiplantae > Streptophyta > Magnoliopsida > Poales > Cyperaceae > Carex > Carex myosuroides. The sequence continues at coordinate 13,739,067 of CM051491.1, read as the reverse complement.
TTAGTATTTGAGAAAAATTCGGCAGTGTTCGCGCAGAAGCGCAACGCAAGTTTCGGTACGCTTGAGGGCGTACCTTTTAAAACCGCGTTTACACTTCACGAGTAAGGGTTGCAAGTGCACAACCCCTATCGAGTAGTATAATCGGGTATCGATCCACAGGGACGGACAATTACTAGGTTAGAATCTACCTAACTCGATTAAAAACTAGAAGTGAGAAAGATTTGGTTTGGTATTTAATTTCCTAAAAAGGTCAATTCAAACAATTCAAACAATTCAGAAAGATGTAATAAAATGCTAGAAGAAATGTAAATTGTGTTTTGATTATGGATAAAAGGCGTTTCCAGGGTTTCAGACTTCATCTATGATCTGCCTCTAGTGGTACGGCCCGTACCAAGTCGGTACGGCTAGGCCGTACTTAACTTGGTAAGGCAAGGCCGTACCACTCTGGTAAGACCCGTACTGGCTTCCCAGAACAGAGCTTACCAGTTCGAGTTGATGCATTTCCTTGCTGGTACCTTGTGCTAAACTCTTTGGAAAGGTTCAATTGACCATACCTAAGGTTCCTAAGCCTCAACTGTCGTTTGTTGGATCAAGATCTAGGTTGGAATGCAATTGATTGCCTTTTAGGGATTTCTACACCTCAACTCTCGTGTGTTGGTACAGATCTACCCTAACTGGTTGATTGGAGACCTAAGGCACCCTCTAATCTGTCGATTAGAGGAGAATTCAACCTCTCGGCTTCAATTCGAACAAGTCTACCATAAACAATTGATTTGGTTGAGAGATTGAGATGATCACATGACCTTGATAGGTTCGATCTAAACCTAGAGGTTCATCATACACAATCACAGCAATCAAAGCAAAAGATAGCAAAGAAATCACAATCAATCAATCAAAAGAGTTCATACAAGATACAAGTCAAAGAAAGTCAAAACAAATCAAGAATCCATCTCTAAACCCTAGAAACTAAAATAACTACTCACAGCACATGATCTGATCTAAAAATACAATAAAAGGGATAGAGATAGCCATGGATCGAAGGGATCGAGAGGAGGAAGCTAGATCCGTCGAGTTTCGCCTCTTTCCTCTTCCTTCCTTCTTGCTCCTAGCTCTTTAGCTCTCTTTCTCTCTCTTACTGTGCTCTCAATTAGATCTGGAATGGAATCTATGTCGAAATTGGAGAGTTCCCCGCTTTAAATAGCCTCTGCCAAAATTTGAATCTGTCAGGCCGCCTTTAGGTACGGCCCGTACCAAATTGGTACGGCCAGGCCGTACCAGGCGTGATGAGCTGAAAAATGGCTAAGTCCGGTAAGACCCGTACCAAACTTGGTAAGGGCCGTACCAGATCATCCCAAATCGTCGTTTCTTCGTGTGTTTTGCTCCAAGCCTGCAGAAAACAAACAAACACTCAGCAGTACCAAATTCTAAAGATATATCGATGAAATGCACATGATTCTGGTGAATTAGGGCACGAATCTGGTACTAAAACAGGCCTAAAATAGACTAAATATGCGAGGTATCAGGCAGCATTTCCCCTTAACTCCCCAAGTATGCATACGAACAACATACTCGTAGGAGCAATAAGGGAAAATACTGCCGAATTTTCCTCAATTACTAATTAAATCCCGCTAATATGTGTTCACATCCTAAATGAGACACAATATTCAAAGAGCAGTCCCAAAACGGGGACTATCCAAAATTAATTCCTATTGGATTAATTTTGAACGGGCAGGGACCTAAAAGCATCAATAGGTCGGTTATTGGATAACAATACACTAATTATCTATAAGAAATTAGGCATGCACATGAATTACACATGACCTAAATAAGTAATAATAAGTAACATAAAATTAGAAGAAGAAAAGGAAAATATATATATATACTAACCTTAGATAGAAAGGAGAAAATACAAACTTCAAAGATCTCAGATAATCCTAGCTACTAGCCTTTGCAGAAATCAGATCATCATTCAATACAGAGAGAGAGAGAGACAATATTAATTACTTGATCAAAACAGCGCTGGAAGGAGAAGGCCTTTTATACCACAAACAAATTAAACCCTACAAAGACTTTTCTACTCGAATTTATGCTTAAGAATCCGTGTAGCTCTCTAACAAATCATACACGGCTATTTATACTTAAGAACCGTGTACAATGCTAGTCTTTCTATACGGATTTATTATCAAAAATTCATGTAGCTATTCCTACACGGATATTCAACAAATATCCGTGTACAATTACTCTTTGTACACGGATTTTAGTTAAATATCCGTGTATGATTGTCTTATATATTTTTTTAGTTTTTTTTTTGTTTCTGGGCTAGCCTCCAGTTTTGCAACAAAATTCAGTATTGAGTACCCTCAGTTTTTCAGATAATTTGACATCCAGTACTATTGATATACACTAAATTGTACAAAATTCATATACACAAAATTCATATACAGTACCAAATTCATATACACTAAATTGTACAAAATTATACAAATCCATATTTAGCATTATAAAATTCATAAATTCACCTCCTTATTTACAATTACAGCACAAAAATTACTGAATTCACTATATTTTATTTAACACCTTACAAGAACATGCTTTATCTTGGTTAGGTTCCAAAGAAATAGGTCAGACTAACTTTCAACTAATTATAAAACATTTTCTGAAAATTAAATTATGTTTTTGTCCCAAGTTTTTGGTAGTGTAGAAATTGACATGTTGCAGTGGACTTACGTTGTTGTTTAAATTCTTTCGCAAACCACATCTTATTCAAAGGGGGTTTGTGTAAGAAATAAAACAATAATGCACTGCAACAAGCCATTCCTACACTGCCAAAAACATGGGATCAAAACATGATTTAATTTTAAGAACATATTTTATTATTGAAAGTTAGTTTTACCCATTTCTTTGGAACCTAACTAAGAAAAAATATGTTCTTGTAAAGTGTCAATAAAATATAGTGAAAATAAAAAGAAAATGAAATTCATCACATGATGTCCATCGGAAAATTCATCACAATCTGTAAATAAAAAGAAAATGATGAGTAACTAAGCAACAATAAGTAACAGAAAATTAGAGGAAGAAACAGAATATATATATATATATACTAACCTTAGAAAGATAGAGAGGAGAAAATACAAACTTCAAAGATCTCAGATCAACCTTCAATATAACAGAGAGAGAGTACTAATTACTCGATCAAAACGGCGCTGGAAGGAGAAGGCATTTTATACAGCGCGGGAAGGAGAATGCCTTTTATACCAAAACCCTATACTTTTCTACACATATTTATACTTAACAATCCGTGTAGCTCTCTAACAAATCATACACGGCTATTTATAAGATAATCCGTGTACAGTTCTTGTCTTTCTACACGGATTTATTATCAAAATCTGTGTAGTTATTCCTACATGGATATTTGTTAAATATCCATGTAGCTCTCTAATAAATCATACACGGCCTTTTTTCGAAACAATTCTACACTGATTCTTTAATAAATATCAGTGTATGATTCCAGCAGTTTTTTTGGGCTTTCAAAAAAACTTTATGGTACACAGTTTTCATATAAAATTGGCAAAACCGTGTACAATGTGCAGTGTAGAATTACCATTTCTGTAGTAGTGACACCAAACTGGTTTCATATTATTTTACTATTCTGATTGCACCATTTTACTAAAATCTGTAGTACTTTCATGTGTGTTCTTCCTTGAAATTAGTTATATTCCCTTCTAAATTCATAATGTCATATTCACAATTTTAAATTTCAAAACTTACAAACATACCCAATTCAATGCCTTTTTATTTAACACATTTAAATTTATAAAGTTTATATTTTATCATCTATTAAAAAATAAAAAAGTTGTAGCATGTATAAAAGACCAAACTTTTTCCACTTTTGACGCATAAACAATGACATTTAGGTATATACTTGTGTGTGTGTGTGTGTGTGTGTGTGTGTGTGTGTGTGTGTGTGTCACAAGTAGGAAATGAATCATTTGTCCTTACCAACCCGCCAATTAGAAGGAAGAATACATCATACACATGCTACATATTTTTTTATTTTATTTTGATAAAGGACAAACTGAAAACATTCTAAATTTAAAATGAGTTTTAATAGGAAAGACAATATATTAGGTAAAATTTATGAATTTTTGAAATTTAAAAGGATAAATATGATATTATGAATTTAAGAAGGGGAAATACGTAATTTTGATACTTTTGAGGGGTATAAATGAAATTTCCCTTTTAAATCAAATATTGGGATAAGGTGAGTAGCCAAGGAGGTATTAATACTATTCTCCTGGAATTAGTCAATATTATGACCACAATAGTCAATAGATGCTTTGTCATCCCTGTTAGATTATTAATTATAGTCACTCTAACATATACAACATAAAAGAAGTTGTACATTGCGATTTAAAGGTGTTGTTTTAATTCACGTTTTTCATTCTTGGATCCGCTTCAAAATTAGTACAGATTTGTAATCTTTAAGGCAATGGGCCTACAGGCAAAATAAGTGTGAATTAACTTGCTTTAAATAACTCACAACTTCATCTTAATTACTCATTTTATTTTACTACCTGTGGTGACTTAAGTGTAGAGTAAGAAGTTTACTTCATCTCTTACTTTGTAATCAAATATAATATAGAGCATGTTTCTCATAATATAATTATAAATAAGGACATTTTGGGTATTATAAACAAACTAACAAACTTTAATCCTTAATTAATATTGAGAGAATAGTGTTAATTGTTAGAAACTATATATCAAACTGTTACGGCTTGACTTCTATAAAAAATGCAATAAATTACTAGAAGAAGGTAGTTGAGGATAGGCATCAGAGGAAAGACGGAAAAGAGATGATTAAAAAAAGTATAGTGCTAAACGAAACGCAAATTGAGAAACAATTGCAAAAAAAAGGTTGAATTTTGAATTTTATTCAAGAACCGGAAACAAGAAATGGCGAAAGCCAAGTTCTAGCTCGAACGATAAAATTGATAACAAATTGACTAATCCAAATCCATAAAATTATTTGTTATTTATAGGCGAAAGTAATAAAGAAGGAATTGTCTAAATTCACCAAGTAAATCTTTGTAATCAGTGTTATCAGAACCGGACCAGACCGGACCAGCGGTTTAACCGGAAAAAACCGGACCCGGTTACTTGTACGGTCTGATTCAGTTAATAGATCGTCAATGCTAATGAACCGGCCAAAACCGATTTAACCAATCGAGTTTTATTGAAAACCGCTGAACCATTTCAACAAAAAACCCGGTTTAAAGCAGATTTTTTTTAAGCTTTCAGATTTTCGTACATTTCAATTTTCAAGACTGGTGTCGCAAGTGAGGAGATGTTCGTAGAGATCTGCCATGGCGAGAGACGGCACTTGAGAGGTGATGAACGTGACGAGGGGTTGTAGTCGGCGCCGAGACCAGCAAAGGCGCATAACACAAGATCCTCCTCGAGAACCTCCCAGCCTATAGATCGAAGTTCATCGGCGATCGTCTTGATCCGAGACTGTTAGGTTGCATTACTCAGCGATGTAGACTGGGAAGAAGAACCATCAAGAAAGTAAAAAAGACGATGACCTCGTAAACAGGAACTTTGAGGGATTTCATGGTAAAAGGTTATCTAACTTTGTGGTGATTTTGATATAAATTGAGTGGCATTGATTATTTGAGAGGGGATTGGTTTTCAATCGGGTTAGGAATGATATTCTATTAATACCATTGAATGTTTGAATCAAAGTTCGATCGAAGAATATGAGGTGTTGATTTGGATTTGGATTTGAATATGAGGTGTTCGATCGAATAATTTCTCAGTGCGAATTTGCCACAATCAAGTTATTGGACTTGCAATCAGAATCCATACTCAAAAATGAAATTCGTACAACAGCACATTAACAGTTCTATTTCAATATATGTATATATGAATGCGTATGCTCGACAACAATAATCAAGTGAATCACAACATACGGAATTTCCAAGATGAAGTTCAAACAACACATATTTGGCTTAACTCATTTTAATACGGCTGGTAGCACCTACAGATGTTCTCTCGAGCTGGACCCTTTATCAAACCCTCATCTGTAGGGTTACTGACACCTACAGATGTTCCACCGAGCTGGACCCTTTATCTGACACCCATCTGCAGTGCTTTGGCTTAACTATTTACTACAGTCTGGTTCTAAGTCAGCTATGCAGCTCAACTTTACAAATGCATTCACACGGAATCAAGGTCAGCCATACGGCTCAACCTTGACATAGGATCAAAATCAGCTCAAAACCTTGCAACAATTCATAAACAGGTCAACGGATAGGTCACCGTCACCTTATCCAAGCTACCACTATGGGTCAACATGGCAAATTCAGAAATAGGTCAACGGATAGGTCACCGTCACCTTATCCAGCTACCTCTATGGGTCAGCCTGGCAAATTCATAAACAGGTCAACGGATAGGTCACCGTCACCTTATCCAGCTACCTCTATGGGTCAGCCTGGCAAATTCATAAACAGGTCAACGGATAGGTCACCGTCATCTTATCCAGCTACCTCTATGGGTCAGCCTGGCAAATTCATAAACAGGTCAACGGATAGGTCACCGTCACCTTATCCAGCTACCTCTATGGGTCAGCCTGGCAGATTCATTTCACATATAGAACAATAAAAAGAACACATCAATCGACAACCATACGAATATGGAAATCTACCTTTTCACAACAATTCAGTTTTAACCATATTGGTTTATGCACATGATTCACACAATTCAAATTATGCAACAATCAATATACGACATGACAATCGGAAAATAAGAATTTAATTTCTGAAAATGAAACATCAAACAAGTCCAAGAACCCCGCACCTGATTACGAAGAGCGTATCTCGCATTTATGGTTCAGACGTCTCGAAAGGTCCCGCAAAATCTTGCTCAACCGAGCCCACGCCAATTTACACCTCTCTTTGTTGGATTAGCCTAGATTAATCACAACTCTTCTCAAATTTTCGGATTTGAACCAAACCCTAGATAGAAAACCAAGATTAAGATGAAATTGAGAAAGGAATTACCAAATTGGCAACATAGAAGCTTAATGGAGATGGATTACTCAAAACTTACACAAAAATTTCAGATTTGGGGCAAAACCCCAACAATGGAGAAAATTTTAGATCTTGAGAAGAGAGGAGAGAAAGGAAATACCAATGGAGAGCTGAATCTACTAGAAGGGGAGATAGACCGCCATTTCCATTTCTCTCGTAAATTTTTCAAGGGTTTTGGTGAAATTTTGAGGGAGAAGAGGGGTTTTCTCCTTCTCTTTCTTTGGGCGGCACACACAAGGGGAAAGGGGCGGACCACAGGGGAGAATGAGGGGAGAGAGAGAGAGAATTTTGCAAAATAGACCCTGATCGAGCAGGAAATACCATAAAACGTTTTGGACGTTTTCGAAACCGTTGTAACGTTTTAATTCAATTCTAAGATTTAGAAATCCTGTTTTTGATCAAATTTTTACAGAGTCAATCGTTTTGAAACATTTTATAACGTTGGTAACGTTTTGAAAAATCTCGCAGCAACAGAAAACTGAAGTTCCAATCGTGCTAAAAACGTTCGGAACGTTTTATAATCGTTGGTAACGTTTTAAAGGGAATTGGAAAACCCAGTTTGAATTTTGAAAACGTCTGGAACGTTTTAACAAACGTCGGGGACGTTTTAGGGTCCAATAGCTCAATTTTTTTTTTTTTTTTTTTCATAATGTCACACCCCTAAGTGTGCCGGCTGTCTTAATTTATTAAAAGAGGTGGAATAAAATTCAATTCATTTTGTTTCCAATTATAAACAATCAACTGTTTCCCTTGTAATTTCTCAATATCAATGAAATTTAAGGGCTTGATCTCGTCTTTTGTTGTTTTAAAAAGGTATTTGCAACAGAAACTCACAGAACATAAATAAAATAAACAAGAGAACGTGTAGTGAAGTCAATTCTGCTTCAAATTTCTTGTATAATACTTCTTCTGGGTTCTACCAAAATTTAATTAATAGAGAGAACTGGTTATATAATAGTTCTTCTGGGTTTTATTTTAAATTAGCATATAACATGTCCAATGCGCAGAATTTAGGTGGTTGTTCGTTATTTCAAGAATTGAGATTTTTTTTTTTAAAAAACAACTTTTTTTCTAAACAACATCTGATTTTACAATAGATATCATAATTGAAGGGCAAGCACTAATGTAGTGTGTACATATTATTGGTTTAACCTAAATTTAACGATAAAACAATATCAAATGACAATAATAATAATAATTACGAAAGTTGTAATTTCAGAAATGAAAACTCAAAGAAATACAACTTAAGATATCAAGAACCAAATATATATATATATATATATATATATGTTATCTTTCTACTTGCCTCTAGGAATTAAAATTTTAATCTCTGTCTTGATTTACAATCAAAGTTATAACCAAAATCAACCAGACAAACAAGTCTTGATTCACAAGTAAATTCACGCACAAAAGAAGTAAAATAAAGACAGAGAACAAAGAACATACAAACTTTGTTAATATATATAATTCGGACTAGCAATGTCGAGTATCTGATATACATGATATACAGGGGCAACTATTGCTCCTGGATTTTAAAATTTTATGGAGATCTATAAGTCTGGATTAACTTTGTCTATTTTTGAAAAAAAAAAAAAATTATCCCCTCTGGAATTCTAATATGTAATTTGAGTAAAATTTAGCATTAAAATTAGAATAAATTCGGAAAATTCGGAAAATTAGAAGTCAAAGAATGGAAATTAAAAGTCAGAATATTAGAAATTACAAGTAAGAGCATTATTTTTTATTTAGTACTTAATTAGTTAATGAGTTTGAACCCGATTTGTTATTTTTTTGTGGCCCGACGAAAGTTCGGATCCGCCCCCGCCGATAAAGTTAATTAAATTTTATGTCTTTGGAGATTCACAACCACTTATAATTAGTGTTCCTTTCTATTGATGAATTTGAGACTGAACTGATCACAAGAGATTGAGAGATCATATATATTTCTTTTAAAAGAGCCCTAGAAATACTTCAAATTATATTGACAGGCAAAGCTAAAGATAAGGATTGATGAATCAAGATGTTCCAGAATTTCTCTTCTGGTGGAACGCGGAACGCATCAATAATAGAATGACATTTATTTTTCGAAAAAAAAATAATAATTATTCTATTCTTCGAAAAAAAATTAAATAAAGAAATGACATACATGCTTCCGAAATTTTTATTCATATCCTCAATTAAAAAAAATATACAAATATGCCCATAAATTTTGTTTTTTAAAGGGCCACAACTGCAAGTTTTTCCAACGGTTTTTTTTTTTTGGAAAATTTAAAAAAGATGTGACATCCATATCTTATTACAAAAATATTAATGTTTTTGCAATAAGACATCGTGGCACTTGTGCGTGGATTAACCAGGGTATAAAACTTCGTTATGTCATGATGTTTTTGCAATAAAACAACGATGTACTTGTGCGGGATTAATCAGGATATAAAACATCACGTGTCATCGATGTTTTGAAATAAACATCAATGCACTTGTGCTGGGATTAACCAGGGTATAAAACATCGGCACGTCATCGAAATTTTGTAATAAAACATCGATGCACTTGTGTTGGGATTAACCAAAGTATAAAACATCGATACATTGTTTCAAACTTTAAATTGCCATAAATATTGGTAGGAATCTCTAATTTGAGCGTATGATGACAATTTGAAATGCTCGCGAAGAGATGGAGGACCCGGAGTCCCATGCATAAGCCTTTAGACGTCGGAAAAATTAAAATTAAAAAAATGTTTAGGGCCTCAAAACTTCAATTGAAATTGTTTCTAATTCTACGGTCGGTTAATTATTCATTAGAAAAATTTATTTTACAATAATAAACATTCTAAAATTGAGTATCAATATTACAAAATCTGTCATTTAGTCGGGGTTATATATCATGAGGTTAATATTTATCATTAAAAAAAATAATTGATGAACAATTTTACTCTTCAATTAATTGTCCATCTATATATTATTTGTTTGAGAATTAAAAAAAAAAAAAAAAAGCCAAGACAATCGCTGCAGCGGTTGAGGCACTTTGAAAAAAATGTTAGAGCATTTTTGTAATTTTTTTTAATTGAATATATGAATAAAAATTTGGATCCGCCTAGTTCTCCTCCGTGAACAATCTCCCGTTTCATCCCCCGTCAGTTGCATTAATTAAGGTAGTTAGTTAGTTATAATTTATAACTGTCAGTGTATTTTAGAAATTTGTAGAAGTATTCATATGTAGCACAACTAGTATTCATCCATCTATGTGAAGGTATTCACATTTGCAATAGAAACATATTTAGATATATTACAATAAGAAAGTAGGGGACAAACAACATGTGTGGGGGACCGCACAACTGTCAGAGCTTTAATTAAGTGGGGGACCGCATAACCGTCAGCACATTAATTAAGTGGGGGACTTCTAACTACCTTCAGCTCATTTTAGAAATTTGCAAAAAAAGTATTCATTTGTAACACAACTAGCATTCATCCATCTATATAAATGTATTCATCTTTGCAATAGAAGCATATTTGGACACATCAATCACTCATCTTTTACACGTTTTTAGAGATGGGTTTTTTTTTCTCCGTTCAATCTAACCAATATTTCTGACGATCTGTGAGGAATTTTGCAAATCTAAAACCACGAATGTCTTCTACACAATTTTCTCTTTCAAATGAGATCCATGATGACATACTTTCGAGTAGTCTGTTGCACAAGTATTCACACCTCGTCATGCAAGTATTCATCCCACATTAAGCAGTATTCATCCTCATCGTGTAAGTGTAAATAGTTAATGTACCAAGAGTATTACACGTTTTTAGAGATGGGTTTTTTTTTCTCCGTTCAATCTAACCAATATTTCTGACGATCTGTGAGGAATTTTGCAAATCTAAAAACCACGAATGTCTTCTACACAATTTTCTCTTTCAAATGAGATCCATGATGACATACTTTTGAGTTGTCCGTTGCACAAGTATATTCACACCTCGTCATACAAGTATTCATCCCGCATTAAGCAAGTATTCATCCTCATCGTGTAAGTGTAAATAGTTAATGTACCAAGAGTATTACAAACATATGTGCATACCAAACAAAAAAAAAGTATTCATCCATAAGATATCAAGTATTCATACATATAAGTTAAAGTATTTATGCCTAAGATATTAAGTATTCATCCATAAACGTTGAAGTATTCATATCTAAAACATTAAGTATTCATCCATATGTACTTAGTACGCACTGTTCTAATTCACCATTAATGAAGCTTTGTTCTTTGCAAATAACTCGGATCTGACCCGGCGGAGGCGGATCTGACCCGGCGGTCGACAGTGATGGATCTACTCCGGCGGAGGCGGAGGTGGGAGAGAGAGGAGGCGGAGGTGGGAGGTGGGAGAGAGAGGAGGCGGATGTGGGAGGTGGGAGACGGAGTTGGAGGTGGGAGAGGGAGGCCGAGAGGGAGAGGTGGGAGAGGCGAGCGGAGGTGGAGGCGGATGTGGAGAGGGAGAAGTGGGAGAGGTGGGAGAGGGAGGGAGAAAGAGGAAAGAAATAAATAGAGAAAATTGAGTAATTAATTTGTAGGGCCATTAGGTAATTAGAATTTTGAATTATAGTTAGAAAAGATAGTTAGTTAGTTGGGGGATGAAATGGATGATGGATAGATGGGGAAGATATAATTACCCTAAAAATTTCGATGCCCGCTCAGGATTTTTTTTGCATGTGACATAGCAGGCTAAAATATTTAGCGCGTGGCAGTAGGTGACGTGGCATGAAATTGCTTGCCGAACTTTTTATACTTAGCATTTCAGAAAATCCAAAATTAGCATGAATTTTAAAAATTCTTGAAAATTAGCTAATGCAACTTTCATGGAGTATGGAGTGTCCGGTATACTTGATCATCTTTTAATATTTTTGAAAATTGAACATGTGTGTTTTTTCAAAAAGAGATAAAAACCCATATATATCACTGTACTAAATTCATGATTCATTAAAAACTACTTTTATTCTCCTACTTTTATTGAATTAAATATGTTTTTTTGTTGAAGCTCTCACCTATATTAGTTTGGTGTTGCCATCCCAAATTTTGTTTTCATCTTCCTAGCTAATTGCAAATTTTCCACCTACACACCCCCAAAAAAACACACATATCTGCATATGTTCGCTAGATTTCGAGATTTTTGAATTACTCAGGTGAACTTTTAATTTCAATTTCTCTGAAAATGGTAAAACTTTTTTTAAAATAATTAAAAAAATTTGAATTACTCAGGCCACCTAACTTTTAATATCTATAAGAATTTTCCATACGGATTTCGAACCTGCAACCTTCCTCACGGAGAGCATTGCTCTTAACACTGATCAAAAGCCGGTTCTCTTTGCGAGACAAATTTTGTGGGTTCTCCTCTTTACCAAACTGGTAAAACCAATATACCAGTTCATACCAGTACTAGATTAGCGTTTTCCAAATGAAAAAAAGATCTGCACATATAATTTCTGATTTTACTTAAAAAACTTTTGTATGTTATATATTAGATAGCCTGTATAAATTCTGACAAAGTGGAATGGTGAACTTGAAGCCTTCAATGGACGATATAAGAAAGAAAAAAAAGGTTATTATAGGCGTAAAATAAATAAATTTTGTAGTCTGTTAATCATGAGATCAAAAGAAAATGAGAAAGAAACAAGGTCAAACAACACGAGGGTAAAATGGGAAACAAATAAGACTTTGACAATTATTTACATTTTCTTTAACTTACTATACATATATTGTCTAAAGAAAAAAAAAAAAACCACCTTCCTGTCAGCAAACAAATTACAAGCATTGTCAATGTACAAAAGAATAACAAACCTCATAATTTGAAAGTTGCAAGCCTTTTGAGAAAAGAAGGTAATTCAAAAATGTATGAAAAGAGCTTATAAGAGACTGATATCTTCGAAGTGTGTCGAGGAATCGACAAGCACTAATCCCCAATAAGAACAATTACGCGGGACATTTGGAAGTGCGGTTCGTTTGTTCGTCAGCATTTGGTTTATATGACGCATTGTGGGGTGCCTTTGGGGTTGCTCTAGCATGCACAAGAGTGCTACATGGATGCACCTTTCTATTTCATTAACAGGGTAAGGTTTCTTCAACTTTGGGTCTATTAGTTCTTGCGCATTCCCTTCATTCCAGTATTGTAAGACCTGAGATAAATTAGTAACCACAAATTTATGAGCATGTTTTATTTTTACCTTTGAATTTCAAATTTTAAGTTATTGTAGTTCTAAAAATGAAAGAATAAGGAAGACACAAAAAAGGACACAATTGAAGGCACCTCATTTTACATAGGTCATAAGAATACTTACATGAGCAATGAGACCAGATGGAAAAGAGCTATTCCTTTGGCCGGTAACCAACTCCAAAATTAGAACCCCAAAACTGTATACATCAGCATTAGTTGAGAGGATCCTCTTTTTAAGTTCTGGTGCGTTGTGCCCACTGCAGAAGCAAAAATTAAATAACAAATAAGAGATACAAAATGGAACATGTCAAGTAATATTTGAAAAAAAAAAAAAAAGAGAGTCAAATTTGAATTGAAGGTGCATGGAGGTAATTTGAACTGACCAGCTAGTTACCATGCAAAGCTTCACAAAAAAACCATCTTCATGAAAGAGCTGTGAGAGACCAAAATCAGAGATTTTGGGTACCATATTTTGGTCAAGAAGTATATTACTTGGTTTGAGTTCACAATGAATAATCGCATGTCCACTATCCTCATGTAGATACACTAACCCTGCGCTAATCCCTTCTATGATCCTCTGCCTCATTACCCAATCTAGCGGTGTATATAGGTCTTCAAGATTTCCTAGAAGAAAATGATTTGGGATGAAAAATGTATTAATGTACTTGGTTATATTATTATATATAATGTACTTTTATGTCAACAAAACATATTAGGAAGACTAACTAACTATTAGTATTAGAATTGTTTTGTGGGTCAAAGTTATTTTGGGCTAAAATTAAATATGAATAAAACCATATTGGGCCGCATAGATTATGGGTCAGAATTTCTGTACTCTCTCTGTCTGAATTGATGCGTTTGGTTATATATATATACAGTAGTAGTTTGGATTTACTTAATCCATCTCAATAGACGCATATGCCACAGACAGAGAGAAAGTGAGAAAGAGGGGTTTGTATGTTTGTTACTAGAACACCGACTGACGATTATTTGTCAACTTGTTCGTGTAGATATTAATAACTGCACAACTGCTATTGTTGAGTACATCTGAACGTCAGTGTAGAGAAGCAAGATTACGACTAGAGTTGCGAAGAACTTCCACTGTGCTGCTAGTGGTAAATTTATCTTGAATTTAATTTTTACACCTGTAATTCCTGATTTGGATAGTAACAGAATTGAATTGTAACCCTATAATCCCACCCAAATTACATACAGTAAGTAGATAAATGGAGAAAATTGTGGTACCGAATAGTAGTTGATCAAGGCTTCGATTAGGCATATATTCATAACAAAGTAGCATTTCTTCTTCTTCAACACAAAAACCAAGCAGCTTTACAAGATTTGGATGTCTTAGCTTTGCAAGCAAGGTCACCTCTTTCTTCGGATTTTCAATTCCTTCCCTTGAGTTTCTTGCAAGTCGCTTTACCGCAATCTCTTCTTCATTTCTTAATATTCCCTGAAGATTATAAACCAAACATGTTTTTTTTGGATTAAAATAAAATTTTTGTAAGACAACATCATGCTTTCAATTACTTAAGGATCACCATGCACGACCGCTGTTTGAATTTGACAATTTTATTCACACACATATGTACTATGATGTAATAAGTGAATTACATACATAAAAACTTAAGACAGATATAAACCCGTAATTAAGATATAAAATTTGACAAAAGAGAGAAAGGGTGCTCAAATTATTCTTTATCATACCTTGTAAACCCATCCAAATTGACCTCCTCCAAGCTTGTTTCTCGCACTAAAGTTATTAGTGGCAGATATTAAGGTATTAAAGTCAAATATCATCAGTTTGTCTTGCCCAATATTCATTTCTGCAAAGTTATCAGTGTAAATAAATAATTCAAGTAATGGTTATGTCAAAAATTTGCTCGAAAGAGAGTCTTTAGAGAATTATTTGGTGCAATATGCAAAACTTACTGGTATTTGGTGGTGGGATTCTGACTGTCCTCTCACTTCTCCATCTATTGCACTGAAAGCAAATTAGTGCCAATAATAAAAATGCGACAAAGGCTGCCGGCATTACCGCATATTGAATTATCTTTATAACTTTGTTCTTCGCTGACTCTAGACAATAAGAAAATAGAGTTACTAGTCAGATAAATCCAATCGTCTGGCAGTATTCATTCTAAACAAAATTAATAGAATCAATGATTCCCAAAAACAAAATTGGGTTCCTATTGCTATGTTTTTGTACTGGTACAGAAGGTTTGGATAGGTACTCTGTATTACATCCATACAGGAGGTTTTGTTGAATCGATCTATGGATATGTAAATTTTGAACAAAGGTGCTAAACCAGGAAATTTTTTAGAGTCTCTTTGCTTCAAGAAAAGAAAAAAGTGGTTAATGACAATAAAACTATTAACTAATTATAAGAAATGTTCATCAGTTCATATATTCTTGCATGAAATGATTAATCAGTGGCAGTGATACCTGGAGCAGGGGCTGCTGGTGAAGGTGGCGGCGGAGGTGACAGAGAAACAACACGTATGTATAAACTCTCGCCTTTATCATTTAGAAGCTTCACTGTATCTATTAGGTCACCAAACCAACCCACACAACCCTGCGAACCTAAAACGGAAAACGCCGTGCAGGAGCAATTTGCCAGGCACCACATTTTGCAATTCTCCAAATTGAGTATACTACTGTTTCCTTTTGCATTTATGGTATCTGGCAACTTGACATTTGTTATATTCACAAATCCGGTAGCGGTCGTGCAGTTGAAAGGTTTAGCTCTCACACAGCCCTGAGAAAAATTCCTGCTGTTCCAATCATTTGGAGATTTGGGAATAAATACATCAGGACATGTACAAGTAGTACCATTGGATGTCCCGTAGGGCCCACATAATGCGTATTGACCGCTGTTTGCCAGTGGAATGCGTGGAAATACTTCCCAATTGCTAGTCCTATTACTGCGTAAAAAACTTAAGTTCCCAGCCGGGTTCATAACCAATCGGAATATATAAGCAGGATCGAGCGGATTATAAGAAAAATAGGCACTACTTTCACCTTGCTGCAGTTTGAATTCTACTAAACTGTTGTCACCTAATTGAGGCATGCCGTTCCAGTGAGAACCGTTCCAAGGGCCCGAGCGAAAAGTTACAACTTCTCCATTTACTATAACAAGTTCATACAATCTAGCAGGATCTAACTTGTACATATAGCCTCCTGGGGAAGGATCGGTTTCACTCTTCCAAGAAGTGAGTTGCATTTTTATATTGACAATATTTGCGAGCATAATATACCCGAGATATACTTGAGGCAACAAGGTGTTAGATAAGTCATAGTTACTTTGCCATGAAATAACTCCAGTTGTGGTATCATTTATAGTAAGTGTACCCAAATCAAGCAGGATTGCTACCTGGGACACATTGTTCGATTGTTTGCCCCTTGACCAAATATCTGTTCCATTGCCATTTCGAAGTATAAGGACCCCGCCTTGGGTAAGGAATAGGCTGCCATTGCCACCACTGATTGGAGTATCACCATTGGCGACCCAAACAATGGTTGTATTTTGTGACTTGTACCAAATCCCCAAGTATTGATTTGTTGAATTTGAAGGGACGTTGAAGAAGCCTAGTTCAAATTGTTTATTGGGAGATGCTAGAGTTTGGTTTTCGGTCAAGACTTCGTTTGCCGATAATGTGTCATCTGCGGTTCAGATGTAAATTAATCAATATAGATAGAGGAATAATTAAACAAGAATAAAATAAAATAAAAGTATCTATTGACTTAATCAATGGGATTATGGGAAGAGGTCAATAATATTATGACTTAGAAATTGCAAATGCATTACCTACTTGAGCTTATTTTCAATTTTGTACTGGGGGCAGAAAGAAGTATTGAGAGACTCAACAAAATTGAAATTTTTATATCAAGTTTCAAATTATCTTGCTGTTGTACATGAATTTTCAACACAGTTTTTAGCATTCTTCAGTTTATATTCAAACTTCGTTGGTCGCCACTCGGAACTTTTGAATGACTTTAGCAGCATTGAGCATTTCTCGAACAATAAATCAGCAATGGAAATGAACAAAAAAAAAATTTTGCAAAAAGTTTTTGCAAAGTATAAACATGAATCACTCTTTGTAATGGAGAATATCAAGTTCAAAAGCTATGACAACAGGATGAAATTATGTAGTATCATCTTCTTTCCTTGAAAAGACCCAAAAACTAAAATTAAAATAGTGTATCTAAACAAGGCTAAATGTAAGAGAAAGAAATGAAGCTTACTTGATTGGCAATGGGCAAGTAGGATAAAAGAAGAAAGCACCATCCAATAAAAAAAATGGAAGCATTGCCATTATTCCCTTAGAGAAGAAATGCTTGTGGAAAAGCACATAATATATATGTTGGGGTTGGTAGATTATATTGGTCAGAGAAGTTCTTGTGGGAGTTTTACACAAACAAACCCTAGAATGATCAATAATTATAACTCCTTAATTATTTATTATGAAATAATTGAGGCTAAGCAGAGTACCCAATTTATAGTTGCTGCCCATGGGTTTGATCTCCACTGGAATTCATTTTACCACATTAGATTTGAGCTGTTAAGCATTTTATCAAAAAATATATGCTATAAGTTAAATTTTACACATTTTTTTTCAAAAACTTATTATTTCATTAAAGTTTGTTGGAAAAGCTAAAATTATGAGGTACTTCAGTACATATTTTTTTTTTTTTTGAAAAGTTCAATTGAAATATTGCATATTTTGCAGTTTGATATGACTTAACTATAAAATTTTAAAGAGGACAATGTTTTATAGAATTTTCATAGGTATCTATTTCTACATTTAATTTAGACAATCTTTTTATTGGGTTCAAATGGCAAGTGTTCTAAGATTAATAACTGGGCTACAGGTGTGTCATTACTAAGACATCAATATTGATTTATTTGGGGTTTATTTGAATAAATGACATGTTTCTTTGAAGAAATCTTCACTTGTAGACAGCTTTATATGTTAATAAGGACCAATTCAACACGTACAGGGCTAAATTAAAATCCAAAAAAAAAAAATCTCTGAAATAAATTACAGATGAGAATTAAATACAGAATGAAAGAAGCTGTATTCCATGAAAAAAAAAAAAACCTAGAAATTATTTGATAAATATAAACTAACTTTGGAAAGTTTCTTCCATCTATCTTTGGATGTTAGCTGTGCTTGACAATTTATAAAATATTTGACTGGTTTCTTTTGACCTTAATATATCCATTATTTTGATATAAGAATTATAAATTTTAATAAATGTTTTCAATGTACAACAATTTTTGGGTATGTCATTCAGGAGTGACTAAGTCTTCCTGTTTTATTCATTATATTTTATTATTTTTATAAATACTTATACATGTTAGTCCCTCTTATAAAATAAAATTACAGTATGCATTATTTTCTAGTTCTGCTCGTGTTCAACAGCCAAGTCTGTTCAAGTGATTAAATTTGTAAAGCTAAATTCATAAATTCATAAACCAGTATCAGTTTTTTTACCAACAGGTGGATTGTAATCAAATTTGTAAAGCTAAATTCATAAATATGAGGCAAAAAAAAATAAGGTACAAGGAGAAAATTCTCCAATTCATGGCTCATCAGTAGCTTTTGTTTTTGCGCGAGGGCGGAGAGAATGTTCAAATTCCAAGCGTGAGCGGTTGTCAACTAGGTTTTTTCTTTTGTTTTTGCTCTCTGAACTCAAGCGAAGAGCAAAAGGAAGGGACAAAGGGTTAAGTTTTTTGCTCTCTGACTTTTTTTTTTCGCCGGGGGTTACGAAGTTATTTTTTTTCTTCCGAGTCGAGCCAATTGCTCTCTGACTGTAGGGTTTAATTCTGAAGTTCTAAGTCCTTTTTTCCTCACGCGAGCCAACCGCACCACACGAAGTCTTTTTTTTATTTCCTGGTGACTCCGCGTAGCGAACTAGGAATCAGCTAACTTTTTGTATATTGTCGAAGCGAAGTAGAGGACGGGCACGGGTTCTATTTGCACTGGGCTATTATTTTTAATGGGTGGACGGGCTTCTATTTTATTATTTTTTGAGTCAGAATTGGACACAATTTCGAATCAGAAGTAGGCACACTTGAAAATTTACACTGGGTTAAAATATGCCTACCCCTGGACCTTGGTGGATCCTCCAATGCCCCTAGTGACCAAAGATGTGGTAGGTTGTTCCTAAAGAAAAAAAAAAATTGGTTCTTTAAGATTTCTAAAGGAGCTGAAAAAAATTCAGTTCTTTCTATGAGATGAAAATATGGATACAATTCATCTAATAATCTATATTATTTTATAAGAATTTCTATAAATAAAAAATTCTTCCAACCACCTCTCCCACTCCAAAAATAATAATAATAAATAAACAAAATAAAAAATTGATATCGTCTAAATGGAGCCGCTGCTCTCTGTTCAAACGCTCAGATCCTCCTTTGACCCCTCCACTTCATCCCTTTTCGCTGTTTGCAAATTGCCTACAACCTGTTCGACTAAATTCCAAGTAGATATCTTCATGAAAAACACCATGTTTGGAGGTGCTTTGTTCAGGTAAACATTTTCTCAACCAATTACCTCTATAGTATAATGGTATTTATTGCCTGATTGGTATCGTTGTGACTGTACCGGTCTCTTATCACTATGTACCAGTACCCAATATCATGGTAAAATTACACTGCATATGATTTTCAACCAGTCGCTTGAAAATAGGAAATTTACTTGTGAATTATTAAAAAAATACAATATTATTGGGAAGTGAGATTTTCTGACGCAAAATACAGAAATTGCAATGTGATTTTGTTTTTAGTAGTCTTGCACATCCTATCTTATCTTGGAGTTTAACCAGAAATGAAATTTACTGATTATTTTACCCATTTAATTAGATTAAATTGCCACGTTTTTCTTTTCTTCAAATCAAGGTACAACATTGCTGCAACCAAGATATGCAATGTGATATAAATATTGGCATTTTGTACAAAGCATAATTATTGATATAAATATTAAAAAAAAGAAAGAATTAGAAGTGCATGATTCTTGAAATGACAAAAAAAGTAACAATCTGCTATGAGAAAACAGTAGATGTAGATCTCATATGCAACTTTTCAAAATCAAAATTAATTCAAATAAAATCAAAATCTATTCAAGTCCAGAACTCTTGTCTCCAAATCAAAATAACAAGAGAGAAAAAAAGTGGCTACACATTAATATATTAGGTAGATAAAACTATGCTTCCATACAAGTTAAAGAAATCAGAAGATGATAGGCTGGTACAGGTGGGGCCACATAGTCAGAGATAGAAGAAGGATGAAGCATCGGTGCAAACCGGTATCCATGGATAACATTGATCTGGATACGTACCGGTTGCATCAACATATCGACCATTGCTCTGGATACCGGTTGCATCCATATATCGACCATTGCTCTGGATACCGGTTGCATCCATATATCGACCATTGCTCTGGATACCAGTTCCATCCATATATCGACCCGCATCAATGATTCGCAATTCACCAGCCCGAGTCAAGATATCCACCTTAACTTCCTCTAGTGCCATCTTTAGGTTGTTCAACTCAGTACAGCCGAGACGTGACACGTCACCATCCATCCATACATTTCCCTCCAATGTGCGTACCCTCTCTTTAAGCGCCTCTTTCCTGCTCTTTGTTGCTTCAAGCAAAGCGGTATGTTCGGCCAGTTGTGCGCTTAAATTAGACACAGAGGCATCAGAAGTAGACCCGAGGCCGAGGAGTTGGTTTTGGTTTTGGTTTTGGTTTTGGTTTTGAGAGTAGTAATGCGGCTGATCAAACGATTGAGAGGAGAGGTAGCGATCGAGGACAGACGGGACCAAAGGGTGGATAAAGGAGAAGGGTTTTTTGGCAGGGGAGAAGACGATAACCGCCACGTGAGCGCCACAGAGGATCGAGAGCTCGCAAGCCTTCTTGAACAACCCGGATCTACGTTTCGAGAAAGAAACCTGAGAAATAGAGCAAATTGAGAAGAAAAAAAAAAAACAAAGAAGAAAAATGAGAAAAAAAAAATCCTGAATAATTAGCATATAGGCGTGCCCAATAACAGAGCAAATTGAGAAACCATTTCTCTACCAATACATCTGTTATTGCATTGTTCTCAAAGAATTAGAGAATTTAATTAACCTGGCGTGCTGTCGCCCGCTCGATTGGCTTTATTTCGATCTTACGACGACCCGTAGTTCGCTTCCTTTTCTTGCCATTAATGGCATCCGAAGCATCACCTCTAAGCATCGCTTCTTTCATCTCTCTCTTGCTTGTTCTCTGATGGTGAGAATTAATTGTTATGAAATTGGGTGTGTGTGTGTATATATATATATATATATATATATATATAGGGGAGCGGAATTAGTCCAAACGGCTTTGGACCATAACTCGTCCAAATAGCCAATTCACCGTGTGATAATTTTTTCATATCTGATCGTATCAAAGCGTATTAAAACCGTTCAAATTAAAAAAGGAAGTGCATTAAATATATATTAGGTACACTAGATCCAGTACGTCAGCAAAAGGAGATTTCCATTATCTCCTTCCAAAAATATTTTACAGCTTTTCTTAATAATGTCCTCCCTCAACTTTATCGTTTTCTAAAAAAACCAAAAGAACATTTAAATCATTATTAATCTTTTATATATCTGTTTTAAAGAGGATAGAAAAATTTCGCTCCTGAAAAGAAAAACAACCCTCAAGCAGAAAGAAAGATCATAAAGTTTATTCAAACTATAAATTAATTCCTGAATTTATTTAAACTTTTATAACTCCAGTTAAATAAATGAACTACTGAAATTCTTGATTTGAATAAATTGGAGTGTGGAGTTTTGAAGATGCGTTGAAACTTTTGCATTTCTTCAAAAAGAGCACAACAATTTGTGATCTTTATCTCATTTTGTTTTGTTCTCATGCACAAGTAG
Source organism: Carex myosuroides (assembly GCA_028015225.1). Classification (NCBI taxonomy): domain Eukaryota; kingdom Viridiplantae; phylum Streptophyta; class Magnoliopsida; order Poales; family Cyperaceae; genus Carex; species Carex myosuroides. Next base: position 13,716,858 of record CM051491.1, on the reverse strand, counting down.
GAGAGACAGTAGTATAACTATAACGCAACAATTTTTTAATTTTATTGTGTTAAGTTTACACAGCAAATAAGGAAAGATAAATTATTTCTTTGTAAGTTTAAGTGGGTCCATTTACAATCTCAAAAAACTAAAATATAAACTTAATCGGACGGACAAGAAATACTTTGGACAATGATGCAGTCCAAATAGCTTCGGACATAATCCCTTCCCTATATATAGATATATAAGTTGCTCTGGAACGATGTTTACTTAAATGTGAAAGGGATCCTTGGTAAGAAATTAAGGAAGGAGGTTGTAATAAATCTTGAAGAGAATCTATATGAACGAGATTAATTGATGGTGAATCAAATTAAAAGATATCACACTGAAAGTTTCCTTTAATGTGGTTATACTTTGGACGGACTGTTCTCTAATGGCTGGGTAAAATATTGACGGAGCTGTTTTGGCTTCATGCAGCACATTAGTTGTCTACTTTTTTATTTTGTTTCCATTGGCTTCATGGTGGTTTAATATGCAAATGATATTAATTAATTAGAATGTGCATGTGAATTCTACATAAATTTATATTAATTTGTACGAAATTCATTTTTAAAAATTTGTATATGATTCACACTGAATTTTACAATTAATATATATTAAAACTTACACATTTTATACTTTAAATTTAAATGATGGATGAACCGAAAGCAAAAAATTTGTAGTGATATAAATAATTCCTCGTTATTGAAAGAGTATCAATTTACTAAAATGAGTTGCATGTACTTAATTTGTCGCTTTTTTTTTTGCAACACATTGCAATTTTTTTTAAAAAAAAAAAAATCGGTTATATTTCAAGACTACATGCACCTATTATCACAATGAATATTGATTTCGCTCATTGGAAAAAAATTGCTCAGATAGAAAATAAAAAATTGTATGTATGTAATTTTAAATTGAAAAAAGATTGATCATGTTACATGTAGAAAAATATCATCTTCGACAATTACAACTTCTAAATAGAATAATTTATTCCTTGGATGGAATGGGGAGGACTTAAGTACAAAAAAAATGATGTATAAATTGTTTAAATTTTTTTTTTTTTTTACTTTTTCACAAATTTATATAATTGCACACTTGTTCATTAAGGATTACAAATGATATAAAGTTTCCAAAATTCGCTGTAAACTTGGTAATTATATATATTTGGATCATCAATGTCTCTACAATTTTTCTCCTTTTTTCTCTCTGAATTTTGCTATAAGGATTTGCTGTGAATTGAACACTATTGTCCCATCTGTAGCGGTTCAAAACCAGAGAAGATGGATTGTGCATGATGATTGTAATTTATGTAATATATGATGAGTGAGCCTATGGTGATATGCATAGCACGGATAGCTAGTGTGCTACGGCTCAATATGGTACTTTTTAAAATTCTAACGGTCGATCCAACTGTTCAATGTGATAATCATATGAATATGTACTTGTAAACTAAATTTTATATTTTTTTAGAATTTTTTTTAGATATGTAGAAAAATCAGTGTTTTCTGAAAATTCTGGACCATCAAAATTCTACCTATCTAAAAAAATAGTAAAAAAATATAAAATTTAGTTTGCAAGTACATATTCATATGGTTATCACATTGAACGGTTGGATCGACCGTTAGAATTTTAAAAAGTACCATATTGAGCCGTAATACACTAGCCATCCGTGCTATGCATAGCACCATAGGCTCACTCATATATGACTGTAATTTTTATATGTACATATCTTCTCATTAATTAAGAATATCGTATTCGAATGATATATCCTCTTCTAGATTATGAGCATAAATAAAACTAGTAGATATATAATTTTGCCGAATATATATCCTCTTCTAGATGGAATCATGGACATCGGACTAAATTCGGTCTAATGTTTGGTCGGAGTCTTCCGGCCTGCATCAAGATTAACATGAACAATTTTAAAATTATTGTAGATCAAGTGAACACAAATCTTAATGCAGATCAGTCAGCTCTGACCAGACATCAAATTGATGCCCGTCAGACCAACCCCCACTCCCTTTGGGACTGTTCGGCAACACCTCTTAATCCTTACTAGGATTAAGTTTAAAAAAACGATGTTCGGTTGTCTTAATCCGTGAGTGATAACTAAGGAAGTTAAAAGAAGTGGTAGAGGTGCTTTAAGACTCAGGTAGAGAATTAAGATCCAAATAAAAGAAAGCTAAAAGATGTGATCTTAATCCGTGCTAAGAAACTGATGTTTGACAGAATTAAGCAGCTAAAAAAACTAAAAAAAGACTCCTTTAGTCTTAACGAGGCTTAAGAAGCCTTGTCGAACATCACCCTTCTAGATTACTCATAAAAATATTCTTCCGAGTTACTCAGAAATAAAGAGGAAACAGTTACAAGCATTGCAAACTTAGATAAGCAGACGCCTTATAATGAAACAAGCTTTCCAATTAACTATATACAAGATGCAATCATCTATTTTTTCCTTCTTTTTTTTTAATTCTGGCAGAGGGAAGTCAAATGAGCTATTTTTTAAGATCAGTGCTAGAACAAGTTGAAAATTGAATTACATACAAATAGAAGTGTTCAAACAGTCGGTTCGAATAAAACTGAATTAAAATAATCAAATCAAAAATTTTATTTGATTTTCAAAAATCTAACAGAACCAACCGAATTAAACTTGTCAGCCAAATAACAACCGGACCAAAAAAAAAAAATCCAGTTTGTTAGTTGAACCAAAATAATAGAGATTAAATTTTCAAATTTCTCAATACATACACAAATACATTTAATAATCATAGAGATAAATACGAGAATATCAGTCGAACTGAAATAAGAAAGATTAAACCGAACCAAATATAATAAACCGAAGTAATTCAAACAAATATAAATAAATTTCGATTTGTTATAATTAAATCGAAATAAGAGCGATTAAACTGAATCAAATATAAAAAACCGAAGAAATTCAAAAATTGAACCATTTAAACCAAAAAACCGAACCGTTTAATCCAAACTTTGTCGGTTCAGTTGAAAAGTAAATAAACCGGATCCAACGAACACCCCTACATTGAATATAGAACAAAGAAGAAGCACGAGTATATTATATATCAAAATAATGACAAACAATATGGATAAAAAAACTCAAATCATTTGCCTTCATATACAAGTATATCATAAAGGCCAAGGTATGTTCCAAAATTTCTTAATGGCCCCACCAATTGAATTACACATCCTTCTCTGTACAATTATCTTCATCCGAACTGCATAATATGGATTTTCCTTTGTAAGTTTTTATACATGCAAATCAAATTGCATTTTCTTGATATTACATATTCAGAAGCTGCTGTTGTTAGACAAAAATTTATCTCCGATTTTACCATTATGCCCCTGGGTTACCTTCCTTGAAGTCTTGTTATAGTGATATCGCATGCTGACATTAACTCATCACTGCTTTTCAAGGCACTGGTCTCGGAAGAATAACCTTGGAGCGTGAACGTGGGCCGTCTTGGTGCTGGTAAACTAGGGTTTTCACTTGTTATCAGTTTTATAACCATTGGGATCTCAGGGCGATCGTATGCAAGATCCTGTACACACAACAGCGCCACATGGATGCATCGGAGTACTTCGGGAATAGGACATGTTTCTTTTATTGTGGGGTCGATTAGGTCAGAAGTTCTTTCTTCATACCACAATTTATATGCCTGAGTTCAACAAAATTGATTTAGAAATAAAGTTGAAATTCTATTTGACTTAGAAATTAAATAAGAACCCAGAAATGGTGATCTGGTTATTACTTTGTTGCAGTCAAAAAGTGTTTCATATATATCTGGTATCTTGTTAACCCTAACATGAGTGAGGCTATGGTACTATGCATAGCGCACATTGGTCCGTACTTTGGATCATTATCTTCATTTTCAAAGTTTAAATGATCGACCTGAACTTTCAGACTAAATTTTACATTTTTTAGAATTTTTTTACTATTTTTTTTTATAGGTAGAAAATCACTACTTTTGAATGGTCTAGGATCTTTAGATCAAGTGATTTCCTACCTATCTAAAAAAACAGTAAAAAATTATACAAAATATAAAATTTCGTCTCCGTACATATTTATACAGAGATCATATTGAACAGTTCGGATTGATTGTTTGAACTTTGTAAACGGAGATATTTATCCATAGCACGAACCATTCCGCGCTTTGCTAAGTGCCACAGCCTCACTCTTCATATATTATCTGTTATCTTGTGAACCCTAACATTATCCTTCTAAATAAAGTGATGCCATTCATCTCAGTTGTTTAAAATATTTCTCTTTGCAAAAATTGAAGGTAAAAATTAATTGAGAAGCAGCTTACGTATCCAACGATATTAAGAGAGTCGTCTTTATTATGGAAGCTGCTATTCCTCTCCCCAGAAATTATCTCCAGAAGTAGAATTCCAAAGCTATAGATATCTGATTTCACCGAAAAGATGCCTTCCATTGCATATTCAGGTGACATGTAACCCCTATCAATCCATAAGAAACCCTTGTTAGATATGAATAGGGTTGTTCATTGGGTCCGGTTTATTTGGTTTTCAACCGAACTGAAAAGTTTGGATTAAATGGTTTAGTTTTTCGGATTAGATGGATCAGTTCGGTTGAATTTTTGAATTACTTTGGGTTTTTATATTTGGTTCGATTTAATCTCTACTATTTCGGTTCAACCAAACAAACCACAATTTACTTGATATTTACTTGAATTACTTCAGTATGTTATATTTGATTCAGTTTAATCTCTAATATTCCAGTTCCACTGACATATATCTTCATATTTATTTCTATGATTATCAAATTAATAGTGTATGTAATAGGAATCAGATTTGGAGAGAGATAGAGATATGTAACAGAATGAATTATATATGTTTTTCATTAGAGAACAATCATTACAATCACTTGGTTTATATAACCAGTGTATTACACCCTAATCAGCTGTAAGTAAACACAACATAGAACAGCATCTAACTAACTCTGTTACAGTAAACTACTAATTACAATTATATCCCTAAGTAGACTGCAGCGCCTAATAGTATGCATTGAGTTTTGACCTTTTGAAATTTGATCTCTTATTTTGGTTCAACCAAACAAACCAAAATTTACTTCGATTCTTTTGTTCAGTTGAAAAGTCTAATTTGGTTGGTTCGGTTAGATTTTTAAAACCAAATACAATTTTGGTTTGACTATTTTAGTTCGATTTAACCAAACCGACCGTTTGAACACCCTTAGCTATGTACATACCAGTACTGGAGTTGACCGTATTTGGTACTGAAATCTGAAATTGTATATTCTGAACCCATTCCAATTTTAATGTAGGAAATTTCACTTACAATGTGCCAACAACACGATTAGTGTTCTCTTGATTTTGATCTCCACCAAAAATGCGTGCCATGCCAAAGTCCGATATCTTCGGTTCCATATCCTTATCTAACAAAATATTGCTGACCTTCAAATCACGGTGTACTACACGTAACCTTGAATCACGGTGGAGATATAGGAGCCCTCTAGCAATTCCTTCTATAATGTTGAATCTTGTTTTCCAATCTAATAATCCCCTCTTCAAAGGATCTACAAGAATTAGAACAAATTACTTTTTTGTTCATTCAAAGTACATATTTTTTTACTTTATTAATGAAGAACCCCTTGAGTTCGATTGTTACCAGCTTGGTACCACACAAAAAGAAAAAGAAAAAAAACCATCCATTCTGTGAGTACTCATCTGGTACAGTACATTTATATTGTAACCCAAAACACTCATAGTTACTATTTTTTTATGTAGTTTTTTTTTTTTTGTATTACATATTATGGAGTTAATAGCAACAATAACTGATTATGATTTTCCTATATAGTAAAAAAGAAATGCAAGAGATAGCTTACCAAAGAGAAATGCATCCAAGCTCTTGTTAGGTAAGTATTCATAGACCAGTAGTCTCTCCTCGCCTTGTATGCAACAACCTAATAGTCTGACGAGGTTTCGGTGCTGTAGTTTTGCGATAAGTATGACTTCATTTTTGAACTCTTCTATTCCTTGTCCCGATGTCGCTGATAGTCTTTTAACTGCTACTTCTTCTCCACCTGGCACATTCCCCTGTATTCCGTAAAATATAATCAAATAAAAAACCAATCTAAATATCTCAAGCAAAATTGAATTTAAGAAGTACTAAGATAGGTTGATCAGACTTCTACAGATAACACCTTTTCAAAGAGATGCAATTTCAATGTGAGTGAATGTGAGTGTATGTGAGTGAATTCACAGAACATAGGAAATAAATAAATGAGAAATTGAGAACCATGGGCTTAGTGCAGTGGCACGAGCCCTCGTCTCTCTACAGAGAGACACAAGTTCAATTCTCGAGAATAGCATCTAAAAGATGCTGGGATGTAATAATAATAATAAAAATGAAAAAAATGAGAAAGTGACCTTGTAGACAAGCCCAAATCCACCTTCTCCAAGTTTATTTGAGCTACCAAAATTATTTGTAGCTACAGCCAAACTATCGAAAGTATAAAGGGGCAGTTCGAATTTCTTTCCCTCTTCTGATTCATCTGCAAATTGGCTGGGGCCTGAGAAATCTTCTCTACTCTTCAGAAACCCTAGGCTCGATTGCTGTGATCTACGGCTCATATTTAAGCTAGCTGTGTAATGTTGACCAAATTTCATGTTAAATCCAAAGATCATCCCCAAGGTAAAGTGGAGAGAAAGTATTCACTGTAGATAACTTCCATATATTTTAATTAAAATATTGTTAAGTTGCATTCTATTTGTTAGAAATGCATGTCTTACAATATCATCTCAAACTTACTAATGGAAAGAGAGACAGATATGTATTACCTTTGGTCTTTGAATGGCGTATGAATTTCCACCAGAGGAAGGTACAAGCTACCAAAAATAGCAAGCATGCCGACACAGTCCCCGCTATTACCGCAACAGAGCGGTTACGATCTGAACCTAAATCAGATTAATATATATTGAGATCAACGTCAGCATGATTAAAAGGAGATTTAGTTTTAGTATAAAGAGTGAGGCTATGTTACTTTGCAAAGCGCACATCGATCCGTACTCTGGATTCATATTTTTGTTTTCAATGTCCGAATAGTCAATCCAAACCGTTCAACATGATCTTTATATGAAATGTACATGGAGATCAAATTTTACATCATTTAGAATTTTTTTACTATTTTTTTAAATAAGTAGAAAATCATTTAATTTAAAAATTCTTGACCATCCAAAGGTAGTGATTTTCAACCTATCTAAAAAAAATAGTAAAAAATTCTAAAATATAGTAAAATCCGGCCTCCAACTGCATTTTTATATAGAGATCATGTTGAGCGGTTCAGATCAACTGTATGAACTTCGAAAACAGATGTGAATCCATAGTTAGGCCAATCCGCTCTTTGCAAAGTACCATAGCCTCACTCTTAGTACATATGGCCTTATATCAACAAGACTTACCCAATACAGAGGCGGGCACCTTGACAAAGAGATCATAACCGCCTTGATCAAAATGGTACAGATCTATCAGATCTCCACTCCACAGCATGCACCCAACTGTCGGTACAAATGTGTACGCATTGCACGTACAATTTGTTGAACAATAATTCCCACAGGTGTTAGAGTCAGCGATATTCTGGAGCCGCACTGTGTGATCTGGCAGCTTCATTCCTAGAAAAAGAACCAAATTTAATTTTTATTTTTACATTTTCATGTATATCTGACACCTTATACTTGATTAGTAAATTGAGTATGGGAATCAGTAGTGGAGATTTTTTTTTTTTTAATTCATCAGTGGTTCAGATCTATGAAATGATCTAAGAGCTAGATAAATCTCACATCGAGATTTTGGGGGAAAAAGAGGGATCAACCGCCTGCATTACATAAACTTAGATCGGCCCATGCAGGAGGTCTAGTTACTCTAGTATTTAAGATTTATCAGCATAACAAAAATTGACCATGTGAAATAATTTGTAAAAATTGTACCTGGAATTGTTATGTATCCATCTCCACTTTTATTCTGTTGGCAACCCAACGCATCCCGCCTCACACACCCACCCGACCAAATCTTATTTTTCCATTCTTCATCCGACTTGGGTTCATATCCATTCAAACAACTACACAATGCCAAATCACCGTTATTTGTGCACAACCCATTGGGCCCACATGTGCCGTACATCTCACACTGCTTCACCGGTTGATCCCAAAAATCTTCCCACGCCTTTTTTTGTACCATGTACATGTATATTGACTCGACACCATTCCATTGCAACACGAACCGTTGCAGAGAGTTATTAGCTGCTGTATACGTATAGTATTTTTCATCGCCTACGGTGTCCAAATAGAAGCCCTTCGAATAGATAGGCCGCCAAGGGATGCCGATGAAATTAGATGCACCATTCCATTCACCGGAGCGCCAATATGGGATTGTACCGTTCTTCCAGATAAACACTTGGGTTGACCCATTTGGATCCAAACCCATAGTAAAATTACCTGCATCATGCATAAGACAAAAAAATTACCATTTATTCTAACAAACGAAGTACATTATCATGTATAGAAGCTATAGTAGGTTTTGTACTTTGGTAATCATGGAGATAAATATCATCTATTGCTCTATGATTTCACCATGGTAGTGCACTTGGTACCACAGTACAAATTGAAAAATATAAAATAAAATGCTTTTTAATTTCTCTTCGTTTTTTTTATGAACACCACAAAAAGCTAATAAAAAACCAATATTGCACCCCCATTGTCATGCTTAGTGGAAATTATATTAACATAACAACTGGTAAAACTATTGCCTCTTTATTACAAGTGTTTCAACACACGAAAGTTGTATTACCTGGGGCTGGATCGTCAGGGCTACGCCAGGAAGTGACAACCTGGCGTGCGCCGGTTCTGGTATTGATCCCCATACGCATTCCCTGGATGTACGTATCGGTCATGTGATCAAAGCTCTTCCAGAGAACTGTGTCCTCGGCACTTGCATCTGAGCTGGCGGCACTGAGGATGAGGTTTCCTTCATTCGATAATTTCAAGGTTGTAGAATTTATAGATGATGTGTTGGTTGTCCATATTGTAACTGTCATGGAACCAAAGTAGAACATTTTATGTTAGTCTATCCAAAATAATCAAAACTGCAATTTGAATTTTTAATTGTTAAAGAATTCTACATTTTTTTTCGGTGGGAGGGAGGTGAAGACTATTCCTGTAGGATAAATTTCATTTATAAAATTATATCATCTAAAATTGTACCATCTAAAATCAAAAATTGTACCATCTAAAATCAAATCATTTATGTTTTTTTCTTGATCTGAAGTCTGAAGAGTATATTAAAGACATTCTGGACCTAAACGGATTCGATGCCTATAGCTAGGGGTAGAAAAATGAGAGGGAAAAGGGGGCTAAGCACCCCTTGTAAACTGAAATTTATCATTTTGGTCCTTTGAAACTTTTATTTTTTGCAAAATATATTACTATTAGCCCCCTACATATAGCAGAGCTACTTTCTATTCACATCAATAAAAATTCAAGAATTTTTTCGCTGCTGTGTCATAAAGTGAGGCTTGGGCAAATTGAAAATGAGAAGTTTGCAACTGGAGGTTACTGTTTCTGAAAAGAAAACAAAAAGATGGCAACTGCATAAATATTGAACTGGTCCTTGTAAATTTAGAAAAAAAAAAATTACAACCAGGACCTGGATCAATTTTCGAACTTCATAGTAACACCACAAGTCCCATTGGCCGTTTCCAATGCTAAAACCAAAAATCACAATCTAGTCCTTTCCCAAAACAAAATTTTGCAATTTACCTACCAAATTGAAATTAAGCAAGCACTTAAAAGAAGTAAAAATTACCATTTCCATTTGCAGTTCCAGCAACTAATTCCAAATTTCCAGAATCGGCAAGAGTCAGAGAAGCAGATGAGGAGGGAAGGATTGGGTTTTCACGATTACCGATCCATATAGTCGATATCGGAGAGATGCCATGGTACCAAATGGCAACGTACCGGTTTGAAGAATTTCCAGGACTGAAAAAACCTAATTCAAACACATCATTTGCTGAGACAAGGGTGGATCCATCGACGGTGGAGATAGATTGGCCGGGTTTTAGAGTGTCTGTGGTGGCGGCATGAGAAAGAAAGCAGAGAGAGGAGATCAGAGAAAGAAAGAGAGGGAATGAAGAAGAAGAGAGCATTGGTGTGTTCTGTGTTGTGAGCTCTAGAGAGAGAGAGAGAGAGAGAGAGAGAGAGGCTGAACCAAAGAGGTAGAGGTGTTATTTGTGAAGAAAGGAATAGAAATGGAAAAGTAGTGAAAGTGGCTGCAGGCTGCTTGATTATAGTGGTCTAATGGAATAATAATACTACTAAACTACTTTACTAGTCGGGTGGTCTTTTATGGAGGCCCCAAATTGGCATTCATATCTATCACCTGAAGTTTCTCGATTTTTGACTGTCAGATCTATTTTGGCACGAATATTAAAGGATCCGCTGGCATTCCACCTCGGGCCGGATTGGCCTGGATTCTGATCGGACGGTCCGAATATAAACCCAAAATTTGAGTTACTTCAGAGATTCGGACTCCTGAAATTGAGTATTAACTACCAAGTTCCTTGTAGGAGCTTGAAGCAGATCGGTACCGTTAAATTTACAACGGGCGGTTAGAAATGTAAGAGATTAGATCGTATTTACATGATACTCCAGAGTCCAGAGAGGTTACCATATTCTTCCAAAGACAAGCCATAGAAGATCTAAAGAGAACAGTAGCTTCCGACAAGGGTCTAGAGGCATGTAATCTTTGAAATTAATTTAATGCATAGTTTTAAACTATGTTTCTTAAAGTTGGGGGTTTCTAGAGTTTACCTGCCAGAATAGAATTAAAAATATCCCAAAATTCCCATGACTTTTAAACCTTGCAAAACCTTTGACTGTTTAATAACCTCGTTTGGTACCGAGGCTAGTAGACAGTCATGAAGCTTGGAATAAACATTAATGCCACACTAATGGTTAATTAATGTCTGCTAAAAGTAAACACTTATTTTTCATTAATTTATAAACCTAATATAAATAATTAATATATAAATAATCTTGTGATCATAATTTAGAAATGTCCAAATATAAATATAAAAATAAATATATATATATATATATAGAGAGAGAGAGAGAGATAACTTTCATTATCATAATAAATAATTCAAATTGACACATGGATTGCACGAGGGTACATTATTAAGAATTCTAGAGTTGGCAACATAGTACCAACCAAAAGAACACTTTAAAGACCCGTAGGCCAACCAAAAAAACACACAGTGCCACGGTTGCCTTTCTGTGTGCTCCATACAGTTGTCACTTCTCTGTAAAGAAAATTGCTCTTTTTTCCTTTTTGTGTGCTCCATACGAATTCGTAGATAGTGTGTACGCGCTTCTATCTCTGGGTAGATATATTGACACCACACACATTTATATTAATACAATATCTTTAAAAAAAATTAATGTATAAATAATTTGAACTCTCTTTAAATATCTTTCTAACTACTTATATTTGTTTGAAAATAATATGATTCAAAAAATAAAAATAAAAATCTTTAAAAAAAAAATTTGTTTGAAAATCCAACCACCAATTCGCCGACATTTTTATTAATATCCAAAGTTTAATATAAATTAATAAATATATCCAGATTCGTTGGGAAGTTATAAAAATACCCATACTGGTTATTTTCTGGCCGGTATCCAATTTAACCCATTACCAGCCAGAAAATGGCCGGTACCCAATTTTTTTTCTTTTTTTAGTGACTATGAGAGCAAGATGCTAAATCTAAAATTAAAAATTTTAATTTTTTTTTTTAAATATTTGTTAGATTATTTTTTTTATGTATAATTAGCATATTTAAACTAAAATACGCTAAATTACTTTAAATTATGTTAAATTACGCTAAATTACACTAAATTACGTTAAATTATACTGAAATACGCAAAATTACAATAATTATAAAATGAAAGATACTCCATTTTATGATGCTGGTTATTATCAAATTAAATTCACTAGCCGCATGCGAACACTAAACTACGTTTTTTTTAGGTACTAACTTTTAACAATTTCACTATGCTGCATACAACATTGTCACTAGCCGCATACGGGTCGTTGTGTGTCTACCGATGATAAAAAAACTTTAACTCAATTTTTGAGGCACTAAACGATATTTTTTTGCAATTCTGATTTCGTCGGCCCTGTAGAAGTCATACGCGCAAATCCGAGCTTCCTAACCAAAGTTATAGCCATTTAAAGTTAAAAAAACGATGCTTTCGTGAAAAAACACCGATGATGCACCAATGCTTTATTCACGGCCTAACAACGGCAGAAGTACATTGATGTTTCATTGCAAAAATATCAGCGACGCACCGATGTTTTTTTAGCACTACCCTGCTTAATTACCAATGCTAAGGCTAATAAAACATCGGTGTTTCATTACAAAAAAATCAGCGACGCACCAATATTTTTTTAGCACTACCCGGCTAATAAAACATCGATGATGCACCGATACATGAAACCGATGTAACATACACATCCAAGCAAATGTATTTTTTTGATCTTAGCCAAACCGAGTGCAAACTTCAATCCGAGTTTCCTACGAATTTTTTTTCTAGCCAACTATGCTATGCCTATCCTAAAAAAAAAAAATTTGGGTACCGCCATTAAATGGCTGATACCGTATTAAAAATAATTTGGGTACCGGCTATTTTTTGACCGGTATACTGGCCAAAAAATGACCGGTATGAATATTTTTATAACTTCCCAACGGATCTGAGTATATTAATTAATTTCTATTAAACTTTAGATATTTATAAAAATGTCGGACCAATTCGAGAACGATGCTTAACTTTGCATTTTATTTGATACCTCGTATAGACAATTGACACACCTTGATTAATGGAATCTAGGAGCATGACTTTGCATTTCTACTTTAAAAAAAAAACTTTGCATTTAAATATCATAGAGATTTCATGACTTTATTATTCTTTATCATACATATATCAAAAAGGTACTTCGTGTATATTCTTTATCATGAATACTTCTCCCAGATAGTCCAATGCAGGTGTAGCCGACATTTTTATTAATATCCAAAGTTTAATACAAATTATTATTTATATTCAGATTCTTAGCTAATTTTGAAAAATGCCCAAGCCGGCCACAAAATGACCGGCTTACGCCCCCCTAAGCCGGCCATTATGTGGCCGGCTTACTCGTTGTTTTTTAGAGACACTATGAAGAGCAAAATAATGAATCTAACACTGAAAATTTGAATTTATTTGTTTAAATTATTTGTTAGATTACTTCTTTTGATTTATAATTAGTATATTTATACTAAAATATGCTAAATTACTTAAAATTATGTTGAATTACATTATATTAAGTTAAATTACACTAAATTACATTACATTACACTAAAATACGGTAAATTACCTATGAATAGAGACGATATCTTCACTGAAAAGGTGAAAAACGACGACGAAACTTCAAACGGTTATAAAACGGCACTCGAGTGTCCGATTTCAGCAAATGACCACTTTTTGGAAAGCTTGCGAAAATATGCATGCGTCCGTGCCCGCGATGCCAGATTCCAAAATTCAGAATTGCCAAAAAACAAAGGGAAGAGCCTCAAACTTGAGTTGAAGTTTCCGATTAAGATTTTCATTTCTATTATTCAATCCAAGTAGCTCAGTAAATTAGTTACATAATGAACTTGTAGAATACCAACTTTTACTATTTTCGGAATTTTTTTACTATTTTTTATGATTCATGAAAGATGGCACAGAATCGGTCTATTTTTGCGTAATTTACCGTATTTCAGCATAATTAGCGAAGTTGTTGTAATTTAGCGTAATTTAACGTAATTTAGTGTAATTCAACATAATTTATTGTAATATAGTGTAATTCAACATAATTTCAAGTAATCTAGTGTATTTTAGTATAAATATGCTAATTATAAATCAAAAGAAGTAATCTAACAAATAATTTAAACAAAAAATTCAAATTTTCAGTGTTAGATTTCATTATTTTGCTCTTCATAGTGTCTCTAAAAAAAAACGAGTAAGCCGGCCACATAATGGCCAGCTTAGGGGGGTTTCGGCCACAAAACAAGTAAGCCGGCCATTTTGTGGCCGGTTTGGGTATTTTTCGAAATTAGCTCAGAATCTGGACATAAATAATAATTTGTATTAAACTTTGGATATTAATAAAAATGTCCGCAAGTGTAGTAAAGTGTCATGTTATTTCTATTACAATTGAGAATTTTTTTATTTTTATTTTTTATTTGTGTTTTTCTTTGTTTAAAGAAAACATCATAATAAAATTTTGTCTAAATTCTTCAAACAAGAAACTGACCAGTACATAAATTGCACCGATTCTTCTAATTTGGGCTTCCTCTTTACTATATTTCATTAATATATATTTTTTCTCAAAAATTGTATATGTACCCTATCAAATCTCAAAAAATATTTTTTTTTTACAGACATGGTTACCTTTTAAAGAGAAGTTCATTGTTGTTGCATGAACCGACAAACATTTGCATTTTGGCAATCGAGTTTCGTCGAGAGCTGAAGCGGCACATGCAATCAAGAAACATATTTTAATCAAATAACATACTTTATAAAACATAACTTTTAAGGAAAAAAAATTATGTGGTAATATATGAGAGAGAATCAATTTTTAAGGAAAATCTTAATAAAGGGTAAATTTGTCTATATAGTAAAATAATTAGATAACGTTGTGTTCATAAAAAAATTAGTAGTTTTAATATCACTACCCCTATCTCTGCTTTATAATTATAAATGCAAAGTCGGATCCTCTCCAGTCATACATGGCTCAATGCAACGCATCCGACATATATGTATCGTCAGATTTAGACTGTATGGTTCCTATTGATCCTAACTTTTTAGGGCAGACCGGACATGTATAAGGTCAGGTTTCGTCTAAGCGTACAACCTGTTCGGCAAGATGGGTTGGCATAAATTTTAAGTTCCGCTAAAAAGATGGGTTGTTCGGCAATCATGTGAAGCTTAATTTTTAAGCTGTACTAATCCGCAGCCGTTCGGCAATAAAGTTGAAAAGTAATTTTCTTAAGAAAGCCTTAAGCTTGACAAAATGCTTAAGTCATGTGAAACTATGGCTTAAAACATAGGTAAGCTTAAGAAAGGTGGGCAAAATGAGCACTAAGGAGGTGAGATTAAGTTGTACTAAGGAGCACCCGTTCGGTAAGCTCAATCCTTAGAGTACTAAGGAGCTCTAAGGAAGCCTAAGCTGAGCTTGCCGAACAACACTGATGTGTTTGGTAAGAGAAATTTAAGAAAGTGAATCTTTAACTTTCTTAAGGAGACTCAATTGCTTAAGTCATGTAGAATGGTGGCTTAAAAATTAAGAAAAACTTAAAAAATAGAAAAATGAGGCTTAAGAAAGTAGTTTTAAGCTTTGCAAAACTACTTAATCATCCTTAGAGCTCTAAAGAGAGTGTGCCGAACACTACCTTTAATCTGTAATAGACGGTCAAACAAAATTCCTATCGGAGAGAATCTCCAAAATACCAAAGGACCTGCATTAGATCAAATTCGATCTAATATTTAGTAGGAACTGTTCAATTCGAATCAAAATTTGTACCGATAAAGTGTGCGCAAATTTTAACGCAGATTGAACGACTCTGACTGATCGAAACGGAATGCCCACGACTCCTAAATAAAAAAATAAAAAAAAATAAAAAAGACTTGAATTTTCTCCCAAAAGATTTAACTGATCAATCAAATCAATCAAGATCTATCTAAGATTTAATATATGTATATATGGATGGAATACACAAGACAACCGTGAAGAGTTGTTCCTTTTAATTTTGGTTTCTCGGAAGAGATTTGACCGATCATTAAATTGAATCCATAAGCAACCTCATAAAGTTTGGTTAAGAGAAGTCAATATGAAATATAGAAAAAGGATGGTTCGGTTAAAAGTGCTAAAGATTGCTGTAATCTAAGACGGTTCTTTGATTGGAACAGCAAACTACTTCACGACCTTGGCCAAGTTAAGTTGGCATCATTCTTAAAAAAAAATAATGTTGTTGCCATCATTATATTTTACTATTCTCAGAATGAAATTAAGATCTAGTAGAACTAGGGTTTTCTTAAGCTCACCAGGTTTTTAAAATTGTGAGTTTAATTCAAAAATCTATTGAATTGATTTCAAACGATGCATCCAAACTGTTGAAACCGATCTACTTCACGAGTGATACATTTACATGTCAAATTTATAAATTTTCGAACTAATTTAGTATAAAGTCAAGCGGCAAAAAAAATATGATTTATAAGCTAATTTTAATGTGTTTATTTTTCATCATTTTTTGACCGCTTGACTTTATATTAAATTAGTTCGAAAATTTAAAAACTTGACATGTAAACTCATCACTCGTGAAGTAGATCGGTTTCAACGGTTTGGATGTGTCACTTGAAAGTTGAAACCAATTCGATTGATTTTTAAATTAAGCTCACAAAGAGGCTTGGTGAGCTTAAGAACACCCTAGTTCCATCCCAAGTAGTAGGTTAAAGTTTTATAAATTTGACAATAATTGAAGGCTAGTGTTGTAAAAAATGACTGATTAGTCATTGTTAGTGGACAAAGGGGGCGGACCCATATGGTCTCGGGGGCAGCTGCCTCTCTGAATTTTTAGTTTTAGTGGAGATCTATCGGTCAATTGACTTTGTCCCTCTCTGAAAAAAAATTTGCACTCCTCTGGATGTTTGATTTGTAATTCAGTTAAAATTGAAATAGATTTGTTGAATTTTAATTGATAATTAAAATTATAAGTTAGAGCATTAGAAATTACAAGTTAAAGCATTGGAAAGTATAAGTTAAAACATTATTTTTATCCTACTGACGAAAATCCTGGATCCGCCCCTGTAGACAAACTGTCACGTATACTATATTTGAAAGGTATTTTATAAATCTAAACGATTAGTTGGCCGCGAAATATTAATGGGATAATTATTTTCCGAAATCCAGAGTGTTTCTTGTTCATGTCATATCTTCTTCATCAAAACCTAGCTTGATTTTAATGATCACAAAGTCTATAGAAAGTGGATTTTACAAAATTTCATTTGATTTTAGTTTGTACCTATATAAAAAAGCAAATAATGAATGGTAGTTATATTGTTATATTTTGTTCTCTCTAACTGGAAATGGTTTTGAAAGTTCTAAATTTTATAGAAGTTTATATATTTTTTTTCGTTATCATAAGTATAATTTATTTTAAATGAATATTTTATTGTGAAAGCGATGAATTTTGGAAACCTGTTATTTGATTAAAAAAATAATAAAACAAAAGGTGTTTTTTTCTACTTTCAAGATGGCAGAAAATCGTTATTCACACTTTTCAAATTTGTTTTGTCATTCCTTAATTGGATAAAGAAACAAGAGTGAGTCTATGGTACTGTGCATAGCACAGATTGGTCCGTCCTACGGATCAATATTTTCGTTTTCAAAATCCTAATAGTCGATTTGAACCGTTCAACATGATTTCCATAAGAGAATATACTTGTGGACTAAATTTTTTATTTTTTAGAATTTTTTTACTATTTTTTTAGATAGGTAAAAAATCATTGTTTTTGGATGGTCCAAAATTTTCAGATCAAGTGATTTTCTACCTATCTTAAAATATAGTAAAAAAATTGAAAAAAATATAAAATTTAGTCTACAATTACATATTCATGTGGAGATCACGTTGAACAGTTCGGATCGACCATTAGAATTTTCAAAATGAAAATATAACTCCGTAGTATGAACTAATCCGTGCTATGAATAGTACCATAGACTCACTCAAGAAACAATACATATATTCTAATCTCAAGTATATGTAAAGACAACGGTCTTGAGAAGTCAAGCCCCAAATAAATAATGAAATTTTTAGTATAATTGATTCTCATTTATAGTATAAAATTTTTATATAATTAACCTTCATGCACGTTTGATTCTCATAGTTCGAAGGTCTGGCTCCGCCTCTGAAAAAAATAATGAAAAATAAGTACGAGTACAAAAAGAATATATATATGTTTCTTTTTATAACCGTCTCCCACACAATTGTAATCCACACCAATATATATGTTTCTTTAAAAGAATATATATGTTTCTTTTAAAGAAAAATATTTCTTGTTTTAATATATACATCTTTCTTTTTTATATCAGTATTTATTATTTTTGTATAAATATATGTTTGTTTAATCTAAGTTTCTGTCTCTTTAGTATAATCACTATCAAGTGATTGTGTAGGATGAAAGTATAAGCATCTCATATGGAAGGAATAAACATCTAACAATAAATGTATAAATATTTAATAGTATAAATGGAAAGATCTAATTAGAGTAAAGATATAAACATTCATATGGGCATAGAATATTGGGCAAATGCTCATATGATTCTAAATTTTTAATTATGTATATTAAAATTTAATTAAATATTTTCTTCTTTAATTTTTTATATAGTTCAAACTCCTTTAAAATATTGAATGTTTGTTTCCAGATTAGTAATTAAAGTTGCTCATTGTAATGTGAGAGAACTTGAGTTCAAATTTACCGCACATTATACATTTTTACATTTTATTTTTTAACCTTCTATTTAAATTTTTTAGTTCTGTCCTGTGTACAAGATATTTTTTTTTGTTATTATAAATAGTAATATTAGTTAGGAAGACGGATTAAAATACTAAAATTAAATAACTATTAAGCGCTCTTTTATAAGTACAAAACGGGATTTTGTTTTTGTTTTTGTTTTTGTGAAATAATACAAACGAGAAATGTTGCTGTCTCACCAATTAATTCTTCACATATGGACAAATTTTGTCGGTTGTCTTTCATAAATCTCTATATACTTCTCATTGTTTTTCCTTCCTTTGAAATAAATTCGCGCTGTCCTCTCCCCCGACATTTTTATTGATATCCAAAGTTTAATAGAGATTAATTAATATACTCAGGTACAATGGAAAGTTATAAAAATATTCGTACCCGTTATTTTCTGGCCGGTACCCAATTAAATTCATTATTGGCTGAAAAATAGCCGGTACCCAAATTTTTTTTTTTTTAATAAGTACCGGCCATTTTTTTTTTAGGATGGGCATAACATAGTTGGCTAGAAGAAAAAGTCATAGGAAACTCGGATTGAAGTTTTGCACTCGGTTTGGCTAAGATCAAACAAATGCATTTGGTTGGATGCGTGTGTTACATCGGTTGCATGTATCGGCGCATCATCGATGTTTTTGTAATAAAACATCGATGTTTTATTAGCCGGGTAGTGCTAAAAAAACATCAGTGTGTCGCTAATGTTTTTGTAATGAAACATCGGTTTTATTAGGATGTTGGTTATTGTCAAATTAAATTCACTAGCCGCATGCGAACACTAAACTACGTTTTTTTTTACAGTGTCGTATGACACTAAAGTTTAGTGTTCGCATGCGGCTAGTGAATTTAATTTGACAATAACCAATATCCTAAAATTGAGTACTGATGCTTTATGCACGACCTAACGACGGTAGAAGTGTATCGATGTTTCATTGCAAAAACATCAGCGACGCACCGATGTTTTTTTAGCACTACCCTGCTTAATTGCCAATGCTAAGTCTAATAAAACATCAGCGACGCACCGATGATTTTTTAGCACTACCCGGCTAATAAAACATTGGTGTTTCATTGGAAAAACATCGATGATGCACCGATACATGCAACCGATGTAACACACGCATTCGGCCAAATGCATTTGTTTGATCTTAGCCAAACCGAGTGCAAACTTCAATCCGAGTTTCCTACGACTTTTTCTTCTAGCCAATTATGTTCTGCCCATCCTTAAAAAAAAAAAAATTAAGTACCGGCCAGAAAATAGCCGGTATGGGTATTTTATAACTTCCCTGCAGATCTAGATATATTAATTAATTTCTATTAAACTTTGGATATTAATAAAAATGTCGGTCCTCTCCCACTATAAATAGTGTTTTGAATTTATCATCAAATTTCTGTTAAAATCAAATTAATTATGGATCTTGCAGAACTTGAATAATAAAAATCTTAAGCAACCTAACTGCCTAAATCAACACCCACAGATTTATATTCATTTCATTCCGAAAGAATAAATGTACATTGTTACACACAAAAATGTGTAGCAACATTTTCCGACAAAAAGAAAATACATTCATTTTTTTAAGCACAATTAGTTGTCAAAATTTAATTTGACCAGGAATTTCAAACCAACTGCTCCACGTGCAGCCTCCATGTGGGCCCCACTCTCATCATCCCAATATAAAAATGAACTTTTCTCAATTATAACACGTGTTGCTTCTTTTTCTTCGAGGTTTCTCATCTCGTGCGCTGCACTAGGAATAGTCGCTCTCCAAATTTTCTTGGGTCAATATATTGACAGAGGATATTTTACTTCGTGCAGTGTACTGGTCATATGAAGCACTGCTTTGATTCTATTGTACGTGCGCTGCATGAAGCAAAAACTGATCTCATTTTAGGATTGCTTCAACTTTGAATTATTGATTGCGTGTGACTTTAATTTGTTTTCTCTTAGCGTATCTTGGATTCAACTCTTTGACAAAAAATATTTAAAGCCATTTGTCTTTGACCTTGACAAATATGTATTTAGCGCACACCCTGACTGACAGGTCAGGGACGAATGTTTCAAACAAGTATTAGCCAAATCAATTATAGTTGAATGATATTGATGTTCTACAGTTATGTATGCTTAAAAAATAAAAAAATAGAAAATAAAAAATAAAGGATGGAAAAATAGGTGAAAAGACTTTCAAACTCTTATTATCCTATCTATTTTTTTTTTATAATACTCAGTGGGAGAGTTACATTGAATCTGGAATAGGCAGATGACTATCTTGAATTTTGAAAATCGAGTATAAGTCTATGTATAATCGGATCGTTATCTATCTTTGAATTTTTTTTTTTTTTTTTTTGCATACTTCTGAACATGTCACAGTCTTAATTGATTAATTTTTAGTAATTCACAATTTGTTAGTCGTATCAGTAAATATTTTTACATATCCTTACTACACCTCTAGTAATATGGATAAAAATATACTACAATTCTGGACTGATAGCAGGATTCGGCTATCCTGCAATCTTGCAATCTCTCTCTATCTCTCTTGTGGTCCTCCACAATTTATTTTCTAGTAATACCTACTTGAAAATTCTTAAAGATTGAATTTTGAATTTAATTAATTACCTAACAAACTTGTACTTGTGCCCACATAGTATTAAAGTCGAGATCTATGGTCCTCCACATAGGGGTGAAAACGGACCGAATACTAAGCGGATAGTGGTAAAATCATATCCATATTCCTTTTTAATTTTCCGGATACGGATACGGATCGGATATCAGCCGGATACATATACGGATACGAATCGGATATTTATTAAAATGATATTAAAAAATACCAAAGTTTATAATATTTATCTAATTTTAATGGTGAATAACAATATTTTTTTCATAATAGATATTAAAATATATATATATATATATATATATATATATATATATACACACTAATAGCTCAAAACTTATTAAAACGACCTTATAGTTAAAAAAAAAAATGATATTTCAAGTAGTAATTACTGGAATAAAGGAATGATCTTGAGAGAGAATGGATTTGATAAGTCTTCCTAATCATTGAAAATAAATGTTGAATAATTTTAATTTAAAAATTGCAGAGCCTGAGTCTTGCGGAGTAGGTAAATTATATTATTGTATGACTTTTTAATTATTGTAAGACTTTTTAGAGCTATATTTATAGAATAAATTATATTGACAATGAATATGTAACATAATGTAAAATACAATTCTGAAATTAATAATCAAAAGTATTATACGAAATGCTTGAATGTGTTTTTGAATTAAATATGAAATGTTTAATGATCAATTAGTATTTTATTGAACAAATTAATAAGATAATCAAGTTATCTCAAAGTTAGTTACAATTAAATTCTCTAAGTATTAAATTGATTAATGATGTAAAGTGTATGTGACATAGATTGAAAATTTTAAAATATTTTGAGACTAATTTGAAAAGCTTGAAAATGTTAAGTTAAATTGGTAAAATAAATTTTAGTGGGACTTATTTATAAAAAAAACCACCGGGGCACGAAGGCCACGTGGCCCATGATGGGTGCTCTCCATCTAATTTCCCCCTAAATATAGTTTCTCTGTTAAATCTCGGTGTGACTTGTTAGTGTCTCTGAATATGCGTGCACATCTTTCTCTCTAGATAACAAACATTGCCACTAATAAAGATATAAATGGAAAGATCTAATTAGAGTAAAGATCTTGAATTATTGTTAAACCCAATTAAAGGTATTGGAAAAAGGGATTAAATGGATTCAAGTATATGATCTAAATGACTTGCCTTAATTGTACCAGCCATTTTAATTTCTTTCTAATGCGTTGCTAAGTGGTTTGCAGAATATTTGATATTATATGAAAACTGGTACCTATCCGTACCGGTGTAAATGGTTTACTGGTATGCCTATTTAAGTTTCCAAGGGTCTGATTGTAAGAATAATAGAATAGGGAGGATATAATTTGTAAAATACCAATGAATTGGTAAAACCAACTTCTCAGAGGGGCCTTGGTGCAAAAATTACATACATATGATAAAAGCTATCTTGATAAATTTGAAGATGAGAATTTATTTGATTATGTGCCTTTAGGCTTGGTTCAGAAAACAAGAAATAAAGAAACACAAATTGAACTGGTGATTTCGGCTTTGTCCGAAAATGAATTTATCTCTAATGATTTATTGAACTTGGATTGTTGGTCTTGGATTGAAAATGAATTAGACTGAACTTATTGAATAGATTGGGATTTTTGAAATGAAATTGAATTAAATAAAAAGAGAAGAGGAAATGATAAACTAATTAATAAAAAAATGCTATTTATTTTAAATGAGTACTTCTATTTATTATACAGTGATTGAGAATGATTGTAAAAGTACTTAAATATATATATTATTTAAATATAGGCATAATTATGAGAAAGACTGATGAGACAGAATGATCAAGAAGAACATATTGTTAGCAACCTCACCTGTTACCCTACGATATCGGATGCGGAGCTATTGGATTAGTCTGAGATTCATTACTAGAAATTAAATCGTAACTCGCTGTGCATTTTGAATATTTGATTGACTGCATTGATTGAAATGTTGAACTGTTGCATCATATGCATAGCCCAATATAATTGAAAATGAATTACAGGTAAGTCTATTGACTGTCATGTTGATATTGTCGATTAGTTGATTTTTATTGCAAATAATTGATTGAAACCACAGTGATTGAATTGATTGAATATTGAATATTGTAATCCTTGAATCTCCATATAGTGGAGACAAATAATTAATATATCGTAAAGTCTAGCTAGCTACTAGACTTTACTCCAGGACCCTTATGCACATATGGTGAAAGGCCCCAACTGAATCCAGTACCGGTTGGGTAGGGGATATTGAGTAAATGTGAATTGTAACTGTAAAACTAATGAACTGTGGTAACCGTCTTATCATTGATTTCCTTTCCGATAATGACGACATTGTAATATTAATTTTGTATTGTTTACGTTAACAAATTGTCAGGATAGTTAGAATAGTATAAGCCTGATACGACATATATATGTTACGTGAAAAGACAGACTGGATTGTTGGATGGTGTCTGCACGGCAAGTTAGATGGTATCTGTTAGTGTTACCAGACTACAAATTATAAAGTTAGGAAACCAAACGTTACCAGACTTTATGGTTTAAAAAATTTAGACCTAAAACCAGAATAATTCTTGGAATTCTGATTTATTTATGTAATTTTTGTCGTTCAATTGAATACTATTATTGAGCATTTGCATTGGTCATTATATAATGAACTGATAGTTTCTCGTGCGGAGATTTCATTATGAATATGAATTTTCTTCGAATCCAATAATCTGAGTGGCAATCAGCACTTTCTCACCCGTTTCTCCTTGTGGATTTACAGGTTTGTTAGACGAATACAGAGAAACACTTTTGGAGTTAATTTGACAGCAGGACCACCTAAAGGTATGGGGTTTGGATTTATTATATCTCACAGGGTGAATAGAGTGTATCTCTAGCATCATCCACTGTAAATTGTCAGATAATTCTTGTAAATAAATTGGGATGTGGTAAAAATAATGGATGCTATTGGCAATGCATAAAAAAGATTCATGCCTTATGTTACGTATATTGAATGGCAATTATATGCAGTAGGTTGTTGCACCTCCAGATCGGGGGGTGTAACAGAATATCATTAATAATTGATTAACAACTAGGTTATTTGTCAATGCATCCCTTCATGTTATTCCCAGAAAGTATTATATTAGAAATTTTGAGATGTTATTATTCTTCTGGTCAATAATTAATAACTAATATAAATATTTAAGAATCAGTATTTAATCTAGTAATAAAAAATAATATTCTTTAGATAAAACATTAAAATTTGAAAGAGCTAGATTTTTTTTGGAGAAAAAATAAGAGTCTAGCCCATATTTAATTGACAATTGCGGTTACAAGAGTTTGTAGTAGTAATTGAAAATAAACACAAGTTGCTCAAATAAGCTTGAGCAAAGATAAAAGAAAGTGAAGTAAATAAGAAATGTAAAGTCAAAAAAATCTAAAAAATATAACAAAAGAAAAACTAAATGTTATTCGATAGTCAGACTTCTCTCGCTGGTTTATTGTGGCGATGCAACATTTGCTCCAATTTCTCTATCAAATCTCGGCGTAACTTGTTAGTGTCTCTGAATATGCGTGCACATCTTTCTCTCTAGATGACAAACATTGTCACTAATAAAGTCCCTCTTGCCCTTTTATTGTTTTCTAGCCGTAGTATGGCTTCAATCGGTTGTGTTCTCATTTGTGTCACAATCTTCATCCGCCCGTACATCTCTGTTGCAAATGAGCACTGATCAACTATATATTTTGCTGATTCAGCGTTGCAACGGCACATAATGCACATGTTTATAATTGACCATCCTCTTTTTCTCTTAAGTTATCGATTACACATAAAGAACTAGATTTCTCTAAACAAAAGAAAAAAAATAATAATAATCCAAGCATACACACTTACACAGTGTACCACGTTCTGCACGAGTTCCAATCTTATTTAATTTGTTGCAATTAATGATGATAGCGCATTTGTTTCACCAAGAGATAGCACACTTGTAATGATGATAGCAAGTTAGTTTCCCCACAATTGTACCAAACTCATTGGACAACTGTCATTTTAAGTTTAATTGGACATTAATTGTTGGTATATTCTAGATAACTATTAACTTAATTATATCTAATCCACTAAAATATGAATAGATTTTTTGTAGTTAGAAAGAAAACAAACGGTCCAATTTCATTGATTTTTTGTTTTCTTTTGGAATTAGTAGGCGAAAAAGATTTCCAAATTAATTACTTGAGGACATTTTATACGGAGCAGCTTGGGTCCGATGCCCATCGGACTCAAATTTGGGTCTGATGGGTTTAGAGACCGTCCGATCCACTTTAAGATTCGTGCACATGAATTTTAAAGCAAATGCGAAAGTTGCGGACGTGAATCTTAAAACAGATCGGACAGTCATCGAACCCATCAAACTCACTTTGAGTCCGATGGGCACCGGACCCAAACTGCTCTCATTTTATATACACTGTTGTTTGAGGTAAAGATATTGATATGTGCAATGCATGAAATTAAAATAACATTGTAATATTCTTATTCGGTGTTGTTGATTTCTAAAAGTTCAACTTCGAAATTTCTTCTTGATATGACAGAAAAGAAAATAGAGGATGTAGTAAATTTCTTCTTGATATGTTCGAACCAATGTTTTATTTATAATAAAACTAAAAATTAGTGAAATATAGTTAATTTTTTTCCAATTATTTGGTCCAACTTTTTACCAAAAAAATATATATATAAAAATCGTGAATGGTTGAATACATTTTTCATATTTTGTTGGGAAAATTTTGCTAGAGGTCACTAAACTTTGTTCTTTGTCACGAATTAGTTACTTAAGTTTCATTTGTTTCAATCAAATCACTGAATTTTTTATTTATTTCAATCAAGTCACTCTATAACTTTTTTTGTCTAAAATACTAATGGAATATGCACATTATGTTCAAAATACTAACGGAATATTCTCATTCCATCCAAAATACTAATAAAATGAGTATATTCCGTTCAAAATACTAACGAATTGAGAACATTCCATTAACATTTTGGACGAAAAAGTTATAGAGTGACCTGATTAGAACAAAAAAAAAATTCAAAAACTTAATTGAGACAAATCAAATTTGAGTGATCAATTTACAACAAGAGACAAAAATTAGTGATCTCTCACGAAATTTATCCTATTTTATTAGATCTTTGTCTTTTTCCCACGCATCAAACAGCCCAACTAATTGGAGCTTTGACGTGTAACCACATGAAATCACATAGCTCCATCACACACACACACACACACACACACACACATGAGCGAGATGCACGGTACTATATTTAATTTTATAAGGAATGCCATTTTTTTTTTTAATTTGATGATTTATTATAAGGTCGAATGCATTATCTACTAGTATAGGACCCGGATTATATGCAAGGTCTCTTTCTTTCTCTTAATTTTTTTTTGTTAGCGTATTTTGCATTCAACACTTTGACATAGACATAACCATTGTCTTTGACATTGACATATGTGTATTTAGCGCGCTCTTGAAAGGAACAAATTAAGGATTTACAAAAGTACAATTAGCCAAATCAATAATGAATGATATTGACGTTCAAAATTTATGCATGTTTAATAATTTAAAAATGAGGAGGACTGAAATGTCTCACTGCTTCATGCCTTATTCGTACTCCAACATCACTATCTTCGATTTTAAAGTTCAAACAAAAGATCTAAACCGTTCAACATGATATCCATGTTTAAATGTGCTTATAGATCAAATTTTATATTTTTTAGAAATTTTTTACTATTTTTTAAAATAGATACAAAATCATTGTTTTTGAATGGTCCACAATTTTCTGGAAAACATTGAATCTATACATATCTTACAAAATAGTAAAAATTTTCCCAAAAATATAAAATTTGATCTCTGAGCACATTTTAATGTGGATATCATTTTGAGCAGTTCAGATCTTTTGTTTGGACTTTGAAATTGGAGATAAAGATATTGTGATACGATTAGAGCATGAAGCAATGGGGCATTTGAGTCATCTTTAAAAATAACAAAAATCAGTATTTAGTACAGTAATAAAGATCAACAATCCGGATAAAGATTCTTTGTGAATATTAAAAAAATTGATAATCTAGACTTCCACCTTTCTATATACAAAAAATTAACATAACTTAAAAATCTGAATAGAGAGTTCTTTATGGATACTGAAATTTGGAAAGTTCGATTTTCATTTTTCTCTCAAAAATTTTAATAATTTAAAAAATATGCCTATTAAATAGGGTTAATAATATGCACTTATAAATATAACAATCTACTATTCATGTCGAAATATACATTAGGGCCCGACATTTCTATTAATATCCAAAGTTAATTACAAATTAATAAATATACCCAGAATTTCTTGGTTTTTCGAAAAATGTCCAAACCGGTCAGAATCTGGCCAGTTTCTTTCCTTTTTTTTAGAGACACTATGAAGAGCAAGATAATGAAATCTAACACTGAAAATTCGAATTTTTTTCTTAAATTATTTGTTATATTACTTATTTTGATGTATAATTAGCATATTTATACTAAAATACACTAAATTACTTGAAATTATGTTGAATTACACTATATTACATTAAATTACGCTAAATTATGTTAAATTACACTAAAATACTGTAAATTACAGTAAATTACATTTGAATATGGATGATATCTTTACTGAGAAGGCGAAAAACGACGACGAAACTTCAAACGGTCATAAAACGGCGCTAAGTATCCGATTTCAGCAAATGACCACTTTTCGGAAAGCTTGCGAAAATACGCATGCGTCAGTGCTCATGATGCCGGATTTCAAAATTCAGAATTGCCAAAAAACAAAGGGAAGAGCCTCAAAACTTGAGTTGAAGTTTCCGATTAAGATTTTCATTTATATTATTCAATCTAAGTAGCTCAGTAAATTAGTTATATAATGAACTTGTAGAATACCAATTTTTACTAATTTTTGGAATTTTTTTACTATTTTTTATGATTTATGAAAGATGGCACAAAATTGGCCTAATTTAGCGTACTTTTGCGTAATTTACCGTATTTCATTATAATTAGCGAAATTAGTGTAATTTAGCGCAATTAAATGTAATTTAGCGTAATTCAACATAATTTCAAGTAATTTAGCGTATTTTAGTATAAATATGTTAATTATACATCAAAAAAATAACCTAACAAATAATTTAAAGAAAAAATTCGAATTTTCGGTGTTAGATTTTATTATCTTGCTCTTTATAGTGTCTCTAGAAAAAAAAAAGGAAAGAAACCGGTTTGGACATTTTTCGAAAAACCAACAAATTCTAGATATATTTAAAAATTTGTAATTAACTTTGGATATTAATAGAAATGTCGGTATTAGGGTCTACCACCTTATCAATGTCAAATATAGTAAATTAATTAATATATGTCGCAGAAGAAACGACGAAGAGTACGAATGACGAAAGTAACAAAGACTACATTTTCTGTGCGGAAGATTGTATGTTTGAAAGAGAGTTGTAAAAAACATAGTGACATAACTCGCGAATTATACGCGAATAATTCGTTTTTTATACATAACCGAACCAAATTCCGTATAATACGCAGAAAAACATATAAAACGTTTTATTTGCGAATAAAAAGCGTATAAAACGCGAGTTACGAATTATTCGCGATAAAAACGCGAAAAAAACGGCATTTTTTTTTATGTTTTTTTGGGGTTTTTTTTTTTGGCTTCCATGTTGTACCGAATCATTCCCGAATTATACCCGAATCACGAATTTTTGACCTCGCCGAACCGAACCCGAACTTTTCATTTGTTACTATGGTAAAAAATATCTGTTTAGGCCGATTAATTTACTAATTAGTCGTTGGCAGAGATCAAACCATTACAGATTTTTTTCGATTAATTGGTCGATTATTTTCAATTATAGTCGATTATTTCCAAATAATCGCTTGACGGTATCCTGTCCTTGCGACGAGTGCATACCGTTATTTACAACACTGGTTTGAAATTCAAACAAAGGTCTTTTTATATATGGACATTAAATGAAAGACAATATTTTTCGTATAAAAAAAATTTAACAAAACCAGCCGTATAATTAGTGGCTAAAGACAATATTTTTCGTATAAAGTTAAAAATCCGGATAGAGAGTTCCATGAATATTGAAATTTGAAAAGCTAGATTTTCATTTCTCTCTCAAAAAATATAATAATTTCAAAATAAATTTATATTAGAGCCTACCACCTTATCAATGTCAATATAACAAAATTAATTAATATATGTCACAAAAGAAAAGAGGAAGAGTAGGAATGATGAAAGCAGGAATTTGGTGTATAGTCGCCATCTTTAAGGACTTTGAGGTTGTACATGAGTGCATGCAAATAATGTTAAAAAAAGTTTGGATGATTGTTGTCAAATTTGTCTTATTAACTTGGCATGGCACATATTCTTTCATAAAATAAACTTGGCATGGGATATGACACATGAGTCATATTTTTTTAGATTTCATTCTATCCATTGATCCAAATTTCATTTTCCAACTTTCAATTATACCGTGTTATGGGCATTGACAATGCTAACAGCCACCGAATTCAGATCCAGTGTAGAATGAGATCTGAATCGTTCGTTATAAAACGGATTATAAAACGGACCTCCCTATATTCTAATTAGACACTGAATTGATTTAATCTGAATTTTATCTCTATATTACCACAGGGATAATAACACAACCAAATTCATATCACCTAAAGTAACTCAAATTTTTAGTTCACATTCGAACTGTCGTATCTGCTTTGGCACGAATATTTAAGAGATTCCATATATTTCATCTTGAACCTGACTAAACAGCCACCGGCCATATATTCTCTCAAACTTTTTTTAGCCAATTATGTGGTGACATGTGTCACTAAATTAATGTTGATCACACACCGTTCTTTCTCTTTACCGTTTAACAGGTACATAATTAAAGTATAATTAAACTGTTCACACATATCTGTCAGGATTTTTTTTTTTTTTTTGACATTTTGTCATCTTGAATTTGAAATTTTGGTCAAGGAATTAATTACTGATTTTATTTTTAGGTCAGATTTTAGGCCGGTCTCTAGGCACGCCATTTAAAGCACAGAATTAATACAAAACAGAGCCCATTTAGAGCACTTTTTTGTTTTGTTTTTTCATATTATTTGAATGTTTGCAACAATCTTTAATTTTGGTTCATAAATAATGCCAACAAATTTAAACTATATTGTATTTTGAAAATAGTTGGCTGATATTATGTGCAAATATAAAAAAAATCAGTTTTATAATTCAGTCTTCTCATTTACAACTTTTATGATAATGTGTACTATACCTATAATTTCGTTGATCATACGCTATACTTATTAAATTATTGAACCCTTTTCTTCATTAAAAAAGACTCAAAGTCTCAAACCCAACATCATTTAATACACGTTGTTCTAGGTTCCCACAAATACTTTATATTAATTTATAAGACGTGTTGTATAATTAGAGCATCTACATCCCACTATCTCAAAATGAGTTTCTAAATAACTGTTAACTACTTTTTAGAAATTAAAGTTTCTAAAATTTCTAACTCTCACATCTCTGAAATTAATTTTAGAGTTTTTATTAAGCCACGTCAGCAATAAATTAAAAAAAAAAATTGAGTCAATTATTTAGCCAGTGTGGAGTTTATAAACAGTTTCTTAATAAAAAACTTTCCTGCATAGTTTCTCATAAGAAACTCTCTCACATTCCTGAAACTGAATTAAAAACTGCCACATCAGATTAGAAACTCTCATAATACTAGAGCTAGAGATGTAGATGCTCTTATATAGTGAAAATCGAATATATTTGTGGGACTTTTCCGACAATTACAGAATTTATATTGATTGATGACGTCATCAAGGGAACTAAATCTTCCCGATTTTTTTAAATGCTGTAATTGTCAGAAAAGTCTCATAAGGTCCACAAATATATTGATTGATGACGTTATCGAGGAAACTAAATCTTCCCACAAATAGACATTTAGGGCCTGTTCGGTGTTGCTGTGGGAATGGGTATGGGCGTGGGTTCAAAGAAAAGTTGAACTAAATTTTACTGTTGCTCCCGAACAGGCCCTTAAATAGGCCTTTCAATTGCCACGTCTTGAGTGAATTTTTTTTTTCAACAGCAACAGTGTTGCTCCCGAACAGGTCCTTAAATAGGCCTTTCAATTGCCACGTTATACTCACACATTTCAATAGGCCTTTAAATGCTGGGAACGGGATCTACTGCTCTTCAAATCTCTATTATTCTCTGCTTTTCTCTCTACTCTATCTCTCTCCTCTGTCTCTTTCTTCTTTCTCTCTCTCCTCCTCTTTGAAGAGAGAGATAGAAAGTAAATGCTGAGCTACACAGTACAGATTACGACGTGAGGATTACGGCCTTCTAAATGCTTATATAATTTTATTTTCTGAATCTTAGAAATAAGCACGAATTTTAAAGCACAAGCTACCGTTTGATGTGGCTGATTGCTTCGTTTTGGGCCCAAACTACAAATTGTGCTTTTATGGGCCATGGTTAAAATTTAGCCTCTCAATGTAATTTAATTCACTGAGTTCTGATCGGACGGTTCGGATTCAAATTCAAACTTCAAGTTACTTTAGGGGAGCCAAATTGGGTTTCTATGACTCGATTTTTGAGTTTGAATTCAGATCATCCGATCAGTTCAAATTGGAATTGATGGAGCCCTTTTAATATTCGTGTGGATTCTGATCAAACGGTATGAATTCAAATTCAAAATCTGATGGAGGATCCAAATTCAGAGAAAAGAAGGGGTCTTTCTTTTGGTGTCAGCTACACAACTTAAATTACATTTTTCACTGGAGCTGTTCCTGGTCAATTGAAACTTGCACCATACTGGTATACTATGATTTGATAATTATAATTCATTTTTTTTTAACAATAATTTGTCTTTTTCCATGGAACCTGCATGTACAGACATTGATACTATTATGGATACAAAAAAACCAAATGATTTCTTAATTTTTCACTTATGGAAATATGAAATTACACATCATTCTCTGTACAAAATACCTTCCACAAAACAACATAATACATATTTTCATGTGGTAGTGTGTATAATGCAAGCTGCATGTTTTAGATATTATAAACTACAAAGCATTGTGTTAGCCAATTAATTTTACCATTATGCCCTTGGTTACCTTCCTTGAAGCCTTGTTATAGTTACATCACATGCTGACATTGAATTGTTCCTGTTGTTCATGCCATTGTTCTTAGAAGAATAACCTTGAAGCGTGAACTTGGGCCGTCTCGGTAGGGTCAAGCTAGGGTTTTCACTTGTTATCATTTTTATCACTAGTTGAATCTCAGGCCGATCATGTGCGAGATCTTGTACACACAACAGTGCCACCTGGATGCATCTGAGTACCTCAGGAATAGAACATGTTTCTTTTATTGTGGGGTCGATCAGGTCAGAAGCTTTTTCCTCATACCACAATTTATAAGCCTGAGCATGAGAAAATCAATTTAGAAATACAGTTCAGGTTCTGTTTGGTTTTCAAAATTGAAATTAAAATGAGAACTCCAAAATGGTGATTTGGTAATCAATTGGTTGCTATCCGAATTATTGCATTTACAAACAAAGTTTCTAAATTTTTGAATCAATTTAGTATAAAGTCAAGCGGTAAAAAAGGCTTATAAGTTAATTTTAATGAATTTATTTTCTTGAATATATTTTGACACACTTGACTTTATACGAAATTAATTTGAAAATTTAAAAACATTGCATATAAATGCATCACTCGTGAAGTAAATTGGTTCCAGTAGATTGGATTCACCATTTGAAGCCAATCCGATAAATTTTAGAGTTAAACTCACTAAAATTTTTGGTGAGCTTAAGAACACCCTAATTCTACTCGTCATATTTTCCCATTTGTTAATTTTTTTTTTCCTTTTTCCTTTGCAAAATTTAAAAACATAATTGAGAATTAGCTTACATATCCAACAATATTTAGGTAATCATCCTTATTATGAAAGCTGCTATTCCTTTCCCCAATTATTATCTCCAAAAGTAGAATCCCGAAGCTATAGACATCTGATTTCACTGAGAAGATGCCTTCCATTGCGTACTCAGGCGACATGTAACCCCTATCAATCCAACATAAATCCGAATAAGCATTTGGAGATAACACCATATAAGCAATTCTAGAGGGTACAGAACAAACCTTAATTAATATTTTTGGAGGATAAACACATTAGGTTGAACCCTATAGCATGGGAACAAACAAAAGATTTCAAATTTACCTTGGCTGATTTCAGCTGTACCAGTATGCCAGTGTGGTACAACATAGAACTAGGTAACCAATTCGCATACTGCAATCCAGTATATTTGATGATCCGAATTGGTTCTACAATCTTGAATTGCTAATGTTTAATCAGTATATTTGATCTAGAGCATTTTACTTACAATGTGCCAACAACCCGATTAGTACTCTCTTGATTTTGGTCTCCACCAAAAATGCGTGCCATGCCAAAGTCAGATATCTTCGGTTCCATATCCTTGTCTAACAAAATGTTGCTAGCCTTCATATCACGGTGTACTACTCGTAACCTTGAATCCCGGTGGAGGTATAGGAGCCCTCTAGCAATCCCTTCTATTATGTTGAATCTTGTTTTCCAATCTAATAATCCCTTCTTTGAAGGATCTATGAAAAATAGAACAAATTATATTTTTCATTCCAAGTACAAGATTCTTTATGTCAAAAACAATACAGAGAAACATCAAGAAAGAGTTAGCCAGTTTATGAGTACTCAGCTGGTACAGGTACATTTCCCATGATACCCCTAAAATAAACACCAGCATGTATCGCATAAATAACTATGGATTTGTGTTTAAATTAGGAGTCTGGTTTGCAAATACCTGTTCTATTCTAATTGGCATTTTCTTCATTGTTTAGTGGTGTTCAATTATTCTTTCATTAATTTCTCTAGTTTCTTACTATTTCTCATTAGTAGTTTATTTATCGTTATCATTATGGATTATTTTTTATGGAATATATGGAATACCAAAGAGAAATGCATCCAAGCTCTTGTTAGGCAAGTATTCATAGACCAGTAGCTTCTCCTCGCCTTGTATGCAACAACCTAAAAGTCTGACAAGGTTTCGGTGCTGTAGTTTCGCAATAAGTATGACTTCATTTTGGAACTCTTCTATTCCTTGACCTGATGTAGCAGATAGCCTTTTAACTGCTATTTCTTCTCCACCTGGTAAATTCCCCTGTACTCAGCACAAGGTTATCAAATAAATATCCTCTGCAAAAATCTCAAGTAAATTAACTAAAGAAACTGGTAAGATAGGTTGATCAGTCTTTTTCAGTTAAAAACCTTTTTGCAGTAATCAACATATTTCATTAGGCCCTTCAAAATAAAACATATTATTAAGAGCTGAGTGAGGCTATGGTACTATGCATAGTGCGGATTGGTCCGTACTATGATGTCCATGAATCAATATCTTTGTTTGTAAAATTCAAATAGTCTATCTGAACCATTAAACAAGATCTCCATATAAAAATGTACTTGCATGCTAAATTTCACATTTTTTAGATTTATTTTACTATTTTAGATAGGTAGAAAATACTACTTTTAAATGGGCTAGAATTTTTAGATCAAGTAATTTTCTACATATCTAAAAAAATAGTATAATAAATCTAAAAAATTTAAAATTTCATCAACAAGTACATTTTCATATGGAGATCATGTTGAATGGTTCAGATTGATTGTTTGGACTTTGAAAACGGAGATATTGATCTATAGTACTGACCAATCCGCGCTATGCATAGTACCATAGCCTCACTCAAGAGCTTAAACCTTTTCATTTGATGTCTTTTGGGAAACATACTGTGGATTATGAGATACTGACCTTGAAGACAAACCCAAATCCACCTTTTCCAAGCTGATTTGAGGTACCAAAATTATTTGTAGCTGTAGCCAAGCAACCAAAAGTAAAGAGTGGCAGTTCAAATTTCTCCCCATCTTCTGAATCATTTGCAAATTGGCTTGGGCCTGAGAAATCTTTCTTTATCCCCAGGAACCGGCCGCTTGATTGCTGTGATCTACGGCTAATATTTAAGTTACCTGTTTAAGGTTGATCATACTCGTGTTAAATCCAAAGATCCCACATAATTTATACTTGCAAGAGATTATTTTATTTTGTTTTTTTTTAATTGCAATTGCAGATATTACAATGGTAGCTGCCAAACTTAATATTACAATAAGAAACAGATATTTATTACCTTTGCTCTTTGAACAGTGTATGAACTTCCACCATAATAAGGTACCGGCCACCAAAAGGAATACCACTGATGCTGACAGAGTCCCGGCTATTATAGAAACACGATGGTCTGAACCTGAATCAGATTAATTAACCTTATTATAATGAAAAGAATATACAGTTTTAATATCTAATGGTCATAAATTTAACAAGACTTACCCAATTGAGAGGCAGTCACCTTCACATAGAGATCATAACCCCCTTGATCAAAATTGTAGAGATCGATTAGATCTCCACTCCACAGCATGCACCCAACAGTTGGTACAAATGCGTACGCATTGCACGTGCAATTTTTTGAACAATGACTTCCACAGGTGTCGGAGTCTGCGATATTCTGGACTCGCACTGTGTGATCTGGCAACTTCATTCCTAGAAAAAAAAAACAAATGGAAGTGAATAGACAGATGCATGCATTATAATTTGTTTTTGTAAATTATCAAACTTTTTCATCTTCTAACTTTCACATTTTCACCATTTTTGCCTCTTACAGCAGCTATAGTCAGGTGCCAAACTGGACAAAAGCTGTCAGATTCAATAATTGTATATGCTGGCATGTATGCTATATCTGATTATAACATTTCTCCCAGTATATATGGAAGTATCATCGTTTTCATGGATCTCTAACATCTTTTACTCAATAGAGTAACTGAGTAAGGGGATCAATAATTAAAAAAAAAGTTAGAGAAGGTTTGACAAAAATTTTGGAGGAAACACAAGGGTCAACAGACCACACGTATTAGATTAACCCGTGCCGGCAGGTCTAGTTACTCTAGTACCTATACATATCAGTGTTATAAAAATTGATTATGTGAAAGAATTTGTAGATTGTACCAGGAATCGTTTTGTATCCATCTCCACCTTTATTCTGTTGGCAACCCAATGCAACGTGCCGCACACAACCACCCGACCAAATACTGGCTTTCCATTCTTTGTCTGACTTGGGTACGTACCCATCCAAACACACACATGATGCCATATCACCATTATTTTTACACAACCCATTGGGCCCACATGTACCATACAGCTCACACTGCTTCTTTGGTTGGTCCCAAGAATCTTCCCACACCTTTTCTTTTGTCATGTACAAGTATATTGACTCAACTCCATTCCACTGCAACACAAACCGTTGTAGAGTATTGTTGGTCACCTTGTACGTATAGTATTTTTCATCGCCTTTTATCTCTAAATAGAAACCCTTCGAGTAGAGAGGCCGCCATGGGATGCCGATGAAATTAGATGCACCATTCCATTCACCAGAACGCCAGTATGGAATTGTACTGTTCTTCCAGATAAACACTTGGGTTGACCCATTTGGGTCCAGACCCATAATAAAATTACCTGCATCACGCATCAAACACAGAATTTACTGGTACCATGGTTATGACTTCACTATTATAGTGTGCTTGGTACCCTGGTACATACTGGTTACTATAAAAATACTTATTTTACCTCTTATTTTCACAAGTACCACAAAGGCACAAACCGATATTGTCCCAAACTGGTTAAGTTACACAGCAATTGTGTTAACAAAACAATTGGTAAATTGTTGTCACGACTTGTAAGTGTTGCAATACAAGAGAGTTGTATTACCTGGGGCAGGATCGTCAGAACTGCGCCAGGAAGTGATGACCTGGCGGGCGCCAGTTTTGGTATTGATCCCCATACGCATTCCCTGGATGAACGTATTGGTCATGTTGTCAAAGCTCTGCCAGAGAACTGTGCCGTCACCACTAGTATCTGAGTTGGCCGCACTGACAATGAGGTTTCCTTCATCCGATAATTTCAAAGTCGTCGAATTTAGAGATGATGTGTTGGTTGCCCATATTGTAACTGTCATGGACCCAAAATAAAAAAATTTCATGTTGGTGTATGCAAAGAATAAAAATTGCAAATTTGAAGTTTACAACTAATGGTGGTGAATTTGCAGGGAGATTGGGATAGGGATGTCAATGGGTACGACACGGTTGGGTGGAAGCATTTTCATACCCGTACCCATTATGTTAACAAAGATAAGCTTTCATAAAAAAGAAGAAGATAAGCTAACAAAAAAAACTTTACTCATACCCATCTTATCGAATACGGTATGGATCGAATAAACGGATGATAAAAGGGTGCCATTGACACCAGTAGAATGGGAGAGGTAGGATGAATTGTATTTATGAAATTCTGTACCTTTCAACTTAACATTCAGTAGTATCTTTCTTTTTCACCATTTTTAAGTCTAGCATGATTTTGGATCAGCTGGTTGAGTTGAGTCATACCAGTACCTTCTAAAACAAAGAAATCAAATTACTTCTCTTCATCTAAAGAGTGCATTTAAGA
Source organism: Carex myosuroides (assembly GCA_028015225.1). Lineage (NCBI taxonomy): Eukaryota > Viridiplantae > Streptophyta > Magnoliopsida > Poales > Cyperaceae > Carex > Carex myosuroides. The sequence continues at coordinate 13,678,942 of CM051491.1, read as the reverse complement.
ATCCTTGACTTACAAACAATTGATGCTTAAAGCAAGCCTACTATATATTCTAATTACTCCAATAACAAATTCATGATTTCATAGTAACTTCAGAACTCCAATTAATTGGCCATTAACAAACGCAATAACAATACTTTTTTTTTTGAAGAAAGGAAAATACCAACTTTGAATCAATCAGTTGCAAAGACAATACATGAGAATCTAGTCCTCATCAAACACTATAATTGCCAAATTTTGATCAAGCAAACACTTAATTAAAATAAAAAAAGTTACCATTTACATTTGCACTTGAAGCAATCAGTGCCAGATTTCCAGAATCCATGAGTGTCAGAGAAGCTGCTGAGGAGGGCAGAATTGGAATTTCACGATTAGCGATCCATATAGTCGACTTTGGTGAGATGTCATGGTACCAAATGGCAATGTACCGGTTAGAAGAATTGCCAGGACTAAAGAAACCTAATTCAAACACACCATTTCCTGAGACAAGTGTCGACCCATCAATGGTAGAGAGCGATTGGCCGGGTGTTAGAGTGTCCGAGGTGCCGGCACGAGAGAGAAAACAGAGAGAGGAGATCACAGAGAGAAAGAGAAGAAAGGAAGAAAAGGAAGAAAAAGAAGAAAAAAAGGTTAAAGAAGAGAGCATTGTTTTGTTATGAGAGAGGTGTCCTTTGTTAACAAATTGAAATGGAAAGGTAGTAAAAGAGGCTTATTTGATTATGGTGGTAGAATGAAATGTAATACAACTACTAATAACAGAGGAAATTACTATACAGCAATACAACTACTAACATGGTTTTATTAGAAACGAGATATAGTTTCTTAAAGATTGAGATATTAGTGAAGCTCCTGTTCAATTCAATTGTATGAAATTAAATAAGAAGTTTTAGAAAGATTAAGTTTATAAAAGAAAGAGAAGCCTCCATTTTGGAGCTGTGCTAATTCGTTCCTTTATTCAGGCGTATAATTAATAATCTTTTAAATATATTCGTGGCTCAGAACAAATTGGCTTGACCAGATCTCTAATATTACCACAGAGAACAAAATAGGTAAAAAAAACAATGAAGTGGGTATTTAGGGGGTTGAGCTTCTTAGAAACAGAGGATGGTTACATGGACATAAAAAATTTAAGAACTAATTGTATATATTTTTTTTATCGAGGAGGTCTAGTACCTCATGCCTTTCATATCTCATATTTTATATCTTTGTTTTAAAGTTTAAATTGTTGATTTGAACCGTTCAACATGATATTCATATTAAAATATGCTTGTAGATGAAATTTTATAATTTTTTTGAATTTTTTTACTATTTATTTATTAAGATAGATACAAAATTTGGATCGTTCAAAAACAGTGATTTTGTACTTATTTAAAAAATAGTAAAAAGTTTTAAAAAAATATAAAATTTAGTCTCCAAACATATTTTAATATAAATATTATATTGAGAGGTTCAAATCGACAGTTTGAACTTTGAAAATATAGATATAAAATACGATACACAATGAGATATAAAAGAATGAGGTATTCACATAAAATATCTCAATCATTCACATAAAATAAATATATTTTATGCAACTTGCATCAATCATTCAAATAAAATAAATATAATTTAGATATATGAAGGATTAAATTTGAAAATAATTAACAACGCAAAAAGAAGTCCAAAACCTCTTCACCAAATCCGATTAAATCGGAGCTTTCACGTGCGACCACATGAAGTTCACATGTGACATAGCCACATGCATGGCCAGAGCCACATCCATATTTCACAATACTTTATTTAATATTTTTGTTTTTATCATTCCACGATACTTTATTTAATATTATTTTACTAAGATGCCGTTTATTTATTCCTTTCAGGTTTCAGCCGTGATTTTTATTTTTACCCAAAAAAAAAAATATTTTAATATAAATAACCAGGGTTTAAAAAAAATTTTATTTCTACCCAAAGCGCTAGGAAATCCAGCGCTCCGAATTAAAAATTCGGAACGCCAGGAATATTAGCGTTCCGAATTCTTAATTCGGAACGCTAGGAATCCTAGCGTTCCGAAAATTTAATTCCCACCGCATAAGGGACCCGTGACCCCTTCTTCTCTGTGTCCCCTCTCCGCCAAAAAAAAAAAAACAGAAGGGTTACTCGCCGCCAGAAAGAAGAAAGGAAAAAAAGAAAGGAGAAAAGAAAGAAGAAAGGAAAAAAGAAAGAAGGCTGCGCCTCCGTCCCTCTGTCTCGCCGCCTCGCCGTCTAGCCGTCTCTCCGCCTCTTCACCCCTCCTAGGCCGTCCCTCCGCTTCTTCACCGCCGATCGTCGATTCAATCATCTTTGAAGGTAATTAGAATTCTTTTCGTATTTCTCTGCTGATCTGATCGGTGAATTAGAGAAATGTTTAAGCCATTAGAAATGTTTAAGCCAAATTGATGAATTAGAAATGTTTAAGCCAAATTGATGAATTAGAAATGTTTAAGCCAAATTGATGAATTAGAAATGTTTACGCCAAATTGATGAATTAGAAATGTTTACGCCAAATTGATGAATTAGAAATGTTTAAGCCAAATTGATGAATTAGAAATGTTTAAGCCAAATTGATGAATTAGAAATGTTTAAGCCAAATTGACGAACCGTCTGATTGATTGCGTCTGATTAATCGAACCGTCTGATTAATTCGAACCGTCTGATTTTTAATCGGCAATTGAGCATAATTAATAATTTTTTTATACTATCATTTTTATTCATTATTTTTTTTTGTTTGGACTGAGATCCTATTTACCTTTAGCATATGCTCATTTATTAGTTGCTAATGGTATTAATGAGATATATATTGATTGGTAGGAAAGAGGATATATAGATCATCCTATAGCTGGCAGCAATGTATATATCGACTATAAGAAAATTAAAAAAGAAAGAAAAAAAATAAGAATGATGAAAACCAAAAAAAATAAGAATGATCAAACCGTCTGATTAATTCGAACCGTCTGATTGAAAACCAAATTTACCTTTAAAGTCTCAAATGTTATATATTTAGAAGACAAATTTCTAATCTGATTGAAAACCAAATTCTCCCATTAAATTCAAATTTTTAATCGGTAAAATTGGATATATTTATTTTTTCAAAATAAATCAATTAATATAGATTTATTTATTCAAGAATTGATTTTCCTTTAAAATCTTATTTAATTAATATTTTAGCGAAATTGTATAAAATATTATTATATAATACGGTTATGTGATTGAATTTCTGTGTAATTTATGTGTAAACTTAGAAGTAGGTTTGATGATTCAGTTCAATCATCTTTGTGCAATTTCTGGACAGCTTTGTGCAATTTCAAGCATTATTTCATACATTTCTAATGGAAACTTTATCTTCCAAAAAAAATACAAATTTATAAAAATATGCTTGTATGGAGTGGTTCTTTGTTCTTATTGGCATAATGCATGTTATGATTGACTCCATAGTCATCTTTTTGCATATTAGCGTATTTTAGCATATTTTTACCGCAATTAGCATATTTTAGCCAATTGTAGCATGTTTAACATATTTTTTAACGTAGGATGGCTAGGGGACGACCTAGGAGACCACCCGCAGCCGACCCGGTTGATGAGCCAATTCCCACTGACAGCAAGGATCATTTCAGTCCTTTATTATGGATGCCTCACAGTGAGCACCGAGTCTCAGATGCATCTAAAGAGGTACTTGATTACTTTTTTTTTTTTTAAGTTTGGATTTTGTTGAATTTTTGTATTTTTAGGTTTTCATGTTGTTCACTTTTTTGAACGCAGAGTGAGGCAATTATAACTGCCAGGGGTCGGTTTCCGGACATGCAGTACTACCCGGAGATGGAGGCGTATTTGCAAAATTTGGGGGTGCAGCATTTGGTCGATACGTATGTAATTAACAGTAAATACGTATGTAATTAACAGTAAATACGTATGTAATTAACAGTAAATACGTATGTAATTAACAGTAAATACGTATGTAATTAACAGTAAATACGTATGTAAAAAAAAATTACCTGACGACTTCTCCGTCTCCTCCTCCTCCTCTTCCTTCAGCTCCCCTCCTCTTCCTCTCCTTCCTCTCCCTCTTCTCTTCCTTCTCCCTCTTCCTTTCTCTTTTTTTTTTCTCTTCCCTTCTCCACGCAGCTCCTTATATAAGTTTTCAAAAAAAAAACAGAGATTCGGAACGCTAGGATTCCTAGCGTTCCGAATTAAGAATTCGGAACGCTAGGAAATCCAGCGTTCCGAATTAAGAATTCGGAACGCTAATATTCCTGGCGTTCCGAATTTTTAATTCGGAGCGCTGGATTTCCTAGCGCTTTGGGTAAAATTAAAAATATTTTAAAAACCTGGTTATTTATATTAAAATATATTTTTTTTTGGGTAAAAATAAAAATCACGGAGGTTTCAGCATTAAATGTTCACATGTGCAACATACTGTAGTTATAACAACACAATGGTAACCTGTTGTGTTGACCTCGGATGAGAGATAGTTTATTAGAGTCTGGCCAGTGTGACATCAGTGCAATTTCAGTCTATATAATACTAATTTCAAAATCTATCGAATCGACTTTTAACGGTGAATCTAAACTGTTTAAACCGATCTATTTTATTAGTTGTGCGTTTACATGCAAAATTTATAATTTTTAGAATTTATTTAGTATCAAGTCAAGCGGTTAAATGTGTGAGTTTTTAAGTTAATTTTAATGCACTCATTTTTCAACATTTTTGACCCTTGATTTGATACTAAAATAACTAGAAAATATAAAAAATTTGCATGTAAACGCATCACTCATAAAGTAAATCGGTTTGAACGGTTCAGATTAGTCGTTTGAAGTCTATCCAATCAATTTTGTAGTTGGTGTCATATGACACCGATGTTATACTAGCCGGACTCAGTTTATTAATGAGTCCGGCTAATATGACAATGGTGTCATTTCGGCCTATATAACACCAACTCCAAAATCTATCGGATCGACTTCAAACGGTTAATCCAACCGTTCAAACCGTTCTATTTCATTAGTTGTGTGTTTACATGCAAAAAAAAAATATTTTCGAGTTATTTTAGTACCAAATCAAGCGGTCAAAAATGTTGAAAAATGAATGCACTAAAATTAACTTAAAAACTCACATTTTTGACCGCTTGACTTGATACTAAATAAACTCGAAAATATTTTTTTTTGCATGTAAACACACAACTAATGAAATAGAACGGTTTGAACGGTTGGATTAACCGTTTGAAATCGATCCGATAGATTTTGGAGTTGGTGTTATATAGGCCGAAATGACACCATTATCATATTAGCCGGACTCTTTATTAATCCATACCTAATGTTTGTATAATCGTATTATGTATCGTATCCAATACCATACCCGTATCCGTATCCATACAACATAATTAAAAAATAATTCTACTTTAAACTACTTTTTTTTCTTCATAAATCAGACTCATTATCCTCTTGAAGATCCACAAGATACAACAGGAAACATAAATAAAAGAAAACCTAACTTTTTTACTCTAATAATAGCATAAACAACTCACACCTAATTAATTCAAATATAGATGACACTTTTTAGCATGCAATTTTGACCATGACTCATTCTGATTCTAAACAAACCTTTTTTTTTTTTTTCCCTTGGCACATGTTTTGAATCACTTATTTAAGTTGGTATGAAAGAGTTATGGTCAAATACATGAGCATGTACTAAAGTGTAAGTGTCTTTTTTACCGAAGTTTTTATTAATACCATTCTAAAGAAAAAAAATTAAAAGACCATTGAAACTGAAAAATTTCATATTTATCATGACTGCAACGACAAATAGATTTGCGGTTCCCTTCGTTGCGGTCCCTCAAAAATCCAAAGAAACTCAGCATTTTATTATTTTTGATGGGCCGTAACGACAAATAGTGGACCTAAAAAATGGAGACGTCATTTGTCATTGCGGCCATAATAAATATCAAATTCTCTAAAAAATTGTGGTTTTTTTGTTTTTTAGGGATGGTATTAATAAAAATTTCGGCTGTTGAAGCAATGCTGAAGGGGTCCGGATCCCCTAAAGTAACTCAAATTTTGGGTTTGGATCGAGACTGTCCGATTCGAATCTGTCACTCGGAATGGTCTCGAGATTCAATCTATCGTCGGAATTTGTGTGCTCCACTTCGGAATGAATGATTCGAATTCGAATCAGACGGTCCCGATCTAAAACCCAAACATTAAGTCACTTCACTGAATCTCGATTCATGCCGAAGGTGTCTTCATGTCCTGTAGCGTCTCAGATGGTGTCATAAACATCAAAACTTAATTAGTAATATATTATAAAATTTAAAATAAGATTGAGACTAGTAAAAAAAACATGCTTCTCTCTAAGGTCCTGTTCGGCCAAAACTTAAAATCCCATATAGCTGTTCGGCAGTCGGCACACCATTTTTTTTCCCAAAATTTTTGGGATCACAATTCTCAAGTTGGACTTCAATTTTTTATCTTTCTTTCTCTCTCTCCTCTAGCTGTCACTCTCTCTCTCTCTCCACTATCACATATTTTTTTATTCTACTTTTGTCTCTCCACTATCTTTCATTCATTTTGTATTTTTTATTCAATCTCTCCTTTCACTTTCACGGCAAAAAAAACCTTCTCTCTCCTCTCTTCTTTCTATCACAATTTAATGAAATAGACTTCGCTGCTGAGAAAAACAGAGTTATGTTTTTCCGATTCATGAAATTTTTTGAATGGTTGAAATCTTCTCTAAGTTAATAAGATGAGAGTTATATATATTTATAGTGCTACTCCATTTATATTTTGAGTTGTGGGACTAATCAGATATGGAATGATCCGGACAACAACATTTTTTTTTTAACAAATTTCATAGAAATTTAATTTGTACCCATTATTAAATTGTTATGTTGTACATTTTGACGATTTGAGGTTTAAAATATGATTAAATAATAAAATAAATTTCTTTTGTATTTGTTTTTTGGTTAAGAGTCCGATCACTCACAAAAGAACATGTACATGTGTATTTTACTTCGATCATAGCATTTAATACCATGTATCAGCAAATAATAATTTCTTTCTTCTGTTATAATATTATTAAATATTAAGTAAATCGATTATATATACTTCATTATTTTCCTGTGTTTTTAATCGACGTAATACAACAAATATATTTTAAATGGCTAAATTTTTTGTTTTATATTCTAATATTTGTTATGGCTTGACGAAAATTAAGAGGAAGAATTTTATTCATCAGAATCAATGAAATTATTTGTTGGGTCACTGTGGATATCAAAAAATTTAGAAACAAATTTGTATAGACATAATTTTTGGTTAATCTAAATTTACAAAGATAACAATATCTGTAATTAAAAAATAACAAAATAATTTTTCTTATTTCTATTTTACAAGCTACAAATAGATAAATAGGTGAGAATAGATCTTACAAATTATATAGAAATAATTTTATTTGTACCCATTTTAGTTTTATTTTTTATTAGAAATGTTTCATCTATTTAATATAATTATTTAATCTATTTTCCACAACTATTCCCACGGTACAACCGAACACTCATTCAATACATTCTCACAATCATTCCCATGCCTACTTATGAGTATGGGTTCCCGCAAATAAAAAAGGGGTTCCCGAACCTGTCAAATCCCATCCTGCACAATCCCGTGACAAACGAACATGCCCTTAAATCATTTCTCATGGCTCAATTAATTCGGATCCTATATATTTAAAAAAAATTAGCCCTCTATTAAAATTAACATGTGAGTCATGACTAATTCAATAATAAAAAAAATCTTGATAATATGCCATTAGTAAGAGCTTAATTAGAAAGTTCAATCATGTTTATATATTTATGGAATATATATATTTTTCCATATAGATCTTTACGGAATATTGAATTGACATTATTATTAAAAATAATTGTTATATCTTTAAAAACTTAACTACTATTATTCAGAATTTAATTTTTGCTAATGTATCTTAAAATTTAAAATGAATCATTCTTACTTTGTACAATAATATCTAACATATTAATCTTTTCAATACAGACAACAAACCTAGTAAATATAGAGAACGGATTAGGTCCGATGCCCATCGGACCTACTTTTAGGTTCAACGAGCATGATGACCGTCCGATCTATTTTAAGATTTGTGCGCACAAAAATTGAAACAGATGCGCACGAATTTTAAAACATTCCTCACGTATCTTAAAGCAAATGGACGGTGATTAAACCCATCGAACCAGAGTAGGTCGATGCCCATCAGACCTACTCTCAAGTGGTAAATATATCTTTAGTATGCAATGCTAATCTAGTAAAATAAATGCCTCAAGAGGAATGAGGTGTATATACGGATGATGAAGGCATGAGCTTATTCTTTTAAAAGAATTAAGTTTTAGAAATTAAAATAAAACTAAAAATCAAATTATCAGAGTCAATAATTGAGTTCCATCGGAATATTTTCTGACAAATTAATTTTTTAAATTTCTAAAAATTAAAAATTGCAGAATTTGGTGCGTGGTCGCTTTCTTTCTCCGATAGTGCTCCTAAATAAACTATTATCAAGTTCAAGAGATTAAACATCAATCCCTCAAACCAATGCTAAAATTCGGCGGTTTGTCAAATTAATTTGTCTTATTACAAGCCATGGTCCAGAAAAAAAATTCATAACATTTTCAATTCTAATTTTTAACTTGATTAGAACCACTTTCTAAAAGTCAATAGTGTCAGTGTTTGAATATATTAATATCAAATATTACAAAAAATTATATTTCATCATGCAAACATAAATAATTCACGTGTTAAGTTTTTTATCTAACAAATTTTATCAATTTTTTTTACATGTAGTTTGATCTCTTTACTATAAAACAATTTTTTGTTTTCTAAAAATAGGAGACTATATATATATTTCTTTTGTTAAAGAGAGAGACATGAAAATAAGGAAAGCTGTATACTGGAATAGGACAAGTTAAGAAAAAAAGATAAATCTGACATTCCTGGTAAAATTGAGAATTGATCAATCTTTTAATTAATGTATTTTACTTGTTTTAGGCAAATTTAATAATAGAAATATTAAAAATAGAAATCCATTAAATATAATAATGAATCCGGCTAGTATGACATCGGCGTCATATGACACTAACTCCAAAATTGATTGAATAGACTTTAAATGACTAATCCAAACCGTTCAAACCGATTTACTTTATGAGTGATTTGTTTACATACAAATTTTTTATATTTCGAGTTATTTTAGTATCAAATCAAGCGGTAAAAAATGTTGAAAAATGAATGTATTAAAATTAACTTAAAAACTCACACATTTGACCGCTTGACTTGATACTAAATAAATTCGAAAAATTATAAATTTTGCATGTAAATGCTCAACTAATGAAGTAGATCGGTTTGAATGGTTTGGATTCATCGTTTGAAGTCGATTTGATAGATTTTGAAGTTGGTGTTATATAGGCTGAAATGACATTGATGCTATAGTAGCCGGACTCTATAATAATAGTAGAAAGAAAAACAGAACAGGAAACAATCTTACACAAGGGCAGCTCCATACCATATTTCACAACTGGAGCAATGTACCAGTACAAGATTGATATTTTTAATACAGAACTGTAAGTTTCATAGAAAAAGAAACGCCACAAGTCAAGATACTGCAGTCTAAAAAAATAATTGAAACAAATTGTTATTAAAATTTAATCAAAATCAGAGAAATTCATATTATTAACAAATCAATAAAAAAAAAACCAATCAGCAAAGGGATAAATATATTGATTAAAAAAATCAAATCAATTTAGGAACCAAGATAGGAAATTTTAAAAAATGCTTTGATTAAGAGGGTTGATTAAAATGCACCGAACCTATACTGCACCAGTTAATGCTTCAGTGCAGTTGGAGAAACACATGTTCAATTATCGAAAATAACATCTAAATAATACTGAAATGTATTAGAATCTTTAATAAAAAAAAAAATTACATCATGAGAAGAAAAACAAATATCCTTCGGCTCAAAAATTGCCAAAAATATTCACACACATCCAAATCTAAACAAGGCCTTAAATTTTGCGGCTGATAGGCTTTTTGGGCCCAAACTAAAACAAGTTTAACAAACAAATTGGGCCGCCTGATTCCATAGAACTATTTTTCCAGAATATTGCCATGTTTTTGCTTTAATCAAAATTTTTTTTTTTGTCATGTTGGATATTTTTTTTTTTTTAAAGTGAAATGTGGAAATCAAGCCTTCAGATTCCATTCATCCAAACACTAGAGGTGTCAATTTACTAGTTACAAAAAAAAAAAAAAAAAAAACCAAAAAAGTAAAAAATTTAAAAAGAAACGAAAAAAAAAAAACTTTTGTCCTTGTTCCCTATTACATATGTTAAGTTCTATGAAACCAACTCTGCATTTCATTTATTTCATTCCTGACTGCTAAAGAGTGTAAGTAAGACTGGTACGGTGGTACCCAATGTTTCCTCCAAGGACATGTTGTTTGAAGCATGATACCAAGCACCTGTACCTTTGGCAAGTATCTCTAGAAGATCATAACAAAGAGAAAAATAAAAGGGTGGCTTTCTGAACATTTACCAAAACATCAGTTTGATTTTTCATGGGATTAAGCTTCAACTTAGCATGTACAGATTTAGAAAATATTTATTATGAAAAACATAGGGCTTTTTTGCCAATATACAACTACATATTAAAAAAAATTATCTCATGGACTCTCTACAATTTAAATCACTATTTGATATCTAAATAATCATTCTCAATATGTATACATATAATGCAAGCTATCATGGTACAACTGTAAAACTTAAATAAAAGATAAATTAGACGAATTCAGCCCGAGTTCTTAACTAGTGAACTAGATGCACTGGTAGTTGAGGTGGTGCTTCGGGTCTTCGAAGATGTACCAGAAGAAATATCCGAGAAGAAATTGATATAATCAGGACTCTCCTCCATAACTCTAAGTGACATCGGCATTGGTGGCGTGTTAACCTCCAAAATGCCTTCTAAAATTTGCACAACTTGTCCCATTGTCGGCCTAGCGGTCTCGTCATCTTGGATGCACCAACATGCCACCTTACATGCTCTTTCAATCTCTTCAATTGGTGCATCTCCATCCAATTTTTGATCCAAAAGTGTCTGAACATCTCCTTCAATTAGTTTTTTAGCAGCAAAAGTAGGGAAGAAACCCGTACTTGATGAGGTGCTATTCCATTTATCAGAGTTGTTTCTATGTCCAGATATTAGCTCGAAAAGCATCATGCCGTAGCTAAAAACATCTGCTTTTGGAGTAATCGGTACGCCTGTTATCCACTCTGGTGCTAGGTAACCTCTAGTGCCTCTCATGGTCGTTAACACCCTACTAAAATCCCGACCCAAAAGCTTCGATAATCCGAAATCGGCAACTTTCGGTACTAAACTGTCATCCAAGAGAATGTTCTCGGGTTTAATGTCACAATGAATGATGCAATCCCGACATTTTTCATGTAGGTACGCTAACCCTCTTGCCGTACCAAGTGCAATTTGGTACCGAGTGCTCCAATTTATTATCACATCTCTGCAATTAAATAATTGCGCATCAAGAGAGCTCTTAGGCATGTACTCATAAACCAGTAGCCTATGGGAGGCTTCAGAACAAAACCCGATGAGGCGAACTAGGTTAACATGCTGGATCGTACCGATTGTGCTGACCTCAGCCCTAAATTGCTTCTCGCCTTGGTGAAAACCATCTAGCTTCTTAATAGCAATAGCAGTTGAATCAGGTAAATACCCCTTATAAACCGAACCGAATGCACCGCCACCCAATTTCTCAGAAAAATTCTTACTAACAAATTGCATATCATTGTACTGAAATGCAATTAAGGTACCTTTCGACTCCTTTAACAATCGAGCTCTTCTTTGATCTCTCTTTCTCTTAATTACAACCAAAACAACTATGATACAAAAAAGCACGGCAATTACGCCGCCTATAACTACACCAATAATTAAACCCCTGTTACTTTTACTCGCAGTAAATTCTGATGCAGCCAACCTGAGATAAAGCGTACCAGCGCCGCTTCCACTATATCCATCTTGGAGATTCAACAAACCACCGTACCACAAATTGCACCCGCTCTGGTATGAATAAGCGGAGCAGCTACAATTTTTCAAACATGCCGATTCGCACTCTTGTGCACTATTAGCTTGTATACTCTGCGAATTGTCGGGGTATTCCATGTTATTCAAAACATAGAACTTATCTTGTTGTACCTTAGTCAGATTGCCGCTTTCGCATTGTAATTTGGTATTTCTCACACACCAACCAGTATAATCCCCCAAATCGTAATCGGTCTTAGATTTTTGTGAAAACCCATGTAAACAATTACAATACGGCATATTGTTCCCATTGCAACTACCGTAGGCCCCGCAAAGTGCGTAGACAGCACAAGTCTGCCTCGGCTGAGCCCAGAACAAAAGCCACTGTTTTGATATGTCCATCCAATTTAGTTGATTGATTTGGCCAGTATGATCCATTGTAAATCTTGATATCATACCGGTCTCAGGTTTTACTGAGTAGATGAAGTAATTCTCCTCCTTGTTGCTCACATAACTGAAATTGTATATGTAATTCGCGGTCATTTCAGGGACATCAGTGAAAATTTTCTGTGTATCACTCCAGTTACCACTGGTCCAGAAACTTCTAGTCTTGTTCCACTGTATGAAATATTGACTGGTACCTTTTGGGTCTAATAATAGAGAGTACAAACCTTCAGCCGGGTCAGACGAACTCTTCCAAGAAATCAACCTTTGGCTAATACCAGTTGTTTTATTGAGACTCAATTTACCACCCGGTAACCACGTGTCAGTTGGGTTGTCAATACTTTGCCACAATACATTAGATGTATTCGACACATATCTCAAAATGAGGTTTCCACCATCATTCAACACTGCTTCGGTTTTGTTCGACGGGTTTATACCTGTAACATTAGTGGACCATACTTCAGTTTTAGACCCGTTAAGCAAGACCAAGTTACCATCGGAACCAATGGTGAGCCGGGTCGTGGCGGGGTCGGTGAGCGGTGCGTTTCGGTTGGCTATGAAGACAGATGTTTGCCCAGGGATGGTGTTGTACCAGATGGATATGTACCAGTAAGAGGAATTGGGAGGCTGGTAGAAACCAAGTGCAAACTGTTTTTGAGGAGAGATGAGTGTTTGGTTGGTGCCTGAGAGAGATGAGTTGGAGGTGATGGTGTCTGTTGAAGTAGACATGGATAGGAGAGAGAAGAGGCAGAGAGAGAAAATAGAAGAAAGCAAGGGATTTCCTCTCAAGGAAGCCATTGATGGGGTTGGGAGGGGGGCGAGAGAGAGAGAGAGAGAGAGAGAGAGAGAGAGGTGTAATGGTATTTGCTAATGGGTTGTGATAATTGCTTCTGTTGGTGATTTGGTCAGGATTTGTGTGTATCTGAAAGAGAAAGATTTGACTAAGCACGGGGAATAAGAAGGAATTCAAGAAGTAGGATATCTTTTTCATTTTAATAAAAAGTGGGAATGATTTAGCACGGGTGTCGGGTGAAGCTTTTAACAGAGCTATTTCATCTCCATGCAGCGCACATAACATATACTGCGCTGTTTTGATTCTTTAGTCGGTGCATTGCATGAAGCCAAAACTTCTCATTTAAACTGGGCATTTTTTGCCGTTTAGCAGGGAGTTAATGTGAACTGGGCATTTTTTGCCGTTTTCGTGCTTAGATATAGTAGGAAACTGATACTCAGATCTGAACCGTTGGATTTGATCGAATGGTATACAGTGGTCTTGAGAATGGTCCAACTAAATATCTCATGAGTCAGGGTGCCCTTTAAATCAGTTCGATCTCAATCGAATGGTTTGGACATTAATTTCATCCTCTACTATACATCAACAGTTGTAGCGGATATGCACAGATTACCCGCGAAATGATTTGGACCGTTCGTTCGATCTGAAGTGGAGAATGGCAAAGCATTGACCGTTGAATAAAAAAATTGAGGCAGTGATGATTGGATGACATATTGTAGTTGAATTTGATTTAATACGGCACTAATATTATCAACATGTTTGATTCCGACATTTTTATTAGGGAGAATTTCATATATACCACTCAAAAACTGTGAAATTACGTATTTACCATCTAAATTTCTATAATTACATATTTACCATCTAAAAATCTAATAACTCACATATTTACCCAATATAACTTTAGTATATATCAAATATACCCAAAACTAAGATTAATTATGCTTAATATTCTTAAAACTATAATTAATCAAGGATTAACTTAGCACCCTCTCTTTCTCTCCTTAAATACGTTCTCTTTTATATCCTCTCCTTTATATGGCTTTTGTAGTGTACAACATGGAAGGAGATCTGAGTCACATGAATTATGGGGAAGGGGAAGCAGCAGATCCGTTTCATGCTGAAACCAAGGCACTTCTAAGGGTTCTTAGGTACGTGATTAACCAAAGTCCACTTAAGAAATTTGCCCTGTACTCGTATTGTGAAGTACTGGTACGGCTGATGCAAGAAGCAAACACACAAGAGGCGCCTTCCTGGAGTGCTCTGAAGACCTGGCACTGTGCGCAGAAAAGGGAAGGAACTAATCCAAGTATTAATTATATTCTTTATAATATTAAACTTTATTATCTCTAATTAATCTAAGATTTTGATTACTTGGGTAAATATGTGAGTTATTAGATTTTTAGATGGTAAATATGTAATTATAGAAATTTGGATGGTAAATACGTAATTTCACAGTTTTTGAGTGGTATATATGAAATTCTCCCTTTTTATTAATATCCAAAGTTTATTACAAATTATTTAATATACCCAGGTTTGCTGGAATTTAATAAAAATGTCCCTACCGGCCAGAAAATAGCCGGTACTCTATTTAATTAACTACTGGCCATTTTTTAGTCAGTATCCTATTTAATACACTACTGGTCATTTTCTGGCTGGTACCTTTTTAGCCGTTTACCCAACCCGTATCGTATTCGATAAGGCGGGTATGGGTAAGGTTTTTTTTCATTAGCTTATTGGGTATGGGTATGGATAAGAATTTTTTTTCGTTAACCAAATGGGTAAGGGTATGAGTAGGGGTGAGTAAATTGCTAATAACTCGTAACTCGCTCATAACTCGCTCGCTAAATGTTTATTAACAACTTGCTCATTATCAACTTGCTATAACTCGCTCATTAACTTAATGAGTCGAGCATGAGTATACCTCAACTCGCTCATAACTCGCTCATTAAGAACTGAGTTACATAAATCCTGCCACATCTAATCCACTTCTCTAATAGTTGTTAGTATATCCAGAAAAATAATGTTAAGAATTTGCAAATTTTCCTAAAACAAACAAAATTACAATTTTCATTCAATGCATTATTCCTTAATTTTCTTTGGTTTCAGACCATACTCATCAATACACTAGTCTCAAATATAACCCAAAATTTGATCTTTAATACACCGTTCTAGATTTGTACAGTTCTGAATTTGTATATTTTTGAATTCTACTTTTTTATTATTATTTTGATAATGCAAATTTGTAAGTATATGACAAGGAGATAGCTTTGAGTATGTGACATGTAGGGCCATGAGAACGACAAAAAGATAATTGTTTGATTTTGTTAAATTTGCTTATGGACAATTTTTTGTTAAATTAGGTTAGATTATGACAATTTGTTAAATTCTATAAATTAAAATTAGTTTTTGAATGATGTATTTTAAACAACTCGGCAACTCACTCATTATCAACATGCTCATTAACAACTCGCTCCTTAAGCTCATTAATCACCCCTAGGTATGAGTAATGACTATTTCGTACCCGTTACCCTATAGGGTAATTATAAAATGTAAATATATATTCAATTCAATTTCCAACCCACCTAAATATGTATTCGTGTTTTTGAATTTTCTTTCTTTATAAAAAACAATTTAGTTGGAATTGATTGCATATTTTTTTTAAATTTTTTTTAGAAATGTAATTACATATGTGTGAAATGAATGAGTTTTTTATATTTAATTTTTAAAATATAATAAAAATAATTATTATATTAGTAATATCAGTTATTCATCAACTACCGTTTCGATACCCGATAATATTAACGGGTAAGGGTAGGGTAGGGTAAGGTAAATTTTTAATGGGTATGGGTAAAGTCAATTTTAATGGGTATGGGTATGAAAATACCTTCACCCGACCCGTACCGTACCCATTGCCACCCCTAAGTCAGGGTGCATGCCCTTTTTTTTTTTGAAGAAAGGCATGAAAGCCCGTTTCATATTAAATGAAACAAAGTTAAGTTACACTTAGATGTCTTTAGTAGTTGTAACAAAATAAAATACTCAAGCTGAAAGCAAACATAAATCCTAGAGTTAACATCATTAGACTAGAGCCACACCATAAAGCAACAAAAGAGAATATAACTAAGCCTCTCATAATGGGGTTAGATATCATGAGAGAGAAAATTGTATTGTATGAATAACGTCATGGTGCTGGTGTTAGTGTAATAATCTAGAAGTCAATCATAGGATAATTTTATTCTATATGTTCATGAATTGGATGATTAATAAAATGTCATTTTGTTGCCTTGAGTATTATTGCATTTATGAATCATTTCGAGTTAATGACTGAAATTGTGAAACTTCATAATATAGATGATATATACTCTTAAGAGTCTCTAACCGAGGTAATTAGCAGGAACACTAATTAACCGCTACAAGGTTAGTATGTGGATTAAAAGATGGTTAAGTTTTACAGACCATAGACAAGAGATGTCATTTTAATCACATAGATGCATGTTCCTGAAACATGGTATTAGACAGACCCCGAATGAAACATTAAATGAAATTGTGTTCATGTCATTAATGTTTTCTTTCAGTGTTAACTTCTAAAGTATGAGGTATTAATCTTTCCTACATAAGAGATATATATGTGTGAGTGTTGTCTAACGCTGTCCGTAAAAGGTAGCCATAACGGTAGCACTTCGGTATACATAACTTATGCGGAGGAAGAGATGTTCACCAAAGTACTATTGTTCCTCGTATTTCTGTACGAGTAATAGTATCACCGGGCCCCTTGATAGAGTAAGGTTATCTGCTAGCAGTATGATTACAAGAGTAATCATATTTGATAATCTACTCAAGATCAAAATTAAGTTTGCAAGGATGACACACATACCTTGAAATTGATCTGATAGCTATGAGACAAAAGAATTAACACGAGTAAATAGTTTACTGGATCGTGATATTGTACAGTACAAAATCATCTGTGTAATTGGATGGTCATAATGCGTTTTGCCAGGTGCCTCTTGTGATTTGTAGAAGTTAAAATAGTTTTAATTTCTATTTACCAACATAACACAGATCCTATCGGGTCACACTAATAGAAAAGTAATCAGAGAATTAATTTATTTTGATTAATTATAAATATTATAATTAATAAATAAATGTCATAGAGATGACAAGCTTAAACACATTAAATTTATAAGCGTGTACGACACGTTGTATAAATTTATCGCAACAAGAAGCTTACAAGCACCCTGCTTACAAGCACCTCAAATTTTCCTATAAATAGAGGGGTAGGGGTTGAGAAAAATATAGAAATCAGATTCGACTCGATTCGATTCAGTTATAATATTTTCCTCTCAAATAGTGTTTGTGTTGGGAAGGAAAGAATACGTAATCTGATTACGTATATCTTGCGGATTTGTTGAATAGTGTTCTCGGGATTAGTGAATAGTGTTTTTGCGAAGTACGTGATATTTTGCAGTCGATCGTGAATCATCTTTTGCGAACTGTGAATAATGTTTAGGCCTTTTGTGAATAGTGTTTTTTGCGAATAATGCGGTTATAGTATTTCTGGCAAAAGAAATAACCGCTCTCTGATTATTCCTGGTGGATAACCGATAGAGGCATCAGACGTCTAGTGCTACGAGACGCGACTTCAATCCAATTGGAATTTGGATACACGGTATAAATGTTATCTTAATTTATTTAATTGTTAAATAGATTTAAGTTTTTAGAAAATCAATCATGGAGTAGATCCTCGTAGGATTAAAATGTTATGTCAAGGGAAAGACTGGAAAAGAAACTTTCGGTGGTCTTTCCGACGTAACTCTTTTAATCCCCGGGTTAAGTTAAAAGTAAAATTTTTGTTTTACGATCTTTCCGGATACTTAACCTAATCAAAGGGTACAGCAAAACCCTACAGCTGGAGGGTCGTCGGGTACTGCATCAACAAGTGCCAATATTTCATCTTCAGGTGGAAGGGAGCTAAGTGGGATCGCATCCAAAGTGTTAGGGAGCCACAAGAGTGTTGTTTCTTTAATCCTCTTACTGACTGTACTTGTCCAATATTCAACCAAATAGATGATAAGTAAAATGAGGTTTCTAGTTGACTTGTGGGTAATTTGGTTAAACATGATATCATTCCTATACTTTCAAATTGTCCAACATATGGCACTATAAACTAGCAAAAATGCTTGTCGATCTGTAGCAGGCAACGAATTGGAAAAAAGTATGATGTCATGGCAAGTACACCATTGATGCATATACAGTTGAGTTTTGCCTAACCAGAATAATATTTGTTGTATTTTGGGGCATTTTAGAAACAAATGGTTGACAGTTTCAACCTCTTGAAAGCACAGTACACAATGTGGGTCTCTTGTCCATTTTTTCCTTATGAGATTGTCCTTGGTCAGAATTTTATTAGTGTTTAACAACAACATAAACACTCTGATTTTGGGTAGGACAGGCAGGGTCCACCACAACATAGGTTGTGATACAGTAATTCCTCAAAAATTTAAGAATTTATACAAATATTGAACGGAAAACCTCACTGTGTTTTCCCATCGCCAAGTGAGCTTATCATGAAAATGAGTAAAAGAAACCTGACTTAGAATATATAAGAGTTCAACCCAGTCCTGTTGGTTGATTCCTATCAGTATTTCTCTAAATCTCACTATTTTACTTTGTGATTGAATGGCCTCTATGAGTAAAACATTTGGATAAGTACAGAGCCAATATATTTGAGGGAATCTATGTGCTAATGTACAAGTATCAAACTAAAAGTCATGCCATAAAGAAATTGTAGATTGGACTCCTGGTTCATATCTAATGCTAACTTGTCCTAAAGATTCTAAGTTCATTATAGCATGCCAAAAAGGTGAGAAAGTTGTTCTAGGAGTGGAATAGTATTTGTGTATAATCAGAGTTTTCCACATGCTAATGTAAGAAAGGTCCTTTAATTTCCACATCCATTTGAGCAGTAAACAAATATTCATTAAATGCAAATCTAAAATGCCTAAACCTTCAAACTGTTTTGCAGTGCAAGCCTGAGACCATCTAACCAGTGCATACCTTTTTTGGCTGTTTCAATGTCTTGCCATAAAAACCTCCTTCTAATTTTATCAATTCTAGCTAGGACAGTTTTGGGAATTTTATATATAGACAGTGTGTAGAGAGGTATGGTTGACAGGACTGAATTAAGCAATGTAAGTCTACCTCCACTAGAGAGCATCTGACCTTTCCAATGTTGTAATTTGTGTTCAATTTTATCAACTAAGAAATTCCAGTCAGATATTGTTAATTTGGTGTTGTGTAAAGGTAAGCCAAGATAGGTAAGAGGAAAAGATCTCCAATGACATCTAAAGATCTAATTCAATGGATTATCAATATCTAAATTAAGAGGGTACATTTCAGTTTTTTCAAAGTTCATTTTAATTCCAGATATAGCTTCAAATGCTAACATAGCTCACCATGCTGTTTGCACAACTTCCTCATGAGCTTGCAAGAACAATATGGTGTTATCGGCGTAATGACAATTAGTAATAGCTTGTTGGTCTATACAAGGTGGTCCCAAGCCTCCAAATACATTGGCTTGTTTCCTTTGTGAAATTTTTTCGCTAGTGTATCAGCTACCAATATATAGAGGAATGGAGACAGGGAATCATCTTGCCTAACACCCTATTTACAGTAAAAATATTCAGTGAGTACCCCGATTCAGGGTGCCCATTAAATCAGTTCAATCTCAATCGAATGGTTTGGAAATTAATTTCATCCTCTACTATACATCAACAGTTGTAGCGGATATGGATAGATTACCCGCCAAATGATTTCGACCGTTCGTTCTATCTTGACCGTTCTTTCGATCTGAAGTGGAGAATGGCAAATCATTTGACCGTTGAATCCAAAAATTGAGGCAGTGATGATTGGATGACATATTGTAGTTGAATTAGATTTAATACGGTACTAATATTATCAACATGTTTGATTGGTATCCAATACTTAGTCAAAATGTTTATAATCCGAAAAATTTATATCTTTTGAATAATCCATCCACTAAAATGTGCCACCCCGTTAAATTTTTTATTTATATATAAATACCAAAACCAAACAAATATAATTTTTTATACTATTAAATTTTAACAAAGATCTATACATAATTTTTTATACGGTACTAATATTAAACGAATTCAGCCCGAGTTCTTAACTAGTGAACTAGATGCACTGGTAGTTGAGGTGGTGCTTCGGGCCTTCGAAGATGTACCAGAAGAAATATCCGAGAAGAAATTGATATAATCAGGACTCTCCTCCATAACTCTAAGTGACATCGGTATTGGTGGCGTGTTAACCTCCAAAATGCCTTCTAAAATTTGCACAACTTGTCCCATTGTCGGCCTAGCGGTCTCGTCATCTTGGATGCACCAACATGCCACCTTACATGCTCTTTCAATCTCTTCAATTGGTGCATCTCCATCCAATTTTTGATCCAAAAGTGTCTGAACATCTCCTTCAATTAGTTTTTTAGCAGCAAAAGTAGGGAAGAAACCCGTACTTGATGAGGTGCTATTCCATTGATCAGAGTTGTTTCTATGTCCAGATATTAGCTCGAAAAGCATCATGCCGTAGCTAAAAACATCTGCTTTTGGAGTGATCGGTACGCCTGTTATCCACTCTGGTGCTAGGTAACCTCTAGTGCCTCTCATGGTCGTTAACACCCTACTAAAATCCCGACCCAAAAGCTTTGATAATCCGAAATCGGCAACTTTTGGTACTAAACTGTCATCCAAGAGAACGTTCTCGGGTTTAATGTCACAATGAATGATGCAATCCCGACATTTTTCATGTAGGTATGCTAACCCTCTTGCTATACCAAGTGCAATTTGGTACCGAGTGCTCCAATTTAGTATCACATCTCTGCAATTAAATAATTGCGCATCAAGAGAGCTCTTAGGCATGTACTCATAAACCAGTAGCCTATGGGAGGCTTCAGAACAAAACCCGATGAGGCGAACGAGGTTAACATGCTGGATCGTACCGATCGTGCTAACCTCAGCCCTAAATTGCTTCTCGCCTTGGTGAAAACCATCTAGCTTCTTAATAGCAATAGCAGTTGAATCAGGTAAATACCCCTTATAAACCGAACCGAATGCACCGCCACCCAATTTCTCAGAAAAATTCTTACTAACAAATTGCATATCATCGTACCGAAATGCAATTAAGGTACCTTGCGACTCCTTTAACAATCGAGCTCTCCTCTGATCTCTCTTTCTCTTAATTACAACCAAAACAACTATGATACAAAAAAGCACGGCAATTACGCCGCCTATAACTACACCAATAATTAAACCCCTGTTACTTTTACTCGCAGTAAATTCTGATGCAGCCAACCTGAGATAAAGCGTACCACCGCCGCTTCCATTATATCCATCTTGGAGATTCAACAAACCACCGTACCACAAATTGCACCCGCTCTGGTATGAATAAGCGGAGCAGCTACAATTTTTCAAACATGCCGATCCGCACTCTTGTGCACTATTAACTTGTATACTCTGCGAATTGTCGGGGTATTCCATGTTATTCAAAACATAGAACTTATCTTGTTGTACCTTAGTCAGATTGCCGCTTTCGCATTGTAATTTGGTATTTCTCACACACCCACCAGTATAATCCCCCAAATCGTAGTCGGTCTTAGATTTTTGTGAAAACCCATGTAAACAATTACAATACGGCAATGTAATCTCATTGCAACTACCGTAGGGCCCACAAAGCGCATACACATCACATGTCTGTTTTGGCTGAGACCAGAACTGAATCCACTGTTGTGATGTGTTTACCCAATTTGTTTGTGTGATTTGGCCACTAGAATCCATTTTAAATCTTGATATCAGACCGGTATCAGGTTTTACCGAGTAGATGAAGTAATTCTCCTCCTTGTTGCTCACATAACTGAAATTGTATATGTAATTCTCGGTCATTTCAGGGACATCAGTGAAAAGTCTCTGTGACTCACTCCAGAGACCACTGGTCCAGTATTGTTCAGTCTTGTTCCACTGTATGAAATATTGACTGGTACCATTTGGGTCTAATAATAAAGAGTATATACCTTCAGCCGGGTCAGCCGAACTCTTCCAAGAAATCAACCTTTGGCTAATACCAGTTGTTTTATTGAGACCCAATTTACCGCCCGGTAACCACGTGTCAGTTGGGTTGTCAATACTTTGCCACAATACATTAGATGTATTCGACACATATCTCAAAATGAGGTTTCCACCATCATTCAACACTGCTTCGGTTTTGTTCGACGGGTTTATACCTGTAACATTAGTGGACCATACTTCAGTTTTAGACCCGTTAAGCAAGACCAAGTTACCATCGGAACCAATGGTGAGCCGGGTCGTGGCGGGGTCGGTGAGCGGTGCGTTTCGGTTGGCTATGAAGACAGATGTTTGCCCAGGGATGGTGTTGTACCAGATGGATATGTACCAGTAAGAGGAATTGGGAGGCTGGTAGAAACCAAGTGCAAACTGTTTTTGAGGAGAGATGAGTGTTTGGTTGGTGCCTGAGAGAGATGAGTTGGAGGTGATGGTGTCTGTTGAAGTAGACATGGATAGGAGAGAGAAGAGGCAGAGAGAGAAAATAGAAGAAAGCAAGGGATTTCCTCTCAAGGAAGCCATTGATGGGGTTGGGAGGGGGGCGAGAGAGAGAGAGAGAGAGAGAGAGAGAGAGAGGTGTAATGGTATTTGCTAATGGGTTGTGATAATTGCTTCTGTTGGTGATTTGGTCAGGATTTGTGTGTATCTGAAAGAGAAAGATTTGACTAAGCACGGGGAATAAGAAGGAATTCAAGAAGTAGGATATCTTTTTCATTTTAATAAAAAGTGGGAATGATTTAGCACGGGTGTCGGGTGAAGCTTTTAACAGAGCTATTTCATCTCCATGCAGCGCACATAACATATACTGCGCTGTTTTGATTCTTTAGTCGGTGCATTGCATGAAGCCAAAACTTCTCATTTAAACTGGGCATTTTTTGCCGTTTAGCAGGGAGTTAATGTGAACTGGGCATTTTTTGCCGTTTTCGTGCTTAGATATAGTAGGAAACTGATACTCAGATCTGAACCGTTGGATTTGATCGAATGGTATACAGTGGTCTTGAGAATGGTCCAACTAAATATCTCATGAGTCAGGGTGCCCTTTAAATCAGTTCGATCTCAATCGAATGGTTTGGACATTAATTTCATCCTCTACTATACATCAACAGTTGTAGCGGATATGCACAGATTACCCGCGAAATGATTTGGACCGTTCGTTCGATCTGAAGTGGAGAATGGCAAAGCATTGACCGTTGAATAAAAAAATTGAGGCAGTGATGATTGGATGACATATTGTAGTTGAATTTGATTTAATACGGCACTAATATTATCAACATGTTTGATTCCGACATTTTTATTAGGGAGAATTTCATATATACCACTCAAAAACTGTGAAATTACGTATTTACCATCTAAATTTCTATAATTACATATTTACCATCTAAAAATCTAATAACTCACATATTTACCCAATATAACTTTAGTATATATCAAATATACCCAAAACTAAGATTAATTATGCTTAATATTCTTAAAACTATAATTAATCAAGGATTAACTTAGCACCCTCTCTTTCTCTCCTTAAATACGTTCTCTTTTATATCCTCTCCTTTATATGGCTTTTGTAGTGTACAACATGGAAGGAGATCTGAGTCACATGAATTATGGGGAAGGGGAAGCAGCAGATCCGTTTCATGCTGAAACCAAGGCACTTCTAAGGGTTCTTAGGTACGTGATTAACCAAAGTCCACTTAAGAAATTTGCCCTGTACTCGTATTGTGAAGTACTGGTACGGCTGATGCAAGAAGCAAACACACAAGAGGCGCCTTCCTGGAGTGCTCTGAAGACCTGGCACTGTGCGCAGAAAAGGGAAGGAACTAATCCAAGTATTAATTATATTCTTTATAATATTAAACTTTATTATCTCTAATTAATCTAAGATTTTGATTACTTGGGTAAATATGTGAGTTATTAGATTTTTAGATGGTAAATATGTAATTATAGAAATTTGGATGGTAAATACGTAATTTCACAGTTTTTGAGTGGTATATATGAAATTCTCCCTTTTTATTAATATCCAAAGTTTATTACAAATTATTTAATATACCCAGGTTTGCTGGAATTTAATAAAAATGTCCCTACCGGCCAGAAAATAGCCGGTACTCTATTTAATTAACTACTGGCCATTTTTTAGTCAGTATCCTATTTAATACACTACTGGTCATTTTCTGGCTGGTACCTTTTTAGCCGTTTACCCAACCCGTATCGTATTCGATAAGGCGGGTATGGGTAAGGTTTTTTTTCATTAGCTTATTGGGTATGGGTATGGATAAGAATTTTTTTTCGTTAACCAAATGGGTAAGGGTATGAGTAGGGGTGAGTAAATTGCTAATAACTCGTAACTCGCTCATAACTCGCTCGCTAAATGTTTATTAACAACTTGCTCATTATCAACTTGCTATAACTCGCTCATTAACTTAATGAGTCGAGCATGAGTATACCTCAACTCGCTCATAACTCGCTCATTAAGAACTGAGTTACATAAATCCTGCCACATCTAATCCACTTCTCTAATAGTTGTTAGTATATCCAGAAAAATAATGTTAAGAATTTGCAAATTTTCCTAAAACAAACAAAATTACAATTTTCATTCAATGCATTATTCCTTAATTTTCTTTGGTTTCAGACCATACTCATCAATACACTAGTCTCAAATATAACCCAAAATTTGATCTTTAATACACCGTTCTAGATTTGTACAGTTCTGAATTTGTATATTTTTGAATTCTACTTTTTTATTATTATTTTGATAATGCAAATTTGTAAGTATATGACAAGGAGATAGCTTTGAGTATGTGACATGTAGGGCCATGAGAACGACAAAAAGATAATTGTTTGATTTTGTTAAATTTGCTTATGGACAATTTTTTGTTAAATTAGGTTAGATTATGACAATTTGTTAAATTCTATAAATTAAAATTAGTTTTTGAATGATGTATTTTAAACAACTCGGCAACTCACTCATTATCAACATGCTCATTAACAACTCGCTCCTTAAGCTCATTAATCACCCCTAGGTATGAGTAATGACTATTTCGTACCCGTTACCCTATAGGGTAATTATAAAATGTAAATATATATTCAATTCAATTTCCAACCCACCTAAATATGTATTCGTGTTTTTGAATTTTCTTTCTTTATAAAAAACAATTTAGTTGGAATTGATTGCATATTTTTTTTTAATTTTTTTTAGAAATGTAATTACATATGTGTGAAATGAATGAGTTTTTTATATTTAATTTTTAAAATATAATAAAAATAATTATTATATTAGTAATATCAGTTATTCATCAACTACCGTTTCGATACCCGATAATATTAACGGGTAAGGGTAGGGTAGGGTAAGGTAAATTTTTAATGGGTATGGGTAAAGTCAATTTTAATGGGTATGGGTATGAAAATACCTTCACCCGACCCGTACCGTACCCATTGCCACCCCTAAGTCAGGGTGCATGCCCTTTTTTTTTTTGAAGAAAGGCATGAAAGCCCGTTTCATATTAAATGAAACAAAGTTAAGTTACACTTAGATGTCTTTAGTAGTTGTAACAAAATAAAATACCCAAGCTGAAAGCAAACATAAATCCTAGAGTTAACATCATTAGACTAGAGCCACACCATAAAGCAACAAAAGAGAATATAACTAAGCCTCTCATAATGGGGTTAGATATCATGAGAGAGAAAATTGTATTGTATGAATAACGTCATGGTGCTGGTGTTAGTGTAATAATCTAGAAGTCAATCATAGGATAATTTTATTCTATATGTTCATGAATTGGATGATTAATAAAATGTCATTTTGTTGCCTTGAGTATTATTGCATTTATGAATCATTTCGAGTTAATGACTGAAATTGTGAAACTTCATAATATAGATGATATATACTCTTAAGAGTCTCTAACCGAGGTAATTAGCAGGAACACTAATTAACCGCTACAAGGTTAGTATGTGGATTAAAAGATGGTTAAGTTTTACAGACCATAGACAAGAGATGTCATTTTAATCACATAGATGCATGTTCCTGAAACATGGTATTAGACAGACCCCGAATGAAACATTAAATGAAATTGTGTTCATGTCATTAATGTTTTCTTTCAGTGTTAACTTCTAAAGTATGAGGTATTAATCTTTCCTACATAAGAGATATATATGTGTGAGTGTTGTCTAACGCTGTCCGTAAAAGGTAGCCATAACGGTAGCACTTCGGTATACATAACTTATGCGGAGGAAGAGATGTTCACCAAAGTACTATTGTTCCTCGTATTTCTGTACGAGTAATAGTATCACCGGGCCCCTTGATAGAGTAAGGTTATCTGCTAGCAGTATGATTACAAGAGTAATCATATTTGATAATCTACTCAAGATCAAAATTAAGTTTGCAAGGATGACACACATACCTTGAAATTGATCTGATAGCTATGAGACAAAAGAATTAACACGAGTAAATAGTTTACTGGATCGTGATATTGTACAGTACAAAATCATCTGTGTAATTGGATGGTCATAATGCGTTTTGCCAGGTGCCTCTTGTGATTTGTAGAAGTTAAAATAGTTTTAATTTCTATTTACCAACATAACACAGATCCTATCGGGTCACACTAATAGAAAAGTAATCAGAGAATTAATTTATTTTGATTAATTATAAATATTATAATTAATAAATAAATGTCATAGAGATGACAAGCTTAAACACATTAAATTTATAAGCGTGTACGACACGTTGTATAAATTTATCGCAACAAGAAGCTTACAAGCACCCTGCTTACAAGCACCTCAAATTTTCCTATAAATAGAGGGGTAGGGGTTGAGAAAAATATAGAAATCAGATTCGACTCGATTCGATTCAGTTATAATATTTTCCTCTCAAATAGTGTTTGTGTTGGGAAGGAAAGAATACGTAATCTGATTACGTATATCTTGCGGATTTGTTGAATAGTGTTCTCGGGATTAGTGAATAGTGTTTTTGCGAAGTACGTGATATTTTGCAGTCGATCGTGAATCATCTTTTGCGAACTGTGAATAATGTTTAGGCCTTTTGTGAATAGTGTTTTTTGCGAATAATGCGGTTATAGTATTTCTGGCAAAAGAAATAACCGCTCTCTGATTATTCCTGGTGGATAACCGATAGAGGCATCAGACGTCTAGTGCTACGAGACGCGACTTCAATCCAATTGGAATTTGGATACACGGTATAAATGTTATCTTAATTTATTTAATTGTTAAATAGATTTAAGTTTTTAGAAAATCAATCATGGAGTAGATCCTCGTAGGATTAAAATGTTATGTCAAGGGAAAGACTGGAAAAGAAACTTTCGGTGGTCTTTCCGACGTAACTCTTTTAATCCCCGGGTTAAGTTAAAAGTAAAATTTTTGTTTTACGATCTTTCCGGATACTTAACCTAATCAAAGGGTACAGCAAAACCCTACAGCTGGAGGGTCGTCGGGTACTGCATCAACAAGTGCCAATATTTCATCTTCAGGTGGAAGGGAGCTAAGTGGGATCGCATCCAAAGTGTTAGGGAGCCACAAGAGTGTTGTTTCTTTAATCCTCTTACTGACTGTACTTGTCCAATATTCAACCAAATAGATGATAAGTAAAATGAGGTTTCTAGTTGACTTGTGGGTAATTTGGTTAAACATGATATCATTCCTATACTTTCAAATTGTCCAACATATGGCACTATAAACTAGCAAAAATGCTTGTCGATCTGTAGCAGGCAACGAATTGGAAAAAAGTATGATGTCATGGCAAGTACACCATTGATGCATATACAGTTGAGTTTTGCCTAACCAGAATAATATTTGTTGTATTTTGGGGCATTTTAGAAACAAATGGTTGACAGTTTCAACCTCTTGAAAGCACAGTACACAATGTGGGTCTCTTGTCCATTTTTTCCTTATGAGATTGTCCTTGGTCAGAATTTTATTAGTGTTTAACAACAACATAAACACTCTGATTTTGGGTAGGACAGGCAGGGTCCACCACAACATAGGTTGTGATACAGTAATTCCTCAAAAATTTAAGAATTTATACAAATATTGAACGGAAAACCTCACTGTGTTTTCCCATCGCCAAGTGAGCTTATCATGAAAATGAGTAAAAGAAACCTGACTTAGAATATATAAGAGTTCAACCCAGTCCTGTTGGTTGATTCCTATCAGTATTTCTCTAAATCTCACTATTTTACTTTGTGATTGAATGGCCTCTATGAGTAAAACATTTGGATAAGTACAGAGCCAATATATTTGAGGGAATCTATGTGCTAATGTACAAGTATCAAACTAAAAGTCATGCCATAAAGAAATTGTAGATTGGACTCCTGGTTCATATCTAATGCTAACTTGTCCTAAAGATTCTAAGTTCATTATAGCATGCCAAAAAGGTGAGAAAGTTGTTCTAGGAGTGGAATAGTATTTGTGTATAATCAGAGTTTTCCACATGCTAATGTAAGAAAGGTCCTTTAATTTCCACATCCATTTGAGCAGTAAACAAATATTCATTAAATGCAAATCTAAAATGCCTAAACCTTCAAACTGTTTTGCAGTGCAAGCCTGAGACCATCTAACCAGTGCATACCTTTTTTGGCTGTTTCAATGTCTTGCCATAAAAACCTCCTTCTAATTTTATCAATTCTAGCTAGGACAGTTTTGGGAATTTTATATATAGACAGTGTGTAGAGAGGTATGGTTGACAGGACTGAATTAAGCAATGTAAGTCTACCTCCACTAGAGAGCATCTGACCTTTCCAATGTTGTAATTTGTGTTCAATTTTATCAACTAAGAAATTCCAGTCAGATATTGTTAATTTGGTGTTGTGTAAAGGTAAGCCAAGATAGGTAAGAGGAAAAGATCTCCAATGACATCTAAAGATCTAATTCAATGGATTATCAATATCTAAATTAAGAGGGTACATTTCAGTTTTTTCAAAGTTCATTTTAATTCCAGATATAGCTTCAAATGCTAACATAGCTCACCATGCTGTTTGCACAACTTCCTCATGAGCTTGCAAGAACAATATGGTGTTATCGGCGTAATGACAATTAGTAATAGCTTGTTGGTCTATACAAGGTGGTCCCAAGCCTCCAAATACATTGGCTTGTTTCCTTTGTGAAATTTTTTCGCTAGTGTATCAGCTACCAATATATAGAGGAATGGAGACAGGGAATCATCTTGCCTAACACCCTATTTACAGTAAAAATATTCAGTGAGTACCCCGATTCAGGGTGCCCATTAAATCAGTTCAATCTCAATCGAATGGTTTGGAAATTAATTTCATCCTCTACTATACATCAACAGTTGTAGCGGATATGGATAGATTACCCGCCAAATGATTTCGACCGTTCGTTCTATCTTGACCGTTCTTTCGATCTGAAGTGGAGAATGGCAAATCATTTGACCGTTGAATCCAAAAATTGAGGCAGTGATGATTGGATGACATATTGTAGTTGAATTAGATTTAATACGGTACTAATATTATCAACATGTTTGATTGGTATCCAATACTTAGTCAAAATGTTTATAATCCGAAAAATTTATATCTTTTGAATAATCCATCCACTAAAATGTGCCACCCCGTTAAATTTTTTATTTATATATAAATACCAAAACCAAACAAATATAATTTTTTATACTATTAAATTTTAACAAAGATCTATACATAATTTTTTATACGGTACTAATATTAAACGAATTCAGCCCGAGTTCTTAACTAGTGAACTAGATGCACTGGTAGTTGAGGTGGTGCTTCGGGCCTTCGAAGATGTACCAGAAGAAATATCCGAGAAGAAATTGATATAATCAGGACTCTCCTCCATAACTCTAAGTGACATCGGTATTGGTGGCGTGTTAACCTCCAAAATGCCTTCTAAAATTTGCACAACTTGTCCCATTGTCGGCCTAGCGGTCTCGTCATCTTGGATGCACCAACATGCCACCTTACATGCTCTTTCAATCTCTTCAATTGGTGCATCTCCATCCAATTTTTGATCCAAAAGTGTCTGAACATCTCCTTCAATTAGTTTTTTAGCAGCAAAAGTAGGGAAGAAACCCGTACTTGATGAGGTGCTATTCCATTGATCAGAGTTGTTTCTATGTCCAGATATTAGCTCGAAAAGCATCATGCCGTAGCTAAAAACATCTGCTTTTGGAGTGATCGGTACGCCTGTTATCCACTCTGGTGCTAGGTAACCTCTAGTGCCTCTCATGGTCGTTAACACCCTACTAAAATCCCGACCCAAAAGCTTTGATAATCCGAAATCGGCAACTTTTGGTACTAAACTGTCATCCAAGAGAACGTTCTCGGGTTTAATGTCACAATGAATGATGCAATCCCGACATTTTTCATGTAGGTATGCTAACCCTCTTGCTATACCAAGTGCAATTTGGTACCGAGTGCTCCAATTTAGTATCACATCTCTGCAATTAAATAATTGCGCATCAAGAGAGCTCTTAGGCATGTACTCATAAACCAGTAGCCTATGGGAGGCTTCAGAACAAAACCCGATGAGGCGAACGAGGTTAACATGCTGGATCGTACCGATCGTGCTAACCTCAGCCCTAAATTGCTTCTCGCCTTGGTGAAAACCATCTAGCTTCTTAATAGCAATAGCAGTTGAATCAGGTAAATACCCCTTATAAACCGAACCGAATGCACCGCCACCCAATTTCTCAGAAAAATTCTTACTAACAAATTGCATATCATCGTACCGAAATGCAATTAAGGTACCTTGCGACTCCTTTAACAATCGAGCTCTCCTCTGATCTCTCTTTCTCTTAATTACAACCAAAACAACTATGATACAAAAAAGCACGGCAATTACGCCGCCTATAACTACACCAATAATTAAACCCCTGTTACTTTTACTCGCAGTAAATTCTGATGCAGCCAACCTGAGATAAAGCGTACCACCGCCGCTTCCATTATATCCATCTTGGAGATTCAACAAACCACCGTACCACAAATTGCACCCGCTCTGGTATGAATAAGCGGAGCAGCTACAATTTTTCAAACATGCCGATCCGCACTCTTGTGCACTATTAACTTGTATACTCTGCGAATTGTCGGGGTATTCCATGTTATTCAAAACATAGAACTTATCTTGTTGTACCTTAGTCAGATTGCCGCTTTCGCATTGTAATTTGGTATTTCTCACACACCCACCAGTATAATCCCCCAAATCGTAGTCGGTCTTAGATTTTTGTGAAAACCCATGTAAACAATTACAATACGGCAATGTAATCTCATTGCAACTACCGTAGGGCCCACAAAGCGCATACACATCACATGTCTGTTTTGGCTGAGACCAGAACTGAATCCACTGTTGTGATGTGTTTACCCAATTTGTTTGTGTGATTTGGCCACTAGAATCCATTTTAAATCTTGATATCAGACCGGTATCAGGTTTTACCGAGTAGATGAAGTAATTCTCCTCCTTGTTGCTCACATAACTGAAATTGTATATGTAATTCTCGGTCATTTCAGGGACATCAGTGAAAAGTCTCTGTGACTCACTCCAGAGACCACTGGTCCAGTATTGTTCAGTCTTGTTCCACTGTATGAAATATTGACTGGTACCATTTGGGTCTAATAATAAAGAGTATATACCTTCAGCCGGGTCAGCCGAACTCTTCCAAGAAATCAACCTTTGGCTAATACCAGTTGTTTTATTGAGACCCAATTTACCGCCCGGTAACCACGTGTCAGTTGGGTTGTCAATACTTTGCCACAATACATTAGATGTATTCGACACATATCTCAAATTGAGGTTTCCATCATCATTCAACACTGCTTCGGTTTTGTTCGACGGGTTTATACCGGTAACATTAGTGGACCATACTTCAGTTTTAGACCCGTTAAGCAAGACCAAGTTACCATCGGAACCAATGGTGAGCCGGGCCGTGGCAGGGTCGGTGAGCGGTGCGTTTCGGTTGGCTATGAAGACCGATGTTTGCACAGGGATGGTGTTGTACCAGATGGATATGTACCAGTAAGAGGAATTGGAAGGCTGGTAGAAACCAAGTGCAAACTGTTTTTGAGCAGAGATGAGTGTTTGGTTGGTGCCTGAGAGAGATGAGTTGGAGGTGATGGTGTCTGTTGAAGTAGACATGGATAGGAGAGAGAAGAGGCAGAGAGAGAAAATAGAAGAAAGCAAGGGATTTCCTCTCAAGGAAGCCATTGATGGGGTTGGGAGGGGGAGAAAGAGAGAGAGAGAGAGAGGTGTAATGGTATTTGGACAGGGTGCCCTTTAAATCAGTTCGATCTCAATGATAAATATCTCATGAGTCCAACTAAATATCTCATGAGTCAGGGTGCCCTTTAAATCAGGTCGATCTCAATCGAATGGTTTGGACATTAATTTCATCCTCTACTATACATCAACAGTTGTAGCGGATATGGATAGATTACCCGCCAAATATTATCAACATGTTTGATTTAATACGGCACTAATATTATCAACATGTTTGATAATTTGATTGGTATCCAATACTTAGTCAAAATATTTATAATCTGAAAAAATTTATATCTTTTGAATAATCCATCCACTAAAATGTGCCACCCCGTAAAATTTTTATTTATATATAAATACCAAAACCAAACAAATATAATTTTTTATACTATTAAATTTTAACAAAGATCTATACATAATTTATAGTTAGATGTATAACGGTCTGTGGGGGGAAATAGTGAACGACTAATAAAAGTCTTTTCCAACCTAATTTTCAATTCGTTGTCATTTTATTTCAATTCGTCGTACTTTTATTCTTGGTCTAATTTGACAAAATGGTATCTAGAAAGCGAACATTTTAATTTGGACCCAAATTAATGATGCCTTTCATATTGCAAAAATGGATGATTTGGGATTTGTTGTGTGTAGAAGTCAAATATTGGTAAAACTAAAATAATTTTATGTTGTTTGGCTTTGATCAAGTTGCTTTTAATTGTTGATTGGAAGCTATTTTGGGGATATTCTTTTTATCTTTTTAATTTAGAAATATAAGTTGTTTGTTCCATATTTCTGGGAAGTTGTTTCTCTCAATTTAGAATAAAAATCAAAGGTAATTAATTCACCAAAAGAATAATTTTTGTTTTGCCAAACTTTTTAAGAGTGTCAATAAATTAAATGCTTCAATTCTTTTATATATTCTTATTGCTTATACCATATGACATACAAAATCAATATATTCTGGCTTTCATTAATTAAATGATAATTATTATTTTTATGAGTAATACATGCATTTAAGTTTAAAGGTTGCTATCAAAGGTTTAAATAGCGTTTATCGCGTCATAGCGGAACAGCTAAAAAAACGACGCTATTGTTATATTACGCTGCTATAGCGCCAATAATGTCATAGCTTTTATGGTCCAAAAACGCTATAGTGCCACTATAGCGCGCTATTTAAAATCCTAGTTGCTATAGCAAATAGTGGAAATTGATGGACACAAATTGTATTTGAAGAGCGTTTTTAAAAATTTATACTATTATTTTTCAATCATATCATCTTCGTTTAAACTCCAATTTTTATGAATTAAGAACCTATAGAAACTATGATTTTGACAACCTTTCATTTGGCACTTATTTTTTTTACATTATAACTACTTGGTAAAATTAGAAGATTGTGAAGAGGAGCTACTTTGTAATTTATGATTCTCTCTAATGAAACAATGATTTTTGGAAGTTTCAATATTTATTAATTGAATATTTGGACATTTCTGTATTTAAATAAAATTATTGATATTTTTACACTGTAAATGCTTCACAAATATAAAATGTGAAGAGCAGTCATTTATTATTTGTTATAAAAAGTAGGTAAATATTCTATTGTCAACATGTCTAAAAATTGTCAGTTAGATGTCGACCTTTTATTATATACTAACTTAAATAAAAAATAATAAAAGTTATCATATATTTATTATTTAAGTGCATAAAGAACTTATTTTTAATCAAACTTCGAATATTATATGACAAGTGAAAATTTTCATTTACTAAATTGAAGAAAAACCATCAAATTCTACTTGGCGATTAATCAATTGTATAATAATTAATTATTTAACCGTGCTCAACCTGTCTGTCAAACATATACTATTTTTATATAATACAGGAATAATAGTCCAATAATGAGTCCGACTAGTATGACATCGGTGTCATATGACACTAACTCCATTGAATAGACTTTAAAGGACTAATTCAAACCGTTCAAACTGATTTACTTTATGAGTGATGCGTTTATATGCAAATTTTTTATCTTTTCGAGTTATTTTAGTATCAAATCAAGCGGTAAAAAATATTGAAAAATGAATGTATTAAAATTAACTTAAAAACTCACACATTTGACTGCTGGACTTGATACTATATAAATTAAAAAATTATAAATTTTGCATGTAAACGCACAACTAATGAAGTAGATCGGTTTGAACGGTTTGAATTCACTATTTGAAGTCGATTTTGATAAATTTTGGAGTTAATGTTATATAAGCTAAAATGACACTAATATTATGCCAACCTACCCAACAATTCAACAATGACTGGTGAATGGTGATGTAAACGTGGAAACTCAGATGTTGATATGATCATATGAAATGAATAGTCACATGTTTAAGTCTTAAATGCACTAAAGCGACCGGTAGGTTTGTTGGCATTTATTTTCATCCCCTTTTGCAAAGGAGCATTTATTTTGTCATAAAGAAAATTTCTGGAAGCACATGCTGTCATGCTCTCATCTCTGTGGGGATCAGATGATATTTCTTAGAGTGAGTCTATGGTACTATGCATAGCACGATTTGGTCTATGATACGGATTAATATTTTCGTTTTCAAAATTCTAATAGTCAATCCGAACCGTTCAACATAATTTTTATATGAATATGTACTTGCAAATCTGATTTTATATTTTTTAAAATTTTTTTACTATTTTTTTAGATAGGTAGAAAATCACTGTTTTTGGATGGTCCAGAATTTTCAGATCAAGTGATTTTCTACCTATCTTAAAAAATAATAAAAAAAATTCTAAAAAATATAAAATTCAGTCTACAAGTACATATTTATATGGGGATCATGTTGAACAATTCAGATCGACAGTTAGAATTTTGAAAACAAAAATATTGATCCGTATTACGAGCCAACTTGTGATATGCATAGTACCATAGACTCACTCTATTTCTTAACTCTAATTGGGCAGTTTTGTAAAACAATAAAATGGTAAGATATTTTGTCAAATTGAGAAAACTATATTATTAAATTTTCAAATCATTAAATAAGAGTGAGGCTACGGTACTTTGCAATACGCATATCGATCCATATAATATGTTATGAATTTATACCTCTGTTTTAAAGCTCATAGTCGATCTGAATCATTCAATACGATCTTCATATAAGACCAAATTTTTTACATTTTTTATATTATTTTAGATATGTAGAAAATCACCTTATTTAAATATTCTGATCATCCGAAAGTAGTAAGTTTTTATCAATCTAAAACAATATTTTTCTTAAATTTTTTTAAAATTTGTATAATTTAATTTCCAAACACAGTTTTATACGAAGATTATGTTGAGATGTTCATATGGACTTATTTAGATTTTAAAAATAAAGATATATATTCATTATATTATTATCTATGCCATTACAAAAATAACAAGAACAGTCCCTTCACCAACCTTAACCTCTTTTGTGCAAATTCTTTCCGTGCAATATTTTGTTTTTAAGCAAAAATTATATTAAATTTTTGATCTCGTGATAAAAATAATATTTTTTATGTGAAAAATTACATATTTGAAATCTGAATGAGATTTTTTTTGAATATTTAAAAGTCTTATAATTTTTATCTTAAAAATTAATAATCTGACCTTCAACTGGTCTTAAAGAATTTTTTTTTTTGGTGTATAAAGCTTTGTACCATATTAAGGATTGTTCAATTTAACCCCTCTAAAATCTAGAAATCTCTAAAGAGATTGAGGTGATAAATTTTCCATCTCTACACCAATTAGACCACAACATCTTACATCTAATAGCTGACATCTCCGTATCAACTGCAAAATCTGACTCTTTTGTTCTTAATAAATGAATGAATGATGCTAAAATGTGAATCATATTATTTAATTATAATGGGAGAATTGATAGTGTGCCCATATAAACTTCTAATATAACTAATTTCTCCATGACAACATCATAATATTCAATATCCTCAAAAAACTTAATATTTTTTCTTCTATCCCTTTTATTTATTTAATTTTATTTAGTTATTTTAAAAATTAATTTGACAAATATATCTCTTCAATTTAAATGAAGGTGTCCTTTTAATGGTAGGTCAAAGCATTGAATACCATATTATTACACGTGCTCTTGCTCAAGTTTGTATGGATGCACCAAGAACAGAGGCTATTCAAAAATAGGGCTATTCAAAATAGCAATGTTCATGCAAATAGTATTTTTACTATTCGGAATAGTTAGAACAACTGTTATTCATTATTCTTTGTAAATGTTGAAATAACTACTATTTGAATGTGTGAAGAGAGAAAAATAATTATTAATTCTCGGATTTCCTCCAACACGGTTCCACAATAACAAAGTTGACAACACTTCTGTTATCTCCACGTCGTGACAATTCGTTGGAGATCTCGCTTGCCTATCTTTTATCTTAATTAGCACTTTGTTAACACTATTCTTTTTCGGTTACAACTATTCACTGTTTCAAATGTACAATCCAAATAACATTTTTACTAATCTAAATAACACCATTTTCACACTAATATGAATCACTATTTTTTCTCTATTCTCATCTATTAATCTCAAATATTCCTATTCTAGCTATTCTAGCTTCCATTCAAACAAATCCTTAGTGTTTTTTCCTCTATTTTGTTTGAAAAAAATAAAAGATCAGCCCCGGCCCTGACCCAGGGTCGCCAGGGCGACGGCCCCGGGCCCCAAAATCCAACAGGGCCCCTAAAAAAGAAAAATTGTATAATAAAAATGATAAACAAAAATCAACAATTTAATAGAGCCTAAAATAAAACTCCGTTTCTTCTCTGTGAAACGACAGATGAAGCAAGAAAAAAATTAATAAATCTAATTCTGCCGACCGTCGTTTCTTCTCTGTAAATCAACAAATGAGGGAAGAAAGAAATTAAGAAACCTAGCTCTTTTCACGAGTCACGATCTCGTTCTGCGACAGCGAGTGCAAGGCGGAGGCAAAAGCGGCATTTGGTTAGGGCGAGGCCGACGCATCGACGCGGCCTCTGAATTGGACTGCCGGCGGCTTAGCGCCACATCTGCCTCATTACCTATGTTCTATCCTTCTGTTACTTTGTTTTATTTTAATTTAAAACAATGTTTCTTAGAAAATATACATCAGGTAGCGAAAAAAGAAATAGAAAAAGAGAGGGAGAAGAAAAACTAAAACCTCAAAAATATTCTATTCAAAAGCTTTGGAAGAAAATTAATCACAAAATGAGTTTTTGGAAAACCAATTTGAAAGTGAGGTGCACGAAGAAACAAGAAATGTATCTGAAAATCAAAATGAGGTAAATGAAGATGAGGTAAATCAAGAAACAACAAATATGTCTGAAAATGAAAATGAAGAAATAACAAATGTGTTTGAAAATGAGACTAGTGGAAATAATGAAAAAATTAATCATGTGTCTGAGTGCTTAGATTATTCGTTATCTATAAATATATATGATCCTATAGTGCGGGATGGTTTAGATTCAAAACTGAGAGATTTGTTTATTGAGAATAGTCCTATTAGAGATTCTAATATTAATTTTTCTAAAGATAAATATAATAGGGGGTTCTCCACATATTATTTTGATAAAAAATTATACATAAAGGGTCCAAATTTTTCTCCCGCCCCGGGCCCCAAAATCTTCAGGACCGGCCCTGTAAAAGATATATAGGTTTATTTGAAGAGAATGCCAAGGTTAAGTAAATAAAAGAGATAGAAGAAAAAAATATATTTAGTTATTATAAGTATATTGAATATTTTGGTATTTTTATGGAAAAATCAACTAATTTTAGAAGTTTATATGGGGACACTAGAAACTTTCCCTATAGTAAACGAGGCTGCTAATAAAAACAATTAATCATGCGTCTCTCATTTAATGCTTCCATTATTGAGTAAGTTAGTTGGAAACATTAATTTAATGCATATTGAATTTCACTGATGCTATAGTTCTAGCTAGTTTGTCGCTTAGTTCCTTGTACCAATTAACTAAGAAATTGATACCGGGTCAGACACTCCGACCCATCAAGAGAAAAAGTTGATACAATAATATTTCGCAACATGAGCATAATATTTAAAAATTCTTTCATGTCATTTGAGTCCAGGGGTGAAAACTTAATATTTATTAAAATACCGGATTGAATATTAGTTGGATCGGATATTTATTAAAATAATATTAAAAAAATATCAAAGTTCATAATATTTATCTAATTTTAATAGTGAATAACAATATTTTTTTATAATATATATTAAAATATATGATATATATCTACTATTTGAATACGGATAATTAAACGTAAAACCATATCAGTATTCATACCACACGGATATTCAGATATCAGATATCCACATTTAATTTTTTTAAATACGGATCGAATAAGATATTATCCTATTTTCACCCCTACATTTGACACTACCAAAATCATATAATAAAATTTCAGTAAATTATTGCAATGCGGTATTTTATAGTTACTTAAGGAAATATTTGTAATTAATTTTTATTATGAAAACTAATTTTCATAAGAGAAATTTTTTTGTGAGAGAAATCTTAAATTGGAACTACTTTTTGTGCCAGAAATCTTAAATTTGAAATTCAGATGATTTTTTTTTTCTGTTGTAGTATTAAACAATTAGACGACTTGATTCTCAACTTTACTATTTTTTCTATTCTTTTTGGTATAATTTGTATTTCAACGGTATTATGTGAGAGCTTAAATTGTTTATTCTTTTTTGTATTATTTATTTAAATCAAGGTTAATTTTGTTAGGTCAAACTTAATTAAGTTCGACCTAACTTGAAAGATGTCAAGTCTAGTTCAATGAATATTGTTAAGAAAAATAATTTTTTCATCTTGTTTGGTTATTTTTTTAGTCTTTTTCTTTTTCTTTATCTCACTTTCGAAATTAATAAAATACAAGTGTTTGGAAGTTAAAACAATTGTTAATTTCTTAATCATATTTTTCACTAAAATTTATGTAACAGTGTTGGTATCTTTCTTTCCTGATTAGCGAGAAAATCTATCACAATAACAAGATTTTAATGATAAAAGTTTATGTAGTATGTAAAAATTGGCTAAGGTCATAGTGGTATAACCAAGGTTTTAGAACTACCAAATTAGTTTTGCGATTTCAAAATTTAAATAGTCGATCTGATGTACTTGACATGTTCTCCATATTAAAATATGTATGAAAACCAAATTTTACTTTTTTCTAATGATCCATAATCTTTTGTAAACCAGTAATTTTGTATTTATATATAAAAGTTAAAAATTTTCAAATAAAACTATAAAATTTGACCTCCAAACACATTTTGATATTTAGATCATGTTAAACAGTTCGGATTGATTTTTTGAACTTTGAAAACATAAATATGAATGTGAGATATTATTAGGATACAAAAATAATGAGGCATTTTAATTCTATTTTTGAGAAATATATTCCCTTTTGTATATTGATATTAAATTGGATATTTGGAATACCAGAATTAATATTGGAGTACAAAAATGTGATAAGCATTACAATAAGTACAATTGTAAGACAATTTCTAAGTTTATGCTCAAGACTAAATTCTACAAATTTTAAACTTTTATCTCGATTAAAAGAAAATTTGGTAATGAAATTATAATGAAAGCTTTTGTCAACACCACATGACTTGAATCCAATGAAAAATAAATATATTTTCTTTATTGGGTCAATTAGATACTATAATAATATTGACATTTGACAATACTGGTTTAAATTCTAATATTATTGCCTTAATTGTCTAAATTATATTTACTAATGATCATGAGAGTGTGGCGGCCATTAATTAAAAAAAAAGAAGGCTAAAAGCCCATTTCATTCTCAAATAGTTAATTACAAGTACCAGTTGTCAATTAGAGGAACAACTCCCTGGGTTGCTATCTCATAAAAGCATATAAAACATTCACAAAACAATCAAGTAAACAACTTATTAACCAGCTTCTAGATATAGTTAAATTCCAAAAGTAAACTAAATTTACTAGTACTAAGCCACTAAGTAAATGGCTGAGGATAAAGGTAAGGACAAAAAATTCATAAAGGGCTTGTTCTTTCATTCATCATTGGTATCAGCACTAGGTAGAGGCTAGTACAACACCACCTCCAAGCCAGGGGAATACAGTCTACTGGTATAGTATCTTCAATAAGTGACATCTATCCTTTGCTGCTTCCTTAGCCTTCTTCTTCTTCACATTACCTATTCAATAAGCAAGCTGTCATTAAATTTGTCATTAAATTTAAAAGTTCAACATAAATTTCGGGTAAAATTTTTAACAGAGTAGTTTTAGCTTCATGTAGTGCACAAGCAACATATAGTGTTGTTTTGATTTTGCAGTTCTTGCACTGCATAAAGCCAAAACGGCTCTGTTAAAATGTTTTAGCCTAAATTTTGGGATATTGTTTCCAAGAAGCAAATATATGAGTAGAACTAGGGTGTTCCTAACTTCATCAAGTCTTTCTGTAAACTCAACTCTAAAAACTATCGGATTGACTTCAAATGATGAATCCGAACCGTTGAAACTCATTTAGTTTATGAGTGATGCATTTGTATGCAAAAAATTTAAACTTATGAATTAATTTAGTATAAATTCAAGCGGTCAAAATTAGAAGGTTTATGTTAATTTTAATACATTTATTTTTTAAACCATTTTTGACCACTTAACTCTATATAAAATTAATTCGAAAATTTAAAACTTTTGTATGTAGATGTATCACTCATAAGTAGACGGATCTCAACGGTTCAAATTCGTCATTTGAAGTCAATTCGATAAATTTCAGAATTAAGTTCACAAATAAACTTGGTGAACTTAGAAACACCCTAGTTCTACTCTAAATATATAATGGAAACCGAAGAATGAAGCAATCGTGAACAACGCCGCACGAATCTTGATTTAAGAACAGGCCGAAAAAAAAACAAAGAAGAGATAATAAGGCCCGCTGTATAGCCCATTCCATCTTATTCGGGCAAATAGAAGCCCAAGAAAAAAAGAGAAAAACCCAAAGAAGAAAGACATACCCCAAATAGAAATAAAGGCCCATCAGAAGATGAAGGGCAAAGTTTCGAGTAGTTTGCATATGCATCATGATATTTCATATTCCAATAGAAAGGAGGAGAGGAGATCGTTGTTTGTTTATATATTACGACCCTTTTATATATATAGTTCACTAGCCCTATATATATATATATATATATATATATATATATATATATATATATATATATATATATATATATATATATATATATATATTAGAACATAGATGTTCTAGAGACATAATTAATTAATTAAGCGTCTCGAGGTGCTCACACAAATACGATGTGTGGGATTGAATTTGAAAGCCTTCCTCACGACGGCCGCGTATCATAAAAAAAAGCAAAAAAAAAAATGCACCAACAATTACTTAAATTTTGGTAGAACACCCAAAACAAGTCCATCATAAGAAACTTGAAGCAGAATGTCATGACTTCACTACACGTTCTCTTGTTTATTTAATTTATGTTTTGTGAATTACTGTTGCAAATTATTTTTTTAAATAAAAAGATGAAATCAAACCCATGAAGTTCATTGATTTTGAGAAATTAGTTGATTTTTATTCCACACCCTCCAATAAATATAGCTGGCAGACTGCATGTGAGCCTATTTATTTTCTATTAATTTTTTCTTTAAAACAATAATGCAATCAGCCAAGAGCACCGTTAATTTTGGATATATATATATATATATATATATATTTTTTAAAGAAAGGAAGCTACTGCCCGTTTCATATATGAAACATAAGATGTAAATTACAGAGTACTAGAGAGTTATAGCTATATCTCCATCATTTAGAAGCAACCACAAAAGCTAACATAGAGCAGAAGACATACGCTCGCTCTACCTTTTAGCATCCACCAAAATACAATAATAAAGAAAGTAACTAATACTAAGCCTCCGACTTTGGGGCTGAGGTAACACAGTCCTAACAGTGCATCAAATCAAAAAGTTGTGAACTTCATAAACTCATTCAGCTGAAGAACCAGCAGCTCCTTCGATGCGCAAAGGCGGATCAACAACAGGGTCACCCTGGTAGGGAACCACTGGTTATCATTTGGGTCCCAAAACCTCAGTGGAATAGCATGGATATCATTAGGCAGCCAATTAGCAGTAGCAGCTTTGATACGCTTATCCATATGTCCTGACTAATAATCAACAAGAGAAATGGTTAGCAAAATTATATTTCGAATTATTTTGATATAATTATATAAGTATATTGAAATATAAGGGCATTTCTATGTTTCCATAATGTCCAACTTAATGCACTAAAAATCACAAGGAAAGCAATTTTATTATCTCTATCTAAAGAACCTGCAAAATCAAATATATTAGCACAAGATTTCCAATGAGTGAAGCTATGTTGACTTTGATCCAACCAAAACCAAATTTATTTAGCTGCAGTACATTTAAGAAATAAATGAGTGACTATTTCCTTCTTATGACAGAATTGACATGTCAAATCCCCCTGCCACCCTCTTTTGTGCAAATTATTTTTAGTCAAGATTCTGTTATGCATAACTAACCACATAAAAATCCTAATTTTGGGGGCATAGGAAATTCCGACCAAATACTGTATCTATTCTTACTAATGCCTCTGAAATTAAGAATTTGGTATATAGATCTAACAGTAAACATCCCACTTGTCTCCCATCTCCAAGCAATTTTATCTATAAAGTGAGTAAAACTACAAGAACTTATGAGTGCTAGTAATTGTTGCCATTCTACAAGTAAGATATCACTTAATCGTCTTCTAAATCTTAATGCAGAACCTTGTGAATTGATTACAGCTGTAATGGTAATTTGAGGGGTAGCACAAATTTTGTATAGTTGAGAATATTGAGTGGCTAAACTACAGTTTCCAATCCAAAGAGTATGCCAAAAAGATAAAATGGAGTTATTGTCAGGTTTAAAAGTAACACTAACTTTCCCTAATTGTTCTAATTTTATAATTGTTTTCCAAAAGGGAGAATAAGGTAAATTGGGAGTATGTGTTGATAATAGTTATATTGAATCACAGTTTTCCATAATCCTTGATATGTGTTATCATGAAACCTCCACCACCATTTTCAGCAACAACGAAATATTCATGTGATGTAAATCTAGAATACCCATACCTCCATGTTTTTTTATCTATACAAGCCTTAGACCAATTAACTAAAGTATATCTTTTTCTAGATCTGTCATATCCTTGCCAAAGAAACCCATTCATAATATAATTAATTCTTCTAATGATGGTTTTAGGTGCTCTATACACTGACAGAGTATATAATGGGATAGCTGAAGTTATTGAATTGAGAAGAGTGAGTCTACCACCTATTGATAAAAGTTGACCTTTCCAATTTTGTAACCTACTTTCTATCTTATCTACTAAACATTGCCAATCATCCATACTTAGTTTTTGATTGTGTAAAGGTAATCCTAAATATTTAAATGGAAATACTCCTACTTTACATTGAAATGTATCTGCAAAAGATGGGCCTTCTGTATGAATAGGATATAATTCAGTTTTGAGTAAATTCATAGTAATTCCCGATATAGTTTCAAAACTTTTCATACCCCACCATGCTGATTCCACATTTTGATGAGTAGCTTCTAAAAATAGAATAGTGTCATCAGCATAATGACAATTAGTGATTGCTCTATCTGCTATACAAGAAGGACCTAATCCTAACAACTTATTAGCTTGGCTACCCTTATGAAATATTTTACACAAGGTATCTGCTGCTAGGATGATTAAGAAAGGTGATAAAGGGTCACATTGTCTAACTCCTCTTTTGTAGTAGAAGAATTGTATAAAATCGCCATTAAAATTGATGCATGATTGTGAACTATATAACCAATCCTTAATCCAAGTTATCCATTTATCCCCAAACCCTTTACTTACT
The DNA here is from genome assembly GCA_028015225.1 of Carex myosuroides. Taxonomy (NCBI): domain Eukaryota; kingdom Viridiplantae; phylum Streptophyta; class Magnoliopsida; order Poales; family Cyperaceae; genus Carex; species Carex myosuroides. Next base: position 13,634,351 of record CM051491.1, on the reverse strand, counting down.
AAAATTTCCAAAATGTAGTCCCAATGTATCTTATCGTATGCCTTTTCAAAGTATACTTTAAACCACACCAGGAATTTGTTGTGATTGACAAGAATGTATAAGCTCCTGACTGAGGATAACATTGTCTAGTATATATCTATGTTTAATAAAAGCAGATTGACACTATTATTCTATTCATGATGTGTTCGAATCTTGTGGTAAATATCTTAGAAATAATTTTGAAGCTACAATTTACTAAACTGATAGGTCTATATTTACTTATTAGGACAACATCTTTCTCTTTGGGGATCAAACAAAATAACTGATTTATTTATTTTATGTAATTTTGGATATATTGCGAGGTCATATTAATTAATTGGAACCTTAGTAGGGGTGCAAACGGATCGAATATGAATCAGATAGTGGTAAAATTATATTCGTATCCGCTTTTATTTTTTGGATACGGATGGATCGGATATTTGATGGATATGTACGGATACGGATTGGATATCAAATATCCATAAATATATACATAAATATTTTCATAATATATGTTAAATTATATAGTAGATATCTACCTATTCGGATACGGATGAGCAAAATTCAAAACCATATTCGTATCCGGATACGATATCAGATATCCATATTTAATTTTCGGATACAGATCTGAATACGGTCGGATATTAATTATCTGACCCCTTTGCACCCCTAACCCTCAGTCTCCATTCTCTTTCTTGTTATTCCTCTGGATTCTAGTAAAAAAATAAAATTCTGGTAATCTTATTATAGAGATATAGGAGTTCAAATATCTTCATTATGTCTCTACTTTTTATTTTTTAATAATAATTTTTTTAAAACGTATATGTCAAAAATAAAATAATTAAATGTGATCTATATTATTTTTTCTACATACACATAAAAAGTTTAACTTTTTTTAATTTTGTTTTTATAATCAATAAAAAATTAGCAATGTTCATATGTAAGTGCCCTTCCACGATTAAATGTTTTTAATAAATGTATATATTATAACAACTTTTTTTATTCTAAAAATAAAAAATTCTTTTATTCTGTCTTTATGAGATTGACTATAATCAATAATCAATAAATCATTTTTGTCTTTTATGTGCATTGACTAATTTCAGGACAATACTAGTAATACCTCACAGTCTCCTCACCTTAAACCCAATATTTTATTTAAATAAGAAGCGCTCAACTCCTTGAGCCCCCACTTATTATTTCATTAAACCATGAAAGTACTACAGATTTTAGGAAAACAGCACAATCAGAATATAAAAATGTTCAATAAACCAGCTTGGTTTCTGGGAGCAACTTTTAATTTGCATTTTTTTTTTACTTAGGTTATTGTTTAAACCTTATTTAAAGCCAGATTAGCCTTGTCTAAACCTCAAAATCCATGATTATTTAAGGATGACAGGTCATAATTTGCAATAATGATGTGAACAGTAAGAGGGAATATTACCGCATATTACCGAATATTATCACATATTACCGCATACCGCATATTACCGCCACATATTACCGCATATTACCGGATACTTGTTTATATATATGTGCATTCTCATTTTAATATCCGCATATATAAGTCCGTATAAAAATCCGCATATGCGGCCGCATACTGTATGTAGTATGCGGTGGCCTTCCGCATACCGAATAGAAACCGTATTTTAAAATATTGCTCCTACCTAGAGCTCAATGGCCCGATCCTTGCTATTTTTGAAAAAAAAAATCAATCTATTTGCTCACAAATTGGTTTTTTGATTTCTAAAAAAAAAAGAGCAATGTTCATGCATGTGTAAGTGCCCTTCCACGATGAAATGTTTTTCATATATATATACATGATTAATCCAACTTCTTTTGTTTTGTCTCTATTAGAGTGATTAATCTAGTAGAACTTCTAATTACAGGGACAAGAAAGCATTTTTGTCTATTATGCATTGACTAATATTTTCAGGACAATAATATTAAAACCTCATATATAGTCTCCTACGTTAACTCAATATTTTATTTAAATAAGAAGCGCTCAACTCCTTGACCCCTCACTTATTATTTCATTAAACCATAAAATTAAGTACTACATATATATTTTAGGAAAGAGACACAATCAGAATAGAAAAATGTTCAAATGTACCAGGTTGGTTTCTTGGAGCAACTTTCTTTCTTTTAATTGAAGTATTAAACCAAGATGAATTGATGTACTCATAGAAATGGGAGGATATATATATTAATTGCTAGTTTACAAAATACAAATCTATAATACCAACAGAGAAGATCGTTGGAGAAGATGGATGGAATAGAGGTCTTCATTGCAATTTTATTGCTGTCTTTCATCACTGTTAATGGCAAAGGTATTCTTTTATGCTTCATTTCTGTTCTTAATTTGTGCTGTTTCTCATATGGCCATTATGTCTGATCCTTTGCAATAGTTTGGTTTTGGATGTGCGTGTATGAAATTCTTATTATACATGCAAGATCGAAGCTAAAAATTTAAGATTGGAAGAGGCTGAAAAATCTAGTATATCTAGCATAACTTGTTGCATCCTGTCTGCCCTTCTTTTGCTCCTTTTCGATACTACTTTCTGCCATCCGCCATTAAGCTGGTTTCTATCGTTTTTGGTTGGTAGGTCTTCATTGTTTGTCTGCCCTCCGTTGCATTTCCCACGAGATCTCCCAGGTATCGCCCTAGTTGAACCATTGAATCGCCTTAGTCATTGCGCTCTTCTATCTCGTATTGAATGAGCCTCGGAGCCTAACTTCTATCCTTATCATTTGTATATTTATTTTCATTTATGTATATATATATATATATATATATATATATATATATATATATATATAGAGTGGCTAATATCAAAACGTTTGCACCAAGGTCCTCGTGCAACCAAGTCGTTTTCAGATTTTCAAAGTCCAAACAGTCGATCCAAACCGTTAGATGTTCAATCTATATTAAAATCTGCTTGGAGACCAAATTTTACATTTTTTGGAATTTGTTTACTATTTATTAAGCCACTTTGAAAATTGCTGATCACATGGTCCAGAATTTGGTTGCACGAGGACCTTGGTGCAAATATTTTGATATTAGCCACTCTATCTCTCTCTCTCTCTCTATATATATATATATATATATATATATTTGTAACTTGTAAGTTGTTTTTCCATGTATGTTGTTTTTTATATTTGTCAATTATATTCATTCTTAACGAGATCTACATTGACTCCTTGACTAGCATCGAATAAAGCACATAACTAGAGCTGTCCAATTCTGCTCCTGGTAATTATCATAACAAAGCTCATGACTATATATATGGACCATATTTACTTTGGTCAGTGTAAAACCTAATTAAAATAGCATAATATATCTTACAAATAGTATGATTCATTAATCCATTCTGATTGAATTAGTGTGATAGAGTGGGTGTAACCTAAATTTATCATTGCACAAAGTCAGTCCACATTCTTTTGATTCCCTTTAATAGCAAAGAACCAACTGCAGGGCATACGCTAAATGCAAGTGAGGTGCTGCAAGATAACGAGCTCCTAACTTCAACTAATGGGAGATTTCAGTTGGGTTTCTTCAATGCCACAAATTCCAAGATGCAATATCTTGGAATTTGGAACACCGACCCTCGTAAGACGGTCGTCTGGGTTGCCAATGGGAACCATCCAATTGTCAGTGGCACTGGTAAGCTTAGCCTATCCTCAGATGGAACCCTTTTCCTCCTAGATAGCACAGGCCGAGATATATGGTCTACTGGTAATCAGCTCAGCAGAGTAGAACCTCAAGCTTGTCTCCTTGATTCTGGGCTTCTTGTAGTTAATGACACTAAAACAGGGAAACTTTTGTGGCAGAGTTTATACCAACTCTCTGACACCCTATTGCCCTATGTACCACTTGGTTATATGAAGTTGTTGGATTCGATGCTTGAATTTCAACTCACTTCTTGGAACATTACTGGAATTGATCCTTCCTCTGGACAATATGTTCGGAAATTGGACCCTTCTAGAAGGTACGAACTAGTTGCTTTCAGGGGTTCTGATGTAATTTATCGGTCTGGTCCATGGAATGGTACGAGATGGAATGGTTTCCCCAAAATGACACAAGATTCGGTGACGTTTTTTCTCACAAAATTAGGTGATAATGGAGCACTTTACTGGTATGAGCCTCTAGATGTATCGGTCCCATGGCGTTATGTCATGAAATCAAATGGTACAACATATCGTTATTATTTGAACGGCAGTGATTGGATAGAATTTTGGAAAGTGCCAGATGAATCGACCCCTTCATATGCTCTATGTGGACCATATGGGATTTATATTGATGGAAATTGTAAATGTTGTGAGGAAAGTTTATTTCATCCCAAGAATGAGAAAGATTGGAATAAACGCATATTTTCTGGCGGTTGCATAAGAGACTATCCTCTAAATGACACAAATCCTGAATTTGTTACTCTAACTAATGTGAAGCTGCCAGATACAATTAATGCAATTTCTGATGATAGAAAGAGCAAAAGTGAATGCGCGAGTTGGTGCCAGAAGAATTCCTCTTGCATGGCTTATGCCTATATCGGATGGCAAGGATGTCTGGTTTGGTTTGGAGACATCGTTGATATGCAAAAGTTTCTTAATGTGGGGGATGATTTATATATCCGTGTTGCTTCTAACAATGGTAAGTGGTTGTTTGCAATGATTAAGACCAATTAACCAGCTTGAGAAATCGATTTCTTCTTGATTGATTATTTTGCACTGTCTTACCAGAGTCCAATAAAAAAAATGTATCATTCTCCATGCTTATCAGTAGTGCTGCAGTTCTGGTTCTCTTAGTAGTGGTTATAATTCTGGTCTGGAAATTCAGAACTCCACAAATAGATATGATAATAAGTTGGATCACAACAAGGTGGCCATTCAGAAGAACTCCACAAACAGGTACTCCACTAACAGTCTAAGTACAATTCTCAAACCAAAGTTCATTCTCATATCATAATACCATATCTCAAAAATTATTGTCAGCTAATGGCCGAGAAGTTCAAATTTTTGAGATTTTCAACTTCGAAAGAATAGTGGCTGCCACTGATGATTTTAGCGACATCAACATTATTGGCAGAGGACGTGGAGCAGTATATAAGGTATGTGTTATTATTTGATATATATTTCGGTGGAGGGAAGAGAGACAAAATTCACAAATCTCTTTCGCTATTTAAACTATCTTTTGTATTTCTCTCTTCTGCCTTCTTACAACAGAATACAACTCTATTTATAGACTCCTAAGACTCTTGAAATTCGTATACAACATAAATGTAAAAACAGAATTCTAAACAGTAGCAGTTAATTCTGACCCTTGGTTACTAAAACTGCCATAAGGTATTGTAGAAAATTCCAAACGCCTTGAAACTTGAACCATCAGAAACTAGACTTGAAAACACATTAAATAGACTCCTCATTTGCCCAGAATGATCTAGAATTGCCCTTTCAAATTATCATTTAAAAACAGCCTTAAATCTGTCCACTGTGCAGTCACGAATTTAATGGCAAATTAAGTTTATTCATCAACACCCCTTCTTAAACTTAATTCTCTTCTGTCCTTCATGTCGAGTAGATTTCTCATTTTTTACAGTGGTTTTGTAAAGATATCAGCTGCTTGATCCTCGCTTTTCACATGCACCACTTCTATCTCCTTTTCCCTCAAGTATGACTCAACCTCCTCCCTCATTGCATTCACCGACTCCTGCAACTCATTCTTTTGGAGCTCCATATCTCTTTTAAAATCAACATGCTTTTTCTCCATGTGTCTCAGCCATCTGGCATGCTCAGTTTGAATGTTTTGCATGAAGCCGTCTCTTTCATGAGCAAGAGACTCCGCATTTCTCTTCATTTGAACCTTAAGCTCTTCTTTTTCTCTATTCAAGCTTTCATGCTCCTCTCTAAGGTGCTCAGTCATAACTCTTCTCTCATTTTCTAACCTCTCAGCTTCTTTCGCTAAATCCTCCCTTTTCTCGTCAACCATCTCCCTTTCAATCTCAAATTGTTCTTTTTCTGATTGCAGCCTTTCTGTCTCAGCCAAGAGATCTTTCTTCCGAGTCCTAAAGCTATCTATCTCCTCCTTCAATTTCCTTTCAAGTACGGCCAACTCGTTCCTTTCTTCTTCAGTAATCTCAAGCACTCTTTGTGCTCGCACCATGTCTTCTCTCTCTTGCTTGAGAGAAGCTTTCTCCTCATTGACTCTCTTGAACTCTGCTTCTGGAATAACTCTTTTCTCATCCAATATATCACACTCGGTTTCAAACGTTTGCTTTTGTTGAGCCAAATTCTCCAAGTTGACTTGCAAACACCTTTCTCGCACATTTCTCAAGTTGAGTTTGAACATTCGATTCTTGGCCATCTCCACATGTGCAAGCAACCGACCTTTTTTGTCCTTCAAGTGCAACATCCGGTCTTTCATAAAAACTGAATATCCCTTCTCCATTAGTTGCCCTATGCTAAGGATGTTACTCTTCAAGTCGGGCACATAATAGACATCCTCAATTGACCCTTCTTTACCATCTTTTTGAGAAAAATAGATTTTACCTCGGCCTTTTACTTGAACCTTCGACGTGTCTCCAAATGACACATGCCCATCCTCTATCTCTTGCATCTCCACAAATAAATGTTTGTGTCCGCACATATGATTACTAGCACCGGTATCGAGATACCACAATGTGTCGCTGTCGGGAGGGGTGTCTTTGTAGGCCATCATGAGAACACCGTCGTCTCTTGTCTCCTCTTTCGCGACTAGATTCGCGTTCTCTTCCACATTTTTCTCAGAATAGCACTCTTTTGCGTAGTGTCCGTACTTGCCGCAATTGTAGCACTCAACATTTGAATAGCACTCTTTTGCGTAGTGGCCATACTTACCGCAGTTGTAGCACTTGACATTTGAATAATTTGATCGGCCACCTCTCCCACGACCACGTCCTCGACCACGCCAATTCTGTTGGCTCGGCTGACCCTCTTCTTCAGAATTGTTTCCATGTTTGCGACCTCTACCGCGACCAAAACCACGACCACCACGGCCGCGTCCCCTTCCTCTGTTTTGCTGCGCGTACATCGCCTTGTCCTCCTTAATAGTTCCCTTAGCTTGTAATGCTTGCTCTACTGGCTCTTGTTGAGTTCTTTTCATTCTTTCTTCATGGGCCAGCAATGACCCACTCAACTCATCGACCGTCATGGACTCGGTGTCCTTCGACTCTTCAATAGCCACCATCACATAGTTGAACTTTTCATTAAGAGAGCGCAATATTTTCTCTACAACTCGCACATCTTTCACTTTTTCACCAAGCCTCTTCATTTGATTCACCACTGCCAATACTTGAATAAAATAGTCTCCTACCGACTCACTCTCCTTCATCACAAGCGACTCAAACTCAGACCTTAGAGTTTGGAGCCGCACCTTCTTCACTTTGTCTACTCCAACCGCTGAATTTCTAAGAATCTCCCATGCATCTTTAGAACTCGTCTCATTAGCAATTTTCTCGAACATGTCGTCATCCAACCCTTGATGGATGATAGTTAGTGCAGTTTGATCGCCATTTCTTTTCTTTTGCAATGCATTCAAATCGGCTACCGTCAGTGCGGTATCATCTTCGGGTTCTTCAATCCCGTTTTCGACAATGCTCCATAAGCCATAAGCACCAATAATGGCTTTAATTTCATTCGCAACGACCATTGATCATAGTTGGTTTTGGTTAGAATTGGATATTGGAATGAGACATTTGGATTTTTAGTGGCCATTTTAACTTGGCTCTGATACCAATTTGTTATTATTTGATATATATTTCGGTGGAGGGAAGAGAGACAAAATTCACAAATCTCTTTCGCTACTCAAACTATCTTTTGTATTTCTCTTTCTGCCTTCTTACAACAGAATACAACTCTATTTATAGACTCCTAAGACTCTTGAAATTCGTATACAACATAAATGTAAAAACAGAATTCTAAACAGTAGCAGTTAATTCTGACCCTTGGTTACTAAAACTTCCATAAGTTATTGTAGAAAATTCCAAACGCCTTGAAACTTGAACCATCAGAAACTAGACTTGACAACACATTAAATAGACTCCTCATTTGCCCAGAATGATCTAGAATTGCCCTTTCAAATTATCATTTAAAAACAGCCTTAAATCTGTCCACTGTGCAGTCACGAATTTAATGGCAAATTAAGTTTATTCATCAACAGTAAGATCATGCCTTTCTTTTTTTTTTGAAAAACTTGGCAGCGGCTGCCAAGATGAATATATTAACAAAATTTGAAAACATCCATTACAACCATATTCGCAACCAGCGATGACTCACAACCCCAATAAAAATTGTGACAACCTGAAATCAGTATTATTACAGAACATGCTAACAGTGGGCCATCCATTGCTCCAACTGCCACCAAATCTTGTCTACCAACATCTGTGGCGCCATCTTTCGATCAGAAAAAATCCTTGCGTTTCTTTGTTTCCACGTCTCCCAACAAGTGCAGAGAAACAGAGGGAGGGCCTTTTTCTGCCATTCCCCACCTCGCAGTTTCACTCTGCTAACCGATGCTTGCCAGGTTGAAGGCAGGTCATGCCGAATACTAATGAACCCACCTCCCACTTTAGTACTTAGTAGGAACCAAACATGTACCACGTATGGACATAGAAAGAAAATGTGGAAGGCGGATTCCATCGGGCAATGAGTACACAAAGCACACTGCGGCAAGCACTGTATATGTCGATGTAGCATGTTGTCATGAGTCAGTATCCTGTTCTTGAGTAGTAGGAAGCCAAAAATTTTTACCGTGGGCGGCACTTTTGCATTCCAGACCCCTGCATTTGTGTCACGCACCTTGCCACCCCCCTTAATTATGGCATACATCGATCTGGCCGAGTAGCATCCGAGTGCTTCCCATCTCCAGCGGATTACATCTGCATCATTCGAAAATATAATACCTGACACTTCCGCTGTGTGCTCCGGTGCTATGAAATCAATGGCCTGCACCGCATCCCTCAAGGATACGTACGGGTTCTGTGGCCGTGTTGGCAGGCTGTGAATGAGAGCTGTTCCTAACCATGAGTCTCTCCAAAAAGAAATGCCATCTCCAGAGCCAATATCCCAGATTGTCGACCAATCAAACAAAGGTCTCAGCTTCTGCAACTGATTGTAGAAAAAGGAGCCTTTAACTAGCCAAAAATGCGGTCCATTTGCATGTGCCTGATGCCTTCGCAACTTCCGGATAGTGGCCGACCAGAGTGCATCCGGTTCTTCGTAAGGACGCCACCACCAACGTAGCAGTAGCGAAATGTTCTGCGTATGAAGATCGATCACTCCCATGCCTCCCCACTTCTTTGGCTGACACACTTCATCCCAGTTAAGCAGGGAGACACCATCTTTGCTTGTTTCATTCTTGCCCCATAAGAACCTTCTTCTTATTCGATCTATTCTTTGAATCACCCATTTGGGAAGTAGAAAACAGCACATATAGTAGACCGGTATCGCGGACAATACTGATTTCACTAATTGTAATCTACCCCCTCTTGATATGAGCTTGCGCTTCCAGCCTTCAAATCGTCTCTCTATTTTATCAATGATCGGAATGAATAGGTCACGGTTTGGTCTCTTGACGGTTAGTGGCATCCCCAAGTAGGTGACAGGAAGTTCTTTTTTTGGACATCCCAGAACCGCTTGAGTCTTGATCAGGTGCTCCCCATGCAAGTGAAACGGCACAAAGCAACTCTTTGAGAAGTTAATACTCAAGCCCGATAACTTAGCAAATATCCTAAGAGTGATTTTAAGCACAATGATTGCTTGCAGATCTTGCTCCACCGTTGCGATTAACGCCGTGTCATCGGCATACTGCAATGCTAGAACCGACTCCGGTATTCTTGCCGCAATCGACGTGGGGAGTCGAGTGTTAACCGCTTGCACCATCCGTTGTAATACATCTACTGCCACTATAAACAACATTGGAGAGAGGGGATCTCCTTGTCGAAGGCCCCGTTTATGATGGAAATATTCAGAAAATTCCCCATTTACTACCACTCTTGAAGATGAGGTAATCAGTATTGTCGAGATCCAAGTTATCCATCGTTCGGGGAAACCCCGCACTCGCATAACCTTGAGCAGAAAAGGCCAGTGGAGTGAGTCAAATGCCTTTGTAAAATCTAACTCAAGAAATACGGCTTCGGCCTTAGAGTTGGAAATTTCATTTAACAGCTCTCTAGTGGCTATGAATGACTCCGCGATGTGCCGTTTTTTCACAAATGCCGTTTGCTGCGGGGAAATGAGTGTATGCAATTTGGGTCGAAGCCTATTAGAGAGCACCTTTGATATCAATTTCGGCACTAGGTTGATAATGCTTATTGGTCGGAAATCTCCGACTCCATCTGGTTGTTCTATTTTCGGCACAAACACCACATTGGCTTTGTTAATTTCATTCATCTCCAGCGTGTTATTGAAAAAACTATCAAACATGAGCAGGATCTCCGGTTTCAAAGTGGGCCAGAAGGACTTAATGAATTCACTAGGAAGGCCATCAGGCCCCGAGGCCTTGTTGCCTGCCAATTGCCGCACCGCAGATTCAATCTCGGTCTCCGAAAAGGGTAGTTGGAGGTCATCTAGGCAGTCGGCCTGAGGATAGAGATTTGTCGGGTTGAAATCGAAAACCACACCCTCAGTGCCTAAGATGCCTTTCATATGGTTGTGGAATATGTTGACTATCTCTTTTCTGTCCGAATATTGTCTCCCATCACATTGAATTGTGTCAATCGCATTCCTTCTGGCTCGGGCCGATGCGTACGCATGAAAGAACCTCGTATTTTTATCTCCACTTTTCAGCCACGTAACACGTGATCGTTGCATCCATCTTATCTCTACAATCTGAGCAAGCTCAAATGCCCGAGCTCTTATCTTTAATCTTAAATGGAATTCTCTTTTGTCTAAAACCCTCTTCTCCTCTATTGCATCGAAAAACTGAATGGCCTTCTTGCAATTATCGAGTTGACTTTGAACCAGAGAGAATCGACCTAAGTGCCACTCTCTGACCGCTTTATGCACCTTGGCCGATTTTAATAGGAAACCCTCTGCTGACTGTAGTGCCCCCTGCGCCATCCATACTCTCTGTACTATTTCATGTACCTCCTTATAGTTCAGCCAGAATAGTTCAAACCTCGGGGGTGGCCGGTTAGTCCTTGACATGGTGCAATTGAGCAAAAGCGGGACATGGTCAGAGACTATCATTTCAAGAGCACTCATCTTAATAGTTGGAAAGGTTAGACTCCAAATAGGAGATAGAAAAATCCGATCGAGCCGAGCGAAAACCGGCTCCGGCCGCTTACTACTCCACGTGTAAGCTCTATTTGTTAGCTCAACATCCAACATCTGAAAATCGCGTATCATGTCATTAAATGCACACATTAGGGTATAGCTCCGCATGTCCGCCGACCGGTCCACATACCAGCGAACCATATTAAAATCTCCAAGAAGTGCCCATGGGGTGGTCACCAAGGTCTGAATGGATCTCATCTCCTCAATAAATGCGAGCTTTTTTGCATCATCGGTAGGGCCATATACGTTGGTTATTAAGAACAGCCATCCTGTCGCCTCTTGGATGAGGAGTACTGAAAGAGTGTGTTTGGAGGCCCAACTGTTGACAAGGCGGTAATTTTTCTTCCAAGCAATTAGCAGCCCCCCCTTGGTGTTATTAGCAAAAACCATAGCACAATTCTTATCAAAGAAAGAAGGGAGGACCCGGTGCACATATTGTAAATCAAGTGTGTTCCATTTAACCTCTTGCATACAACAGATCTCACATCTCGAGGATCGAACAACATTTCGAACTACATCACACTTATTTAAATCTCCCAAGCCTCTCACATTCCAACATAGAATTTTCAGTTTTTTTGTACTCATAATAACTCTTTTTTGGAACATCATAAACAATAGAGAAATTCTAGACCGCAGCTTCAGCAGTCACCTCCCTCTTCCTCTGACTCTATATCATCGTCTGAAACCAACCGAATCGGATCCTCGGCAGCCTCTTGTCTGCTTGGTTGTGTGGATCTGTCTAAGTTGTCATCTTCAACCGTTTGCAGCACCTCACTTGTGGGGACACCAATTAATTGTGCTATGTCAGCACACAGCGCATATGGGACATGAATCTCATAGAAACCCCCTGGTGCGAGGTTACAGCATGTTTGTTCTGGTCCGTCATTATTCCTGGAGGTGCTTGCCCTGTGTTGCGAAGGTCCTGCGTGGCAGCCCTGTGTGCTGGCCCTGTTTGCCGAAGGCCGTGGAGCAGTGGCATTTGAGGGCCCTGCATGCGGATCCACCTGGGGGCCGTGTGAGCCAGCCCTATGAGTCGAAGGCTTTGAGGCAGGCCCGTGTGCCGGAAGTTGGGGGGCTCGGTCTGGATCTTGATCTGAATTGTGAGCTGAATAGGGCTGCATTGGTGATTGCTGTGAAGGGCCTCCATTTGAGGCCTGCTGAGTTTGTGTCTGCAATGGAACCTTAGGTGAGCCGGCCCGCCGCAATTGCCTTTTGGAAGGCCCAGGAGCCGAACTTTGGGCCCTATTTGATTTTCTCTTGATTCTTACTAACTTCCTGAAGTCTGCTAAAGAAGTAAATGGGTCCGAAGACCCTCTGCTTCCAACGGAACCTGTAGGGCTTCGTGGGCCCCTGCCTGTCAAGTCTCTTGACTCATTTAAGGTAACCTGCCGCGTACTAGGAAGCCTAGGGGACAAGACATTCCCTTCAGGGTGCAACTCGCGTGCTGGCGCGGTTTCTAAGGCAATTTGATTTGATATAGGTACTGTTGCGTGTTCAGAGGAAAGCCGTTGGGCACTGTGGGAAGGTGAGGTGATCTTCTCGAGTTGATCTCCTCTTGGCAGTATTCTTACTTGCCCACGATCTTCTGCGGCCACTACTTCAGTCCTTGTGGTGCTTTGGGTAATTTCCCTCTGGGGGTGACCCGCTACAGCTCTATTAGGGCCTACAAAAATTGGTTTGATCCTTCTCTGGGTCTGCACCAAAAGTGAAACTTCATTTTCCTGACTTTCTAGTATCTTCCTTGCTGGATTTTCTGTGGCCTGTGAACGTTGTGAGCATGTTGCTCCTTTTCCTTTGTCATCCAAAGTGGCCGGAGTATGTGGTTTTCCGTGTTGCTGGTCTGAGGCCGCCTGAGATGCAGCATTTCTCTCCTGGCCACCATCGGCTACCACTAGGTGCCGAACTTCAAGAGGTATAGTTGATGGGTCTTTGCCATGGCATAGCTGACGAATGGTTTGGCAGGTAACTTCTACCATTTGAGAGGTTTCATAAGGTTCCCTTTCTTCCTCTGAGTCCGGGGCGGAGGGTGTAGGAGATGGCTCCGGCGACTGGGGTCCTTTGTATCTTGGGGGGACCGGGGGCAGATCTGTTGCCGTATAGAGAGCAGTTCTCTTCCACTTTAATGGCTGTATCAAAACCGTGTGTACAAGCCCACCATCATGCAAGGTAACATGGTGAGGGACATATTTGAGATCGTCCACCCCCACCACTGCCCACCATGCCGACAGGTTGGCTGGATTTTCCTGCCCAACGGTTCCCAAGAAAACCCCAAACTTACTTACCGCATCCCGTATCGCCTTTTCTCGCCATAGGTGGGCAGGAGTGTTGTGAAGACTAAGAAGCACCTTGTACTCAGGAATGGCAATGGAGGAATCTAGGTGTGGGGTCCACTGTTGGAAGCTAAAGCCCTCCTCCCATGCATCAGCAGGAGTCGCATGAATGAATGTTTCAGGTGCTAAACCAACGGGCAAGGTAATAAGGAATCGCGAACCCGGTAAGCTGCTAACTTGGATTTCGGCCTTGGTAACCACTTTCGAACTTGCTGCCATATCTGCCACATTGTCGCAACTAAGCTCCCAAGGCATGCCATTGTCTGCCTGAAGGACTACACCTCTTCGTTGCAGTTTCTCCATTTCGGTAAAGTACTCCTCGTCTCTCTCAACGAAGCAGTGTACTGTTTTAGGCCGACCTTCGGGCATCTCCGGTGCCACGTAAGGATACGAGTCAGAGAGTAACTCATCAAAACCAGGCTCTCCTCGAGGAGGCGGACTAGGTTGGTCTGACCTTCCTGGGGCAGTACTTGAGGTAGCCGCCGGCCTCTGTTGCGGCTGCCTGGCCGGCTGTCTGCATTGTAGCCCCACGTGTCCATACCGCCAGCATTTGCCGCATCGCTTCTGGTTACGGCACATTGCGAGTGTGTGACCTTTTCTGCAGCAACGAAAACAGCGTCCCCGCCATTCCGGGAAGCGGGTGGACGGCGGGAAACGCAGGTGCGACGGGCTGTGTGGCGACACATAGTAGTTAGTGCCGGGGGGTGTGGGTGGAGTGGGGGGTCTGGTTGGAGGGGGGGTGGTGCCTGGTGAGTTGTGCAGTGGGTTGGTGGGGGTTGGTCGTCGTTGCAGGACCTGTGCATAGGTGGGACGGTCAGAGTAGGGATGGTAAGGGCGGACAGCCGGAGTGTTGTCGGTGGAGGACCTCCAGTTGTCCGGGAAACGGCGCCGCCGTTGGACTTGTCTCCATTCGCCGCTCGGGTTTCCGCTTGGGTTTCCTGTCTCCATCTTCCGAAAAAAAAAACTCTCTCAAGATCATGCCTTTCATGGACATAGAGACATATATGTAGTTATCAGGTTATATTAGGTCTGAGCAGAGAGACATATACGTAGTTATCAGGTTATATTAGGTCTGAGTTTATTTGGGATGTGTTCTAATAAACTGCTTTTATTAAAGAAAGCTGGTAGCTGTTAGGCTACTTTTGACAATTAATAATAAGGTAAGAATTGTCTTTCAATTTTTTTGTACTTGTTGTATTTACACCTACTAATCTTTTTTCTTACGACATTTTTGTTATACATTGCATTATTTTGACTCTTAAATTAGCTGATCTCAAATTAAGATAACTGGCCATGTGCATTGCTATAGGGAATGCTCGAGAATGGTGAAGAAATAGCAGTTAAAAGAGCTCCAAGAAATGCACATACCGGAAATGAACAGCTTCAAAATGAGCTAAATCTTCTTGCAAGGCTCAAGCACAAGAATCTTGTTAAATTAACGGGATTTTGCATACAGCAACAAGAAATAATCCTATGCTTTCAATTTATGCATAATCATAGCCTCGATCAACTGTTGTTTGGTATGTTACACATTTATATTATTTTTTGTTTTTGTTTTGAAATTTAGTCTTGTGAGTCACTTGAGAATTACTTCAGTATTCCACTAATCTGGGATAAGGATGCTGGCATATGAAAAAGCAAATAAAATAGTTTGGTGACTGAGGGCTTGCAATACAAGTAAGAAAATGAGAGTGCCAGCCCATAGAGGAAGAAGAGGGTACTTCTGTCAATTCGTATCTCACCATATATTAGGATTAAATGAAGTACAATGACTGAGTTTAATAATGAAAAGAGTTGTTAGGGTTGAGTGAGAAGCATGACATATCTAATAAAAACTGAGGAAAAATATGAAATCTAAGAAGAGTTGAAGTGTATAGATGATATTAAGCCTATATCAGATACTTAGATCACTTTGACATATGCCGTTCATTCATTCTGTTGTTGCACCCAAATCTCTAGATATTGTGCAACCCTTCGTGCAAGATATTGATGTGTGCATAAACCATAAATGAAGTTTCTAATTTTAATTTGACAGAGAATTATGATGGCACTAGAATCTTAGAAGAGGAAATAGAACTAAACTGGGAACAGAGATCCAGATTAATACAAGGAATCAGCTCAGGCCTTCTTTACCTACATGAGGATAACGGTGATACAATAATTCATCGGGATGTAAAGCCTGCTAATATTCTGCTAGACAGAAATATGGTCCCCAAAATCTCAGATTTTGGTATTTCAAGGCCCTTTGAAGAAGATCGCTCCTTTTTTACAACCGATACTTCTCGTGGGACAATGTTAGTCGATGACTTTCTGTTTACATTTCATTTTGGTTGCTACTTTCTGTACAAGACCAATTAAATACTACAATGATTTAGAACTTCCGAGGCTTCTCCATTTCTATTAAAAAAAAGGAAAAAAAATATGGGTTTTAATCATCAAATTTTCTAAAAAAATATTAATAAACTGGTTCCTAAACAATTATTTGCAGCAAATTGGTCCTTCTAATTTTTAAAGCAACCAATTTAATCCCTCGGCTTTAATTTAGAAGAAACCGGTCATTTGAACTTTTGAATATGAACTATAATTGATTCTCAAATTTCTTTCCGAATAACCAACTTATTCTGAAAAGAACAAGTTATCGTGAGAGAAGTTCAAGGATCAACATCTGAACAATTAGTAACACTCTTATTGGTATATTTTTACAGTCCTGTAAAATTCAAAAATTGAGTAGATTAAATGGTTTCTGATATGTAACAATACTGACCTCGAGTATTGGTTTATAACTTCATATTTTCAGAGGATACATGGCTCCTGAACTACAAAGTGGAATGATGTCACCTAAAGCGGACGTGTACAGTTTCGGAATTGTTATTCTCGAAATAATCAGTGGTATAAGAAACACTTCCTGTCCTTCGGGGCTTGTTAGTCTTGTAAGCTCCTCTCCTTCCTCTCTCTCTCTCTCTCTCTCTCTCTCTCTCGAAAAACTTGGTATGAGCTACCAAGGTCCTTGCTCTCTCTCACTCTCTCTTTTTCAAAAATCTTGGCAGTGGCTGCCATGTATCTCTCCCACTCTCTCTTTCTGAAATGAATAGGGAGGACTGCCTTTTGTACAAGTTAAATGTAGTGTTTACCTCACACACTGGTCCGAAATAAAAACCAGAAAACAGGACAAATTCCTCTCTCTTTTTTTTTTTTTATGAAACCTTGGCAGAGGCTGCCAAAATCCTCTCTCTATCTATTCTTTTATTTGAAAACCTTGGCAGAGGCTGCCAAAATCCTCTCTATATCTATTCTTTTATTTGAAAACCTTGGCAGTGGCTGCCAAGTGTTCTCTCTTTTTGAGAAACTTTGCAGTGGCTGCTTCTCTCTCTCCCAGTCTCACTCACAGAACTATACAAATTTTGTTTGTACAACCATTTAGGTACTTCAATACTTAAATGAAGGAAGAATACTAGAATTAAAAGATGCAAGACTAGAAGAACCCTGCTCCGATGGAGAAATAAAAAGAAGCATATACATAGCATTACACTGCCTTCTTGAAGATCCTAATTCGAGGCCTGACATGCGACAAATCAATCTCTGGCTTACTAGCGAATCAACCCATCCTCTTCGCTTGCCTGTTCGTGCTTCGCATTGGGGCAGTATTGGCATTGACGCCACTACAGTTGTTAACAGTGCGACCCTCTTGGAAACCTAAATGTTATGTTAATTGTCACATCTCATCTAGTCTTCATTAAGGTTCTAATTGTTCATGTTGATGTATCATGCTTTGTAGTTTGTTCTCTCTCTATATATATTTTTTTTTTCAAAATGCAATGTTTTGCTACATTGTTAGATATTTATAATTAACTCAAAGCTCATTTCAAGTCGTTAAATATGAAAAGTATCATTTATTCTCCAAATTTTAATTAATTTTTCCACAGAGAATTATAAGAGCAAATTTGAAAAGATATATATATATATATATATATATATATATATATATATATTTAGGCAAATGCTTTTACTGTATGTTGGGTGCATGTTGGAAGCTTTTACTTAGTTTCGTGCTTGTTTTAGGTTAGTTAAATCAACAAAATTATTATAATATAAATATTATCTAACTGCCAACAATTTATTAGAGCGAATTCGAAATTATAGAAATGAGCTAGAAGAACCATTATTTGATCTATTGCCATGACTCGGCAAACTTCATTCCCTATGGGGGCGTTTGGTTTGTACTTTTAGAAGGTGATTTCCTGCTATTCTAATGCCATGCTATTGTATTACCATGTTTGGTGAAGGTAACAAAGACATAGATATAGTAATACGTGATTGCTTTGGCATGAGGATTCCATAATTCATGGCTATCACGTTAGCCATATTTTCTCTAGTCCTGCCGGATGGAAATCACTCTGCGCGCAGATTTCCTGCTTATTATATCGATATTACTCTTTCCCCTTCTCCGATGTTTCCACCTCTACATGATAAAAATTTAGCCGCTAACCAAGAGAACTCTGCCTTCGCCTCCTCTCCATCTCTGATTTCCTGTGCTTCTCTCTTTCAGGTTGTCTTTCTCTCTCTCACACACACATCTTTAGGAAACAAAGTTATGCTTTCATCAATTTCATCAATGGAAGCGTCAATTCATTTGCCATTGAAAACAAATTTATGCTTTCATCAATTTCGTCCTTTTTATTAGCTTCTACTTTTAATTATGCAAAATAGCTTATGTTTTCTTGTGCACACGAGTTATTTGACGAATTGTCACTAAGAACACTACTTAGTTTTTTCCACATCAATTGTACTTTAAAGTGAGCAGGCATATGTCCTTTATATTATCTTCCATAAGAAAAATTATACTTTCTTTTTATCTTGTATTTTTCTTATTTTTAAAACCATCAAATAGAAAACATTGGGCACTACTCAGATTAGGGAATTCAATTTTCTAGTGCCCTACAGTCATGAAAAATACTTTGTTGGCAATTGGAAATATGGACCAGTTTGCTAGCAAATAAATCTCAGTATGGTTAATATTTGCTTCAATGGATAAAAACCAACTAAATTAAAAAGGTTTGTGATTATAATATGTGGTATCAACTAAATTTATAATCTTAGTATCAAACTAAATTAAAAAGGTTTGATATTATAGTATGAATGTGGAGTATCATTTACAAGTAGACCATAAACTTTGTCTTTACAACAATACATATAGGTGATTATAGTATGAATGAGCCTATACTATTTATCAAAGTAAACTGTTGGGTGCTAGTTGGAATAACCTATCTTGGTAGTATATACCAATGGTATAGCCTGATATAATTATTTATAATTATTTTATTCTATATTTTATATATTTTTACATTACTTTCTGTATAAAAATTAAGATATTTTTTCTTGCATAGACATGGAAGGACAATCAACTAATCAGAGTAAAAACAATACTAAGCATATGTGGGATAAGCAGGAAGACAAGAAGTTGATAGAGTGCTTGCTTCAACTTTTAGAATCAGAAAATTGGAGAGCTGATAATGGCACATTTCAAAGTGGCTTTTTGCAACAACTAGCGAAATGGATGCATGAAAAGATTCCAAATTGTCAAGTAAGAGCTACCCCTCACATTAGCTCTCGAATGAAGTTATGGAAGAAACAATACTATGCACTTTCCGAAATGCTGGGTGCAAGCGAATTTGGATGGAATGACGAAGACAAATTCATATGTTGCGAGAAAGGTGTATATGATAATTGGATTAAGGTAAAGCACTTGTTTAATAGTTATTTCTGCAAATGTATCTTTTTTTTCATTTAACTGCTGACTGTTAAAGGATTTTGAAATTAATGTACAAAGCCATCCAACTGCTATAGGATTAAGAGGAAAGTCATTTCCCTATTTGGAGGATTGGTCTGTTGTCTTTGGCAAGAATTGTGCCAATGGATTAGGAGCAGAGTCGCTGGCTGATGAAGTTGAAGATATTGAACGAGATGAAGCAACTAATGAAGATGGAGTAAGAAATGTTGAAATAGACATGAACGACAACTTAGGCTATAAGGAGTTGGTTGATAGTCCCGTTGGGCTTCAATTCTAGATCCATGTTGGGCTTCAATACTAAACTGATTTTGCATCAATCTGTAAAATAATATAAAAATTCTAAAATTCTAAAATTTGTTCTCTTAGCACATTTTAATATGAAAATCATATTAGTCTACGGGCATTATCAGACAAAAAAATAAAAATGTGGAGATCATATTCAGCGGTTCGGATTGACTGCTTTGATTTGAAAACAACACAAAATGATGTGAAGCACAAGAGAGCCCATGTTTATAAAACATATTAGCACAATTCTTATAATTTAACACATTTCCTTAAAATTAATTATTTTTTCATCGTTCATGCCAGGATGATTCTTGACTTTCTCAAACATCTTGATTGGCAATGTTTTTGTTAAATATCAGCAACTTGATCTCAACTATTCACATGTATCAATTCAGTATTCTTCTCCTTCATGTGCTCCTGAATAAAATGAAATCTCACATCGACATGTTTACTCCTTTCGGGCCTGTTCGGATGTCACGGGATTATACGGGATGGGATGTGACGGGAATGGGAATTTACTTTTGAAAAAACGGGAACCCATGGGTACGGGTACGCACAGGAATAATTATGGGAATATGCTAAAATGAGTGTTCGGTTGTACTGTGGGATTAATTGTTGGAAATCTTATTTTTCTTTCTAAAATGTTTGATATTATATTTTTTTCTTTATTAATAAATTATCAATAATTCAATTAAATAAATAGATTAAATAATAACATAACATTACTTATTATTTATTATTTTAAAAATATAAATATTTTTTTATAATTAAATGAGAAGTGTTAAATAAAATGTTTCTACGTAGTCGTTGATGAATCTTCTACATGTTTCAAAATATAATTTCAAAATCCCTTTGATGAAGATGCATTTATTATCTAAACATTGCATTTATGAATCTTGTACATTATCTGGAGATGTAGCCGTTGGATTGTTGAAAAATATTAATTATTGGGTGAAGATGCATTTAATGTTCCAAAATATACCCATATTAGTGGTACCAGTATGCAGCCCCTGACTCCCCAGTGAGAACATAAAATAGAAAACCAAAACATTTAAGCTAAAAGAAAACCAAATATAACATTAGTGCAATTGTCCAAGTTCCAAAATATACACCTATAATTAATTAGTGCAATTGTCCAAGTTCCAAAATATACACCTATGTTTTCAAAATATAACATCCATTCCGTACCAACACTATGATTTCACAAAAAGTTCAAACCTAAGTAAACACAAATATTTCCAAAATAACACATAGCTAACCTTACTGTTTGGACTTACACAACTCAATCATCCCCTTGATCCATTCCGACCGACGTTCTTCACTTATAGATAGGAATGCCTCATGTGTGTCAGCCTTCGTGATGAACATATCACTTGCATAAACAAAGTCAAACATGTTAAAATCCGGCAATTGTTCGTATGCCTCCATTGCAGCAGCAACTGAAAACTTGTCAGCATGTTCAACACTCTTGTTTGCATTCTTCTCCATGACAGCACAATATTTAGTTAACTCTTCTCTCTTATATTCCAAGTAATTCTCATGAAATACAGACATGGCCTTTCTTTTCTTTTTTTCTGAATTGTCTTCCTAGAAGAAGAAACTCCAAGGGAAGTAGGCGTGTGAACATTGGATGTTGCTTGGGTGGAGGACGGTACTTGAGCTTGAGTAGAGATATGGTCAAATTGTGTACCAAGGAAATTGTCATCAAACTCAAAATCATTTAAACCTCCTGGAGCAGGGATCGTCGGACTAGGAGAATTCATTGCATCTTGATTATCAGGATTTGCAAAATAATTACTTCCACGACGATATGAACCATTCGCAATACATCCTGAAAATTTGAAAAGTACACATGTAAGAGTTGAAAATCTGAAAAACTGAAAAGTACATATGTAAGAGTTGAAAATTTGAAAATCTGAAAATTTCGGTCCGGCTCGGGAAACCACTCATAGTGCTAGCAGACATATGTAAGATCAAACAAAAGTACTATTTTTTTTAGGATGAAATTTTTTCCTGGGCTACAACATAAGTACTATTATTAACAGTATATTAATAAAAGTTTCTCTGTAGAGTTGAGAAGCTAATCTTAAGTGAGCTGCAACATCAAATAAAATTGGTTTATGATTGATTTATATGAGTTGATACATTCCAGTAAAGTAATATACAAGCTAATAGCCTAATACAACTAAACCAAATCCATAAAGATAGCAACATAGACAAGCTAATAGCCTAATACAACTAAACCAAATCCATAAAGATAGCAACATAGACAAGCTAATAGCCTAATACAACTAAACCAACATATACTAAAATCTAAAACAACTAGGAGTCAACTAATCAGAATTGTGCCAAACCCCTCCTCTGCCACGCCAAACACCAAAATGTTTCATAATGCAAATTTCACTTAATTAGATCAACTCAATCCTATGTTAATTTCACTTAATTAGATCAGAATTAAAAAATGCTCATACCAGAATACAAGTTGTGCAAGTCATCGTAGTATGGAAAAGGTTTGTTATACCACCTTCTAGCCTCCTTATCTATTTGCAAAATAGGAGCCCACACTTCTTCGGGAGCATCAACCATTTTTCTCGTAGGGTCCCATCCAAAACCGCTTTGATCTCTCAATCGGTTTACAGTTTTGTACTGCTTCTTTAGAGTGCGTTCTTGTTCTTTAAGTTGCTTCACCGAGAAATTTGAATCTACAAATTTTCCTTTGAATCTTCGTGTCATTTCATTCCATGCAACAGTACTCCACGCATTTTGTAGGCGCATACCAGGTCTATTAAACTCCACAAGCAATTCAACTAGAAATGCCTTCTGCATCTCATTCCATGCAGCCCTATTATTGGTCTCATTCACATTACCTACAAATGGTAAAATTAAGGCTGGTATGTGACTTTGCATGGAATAAAAGCCTTATTACACCAAAATAGGGATTGAATTCGATAACATAATGCTTTGTACCAGTGTAAAAAAGCAAAGAAAATCAAAGTGAATCGCTATTTATATTTGTTTTTTAGACAAATATACCCCTTCATTTATAATGAAGATGTTCTGGTCAAATTAGCAACATGATTGAATTGAACAAGAGAAAAAAAAAGGAGACGTTTCATCTCTTCATCTTTGCATCTAAGCTCCTTCACCTTTATGGTAACTGAAGCTCTTGATGATTTAGTTAAATTTAAAATTGTACAAGTACCTCTTATTTGCAGAATATTAACATCCTGAAATTGTGAATTACTATTCTGTAATTGTTACTCACTGGGTGAAAGTACATGGAAATCAAGAATCATTAAAAATGCAAGTGACTACTTTGGGACAATTGAAGTCAAATTCTCTAAACGTGATGAAAAAAATCTAAAAGGGATGAAGTAACTACAGGATGTATAATCAAGTTTCAGCATGTTATTTAACTTCTACCTTAACCCAAAGCAGGAAGAAAGTTTTTTGGGGTGACGATATGACAGAGTATGTTAGTCTAAAGAAAGTTTTTGGGGTATATTAGTCTAAAAAACAAATTTAATGACTAGTAGGGGATAAAGGAAAGAATAATAAATTTCTATGGAGATATTAGATATTAAGATATTTTCATGAGGAAATTGGCTATTTTAAAAATTTCCTTAGGTACACTATAAATTTTCTCTAATAGATAATGGTGGTATAAACACCTTCAGATAAAGAGAAAAATAATCTCCAAAAAGTTCAAAGAAAAATAATTTAGTCAGAATAAGAAACGTGATTTAGAGACAAAATACAAATAGTTCAAAATTAGCAATGCATTGATACGACTTGCCGGTAGTAAGGCGTAGGTTTGACGAAATGAACCGTGTTCGGATAAAGAGAAACTAAAGAGCATATCTCTGTGTGTAAACCACTTTGTACATTGACCAGACAATATAAAGAAGAATATGGGCTTGGCTTCTTCTCAGCTTGGCATTTCATCAAACAGAAGTAGTGCCATATTAACATAATGTGCAACATCAGAAAATTTCATTTACCAAGGTTTCTGTTTGATGAAATATGGACCACATTGTATCTCTCCAACGTCTTTCATCAAACAGAAAGTGGGAAATTAGTGTTCTGATCAGACCTTACACGACTCCACAAAATCCTCCCTAGAGTGAACAACCAATTACGTAAAGAAACCAGTTAGAACTGAAATTGGTGAACATTTGTACCTTCTCCTGTCATGGTCGAAGCGATCAGTGCTAGCAGCTCTTCCGCTCGAGTTTCCTGCACATCGGCTTCTTTCTCCTGCTCCCGCTCGAGTTTCCCGCGCAACTATTCTGTCTCCCGCTAAAATAAACTTTGGAAAACCGATTGACGCGAGAGAGAGAGAGAGAGAGAGTATATAAGCAACCCGCGTGATTTGGGAAAACGAAAATTGAGTCGGACTCAATTTTCGTTTTCCCACCAATTTTAACGTAGACGGGAAAAATTTGGGGAAAAATGGTGGGAGATTTTGGGGAAAAAAATGTCTGCCGAACAGACGAGAGAAATATGCAAGGAACCCATTCCATTTCCCGTCAATTTTTCACTGCCGAACAGGCCCTTCATGATGGACCGAATCCTTTCCCAGCTCGATTGCTGACATGCTATCCAAATAAATTTGAGTAGTCGCATCTTGAGTACGATTAATTTATTTAAGTAATTTTCTTCACCAAACTGCGTCACCAACACATGCCGCTGCCCCCACATATTTCACACACATATCGAAAGTGTTCAGAATACAGGGGTCAGTATTATTGTGCTTTGAGATTTGTGCAGAAAAGATTTGAATGGTCCGGATTTTCCACATATCAACTCAAAGTTTGATATATCTCAGAGGATGCAAATTCAATGCAGAGGAGGGATTTTGTGTTTCAAGCGGGATGTGTAATGCGACATAATTGCCGAATGGAGTTAACAATACACCTCTTCTTTCTCGGTCCATATGCCATTGGATTTTGGTCGGAGGGTTGCAACACCAGGCTGGTACTTAGTCATCACAACTGAGGCACTGAGCTCTCAGTTAAAGCGATATATGTCGCTTCATGCCAACAGGCAGCATCCATGCACCTGGCACGATTCTTTAATCTTGTGTGTATCAGTAAAGAAATAAGTTAACAAAATTAATACTAGAAAGGGGGGGGGGGGGGTCCATTTGCAGATATACCCTATAGAAGGACCGTAATACCGAATATTGTTATGTTATATATATAGTGGTTGATAAATTGCTTGAGAATCCTTAATCGATCTAATTAAGCGAAATACATTTCCAAATTAAATACAGAAATTCAGATTTATAGATTGAATTTATGGCATACATGTCATGTTATAGTGTGAAACTCTACAAAATTACTAGATAGTTTTTAAAGACAAATGACTTATAATTATTTTTTGAAACCTTGTTAGAAGCTAACAAGTATAGTTACAATAACTTACAGCAATTATTACAACGGCCACATCTCTGGGCCCAACCAAACCAATCCCTTAAGGGGAGCAGTCATATCCTACGTTTATTAAGAAATAGAAGGCAGAGAGAAAAAACCAAAATACCAAAATAAACAAAACAAAAAATGAGAAAGGAAAAATAAAGCTGCGCCCTCGCGCTGTCCCCCTTAACAGTAACGCAGCCATAAGCACATTTTCTGAACACATCTTCTTGCCAGTAGTGTCGGAGGCAGTTGCCGGTCATCAAATATTATCGTGTTCCTCTGCTTCCATATCATCCATGAGACACAAATAAACCGAACAAGCCAATGTTTGTAGGTGACAATTTCCCTCTGCCGTATTGCCTCCCATGATTGTTGCCAAATGTTGTGGACCATTAGTGCCGGTTTCATGAGCGAGACTCCAATGATTGTTGAGACCTCAAACCAAACAGCCACCGAGTATGGGCATAAGTAAAGTAAGTGCAAAGTTGACTCGGAGGGGCAGGACCTGCATAGCACACAGCTGAGCGGCAAATTCATTCCTCTTCTTCTTAATGTTGCCCTCGTTAATAGTTTATCGCAAAGCACTGAATAAGCAAAAATCTTGACCGTTGGGGGAATCTTAGCGCGCCATGTTTGCCTGTGGGTGCACTTAATTTTTCCTCCTTCAGCCAGGATTTTGTATGCCGATTTTGCCGAGTATACCCCCGACTTTTCCCATCTCCACTGGATTGTATCTTCGTTCTCTGAAAATGTTATCGATACCTCATCAGTCATTGCCCCGGGGTCTATTGTTGGCCTCATTGACCAAGCCTCCTTAAGTGAGTTGTAAGGTTTCAATGCCGGCGGCACCGGTTGTGTTGCTCTCGGCTTCCCTCCCCATGTGTCATACCAGTAGGAAACACTGTCCCCATTGCCTACTATCCAAGTTGTGCTCCAAGAAAACAATCTTTTGATTCGGTTTAATTGTGACCAGAAGAAAGACCCGGTTATGTTCCATATTTTGGGTTTGAGATGGTTAGTTCCCTTTCTTCTTAACTTGTTTACCGTGACCGCCCATAAACTAGTCGGGTCATGGTAGGCCTTCCACCACCAACGAAGCAATAAGGATACATTTACTAGCTTCAGATTTGAGACCCCTAAACCTCCATAATTCCTCGGTATACAGACCGTCTCCCAATTTGTGAGTGAAATACCTTTGCCTCGGTCCCCACTTTTTCCCCATAAGAAGCCCCGTCGAATCCTGTCAATCCTATCAATGACCCATTGAGGCAGCTGGAAGCAAGTCATGTGGTATATAGGAATAGCCGACATGACCGACCTTACCAATTCTAGTCTGCCACCACGTGAGAGCATCTTGCACTGCCAACCTTCTAGTTTGCGTTCTAGTTTCTCGATTAGGGGCACATACATGTCCTTAGTCGGTTTCAATACCGTCAAAGGCATGCCTAAGTAAAGGACTGGGAATCGGGTCATGCCGCAACCCAATATCTGTTGTATAGTTGTAATGCCCTCCACTGGGATGTTTATAGGAACAAAAGAGCTCTTTGTGTAATTTATCTTAAGACCGGAAACTGTTGCAAAAAGCCGCATTACCAACTTTAACGAGACAAGGGTAGTGACATCTGCCGATGCAATGATGGCAGTGTCGTCCGCATATTGGAGAGCAAGAATTGCCTCTTTAATTCTCCTTGTCATTTTTCTCTGCAAGAAATTGTTTGTCAAGCTGACCATTTGTTGAAAAACATCCGCCGCTATATTAAATAGCAACGGTGAGAGGGGGTCTGTCACAAATACAAACAGATCCCAGTATAACACAGCACTCCCCAAACCACCCTCCCTTATTTTATTTCTTTTCAATAATAAATCTTACAAGAGATTAGACCATCCTTTATATCTAACAGGATTGTCACGCAAGGAATGTAAATATTTTAGGAATGTATACATACATGGAGAGAATCTAATATTTTAGGAATGTAAATATACAAGGAAATAAACTAAATATGCAGATTTGCAATCTTCTCTGTTTAGGCGCATATCTATCTTGACCAAATCTTCTAGCTGGCGCCTTTACAGCTCATCTTTTCACACTCCTCCTCAAGTTGGTTGGTAGATGTCTACCATACCTAACTTGCCCAATGAGCTGTCGAAACTTCGAGTATCAACAGCTTTAGTCAGAACATCTGCTAATTGTTCCTCTGATCTGACATGAGGGAACCGAATGATCTTGTCTTCAAGATTGTGTTTTATGAAATGGCGATCCACCTCAACATGCTTGGTTCGATCGTGTTGCACCGGATTGTGGGATATGTCAATTGCTGCTTTGTTGTCGCAAAATAGATTCATCTCCTCCTGTGGCGCATACCCAAGTTCGGTCATAAGTTTCCTTAGCCATAATAGCTCGCACAATCCTTTAGACATGCCGCGAAATTCAGCTTCTGCACTAGAAAGAGCTACCACATTCTGTTTCTTGCTTCTCCATGTTACTAGGTTGCCTCCAACAAATGTGAAGTAGCCAGCCATAGATTTTCTGTCTGTCACATTTCCTGCCCAGTCCGCATCAGTATAGCCACTGATCTTTAGGTGTCCATGTTTCCTGAACAGTATCCCTCTTCCTGGGGAACCCTTTAGATACCTGAGAATTCTAGTTACTGCTTCCATATGTACCTCACTTGGTGAATGCATGAACTGACTTACCATACTTACTGCGTAAGCAATGTCAGGTCTTGTGTGCGAGAGATATATCAGCTTTCCCACCAATTTCTGGTATCTTTCCTTGTTGGTTGGAGTCTGGTCCGGATAATTTCCAAGTTTCATATTTTGAACTGCAGGTGTGTCAGCTGGTTTGCAATCTAGCATTCCAACTTCTGTGAGCAGGTCTAGCACGTACTTCCTTTGGGAGAAGACAATGTCCTGTTTGGATCGTGTCACCTCAATTCCTAAAAAATATTTCAATCCTCCGAGATTCTTCATTTCGAATTCTTTTGACAACCTTTCTTCTAGAGTTTGTATTTCTATTACATCGTCTCCTGTTATCACCATATCATCGACATAAATAATGAGTACAGTGACTTTACCTTGATTATGCTTGAGGAACAGGGTGTGGTCGGAGTCACTTTGCTGGTATCCATAGTTTTTCATGGCATTGCTAAATCTCCCAAACCACGCACGTGGAGACTGTTTCAGGCCATACAGTGATCTCTTTAGTCGATACACCATCGGCTTATCATTTTTCACTTCGTATCCTGGAGGGACGTCCATATAAATCTCTTCTTCAAGATCGCCATGTAAAAACGCATTATGCACATCAAACTGATGGAGTGGCCAATCCAAGTTTGCTGCAAGTGAAAGTAAAACTCGCACAGTATTGAGTTTAGCAACAGGAGAAAAGGTTTCCTGAAAATCAATACCATAGGTTTGGGTGTATCCTTTTGCAACTAGTCTGGCTTTGTATCTTTCTATTACCCCATTTATATCATATTTTAATGAAAAAATCCACTTACAGCCGACAGTTCTTTTCCCTTTTGGAAGTTCTACTAATTCCCACGTGCCATTTTTCTCCAGAGCCTCCATTTCTTGTTTCATGGCGTTCATCCATTTCGGGTCTTTTATTGCTTCATCTACTCGTTCAGGAACTTGTATAGTTGACAAATTTGCAGCAAATCCTTTCACTTGTCTGGGAAGATGGTCCAGGCTCACATAGTTACTTATTGGATACGAACACCTCTTCCTGTCCCACTCGTCAGGCTTGAATCTATCCGGGATCTTTCCTCTGTTGTACCTGTGAGGTAGCTCATAACCAACATTAGTTGTATTTGAGTTTAGATGAGTTACCTCTTGGATATCCTCTGGAGCCGGGCTTTGTGGTTGAGAAGAGAGTTGTATCACATTTTCTTCATCTTCATCTGCGAGAACTTGAAACCTGTTTTCAGTGGTTATATTCGGCTGTTTCCTCCTTGAGTAAACCTTCTCTGGATTAAACCTGCGCTGACCAGAGTGGAACTCGGCTTGATCTACATTGGACTGAGAACCCGGGCCTTGTGTCTGTTCCGCGGACTGCTCCACTGGTCCATCAGCGGGTTGCATAGAAGGCCCAAAGTCCAGCTGAATTTCAGGGTTAACGGATTCTTCTACTGGTCCATCAGTGGATTGCATAGGAGGCACAAAGTCCAGCTGAGTTTCAGAGTTAACAGACTCATCTTCTGAGCCCGAGGTTATGCAGAACGGATTCATAAAAATAACATTTTCCTCACAATTCTCCTCCTGAAAATGGTGTTTGGGTTTTTGATAGAATCCTTCCTCTTCAAGGAATGTGACATCCATTGTCACATATATCTTTCCTGATGTGGGATTGTAACATTTGTAACCTTTTTTCTGTAATCCATACCCCAAAAAAACACATTTTTCGGCACACGGATCTAGTTTGGTTCGTTGTGTTTTTGAAATGTGAACATACACAATGCATCCAAAAATTCTTGGAGGTAAGGTTAAGATTGAGGGAATTGAAAAGAAAGAAGAAATATTTTGTAGGGGAGTTTGAAAATTTAATACCGTGGATGGCATTCTATTAATCAAATAGACTGCTGCCATAACTGCATCATCCCAGAATTGTTTGGGAACATTGTATTCGAGAAGTAGAGCTCTTGCAGTTTCTAGTACATGTCGGTTCTTTCGCTCAGCCACTCCATTTTGTTGTGGAGTCCCGACGCAAGATGTCTCATGAACAACCCCTTCACTGTTGAAAAACGCCTTTAGGGTCTTATTTACAAATTCTCCCCCATTATCACTTCTGACCATTTTTACTTTCTTGCCAAATTGTGTGTATATCATTCTATAGAAGCTTTGGAACACATCAATTACTTCATCTTTATGTTTGAGCAGATAAAGCCAAGTCATACGAGTGCAATCGTCAATGAATAACACAAACCACCTATGCTGGGTTTTTGAGGTAATTGGTGCCGGACCCCAGACATCGGAGTGAACCAAGTCAAACGGACTACTACACTTATTTAGACTTCTTGGGTAAGATACCCGATGGCTCTTTGCCTTGATACAGATTTCACATTCAAATTTATGATTACCACAATTCACAAATAACTCAGGAAACAAATTTTTCATATAACCAAATGATGGATGACCCAATCGTTTGTGCCAAATCAACACTTTATTCTTACAATTTGAAAACAAACTAGAAGTACTAAGTGCACTGCCCTCATTTATGTCTTCCAAGTGATACAACCCTCCTCTTTTAGAACCACGCCCAATAATCTCCTTCGTGAGGATATCCTGAAAAAGACAAAATTTTGGATACATTAGTACAGCGCAGTTACGTTCTTCACAGATTTGTCCAACAGATAACAATTTTGTAGTTAATGAAGGAACTAGGAGAGTATTCGACAAGGTCATTGAAGGGGATATGTGCACGGTTCCAGCACCAGTTACTGGACTACTTTTACCATTTGCATTTACAATTTCCCGTTTTCTAGGTTCGATGTTATCTGTTATATCATTCTTACAGAAAGTCATGTGATCTGAAGCACCAGAATCAATTATCCATGCTTCTCTGGAGAATCTATTTGTGAAAAAGGCAGAGCTTGTATTGACCAAGCTTTGATCTGGTCCAGTTTTTTCGAAAACATGTCCTGTTTGTGTCATGGCAGCGGAAACCAAAGGAAAACAGGCCCTGTCTATACATTCGGTCCAGTTCTGAGATTTAATTTCACCCCTTTTATCAAAATTATATAAAAAATTACCTTCCATTGATGAGGCTTTCTCACCATTTACCAAGGGAACCAACGAAACATTGCTACTGATGCGATGGTGGCTTTGCCTGCGTCAGTGCCTTGCTGTTTCTTCTTCTTTGGGTCCTTCCACCAGTCGGGATACCCGTGTAACTTGAAACAGGTCTCTTTGGTGTGCTTAATCCCCCCGCAGTGTGTACATCCGCCAGGTGGAGGCCGGGGCTTCATTTGCCCAGTTCTGGCTGGTACCAGGTTTGCCTCGTTCTCCTTAGCCACCATTGCCATGGTTGGGTTGTTCTCCACCTTCCCGAGATGATAATTTTGTCGCACATCCTCTTGTCTCACCCTGGCAAAGGCCTCCTCAATGGACGGAAACGGTTCTATACGGAGCACTTCAGCCCGTATACTATCCAGACGATCATCAAGACCATCAAGAAAGTTATACACCCTTTCTTCCTGCACTAGAGAGTTATGTTTTTCTATATCTTTTGGACATTCCATAGGGTTGGGACGCCTAAA
Source organism: Carex myosuroides (assembly GCA_028015225.1). NCBI lineage: Eukaryota > Viridiplantae > Streptophyta > Magnoliopsida > Poales > Cyperaceae > Carex > Carex myosuroides. The sequence continues at coordinate 13,602,949 of CM051491.1, read as the reverse complement.
ATTGATTTCTTGCCAGAAAAACTGTAGGTTATTGAAATATTCTTCAAGGGGTCTACCCGACTGTTTGAGTCGAGTTACTTTTCTCCTAAGGTTATACACTTGGGTCTTATCTTTTCCATCAAAATACGCAACAGCAACTGCTTTCCAAACATCTCTAGCACAGGGAAAACGTATAAAATTACCTATTAGGGCAGAATCCATGGATCCAATAAGCCAGGCTTTGACAGTTGAGTCTTCTGCAAACCATTTTGCATATCCTGCATCAGTTGTAGGTGGAGCCAGTAAAGTGCCGTTGATGTAGCCTAACTTCTCCTTGCCGGCAAGATGCATCTCAACTACCTGCGCCCATAAGCCGTAATTATGCCCGGTTAATTTCACCGAGATAGGTGGAGTTCGGTCATCAGCTGTCCCTGTGCGAGATGGTTGTTCTGTCTTGAGAGGCAGCGGTTGTGAGAGAAGCTGAGCAAGCCGTTCAAGCAAGGTAGTTGCTTCGGTTGAGTCATCAGATTTCTTTGGAGAGGATTGAGGAGTAGCCATTGTGAGGCTCTGATACCATGTCACAAATACAAACAGATCCCAGTATAACACAGCACTCCCCAAACCACCCTCCCTTATTTTATTTCTTTTCAATAATAAATCTTACAAGAGATTAGACCATCCTTTATATCTAACAGGATTGTCACGCAAGGAATGTAAATATTTTAGGAATGTATACATACATGGAGAGAATCTAATATTTTAGGAATGTAAATATACAAGGAAATAAACTAAATATGCAGATTTGCAATCTTCTCTGTTTAGGCGCATATCTATCTTGACCAAATCTTCTAGCTGGCGCCTTTACAGCTCATCTTTTCACAGGGTCGCCTTGCCTCAACCCTCTTCGATGCGTGAAGTATTCTGTCGCTTCTCCATTGACAAGGACCCGAGATTGTGATGTGTGAAGTAGGGCCCTAATCCATGTAATCCAGATCGGAGGGAAGCCCCTTGCCTCCATGACCGAAAAAAGGAAGTCCCATTCTATTGAATCAAACGCTTTGGTGAAATCGAGCTTAAGAAAAACAACCTCTTTTTGGAGACCGAGATGTGCTGCAACAGTTCTCTAGTGGCTACAAAGTTGTCTGTGATTTGCCGTCCCTTTATAAAGGCGGTCTGATACGGTGAGATTAGATCCTTCATTGATATTCTCAGCATGTTTGCCATTATCTTAGAGATGAGTTTGGGCACCACGTTTATGATACTTATTGGGCGAAAGTCCCGGACCATTTGGGGAGATTCGGTTTTAGGAATCATAACAATATTTGCCAGATTAATAGATGACAAATCCACTTGGTTGCTGAAAAATCCCCACACAATATTACATATCTCACTCTTTAGAAACGGCCAATAAGCTTGCAAAAATTCGTTCGGGATTCCATCCGGACCCGAAGCCTTGTTATGGGCCAAGTCTTTAACCGCCACTTCTATTTCACCTTCTGTAACCGGGCTTGCTAAATGGCAGAGGTTCGGGCTGGTCTGATATAGGGCGCGTGGATTGAAGCCTTTGACCGGTAACGACTGGCCCAAAGTCTGTTGCATCTGTTGGAAGAAAAGGTCTCTGATCAACAAATGACTTATAATTAAAGGCAAGAGAAAAAGAAAAATCAAAGTCGTCATTCATCAAATATATATAGGGCAACAAATAAAAAGTAAGAAAATGAAAACATTTTAAAAAGAAAAAGGCCTCCATTATGTATACTTTTACGGTAGTGTTATTTTTCTATAGGTTCTGTTATTGTGTGTTACTATAAATTATTACTTCATATTTTGCTAATTGTAATATACATTCATATTATATATATATCATGTAAATCCTTACGAAATCAACGTGCTTTGGTCATTCTTATCCGTTGCAGTGAACAGTAACGTCATTGATTTGCAGCAGAAATTAAATTAAAATAGTCTAGATTTTTTGTGGAGGTGAGATACGTTGAATCATTTAAAACAAATTGGTGTAAATTTTGCTTTATTAAGAATAAGTAACGGACCAATAAATTTACTAGGCTGAATGACAACATAAAGCTCCACAAATGGGAGCACCTCAAAGGATTAAAATTAAATAGCATGTATGTCATGTGAGGGAAGCTTCCTACTTAAGAGTTACCTTTCATTTTGTCTCGTATAAACTCTTTCTCCTATATTCTCTCTTCCCTTCCTTTGCTACATTTTTTGGTTAATCTCTGGTGATTTCAACCCCTTTTCCTACCTAGGTCAGAATAGTAAGTCCTCAATTGAATTAAACCTACATTTGATGCAATTCCTTTTATTCAAAATCGGCTTATTTTTCTTATCCTATAATCATCAAAGGTAATTTGTCATAGCATGCATATAGATTTAATGGTTCAACCTTAGTTTAGATTCCATTAGGATGTTAATTTTCTTTTCTTTTCTTGTTTGAAAAAAAAAATTGAACTGTTTTGTTTCTAGTTATGTATATGATCCTGTATTTGGATTCAAAAAATTTATTTAGTCCCTTTTGGAGACAGGAGAGCTTAATTAAAGTAATTGTAGCCGTTTATCAAATGCGCGTGGAACACGTACGTACAGAGTATATAACAACATACTTTTCTGTTCACTCTAGATGGCAAAACTTGGGAGAGACCAAAGTTTACTTTTTGATCAACTCGAATTGTCGTTCTTCTCGAGCATATTGTAATAAATGTCACTTTCTTAATTAATGTTTTAATACTCTAACCAACCTTTCATCATGATCAGATCTAGATGGTAACTATGTCTAATCTAACCTCTACTATGGATGTGGATGAGCTGAGCAACTTGCTCTCGAATCTCTCAAATTTTGAATTGTCAAAAGACGGCGAGCTCGTGGAAGAAGAGGCTTCTGATCAAATTGACTCACCATATGATTCAATATTTAGCAATGCTGCTTTTTCACCCCCTATGTTGTCATATGAAGAGCGGGGAAACCTTGAACAGCTAACTAACCATGCCGCAGAGAGTCTCAAAAGTCGCAACCCTCTTATGGATGATTGTATTGTGGATGTTATTGCACCTCAACTGGCCTGCTTATTAGCCATGCCTTTGTCGTCAGGTCGATGTAAGACTCTAGTCCAACTGGGATCAATTAGATCTCCATTGGAGCGGTGTAAGAGTGGTGATATTTCTCTTGAACTTTGTGAGGTTATCGGTCATGCAGAAGAGTTCAGGTAATATATATAAATTGTAGCCATTTCTCTGAGTTCGGATTGGGGGAGGGGATTAATAACATGCTTGTGGCATTATTGTATTATTAACTGCATGTATTTGGTGTAATCTAATTGATTACAGCTTTGATCAACAAGGGAGCCAATACCTACAGGAGAAGCTTGAGACAGCAACAGATGAAGAGAAGGACACCATTTTTGAGGAGATTATACCAATTGCTATGAATCTTATAATCGACGTGTTTGGTAACTTCGTGATTCAAAAGGTTCTTGATATTCATTTATTTAGTTTTTTTAATTTGTGTATGTTGTGTAAAACCAAACTAAACAAGTATTTGAAATCAATAATTGGATTGGAAACAAAAGATATATAGGCAGCACAGCAAGATCATGAATCCGGTCCTTGTTTCCGGAATAATAATGTTGCAAGAGCACATAAAAGACATATTAATAGCACCAACGGAAAGCCCAGATAAACATAACAAAAAGAAGACATCTTCGCTATAATTATACGTTAATTGTAGTCATTTTTCAGGAAAAAAATATTTCATTTATTTCAGAACTCCAAATTGAGAGTTATATTGGCATAATTGATGTGTTTACTTAATTTCTTTATATCTTTTATCATATAGTACTTTGACTACGGTAGTCTGGCACAAATAAGAGAACTTGCTAACATCCTTCTTGGAAATGTAGTTAAGCTCGCATTTCACAAACACGGTTGCCATGTGCTTCAAACGGTACTCATCCTTTTGATCCTTTAATTAATTTCTTAACATGTAAAGAATAAATTTTCCTATGTTTTCAAGCTTGTATTTTTACTGCATGTAAATGCATATATTTGTATGATTTTGCCTATATGTAGGCCCTAGAGGTTGTTGGTATGGATAAAAGGGTGAGTATGGCACAAGAGCTAGATGGTCATGTGATTCGATGTTCATGTGATCAACATGGAAACCATGTCATCTCAAAAATAATAGAATGTGTGCCTGAAGAACTGATTGGTTTTCTCGTCTCATCTCTGTCTAACGAGATAACGTTCCTATCAGCTCATCCATTTGCTTGCCAAGTCATTCAGGTCACCAATCATTTTTTGTTTCCTTTTTTCTATTCAATTTGACAAACCTAGCTTGAATAGGAAGTGAAGTCCAATACTAGACTCCAATTTTTTTAAATTCAGACTCTGTTGGAATGCTGTGAAGAAGAAAGTGATCGGCTAGTAATGCTGAGTAATATATTGCAAGACGTGTATATCCTTTCTCATGATCAGTATGGAAATTATGTCATCCAGGTACTTCTTGGAACCCTATATTACAACCTTACTTGACAGTTCTGTTTCTGCTACATAGATACATCATGTACCATGCCAGCTTATAACCAAAAGTGATTAACAGACAAAAGAAAGTATAATTTTTTAATATTGTGGGTTCTGATTTGGCACATAGTATATCCTGGAGAATGGCAAGCCGCAAGAGCGTTCTGCAGTTATTCGAACATTAGCTGGAAAAATAATGGAGATGAGTAAGCATAAATTTGCATCAAATGTGATTGAAAAATGTTTGCGTTTTGGTGGACCTCAAGAGCAACACCTTATGGTCGATGAAATTCTGACATTCGCTAGTGGATCCGATACTCTCCAGGTTTATAATTTCTATCTTTGGTTGTTTGATATATGGAATTACAGCCATATTCTTTCTCATGCAGCTTTTTGAGTTATTAATGACTGCCTAGTTTAATATATAATTTTGATTTTATGCTTCCAACCTTCAAAAATATATGTAATTTTGATTTTACAGATGATGGTGAATGACCAGTATGGAAATTATTTGGTCCAGACTGCGCTTGAGGTGTCAAATGGTCAGCAGTTCACAAATATGATATCCAGGATAAATAACTATCGAAAGATTGCTAAGAGATTTAATTATGAGCCAAATATTATCTTGATGATTGAGAAGATTATCCAAAAAGGGGGTGAGTATTCAGCCTTTATTTATTTCTCATTCTATCACACATAAGCACCATTATGTACTTGTCAGTACTCAGTAGTCGGTACCCTGTGATTCTGTAATTAATTAACTATTTTGTACTGGCCAAATGCAAAGAAAATTATATCATTGAAGCTCTTCTGGTAAATCCAAGGGCCTCCCAAGCTTTTTAAAATTCACCTTGAACTTTTTAATTTCTTATTCCAGAGAAGATTTTTAAACTGAGGACCTCGCAAGCTTCCGAAAGAGCATGAAAGACTAATGTAGGATGGCAAGAAGAAGAAAATTTAAGTGTTAAAGAAAATGGGTTGCAATTTATCTGAATTGTTTATTCAAGCAATCAAGCATTTGTTGAATGTTTTTGGAATTTCAGACTGCATGTTAACTAATCAAGTGCAGTGTTATTCATGTTTAAAGTAGGTGTGTGTTAAATGGTACAATTATATATCCGAATTAGAAAATATTCTAACTTTTGAGAAGAGATCAGATTTGTCCATTCCTCCGAAAACATAAATTTATAAACTAAAGAAAGAAATACGAAAATCAACCAAAATTAATATGTTCAGCAAGTACATAGTTCTTTCTATATTTGCACTGATAAAGTAGATACTAGTTCCTAAAGTGGCCCTATTTATACCAAATGTAAATACATTTTTCACCTCATAGGTGGGCAAAATGTGATCAAATATCTAGTAGCCTTGCACACGTTGAGACTAGTTTTGTCATCAAATGCAAAGCTATAAGCACGGGGGCAAATCGACTTAAATAAGTGCGAGAAAAGGGTTGGTTTGCACGTGTCAGGGGACCCGTATTGGCCGGTACAACAATACTTGTCAGTTCGTAGAGCCAAGCAGGCACTCATACAGCCCACCACCTTACCATCACTAGACTTGATCTCAAACCGTGACGGGCAACAGACGTTTAAGTCTACTTCACAACCAGCCACACGGCAACCAAGCCCACCACCTATTGGAGACATCGAGACTGGAATGTTGAAACCGTCTACCAAACTCACGTCATAGTAGCTTAGTGAAGAGTTTTCGGTCCCAAATGTCATCTCTACCTGCTCAACATAAATGGACGACAATATTTAATATTTCCTGTCATGATATTATAGGGCAAAATAGGTACTTTTGTAGGATAAGTGTCAACCATATATGTGTAAAATCGGTAAAACAATCTGATATGATAATGCTGCTGCAAAGGTATGAATAATATTAATTTCAGGTGTATATATAGAGAATCATTATTGATTCTAATCTTTATAATAATGTCTAGTGAATCCTGTTAATCTGATGAAATAATAATGATAGTTACGACAAGTAATTAATCATACTAATAAAACCAGAAAATGATGATGATGTTAACTTCGTCCATAGCAGTAATCTATAACTATACCATGGTGGTGGGTGGTGAAGCGCCAAGGCCGTTGCAGTGTAGTTGATTGCCACAGTTACCGGTCTGACATGTACCATTTCCAGACTTGTCAAAGAAACAACCCTGACGGGCCCATACTCGGCCCGACCATCCAAACGGCACCTCAAAGAAAGCCTCCTCCATGGGACCCATATGGAAGCCTCCAAGATTTGGTGCCGGGTGGTCCCCAGTGCCTTGCACACCAGGCCACAAGCTTTGGTTGCAGTGGTTCACTAGTATAACTTGGATTCCATCTAAATTGTAGAATTAATTAGCTTCTTGCAAAATTGAATTTTTCAAATTTCTATGACTATTATGGGGTTGGCTCAAATTACAAAATATATGGAACTTAATTACCTGAATGAAAAATAACGCACATGCCATGAATAGCATAAGTTACTGTATCAGAAGGGAGATAATTAAAATGATAAATATATACTTACGTGAGAAAGTCATGGAGAGAAAAAAACAGAGAATTAAGAGATGGTATTCATAATTAGAAGCCATGACTTGCGTTTCCTCGAGTAACTACAACTTGTAACGCACGAGAATAGTTGAATTTGAAAGAGCCCCTTTATAAAAAGAAAAACAATAAATTCTAGGAGAGAGAGAGAGAAGGGGTGTGAAGTGGGAACGTGACTTTCTGGGTATAACTGCTTTTGAGAAATTATAGACTCTGGAGTTTCTAAATGTTCACATTTCTGAAACTAATTTTAGAGTTTCTAATAAGCCACATCATCAGTAAATTAAACTAATTTTAACGAATACAAGCCAATTGTTTTGCCACGTCAGAGTTTATAAACGATTTCTTAATAAGAAATTATTGAGCAAAGTTGCTAAATAAGAAATCCATCTACATCTCTGAAATTGGTTTAGCAACTGCCACGTGAGATTAGAAACTCGAATAGTTTCAGGGATGCAGATGTTCTTATAATTTCAATTTATTTTTATTGAAGTGAAGAATTGGACTTTTTATTTTATTGTTGGAAACACTTGAGATTACAAAAAAATATAAATTTATTTATCATTTATTTATCATATCAGCTATTTTAAGAAAATTCAATTAATTAGAATGTTTCCATCCTTGTACAATTTCAATTTTCCTGAAGTGACAAAAACTTAATTTTTAAAATTAGCAAAAAGAGTTTAAAAATTGCCTCAAGTTTAAAAACTACACGGATCGGTTCTCCAATATATAAATGCAGATTTTTTTTATTTAAAATAAATGTGCCATTATGCGTGATATGTTTTAGTTGCCTGATTATATTGATTAGTAAAAGATTGTACTTAAAATTAAAGAAGAACATGTATTTTAAAGAGTTCCCAAAAAAGAACATTTTTTTTATGAATGACAGTATTAACGTAGAAAAAGAGAAATAAATTCAGATTAACGGCAATCACTGTATGTAAAAAAGACTGTCACTGAATAAACCTAACTAAAATTACATACATAAATATTGGGAAAAGACCCCGGTCCAGTTGATATACCAAAATAAAAAAATTAAGGTGGGGGCAAGCATAGTGACAAACGAATAGTTTGGGTTCGGTTCGGCGGGGTCAAAAATTCGTGATTCGGGTATAATTCGGGAATGATTCAGTACAACAAGGAACCAAAAAAAAGCCCCCAAAAAAAATAAATTAAATAAATTCGCATTATTTTTGCGTTTTTCTTGCGAATAATTCGTGATTCGGGTTTTATTCGCGAATAAAACGTATTCCGAGTTCAGTTCGAAAACATCAAAAATACGAATAAAATGCAAATTATTCGCGTATATTGTTACTCCAATGGAGGCAAGAAGGAAGAAAATATTATGGGCCGGCCCAGTTTCCAGTCTTCAAAAGGCCAGGTTGTGCTATATGTTTTATCCGAAAATCCGGGAGCATTTCTCCAGTTTTTGAATAGTCCCACAAGAATGATAAAAAGCAGATCGTGATATCTTGTTTATAAATTTATAATTGTGGCCTTTCAACAAAGTACGATCAAATTTACTTCAACAAAAAAATATTTCCTTAATCATATCCTTAAATTGCAATAGTTGAATGAACACACAAAAAAAGAAGATAAATCCATTGTTTTACCAGCAATGAATATGTCATAATACTATACCATTCAGTAATTAATTGTAATTATATCTTAGTCACCACAAATATACGAACAATACATCTCTCGATATCAAGAGAAAATTAAAACAGAGAAAGCACCGGCAATATTTTTTTATGCTTTTTGAATATACCACATATAGAAATAAAATATGAATTTTCCTATATATTCTTTTGTTGAACATTATCTACATGTTCAGCGCCATCAAACTTTCTTCTCCATAAAGCAAGAACCAATGCAATGAACTACATTAGCATATTATTATTTATTGTTGGAATCACAGAAACTGGGCTGCACTGTTTAATACCACCTGCATTGTCTAGGGTTTGCAGATGAGTCTTCAAAATCTTTGTACAATTCTCCACATCATTCTGTACATATGCAATTAATGAGCAAAAGATGATCAGGCAACATTTATAATGACACTATAATATAAAAGAAAGAATTTTATCAAAGTATAAATTTACCATTTCATCAACATGAATCTTATTAAGCATTGTTAGCGCACCATCTTTTTCCTCCGTAGCACATTTCAAAGCCGATGTGGCAATGATGGAAGCTTTAAACTTGGTCATTGACGGATCTTCACAGCACCATGCATGGTATATATATTCATTTTTATGATCATATATATAGTTAGTATTTTTAGTAATATTATTATTCTACTAAGATTCTGAAGAAAAATTAGAAACATTAATTGTTATGGATCAGTTACCTAAAAGGGAGTGGAGGAGAAGACGGGTCACTTTGTCGATCATGGGCCCACTTCTGGTGGGGCCTAACATCAGGTTTGCAAAAGAGAAGGCAGTAACACAAGAGAGGCGCCAATCTAGGGCTTTCAGAATTGTTATTTCCATTTCTTGGATTGTGACTGGCTTGAATGTGTGCTCTAGATGCTCCATCTGATAGAGAAATTAATACAATTGATGCTAATTCAGTAATGTGGAGTATTATATTGCTGGTAAAATTTTCAGCTGTCTATAATTTATATGACTTATTGGAGGCATTTCCAACTTATAGTCCATCCCCAATAATAAATATTAAAATAAATGGAAGAAACAAAATTAACATATATATCATTCCTAACCTGGAGATCATACAATGAAGGAATACTGGTCTCATAGAACTTGCAAGCAAGGGATGCACATGAAATGCTAACCAGTTCCAACATCCAGATCTCCCACTTCTACAATTCACAGAAACAACTACTGTTACCTATCATATGTAAAACCGATCGAGTAACATCGACACAAAAAGAAAAAGATAAATTGATAGGAAAAGGGTTTTTAAATCCAAAAAAAGAAAGAAAAATGTTTTAATACTAACTTACCAGGGAAGAGCACAAGGATAAGAACCTGTCAAGGTAGTTCACAGCATTAAAAACCGTTGTCGCGGATACGTCTAGTCTCTTACAAACCTTCATTTTCAATAAAAAAAATACATGTATATAACCATCATTATGAGAAATAATAATGAAGTAAATTAGTGCTATTAATACAAAAAATTAATGATATATTATATTGTTTACTAGTTGTGCATCTCTTCACCTTTTAGCCAGTAATATCATGCATAACTTAAACATATATTAATTAACACCAACACCAGGCAAATCCACAGGCTTGTATAGCATTATTATTCAAAAATGACTAATAAATTGTTATCCTTTAATTAGTGAATAGTTCGCCTCTAATGCAACAACCCAACAAATTACATGAAAATCAGTATAGAGTAAGATATTGAATACACAGCATGCATACATCAATTATATACTCTACGGCCTTAGATCTGGCAGCACGTAAATTAGCCGAGACGTCGAGTTTCATCGAGTACCCATAGCATGGAATATAATCCTTTTCTCTTCTATGATAATCGATGAACACTTCCTCTCTTTCTACTTCTTGGTCTTGTAAGATTCCATTAGCATTCAGAGAGAAAGAACTGAAGGAGTAATCCCTTTGCGCTTGTTTTGGAGAAGTAGGGCTAGAGAGAAAGAGATCTTCATCACACAACAGCGTTTTATGATCAATATCTTTCATGGATTCTAGTCTTCTAGACAGAGATATCAGAGAGAGAGAGAGAGACAGAGGGACAGAGAATGAGAACGACAAGTATCTTTCAGTCTGACATGTTGCAGCTTTTTTAGTAGGGTTTTGTACTTGAGACAAAAAAAAGTTGGTTATTTTAGTGTGGCCATACAAGAAATGATTTTCTATTACTATTTTAGTGTGGCCATACAACTAGTATCGATATTCAATTTATTCATTCCTTATATCTTCAAAAGAATTCATTAGCACACATAAGAAAACACCAAACAGGCCACAGCAGAACCGGAGTAGGGAAGTTATGAAGAACAATATCTTTTCACGCAAGAGAGTGGTAAGTTAACCAATGGGTTGGTGGAGGCTTTAAAACAGGCGAGGTTTATTTCTCATGCGGTTGGTGGATTGATGAAAATTTTGGGCCTTTTGTTTTTGTGATCTACGAAACAATTAAACATGAATATGCCAATTGCGTGAGCGAGGCACGAGTCGAAACTACAAATCACACACCAGTCAGGGTAGCAGTGATAAGGGATCAAGAATTCAATTAAGATAAGATTTTGTGTGCTGGCCGGTACGGACATGGCAACCGCATGATGTTTAAATAAGAGGCTGCATGGTTTCTAGAAGAATAAAATATATATATTACACTGACAGGTAGATGTGCATGGCACATTAAAAAAAATCATAGTTTTATCATTATTAATCCGCCACATGAACTGTACGCTTTATATTAGTCACAGGGAATCCAGACTGAGAATTTCATGATTTTATTTCATTTCCGTGCCGTTCATGAGTTGATTTATTGAAAAGTTGCAGAAATATTTAAACCGTTGATTCCAAATCTGACGGGACAGATTAATTTTGACCGTATATATTGGTAGTTTACCAGCGCGTTGGGATCGATTTTATTAATATAAAATTGATTTGATATGGACCACTACTCTGAACTGAATTATATATGCAAATTTAACAAGCTGAAACCAGTTGTTTTGAACCATGCATGCAACCTTCACTATATATGTATTTATCTATTTAATTAGCATATATATACGGACTCACGTTTTGAAATGTTAGTTATATTTTAATTTTTTTTTTAATATATTTACTCAAAAAAAAATTTGAATATAAATATGAATATGGATTGAACAAAAAAAAATAGATTTGAATACAAATATAGTTCAGATATTAAAATAAAATGATCACATATTTTCATAATCAATATCAACATAATATTTTCATAACAAATAAAAGTTAAAATAATTATATAATGATGATAAAAAAAATAATTACTAATTATTGTCATATTGTTAGTCTAAATATATCAATAAATTAAAAATCTTAATAAAAGATGAAACACAAGCAGATATAATGGAATAATTATATCTAAAATTAACTGTTTTCTAGATTTTATATTATACTTTAAAAGTCTAAATCATAATGGTACATTAGCCTCTACATATATTCCGCGTATGATCCGAAATTTTTATTAATACTCTAAAAAAATAGCAAATTTACCAGAAATTTTTTTTTTTGTACAGATGTATAGCTGACCGCCTCACAGTGGGACGGTTTGCTATAAAAAAAAAATTTAGAGATGTTAGTGTGTATAGAATTTGTCAATTTTTTTAGAGATGTTTAGTGGGACATTTGTCAATTTTACGTCTCCAATTGGTGCCTGGCGGCTGTTCAAGTATTTCCATAATCACCGTTGGATCTCTGCTGGATCCAATAAGGTGTGCCAATTGAATATTGCGCGGATCCAGGTAATATATAGTTTTGTTAGATTGATCCAAGTTAAATTTGGATTTATGTGTTAGTCGCGCGTTGAATTAAAAATTGTGGGGAATTATTTTTTAATTGAAGTATCATTTGATTTTGGATTATTTCTGGTGAAGCAATTTGTTCGAATATCTCTTTTGGATTTGTTTTGTGTGTTGTTCATTGGGAGCTGATACTTGATGTTTCGAGCTATATTTGCGTAGCTACATTGTTTCGCTATCTTTGCTTGTAATATGTGGCCTGAAAGATATTAAGTTGTTTAGAAAAACAATTTCTTGTGAAAACTGTCTATATGTAGGGTAATATTTTATATAATATTTACAGTACCGTATAGTCTCATCTCAAGTGAGAGCTCTTCTGATGTTGTTAATTAGCTGAGTACTAATGTTTTATCTATTATTTACAGTAATATGTAGTCATACTCTTTATAAAAAGTATATATGATGCTCCAGCATGGTATTCGGCTTATTATGTCTTGATGGATCTATTATTTATGAGACATATAAAGCTATAACAAGTTGATATTGCAAATTAAAATGTCTCTTCGAAGTAATCTAATGTGACAGGATCTTGTGGAGCACCGCACATTCCATCACAAAATCATATCGATGTAACAACACAGAATCCGATCCTTGCAAAGGATCAGACGATCATTATCTGTAATAATCCTCTTAGCTCTTGTCAGTCGTTTATATTTTTTTAAATTGATTACATATCATATATACTCATCTAGAATAGGTGTCATATAATATACATATTAGATGAAAATATTACGATCTCCAAAAAAAAACACATTTATAGCAAACCGCTCCACTGTGGAGCGGTTTGGTGAACATCTGTAAAAAAAAAAATAATAGCAAACCGTTCAAATATGGGGCAGTTAAGTTATTTTTGAAATATTTTCAATGTGAATTGTAGATTTGTTATTTTTTTTGGAAGGTATTAATAAAATTTTCGGCGTATGATATGGGCAAAGGAAAAGAATTCTCTATATATTTTTAATGTATTATGTTATATGACTAAAGGACACGAGTAATTATTAACAAATATTTATGACCAACTAAAAAAATAACGTCAAATGACAACAAAACTGATTAAAGAAGTATTATGTCCAAAATGTGTTTTATAATTTACTGGGTAACCGGCGGGTCCCACTTCTAAACCTTAAGTCAGAGACAAACGAAAAAAACAGTCAATGACAACAGTTTTGAGATTTGGGTATAAAAATCAATTTCTTTTGAGATTTGTGCATTCTAAATGGTTAGGTTTGAAATAGCAGGTTCCTAACTATTCTACATTAACAGCTAAAATGGAAGGAACTTAAAACATGGTTCGCAACATAAGAATCAGAATCAAATTGGAATCAAGTTAATCGATCATAATCGGCTGAATCGGATTAGAAACTTGGATTTTTTTTTTAGCAAATGCTTGTTTTGTACTTAAAAATAGGAAAAATAATTGAGAAAAATAATAGTTTATCTTATAAAAAATAATGTTAAGACAAAAAATTATATTTAAATAATCCACTTGAATTGTGATTGTACAGATTAAAAAAAATGTAGTCTGCTAAATTTTCACATAAACAAATAAATTGTGATTGGACAGATAAAAGAAATAAAACATTATCTATGAAAAAATACAACATTATCTATGAAATTTCAATTTATACAATTTATTAAATTTAAAGACAAAATTTCTATTATTAATTAAAAAAGTATTAAGAGTAGAAAGGCTGAAGAACTCAGTTTTCGCTAGAGAGAGGAAACATAACTATTATTACAATTACACCACACAGAAGAACACACAACTATTGGTACAGAGTATCCGTCTCTAGAAAAGAAAAACGGTCATTTACCAAGTCCGCAGTCCGGAGCTCACTTACCAAGTCACACAGGTAAGTCCCACAGGGGGCCTGTAAACCAAGAAGAGACTTTTATATACTGGGAACTTGTATTCTTTGCAATTCTAAGTACATTCTTAATATTATTGGAGTTTCTAATTTAATAATGTAGCAGTTAATTTGAGAGATTCTCTTTTTTAATTTATTGCTGATGTGACTTAATAGAAATTCTAAAATTAATTTTAGAGATGTGAGAGTTTAGAAATTTTAGAGACCTTAATTTCTAAAAAGTGATTAACAGTAATTTAGAAACTAATTTGAGTTGCTGGGGTGTAGTCATGTAGATGCTCTAAGTAATGATACTCTGATGGTAAAATAATCATCTATATCCTAGCAATTCAAATGAGTTTCTAAATAATTGTTAACCACTTTTTAGAAATTAAGTTATCTAAAGTTTCTAAACTCTTACATTCTTGAAATTAATTTTAGAGTTTCTATTAAGCCACATCAACAATAAATTAAAAAATGTGGCAGTCATTTTTAGAGATGGAAGAGAATCTGCTGCGATCCTTCACATGTGAACAGTACCCTAAAATTTCTGTTTTTCTAAATTCAGCTGTCAAATTGTTTCGAGATGCGTGCATAGAAAAACCAGCTGTTTGAGATGCGTGCACTAAAAAGTTGGACGGTTGATTTGGAAAAGCAGGGATTTCAGAGTTACTGTGGTCAATGTTCGGATCGCAGCAGATCCCAATCCTTTAGAGATGTGGGTGGGAGAGTTTCTTATTAAAAAAAAATTTATAAACTCTACACTGGTCAAATAATTGGCTTATTTTTTATTTTTAATTTATTGCTAATGTGGTTTAATAGAAACTCTAAAATTAATTTCGTTTAGAAACTTTAGAGACCTTAATTTTTAAAAAGTGGTTAACAGTAATCTACTAGAAACTAATTTGAGTTGTTGGAATGTAGTCATGTAGATGCTCTAAGTAGTGATACTCTGATGGTAAAATAATATCTTTAGAGCATCTACATCCCAGCAATTCAAATGAGTTTCTAAATAACTGTTAATCACTTTTTAGAAATTAAGTTATCTAAATTTTCTAAACTCTCACATTCTTGAAATTAATTTTAGAGTTCATTAATAAAAAACTTTCCTGCATAGTTTTATAAATAAGAAACTCTCTCACATTCCTCAAACTAAATTAGAAACTACCACCTCAGATGTTCTTAGAAATTAGTCTGTTTCGACCGAATTTTTTTCCGAGCCAGACTTAAAACTAATAAATAATCTCTTTCTTAATAGCTGATGTTTTCAAGCTTTAATTCATTTTTTTTTTAAGTATTCAAATTTTACTTGGGAGTCATCCTTGTGGCCCCTTTATTTTACTTAGCCGGTCTATTAACAGTGGTTTCCATATCACTGTCTTTTGTAACTAAACACTTTTGAGTTTCAATATATGAAACTATATAGTGGAACTTATCCCACTTTTGTCAAAAAAAAAATATTCAAATTTTAATTGATATGTTAACCATGAAAATTGAACCAGCATCTTTTAATTCATTTGAGAGTAGGTCCGATGGGCATCGGACCTACTCTGGTTCGATGGGTGTAATCACCGTCGATTGACTTTAAGATTGATGCGGAACGCTTTAAACGACTTTGTGCGTGTCTGTTTCAATTTTCGTGCACACAAATCTTAAATTAGATCGGACGGTCATCATGCTCGTTGAACCTAAAAGTATGTCCGATGGGCATCGGACCTACTGCGTTCTCCTTTTAATTTGCACATAATATCTTTTGGAAGAAGAATGCAAGAACGTATTTTATGTATGTGTATAAACAACAATTGAGATTTAACTATGTGTTGTTGCAGATAGCATATCCAGCATGGTTATTGATACCCCAATTTTGCTATCCTTGATTAATTATGTTTTTCCTTTCTTCTGAAAATTAGTATAATATTATTTCAACTAAAGTTCTTGTTTTTTAACAGAATGGTTATTGATACTCAGTGTCAGGCAACATAATCATCACTCCAGAATTCATCAATATTAATGTCTGGTAGAGTTTTTCAAAATCAGTTGTAAAGCGTCTGATCTGTGTTAGAATTTACACGAATGATTTAGATTTACAGAGCCATTTAAAGTTATTAAGTTTTAAATACATTGACACGAATCTTAAAGTAAATCAAACGGTAGGGTCTGACTTTTAATTCCTTAATGTCTAGAACCGACATGACAGCCCATCTCTTGCTCCATCATTTCGACAAAATGCACATTTGAACAACCTCCTTGATGCTAATACATGAGAAGATATGGGTCAAAACCTCATCAGACAAGGTACTGATCCGGTCATCTTCTACATTCTTGTTGCAACCACTTCTGGTTCTGGTGGTCTTCTTCATCCTCAACGTTCAAATAAGCATTTCCTCAAACACCTTGTATGCATAACTCATGTGTTACAATACGAGTTGAAAAGAGTCACCAATAAATGTGTTCAGTCCACTATATAATCCAACAAATTAAGATGGCGATCGGTGTCAAATTAACTAACAAAGATCCTGCTAATTAAGATCTAGGATGTAAACGGATCGGATACCGACATATAATAGTTAAATTGTATCCTTATATAATACCCATTGGCCATTGCCATAGCCTGGAGCATTTAAATCGTAAACAAAAAAACAATACGAATAAATTCCCACGTGACTGCCATAACTTTTATTGGTCCATGAAATGTAATTGTTCAGTCGTTGGGCCTGAAAATGGGCTGGAAAGTATCATCGTTTTTAAAAAAATTGGCAAATTGGAATACAAGCTCGAAGCAATTTATATATATATATATATATATATATATATATATATATATATATATATATATGAAAAGTTGAAAACTAGTAATTAAATTTAAATCGAGATGTTGGTAGAGTAAAGAGGCATTCATCAATGTATGATGAAATTCACATAACAAGAAAACAAGGAGGATGATATCTCTTTCTAATTTGCTCTGCACCACTAGCGAGATTGTTGCAGCTGCAAGTAGGATGGAAAAAACGTTCCGTGCCGTGCCGTGATTAACACGCCGTGACTTTAGTCTCGTACCGTGTCGTGCCATGACTAAGTTAATTTTTCACGTGTCGTGCCGTGTCATGACCAAAATGTCAATGGGTGGTCATGGCACGCGAATGGTCATGCCACATGAGTCATGCCGTGTCCAAACATACCGTGACCAAACGTCACTTGTGTGACTTGCGTGACTCACGTAACAATTTTATCATAATTTAAGTTAGTTTATTCAAGATTCATCATTTCATCAAAATCTAACGGTCCTAATTACACGTGACTCGCGTGACGACGTGCCGTGACGTACCAAATTTTTGAAAGATGGTCACGGCACGCAAATGCACCTTTTTTCCCACTCTAGCTGCAAGGCATATGCACCTTTTTTTGAATAAACAAATAAAATTATTGATATTTTCTGAAAACAAATGACAACATTTTAACAGGATTTACTCGTTTTTATTATAAGATAGGTCTCCAAGATGACTTTCCACTTCTTTTTATTATGGTTTTGTGTTTTCAGTGTGATCTGATGTGGCCTCATGTATTATGAATTTCTCTGTTGAGTTCAGACAAAGATCTAGTTGGAGAAATGTTAAAAACCTTATAACATCTCGAGGAGATCAAGGGATCTATAAATCATGGGTGAAAATGTGATAGGGCCAACACGCAATGCAAAATCAGGCTAACATCGATCGGCAGCAGAGATGAGAGAAGGAGCTCCCTTTTGATACATATAGGGGGGCAGGCACATCGGTCACTAGAGCCGGATCTTCAGGGGCGGCATCATTTGATGCCCCTACAGATGATTATGATCAGTTCATTCAAATGGTAAATTGGATGGACTCGAACCTCAATGCGCTCACCTTGACAACGGGCGAGACTACCCGACAAATGGAGCAGAACACCTCGACACTTCACCAAGAGGTTGGTGAAATCCGAAACAACATGGAAGAGGTCCGGAGGAGTGTTGATGAGAGCAGACGCGAGATCCAGCAGATGATCACTCAAAATAGAGCAATGTTTCTTTTAATATTTATAAACTCGGAAATGCTATCGGTTCGGACTGCAAGCGCATAATCCTATCGAGTAGTATATTCGAGGTCGATCCACAGAGAATATTGGTTCAGTGCTTTGAGCGATCGAATCACAATCTTTCGAAAGGCTAGACGAAATCTGAAAATTGAGAGATGTTGTTGTAATCAATGTAAATTAGGAAGCAATTAAAAGTAATTAAAATAAAAGATAGAGATGAGAATTTCTAGGGTTTCGGCACACCATTGCCACTCAATCCGCCTTGATAATATATTCCTGTTGCGTCTGATTTCCTGTTGTTGTTTAATGAAAAACACCACATAGGTCACTGCGATTTATGTTACGCAAAGAATGACAGATCTTTCACCGAGATTCTACATAGGACACTGCGAGTTTCCTTACGCAAATGACTGATCTCTTAAATACCCCAAATTACTACACAGATCACTGCGATTTTCCTTACGCAAGTGATGGAATTTGGTACGCATTTTGTTGGTCTGGTTTATGGTTTCCCCGCTAAGGTTTTCTTCACATAAACCTAATAGATCTCAACAAGGCTAATTCATACAAATAGTTTCTCTTACCATTAAAGTACTGTCACTACCCTAACGGACTCAAACTAGATCATTGAAGTTAGATGAAGAGATAGTAAATCACAAAAGCATTTCGATTCAACAACAATCATAATCAACAGAAATATATATATCAAAATATCAAGAGTAACAAGGTTTACTGCCTAGCCCTAAGAAAATAAACTTAGCCGCGGAACGGTATCGTTACAAGCACTCCTCTCTTCTCACTTTAATCAAATCTAACCCTAATTACAAAGATGACTTCTTCTTCTGCCCAGGGGCCTTATATATGAGTGGAGGACGTCTGGAGATTGAGTAGGGGCTAAGAAACTGATCTGGATACAGCTGTCGCAGTTATTCTCCAAGAGGCGCCTCGGTTACGGACCGTATCACCTAATACGGTCCGTATTAGGACCTTGACGGTTAGGGTTTAATGCTTCCAGCGCTATCTGTTCGCGCAGAAGCGCAACGCAAGTTTCGGTACGCTTGAGGGCGTACCTTTTAAAACCGCGTTTACACTTCACGAGTAAGGGTTGCAAGTGCACAACCCCTATCGAGTAGTATAATCGGGTATCGATCCACAGGGACGGGCAATTACTAGGTTAGAATCTACCAAACTCAATTAAAAACTAGAAGTGAGAAGGTTTTGGTTTGGTATTTAAGTTCCTAAAAAGGTCAATTCAAGCAATTCAAACAATGTAATAAAATGCTAGAAGAAATGTAAATTGTGTTTTGATTATGGATAAAAGACGTTTCCAGGGTTTCAGATTTCATCTGTGATCTGCCTCTAGTGGTACGGCCCGTACCAAGTTGGTACGGCTAGGCCGTACTCCACTTGGTAAGGCAAGACCGCACCACTCTGGTAAGACCCGTACTGGCTTGCTAGAACAGAGCTTACCAGTTCGAGTTGATGCATTCCTTGCTGGTACCTTGTGCTAAACTCTTTAGAAAGGTTCAATTGACCATACCTAAGGTTCCTAAGCCTCAACCGTCGTGTGTTGGATCAAGATTTAGGTTGGAATGCAATTGATTGCCTTTTAGGGATTTCTACACCTCAATTCTCATGTGTTGGTACAGATCTACCCTAGCTGGTTGATTGGAGACCTAAGGCACCCTCTAATCTGTCGATTAGAGGAGAATTCAACCTCTCGGCTTCAATTCGAACAAGTCTACCCTAAACAATTGATTTGGTTGAGAGATTGAGATGATCACATGACCTTGATAGGTTTGATCTAGACCTAGAGGTTCATCATACACAATCACAGCAATCAAAGCAAGAGATGGCAAAGAAAATCACAATCAATCAATCAAAAGAGTTCATACAAGATACAAGTCAAAGAAAGTCAAAGCAAATCAAGAATCCATCTCTAAACCCTAGAAACTGAAATAACTACTCACAGCACATGATCTGATCTAAAAATACAATAAAAGGGATAGAGAAGTCATGGATCGAAGGGATCGAGAGGAGGAAGCTTGATCCGTCGAGTTTCGCCTCTTTCCTCTTCCTTCCTTCTTGCTCCTAGCTCCTTAGCTCTCTTTCTCTCTCTTACTGTGCTCTCAATTAGATCTGGAATGGAATGAATGTCGAAATTGGAGAGTTCCCCGCTTTAAATAGCTTCTGCCAAAATTTGAATCTGTCAGGCCGCCTTTAGGTACGGCCCGTACCAAATTGGTATGGCCAGGCCGTACCAGGCGTGATGAGCTGAAAAATGGCTAAGTCCGGTAAGACCCGTACCAAACTTGGTAAGGGCCGTACCAGATCATCCCAAATCGTCGTTTCTTCGTGTGTTTTGCTCCAAACCTGCAGAAAACAAACAAACACTCAGCAGTACCAAATTCTAAAGATATATCGATGAAATGCACATGATTCTGGTGAATTAGGGCACGAATCTGGTACTAAAACAGGCCTAAAATAGACTAAATATGCGAGGTATCACTATCTTCTGGTCTGTGCTAGGCCTGGTCCGTATTAGGCAATACAGACCGTAACAGAGACTTCGTCGATGAGCGTCGCTGATCCGATTGACCCGATTCTAGCTCCATTTGGTGTAAAATAGTCCCAAAACCTGTTTTCTGCAATAAAACATAAAGAAGGGTGACAGTAGCCTTTTTCTCTAATTAATTAAACATAAGTGTGAGAAAATATGCAAAACCTAAGCCAAAACCCTGCGTAAATCATCATTATTTTGACTCTGATCACAAATGCGTCCTTCTAGAAGGCCCATCAGGAATTCGACCTTCTGGAAGGCCCATTAGAGAAATCACCTATTTTTAGGACAGTTCATGGATCGTGCGGCATCAGGGTATGCCGCACAGTTTCCTGACTTAGCGAATTTTCTTGTATTTTTGTCATTTCGCATGTTGTGCACGTCGTGTGAAGTGTTGCATGCTCTATGTAGTGTCCAATTTTGATGCCTTATTGAGAAATCGCCTAAATATGACACTTTTGCTCTTTTTTTGCCAAAAAGATCTAAAAACATGTTTGCGGTAAATAAATTGGAAAAATAGCTACTTTGCATTCGCTTTTCGTCATTTTCCGAAAGAAAAGATAGTGATTTTCGCTATATGTTTTGGCTTTATCACACCCCCAAGCTTAAATTTTTGTTTGTCCTCGAACAAACTGAGTAAAAGACTACAGATAGGTTGACTAAAAATTGTCCCTTGAACAAGATTTTTGAAATTATTGATAAATTTCCTACGGATTAACCTAATACAAAAATTTCTACTCAATTCCTAATATTTGTACTTGGTGAAATTTTTAGAAAATGAAAATCTTTGCATTCACAACACTTTGATTTTATTTAGAAATATTTTGAAGACAACCAGTCTTAACATCATCATGGTAAAAAAAAAAATCTTAAAATCAATCAATACTCATTTTTCACCCTTTTAAATTTTGTATTCCTTCTTTGAGCTAAAATTTTTATAGACTAAGTGTGTTAGTAGAATGCAACTTTATTGATAAAAGTAAATTACAAGAATGTAAATACACCTTACTCAATTTGGATTTACCTTATAGCGCATAGATACAAACGAGAGGTTGTGCATTTCGAATGTACCTAAGGATTTCATCGGGTGTTTCTTCTAACTCATAGATATAAATAAGTTATGCATTCCGAATACACCTAAAGATTTTATCGAATTCCAAATTGAAACACGGTGGTGTGACCTATTTTACGTCCTCTTTTAATAATTGTTATTTTTGAATTTTTTGTGAGACTCATTTTATGTCATCTTTTAGTACTAGTTGCATCTACTATTGAGTACACACAATTTCTAGACTTATATATATCTAATTAAATATTATATTATATCTTAGTATAAAAATAATATTAATACTTATCTCACTGCATGTAAAATGTGTCTAATAATTTTGTTTCCCATATTAAAACCCTTGGCCGGTTTATTTCTTCTTTCATTTTGTGGGACTAACACAGCATGTCAGGCAGCATTTAGTATGAAGGAGTAAGGCAGTTAAGCATCGCTATCAGAAATTCTAAATAAGTCTAAGCAGTTTAAAATTTACCTACCCAGCCCACTCACTAGTTATCACAAATTAATTTCCCATTAAAAATTGCAATTAGTTTTCCAACAATTTCTAGAACTCAACTTGTCAATTCATCTAAATGGGGCAATCTGCCTAACTTAGCTGTCAATTTCTTATTAAGATTTTGCTTTATTTTATTCAATTGCCTTTTGTAGGTCAACAAACAGTAGCTTAGTCACAGACAATGCCAATGCTAATCACCTCCTAAGTGGAATGTGGGTTTATTGTGGTGCTTTCTGTGTAACCATTCATGGCGTTTATTACTAAATGCCACATGGATTGGAATACAACTTAAAATACAGATTCGGATATAAATAGTCTTGAATACGGATACGAACCGGTATTAAATGAAGATAGGAATATAACCATAAAATTTTAAATTTTAAAAAACTGCTCTATTAATTGCAGTATCATATAAAATTTAGGTAATTAATATTGCATTTATTTGGTAATATTTTGTTTTCCTATAAATATATACGCTTTTATTTAGTACAAATATCTATAATCTCACATTGTACCTATAATCTACATAGTACAAATATCATTCTTATCAAAAGAAAAAAAAAATTAGTCATATATGTTTTACCATTAATGGGATAACTTAAACATTTCTACCATATGAATTTATGAATCTTGATACATTACAAAATACTATTAAGATTATGCGAATTTTAAAGTACATTCGACGCATAAGCTCCAAGAACATATCTATAAACTTCTTCTTTTTATATGATTTAAATGTAAAGCCAATTATCAAATATTCAATTATTAGCAAATTATATAGAGTGAGGCTATGGTACTATGCATTGCACGGATTTATTCATACTACATATTAATATTTTTATTTTTAAAATCCTAACAGTCGATCCGAACTATTGAATATGTATTTGTGGACTAAATTTTACATTTTTTATGATCTTTTTACTATTTTTTAAGATAGATAGAAAATCTCTATTTTTTATATCTATTTAAATAAAATCTTGTAAAATTTGTAGTAAAAATAAAATGCTACAATTTGCTAAATAAAATAGTAATGATTTACTCCATGATCTAAGAATGTGATGTCATTTTCATGCACTACCTCTATATATATAGATAGGTATTGCTCTAGTAACAAGCTTTACCATATAAAAAATGTTTGTCACTGCATCTAGCTAGGCGTATCTTGCATGAAAAAAATGTTGGTTGCTTTTGAGTTCGTGATTTTATCAATTATATATATACTCCTTAGGCTTGCCAGACCTAAGTTGTATGGCATTTTTTTCATGATAAATTCGGAAGTACCAATCAAAAGGATTGTGAGTGCTCAATGAGAAAGTTAATGCGTACAAAATATCTAGGAGTACAATCATATTTGTATATATTTTTCTGGATACGGATCGGATATTAAACGGATACATACGGATACAGATTGAATATGAAATATCCGTAGATATATACATAAATATTTTTATAATGTATTAAAATAAATTATATATATCTACTATTCAGATACGGATAATCGGATATTCAGATATCAAATATTCATATCTAATATTCGAAAACGAATTCGGATTCGGTCGGATAATATCTTTCCCGTTTTCACCCCTAAAAATATCACAAACTTATTATTTTATTTAGAGTAAAATTAGGGTATCAATTATAATTTTAATGCATTCATTTTTTTTATTGCTTGACTCTATACAAAATTATTTAAAATTTTGAAATTTTTGCATGTAGACACATCACTCGTTAGGTAGATGGACTTTAATGGTTCAAATTCGTCATTTGAAGCCAATTCAATAGATTTTAGAGTTGAGTTCATAAAAGAGCTTGTGAACATAAGAACACCCTAGTTCTATTTCAAAATTGGTGATTTAAATTATGAATTGCAACTATTAATCTTGTTTATTTTTACGAGAAATGCATCCATATTAACTTTTATGATTTTAAATTTTATTAATTATAGTCAACTAAATTTGTTACTTTTTTTCAGGGTTCTAAATAGCGCGCTATAGCGTTTTTGGACCCCAAACGCTAAGCTATAACATCAAAATGCGCTAATTGAGCTACGGCCTCTATAGCGGTAGTAGCGGTCCGCTATAGCGCATAGCGTGTAGCGCAAATAGCGCGCGCTATGCATAATGGGCTTTTTTAGACAATTTATATGGGCTTTAAATATAGACCCAAAAAAGTTAAATAAAAGCCAAACCGAAATCAATTAAAAACTTTGTTGCTACATATCTTTTAATTTGTCCAAACCGAGAAGGAAACCCTTGTCTATGTTATTTTGAAATTTGAATAGAAAAAAAAATATTATGTCATGAATCATGATGCTTAAGATATTTTGAATAGAAAAAAATCGATAGTTTATGATATTACTATGGATATTTTGAACCGCAACTTGGACTTTGTACTGGTTCAATATGAATATTATAATTTCTTAATTAATTTGGTGTTATTTATTGTTCTATAAGACTTTAGATAATGTTAATATTTAGTACAAATATATAATATAATTTTTATAAAAATAAAACGCTATGTAAAATAGCTTCCGCTATAGCTACGCTATTCGCTATAGCTTTTTCTGTAGCCTTCCCGCTATGATGCTTTAAACGCTATTTAAACATTGCTTTTTTTTAACTTCTTCATCTAGTATAAACTCCAAGAATCATA
The DNA here is from genome assembly GCA_028015225.1 of Carex myosuroides. Lineage (NCBI taxonomy): Eukaryota > Viridiplantae > Streptophyta > Magnoliopsida > Poales > Cyperaceae > Carex > Carex myosuroides. The sequence goes on along the minus strand of CM051491.1, from coordinate 13,577,714 downwards.
AAATTTACATTGAAGCATCCTTCATCAGAAAAGAAAAGAATCAATATCAACAATTTAAATTTAATATTTAAATTATATTTTTTAAAACATAAATAAAATATAAATTTGTGGCATCTTGTAGTACCATATCCACTTCTGATGTCGTTTAGACGGATTTTCATTTATATAAAGTAACAAATTTATCCAATGCATTAGTTCAAATTAGACAGTCAATATTAATAAAATACTGAAAGTGTTGTTTTAACTTTCAGATATATATTTATTTTGACTTTTTTATTCCGTAAAATATTTTAACCCAAAATAACAGTAAGAGCATCTACGTACCAGCAACTCAAATGAGTTTCTAAATAATTATTAACTAATTTTTATAATAAATATCTCTAAAGTTTTTAACTCTAATATCTCTAAAATTAATTTTAGAGTTTCTATTAAGCTACGTCAGCAACAAATTAAAAAAATGAATAATTTGAGCCAATCAATAAACTAATATGGAGTTTTACAGTACAGTTTCTAAATAAGAAACTCTCTCACATCTCTGAAACTGAATTAGAAACTGCCACATCAGATTAAAAACTCTAATAATATTAGAATATAATAATATCAGAAATGTAGATGCCTGCCACAGAGAATCCCAATGTTTAGACTTCGGTTCCCAGATCAATATCAATTGCTACTTTTTATCATAAATGAAGAAAGAAAGGAGAAAAATTGCCACTTTAGACCAATAGGATTGGAAAAGTTGGACCGGCTAAATGATGTAGAATAAAACATGTAACAACACAAAAAGATATCTTCTTCAACAATAGACTGCGTAAATAAGTTCAACGTTACCGGTCAAGCTTGCTTACCCATTTCAATACCAACAATTATTTCTAACTACAGTCGGAACTAACTAACACCGGCTCAACTTTTGCACAAAGACCCCTCTATATTTGCCTAATTGTTTGCATGTATAATGTGTGGTCACTGTAATTTGAACTCAAGTCCCCAAAACCACAAAAAAAATTATGAAGGTGGCTAAGCATTCCTACATTACCTTAAAATCTTCCCCTGTATAAATTGAACCAGAACATGGGTATATATGCAATAACTGAATACTTGTTGGGGTGGGATTGCATTAAAATGCAAATTGTAGTGGGCCATGGGATTAGTAACTATACCCATCAAGGTATGAAATGAAACAGATCATAAATACACAAAAAAAACATTTAATGGTTGCACTTTCTTTTCATTCCATCAACATTCATTTTTTTTACAAGTTACAAACCAACCAGAAACCATTTTTGGAGCCATGAAGAAATGGCCTCCTCTCCATCTACTTCCCCCTCTTCTCCTAACCTTCTTCTCTCTCTTCTCTATCTCTACATGTAGAGACACCTTAACCCTCAATTCATCTCTCACTAGTAATGAAACCTTAGTTTCATCCGGCGGAGTCTTTACTCTCGGCTTCTTCCCCACTGGCAGTAACCAATACTTAGGCATATGGTATACAGAGATGGTGCAACAAACAATCGTTTGGGTTGCGAACCGAGACAACCCGATACCCGACTCCACCGGGGTTCTTTTCCTCAGCTCTACCGGATCGAATTTACAGCTCCAAATAACAAGCTCCAATAAGGTGCTCTGGTCTACAAGTATTTCATCTAATTTGGTAAATCCTGTTGCACAATTACTAGATAGTGGAAATTTTGTTTTGAAGGAGAATAACACAAACAACACTGCGTGGCAAAGTTTCGACCACCCGACTGATACGGTTTTGCCGGGTTTAAAAATTGGATTCGTATCCGGTCAATATAGAAATCTTGTTAGTTGGTCTGGCTCGGATGATCCTTCGTCTAGCAATTATACATTTAAAGTGGATCTATCCGGTTTCCCTGAATTCTTCCTTTGGAACGGGTTGCAACGGGTCTACCGAAATGGGCCCTGGAATGGGGTTCAATTTAGTGGTGAACCCGAAATGGATTCTGGCAGCACATTTACATTTGTTTATGTATCAGACCAAAATGAAACATACTACACGTATTATGCCAACGATTCATCGATCATGTCACGACTTGTGTTGAACCAGTCTTCTATCCAACGGTATGTTTCCGACGGGTCGGGTTCGAGTTGGAACCTGTATTGGACAATTCCAAGGGATCAATGTGACATTTATGATCAATGTGGGCCATATGCGCTGTGTAGTACAAATACTTCAAATATACCGGATTGTGACTGCTTGACTGGGTTTGTGCCCAAATCTGAGAAAGACTGGGACCTACGAGACACATCAGCCGGGTGCATCAGACGGGTCGGGTTGAATTGTACTGGTGACGGGTTCATAACCATTAGTAATGCAAAGTTGCCCGATACGACAAATGCAACGGTGGATACTACAATTGGACTAGAGGAGTGTAGAAATAGGTGTTTGATGAATTGCTCCTGCACTGGTTATGCGAATTCTGATATATTAAATGGGGGCAGTGGTTGTGTGATCTGGGCAGGTCAGTTGGCTGATCTAAGGCAATTTAGTTCGGGCGGTCAGGAGTTCTATTACCGGGTTGCCGGTTCTGAAGTTCCCGGTACTATTTATTTTTCCTTGATATTTCAGATTTGTTTATTGGAAAGGTTATTGGCTTAAATTGTAGACCTATCCCCTAAAAGAGCCCACTCAACACAAAGTTAAAAGAGTATATTAGATTGACAAAAGCAACCAGTATATTGCTGTGTACCAGTACCTGTCATCACTAGAGGAGGATGCTATTTGTTTACCTGTCTTTTGATAAAAGTTGAAAATTGTTGAATTTTATAAATTCTGAGGAGAAAAATATTTTGATTATTTTCTGTGTATTTTTACAAGGTTCCCTAAGTGCTATTTATATTACAAAGGCTCTTATAGCCGTTTATTATACCGTTGGTATAATTTATGTTTTTGGTATGCTTTGGTACCTGTGTACCAATGTACCGTTTGTTATATTCCTAATTCTAGTAAAGTAGGAAAGTACATATTCTTTAACACTTGATAAAATCCTAGTCCTTTGATCTATGATGAGTAAATCTGAGATCTTCTATTATATTTCAATAAAAGTAATCAATTTTGTTGCTTCCTTGCTAAACAATTGAATTTTGTTCCTTTTTTTCATTTTCTTGTGGAGACAGTTACAAGCAGTACCAGTACCGGAACAAAGAAGAAGAAGAATAGTTCTGCCATGATTGCGCTAACTGTAGTGTTGGGTTTAATAATTTTGGCCTCTGTTGCGTACCTTATTCGACGAAAGTTGAGGAAAAATCATGGTAAGTAATTAAGTATCCAACGGTTTTAATTCGACGAAAGCTATCTCAGATTTTTACAGACTGACGGGCTCAAAATAAACATAACGACCTATAAATGTAAAATGGATAAATGACCGACTAAGATAAGGTTACTTCAATTCAGTACTACCACTGCCCACTAGCTTAAAAATACTGTCGTGCCGATCAGGGTTAACATGCACCCACACAAAATATGCCAAAGTAAAATGATGGTTTCTTGGGTCATTGGTCTCACTGGTACAAGGCACACATTGCCTGTAATGTACTGGTACATGGACTGATTGGGAGATATCAATATTTTATTCCTCCATAGTTAATATTGCTCGTTTTGTTTTCTTTTCTGACACTGTTGAAATGTCTCTCCAGAACTAAAAACTTTGTTATTTCTTTAATTCAGCAAACGTGTCTTATTTGCAAAGACAAAGACAGATTTCATTTGACTCAGTCCGGCCACTGGCACCGGCGCGGGATAAAGGTTTAGAAGAGGGATCTAGTACTGATCATGGACATGATTCAAGTCTCCCACTATTTCATTCAAGTGTTATAGCTGCTGCTACAAATAATTTTGCTCTGGCAAATAAACTCGGGGAAGGTGGATTTGGCACAGTTTTCAAGGTATTGTCAAACTAAGTATTTTCATGAAAACCAACAAAAATTTAATGTTTATAATCAAAGGTCCTTTGTTGTAAATTAAACCATCTATTCTTGAAAAACTATGATTCTTGGTAGTGTATAATACGAACTTTTTTTGTAATATTTCCTGAAAAAAGGATGGTTTTTTTTAATGGTGGAACTGGTATTGTACCAATTATTGTCAATTTTTTTTAATAAATAAAAATAAAAGGGGCTTTCTAGCAATTTGTCCTCATAAATTATATATTTGCTAAAACAGGGGGAGTTGGAAGGAGGAGAAATAGTAGCAGTAAAAAGACTAGCAAAATTCTCGACACAAGGTACTGACGAGTTCAAAAATGAAGTAATTTTAATCGCAAAACTTCAACACGTTAATTTGGTGAGATTGTTGGGGTGCTGTATTGAAGGAGAAGAAAGGATGTTAGTTTATGAATTCATGGAGAACAAAAGCTTGGATACATTTATCTTCAGTAAGTTTTTCTTATACCCTCCAAAAAAATATAATTTGCAAACATGTGCATTTTTTTTACATACCATTTCTTATATATACTGTACAAACAAACAGTAAAGAGTGCCCCTGACACTGGGACTGGTAAAGCATTTTTTTGTACTTAAAAGCCCTCAGCAATTTAAAAATTATCTAAGTTTAGTGTGGTTTATATTAGTGTAACTTTTTTGTTTGCGGGTTACAAATATTTGGGTTTTTTTCCTGTTTTGATATTATAATATTTAATCAAAATTTCAAACAGATAAAGAAAAATCTTCTCAATTGAATTGGCACAAGCGGTTTGAGATAATAAAAGGGATTGCTCGAGGGGTTCTTTATCTCCATGAGGACTCGAGATTGAGAGTCATTCATAGAGATTTGAAAGCCAGCAATGTGTTACTCGATGAAAATATGAACCCTAAAATATCCGATTTTGGTGTCGCAAGAATATTCGGTGGAGACGAGAAAAAATCATATACAAACCGGGTTGTTGGCACATAGTAAGTATAATATTCTTTTTAGTTAGTTAAAATTCAGAGGTTTCGATGCATGTTCGACATGGAAGTTTTCATATATTTTGAAAATTGTTTACTGATAAGTGAGCATATTGCAGTGGGTATATGTCACCAGAGTATGCAATGGATGGTGTTTTTTCAGTAAAGTCCGATGTTTTCAGCTTTGGCGTTTTACTCCTAGAGGTTATTAGTGGAAAGAAAAATCGGGGAATTTTTAGTGTAGAGCCCTTGCTAAATCTCCTTAGCTATGTAAGCTATTACTTCTCATTTTATCACTTTTTTCTGTTCACTAATAATACAAGTTTAATTATTATTTTGAATACAATTTTCCAGTCTTGGACCTTATGGAAAGATGGCAAGGCATTAGAACTACTGGACAGCTCCATTTCTGGAAGCTCGAACGACAATTTACAGATCATCAGATGCGTCCAGGTGGGCCTTCTATGTGTTCAAGACAGACCAGAGGATAGGCCCCACATGTCAGAGGCTATACTGATGCTAAACAGCCCGAATGCTTATATACCGCAACCAAAACAGCCAGGTTATTTTAGTGACAGAGTTGTTAGCGACATGGAATCATCGTCGAGTTGCACAGTTTTTGATACAACGGTTACTATTGTAGAACCAAGATAGCTTGTGTTTTCTGTATTTTGATATTTTCTTCTTCTTTGATTTTGTATAGAAATTTTGTCTCTACAGATAGAAAGTTCTCTTATGAAAATACAGCAGACAAATGATCTGGTAAATTAGAAATTATAGAATTCTGAAGGTATAATCGTGTAATGTGCTAAATTAAAAATTAGTATCTCTCTTGCTGCTTCCCGCTTCCATTTGTGGTGTACCGCATGTACCTGAGTTGATCCCAACCGAGCGATTTTAGTTCTGGTATGATCTGTACAAACAATTTTGTTCTTACAGGTTTTTTTTTTTTTCTCTTTTTAAGTATACCATTTCAATGTCATTTTCTCAAATTACATAAACAAGATGGAAATGCAAATGATATTGTAATTAGGAATTATAGATTTCTGAAGGTATAATAGTGTAAATGTGCTAAATCATTTTAGTGCTATTAACTAAAATGCAATCTAAAATGCAATTTTTTTTTTTTTTATGAGAGATCGTAGATTCAAAATTCGAATAGAAATTCTTTATAAATATTTAAAGATAAAACATTTGCCTTCCATTTTTATTTAAAAAAATAATTAAATAATTATACATGAACTTTTACCTTAAATGGAGAATCGGTATCAAACTTTCCTAAAAAAAAAAATATCTGAGCAATCTACTAATCCATTCTGATCAAACCTAGAAAAAAGAATAACAAAATACTAATAGAATTTCTCTTCTATAAAGCAAAATCTTGAACAAAAATCTTTGGCGAGCTGAGTCCATGTCACCAAAGTAGGCCAATAACTTGTGCACTACTTTAAGCCACAAAACGGTCATACAAAGTGTGAACACCACAATTTCCAACTTCAGCTGCTCCAGATTTCTTGTGGTACGACGAAATGTGTTGCGGGTCGTGCTCCAATGATGACACAAATTAATTATCCGGGTTCGGTTCGACGGAGTCAAAAATTCGTGATTCAGAAATAATTCAGATATAATTCGGAAAAAATTCGGTCCCACAAGAAAGCAAAAGAAAAAAACTCCAAAATCTCAGGTAAGAAGTATGAACTGAAATTACTCAATTAAAAATTTGATTTAATTGAAAATGGTGCCACGTGGTGGGTCCTGCACGGACTACCGAGCAACACATTTACACAAAGCCACGGATTTTTCAAATAAAATGCGAATAATTCGTAAAAAATCGTTTTATTCGCGTTTTATTCACGAATAAATCAGTAAAAAATCGGTCAACTGTTTTATTCGATGTTCGGTTCGGAAACCTCCAAAAAAAGTTTTATTCGTGTTTATTCACGACTAAAACACGAATCCTGTTACTATAATGATGACATGCTTATATATATGTATTTTCTTTTTTGAGAAGTTGGTATTAACAAGTCAAATGTCTTATATTCAGAGATTTTTATCTAGATTTCAAACAGGTGGCATTTTACACGGAGTCTATTTGTTTTTTACCAATAGATCAAAGATTGATTCTTAAATTTTAATTATATCTGTCTTCAATAAAATAAGTTAAGAGTTCACATATATTAATTTCTATCAATAAGTGGGCGGCCGGCCGATAGAGTGGAAAAAATATGCCGTGCCGTGACCAAGTTAATTTTTCACGTGTCGTGCCGTGCCGTGCCGTGACCAAAATGTCAAGGGGTGGTCACGGCACGCAAATGGTCACGCCATGTGAGTCACGCCGTGCCTAAACGTGCCGTGACCATATGTGACTCACATGACCATTTAATCATAATTTATGTTAGTTTATTCAAGATTCACCATTAAATCAATATTTAATGGTCCTAATTACACGTGACTCACGTGACTACGTGACGTGCCGTGCTGTGATTAAATATTTCACGTGCCGTGCCGTGCCAAAGTTTCAAAAGATGAGCACGGCACGCGAATGGTCACGGCACGGGACACGCGAGTCACGGCATGTAACTGACACGCGTGCCGTGTCATTCCGTGCCGTAACCGTGCCGTTCCGTGACGGAACCGGCTCCACCGTGCCATTTTTCCCACTCTACCGGCCGGTGTTTGAGCACTATGGAAAGAGCAGAATATGAGGCTCTTCACAAATAAACATAGGCTTGTGCATCACATTATAGATGAAGCGGTAATAGACACCTTGCACTGGATCAACGATGGTTAACTAGGGTGAGCTACCAGCACAAACAGTGACAAATTAATTAGAAATGGTCTAGTTGTTTAGACTATGTAATTTGTAATTATATTTATAGAGATAGTTTGTGCTAGTATGTAATCTACTGTAATTTTTATTGTAACTCTTGTAACTTTTGATCTTTTTATCATCAATAATATAATTGTTGACGGTTCTCCGCCAACCTTTAAATAAAAAAAAAGACCGCCCGCCACTCGGGCCCTACTCACTCAAGGTTGTCACATGAGGAAAACGAAGGCCGTAAATGTCTAGTATTATACATTATGTACATATCATTAATATTGCGACTTCAATTTCCTTGAACAACCAAGCCTGATTTCCATGTGATATATATAGATATCTACATAGAAAATCTTAAATAAGTCTACTAATTATATATTTTTTTAAATGTTACATTACTTCTGTAAATAAGAAAAAAAAAGTAGAATTATAGATTTCTATAGAAGTTATAGTAAAAATAACTTGAAAAAGTGTAAAAAATAACTCCATTACTTGAGTATATACATTATATATATTAAAAGGTTTATATTCACTATATTTGTGTCTCAAAATTAATTTATTAGAGATTTCAAAGTACAATACCAATTATATATGAGATGTAAATATGTGATATTTCAGCTCCCATGTATGAAGAACTGTCCAAATTAGAGTTTGAACTTATGATTTTATGATTTTCTAGCATTTTGCCACACAAATAAAATATGTGGTGTACACATAGACATTAAATTTTTTGTTTTTGTTTTGGAAAACAACCACGTAAATTGTGAAATAAGTACAATTTTATTTGTGAATATCATCGCTCTAAAGTCTCTAATTTGTGATCATTCGATCTTTTCCCAAGTCTTAATCTTAAACTTAATATTATTGATTATTTGATTTGAGTATAAGTACGTATATAATTTTCAATCTCTCTATGAATATTACTACTATATTTTTTTAATATTAATTTCAAATAGAGAACACATACTTATTTAAAACTATTTATTATTATTATTATTATTATTATTATTATTATTATTATTATTATAAAATACAAATTAATTATATGAAATTCGTTCTTCATGAAATAGAACATTTTCTATAAAATAAATTAAACCATACAAAATAAAATATGAATAAAAATGAATCAAACATTTGATTATTTTCGAATATGTTATACAATTTTTTTATTTCTAAATTAGATTATTATTAATTTTAAATAATCACACTATAAACATTCAAAGGCTGTTCGATTAATCCTTTTCGAAATTTAACTATTATGAATGAAATTAACAATTTGGAGGTTAATTATCTCGGATTAAAACATTAGGAGGATAATTGTTAACAATAAAAGTTCGGGATTGCTTTTGTCACATGTAAAATTCTTAGAAAATCTTGCCGACATTTTTATTAATATCCAAAATTAATTACAAATTAATAAATATACCCAAAATGCGCCGGTTTTTCAAAAAATGTCCAAACCGGTCATTTTGTGGCCGGTTTCCTCTCCCCCAGAAACCGGCCACAAAATGACCGGTTTCCTCCTCTCTTTTTTTTTTAGAGACACAATGAAGAGCAAGATAATGAAATCTAACACTGAAAATTCGAATTTTTTGTTTAAATTATTTATTAGATTACTTCTTTTAATTTATAATGAAATCTAACACTGTCAAATATAACATGTATCTATGTGATTAAAATGACATCTCTTGTCTATGGTCTGTAAAACTTAACCATCTTTTAATCCACATACTAACCTTGTAGCGGTTAATTAGTATTCCTGCTAATTACCTCGATTAGAGACTCTTAAGAGTATATATCATCTATATTATGAAGTTTCACAATTCCAGTCATTAACTCGAAATGATTCATAAATGCAATAATACTCAAGGCAACAAAATAACATTTTATTAATCATCCAATTCATGAACAAAGCTTATATGATAAATTTTATCGTATTATTGACTTCTAGATTATTACATGCTAACACTAGAGCCCATCCAGTACGGAAATGGTGATGAGAGGAGCATGCGTCAAGCCGGAGATCGAGGTGAAGTTTTAGCCGGAGATCGAGGTGAGACGAGCGGAGGAGGCGGAGAGGATCCAACTAAGAGATCGAGCGGAGGAGGCGGAGAGGTTTTTTTTCTTTCAGAAGAAGATCGAACTGGGAGAGAAAGGAGAGAAAGCTAGCCCAATTGGGAGATGGAACTGGGAGAGAAATGAGAGATTTATTTTATTTTATTTCTATTTATTGACTTTGACCGTTAGGGAGACAGTTAGAGGACCAAACAGAGAGGGACAAAATTATTTCTCTATTTATTAATTTGTAATTAACTTTGGATATAATAAAAATGTCGGAAAATCTTATGGCATTTACTTCGTTGTATTAATTAAACTTATTCGGATTCGACCGTTCCAGAGTCAAAAGCCGCAAGACCAGGTTGCACGTGGCTTACAGATCTTCTGTGGCATGAAAATGCATGCAGCAACTCATCCAGTGAGATTTTCCTGTGTACTGAATTTATTTAGTACCGTGTTGTATTAATGTTGTGTCGTGCTTAGTCGTGTATATTAGATGTGTCGGTTTTGTCAGTGTTAACACTTAGTGGGTGCCGGTATGATATATTGTTTGATTTAATTAAGCATAAACACTACAACAAAAAAAGAGTTTCAGCGACCGATATGATATATTGTTTTGTCAGTGTAGTGAAAGAACATTATATAAGTGAAAATGCGCTTAGATGCTAACGTGTCCACTGAGTTCGAATTTCATTGGATACATATTTTGTGTGGATTTTTATATTATGGTTTGTATGACAGGGTCATTGTAACTTGTAAGCCTCTGTAGTGTGTTCCAATGTACTGTGATTGTATCCTTAATTATATGTGTTATGTTTAATTAAATCTTCTACCTCTGTACACAACACGAGGTCAAATATAATATGGCATGAATATATAACACATGTAGACATGACACATGCAAATAAGTTCTCATGTTGTATTGTGTTATACCAATAGTTACACGTGCAGTGTTGTATTCGAGTCGTGTCGTATTATGTCAAGTCATATCTCCATTCCATTATTAAGCACGTTGGATGTCTAATCCGCCAACGGCTACGATTGAAAGATGAATTTTCGGATTGAATATCAGCCTTCCAATCAAATAATCTGTCTTTCTTTGATTAAACACATTTCTTTTATGTGTAGAAGTCTAAATTTAGTTAAAATTATACCCGCCACACGTATTGACACGCGTACTTGCACACATAATGCTGTGGCTAGAATTAAAATGTTTGTCGCTGATCTAAAAGAACAGAACGGACAACGGAGAAATTGAAATCAGCGCTCCGTTAGCCTAGGGTTTCCTCCCATTTCCATCCCGTCTCTCTCTGTTGGAAATCAAGGAGATTTCTTCTCTCCTCTTCGCCGCTCTCACCCGCCTCTTCCGCCTCTCTTTCTCCTCTTCCGTCGCTCTCATATGCTCTCTCGCTCGATCACTCTTCTCCTTGGGAACCCTAAATCGAAGAACCTCTCTCTTCCACCCTTTGCTCTATCAGCGCCAGACCCTATCCTCTCTGTCGCCCCCTCTCTTCCGAAGAAGGTAAGTGCCTTTTTTTTATTTTTCATTTTTTTTATTTTTACTTGTTTAATGTTGATCTCTCTTCGAAGCAGGGATCAATTAGGCTATAGTACTGAATAGGACCTTTGAAATGGAGTTAGTTTTATCCTTTGAAATGCTTTATCACAAGAATTTTATTGTTGGAGTTCCCAAAATTGAGAAGTGGTACTTCTGGACCCTTTTTTTTCATTTTTGCCTAATTGCAGCTTGCCTGTGATTTAGTGCGAAATTGACAAACTATCAATTTCTTACTTGTTTGATTTTTTATATATATACTTGAAAAAAAAGTTAGGTTTATGAAAGTTACTGAGTACTAATTTGCGGTCTTTAGAATATTATAGCTTGATAATTTTATTTTAGACTACAATATTTTCTTAAGGACATTATGAATACATGACAACTTGGCTAAATCCTAATTGCCATAGCATTTTTTTTTCTTAAATTTTCAGATGATTATACAAACGACCCTTACTGTGAGCCCCATTATGAAGCCAAAGCGGCACCCAGAAAGAGTTACTCCATTTCGACCGGTTCAAAAACCAAGACACACCAGCACGCATAATTTCTTTACCATCTAGGTCTCCTACCTTACACAAAGAACGAAGAATTATACCTCCTTATACCCCCAACAAACATGATTCATTATCTACAAGGGAATCCAATTCGAGCTTGGACCCTACATCAATCGGGGTCTCACCCGATGTCACTCCCGGTTGGCCCTTCTTAAGAAAAAAACCCACGCAAGAGAGGAAATTTGCTTCATTAGAAAAGTTGATTTGTCAGTTGTTCAATGGGCTATGTGTCTCCCTAGCCGATACACGGTCGTGTTTCTATCTCGCCAGAATTTTAATTTTGAGCATAAAATGGGCATGTTTGGGACCACTGTAACTGGTTTCTGTTCTGAATTGGACAAAAATGAAGTAAAGAAATTACCGCTGGAGTTGGTTTCATTACAAGAGAAGTATAAATCAATATTTACACTCCTCAGTTATAGTGAACTTCAACATATTACATCTAATTTCGCACCTTGTATGTTCTTTCTATCTCTATCTCTTTTAACAACGACACAAACAATCAAATTGGTCGTACCTTGGAAATGCAGCACATAATTGTCGCATGTAAAGATCAGTATTGTCATATTCCAATCTATACTGAGTGGAACCAGTTGAGCTCTAAACATAATATGTTTGTCGTGATTGTTCTTAATTGATATATTTGGATTTTCTTCTCTAATTTTGGTACTAATCTTTTTTTTTAAACCTTGGCAATCTGATTTCTATGAGTACTTGCCAAGAGGTAGTCTGGAAGAAATTCTGCATGGTGAGTCTTAAATTTTAATTGATACCTTTCAATTTATTATAATGTATGTCTTGAAACATGTTAGCTATCTTTTATGGGAAGGAATTATTTTTAAGTTGGCAGCTCCCTTTAATTTACATTTCATCCTTTTTGGCAAAGTGATTTTTATTTACTTGCGGTACTTATTATTTGTCAGGTGAAAAAGAACAAAAGGATACATTTGATTGGAATGAGATATATAAGGTTGAGCTAGGTGTAGCCAGTGCATTGAATTATCTGCATGGTCATGACAATCACCGACCTGTCATCCATAGGGATGTTAAATCCCAACTTCAAATATGACAAGCCATACAAGGTTACCTAGGTAATGTCATATCCTACACTCCGAGAGAAGCACCTGTAGATGAGATTAAGAAACAGTCGCTGGTATATGGGGTGAGTTTGGCAAAGGAGGGGATAGAAGAAGTATCATGTGGAGAACGGCTCGAGCAGCTGGTGGATTGGATGGAAGAACATAAAGTTGTTGGTAAATGCATTGAAACAGTAGAGGTTGGATTAGGAGCCCTGATTGTTTTGATTAATTCATTTTTGCCATTTCAGGTAGAATTGGATTTTCAGTTTGGTTCCCCTGTCATGGCATTGCCTTCGGTGAGGCCGGCCCGGCTTGTGTCTGGTTCCTTCACCGTTTTGAGGAGCCCGAAAAGTGATGGTCCGAGTTTAAGCCGGTCACAACAAAGAGTCTGAGTTGGTCCGAGGCTGAGTCTGAGTTTGGCACCAACAAGCCAGTTTAAGCTGGTCACAACAAAGAGTCTGAGTTTTGTGCTGGCACCAACAAGCCAGTTTTCATATTGGAGTTAGCAGTGCAAAGGTTGCTCAGGATAATTCAACTCTGTTGCAAGTTGTTATCTTTCATTCTTTGCCAAGGCTATTGTCCTTGATCTATTGAAATTAAAAGATTTTTATTCAATATGGAGACAATCTATATTTTGTCCAGCGAATGTTAGATACTTCATAATATAGATGGTTTACCTGGGTAATAATAATATGCAATATTGGTTTGATCGGGGTGATTATTGTTCTAATCTTTATTTTTTTTTTAATTTTTTGTCTTTCTTGTTGCTGGTCCTTTTGACTTTGGGCCAAAGCAAAGAAAAATTATTCTCATTTTCTGTCTTTATTTATAATTTGGATTTAGAACGGAACGAATCTATTTTAATATTATCTTTAAATATTATTGAATTATTATTTTTTTATTGATCTATTTTTTTATTAAAATATATCGTTTTATATGCTAATATTTTTTTTGTTCTCTTATAATATGTCTCCGTTGCAACGCGCGGGCACTATACTAGTAATATTTGGTCTATGTGTGGTGATGAGGCGGCTACTTACTGAACTGTTCACCCACCAGGGACCAGATAGAGGAAATATTTGATTTGGTTCAACGCTGACATTTTTGACTGATAATTGGAAATGGCTTGTGATTTTGGTATTAAAAAATCACATGCAATATGCAGTACCTAACTACCTATACATATTATTTATTAACTCTAAAAATAAAACGGGTTTTACTATTTTTCTTCCTTTTAAGTCAAAAAGTATACTACAAGGACTTGCCTCTCCCTGTATTCACAGTTTCACACACATCATGAACCAAAGTCACAGGGGGCGAGAGTAAGCGTTGGAAAAAGAGGATCAAGTCTTTGAAAATTTTCATTTTTATCCTTTTAAATTTTTTATTTTTATAAAAAAAATATTACTAGTAGCTCTCTCATAAAATAAAATTACATAAAATTTGTAATCTCAAACTTTTGAACAAAATTTAAGTATTATTCTATTTTTCATTGGTAAATACACTAATCACTATCCAATAGCATTATTTTATTACTCTTTTACCTACCATTTTTGTTGGAAAAACTAATAGACTAAACCTATAATACTAAATAAATAAAATAAAATAGAGATTAAACATGCAAACAATAAATCAGACTCAAATTTATCCCAACAATAGCGCAATGTAACTTGATATTTTTGTGTATAAATTTAATTCCAACACGCGTGCCGTGTCGTTCCGTGCTGTAACTATGCCTTTCCGTAACAAAGCCGGCTCCCCCGCGCCATTTTTTCCACTCTAGGAGTAATGATATTGACAGAGCTTCATACAACGCATAATTAAACGAAACAAAATAAAAAATATTTTATATATAACTGATGCGCTGCATGAAGTTAAATGAGCTCTGTCAATATCTTGACCAACTTAGCGGGGCTCTACAATTGTAAGCGTTGTATCACAGACCGTGCAGCAAGATGATTCTATATCACTAGTGACCCTATCACTAAAAGCAGCAGGCTGCTTTGGTTGCGGTACAACCGCATCCCGGCTGTTTAGCATCAACACAGCTGCTGACATGTGGGGCCTATCATCTGGTCTATCTTGTACACACAGGAGACCTATTTGAATACATCTCATGATCTCTTCCCTGTGGTGGTTTGAGTTTTCCAAAATGGAGGTGTCCAGTAGTTCCAAGGCTTTTCCATCCTTCCATAGTGTCCAAGCCTGAATTAATGCATCATTATATATTTTCAAACTTGCTATTAGAAAGTACAAATAAAGACAGAGTAGTTTTGGCTTCATGCAGCGCATAAATGATATGCAGTGTTGTTTTGAATCTATTGTATGTGCGCTGCATAAAGCCAAAACTGCAGCTGTCAATATCTTTACCAGAAATAAAGATAATACTTACATAATTAAGGAGGTTCAAAGAAGGCTCTACATCGAAAGTTCTTCGATTTTTCTTTCCACTAATAATCTCAAGGACTAAAACACCAAAACTGAAAACATCCGACTTTACTGAGAAAATGCCGTGCATCGCATACTCTGGAGCCATATAACCACTGCAAAATAGTTATTCATTATAAAGACCAACCTTCACTACAAGCACTAAAATGAATGAAACAAAATGAAAATGTAAAGGTAATTACACTTACTAGGTACCAACTACTCTATTGGTATGCGATTTCATTTCATCTGTGCTGAATATTCTGGCAAGACCAAAATCAGAGATTTTTGGGTTCATGTTTTCATCAAGCAGTACATTACTGGCTTTCAGATCTCTATGAATAATTCTCAATCTAGAATCTTGGTGGAGATAAAGAACTCCCCTTGCAATCCCTTTTATTATCCCAAACCGCTTCTGCCAATCTAATCGACAAGATTTTGCTTTATCTGTTCCATCAAGAATTTATCATTCATAAAAAGCAACATAAATTTGGGTATAGGATTTATACCAATTATAAACTCAGTTTTGTAAGTGTCTGTGTCTATAAAATGAATTAAAGAAAAAGAAAAAAAATTACCAAAGATAAAAGTATCCAAGCTTTTATTCTCCATGTATTCATAAATGAGCATCATTTCTTCACCTTCAACACAGCACCCCAACAAACGCACCAAATTGATGTGTTGAAGTTTTGCAATTAAAATAACTTCATTTTTGAATTCATCAAGGCCTTGTGTTGATAAGTTCCCAAGCCTTTTTACGGCTATTTCCTCTCCTCCTTCCAATTCCCCCTATTATTTCAAAATATAACAATTCAGAGATGATATATATGTTTGTACACCCTTTTGTGATTTATGCAAACATTCATGCTGTAATTTCCTTGTTAAAAGTATTCTAACTCTAGGGGTTTAGTTTTCAAGGAAAGATCCAAACTATAATTGAAAGAAAAAAATAAAGAAAAATAAATAAACTTTAATGAAAAAACTACAGAGTACCTTGAAAACTGTACCAAAGCCACCTTCACCAAGCTTTTGTGATGGAGAAAAGTTATATGTAGCAGCTGATATGATACTTGCATCGTACATTGGGAGACTCGAAAGATTTCCTTTGCTTCTAGATCCCTCATTTATAACTTGACCTCGATCCAGTGCCAATGACCGTATCGATTCCATTGAGGTTTGTCTGTGTCCTGGCCAATCAGCAAAAGTTTCTCAATCAGAATAAAAGGTTGCTTTGTGAAATATGTTATTCAGGGAAACTTATGAAACAGCTTAGCATAGGTGGTCCTTATCTTATTTGTTTGTTTCATTGATTTATAGGCATATTTATTTTGGTTTGTAATATGAATTAAGTTAGATGAGAGATAATACAGAGGAAACCTGTATGCAAGGCTACCTGGACTGGCATTGTGCTTAAAAATTCTGTCAGTATTTGTACATACTGGTAACAATTCTGACTGGTACACGAAATCTGAGATAAGATCTGTGACTAACTAGACTAGGTGATTTATCTATGTAGTTGGCAGCAAGTACTAACACTATGCCTAATTGTTTAATTGGACTGACTGGTACACTTAATATGAGACAGAAATTTTGGAACTATGTACCAGTAACTGTAACTGTATTGCTTTGGTCCACTATTGATATTTCCAATTATTTGATAAACTTACTGGATTTTTTCCTTAGAATTCTTTGAATAATAAAGTATCCAAAAGAGGTCAAAATTAGAAAACCCAAAATGACACATATCACAACTATGGCTACATTCTTCGCTTTCTTCTTCTCAGTTGTGTTGCTTGCATCTATTTCAAGAGAAGAAAAAGAATATTAAATAAAAAATATGGTTGCAGCTATTTCAACAATTTCTCTCAAGACCCCTTTTCTAATAAATAAAGCTCAATAAAAGAAATCAAGAAGGGAAAACATTTAATACCAGGTATTTCTGAACCCGCAACACGGTAATACAAAGTCTGGCCACCACCACCAAATTGTCTCATATCAACCAAATCACCCATCCACATCATACAGCCACTTCCCCCATTTAATACATCCGAATTTGAATAGCCGGTACACGAGCAATTCATCAAACACCTTTCCTTGCACTCCTCCAATCCTATTGAACTATCAAAGGTCACGTTTGTTGTTTCCGGCAATTTCACGTTGCTAATGCTTATAAACCCATCACTTGTGCAGTTCAACCCAATCCGTCTACTGCACCCGGCTGATGTGTCATGTAGCTGCCATAGTGTCTCGGATTCTGGTTCAAATCCAGTCAGGCATGAACAATCTGGAACATTTGACGAATTTACATTACACACACCATATGGCCCACATTGTGCGTAATTGTCACATTGGTCCCGGGGAAGTGACCAATAGAGGGTCCAGCCTGACCCGTCTGACACGTACCTTTGGAGATAAGACTGATTTAGCACAAGCCGCGATATTACCGAGGTATCATTAACATAAAATGTGTAATATGTTTCATTTGAGTTTGAAACAAACACAAAAGTTAACGTACTATCTGTTTCCATTTCAGGTTCGCCACTGAATTGACGGCCATTCCATGGTCCAGTCCGGTAGACTCGTTTTGATCCATCCCAAATGAAGTACTCCGGAAAACCAGCTGAATCCAGTTTAACTGTATAATTACCAGAAGCAGGATTATCTGAGGTAACCCAACTAGTTAGATTATGGGTTTGACCCTTTACTGTGCCAATTTTCAAACCCGCTAACACTGTATTGGTCGGATAGTCAAAACTTTGCCATGCTATATTTCCTGTGTTATTCTCCATTAACACCAAATTACCAGTATCCAGTAAATGTGCAACAGGGCTAACCATGTCGAATGAACTGGTAGACCAAAAGACCTTGGCAGAGCTGGTTTGGAGCTGTAAATTTGACCCATTAGTGCTGATAGATAAAACACCAGTTGAATCAGGAATTGGATTATCTCTATTTGCAACCCACACAATTGTTTGTTGTGTGATTTGTGTGTACCAGATGCCTAAGTACCGATAATTCAAGTTACCAGAGGTGAAGAAACCAAGAGTGAAGACCCCACCAGATGATACTAAGGTATCTCCATATGTCAGAGGAGCATCTATGGTTATAGAATCTCTACATGTACAGAAAGAGAAGAGAAAGAAGCAGGTTAGATAAACAGGTAGCAGATTAAAAGATGGCTGTTTCTTCATGACTCCAAAAAGGTTGTACACTTGGCAAGCAATTAATGTTTATAGACTGGACATGAAACAAATAGAAATATAGGTTTTTTTCAGGAACATGGAACCAAATTAAATTAAGTTTGGGTGCCAATAGCAAAATGTCATATCTTGTATTATGTATAGTGAGAATTGTTTGAACTTTCAACTTTCAAGTTCAATTTTAGGGAAGTTTATCAGCCAACTTTTGACTTTGTACCAAGTCCATGCTTCTAGAAGATATTATAATTACTCCCTCGTATCATGTTTTTGATTTCACATTTGTTGGCAACTCTTATTTTGGACACTTTTTAAGTGCTCCACTATATGTGGGTCCCATAGTAGTAGATTAATTTGGACTCTTACTTTTTGCTCATAGACTGGAAAATAAAAGCTCGTATGAGGGTCCCATAGTAGTAGATTAATTTGAACGGAATTAATCAATCACCACCCAAATTTATAGAATTCCAAAGTTCCCAAATTCAGGTTGCGCACCAAACCGCGCACCCTGAGGAGGGCTAACAGCGTATGTAATTGAGCCGACATTTTTACTAATATTCAAAGTTTAATAGAAATTAATTAATATAGTCAGATCGGCTGAATATTTATAAAAATATCCATACCGGCTATTTTTTTATCGGTATTCAATTTAATTCAGTATTAATAAAAAAAATGGCAGGTACCCAAATTTCTTTTTTTGCAACAGTATCGGCCATTTCTGGCCGGTACTTAATTTTTTTTTTTTTAAGATGGGCATAGCATAGTTGGCTAGAAGAAAAAGGCGTAGGAAACTCGAATTGAAGTCGTTTTTTTTAACAGTGTCGTATGACACTAAAGTTTATTGTTCACATGCGGCTAGTGAATTTAATTTGACAATAACCAGCATTCTAAAATTGAGTACCAATGCTTTAGAATTCGTATCCTCAATCTGCATTAACTCAAAAGAAAATCTTTTGAGTTAATGCATCTGAACCATCAGATCCATTTTAAAATCCGTGCAAATTAGATCCGCACTAATATTAAAGGGACTCTCTGTTAAAATCAGATAGTCGAATTGGCTCTGTTTAATATCAGACGGCCGAGATGCATTAACTCAAAAGATTTCCTTTTGAGTTAATGCAGAGGATACGTGTTCAATGCTTTATGCACGGCCTAACAACGGCAGAAGTGCATCGATGTTTCATTGCAAAAACATCAGCGACGCACTGATGATTTTTAGCACTACATTGCTTAATTGTCAATGCTAAGTCTAATAAAACATCAACGACGCACCGATATTTTTTTAGCACTACCCGGCTAATAGAACATCAATGTTTCATTGCAAAAACATCGACGATGTACTGATACATGCAACCAATGTAACACACGCATCCAACCAAATGCATTTGTTTGATCTTAGCAAAACCGAGTGCAAATTTCAATCTGAGTTTCCTACGACCTTTTCTTCTAGCCAACTATGCTATGCCCATCCTAAAAAAAAAAAATTAAGTACCGGCCAGAAAATAGCTGGTACTGTTGCAAAAAAAAAAAAAAAAATTTTGGTATCGGCTATTTTTCGGTCGGTACTGAATTAAATTGAATACCGGCTAAAAATTAGCCAGGTATTTTTATAACTTCCAAGCAGATATGAGTATATTAATTAATTTTTATTAAACTTTGGATATTAATAAAAATGTCGGGTAAATTGAGGGTTGACAAAGTCGAATTTTGAAGAAAAGTAAGAGAAAAAGGCATTGGGCCTCTGTGATTTGTCGATACTATAGGCCCAGAATAAGAAGGAAAGTAATTAAGAAATTTTGAAGAGAAAATTGGGTTTCTGTTATGAACGGAAAATAATAATTTGTTAAAAGAAACTAGGAAATTTATGGGATCGTAATAAATAAGTTTTAAATGATAAAGAAAAGATGGATAATAATGAGATGTTCGGCCAGATTTAATTGTGAGTTTCTTGGGTATTTAACGCCGTCATCCGAATAATCCGAACAAATTAAAAGAAACCAATAAGTACTGTGAACTAACATTGTAAATATTTTCTCATTATTTAATACAAAACTTCGATATTACGAATTTTCGCCTTATAAAATTTATAATATTATATTTACCCTTGTAAATTCCAACAACTTACCACTTTACCCAATTAATTGATTTTTTTTTCTATTAAAACTCATTATAAATTTATAAAAAAAAACTTATTTATAAATTCGAGGTTTTTGATAGCAGTTTCTATAACTGAAATCTGATACCGAGTATTCTGAAAATAAATTAACCAAAAGAAAAGCACAATGAATGACCATACAAATAATTAAGTACTAGGCATATATATAAGAATAACTATGAATGCAAAAACAGCTGCTATAATAATTGAAAGGACAATTAAGTAGACTTCTAGTCAACTGAGTCAAAGTCGTGTAAGGAGTCCTAATCTGATCTGATCTGATCCAATCTGATCTAATCTAATTTGTCCTTTCATAGAGGATAGATAGTGACTTTGTAATTGCATGTGCCTCGTTTATTATGGGAAGTTATCCTCTGCCGAGTTGTATAAAACTCCGCAGGTGCGGAGCAAATGAACGGACCAGATTAACTCTCAGCCGCTTTGTGATCGGGTTAACGGAGGGGGCAGTATTATTGTGCTTTTAGATTCGTGCAAAGTTAAAACTAACGGACCACTAACGAATCAGATTAAAAGAACCGCAGTCTGCGGAGCTTTTAAGCTCCGCAGAGGATAATATTAATAAATGGGGCTTGAGTAGGGGTGCAAACGGATCGGATACGGATCGGATAGTGTTAAACTCATATTCGTATCTGTTTTTATTTTTCGGATATTGATGCGAATTTGATATTTGATGGATACATACGAATACGAATTGAATATCGGATATATGTAGATATACACATAAATATTTTCATAATTATATTAAACTATATGATATATATCTACTATTCGGATATGGATAATTAAAATTTAAAACTATATCCGTATCCGTATCCGTATCCGTACGGATAATCGGATAATCGGATATTGGATATCTATATCTAATTTTCAGATACGGATCCGGATACAGTCGGATATTATCCGATCCATTTGCACTCCTAGATAACTTTTACTCATTCTTTTTTTTCAAATTAATACAACGAAAATTAAATTTTGGCATTGTATAATACTAAATAGAAACTTCTGATTTATCGTATTATTCCGAACATCTTTTGTGTGAAAGGTTGCATGTTCGAAATTTAAATAATAAAAAGATTCTGTATAAATATTTGAATTTGAACACCATCATACCTATGCTGACATATCATTTATCTGTGTTAATTTACTTATTACTATTCAAACACATGTATTTGTCCAGTTCAAATTGTGAATCTAACAAAGTTCTTTTTTGGCGAGCCAACTGATCCTATTGTATATTTCAATGCCTTAGTCAAATTGTGAATCTAACAAATTTTTATATATCATTTCAATGCCTGCGTGCCTGTCTAATTTTGCACTAATCCTATTGTATATATATTTTTTTTAAAAAGGCTAGCGCCCATTTCATTACTGAAATTTAAATACAATTAAAAGGTTTATCCAGCAAGGCTGGTCCAAAAGCCTCCCACATGCGGTAAACTAAACAGTAGACAACCATAATCTAAACATAACAGTAAACATAACAGCAAACAGATAACCCAGATATGTGAGATGGCCAATCTCCAAAAAAACGCTAAAGTGGCCCTAACTAAGCCACATAACAATGGGCTGGGGATATAAGCTAGATACAAAACTGATTGTTGCTTCATCTTCATTCAGGTGCTGGAGCCTCTGGAGGTTGGTAGACTACAAGCTCTTGAGGCATATACTGAGCCAGGGGTATTGCATCTTCAATTACTGGAAGCCAATCTGTTACAGCAGTCTGGACCTTCTTCTTCAAATTGCCTATCCAAAACAGAGACATTGATTTAATTAGTAGTATTAGTTGCCTAGCAGACTGAATGTTACATTGATCAAAACAAATAGCATTTCTATGCTTCCAAACCACCCAGCATACTGCACTAAGCACAATTAAAAATCCAGTTCTGTGTATGGTAGGGAGCTGGACCGCAAAGTCCAGAATATCAGAAAATGAATACCACTGATGCATGATATCTTGAGTTTTACCCAACCAAAACCAAATTTGTTGCAATAATGGGCAGGTCAGGAATAGGTGAGTCACAGATTCAGAGTCAGGGCAGAAAACACAATTTGAGGGACCATTCCAACCTTTGACAACAAGATTATCTTTGGTAAGGATTTTATTATGTTGGGTCAACCACATAAAAATTCTAATTTTTGGAGGTACCGGTAATGTCCACCACATCAAGGGTAGAACTGGAAAATCCCATCGACAGTTTAGAAATTGATACATAGAGTGAGTAGTAAACTTCCCTAAGGCTTCCCATCGCCAATTTACTTTGTCATGTGTGTGAGTGAAAGAGGTAATACTAAGGATATGGAGGAGTGTCCCCCAATCCTGTAGATTAGCCCCTTCAAGTGTTTGTCTAAATTGCAATTGAGTCCCTTGTGAGTGAATGACTTCTGTTAATAAAATATTTTTGGAACTATACAATTGATACAGTTCAGGAAACCTAGTAGCTAAAGTGCAATCTAAGAACCAAATATCAGACGAGAACCTAACTTGAGAATTAGTGCCTGGATCATAAGTAACACTAAGAGAGCCTAAGGGTTCTAGTTGAATGACTTGAGACCAAAAAGGAGAAAAGTGAATGTGTGTATCCATCCTATTGTATATTTCAATAATATATACCAGTTCAAGCATATTTGACAACTATAATAATCGAGAAATTAATACTTATCACTATTAAACAATTCAAAGTTTTGTTATATGTTCTTAATAATTTATATATAACTGTTGAAGATAAAATATCAATTAGAGACCAATAACGTACATTGATAGCAGATCAATTACATTAATAGAAGATCATTTAATATTAATTAGCGGATATAGCAAATCTTGTAATAAGAAAATGTTTGAATGGTCCTTTAAATTCTATAGTCTATATATAGACATCGTGTAATTAAGAGATTAAAATCATATCATAAATCAATAAATTTGTATTAGTTGGTTAAAATATGTATATTAGCAACAATGACTTAACTTTGACAATTTAAGAGTACTTTCTTAAAATAAGTTAAAAGAAAATTTAAAAACAGAAAAAATAATTATTGACATGTTGTAATTTGTCTTGTAATTTGGTCGTGTAGTAATTTTAATGTTATAAAATATTTTTTGATATTTTGTTAAATGTATATTTGATTATGAATTTCCTGTAATTTAATGATTGGTAGATTACATGATAGTGACTCGCTACACATACGACAATATTGTACCCAACATGAAGATTCCCAAATCGTACTTACCAATTTACCATTCATTCTCCAACCGTCCATCTTCCCAACTACACACAAACACAATCAATCATCAATAGGGTAAAGAAATTAACCGAGCAGTTTTTGCGTCATGCAGCGCACTGAGTCATATTCAGCACGATATTTTGACTATATTGTCCGCTGTATGTATCAAAAATTGCTAAGTCCGCAGCGCAAATGTGTGAATGCACAAACCAACAAAGAGGAGGCAAGGAGATAAATTTCTTCTACAACTACAACAATTGTCGTCCAAGTAAAGAAAAATGAAAGAGACTGGTGAAGTTTTCATAGAAACATATATACAATTCATTTTACTGAGCAGAGACAGAGACAGAGACAGAGAAAGGGTGGTGTTTTGCACTTAGGCACCTTGCAATTTCCATAATTGCCTCCACCTAGCACAGACACAATTGTTGTTTGCATTTATTGATCCCTTAAAGGCTATGCTCCTATGTTACTTCCTCACATGATTAGTTAACCATATACTGTAGTAAGAGAAGTATAGCTTTGACTTTGTGAAGTTTTCCATATAAATTACAATTCATACCCCCACCCCAACCTCCAACTCCGCTGAACAGAGAGGGTGGCATTTTGCACTTAGGCACCTTGCAGCTTCCATAATTGTCTCCCGCGTAGAACAGACATGGTTGCTGTTTGCATTTATTGATCCCTTAAAGGCTATGCTTCTAAGTAACCTTCTCACATGATTAACAATGAATTAAGACCAATTTTTTCTTCCCACATGCTAGAGATGGGGTTAAAGATCGTGATGTATAGCTTTCTGTAAAGTAACATTTTTATAGTCCAGAGCACTAAGCATCCATAAAATCCATAAAATTCCAAAATAGATGACAAAATATATAAGAGGAGATTGATAAAAACAAAGAGGAGCTTCACTGGCAAAGTTCAAATTGGTAGCTTACAGTACTTTTGAAGCCATGAAAAAATGGTTACTTGCTCATCTACTTCCTTCTCTCATAACCTTATTCTCTCTCTCCTCTCTCTCTCTATCAAGAGACACCATAACCATAGACTCTCCTCTGGCATATCCAGATACCTTAGTTTCATCTCGCAGTGTATTCACACTAGGCTTTTTTACAGCTACCAACTCGAGTCGTTGGTACTTGGGCATCTGGTACACTAAAATTGCACCACAGACGGTTGTGTGGGTTGCGAATCGAGATGATCCGATGCCCGATTCGACCGGTGTTCTATCCGTCAACACTAATGCGTCGAATTTGCAACTCCAAACCCGCTCTGCCAAGGTCTTTTGGTCTGTAAGTGTAAATTCATCCAACATAGTTAGTCCTATTGCACAAATATTAAATACAGGAAATTTTGTATTGGTGGAGAAAAACACAAGCAACATAGCATGGCAAAGTTTCGACTACATGACTGATACTTTGTTACCGGGTATGAGATGCGGGTGGATAGCAGGTCGATATAATTTAATGAAAAGTTGGACTAGTTCAAATGATCCTTCAACGAGCAACCATTTTATAACCACAATGGTTCTGACCGGGTGGCCTGAATTCTTCATTTGGGATGGGTCGAATCGGGTCTACCGCACTGGGCCATGGAACGGGATCCAATTTAGCGGTGAACCCCAGATGAAAACAAATGGGCAGTTCACTTTTGAATATTTTTCAAACCAGTATGAAACATATTATACATTTTACATTAATGAGACTGCCTTCATGTCAAGACTTGTGCTGAACCAGTCTTTACTCCAAAGGTATGTGTCAGTCGGGTCGGGTTGGACCCTTTATTGGTCACTTCCTCGGGACCAGTGTGACATGTATGCACAATGTGGGCCCAATGGCATGTGTAATTCGGATTCTTTAAATTCACCGGACTGTACTTGCTTAACCGGGTTTGAACCCAAATCCGTGAAAAACTGGAATCTACATGACACAACAGCCGGGTGCATTAGACGGGTCGGGTTGAATTGTACTGGTGACGGGTTCATAACCGTTAATGATGTGAAGTTGCCTGACTCAACAAATGTGACTGTATATAGTACAATTGGATTGACTGAATGCAGGAAAATGTGTTTGATGAATTGCTCGTGTACCGCATACTCAAATTCAAACGTGTCGAATGGGGGCAGTGGGTGTGCTATGTGGACCGGTGATTTGGTTGATATGAGAAAGTTTAATGGTGGCGGTTGGACTCTCTATTATCGGGTTGCGGCTTCTGAGATACCTGGTAAGCATCCCTCCTTTCTATTATCGGGTTGCAGGTTCTGAGATACCAATATATAGGTATCAGACTATTATTTTATCGGGTTGCGGGTTACAGGTCATCGAAAGATGATGCTGTTATGATTTTCTCGGGGAAAAAATAGGGACCGAATAAAAGAAGTTTTATGTTTTCTGGTACAGCACTCACTGGGCTTTGCTTATTTCTGATACAGCTACAAACACTGCAACTCCAAAGAAGAATACTTCTGATACAGCTCTAATTGTATTATGTGTGATCTTGGGTTTGCTAATGCTGGCATTTGCTGCATACATTGTTCAGAAAATGGTGACAAAAAATCATGGTATGTTTCTCCATTTTTTGAATTTTCAGTAGTATATTGAACTTGAATAAATAAATTAGATTAATTACTCACTGTTGCCCATATTATAGTTCTCCTCGTATTAGTATTTTTCGAGTAGTACTCATACGAGTGAGGCTACGCTACTATGCATAGTACGAATTGGTCCGTACTATGTATCAATATCTCCTTTTTTGAAGTCCAAACAGTCATCTAAACCGTTCAACGTGATCTCTATATGAAAATGTACTTGTAGATCAAATTTTACAATTTTTTTTTTTACAATTTTTCCACTATATTTTTAGATAGGTATAAAATCCCTACTTTCGAAGGGTCTAAGATTTTAGATCAAGTGATTTTCTACCTATCTAAAAAAATAGTAAAAAATTTTAAAAAATGCAAAATTTAGTTTGAAATTACATTTTCATATGGAGATCATATTGAACAGTTCAATCGACTATTTGAACTTTGATAACGAAAATTTGGATCCATATTACAGACCAATCCGCGCTATACGTAGTACCATAGCCTCACTCGTACTCGTATTACTATTTCTTTGTCATTACTTACTATAAGTTTTATATTATTTAGAAAACTCTTCACATTCACAAAGACTGAGACAAACATCAGAAGAATTGGCACGGCCATTTGCAACAGCTGGTACTAAAGTTCTCGAAGAAAGCTCTAGTAGAGGAAAGGTTTCGAGTCTCCCA
The DNA here is from genome assembly GCA_028015225.1 of Carex myosuroides. Taxonomy (NCBI): domain Eukaryota; kingdom Viridiplantae; phylum Streptophyta; class Magnoliopsida; order Poales; family Cyperaceae; genus Carex; species Carex myosuroides. Next base: position 13,550,450 of record CM051491.1, on the reverse strand, counting down.
ATATTTGATGCTAGTGTTATATTGGCGGCTACTAACAACTTTGCTCTTTCAAATAAACTCGGTGAAGGCGGCTTTGGCACAGTGTACAAAGTAATTTTCCAATTTTCCCTTCCTATTGTTTCTTTCAATAAGTTATATCGTTAGTAAATGGTTCATTTATGTACTTCTGACGCATACATAAGCGTATATCTAAATGTCATTGTGTATGGATCAAAATAAGAGAAATGACCATTTGCCTTCAGAAACTGACTAATTAGAACACTGACATTTTTCTTAAATAGGCTACATATTTTTTAACTTTATAATAAAGAGTAAAATAACTACTTCATAAATTTAAAAATAAATTTTAAAAGAAAAGGCAATAAAATGGGTATATTTGTGAGTTTTATAAATTTAGAAAGATAAATATGATATTATGAATTTCAAAGGGGGGATACGTAATTTTGAAGTTTTTGAGGGGTATTCATGAAATTTTTCCTAGAAAGTAAATCATAAATTAGCATTAAACTATTTCAAATGCTGTTTAAAATTTTGGTAAGATGCTACCAGTACCATTACTTACCATCATGGTTTGTACCTCTACTCGCTATCACGAAGAATGCAATAAACTGGATTAGCATTGCCAAATCACCTTTTTGTCTAGGTACAAACCATCTATTTATTTAATAGAGCAGTTTAATATGTCCTTAAATGGTTATATTCTATAAAACAGGGGGAACTGAATGGAGGGGAGAGAATAGCGGTTAAAAGGCTAGCAAATTTCTCGACACAAGGGCTCGACGAATTAAAAAATGAAGTCCTTTTGATTGCAGAGCTTCAACACATTAATTTGGTTTGTTTGTTGGGGTACTGCATTGAAGGAGAAGAGCTGATGCTAATTTATGAATACATGGAAAATAGAAGCTTGGATACCATTCTCTTTGGTAAGTTCTTTACCAGTAGAAATTACACAAAGTTGATTCACAGATGGCAGTATCAGAAATGTCATAAATTCTAATAACATAGTAGTGAAGATAAGCATACTTACAAAGGTCTTGACTCTTGACAGTTTCATTCTCAATTTTTTCTTGTTTTTATTGATCAGAATTTGAATTTATTCCTTAATTCAATAATACAGATAAAGCAAATGCTTCTCAATTGGACTGGCAGAAGCGGTTTGAAATAATAAAGGGGGTTGCCCGGGGGATTCTTTATCTCCACCAAGACTCCAGATTGAGAATTATTCATAGAGATTTGAAAGCCAGCAATGTATTACTGGACAAAAATATGAATCCTAAAATCTCTGATTTTGGTCTTGCCAGAATATTTTGTGCAGATGATAAGAAATGGCAAACAAATAGGGTTGTTGGTACATAGTAAGTGTAATCATACTTTCTTACTTGTTATATACATCTTATCTGTAGATAAATTAAAAAAAAAATGTTCTTAATTTATAAAGCTTGAAAATTTTGGGGTTAATTTCAGAAATTTGTGTTATAAATGGCTACAATGCAGTGGATATATGTCTCCGGAGTATGCAATGGATGGTATTTTTTCAGTGAAGTCCGACGTTTTCAGTTACGGTGTTTTAGTCATCGAGATTGTTAGCGGAAAGAAAAGCCGCGGGATATTCGGTACCGAATCCATGTTAAACCTCCTCAGTTATGTAAGTATTTTTTTTCAATTTTTTTTCTTAAATTAGCATTTTTTGATGAATTTGAAAAAAAAAGGTACCATTGAGAATAAAGAAGATTTTTGTAAAAAAGCAGTTAGAGTTATATTAGGAAGATTAATAGCAACACAATAACGGTAACAAGGAGGAGTAGTTTATAAATAGAGGAGAATTGAGTATGTAAGAATATAATAAATGCAATAAAGCAATTTTTCTTATTCTCTTAAAATTCAATAAGTACCAATATTTTCAGGCATGGAATTTATGGAAAGATGGGAAGGCCTTGGAGCTGTTAGATACCTCCATTTTTGGGAATTCAAACAATAACTCAGAGATCATGAGATGCATCCATGTAGGGCTTCTATGTGTGCAAGATAGACCAACTGATAGGCCCCACATGTCAGAAGTTATATTAATGCTAAACAGCCCCGATGCACATTTACCGCAACCGAAACAGCCCGGTTATTTCATCAATAGCGTTGTGGCTCACATGGAAGTTCCGGGTTACGTGGAATCATCGTCAAGTTGTACTGTACACGATACAACTATTACAATTGTAGAGCCGCGCTGATAAATAACCTATATATTTTGCTTACCCTGTTTTAATTTGCTGTCTGTCAGTAAAGGAATAGTATTTCTCGAATCTAATTAGTTTGATCTTTGCACAAGGCAAACGCATTGTAGTAGAGTTTAAATGATTGTATGACGAGAATTTTAAGTTTCTACTACAGTATTTTTTGTATAAGTTATCAAACCAGCTTCTACCATCTTATCATTTCTGTACAGCTGAGATTGAAACGTAAAATGCGTAATGTATGACAGCTGAGATTAGAACCCAAGTTTTAAAGACCACAAAATAAAATTCTAACTATTAGTCTACAAGCACACATTTAGTGGTTTATGAAGTGATTGAACTATATAAAAAAAAAACTTTAAAGAACATAATATTCAATTAAATTTCAACATACTTAATTAAAAATTTTAAAACCATTAGAGTGACTAAGCACCCTTTGGCCTATATGAAGATCTGCCCCTGGCTGGCGCTCCTGCTAAGTGATATTATCAAGTGCCAGACAGGCAACCTGAATACATCGTCAAAACCATTATCAGTCATACCAGTATAGGTTATCAGTCAAACCTGAATACATCGCCATACAGGTTGTCTATTTTTCTGGTACCAGCCAGTCAGGTCAGTTATTTGCATTTTAAATCCCAGCACATATTCAGCACATACTATAACCTCAGTGATTTCAAGAACAACAGTGAGTTCAGTGTCTCAGCAATTTATAGCCTCTATAACTAATTGCTCAGTTTCATTCTAATTACTAGCAATAAGAAATTGATTTAAGAAAGTTTAATAGCACCAGTTATTATTCTGACCGGTCTGGCCCGCCTGTCATTATTTATTTTGGGTCAGAATCAAGAAATTCAGATGGTAAAAAATATCTATTAAAATAAATTCAATTAAAATTGTATTATTCATATTTATGATATTATCGTTGTTAAGCATATTTCATCATTATCTTCAGCACGAAATTGTTATCAAAATAATTTAAAACTGTCATTCCTTATAATATAACTATAGAAACGAAACTATCAATAAATAGGTAATAACAATTAATTATTTTTTAATTTAGAATAATTATATTCATCCCCGCACTCTTGTCCCGACAGTTACAGTAGAGGAAGGTTGTACTATAGTCCTCACTAATTATATGGTCCTCCTTTCTCAGTCCATTTGTCCCCGCGTCAACCTTCATAGGTATAATATTAATACTTGCATGCGTAACTTGATATGATGATCTCCCTTTTTCAGTCCCCCAATGGTCCCGCGTCGACCTTCCTCTAATGAAGTAATGGGGACCTCGTATCCCTGCATCAACCTTTTAATAATGAAAACAGTTGACCTCATAGGTATAAATACTTCAGTGCATAGAATTTAATACTTACAAAATAAGATATTAATATTTTGATGTGTATCTTAATATGATCAAATTGGGTTTTTTCATCTTAAATTGGATTGTAATTTATGTTCTCCTTATTTTGTTTCTTTTATTTTGTCATGGCTATGAGAAACTAAACTTCTCATCTCTAGGGTGAGGGTTGTACTTGAATTATTAATTATGTTTTAATATATGTTTATGTTTTGTTTATAATGATTTGAGTTTCATTTTGTATTTTAAATTCATTTTTATTACGTTCTTGCATACATAGTTCTGTCTACTATATGCCAATGACCCTTCACATACCAATAGGTGTTTAGTCATTGCATCCTAGTGTGAGTAGGATAATGCATGTAAATACTATAGGCACTTCGGCTAACGAGGCTTGGTAGTGGTTCAAAGACTAGGATTAGAACCCAGTGGGCTCCCTTGACATGATAGCGTAAATTGTATATTTAGATTATATTAGAAAACACTTCGATTAGGTAGGTCTTTGGGATATTTCAACTATGTAGTAGTATAGGGAAAAAATTTAATTACGTACCTAAAATATTTCAGTCTTGGTAGCCCAAAAGCCGATCGCAGGATTGAAAACTTTTCAAATGGCATAAACAGACATCCAGCAGGCCCTGCGGGTAGTGACAGTGCCGTATGCGGAGTAGCTGTGGGACAATCTAGGCCGCATGTGACAGTGACAGTGCCGCATGCGACATAGAGAGATGTTGAAATTTATATTTTGCATAATTAAGAAGGATATAATCCGAACCCTAGAGACTCTCTATCTACTTTTAACCTTAATCTTGATTGCAATTAGCGTCACCGCATCAAACTTTTATAAAACCTGATAATCTAGACTAGTGAAAATTGTTTAAAATCTAATACACTATCCATGTGGATCGACACTCCAATCATACTACACGGTAGGATCATGTGCTTGTGATCTGAACGTAAGTAGAAATTAGAGTTTATAAATATTTAAAAGTAGTAGTTCACTTTGGACTTATCACGGTTCCCCATGTTAGTTATGGAAGTTATATGCGGGAACAGTGCGGAAACAGTTATCAGCATCCTTTAATTTAACCCTCGAGATAATTAAAATGGATATAATTTAAATATAATACACTAGTGAATTAAAAATTAAGATTTTAACAAATATATCAAATGAAAATTTTTATAGTTTTCACACTAATTTTACAACAGTTTCATTCCCCCTGTTCTGAACTCTGACAAGGCCCAATTGCGACAGGCCCGGCCCATCCTCCTCTTCTCTTGTCTTATTGATCAATAAATGAATGTTCTAAAAGGCTACTCCCAAATCAGCATTCATTCATTGCTAAAACAATAATAAATAGATGCAAGTCTTTTTTTACTATCATAGTTTAATATTTTCTAAAGAAATAGTTGCATAAAAAATAACATGAAATAAAAATAATTGAACTTTTTTCTTTCTAGTTCACAAAATGAAATTTCCTATATATGTTTATGATTATAAATGTATGCTTAGTAAGATCTTTTTTGTCTTTTTAGAACAACAGTATATTATTTTTTTTAACAAGACAGCGATAATTTGGAGAGATTCCATTATTTAAAAAGTTATATTTATTTGTTGTTGTAATTGGAAAATTACATATTAATATTTATCATAGTTGATCGTTCAATTTTTAGATGGTTGTAAGTCAAAATGTACCATTTGAGCAGTGAATTGTTTTTTTAGCTTTATTTTATCAAATACGAATTTTCATGCATTTAAATAATTTTCTGAAAATTCCGAGTTTTCGATCCGAACTGGCCGAATTTTCATGCATTTAAATAATTTTGTGTTATTATATGTGAGAAATGGGCGTTTTGATATGCATTTGATCAAATTTGGTATGATGTTCGATCGATATCATATATTCAATCCCAGTTAGACGTACAAGCAAACCTTGTTTGTGTTATTATACGTGAGAAATGGGCGTTTTGATGTGCATTTGATCAAATTTGGTCTGATGTTCGATAGATATCATATATTCAGTTCGAAAGAATATTAAAGTAGATCTAATAGTTCCGACTATTTAATCTGATGTCCATCTGACCACCTCCAGTTTCTAATATATGAATCCATCATCACATGTTTATGTTACTATCTAGACCCGTTATCTGCACATACAAGTCAAGGGGTGTGTTTAGTGAGCTCTATAATTTTAAAATTTTTAATTATATATATTGAAATTTAATTTTAATAATTTTATTGTCTTAAATTAAGTTTTTATATAATTCAGTCTTTCTTATAAAATTATTTAACCTGTGATTGTAGCTTAGTTGTTAAAATTTCACGTTGTGATCGTGAAGATTTAAGTTTAAATTCTCCCGGTTTAAATTTTCAAGTTTCGCCCCTGATTATTACATGCGCAGCTTGACAGTAGATTAAAGAAGTTCAAGGACATATAAGCAAAATGCCGAAACAATGAAACATGTATGTATTATATGCACATCATATATAGTCAGAGATTTACCAAGAAAATTTTATATATATATATATATATATATATATATATATATATATATATATATATATATATATATAGAGTAGAACTAGGGTGCTCCTAAGCTCACCAAGTCCTTCCGTGAGCGCGACTCTAAAACCTATCAAATTGACTTCAAACGACATTTCCAAACCGTTAGATGTTCAATCTATATTAAAATGTGCTTGGAGACCAAATTTTACATTTTTTGGAATTTATTTACTATTTATTAAGATGGTTTGAAAATCGCTGTTTTCCAATGGTGCAGAATTTTAATAAAAACAGCGATTTTCAAACCATCTTAATAAATAGTAAAAAAATTCCAAAAAATGTAAAATTTGGTCTCCAAGCACATTTTAATATAGATTGAACATCTAACGGTTTGAAAATGTCATTTGAAGTCAATTTGATAGGTTTTAGAGTCGCGCTCACGGAAGGGCTTGGTGAGCTTAGGAGCACCCTAGTTCTACTATATATATATATATATGTAGAAGCTTGTTCTAAAAAAAGAAGCATGAGTGTTTCAACTAGTCAAGCATGAAGAAATGGTCACTCTCCCATGTACTTGCTCCTCTTCTCCTAACCTTCTTCTCTCTCCTTTCTCATTCTCTATCTAGAGACACCATTACCACAGACTCTCTTCTTACATATCATGATACCCTAGAGTCGTCGCCTGACGGCATCTTCACACTTGGTTTCTTCAAACCTGGTAACTCGAATCTCTCATACTTAGGAATCTGGTACACAAAAACAAATGAAACAATTGTGTGGGTTGCAAACCGAGACATCCCGATGCTTGACACAACCGGTGTTCTATCTATCAATACTGACACCTCAAAATTACAGCTCGAAAACAAACCTAGCGAGGTCGTCTGGAACGTAAGTTTTCCCGACATGGTTATTAGCCCTATTGCACAATTATTAGATATAGGAAATTTTGTGTTGGTAGACAAAAACACAAACAACATGGCATGGCAAAGTTTCGACTACCCGACCGAAACTTTGTTACCGGGTATGAACTTTGGCTGGATAGCGGGTCGCAACCACAGTTTGACAAGTTGGACTAGCTGGAACGATCCTTCATCAGCATGGCCCGAACCCGAAATCTATATTAGAAATGGGTCGAACCTGGTCTATCGAAGCGGACCGTGGGATGGTAATTCCAAATTCAGCGGAGAACCCATATTCGATACAGATCCAGATTTCACTTTTGAATATGTTTCAAATCAAAGTGGAACATATGTTTCCATGAATGGCGATCACAACTCAAGGCTCGTGCTAAATGAGTCTTCTATCCAACGGTTCGTGCTAGATACCGATTCCATGAGTTGGTGGAAGCATTGGTCAATTCCTGATTCTAATATTGACTGTTGTGACAAGTATGCCAACTGTGGACCATTTGGCATGTGTAAATTTAATTCTTCGAATCATCTGAATTGTACATGCTTGGACAAATTTAAGTTCGTATGCGAAAAAGAAGATGCTGGAAAGGACACATCGTACGGCTGCAGCAGGCATAATGAATTAAATTACACTGTAAAAGACGGGTTCTTATCCGTTAAGAAAGTGAAGTTGCCAGACACAACAATTGTGACGGTTGACAGTACAATTGGATTGAAAAAGTGCAAGAAAAGGTGTTTGATGAATCGCTCATGTACCACCTATTCAAATTTGAATGGTACAGGTGGGTGTGCAATGTGGATGGGCAATTTGACTGACATGAGAAAGCTCGACAATGGCGGTTGGATGTTACACTATCGGGTTTCGGGTTTGGATGTACCCGGTTAGAATCCTCTTCCCACTCCCACCCCCTTTTTATTATTAAGCCCATTAAGTAGGGCAATTTTGTGAATTAACCCACAAAAAGGGCCCATAAAAAAGTATCTAAAATATAATCTTACCTAAAATCAAACAAACATGTTGGTACGAACTGGTACCGGTTATCAAGAGTTTGCCAGTACAATAGTACAATACCTTTTCTCAGAACCATTTTCGTCACTTTATTCAAATAACAAAAATATGTCATTTATCTGGTACAAAAAACATGCTATTTTTCTGGTACAACAGTTTTAAAATTTTATTTTCCTAATTAAATCTTTATTTTTTCGACACAGCAACAAGCACAATGGCTAAGAAGACAACCGTAATTGCAGTGTGTGTTACCTTGGGGTTGCTAATCCTAGCCTCTGTTGCGTACCTTATACGAAAAAAGTTTATAAATCAAAATGGTATGTTTTTACAAGCATTGAAATTTCAATAGTAAATCTGAGTTGTGATTCATGCCTGTACCTGTATTTACTTGCAACAAGGCATATAGGGTTAAGTACAGCTACATACTAAGATGCAAATTATATAGGGCCTCTGTTGAATTTCTCAATATAAAAAATTATAATGAACAAAACTAAGCACAAAGACACCTAAGTAAAATAAAATTAACAAAAATAGATCAGTATTACTTGAGAAAGTTTGTGTTATGATTTTGCTTTGTGTGTAATATTCCTTTATTGAAACTGACTGTTAGTTTTTTTTTTTTTTTTTTTTTGCTTTGTGTGTCAAGTAAACTTGGCATATTCAGAAAGCTGCAGTCAAATCTCACAAGAATCAGCACCGCCATTGCAATGTCGAAGGAAATTCTAGAAGAGGGATCTTCAAAAGGAAGTATAATGAATCTCCCCATATTTGATGCAAGTGTTATATTAGCAGCTACCAAAAACTTTGCTCTATCAAACAAGCTTGGTGAAGGTGGCTTCGGCACAGTATTCAAAGTAAATTTGTGATCTTTTCATGAACTTTTTTTAATTTATAATGTATCAAAAGTTCGGGTTTGAAATATTTCATGAAGTCAGGAAAAAAAAACCTTACATGTAGCCTTTTTTAAGGACCAGTAGATAGGCAAAGCAACCTAAATATGAGTATGGTGGTACCAGTGACAATTCACTTGTACCAGACTGATTGGTACTGGCAAATGTTTCTTTTCTATTATAGTCAGGTCATTAAATTTTTCCTAAGAAATTATGATATTATCTTCATAAAAACAGGGGGAACTGGAAGGAGGAGAGAAAGTGGCTGTAAAAAAGCTTTCCTATTCGTCGACGCAAGGTCTTAGTGAATTCAAAAATGAAGTCATGTTAATCACTGAACTTCAACACATTAATTTGGTGCGCTTGTTGGGGTTCTGTATCGAAGGAGAAGAACGGATGCTAATTTATGAATACATGGAAAACACAAGCTTGGATACTATTCTCTTTGGTAAGTTTTTTTTGTTTTCAAATACTCTTCCAGAGAAATGTATTTTCCGGTGATTATATGCCCACTTTTACACATGATAGCAGCATTTCTATGTATACATGCAAAGTTTGTACAAACAGGTAATATCAGTAGTACATATGTATATTTGAAAGTTTCAAAATTTGCTGAATCGTGTATTTCATAAAAATTTCACTCTTTGGCAAGTGTATATTTCTGAGTTCTGACCAAGATGGTACAAATGCAAATGACAGTGCACTCCATACTGTCAAATTCTTTTGGTACTTTTCATGGATGCTATATGTATCAGGGACTTTCCAATTGGTATAAAATATGAAAAACAAAGTAATAAGGTAAAATATACATTCCCCTCAGGTATGAAAAGAAAACAAAAAAAGAAAAAGGTAACATTTTACTTTAATCTCCTCCTTTTAAATTTTACAAATTTTTGTACTGCACCAGTTTATACCAGATATCAGCCATTACAAGTACTGATATATGCCAGAAAATTACTGAAATTGGGTTCATAGCAAAGTAACAGAAATTCCGTCTTTAAGATTAAAATGAATTTGACTATATCAATCTCAATTCATTTTTTTTCTTTATTTTTCTGTTTAATCTATTAGAATTAAATGTGATTCCTTGGTTGATAATTTTGAACAGACGAAGCAAAATCTTCTCAGTTCAATTGGCAGAAGCGGTTTGAGATAACAATGGGGATCGCTCGGGGCATTCTTTACCTCCACCGAGACTCAAAATTGCAAAAGCGAGCAATGTATTACTTGATGAGAACATGAACCCTAAAATCTCTGAATTTGGCATTGCAAGAATATTCGGTAGACACGAAAATAATATAGTAACGAACAGAGTCGTTGGTACATAGTAAGTGCAGTTTCACCTTCCTACTTGTTATATATTACTGATCAAAGAATGAAAGACCTAAATTGCAATTCGAAACTATACAAAACTATATCTTGAAATGTTCCGGGATTTTTAAAAAATTTGTATGCAATGGTATTACGCAGCGGATATATGTCTCCAGAGTATGCCATGTATGGTGTTTTTTCAGTTAAGTCCGATGTCTTCAGCTTCGGTGTTTTAGTCCTCGAGATTATTAGTGGAAAGAAAATCTGTGAGATATTCGGCATACGGCCCTCATTAAACCTCCTTAGTTATGTAAGAATCTATACTTCTATCTCTTTCATTTTTAAGACTAATATTTTTTATGATTTCAAAATTATGAACCAATGTTGTCAGGCATGGATATTATGGAATGATGGCAAGGCACTGAAGCTGGTAGATACCTCCATTGCTATGAACTCAAGGAACAAGTCACAGATCATAAGATGCATCCAGGTAGGGCTTCTTTGTGTGCAGGACAACCCAGAGGATAGACCCCACATGTCAGAAGCTATATTGATGTTAAACAGCCTGAACATGATTTTACCGCAACCGAGACAGCCTGCTTATTTCGGCAACAAGGCTTTTAGTAACATGGAGTCAACTTCTAGTTGCACAGTATGTGATACAAACATTACAGCTATAGAACCCTGATGAGTAATAATCTGTGTATTGTTGCCTTTGTTTTCTTGTATGTTCTTTTGACGAAACTATATTTGTAATGATCAAATCTGTATGTTATGTACTGCTATTGCAGATTGATCAAACACAGCCCATTTCTGTTTGAGTCTGTATCCCCCCAGGTATCTAAGGTGCAATATATATAAACGGACGGCCCAGATTAATTCCAGCCGGACCAAACTCAATCCAGTGCCTATGGAAACTATAGGGGTCCGTTTTGAGATTCGTGCCAGGATAAAAGAACGGTCCAGATTTACTAATTGCACCTCAGGTACCTGGGTGGATCCAAATTCTTTCTGTTTGGTTGTAGTATATGCATAATGCATCCTCTTTTGATATCCTCATATACATATATACAATCTGTAGTTTTTTTCCCCTCTTATATTTATTTCCATTGTAACAAACAAGACCCACAGAATTCCCATATAATATCACGTAATTGAGCTCAAACCTAAATAACTATTGCCCTAGTAAAAAATTGTCATGTGATTAGTAAAAAATGTGTTCTATTGACAAGGCCAAAAGCCATTGGTGTATACAAATCCATTTACATCAAACATGTGTCAAAAAGGCATATTAATGCACATAATGATTTTCATGTGTCACAGTTCTCACACCGTGTACTAGTTGTTACCTGTTGATGCAATGTGAATTCTTATCCTTGTTGAATAATCCAAATAATTTATATCTTTTCCTCGCTCCTGCAAGAATATATAGGTACAATAGAGAGAGGTATTAAACTAGTGATGACACAATTACCTCAAAGTAATTGTAAGGTCCTTTGTACAGGGTCTGGATTCAAGAGGCATGTGCCAGAACTACAATATCACTAAGTGGTGATAAGGATGTATATAAGTGTCGTGCGTTGTCGTGACTAAATTGGGAAGGCACTCATGGCACGTGAATGGTCACGGTACGTTAGTCACGCCGTGACAACAAGTGTCGTGTCCAAAAGTGACTGGTCAGGGTTAACTATTTTTTTCATAATTTAAGTTAGTATATCCAAAATTCACCATTAGATCAAGATCTAATGGTCCTGGTCACACGTGATCACGTGCCATGCTATGTCGTGCCAATTTTCCGAAGGATGGTCACGTCACACGAATGGTCATGGCACCGAACACGTGACCGTGGCGTATCCGGTCACGGCATGACATTTTTTACAACCGTAAGTGGTGAGATGCCTTTCTTAGCTAAGATACCAATAAAGAATCATAAATAGCGAACCTATTCAATACATCAGTGATTGCATGAGAATTGTGTTGCATTATAAGAATGGGGCTCCAGTAAAATCATGAAACCCTAGGGACGGCGAAGCTGGCGCAAATACTTTAATGCTGATCGAAGCATTTCTCTCGCTTTCTTATCTGGTCGACAGCCATATGAAATCATTTCTTCAAAAACAGATGGTACCTATTCAAAAAGACAATAATTAAAAAAAAAAAAATCAACCAACAAACAGAATAAAAAGAGTATAATTGGAACAAATAACGAAGTCAATACCTTATCATACTTCTCTACACGAATCAAGGCTTTCATTAGGGTTGTGTATGTCACCACATCTGGCTTCACAGCCTACAATCGAATAAACAAATGCCAAGACCAATTAGTTGGTAAACATGCCTTTGACCTATGTATAACTAATTTACCGCATCGTAGATGAAGTACCCTTATTTGGATTAAGAAAAAGCATTTCTACCACGGAAATACAAGTAAATAGTAAATTTAGGAGTAGTGCATCTGCAAATATAGATATCCAGTACAGTACATATGCAGAAGTACAAACTAAAATGATACAGGAACAACTTACGTTATCCTTCATGAATTGTAGAACTGAGAAAGCCTCTATATCTCTTCGATCCTCACCATATGCGTTAATTAAAGAATTCAGTGCAATAACACTAGGGCTGATTCCATCTGCCTTCATCATTTTAAAAACCTCAACTGCTTGATCAGATAAACCCTAACAAAACCAAAATAGCGGATTAACTTTTGATTTTTTAAAAGAAAAAAACATAAAAGCAATTAGCTACATGCATGTACTTTAGGTCTCTTGTGTAATAACACCCAATTGCTTACTTTATTTCAAAAAAAAAACAAACCATAATTGTCAGTTTGCAAGTAAAACCCAAAAATTCTTGGTATAATAAACAAAAAGGCAAAACCCTGCGTTGCTGTTACTTTTTTTTTCAAAATTGAAATAAATAAAACCTAGAGTATGTAGGTGCTAGTTTCAAGTTTGCACAAATGAGTCACACAGTACCCAGTTGAGTTGATATAAAAAAAAAAGGCAGGGTAAGTTTGCCATTTTATTGTGTCAACTTAAACTTAATATCAATGATATGGTATTATTTGCAAGTAATTCGCTTAAGTTTGGCTCTAACTGTTTAATGTTCTTTTGTAAATAACCGAAAAAAACTGCCTGTTAATTGCAAACATGAGAAACATGTGGTATTACAGGTACATCTCATAAATATTAAGTGTTAGTGTCAACTTTGGAAAAGAAAATTTGTCTCAGCAATTTTAGGAAAAAAAAAGTTGGAAGAAAAGGCAAATTAATTTAACAGCTACATACCCTTTGTGCGTATGCATTAATTAGTGCATTATACATGCTCCTGGTAGGCCTCAATCCATCAGATTTCATCGCTTCGAGGCACCCAACAGCATGCGCATAATACCCCGCCTTGCCGTACGCATCGACAAGTGTTGTATATGTGACTATATTAGGTAATAATCCAGCTTCCTTCATCTCAGTAAGCTTTTTATCCATCTCCTCCAGACGACCCTCCTCACCAAGTGATTTTATTACTATATTGTATGTGGTTGTACCAGGCTCAACACCTTCCTCTTGCATTTCTTCAAACAGTTCCATCACCCGACCAAACTGCCCAGCCCTGATATATTCATACCAATAAGTTTTGTCAGTGTGTGTGTGTGTGTGTGTTTGTGTGTCATATTGTTATTAAATGAATGATATCATAGTAATTTGGAATTAGCTGATTAGCTTGAGAGAAAATGAATCACTGTCATTATTATTGTGCGGCCAGTGCTACACAAGTCCTGTATTTAATAGGCTGGAGTTGGAACCAATCCCAGACCTTAAAATGTAAGGTGTATAGTCTGAGATTTCCTTACTGCACCCACCATACTGTATATATTTTCAGTACATGGCGAAAAACCTGTATTTACCTGTTGATTTATTGTGCTGTTTCCAGACAAGATAGTTTCTGCCTTTCTGGTACTCATACTGTATATATTGTGCAGCAGTATTGTTTTGATAAAAGATTAGGCCAGTGTCCAGATACTCTTATTAATTTTTTAACTTGAAAATGGATAAATCTATCTTGTTCCACTGAAAAGTGGTCTATACCTTCTGTGTGCGTTGATAAATGTGTTCCAAGTGACGACATCAGGCTTGATCCCATCCTCCTCCATCTTCTTAAAAGTATCAACAGCATGCTTCAACACATTATGTTTTCCAAAGGCATCGATCATGACATTGTAAAAGTGGCGGTCGGGTTTAATACCATTCTTTCGCATTTCTCTCAAAACCGCAAAGGATTTTTGCCACTCTCCTTTATCTCTAAATCGGACCAGAATTCTACTAAATACATAAGCTCCAGGACGGGCCCCACATGCCTCCATTTCCTCCAATAGGATTCTAGCACTCTCCCACCGACCTGCCTCGGTATACGCATCAATCAACAAACCGTATGTGGCATCATTTGCTTTGACTCCACAATGAGACATTTCATCAAGCACCTGCTCTGCATTTTTTAGAGATCGAATTTTTACATACCCTTTTAGGAGGGCATTGTAAGCATGGACCCTGGGGCGTAATGGTCCATCCGGGGGGAAGAATTCGAGAAATAGGGATTCAGCTTCCATCACTCGACCGGCACTGGAGAGGGTGGAAAGGAGAGTGACAATGCAAGAGAGGCGGGGTGTGAGACCAAGCGATTGTGTAAGAGATAAGAGATTAAGTGATGTGTCAGGATCAGAGCAGAGGGAAAATGCAGTGATTAGGAGAGAAAGCAGAGGCGCATCAGGCTGTAGAGATAGAGAACATAACCGGCTTAGAAGAAGAGAGAGAACCGGGTGGTCATGAGGCGAGAGCGAAGAAATGAGAGAGGAGAGGAGCTGAGAGAAAGACGCCTGGTCAGGGAGGTATGAATGGGAGAGTAGTAAAGACAGGAAATGGAGAGAGAGAGCTGGTCGGGAGGAGAGAGAAGAGGAGGAGATGAGGGAGTTGAGGAGGAGAGGAGAGGGAGGGGAAGTAAGGGAATGGGGTTTTGAAAGAGAGAGAAAAAGAGTAGTAGGAAGGTCGGTTTTGGATTCAGAGAGGGAATGGATGAGAGAGGAGGAGAAAAGGTCTAACGGGAAGGAGAGGTTATGGCGGGAAAGGAAAGGTACGAGAAGGGAAGCGAGGGGAAGGGTAGAATCGGAAGAGAGGAGAGAGTTTAGTAAAGAGAGCCACACGTGAGCAGGGACAGAACGGTAATTGTTCACCAGGTGGAGCTCAGCCGGGTTTAATTTAGAAGGGGATGGGGAAGGGGAAGGGGAGGGAGACTGAAGGGGAGGGGGGTGAGAGGAGAGGTAGGTGAGGAGAGGGGAGAAATCGTACCCTTCGATTACATTTGGAGAAAGGGAAGGAGAGGAAGAGGAAGTGGCGGGGACTGTGGTGGTGCTGGTGGCGGAGTAGAGAGGAGAGAGAGATGGAATGGAGGGGAGGGGTTGTAACTTCCAGGGAGTGAAAGGAGGGGAGAGGAAACGGGAGTAAGAGGAGGAGGAGGAGGAGGTGGTGGTGGTGGTGGAGGTGGAGGGGAAGAGAGGAGGAGGGGAAGGTGAGAGGAGCGCCATTGTTAGAATTTGAGATAGTGTTAGAGAAGGAGAGGATAAGTGTAGTAGTACTGAACGGATTCTTTGCAGAGATGTTTTGGCGCCTTTCTGGCCTTTCTTTCCTCTTCCTGCGCAAGGATAAAACGGATTTTTGCACCTGTACCCGTTTAATATGGAAATATAAAAATACAGTATAACTAGAGGAGGGTTCAAATGCCTCCATTTTTCATGTCTCCATCATGCCTCTATTTTTAAAACTTTAATAACTCAAAATTTAAAACTTAAAAGTCAAAATAAAACCGTTGGGTATGATCTATATCATTTTATCTATGTGCTCATAAAAAATTATTACATTTTGATTTTGTTTTTATGTGAATCAATAAGTTGAAAAATCAACGTCTAGAAATTATCCACATTAGTACCTTTTTTACAAGCTCTTGATGACAACCAAAACAAAATTGAAATGTCATAATTTTTTACACGTGCATAGATAAAATGATGTAGATCATATCCAACGATTTTATTTTGACTTTTAAGTTTTAAATTTTGAGTTATTAAAGTTTTTACAAATGGAGGCATGGTGGAGGCATGAAAAATGGAGGCATTTGAACCCTCCTCGTATAACTATATTAACTTTGAAGGACGAATTTAAACAATTGAAAACTTGAAATCGATCTACTTCACAATTAATGCGCTTACATGTCAAATGTATAAACTTTTAAATTAATTTAGTATAAAATCTAGCCGTCAAAAAGATAATGTCCATAAGTTAATTTTAAGAGAGCACCTAATTGTCCCCCAGTCATTAACTACTTGAAAGACCACTTACTACCTGGGGGGCCACTAACTACTTGGGGACAACCTAATATTTGAAGGATTTTACAACGAGGCTAGTGGGAGTGAGGTGCAGGCTGCAGATGTCTTTGCCTCTGCTATGTTTGGCACACCGCCTCCGACCATGTATCCTTCTACCTGAGAATCCGATCCATGGGAGATGCGTACACAGCCGGTGATCCAGGAGGATCTCCCATGGGTCCGCCGTACACAATTATCTTTGTAGGAGGAGGATCCATGGGCAGCCGATGCGGCGTCGGAGATGGATGTGGATGATCTCCAAGATGACAAGGAGGAGGAGGAGGTTCACTTGAGGCGTCAGCTGCCGCCCAAAGACCGCCATCCACTTGCTAGGTTGGATCTCTCCGATTATCGCCGCCCTCGTTGTTGGATTTTTTATATTTTTTTAGTTAGATGGATTTGTAGTATTTTATGTTTTGATTGTTATTTCATGTTTTGTTTGTTAGATTTTATATTGTAGACTTACCATTTAGATTATTTAGTTTTGTTGTTTATCTAGTCGAATAAAACTAATTTATAACATTAAACAAAATTATAACAAATAAAACTACAATAAATATATAACATATTATAAAACATTACAACCAATAAAATTATAATCGTCAATTATAAAATTATAACAAATAAAACTACAATAAAATATTACAACAAATAAAAATATAATCGTCAATCAAAACAAATTATAACCATAAATCATTATAAAAAATATAACCATAAATTTAAAAATTATAACCAAATTTTAACATAATAAAATACAATATTTTATAATGCAGCATTCTAAAAAATACAGTATTTTTAAAAAAAGAAATTAGGTTACATACCGATTTGCCCAAACGTGAGTCGGTCTGGTATTGATAGCTAACCGCTTAAATGTGGGGCGGTTTAGTACGGGGAGCTGACTGTCCAAACACGAGGCGGTTAGGACATTTTTGAAAATATTTCATAATGGAGGTCAGATTTGCTATTTTTTTTTAGAGTATTAATAAAAATTTCGGTTTGTCTTTCCTTTTGGGCCTAATTGTTAATTAACAAGCATATTCAAAATTTATCCAACATTCAACAGATTCACTGTGGCAATCGCACTGTGTTCCCGTCACAAACCTTCTTTTTACTTGTAGAAAATAAGTTCAAGAACAAAAAAGGGAAAAACTGGGTTCTACTTCTACATATGATAAACAAATATAGGCCTGGTTTTCATTTCAGCCCAAGATTAGAGCTACTCATTCAAATAATACCGGGCCCAATAGAGAACCTTAATGGGCCAATCATATATATAGCTATTAGACATGATATAAGAGCAGTTCTCCGGTAATATAATTGCATTTTATGTATTCTAAATAACGTTTATCGCGTCACAGCGGAACGGCTGAAAAAACGGTACTATGGCCATATAGCGCTGCTATAGTCCAAAATTGCGCGCTATAACGGCGCTATATGGCCATAGTGTCATAGCTTTTTTAGTCCAAAAACGCTATAGCATATAGCGTTGCTATAGCGCGCTATTTAAAAAATTGATTCTCATCAATCAAATACAGTGTTTTAAATAGTTAGCACTACAGTGTTTTTGAATTTTAAAAACTATAATCCTATAAGTTGTTTTCAACACTATAGTGATACAATAGCCAACGGTAGAGTTACACTCATTGACCCCATTTAATTTGTTTATACTTATATATTATTTTTGAAGTATAGCTCAGGATAAAATATTATGAATACGATAAAATTAATCTCATTCATAATATAAAAATTTTATATAATTGATCTTCATTCACCTTTGACCTCATGACTTGGAGAGCAGCTTGGGTCCGATTTTGGAGAGCAGCTTGGGTCCGATGCCATCGGTCTCAAAGTTGGGTCTGATGGGTTTCGGGACCGTCCGATCTGCTTTAAAATTCGTGCACACAAATCTTAAAGCATGCGCGAAAGTTGCAGATGCGAATCTTAAAGCAGATCGGACGGTCATCGAATTCATCAAACTAAAATTGATGAAAAATAATTTGAAGGTGTGACTCCGCCCTATTATTAGGTTTCTTTTTTTTACCGATACCGTCAAATGTCAAGAAGACATAGCGACATCTGTCCAATGAATATATCACATACCAACGGTACTTTTGTCATCATCCTATTGGAATATTGATCATGATAATTTAATACATAATTAAACTTTATGGGTAATTTAAGGGAAATTAGATAATGATATATTTGTTTGGAGTCTCGATGTATTATTTTCAGAAAAATATATATATATATGAGAGGGAAGGGTATTAGATGACAAAATTTCTTTATACAAAAGAGAAACCAAGATTATTATTATTTTTTTTTTTGTTTTGTCATTGTTTTCATGTCAATTACAATTATTATATCTACTATTCTAAACATCTACAATTATTATATATCACCATTTATCTTCCATCAACCACTTCCTATTTCAAAGATTACAACGCGGTTTAAAAGACTCATGTCACCATAGTTATCAAAATGTCTACGTGTATTATTATATCTAAAAGATAAATACAAGATTTAAAAATATGATTGAAATTATTGCCGACAATATCTTTCTATTTGCAATGGATAATTGAACAATTCACCATACGTGTATGTATTTCACGTTTGTTCTTTCTCTGCGGGTATGTTTGGTTGCAAAATAAGAATAGCTAGAATAGTTATTGTTTGTCTTATTATAATAGTTATTGTTTGTCTTATTAGAATAGTTAAATTTCAAAATTCTTAGGAATAGTCTATTCTAATAAGACAAAAAATTTGAATTCCCTATTCTAGTTATTGTAACCCAACCAAACACCGAATAGACTATTCCAAATAGCCTAATTATAAAAATAGCATATTCTCAGCCCAACCAAATATACCTTAAAGAGTAGAATCAATTTTGGTCTTATGAATAAGGCAATATTATTATTTCAGTATGACAGGTTGCAAGTTTGAAATTTATTTGAACTTTTGTGAATATTAAGTTAGAAGGTTTGACCTCATTTTTATCTGAAATAGTAGTTATTAGTGGGAAAAAAAAATAGTTGTACAAAAATGAGGTATGGAACTATTTTTTGTACAACTATTTTTAAATTCAAATGATCCAAAAAAAAATATTATTTTAATAGAAAAGATTACCTCTCAAAAGTAATATTGAATTAGTAATATGTGTGCTAGTTAGCTACTTAATCATGCCACAAATTTTGAGAATCATCTTTCAATTTATGACAATTAAATTTCTATTGTTTTTAATGTATGACAATTATATTTCTATTTTTTTATTATTTCAAAATTTTTATTTTTCAAACGCATGCATTTACAATAATATCTAAACTTATATATCCATATTATCTCGTCCATCAATTTTTTTTAATTTTTACTCAAAAGTATGAAATTACACATTGGATATTATTGTAATTAATGCATTAGTTCAGAAAATAGCAATGAACTTGTCAGTAGTCAACTATTAAAAGATGAAAATATTTTTAATTAATTACCCATTTTAAAAAACATGGATAGACAACAAATATTCTTTTTTTTTTTTTTTGAGATATTACAAGAGGAAGTTATATATCTGTCTGATTTGTGCTGTATTTTTTGTGCAACTCTGCAGAGGATTTTAGTTTCCTGTTACTATGTGTGTTGCCAATTTGAATTTAACTACGAGTACATGGCAAGGCATAAATTATTCATGCACCAAATTAATTCTAACCTAATTTGTCAAATAGGCAAAAAAATTTCGTACAATTTCAAGTATACCCACTTCAAAATTATGTATTTCTCCCTCTAAAATTCATAATAACATAAATGTTTTATTTTTTATTTGTGATTCACACACAATATGCTTAAATGCCACTTTATATATGCATCATAGGTTGAGAAATGAATTATTTGTCCTTGAAAACCGGTCATTTAGAAGACTACAATTTGTTTACACACATTACATATATTTTTTATTTTTTAATAAAAGGGTAAAATTGATACTTTATAAATTTAAAATGAGTTCTAATAGAAAAAAAATCAATATATTGAGTAAATTTGTGATTTTTTAAATTTAGAAGAGCAAATATCATATTATGAACTTTAGAGGGAGGAATACGTAATGTTAACATTCAAAATTATAAAAAATTGATGGTAGAATTTTTTTTTTTCTTGTTGTGTATGTGCGATAGTAGGAAATTTTTGACTCATTATCATTTCAATTAAAAGTTAAGCACATGTAAGCCATGATGTAAATGGGTTGGATTTAAACATATGAAACAAATTCGATTCATTAAGGATTAACAAATTTCACAAATGAATTTATACATGAATAGTTAAATGCAACTCTGAATCGAATATGATATTTCAAATCGAATTTGTGTCAATATATATTGAGCACAGTGACAATATACGCGAATAATTTGTATTTTATTCGTTTTTTTTTTACGATTCCGAACCGAACTCCGAATAAAACGAAAAAAACATATAATATGTTTTATTTGCGAATAAAACGCGAATCACGAATTATTCGCGAAAAAAAAATTAATTTTTTTTTTTGGGGGGGTTGTGTTTTTTTTTTTTTTGGGCTTCCTTGTTGTACTGAGAATCATTTCTGAATTATATCTGAATCACAAATTTTTGACTCCGTCGAACCGAACTCAAACTATTTGTTTGTCACTATGATATTTGAGAGTATTTTAACCAAGATGTTTGTAATATTATATGTTTAACATCCAATCGGGTTAAATTAATATTAATCCGAACCCGCTCCATTATGTTTAATTGCCAATATCCTAGCTAGTATTAGGCTAGTCTAAAAAATGGAATCTAGATTTGTCAATCTAATGGAGGCTACATAAGAAGACACCAAACTCCATGTAGACCGTACGTACCATTGCTATGCACACAACGTGTAACCGTATCATTGTCTACAGTACACCTCAATCAACCAATCAACTGCTTAGAGAAAAGTATTATATATATATTGTGAGTCAAGTGTTTTAACTCATGAGAACTGAATATTAAAACACTGTTTGAGCCTATGGTAATTTGCAGGAATTCGTATCCTCTGCATTAACTCAAAAAAAATACTAAATTGAGTTATGTATGTAGACCGTCTGATTTGCTTTGACATTCGTGCAGACTAAATCTACACTAATATTAAAAGTGAAGAAAATATTAGTTTCATGCAAGAGCAAATTTCAAAAATTTAACTCAAAGAAACCAACATAGATCTACTTATTTGACTAACGATGAACCGTATTTAACATTTTAACTTGTTTAATCTTTATACCTCAAATCTTGGTCTCTAAACCAAGAAGTAGGGACTTGAGATGTAGGGTTGTTGCCTCCTTGTCGAGCCTTCACTTCTCCAAGTCGGCCTCGAAATGGCACCCGCTTCGAACGCACGAAGCCTCTACGAGTATCCACCCGAGATTAAACGAAACTCTTGTTTTTCCCTTGCTAGAGGTAATCAACCAAGAATCTAACTTAACCTTAGCTTCTACCTCTTCAATCAACTATTAATTTTAGTATAGAAGTTGTGCTCAACACATGAGCAAAAATGGTGGAGGCAAAATTGCAAAAACTCTTCTCTTTTTCACCTTGTCTTGCAAAAACGTTTTTCCAATTTGTCTTACAAGAGAAGGAAGAAGAGAGAGATTAGAATGGTGGCTAGGGTTTGGAAAAAGGTGGGGTATTTATAATATTAATTTAGAGTATGTTTTAATCATCTCAACCACAATGGATGGCTAGATTTAAACATGACAAAAGTAACTTTTACTTTTGCCATCCAATGGAGCTCTCCATTAGATGTACTTTTATCCCACTTTATTCCGAACCCACTTCATCAAATGGACTTCTTCATTTAATGTTAAATTGGGCTTGGGCGAATTTCTATTTATGCCATTTTCGTTTTTGCCATTTATGCCAACTTTTGGCCCACCCGACAATTGTTACGGTTAATTGTATTTGCTCAATTTTGTTGAGAAATAAATTTGTATACCATGTCCAACATGTAATAAATTTATTCTAAGATCAAGTTAGTCATCTCCATGACACTTTTATTTGTTTCGTTTTTCTCTCTTGGGTGTGACCTCGTAGGATCTATATCGTGTTGACAATAGAATTAAAACTTCTTTTAATTCTATAAATTATAAGCGGCACCTAGCAATATGCATTATAATTACTCAACAGATAAAGATGATATGAACCAATCAACATCACGATCATAAAGCAATATTTAATTGCTTGTGTCAATTCACGTGCCACATGATATCGAGAATAAATCCAAGGCAGGAGAGTGTCATCCTTGCAAATTTATTCTTTTCTTGATTCCAAGTAATTCAGTAAATAATGATCAAACTCATTGATCATAATTGCATGCATACTTTATTACTCCATCAAGGGGCCCGAAGATATCATCACTCACATATGAAATATGAGGGACACTGGTATTCTTGATAAATATATTTTCCTCCGCACAAGACACACATATTGAGATGTTATCTGTATAGATGCCAGTTACGGTCAGCGTTGGATAACACCTACAAATACATGTATCTCATGTAGGAAAAATAATCATCTCATACCAAAGAATTCAAGACACAAATGAAACATTAATGACACTAACACAATCCATGTTATGTTTCATTCTTGGGTCATGTCCAATCCCCTGATCTCCATCAGGTATTTATGTGATTAAATTGGTAGCTCCTTACCATATGATCCGTAGAACATGATCATCATTTAATCCACATACTAATCTCGTACCGGTAAATAGTGTTCCTTCTTAATTACCAAGATTAGGGACATTTAGAGTATTCATTATATTATTATTATAGAGTTCTACATTTCAAGTCCTCAACTCGAAAAATCCATAATGTAATTAAATACTCAAGGAACAAATGATTCTTTCATTTCATGAACAAACATAGAATACATCCATAAATGGTTGGCTTCTAGATCATAACACTAACAAAAAAGGGCCCTGAATTATAGGTTGTCGCCGGATTGGCTCCATTTAAAATCAAACGGCCGAGATGTGTTAACTCAAAAAATACTCTTTTGAGTTAATGCAGACGATGCGGACTCAATTTGCAGTGAGCAAATTGGTTTGAAATGTGAATTCATATTTTTATTTTTAAAGTTTAAATAGTTAGTCTGAATTGTTAAAAATAATCTCTATATAAAAATTTACTTGAATGTTAAATTTTACAAAAAAAAGTTATATTTTTTACTACTTTTTAGACAGTTAGAAAAATGTTTTGATTTTCCGATAGTAGTGATTTTCTATCTCTCTAAAAGAATAATAAAAAGTTGTTAAAAAATAAAAAATTTGACTGCTAAGTACATTTTCAAATGGAGATGATATTGAATGGTTCAAATCGACTATTTGTAATTTAAAAATGAAGATATGAACAGAGAACGTAGTCAAGATTTTTATTAAGATGGGCAAAAAAGTTTACTTCTACGACTAGCAGCTTGCAGACAGCTGTGAATTACCCAATTCATATTGTATATTGTTCAGAGATAAGTAAAATGTTCTCCAAAAGTAGACAACAACCCGATTATACCCAATTCAATGTGGCTTCGCCACTGAATATGAATCTAAAATACGGACCGATGTGCACTATGCATAGTACCTAGCCTCACTCTTTATTTTATTTATATATATTATGTGCCTCATACCCACAAGTGACATACAAGCTTTGTTGTGCAGTAAACTGGGGACACCAATCATCCCCCTAACAACAGGGATTAAGAAAAACAAAAAGGTCAATGATTGGTGGCTTGGTGCCTAAGTGTATCATTAGCAGAGCTGTGCTAACCTAATGCCTAGCTACTGGATCCACAAATAATTAAATTAAAAAAAGGTTAATATTTCAACAGATGGGTCCAAGGAGAGCATCCTCTCCTTTTAATACCTAGAGCTGTCAACCAAATATAAACAAATTTGTGCTAATATAATAATACTTCAAAATTGCAACACATTCTATTTAATTAAGATATATGTTTGCATTATGAAATTACACACATTTATGGACAATGGTGAGTTTACACTTTTTCAAGAGGAACAATGGATTTTGAATTTATATGGAGGAGTAATATATTACAACCAAACTTATTTAACAAATAATAACAAGAATATCAAAATTCAAACCTAAAAATTATGTTTTTTTTATCACTTAGATAAATAATGCATCTATATAATTTAGTTTGAGAATCATTTGATCACTGATATATGACCTTTTGAATCTTGAAAAGCAAATTTGCAATGACATGAAATAATTTTTTTGTTTCCATTAAACTATAAACAATGATATTTAATGATATAAATTAATATATTAAATACTAACACGGACGATTTGATAATATTTTTTATTAAAAAAAAACAAACAGCATCTTATAGAATATACTCCAATCTGCACCAAAGCATTCATAATTTAAAATTATAACTAATCAATTTATTATTATTATTATTATTATTATTATTATTATTATTATTATTATTATTATTGGAATGAGACCAAATTCAGTATGGTGTTCGGTCGGGGCTGTCCGATCTGCATCAAAATTCGTAAATACAAATTTAAATTTTACACAGATCAAGTTCGCACGAATTTTGATACAGATCAGACAACTCGGACCAGACATCAAACAGAAACCACTCCCACTCCAAAATGATTTCAACAAGCAATTTTCATGTTTCAAGGCAAGCATTAGAGGAAACAGAGATATGAAAAGCTCTCTTTATTGCCAAAAGTGCCCCTTGATTTCTCCTCTAAACAACTCCCATGTACTCTAAAGCAATATAAGTTACAAAAAAGTACTATAAAAATGCATCAATTATGGACCCCTTTTATTAATTATCACACATTCTTTTCTCAAGTACCAAGTCACTGTGTTAGGTACTGAATTATGGCAATATGGTATCACCAATTCAGGCCTTTCAATTTTTAGAAATTTAATTAATGCTTATAATATATTTAGTTCAATAGTTATTGCAGTGGTCCTCAATCTAAATTTGAAAATTATTGAGGTTTTTATTTTATTTTTATACTAAGTAAAGAATAAATCCAGTTTTTATTATCCAATTTAAAAAAAAAATACAAAAAAAATCTTATTTATTTTTTAAATCAAATTATTGCGATTGTTGAAAAATAAAAATAAAAATAAAAATATGGTTATTAATTAACTGAGTCAAGTTGTATTAAATTAATATATTAAATATTGATTGGATGATACTGGTCCAAGTTAATTGGTCACTTGAGCACGCTAACCATATCATGTTCTCAAATAAGATTGTGAAGGATATGTCCAGTTTTTAAGAACTGGAGATGATCGGAGAGAAGCGGCGCACATCACCTGAGCTCTGCTCACAAGTCACAACAGAAACTGTTGCTTCTTTTCCAGCCAATTAAACAAAAAATCTGATTATTTTTAATTTCATTTGACTCCGTAACTCAAGGTGTACTGGATTCATCCCTTAATTCACTTAGCATGCATTAAAGACAACTAATGTATCCTATCACCATGATCCATTTAATCTGAAAAATTATAGATTTGGATCTAATAAATTTTGGATCCAGATTTTGTATCAAAAAGTTCAGTAAAAACCCAATTTAATTGTTTACATTATTTTTCTTGAGAACATTTATTTATGATAACTTTAAAAGTAATATCATAGAGAAATAATATGGATGTTATTTTATTTTATTTTTTAGTTATGATTTTCTCTTAAGTTATTTTTAGATGGGATAGGTTATATTTTATTTCCACTTTTTTAAAACTATAATTTATTGTTACTTATTTTTTTTAAATGAAACACATTAAATACACAAAATTGCCTAACATAAAAGTTCGGATTGAATGATCCATAATTTATCATAATTAGTATATGAAATAATGAGAAAAAAAATTAAATTTAATATTTTTTTCTTTTGGAAGCTACAAAAATTATTTACAAAGCTCCAAAGAATATCAGAGTATCAACAAAGATATAATTGTTTTCTGGTTTAAAGAAATTGGAGAAGAATTAAACCCAAAAAGAAAAATAAAATTTAATTGACGATATAAATAAAACCGGATTATAATATATGAAATAATGAAAAAGAAAGTTATAATTAATATTTTAAATTTCTTTTTTTTAAGCTGCAAAATCTATTAATAAAGCCCCAACTCATAATAGAGTATTAACAAAGATTTAATTTTTGTCTGGTTTAAAGAAAATGGAGAGTTAATTAAACCCAAAAAAAACAATTGGCAAAAAAAAAAAAAAAAAAAACTGTGGGCTTGAACCGGACACTCTGGCTTGTGGGGCCTACTACTGACAGCTTTCCACATGAGACGCCATTCAATCCAAAATAGAAGGCCAAGCACAAGTCCAAACTGCCCCTGTTTTATTTGATTATTTATTTGTAGCTATCTAATGGGATTCTTACTCACAAAAAGACGAAAATACCCTTTTCCTCCCTATGCAATCAGAATTATTGATTTCATTTTGACCAATATTTGATTGCATAGTTGCACATTTTAAGATGCCATTTAAACATTAAGAAATTCAAAATTAAATGAGTATAAATAGAAAACGGTTATGTAATTTCATAGAAATTGTTTGGATGGCCAAATATTCTATTAAGAAAATATAAGAGAAAGAAATTTTAAGGATAGTGATTCATAAACAACATCATCTTAATTCTTAATTTGATAATCATGACAATGCCTTCTCAAGTTAAGTAAAAAAATAGAAGTAATTATATACATTTGTAGTCTATATATATATATATATTGATAAATTTGACATTCTATCAAGATTGTTAAATATGGGACTATTGTAAATTTTAGCTTATTTGATAAAACAGTAAAATTTGGATCTAATTTCATCATTTTCAATTAATATAATATGCATAAATATAGATCGAATTTCAAGCGTCAGATTTCAACTGTACAATTTTTTTAATTGATTATTATATTTTAAAAGAAAATATTTTTGTTATAATGCATATACAGAACGTATACTCTTGCTGGAGAGAAATTACAAAGAAAAACATAACGTATTGAATGAAATCTCACTGCATATAAAACACATTTAATTTTCATATTAAATAGTGTCATACGTACTTAAACTATGATGTTATTAAATAGAGTTGTATTATTACAAATATTGTTGCTAAAAAAATTATAAAACCAAAAGTAGAAAATGTAAAACGCTTCAGTTAATTGCTCTAACAAACAAGCCTAATTCAATCAGACTTTACATATTCATTTGAAGTGACCACAGTATGGATCGAACGTTATGTCATTTGAAACGCTCTTAATCTGAATTGGCGATACACGATTCCAGTTGAAAAAACTTCCAAATATACTACCATCAATTAATAACAAAATTCTCAAACGCTCAGACAGTCTGACATTATTATCTTTCCAAATAGGTTGCAAATATTAAAACACCCAAAGTAATAAAATTTTACATTATTCAGTTTTAACTAAAACCAAAATTACTCGTCCTAAAATCGGAAAAAACACCTCAATATAAAAAAAAAATTCATAGAGGGCATTTTCGTCATTCCACACAGCCCCCACACAAACTCCTCTTTCTCTCTCTCCTCTGCCAGTTCAAATCCTCTCTCCTCTTACCTCATTCCATCCCATTGGCCCCTGCCTCTCTCATTTCTCTCTCTCTCTCTCTCTCTCTCTCTCTTAACACCCCTCTCCTCTCTACCCACCAAAAACCACAATAAACAAAGAAATAAACAAGATGCAAAAATCAATGACTCTCTCTCTCCCTCTCCTCTTACTTCTACTGGCGGTGGTGACCTCCGCCACATCCGACAACCCAACAATCCATGCCATTCTTCGGGATAACGGGTTACCGGGCGGTCTCGTTCCCAAATCCACCTACATCTCCTCGTACTCTTTCGACACCGAAACGGGTCTTCTAACTGTTAACCTGACCCAACCCTGCTATGCCCGCTATGCCGATACCAGTCTCGCCTACTTCGACAATTACATAGCGGGCAACCTCAGTTTTGGGGAATTGAATAGGGTACAGGGTTTGGAGCAAGAGGAACTCTTTGTGTGGCTACCCGTTAAGGGAATAATCGAAGAGAAGGGATCCGGTGTGATCTTGTTCGATATCGGGTTGGCGCACAAACGGTTGTCACGGTCTCTTTTCGAGGATCCGCCGGATTGTCATGCTCTAGATGCTCTCATTCAAGGTGAGAGAGGTTTCAAATTTTGAATAAAGTTTCCATCTTTTTTAGTTTGCATGTTTTATTGGGGTTTTTATTTTTGTTCTTAGTTTAGAAATTACTATTTTTATGGGTATGTAAGAACTAAAATTGGGTACTTGGTTTACCTCTATTTGAGGTTATGTCAACTTATTATTTTATTTTTTTCATTGCAACCTGATGTCATATCATATCAGATACCCTTCTCTTTTATGAGAATTTTAATTAGTTCTATATGTTAACAATGTTAGAATTTAAAAAAATAAAATACAATTCGGAAATTTTGCATGATTTAAGTTTAATTCATTTGAAATATCATTTGGGAAGATAGGAAAAAAAAAAAAAATCTCTTTCTGTCTTTTTTTGTGTGTGATTATTTAGCATTAATTAGGACGGTTGGGGAATTTAGAGAGTTCATATCTTTAAGGGCTTAATTTTCATTCCTACCCTGACAAACTTTGGAATTCTCTTGATATCCTTATAAAATATGAAATTTTGGACATGATCATGCATGTCAATGCAGATTTAAATGGGTTTAGAAATGGTTTCATGTGCAATTTTTAATTTTTTTTTTTTTTTTTTTGGGTTTAGCAGGAGAGAGCATGAAATTGTTCCATGATCCTATTTTTTTGTATAAAATTAAGTGTTCTGACACTATGTTTTAGAAATATAATTGATGGGATAAATTATTCTTTTGCGGCGCTGAAGGCATTTGATTGGAAGTTAGAAAAGCTGAGAAGGCTGAGAATTTAACTATTTTTAGGGTTTTGGGTTTCAGCTAGGGCTGCAAACGGATCTGATACGGATCGGATAGTTGTAAAATCATATCCGTATCCGCTTTTATTTTTCGGATACGGATCGAATATCGGATATCCGTAGATATATATATAAATATTTTCATAATATATATTAAATTATATGATATATATATCTACTTATTCGAATATGGATAATTAAAATTTAAAATCATATCCATATTTAATTTTTGAATATGGATCCGGATATGGTCAGATATTATCCGATCCATTTGCACCCATAGTTTCAGCTGAAATGGAGGCATTTAATGCCTTTTAATAGCACTAGTGTTGTTTCCTCTGTTTATGGTCATTTATTACTCGCATTCTTTCTTTCAAAACAAAAAAAAAACCGTAATGGAATATTTTACTTGTAGGCCCCCACAATATCATAATATCACAATTTTCTCTACTTCAAAAAAAAAAATTCAATTGTTCTCGGATTGAGGATTTTTCAAAAAAATATGTTCTATAAAAATTAAATGCGTTTGTATCATACTTTTGTTACTTCAATTTTATGAACATAGAAAAAAATATTGCTGCTTAATTTAATCTAATATGATGTTTTCTAATTTGTTTTCAGGTAAATTTGGTAGAAGAGGAGGCCCTCAAGAGGAGAGATAAAAATATAATAAAACGGCTGTAATTGCAAAATAGTCCAAATTTGCAAAATTAAATTATAGAAGTACCCCTGGACTAGTTTTGTGTGTTGAGACTTTTTCTCAATTCTTGTTGTTGTAATTTTGAAATTTTTGTTTCAGTGGGTGTGATGTGGATTTGAATGTTTGTTTAGAAATATGGAATAGTTTAGTTTTGCATCTCTTTCTCTCAACATTTTTTTATTTATAGAAATTATTATTAAGTAATGAAGGAAAACAGAAAGAATAATGAACTTTTTTTATGGCATAGATGGATCCGAAAAAGCAAAATTTTGTATTCAAAATTTGGAATCAATTTTTTTTTCGGATCCAAAGTTTTATTTTGAATTGCAATTGGATTTTTTTTCTTTTGGCCATTGAATTTGAATCAGAAAAAAAAAAATTTGGATCTGAATTTTTTTTTTCTAGATACATTTAAGCTGTCAAAATTCAAGGTACTATTTATATTTTCCTATATTATTTAATAATAATTTCTAAAAATTAAAAAATTCTAAAAATTTGCATCGGTTAAAATTTGATTCTGTGCTAATCAAAAAATTCAAAATATCATAGATTCCCAATCCGAGGCATTCTTCCCAAGATAATTCGGTTGGCACAAAATTCAAGAAAATATAATAATATAAATTAATTCAATCCTGAAAGGGTCAGAATAACGAGGGCTGACCATCTTTGTCAAATGAGCTTATTTTTATAATTTTAAATGAATTACTAAAGAAATAAAAATAATATTATGTCCTTTTTATTCAACAAACAACACAAGAGCCGTATCTTCAAAAAAAAAAATAACAAAAAAAAAACAATAAAAAAATATGCCATCTGTATTGGAGGTTATAAATTCAAAACTCGATTGAAATATCTCTAGTGAATTTTGAAGTAGAAAGACTTGATTTCTTCTTTAACAAAAAAAAAAAAAAATACAAGAGCTATGAAAAGGATATCAAATTTAGAGCAACTTAATTGCTTTTGTTAAATAAAATGAAACTAAAGTAAAAAAGGCTTACATACATACATATATTTATTATATTTTTTTTTCTATGGTGTCTCTTTTGAGGTCAATTTTAGTTTGACCAAGAATAAAAGGGGAGACCAATACTAATTACTAGAGCATCTCCATTCCAGCAAATATTTAGCAATTAATTTGAGTCACGTCACTGAGTTTAACAATTAAAGAGATTCATAATTTCTAAATCACTCTATCCCAAAAATTTAATTAGAGTTGCTTTTAAAGTAAACTTGCTAATTTAAAAACTGTGTTACATCCCAGCAATTCTATTAGCAATTAACACATCAGATTAGCAATTTAAAAGAAATCATCATTGTAGATGCTCTAAACAGTTGCTTTTAAAGCAAACTTGCTAATTTAAAAACTGTGGTACATCCCAGCAATTATATTAGCAATTAACACATCAGATTAGCAATTTAAAATAAATCACCTTTGTAGATGTTCTAATTACGGTTGTCAAAATATGTATTCATGTGGAATATGACCAATTTAAACTTGATTATAAATTCTTAAAGTACTTAATATTTAAAGTTGAAACGCTTGACTTACTTTTATCTAAAAAAATATTAAGGTGCACATTTTATTTTGCCAAAAAAAAAAATGAAATCCGATACTTGTTTAACAACCTATCATACATGATAGGCATTGGAAATATGTATAGTAAATTAATACCTGACAAATATATCTTATGAAAATAAAAATAAAAAAAACTTGATTAGGCGTATGATAAAATTTATCAATATCTTAAAAAACAGGATTCAGATAAACTGAAATCCAAAATACATGAACAGTGTTCCTGGAATTCCTGAAATTCCGAATCCAGCCGTTCAACTTTTTCTGTGCACGCATCTCAAAACAGCTAGTTTTTCTGTGCACGTATCTCAAAATAGTTTAACGGTTGGATTTTAAATTTCCAGAATTCTAAAAACACTGTTCATGTATTAGAATTTCAGCAGATTTGGATCCTAAAAAACAGAAAGCAGTGGTTTGTAGCCGTAAATAAGACTATAAAAACCGTGTCATAACAGTTTACATTATTTAAAAATATAAATCTGAATAGTGGTTATTTATAAACCACTAATTATTATCGTAAGTCATAGTATATATAAAATAAAATGACAAGAGACAAACTGAGAATAAAAGAAGAGGAAAATGCAGTTTAGGTATTATTATATTATCTCTACTAACGAGAGTATATAACATAATAATTCATCAATCCGGGCAAATAACAAAATAATTTTGAACGGTTCAAACTTTTCTAATCTAGACTTTAGCGATTTTATTATTAAATTGTATTTATATTTAAGAAATGGAATATCAAAAGTTATGTTAAATGGTTTTGAATTGATCATCAAAAGTTATTAGAATAAAGAGTAGGGTTAAAATGCTCCATTATTTACGTGCCCATTCATACCCCGCATCCTTATCTCCGTTTACAAAGTCCAAATAGGCGATTCGAACTGTTCAACATGATCTCCATATTAAAATTTGCTTGGAGACCAAATTTTATATATTTAGATTTTATATTTAATATTTTTTAGATAGGTACAAAATTCTGTTTTTTAGATGATCCAATAATAGTGATTTCATACCTATCTAAAAAAGTAGTAAACAATTTTCAAAAAATATAAAATTTGATGTCCAAGCACATTTTAATATATAGATCATGTTGAGCAATTCGAATCACCTTTTGGATTTTGAAAATTAAAGTAAGAATGTAGAGCATGAAACGGATGAGACATTTTCATATTGCTCTAACTTCAGAATAAATATATTTTCAAAACCGGGGATGAGTTGCATGGAGTAACAAAAATGAAAATAAGGTGTGTATATATCACGCCAGCTGTGCAAAGAAATGGGCTGAATAGAAAAGAGACAAGAAATCACATGTAGAGATGGGGATGCTCTCACATGTGCTATTGGTCTCTCTTTGTTCCTCTGGTTTTGTTTTTGTTTGTTGACGGCTCATTTATTGCTTATCGTTGCTTCCCTTTTTGTTCTCTATTGGATTCTTATTTTTTATTGTCTTCAGGTAGATAGTCTAAAAAAGCAAGCATTTTATTTTTTAAACACCTTACAAGTTAAAGCTTACACAAAAAGTTTGATAACCATACTACATTACATTAACATGACATAAACTAAACCAAGGGCAAACATCAGTAACTACTAAAGCTTCTCTTTTCATTTCCAGTATTCAAAAACATTTTCTAATTTATTTCAAAGACAGAAAAACTCCTAGACTCCCAAAGAAAGAAGATAGAACATAGAGATAAGCAGTTATATAGACAATTATTTATTTAATTAGATCAAGTCAGGGTCTTGTTGGAAAAATTCCAAGTCCGGGTGCGTGCTCCCCCCGGGATGTCGAGGCCTCCTGCTATGCAAAATTTAACTATATAATCAGAGTTCATTTTTTCTCTCTCTTTCTCTCTGGATTGCTTTGCAAATTAGCCTACTAACATGTACGGGCGTTTATTGGGCCGGTTTGGTTAGAACTGAATTAAAATAGTCAAACCAATTATTCAGTTTTCAAAAATATAACTTAACCAACCGAATTAAACTTGTCAAACCGAATAACAACCAAACCAAAATAACCAAAGTAAATTTCGGGTTGTTTGGTTGAACCGAAATAAGAGATTTTAAATTTTAGAAGGTCAAAATTCAATACAAATACATTTAATAATTATATGAATAATATGAATTTTAAGTTGTTGACATTACATACATTGTTGAATTCCTTACAAAATATGTAGATGTTCTAAAATTTTCCAAACCAAAATACAAGTTGTTGATATTACATACATTATATATAAACATGGATTTTAACCATATAGAGTTTGATCGGTTTGGTCTTTTCAGTTTTGAAAAATCTAAACCGAAGTAATTCAAAAATACAACCGAACCGATCCATTTAAACCGAAAAAACGAACGATTTAGTCCAAACCTTCTCGGTTTGGTAGAAAACTAAATAAACCTGACCCAATATATACCCATACAAGCATGTCTTATCAAAAACCTACCACTCTTGACATATTTAGATTTTACTCCTGCTGTAAACAGTCATTTTCAAAGTACCTCTCAAAATAAATTATATACCAATTTTTCTACAAAGCTGAAGTGATAGGTATAAAAACAACAGTATCAAGCAATTGCCGTACGGAATCGCCACCATCACATCATACATTAAATTATTCACAAGTTTTCTTTAAGCAAACGGAAAAATGAGACTGACTACAATGTTGCTTTCATATGAAGGTGTTTTAAACTTCAAAAATTATATATAAAAAAGTATTAAGAAAAAGAAAAACACACCTGAAACGTGAAGGATCAAAACCAGGTACATCAGGAGGGCCAATTGGATCGTACCGCGACCCTGGCACAATGCCCCTGTTTATTTAATAACATAAATGATCCCATAAATAAGCTTCCAAGTTGGGCAACTTGTATACCTAAACTGTAGTCTTTAGTGAACTTTTGGCTAAAAGAAGACAAGGATAAATAAGTGACAATTTCAAACGGGTGTATGATCCGGTACTTTCTTGTTCTAAAACTTAAAGTGAGAAGAAAGATACTTACGGCATGCCACCAGGAATACCGGGAACACTAGGCCGACCGCCCGAAGGAAAAAAGCGTGGATCACTAGGTCCTGTTATATTAATATTGAGTAATTAAAAACATTGATCCCATTTGACATGAGTTTTATACAAATTCATTTTCCAAATACAGAACCTTCTTTAGTAAAAGCTATATTAGATTTAAAGCAGCATTGTGTTCAGTTTTCACAGATGAAAACAAATTACACAAAACTCACAAATAAGCCAGTGGTCAAATATCTATATCATAAGCATGCCCCAATATGTACTTCACCAAAATTATTTGGTTCAGTTCACAACATTTTTATTAGGTTCAACTCACACTTCAAAGCTTCATAAACCAAATCAAGAATCAATGATAACACTGTTACAGAATAATTACCTATCAGCATGCTACCTTCACCCCCGGTACCTCTGCAGAGAGTAAATTCAATTAATTATTTACAATCATTTCAAGAAATGCTTCGGTAATTGTAGATCTAATCACTTAAACTATGAAATGAAAGAGAAGCAGAGGGCTTAAATGGAAAACCTGCCAGGGTAGAAACCGGCTCCAGGTCCAGGGAACATATCACTGTAGCCCGATGGAGGTACAATTGGAGGATATACCACACTAGACAAGCAAAAATTATATATAAAAAAATCAATAAATTAACTTTAGAATAATTGACAACATTTTGCATAATACACATAACTGATGCATGCTAATTTCTCGCATTTTCTCTTTCTTCATTTGATTACTTCTGACAATTATTTGTGTCTCCCAGTTAGAAACAAGTAGCGGTCAACCTCTGTGTCACCTCGATTGTTCCTTTAATTTAATTTGTTTGGGGTTTAAAAGAAAAGACATTATAAACATTAATAAATATTTTGGCTTCACTTGGACTAGATTAAATACTTGGCATAAATGGCAAATGCTAACTAATTAGCTAAGGACACTTATGGGCTTTGGATTTGTTTTACACCTTTTCTTAATTAATGAGGCTCACAAATTTATCTTTCGGAAAACAAAACAAAAATACTACAAATACCATTGAACAACAAAAAGGAATGTCAAAAAAAAAAACAGTGGCTCTACTTGCTTTATAAAAGAGGCAAATAAATTAAAAGAAGGCAGACATCAATCCCCTTAAAAACACCAGCCAATGTAAAAATAAAGTTGAAGTAGGAAAAAGATGAATACCCTTCATATGTAGGGGGGAAACCACCACCTCCTGGCTGATCATAACTACACTCAAAAAAAAGAAAAAGAAAGAAGAAGATCAAAATGATGTAACACAGTTTAAATTTCTGTTAGCAGTGTCTTAAACAGGTCAGTACCAAAAGATGCCAAAGCCCAGCCAGATTTTGGTGGTGCACCCTTGGGTAATTGCTTGTTACTGATAGTCAAGTCTCAGAATATTAAATAGATAAACGATAAACAAATGCAAAAACAAAAATTTCCTAATACTCAAAAGTGGCAAAACCTTCATTATTCTAACCAATCAATGTCTCAGCTTCATCACTCTTTGAAAAGAACGAAATACTACAGTACTACACATTCACTAAAGAGTACCCCGTCATCCAATTTTTCCATTAAATTGGAACAAGAAATCTATATCACTGCATTATAGTGCTTTTTGTTATCGGCTCTAACTAGTAACTTATATTGAGTGCAAGGAATAACACTATCAAGTCCCTATGAAAGAAGAGCGCAAACTTAGTGAGAACTTCATAAGTAAAGTTATATCTTGCTTTTACTAACTTATATTGTCATGATAATGCAAGTGCAATATAAAACATGACATTTTAACTACCTAACATGAGAAAAAATTGGAAACTGCGCCTGCAGTTAAAAATGTTCTTTTTCGTAACTTCTAGTTTTTATTCATCTACCTATTAATTTTTTATTTTTGGGAAGGAGGGAGTATAGGGACAAATGCAAGAAATTGTTTTTACTGGTTCCTCCTTTGTACCACACAACAAAAATACAATAAATAATGCATACCCTTCAGGATACAAACTGCCACCTGGCCTTCCATGGCTACAACATCAAAAGATGAATCAAGTGTTAATTACATAAACAAATGCAAGGAACAATATCTGAGAGTTCCATATATAATGGGTTCAACAAGTTGGTACTCAAGTACCAAACTAAAATCACACAAGCCAATTGAGCTATAATCTAACTCTAAAGTTCAATTATGCGAATCCACAGCTGGTAATTACAAATTTACGATCCAGTACTAAGACGAACCAGACAGCAT
The DNA here is from genome assembly GCA_028015225.1 of Carex myosuroides. Taxonomy (NCBI): domain Eukaryota; kingdom Viridiplantae; phylum Streptophyta; class Magnoliopsida; order Poales; family Cyperaceae; genus Carex; species Carex myosuroides. The sequence goes on along the minus strand of CM051491.1, from coordinate 13,513,339 downwards.
GCATATCAACAGTGGGGTAACAAATGATGATCACCATTGTTGACAAATGAAAGACAAAGCACCTGTTGCATACCTCAAAAGATAACTAATATTGACATATGCTCGTGCAAAACGCAAGTAATATCTCTCCTACCCCTAAGCCACGGTATATGTTAAGAAAAACATCTTCCCACTCTGCTTCCAAATGTATAAAATAACCCAAAATAACCCCACGATTACCTCGCTTCTACCTTAAAGGTAATGAGAAAGAAACATACTCTTGGCACATTTGAAAGGTATAACCAGGATATTTTTGTATTTTATGATGATATGTTTCTTATTATAAGAAAATATATATTACCTCTCCGAAGATGAAGCATTCACATCCCTTATACCCTGATTACCCAAACCACTAGGGTTTGCACCCACCAATTTATCCAGAATTGCAGAGTTGACATAGTCAACAAGCCCTTTGAAATTTTTGTACATCTCTCCATAGTTCTTTGGCTGAGCCTCGCCTTCTACCACATGATCATTCACACTGCAACAGGGGAGCGGGTTACTTTTTATTTCTGAATCTTGTAAAAAAAAAAATCGACAGGTACTATAATTCTCTCAGCTTGTGCATTTCATGTGCGTTGAAAGGAGGGTGGAAGGTATGTGAAAGGAATACAACTTGCAATAATAATTGGTTATATAGTTAATAACAATATAGAGTGAGGCTATGGTACTATGCAAAGCACGGATCGGTCCGTGCTATGGATTCGTATCTACATTTTCAAAGTTCAAAGTCTAAACCATCGATCCGAACCGCTCAACATAATCCCCAAATTAAAATGTGATTGGAAAAACAAATTTTGTATCTTTTGGAAATTGTTTACTATTTTTTTAGATAGGTATAAAATCACTGTTTTTCAGAAGATTATGGAAAACACTGGTGATTTTGTATCTATGTAAAAAAATAGTAAATTTTTTTCCAAAAAATATAAAATTTGGTCTCCAAGCACATTTTAATATGGAGATCATGTTGAGCAGTTCAGATTGACTGTTTGGACTGTGAAGATGGAGATAAGGATGGGAGGCATGATTGAGGCACAAAAGACACGAGGCATTTGAACCCTACTCTAACTATATATACAAATATATGATTTGGTTATGAATTTTTATTGAATAGTGGAACCAAATGGAAATCTACAAACATAATAGAAAATAAATCATAACTGGCAAATTTTAAAAACAAATCCTTACTTGATTTCAAGGTGCAAGAGCTCCTTTTGCTCCTCAAGATCAACAACATCTATAGGAAGCTTATCACCAATTACTAGTGCCTTTACCAGTACGCGCATTTTTCTACCTTTCTCCTCTTTAAAATACAAAAATCCATATCTGTCCTCCATCTCGTTCCACCCATCTACACCTACTTCTTCCACAACTGTACACATTTAAAAAAAAAAAAAATCAATATTCTCTCGTTCCTGGACTACAATTTAACATAAATTTAACGAAATTCGCGAAAAACAAAAGATACAAAATTTGAAGGACAGACACTATAGACGAATTGGAAAAGACAGCTTACAGGAAGAGAGGTCATCGGAGTTGGTGGCGGGACCCACAGAGAGAAGAGAGAAACCAGCAGCTAGAAAGGAGGAGTGCACTGCAAAAGCGACCTTGTCGTGCGCGTTACGAAAGGTTGGGCGCGATGCCCTCAACACCGCCATAGCACCCTGCTCCGTCGCCATTGCTACTTCAGTTCTCCAAGGTTGGAATTCGATCGATTAATTAGAGATTTGTGCTAGGGTTTTGTGCTCTGGTGTACAAGATACGCTGATTTGTGATTTGAAGTTGGGTTTTGGTTTTGGTTTTGGTTTTGGTCGAGGAAAAGAACATAAAAGGTCGCGTGAAGCTTCGCGCCTTTGCACCGTGACCGACTAAAATTAAGGAACTTTTTATTTTATTATATTTTATATTTTATAATTAAAATTTAAAATATTATTCTATAGATTTAATTATTTCGTAAACTATTATATCAGTAGCAAACAATCATTCATATAATTTTATAAATTTTATAAATTTTAGAAGGGTTTAAATGTCTTTATATTTTATTTTTATAATATTTTTATTTTTAAAACTAAAGTAACTTAAATTAAAAATTTAAATGTCAAAAATAAAACAGTTAAATATTATCTATATTATTTTAATTAGTATCAAGAACTTGCAAAATTAAACCGATATAGATAAATTATGGACGTTGATTTTTTATCTTATTGATTCATATAAAATAAAAATTGAAAAGTCATAATGTTTTATATGAATGTAGAGAAAAAAAATACTGATCACATCTAATAATTTTTATTTTGACATATAAATTTTAAAAAAATTATTATTAGAAAATTAGAAAGTGAAAATATGATGGAGGCACAAAAAATGGAGGTATTTGAAGTTTTGAACTTTCTCATAATTAATTAGTTATATTATGATTAAATATTTTATATATAATTTTTATTAATTTAATTATTTTCTAAACTATTATATCAGTAGCAAAAAAATCATCGACAAATTTTATAAATTTTAGAATCTTTAAGAAAAATAAAACAGAAACATGTATAATTTTGAATTTATGATAAATTTCAACGGAAGCATCTCTCATTGGATTGACCCGTTTTAAAATAATTATGTTGTGTTATCATTTTTATAAATTAGAACATAAAATGTATTACAATAGAGGAAAAGTGTTATGTAGTAAACTTGTACTATGAACATATATTTACAATTACTTGTAACAATACAAGATATCAAATTATGGAAATTACTACAGACATACATTGTGAATAGAAACAAAAAAAAAAGGATAATATAAAAGAGAAAAATCAATAGATAGCACATAGATCTTCAATTTCTTATTTTTATTTTATTTTATTCGGTATGCAGCCCATAGTTGTGTTAATTAACTTGGCCCAGTCCATTTTTGCTTTAAGCCCATTAAGAGATTGTAATATATTCCAAATAAATTAATAATTTAAGTAATCTAGTCCAAATACATAGACTATAAACTCAAATGTACATAATGTAAAAAAGAAATAAAAAGAGACTATATATCAATTGATCTCATTATTTCTAATATATAAATTACTAATGAAAAAAGTTTATATAAAACAGTAAATAAATCAATCTCGTCGTAATTATTAACAAATGAATTATTAAAAATTATTATATATAATTTTGTAATTATGATGGGTGTAAATGTGATTAGGCTAATAAAATTTATAACCCGGTTTGCTATCGAGTAAGATTACAAGTGCATAATCCTATCGAATAGTATAAACGAGTGTCGATCCGCAGGGAATAAGATTTAAGGTCTTGAACGATTAAATCACAATCTTTCGAAAGGCTAGACAAAATCTGAAAATCAAAGAGTTGTTGTTTTTTATCAATGTATTTGGCGAAAATTAAAAGTCAGTAAAGTAAAGATAGAGATGTGAATTCCTAGGGTTTTGGCACACCGTTGTTACTTCAATCCGCTTTGATTCTTACCTTATTTGATGTTGGTTTTCAGTTGTTGTATGAGGGTTTCTAATCCAATTTAGTGATTACCGCTTTCGCCTAGCAACCACCCTACTAATCAAGAGTTTCCGTTAAGGCTTGTCTTGACTAATGCAAGGAAATCTGTGGCTAACCCAAAAGAATTCAGACTTCACTTATTGGATACGTCGCCCTACTATCTTGGTTAGAGTGGGAAAAATGGCACGCCGGAGCCGGCTCCGTCACGGAACGGCACGGTAACGGCACGGCACGCATGTCGGTTACGTGCCGTGACTCGCGTGTCCCGTGCTGTGACTACTCGCGTGGCGTGACCAATAGTTGGCAAAAAAGACATGACACGGCACGGCACGAAACACGGAACGGCACGGCACGGGACACGCGAGTCACGGCACGGTAGACACGTCAGTCACGATTCGACATTAATTTATGTTAAATTCTAAATTCTGGATAAAAAAAATATGTTTTTAGCATCAATAATTTATTTCAACATTAATTCTTCATTTTAAATTGTAAAGAATCGTTTCATATTTTTTTTTTAAACGTTAAATGCGATCAAACGTGACTAACGTAACCGGTCACGGCACGTTTGGTCACGGCACTTTTGGTCACGGCACGTTTGGTCACGGCACGACTTAGTCACGGCACGCGAGTCACGGCGTGACTCGCGTGCCGTGACCACCCCTCGTAATTTTTGTCACGGCACGGCACGTGAAAAATTAACTTGGTCACGGCACGGCACGTGACCAAAGTCACGGCGTGTTAGTCACGGCACGGCACGACACGTTTTTCCCACTCTAATCTTGGTCATGTTGGGTGTCCCCATGGTAAGGCACGACAATGCGACATTCGTCTGTGAATGTCGAGACTCTCATGTGTACTTTTGTTGATCCAATTAGTGGTATCTCCGGTTAAGGTTTCCACCACTAATCTAGTATTTTTATTCTCTCTTATCCCGATTCGATTAGTCTAAAGATGACTAACTTTCATGTGTGGCCATCACATGACGGTCTAGACTAATAAACAAAATCAAGTAATATAGAACATAAAGCGCAAAAGCAATCGAACAACAAAAGACTAAACAATGATCAAATAAAAGTATATATCAAAGCATCATGAGTAACAAGGTTTACTGCCAACTCTAAGAATCTAAACTTAGCCGCTGAACGACATATTTACAAAGAGATAAGAGAAATATACATCCATACACGAAGTATTCTCCTACTTAGTCTCTACACACTCCTCTCTTCTCACTTAAGAAAATATAAAATCAAATATACAAAGATAGATTTTTGTTCAGTTCAGAGGGCTTAAATAGGAGTGAAGGGGCGTCTGGAGATGAGTGGAGTCCAAGTTATCTGATCTGGATACAGCTGTTGCAGTTATTCACCAAAGGGCGTCTCTGGTACGGTCCGTATTGGCTAATACGGACCGTACTCCCACTGTGTCACTGCAAGAGTTAATGCGTATTCGGCCATCTTTGGTCCGTACTGGGGCTCTGGTCCATATTGGCTAATACGGCCCGTACCAAAGCCTTAGTCGATGAGCTGTGCTTTTCCAATCGACCTGATTCTTGCTCCAAATGATGTAAAATAGCCCCAAAACATGATTCTTGCACTAAAACATAAAATAGGGCAACAATAACATTTTTCACGGAATAATTAAATATAAATGTGAGCAAATAAGACAAAACTTAAGTCAAAATCCTACATAACTCACTATTAAAATGAGCTTAATCAAATTATAAATTAACCTATACAATAAAAATAACTGAGTATTTATATAAAAAAAAAATTATCTGTATCTTTATCCGATAAGCAAACGCCACATGACAAGTAAAGAGGTAGACGGATTTTATTAAAACCTCTAAAATGTTGAGGTGCTATTTTTCCTTGTAATAGTTTAATCTACAAGAGCATTTTTATATTTTATTATCTTTATACCTCTTTTTTGTTTCTTTTCTCTCTTTCCTTCGTGATTTCTTTTAGCCCCCTTGTAATTCTCTAGAAAAAAGGAATTAAACATGGTTAACATTTGAAATTTTGGGTCAGATTAGGAATGTTATAGTTATCTTCTAAGTTCTCAGATTTAATTAAATACTACCCAACTGTTTTAAATAACATTCCTAGAAATGGATAAATGAGTGTTTATTTAGTTCAAACGAATTTTATTTTGGTTCATAACTAATTATTTATTTATGGTTTTTGGCAAATGTACATTTTAGAGTATTTCTAATAAGAGGAGGGTTCCAATGCCTCCATTTTTCATGCCTCCACCATGCCTCCATTTTTAAAACTTTAATAACTCAAAATTTAAAACTTAAAAGTCAAAATAAAACCGTTGGATATGATCTATATCATTTTATCTATGTGCTCATAAAAAATTATCACATTTTGATTTTGTTTTTATGTGAATCAATAAGTTGAAAAATCAACGTCTAGAAATTATCCACATTAGTACGTTTTTTACAAGCTCTTGATGACAACCAAAACAAAATTGAAATGTCATAATTTTTTATACGTGTATAGATATAATGATGTAGATCATATCCAACGGTTTTATTTTGACTTTTAAGTTTTAAATTTTGAGTTATTAAAGTTTTAAAAATGGAGGCATGGTGGAGGCATGAAAAAATGGAGGCATTGGAACCCTCCTCTTCTAATAATGAGTTTAAAAATTAGAGATACCAAGTGTTCATTTCGGTTCAGACAAGTGTTCATTTTATTCAAACAAGTATTCCTTTTTAAGAGATTCAAAATAAAAAAAGGAACATATAATAATGCAAAAGTTTCATTGTTCCTTTGTTAATCATGAATAAAAAGTACAGATCTAGCCCACAAATTTTGATATTATATATATTGTTGCTTCATTATTTATTTTGAATTATTTAGCAATAAATTATGTAAATGCTTATTAACTAATGGAATATTATTTAAATTAGTATAAGGTTTATGCTTTACATTGTACATATTTCACATCTAAAAAAAAAGGGTCTTAAGTTTGCTCTATCAAGCATGAACCACATGTACAAAATTTGTTATGTCATGTTTGAATCTTGTACAAGTTCATTACTTACGTTCGTGTAATCTCACATTAATTTGAAAGAACAAATTTGTACATTGTTTATACTTCAAAGAGCAAAAACTTGTATATAATTCATGCTCATTAATTCTATTAAGCATTAACCATGTACAAAACTTATATATATTCTTTTAAGAGTGAGGCTATGGTGCTATGCATAGCACGGATGGGGTCCGTGCTACGGCCAAAAATTTGACTTTTTAAAATCCTAATGGTCGATCCAACCGTTCAATGTGATAACCATATGAATATGTACTTGCAAACTAAATTTTATATTTTTTCGAATTTTTTTACTATTTTTTTAGATAGGTAGAAAAATCAGTGTTTTGTGAAAATTCTGGACCATCAAAATTCTACCTATCTAAAAAAATAGTAAAAAAATTCGAAAAAATATAAAATTTAGTTTGCAAGTACATATTCATATGGTTATCACATTGAACGGTTGGATCGACCATTAGGATTTTAAAAAGTCAAATTTTTGGCCGTAGCACGGACCCCATCCGTGCTATGCATAGCACCATAGCCTCACTCTTCTTTTAAATAAAAACTATGTACATATTTATTCCATCCATCTAAGAGCATCTACATCCCAGCAACTCATATGAGTTTCTAAATAACTGTTAATCATTTTTAAGAAATTAAGGTCTCCAAAATTTCTAACTCTAACATCTCTGAAATTAATTTTAGAGTTTCTATTAAGCAACGTTAGCAACAAATTAAAAATGAGAAATAATTTGAGCCAATTATTTGATCAGCATGGAGTTTATAAACAGTTTCTTAATAATAAGAAACTCTACTTCATAGTTTCTAAATAAGAAACTCTCTCACATATCTGAAACTGGATTAAAAACTATCACATCAAATTATAAACTCTAATAATACCAAAAATGTAGATACTCTGTTATGTAAGTATGCTTAAATTATCGAATTATTTGTTGACCATTTTCATCAATGCCACATAACAAGAGTTTATAATTTTTTTTATCAATATATTTTATAATACTCATCCTCTAGGGGAAAAAATAGTTACAAGTTGAAGGCCATATTAGATCTCACTTTCATTGGTGCACGTCAAACCCATTCACCCTGGAGTCTGAATCCTCTGCGTTACCTCATCGTTTAAGTTTGAATCTAGATCAAACTTGTAATGCATGAGTCCCTTTTGAAATTGAGCCAATATAAAATGAACGGACCGGATTCAAACTCAAACGGTGAGGTACCCTAGGTGATATTAATTCATTCACCCAGGTCGCCTGACTGCCTGAGCAAGAGCTTTGACTTTTTTTTTTTTTTTCATTTCCATATACGGTTTTGTCTACAATTTACTCTTCAGAAAGAAAAACACAATAATAATAATTTTGCTGTCATAAAATTGTAGCGGACATGTCAAATAAAAATGGTTCAAATTAGATCAAAAGTTTCTCACAAAAATAAAACTTGATTTTAGATCATTTGATTTCAGTCAGACAACTTCTTTTTCAATGAACTTATAAATGTTATGTAGATGAAAAATCTTTTGAAAAAAAATATTTGCTAATTAAAAAAGAAAATCAAAAGATAAAACAACTTTTTTACAACAGAGCATCCATTACATTTCCTAAATAACAACTACCACGTCTCTATATCAAGAAACTAAAAAAACAACAAAGAAAAAAAAAAACCAAAAAAATATAAATTAAAAAGTAAGTCTAAGATTTTACTTCTAAGCTTCTCCGCCGTGTAATCCGAATGTAACAAAAAACCGCAACAAAAATCGAAAGCGCAAGCCCACAAACAATTATCTTCCCTCCAGCAAACGCTTTGTCGAAGGGTTTATGTCGATGATGCGCAGAAACAGAGGGTGATTTTGCAAAATTGGATTCCATGGCTGTGAATGAAATGCTCATCAGGGGTGCATTTGCAAAAAAACCAGGCTTAAGTATCATCATTTGCATGTCATTGGTTGTGAAAGAAGAGCTTAGAGGTCTACACATTGCAAAATTTATGAAACAACTAGATGCCATTAGAACACAAAGAAAGAAGCAAGCCATTTATTTATTTGCTCCAGAAATAAAGAGGAAGGATTTTAGAGAGAGAAATGAGGTGGGTGTTAGATGTTTGACAGTTTGTGTGAGAGAGAAAGCTATGGTGGTCTTTTAAAGGAAAACTTATTTTGTTTAATTATTTTTTATTTGGGTGTGGATCATGGGTTTGCATTGTTTATGTCTCAATTAATTCCTGCTGAGGGACAATAAAACACTTTCTAAAGTTCCCAATTTGGTCCGGGTCGAAATCAAAATCCAAACCCGATTAAAACCCGTTAAAAATAAATTAATTATTTGCTAATTTCCCATGCAATAGTACAATATAGTATTTTATGAATTCATATCAACTGAAGTAACATAATTTTGAGTTTAAATTGGGACTGTTCAATCTTTTGGCACAAATATTAAAGAGGCTCCGTGATTTCCACCTCGGATTTTGATCGAACAAACTAGATCTAATCTCAAATATTTTGTTACCTCAGAGGATATGGACTCGTAATTTATAGCGGCAAATAATTCATTCTAATAAGTTTTGAAATAGAATTCACTTCCCTCCCTCCACTCCTGTTTCTTTGTGTCTTCTCCCATTTTTTACTCCATCGGGAGAACCAAAGAAAGTTGACGCCAATAGCCCTAGTCATCAACTCTCTCCTCTCCCGGCAGCCCACCACGCCACTCTGCCACAGCTCCACTGCCTCTGTCTTCCTGTCCTCTTACATCTCCGTTGGGACAGAGAGAGTTGGCGACGATAGCCCTAGCCGCCAACCCTCTCATCTCCCGGCACCCTACCATCCCGTCACACCCTCGCATCTCTCCACCCTATTTCACCATGTTCGTCTTTTTCGTCGCACCACCTCCTACTTTCTCTACTCGCTGCACCTGACCTCACCATAAAAATTCAGATCTAGATTTCCTCCTACCCATTGCCCTCGCTACTCCTCTCTTACCCCGCCTCTAAACCCTAGACCGCTTCCTTCCTCACTTTGTCACCCTTCCTTACCACTAAAACCGCTACACAAAACCTTAGATAGGGCAGGGGAGGTCAAGATCCGTGCCGGCCTCCCTAGCCCGCAAACCAAACCAAAAAAAAAAAATGTCTTTTCTTCAGTCGCTGGCCAGTCGATGTTGAAGGTCATCGGTGTCTACTTCCAATGGAAAGTGTTTGTTATTTTAATTTTAATTGTTATGATATTTGTGTTGTTAAATGTTAAAGTTTAGAAGTTGATGTTTTTAGATGTGATGTTAACGTTTAGATGTTGATGTATTGTAATGTGGATGTTGTTCTGAATGTAGAACAACTGATGTAATTTTATGTTTAATTAATGAAAATATACTGTGGCTGCCAAGGTTTCAAAAAAAAAAAAAGTTTTGAAATATGCGGTGGTTAGAAATTAGGAATTTTTTGTATTTGTTATATCAGAAAATGGGTTTGATGTATATTTGGTTCGAACTTAAGACCCGAAACCCATAGATAGATCATAGAGAGCTGGTGGGGAAATTTAGGTGGTTACCGAGGAAATGATTATCACCCGATTTGGCAACAAGAAAGTGACACGTGTCACCTATTTGTTTTTCTTGGACTTTGTAGCCGGACTATGTTCTGTTTTCGATAGCACAGTAGCACCCCACCCAACAAAAACAGAGAGAAACAACGACCGACATTTTTATTAATATCCAAAGTTTAATACAAATTATTAATTATGCCCAGACTTTCAAACTTTCGCTAAAAATACCCAAACCGGCCATTTTCTGGCCGGTTAACTTTTTTTTTTTTTTTTTTAACCCGCATTATTCAACTTCTAGATATTAATAAAAATATCGGGTATTAGTCCACAGAAAAATTTGCCATAAAACAATATAGCACATATACTCTTATAACTACATGATTTACGGCATTCTATAATTTACGATTTATAATCGAATTTTTTTTCAAAATAATTTATAACATGATACGTTTCGAAAATAAAATGATAGATAAAGGGTGAATTTTGACTTAATTGCATTATTTTCATATTTTATTTATTTTTACAAAATTTCAGCCTTTTTTTTGGTTAATTACAACCAAGGTGTGATCACATTTTCATATTCGAATTTTTGAAACCCCAGATGATGGTTTTCAAACTTTTTATTCAACTTTGGATATTAATAAAAATGTCGGTTTAATCTTGATGAGTTTATTTTTGCTGTTTAACATACTTTTCTGTTTATTTTTTATGTTGTGCTACTATTTTAATGTTGTAATATTTTCTGTTTAGCATTATCATGATAATTTTTTTTATCTGTAAAATATAAAAATAGTACTATAAAAGCACACATACATAAGAACCGAAATATAGGATAATCCAAATATACCAAACATAAATAGTATATCAAATATAAATAGTACAAAACTAGTAAAAATACAACTAAAACGGAGAGGGGGAATATCGCTGAGGCGGTACTCCGGCGTTCGCCTGGCGCCAGCGCGGCCAGGCTCCGTCTCTCTCGGGCTCATTTAGGGCATCGGCAGACCTGAGTATATGATCGGTGGTATCCCATATGGCATCACCCGTAGGGACTGTCGGTACTGGCGGAGGTGTACTAAAGATAGATGCGGCGAACTCAGTCCCAAAGGCAGGCTTAGTATGAGACCCGCTACCACTCGCCTCTCCATCATGCGGCATCTCTGTGCCATATCGGGGTACCCTCGGTGCCGAGCTGAACTCATCATCCAATATCCCGTAGTAGTCCTGGAGACTGTACGAGAGGGACTCCATATCAGAAGTATCGAACCCCGCAGGTGATGGCTGTGACGACATCTCTGCCGGACCCTGCAATCATACACATAAATTATTAAATTTGATCTGAATGAAGAAATTTATTAAAACCTGACAGATACTGAAGTATGACATACATGAGGATGCACCGGACGTCCATGCTCGTCGTACCATGCCTGCCACGCAACGTTGGACAATACCCAATCATGGTAGTCCCACTCTGGATGCGAATCGGGAGAAGGTGGGAACTCCTGTCCAATAATCGGCTCCGGGTCAGGCTCGGTCGGATTTATCTCACGCCAGTTGATGTTCTCTCCGACGTCTCGCAGCATCGTGATGATCTTCCCACCGTGCCCGGCATCCTCAACCGCATTTGCATTTTTCTTGAGGATGCGGTACCCAAGATATCTCCAGTTCTTCTTGCCCATCGTGGAGATCCCATGAGCGCACTCCTTGATCCCCGCCAAAAGCTGAAACAAATTTGTCATGTCAGATCAAACCTTGATGAACTATTAAGTTAGAGAAAAACTATGTAGTTTTAGGTGACTTACGTTGCGAGCGAATGAACGACCGTTAGGATGGTAACCATCATCAGTCTGGATCATATCGCGGAGATGGGCACCGTAATCGCCCCGTAGATAGACACTGGCCATGCAGATCTGCATGTACCAAGTATCGTACCTCAACTGGGGATCTCCCTGGGTCTGCAGAATTAGATCTGGCTCGTGATAGAAGTCCAGATACTGAGGATCCTGGGCTGTCCTATAGTATGCATCAAAATGGGTGCTCCAGTCCTTATCCAGCCACCCTCGGTGGTTCATCCTGTAAGGAAGACGTTAGTTGCAATACAAAGCTATCAAGTAATATGAGAAATTTGACAATAGACTACGACTTACCTGTGCAGGTCTCTGTGCGTGTGCATCGGCAAAGATGGGTCTGCGGGAATAAATGCCGGTCGATCAAACTGGCGGAGCACCCGATCTGGGTAGTGGTGCTCCACTGTCCAGAAGTGTATGAGTGGACCTCGGTAGAACCACATCGCCTGCTCCTGCTGGTCAATCACCGTGACCGGCAAGAGGTTCTCCAAGTAGAACTGCTCGTAGGGCGTCCACTCAACTAGAACGGGTGGCAAACTCTGGATCTCTGACCGGACTGGCCTGATCCCAACGGTTGCACCGTGGGTCCGATTCTGGTAGTTGTGGCCACCGTGCCACTTCTTGCCGTATGCCGGGCATCTCCACATACTCGGCTCTCCCCATTGCGGCGCCTCATTGGGGATAGGACGGCCCACCAGTAGCCGTGACTACGACCAGTGCTGAAGCAGGAGCACCGGTCCGTACATCTGCTTCACATTCGGCTGCATTTTCAAGAACATTAGACGTCAGTGTATTTTGATGGATTGATTGATTAAATAATTTACACTAAATTAAGAGTTGGTGACTTACCTCACTACTACGGCACATGTGGGAATACAGATACGCCAGGACAGCTCCACCCCAGTTGTACCGCTCCGGCTGCTTAAGGTCTCGCAGCAGCGGTAGATACATCATCGGCATATGGTCACCGCTGGAATCAGGAAACATGACAGAACCAAAAAGGTCCATCACGTAGCCCCGTGTATATCTGTAATACAAAACATATAAAAATTCTAATATAATCCTCGTATTATAAATTGATTAATAGAAACAAGTTATAAAATTTACCTCTGAATCTCCAGCGCGGTGGAATCTGCCAAGAGACCTGTGCTGAAGTGCTGTCGTAACCTCGTCATCCGCAAATGAAATTTGGACCTCCCATTGTCCCCAATGATATAGGCCGGATCAGCTCCCAACAACTCCTCGACATCACCTACGAATCTGGTGCTGTCAGAGACGCCGCAGACGGGTGTGCCACGGATAGGCAAACCCCAAAGAGCACTCACATCCTGGAGAGTCATCGTTATCTCTTCGAATGGCATGTGAAACGTGCGTCTCGGGACGCCATCGCTCCACCAGTCCAGCGATGAGAGAAGCATTGATGATGCTTTTCTCTGTCCGCACGATGTCCACAACCTGGTAGAGACCCAGGCTGATGAGGTACGGGGCCATCATATCGTAATACTGCATGTGAGGACACCGCAACTTCACATCTAACAGACCCGTGTCCTGCGTTGAAAAATGTATTCCGCATGGTGATAACATAATAAAATTTAAACCCAACAAAATTTAAAGAAAATCTAAGAAAAGGAACGTACCTCACGAGAAGCTAGTGAGACTCGGTGCTCGCTGTGGGGAATCCACAAGAGAGGACTGATGTGCTCCGTGCTGCTGGTACTGATCGGCCCGTCCACTACTGGCCGTGCTCTAGGCATCCTGATGTCTAAAATAACCTAATTTCGGTAAAATTACGCTTAATTAGCCTAATTATGGTAAAAAAGGCCAAAATAAACTAAATATTGGTCAACCGTGCTAATTTCGGTCAAATGACGCTTAATTAGCCTAATTATGGTAAAAAGGGCCAAAATACCCTAAATATTGGTCAATTGTGCTAATTTCGGTAAAATTATGCTTAATTAGCCTAATTATGGTAAAAAAGACCAAAATACCCTAAATATTGATCAATCGTGCTAATTACACTAAATTAAGCTTAATTAGTCTAATTATGGTAAAAATGCCAAAATACCATAAACATTGGGCAACTGTGCTAATTTCGGTAAAATTAAGCTTAATTAGCATAATTATGGTAAAAAGGGCCAAAATACCCTAAATATTGGTCAACCGTGCTAATTTCGGTAAAATTACGCTAAATCAGCCTAATTCTGGTAAAAAGGACCAAAATACACTAAATATTGGTCAATTTAGCTAATTACACTAAATTACAACAATATAATTTAAATTCTAACACCTAAATCCTAAACCCTAAAATAAATAAATTAAAAATTAAATTAGATAAAAAAAAATTTACCTCAAAGAAGAGAGAATTCGGTTGAGAGATGAGAGAATTGTGAGAGGAGAGAGAGAAAAAGGGGTATATATAGGGGTTTTTGCGGGGGTTAAAAAAAAGAAAAAAAAAGTGTAAACCGGCCAGAAAATGGCCGGTTTAGGGGGGGAGCAAACCGGCCAGTTTCTGGTCGGTTTGGGTATTTTTAGGAAAAGTTTGAAAGTCTGGGCATAATTAATAATTTGTATTAAACTTTGGATATTAATAAAAATGTCGGAAACAACGACTATGTTCTTGTTTTTGTTTTGAAATGAGAATGATTCTATTCCTAAGCAAAATTAGATTATTATATTTTGATGTATTCTAATTAGGAACCTTTCTCTGATTCGGCTCCTCTTTAATTCTGGGAATTAATTAGATGTTCATTTTATATTGGACGATTCTGATCGAATCTAATTGTACATCAATAAGAAACAATTGTACAAATTCGCATCCTCTCCGGTACCGAAATAGGGAATCTTTTACAATTACTGGATCTGGACCGTTCTTTTTAACTTGGCACGAATCTCAAAGCCCAATAATACTGCCCCTGCACTAACCCGAATCTCAAAGCGGCTGAGAGTTAATCTTAAACCGTAAAGTGAAGGGAATCTTTTACAGTAATGGAGAGGATACTTGTCCCAATTGTACAGTGGAATGGAGATGGTTCGATGGATATCATATCGAATATGGTACATTCGACCTGATGTCTGATCAGAACTGTTCAATTGACATTAAGATGCGCGTGAACAACTTTAGAATTCATGAGAATCATATGCACACTAATCTTGACGACTCTAAAATGCCGTGTTTAAATCAAATGCATACTTAATTTTTCTATAATGATTAATCACTGTTTTAATTGCAAATGAAAAAAATATTTATGTAACATTCTACAAAATACATACAATAAATTAATAATTAAAACGACCAAAAATATAATAATAAATACAAACAAATTAGCATTTTAAAAATGGGTGGGGGTTTTGTCCAAACGGTTTTGGACAGAGTCTCATCCAAAGCCATACCTAAACCGTCCGATTTGCATCAAAATTCGCACAGACATTTAGATTCAATGAGCTATTTAAATTTATTAAGATTTAAATATGTTTGCACGAATCTCAATACAAATCAGACGTTTAAGCTTGGCTTTGGATGAGGCTTTGTCCAAAGCCGTTTGGACAAAACCCAATCCCTTTAAAACTAAAACATCAAACTGAAAAATATAGATAAATTAAATTAAGTACATCATCAAAATAATTAGGTTATCACCAAGTTCTTATTTCTACTTTGAAAATTAAATGAATTAATATGTTCTAAACGTTTCCAAATTCTAGTACGAAATATCAAGAATTTCTGAAAGGTATTTTTTTACACATAAAATTTGATCTAAGTATTTTTTATTAATCGTTGTAGTAAAAGTCAAATAATTTCCTTGAGCCACCATATAACAAGTTGTGATATATTATCCTCTATGTAGCTGGCTCCTGATCCAAGTTGTGATATGTTCATATTCTACTAATTAATCCTCTTAAAAGAACTTAATTAATCTTTGAGTATATATATGTGGAGTAGACTCGCCAAAATTTTTAAATATACCACTGTCAAAAAAAAAAAAATCAAAAGACCACTGAAACTGGAAATTCGACAAATACCAGGGCCACAATAACAAATGGCGGCCATATTCTTGGGAGCTGTCATTGTTGTTGCGGCCCCTCAAAAACAAAAAATTCAGCATACTACAGTGAATTTTTAGGTTTTTGAGGGGCCGTAACAACAAATGCCGGCTCCCAAGAATAGGGTCGCCATTTGTCATTGCGACCCTCGTATTTTTTTTAATTCTCCAAAATTTGTGGGTTTTTTTTGTGAGAATGGTATTAATAAAAATTTCGGGTAGACTAGGGTGTTCTTAAGTTCACCGAGCTTTTGGGTGTACTTAGCTTCAAAACCTATCAAATTGACTTCAAATCACAAATCTAAACCGTTGAAACTGATCTACTTCACGAGTGATGCGTTTACATGCAAAGTTTTTAAATTTTCGAATTAATTTAGTATAAAGTAAAGTTGTCAAAATTAGAAGGTTATAAATTAGTTTTAATGCATTCATTTTTTGACCGCTTGACTTTATACTAAATTAATTCGAATATTTAAAAATTTTCTCATGTAAACGCATAACTCGTGAAGTAGATCGGTTTCAACAGTTTGAATTTGTGGTTTGAAGCCAATTCAATAGGTTTTGGAGCTAAGCTCATAGGCTTGGTGAGCTTAAGAACACCCTAGTTCTACTCTTACATATGTGGCTTTCTTAGAATAGAAATTAGAAGAATTTAATGATATGTAATGTCTCCCTCTCTCTTCCCTCATATCACATGTTCATAATTGTAATCATGTGATATGTTAATATGTTATAGTGGTTATCAACAGTATTCTAAAATTATTTGTAAGTAGATCCACAGACAAAGCTATGTGAATTAGTATTTTTATGTTTTTCTTCTTCTTTTTTTCAAGAAAAAAAATTGGTTGATTGCTGTCATTGGTTTAACAGACACTAAGATTCTCTCTTTAGTTGCATTAGCATGTGCTGGCTAAGCATTAATCATGTAATTTAATAAATATATTATTCATGATTTGTTCAAATCATTTTCATGATCGATCTATTGTTATTAATTATTATTAGAAACTTCCTGACACACGGATGCAATTGGTCTTACGCACTTAGTCCCTCGTGCAATTACTGAATTTTAATTGCAAGTAATATTTGTGTTTATTTCAATGTCAATTACTTTCCATGCACTTCCTGAGCATAAATAAATTAACACTTGCCATTGTAACAGTCTGGCATTCTCTGGTAGATTAGAGTAGCTTGGGTCCGATGGGTTTCAGGACTGTCCGATCTGCTTTAAGATTCATGCGCACGACTTTAAAGCATACGCTAAAGTTGCGGGCGTGAATCTTAAAGTAGATCGGACGGTCATCGAACCATCGAACTCACTTTGAGTCCGATGGACATCGGACCCAAATTAACCTCCTGGTAGATGTCATACATCGAGATGGAGTACAAGAAGGGATGCAAACGGATTGGATACGGATCGGATAGTGGTAAAATCATATCCGTATCTATTTTTAATTTTCAGATATGTATACGGATTGGATATTAGACGGATACATACGGATACGGATCGTATATCAGATATCTGCATATATATACATAAATATTTTCATAATATATAGTAAACTATATGATATTTATTTACTATTCAGATACGGATAATTAAAATTCAAAATCATATCCGTATCCTTATCCGCAAAAATATTCGGATATCGGATATCCGTATCTAATTTTTGAATATGGATGCAGATATTGTCTGATAATATCCGACCCGTTTGCACCCCTAAGTACAACACATTCGTACTACCTTAGTAAGTAGGAAACTTGTTATATTAATTTATGGTTTAATTTTGTACTAATATGTCAGGCCAATTAATTCGATTGGGGAATTCAGATACAGTGCAACACCTGACGAAATTTCTACTATATATCTATCATTTTGGTTATTTTAAGATTAATTCAAAATGCAGCACAAAATTAATTCTAAACATGAATAAACTTATGCAATGTGCTTCTTTGCATTAAGTTGATGTATTTTTATTTCGCCAAATAAATTTGTGCACACATTTATTATATAATAGAATGTATATTGGTTGGTTTTGGTGATTATAACCTTAAAGGGTTTGAACATAAATTAGTTGGTTTTCAAAGTGAATTGATATATCTTTCAAAAATGATGACACAAATGTTCTTATTCTAATATGTAATCAATGCATACAACACACCGTTAATGCAATCTATCCAATTTTGATGCATAATATTTTATTTTTATTTATATAGTATTGCAAATAGATCTAAGTACATATAAATGATAAAATACAAAAAAAATGTTTCCATAGAAGATTTGGTGTGTTTAGGATTTCAAATGCGGTTCAAATTAGTTTAAATTATGAAATGAAGTGTATATGCAACATGTAAAATGTGGCAAGTCTTTTTTTTTTTTTTTTTTGCTGTACAACCAAGGTAATAAATATACAGCAAATAGAATAAAAATATCTCCTGATACAAAACTTAAGGTTAATTGTTTGTAAATAATTTCTTGCCTATAACTAGTCTGGTACAGATGTAGATAGAGCAAATCTACGGTGTGTTGTGCTCACTGAAGGATTTGGTGAGCATAACTATAAAACCTATCGAATTAACTTCAAATGAGACGAATCTAAACCGTTGAAACCAATCTACTTCATTTAGTACAAAGTAAAACGGTCAAAGATTGACGAAAAATGAATGCATTAAAATAACTTGTAAAACTTCATTGTTTTGCATGTACAAACTCATATTTTTTACCGCTTGATTTTATACTAAATAAGTTCGAAAATTTCAAAATTTTGCATCTACAAGCATCACTCGTAAAGTAGAAAGGTTTCAACGATTTGGAAAAGAACAACGATTACAGTTGTGTAATATGATAATTAGTAACATCCTCGGCAAACTTACTGGTAATGTTTTTTTCCAGGTACCAAAAAGAAAAAAATTGAAGTACCTTCATCATAAATAAATTATAAAATTGCTCTAATGGAACATTACCAACAAATGTAAAACATGTTTATAACACAAAAACCCAAACAAATGCATTTTTTTTTTTTCTATTTCTAGTGCATACCGAAAATTTCTTCTGGTGGATCATAAATATGCTTCTGTGGGAAAAGCTCCTCGAAGTCTTGTTTAACCCTATTTCGCAACAACGGGTGTGGTAACAACCCCTTCAGTAAAATCCTAAATGGTAATGCCTCAGGCGGGTCGGGTGATCTTTTCATATCTTCATATATGTTCATGGCATCAGCCGGAGACCCGTATCTTAAAAATCCGCGAATGACTTCACCGTAAGTCTGACCATCGGGAAATAAGTTCTCGTTTCGCATGCTATTCCATACTTCCATTACTGCCTCCATTTTTTTCGATTTCGCCAAGGCAATAATCAGGTCCTTGTACAGGAACACATCTGGTTTGTACCAGTCATCCTTTTGAATGATTTTAAAGATCTTAAAAATACATAAAAATGGAAAAAAAAAAAAACTCAGATAAATTATACTCTAAGCAGAGATAACTGTAATGGATTGATTAAGGTACAAAATGGTTCCAGTATACTATAGTGATACATAAACTGTAGGATTCTGGATCCTATGAAATAACTCAAATTTTGAGTTTAGATCCGGACGGTCTGATAAGAATCCGGACCATTCTGGCCGGAGATAAAATGCATCGGGTTACTTTAATATTTGTGCCAAAGCAAATCTGAAGGTCCGGATCTAAACTCAAACTTTGAGTTACTCTAGGTGATGAAAATTCTAAACAGTAGTGCTATGGTAATATTGGTACAGGTATCATAATGTTCCAAACCTCACAACTCATGTAAAAAAATTATATATATTTTACCAAAATTAAGGTTTACAAAAGCTGACATATAAATTCACACAAAATCCTCCTTTTTCACCAATCAAAGACCAATGCAATGTTCAAAGTTTAAATTAAACACAAAAGAGGCATTTTACTAGGACCAAAAATTAAATTAAACAAACCCTTAGTTTGATTAAAAGAGAAGATAATACCTTTAGTGCCAAATCAACCTCTTGTTGCCTCTCTAGTTCATTGAGCACTGCAATTTTGTCTGATTTGAGAAGTCTCATAACATGCTTTTTAACAAAAGCTTGCATCTTTTCTTTATCTCCTTTAAACCTCTTCAATCCCATAATTACAAAAAGAGCCTCCTTTCCAATCATTTTCTTGCCTCGCCACAGAGGCCCCCTTGGCCTCCCATCGTGAAATCCGCATAACAAGTTCAAATTGGAGAGGGAATGGGGCGAAAATTGAGTTAGGTTTTGGGAATTTGTTGTGAATATTGTCGGGGAGGAAATAAACCTCCTGAGGTTTGATCGGAGAAGGAATCGAATCGCCATTAGAGATGCTAGTAAAACCTCAAATGCGGGTTTAGAAAGTGGAAGCCTTCACTTCTGCGATGAAAGAAAGAAAATTGGGCCGTACTCTTTGGGCCTTATGTTGGGCCAAAAAATCTAAGTAAAAATAATAACAGAAGAAATCAATGTAATGTGTTCCAGCTGGATCTAACTAGCAGTAATCATATCAGCTGTAAAGAAAATTACTGTGAAGTTCTATATGCTCTCTCTTTTTTTTCCTCTGGAAAAATGCTTTAACACATAACTTGTTTGGTTGTGGCTTAAAGTTAAGGAGGATTAAGTTGCTTATTCCAAATTAAATGACTTTAGTTATTTTTTTCTCTAGTTTGTTACTTTTAAGTCATGGTTTAAGCTATTCTTGTTTGGTTGGATTTGTTACTTAATGTGATGGATGAACATTGTATTGTATATTGTTGTATTTTTTGTATACTGTTATTTGGAAAATGTATGTTGTATTAATACACCAAGGGAATAATTTTAAATAATTATTACATGAATTTTGACAAAACATGCAAAGAATATACATGCTACATTGTGTACTAGTATCCAAATTCACACAAAACACTCTCTTTTACCAAACCAAAAATCATACTTCAATCAAATGTTTAATGTTTAAAAAAAATACAAAAATGTATTTTTATTATTATGGCCCAGTTGAATAAACGTACACAAACTGTATCTAAGCAAACACCAAATATCAAACCACATAATGACCAAGTTGACCAAACGAAAGCATCATCTTTCCAATCATTTTCTTATCGTGGTGTTTGCACGAAAATAGCCTAAAAATTTGTAACTCGTTTAACATTATTGACATGTGAACCGCACATCATTTACAATGGCAAGATGCAGCATTGTACTTTTCTCAGAATTGAGTTCATAGACTCACTTTTTAACATAATACTTAAAAATAAATTTCTCAAGAATTCTAAATAGATCTCGTGGTAGATACATGTCACGCGAGGAATCCGATTGTTGATAACAGAGCCGAAGTTAGCCAAGGGGAAGGAAGTATATGCAGCGCATGATGGGCTAGCTGTTGCTTGTCGTGGCATGATCATTCCACACCTGATTGGATACGTTTGGTGACAAGAAAAGAGAAGGCGATTGACATGCATTTTTTTGGGTTCTCAGAGTGACACGGGATGGGGTTTCCCGAGTACCAGAGAAATTTAACTATTATAGTTGGGGTGGCCACGTTGTATCATGCTATTAGAGAGTCTTACGGGATTTTTGCATGTGTAAGCATAAACACATCTCTAACATGAAGTATAAAGATGGCTTCTTAATTAAAAGAGAGATTATTTACTAAAAATTGTTATAACTATATATAAGCGCAAAATAGCTCATACTACTTTACCCAAATCATCGTCAACCTTTAAGCAATTTAAAAAAAAATAATATATTGTAAAAGATTATGAATGATATTTCATACTACTGTACCAGCAAGCTCAAATAACTCATACTACTGTACCAGTAATTATATCAATTCAAACAACATTTGAGAGTCGAAAGGCAAAACAAGAAAGTACTATATTAGTACTTTTATACAATGTTTATCTCATATTATTTTCTATTATTTTTTTAAAGAATAATCAGTTTCGTTTCTCATTCATAAACAATATTAGAACCTAATTAATTTATAATTATTTAGTTTTCTCAAATATCTGAGATGAAAAATTAAGTTGTAATGTGTACACTTGTATTAAGCTTATTCATGATAGCAATTAATATACCAATAATTTTCATCCAAGTTTGTATTGAACGAAGAAAATTGACCAAAAAAAAATAAGCGTCCATAAATTTTATAGAGATAGAGAAGTTAATCACACAAAGTTCATTTTATTCATATGGCTTGTATGGTCTGATGGGTCATTTCTAAAGCAACGAAATGCATGTAAAGAAATACAAATAGTGTGAGTAACCATAATTAATGTATAAAATAATACAACTTAAATTCAAATGTCTTTTATCTTTCATATCTTTGTCATACCTCACCCTTTTAAATGATTAACAAAAAAAAAATATGAGACTTAAAATGTAACAAAATAAAATTATTAGATATAATCTAACATCATATATTGACAACAAGTTAATTTGAGAACCTTAACAACCATAAAAATAACTTATAATTTTGACAGCGGACTACTAAAATATAATTTATGCAAGACGTTCATCAAATGACACAAACATTTACAACAGTCCATATTTAACCCATTTGATGGAACAAAAAATAATTTTGAAGTAGGTATGAAAATTAATGCACAACCAAATAAATAGAAAATAAAATAGCATTACTATACTTTATTGTTTTTTAAATTCTTTTGATATAATTTGAAAATGTCTTGTCAAAACTATCAAGACAAGATGAAGATCAAGGAATAATAAACCTATAATTTATATTAAATTTTTTTTTTATACACACAAGTGGTAGTTACAATACTTGGGCTTTGTTTCAACGAGAATCAAGATAAGAAACCCTCTGACACGGGATTATAATCTAAATTATAATTTTTATTCTTACGAAATTATAATCTAATTTTCTAATTCTATTTAGAGCAAAGCTAGGGTGTGATGTACTCACAAAGAGAGTTTGGTGAACACAACTCCAAAAGTATATCGGATTGACTTCAAACGACGAATTCAAACAGTTGAAATTCATGTACTTCATAAGTGATGCATGTACATACAAAATTTTGAAAGTTTCGAATTCATTTGCTACAAGGTTAAGCGGTCAAGGAAATGAACCTTTTATAAGTTATTTTATAAGTTGTTTTATATATTTATTTTTCATCATTTTTTTGACCGCTTGACCTTGTAGCAAATAAATTCGAAACTTTCAAATTTTTTGCATGTACATGCATCACTAGGGGTGTTCAAATGGATCGGTTTATTCGGTTTTAAACCGAACCGGTAAATTTCAGTTTAATTGGATCGGTTGTTCGGTTTAAATGGTTCGGTTCGGTTTTGGGATCTCCAAATCGGTTTGAACCGAACCAACTGGTTTAATAAAAAATGGATCGGTTTATTTTGTGTGGTTTATAATGGATCGGTTTATCAAAAACAGGCTTGTGTGGTTATCAAAAATGTTATCCAAATTGGTTTGAACCGAACCAACCGGTTTTGAAATATTTATTTGTAACTTGAAATATTTGTATTCGGTTCAACCGAACAAACTGAAGTTTAAATCGGTTTAATCGGTTTGGTTTTAGATCGGTTTGGAATTTTAATTCGGTCGGTTCGGTTGGGTTTTCAAAATTTGGTTCGGCAAAAAAAGTTCGGTTTGACCCGAACTAACCGGTTGAACACCCCTATGCATCACTCATGAAGTACATAGATTTCAACGGTTTGGATTCGCCGTTTGAAGCCGATCCGATATACTTTTGGAGTTGTGCTCACCAAATTTCACGTTGCGGCTGTGTTAAAAATGAAATTTTTCTGACCAAATCGTGGTTATTTGGTTTAATTTTTTTTAAGATGGTAAAAATAAAACTTTCGGTGAAAATTAACAATGATCCATATTTAACACATTTGATGTAATATCGAATTATTAAAAAATATGTAGAATTAGTACACAAACAAATTACAAGGAAAATATCATATTAATGACTTTTTTTTTTTTTGAAACTTTTTTTGACATGATTTGAAATTTACTGTAAAAAATATTGTTCAAATAAGACATTATGAAGGGATCATTATTAATCCCTATAGTTCATATTATTTTTTTTATACACAAATAGCTAGTTACAATACTTCGATTATGTTTAAATGAGAATCAAGAGCTTGAAAAGAAAGGAAGGTTAATTATTTTGTTATTTGACTCTCCTGATTTTTTTACTACATATTCTTCAAATATGATGCTTAACAAAATTTTAGGAAAAGAGAAAATGTTAGGGTGCTGTATATGTTATATTATTTCAAGCATTGCTGAATATCACTAGATAAAAATATAGAGATGTAGAAAATCACTATACAGGGTGTGAACTGTGAAGTACGGTGCCTATAAAAAAATGAGTTATAATTGCCGATTTTGTTTTTTACCATTTTTTTAAAAAATAAACAATTTAACAACTTTTTTGAAATTTTTTATTTTACCAGAAGGTTGATTCCGCAGGATTAAACTGTGGGACTAAAGTTTGGTTCCGCAGGTTTCATTAAAAAAAAAAAACAATTTAACAATTTTTTTTGAAAAATTCTATTTTACCACCTCCGCAACTTAATTTTGTGAAACTAGAAGTTTGGTTCTGTATGTTTAAACTGTAGAACTAAAGTTTGGTCCCGCAGTTTAAACCCGCGAAACCAATCTTTTGGTTTTGCAGGTTTAGACTGCAGAGATGATACAAATGTATTTTTTTTAAAGAAAAAGTAGTTAAATTGTTTATTTTTTTTAAAGATGGTAACAAAAGAAAACTGTGTTTATTTTTTTATATTTTTTATATTTTACAAATTTTGTTTATAATTAATGAAAAAATATTTTTGGATTACGTCGTAGAGATAAAAATTTTAAAAGTTGTATTTTTAATTATTTGACTAAGTGTTAAACTTTGATTATTACTTTTTATAATCATTCACAAAACTAGTGAATACATTCTATATTAGACCCAACATTTATATATTTAAATATAAAGAGATTTATAATAAGTATATATAATTAATTTTGGAATATAGAATGAAATAAAATATTTATCTTTTTTCATTCGTGGGTCAAAACTGTAAAACAATATAGTACTGATATTATTTTATTGTCTTCTACATATTGTTTAGGTATTTTTTTTGTTATGATTCCTAAGAATATGAATCATTTATATAATGAGGTGGATTATTTTCTTTCATCATTTTTTCTTTCTGAAAATTTGGTGAATTTAGAGATGATTGAAAATAGACCCTTACATAATTATTTTATATTGATAAATGATAAAACATTATTATTTTTTTAAATAGACCCTTACTTATATTACGATTTATGGTATTTATTCAACCGAATTTCACTAAAATTTATTGGTACATTGATATTTTTAAAATATTTTTTATCTCTCTAACAATCATAACTGTTGGTTTATAGATGTTTTTCAGTTTGACAGATTGGTGAGCTCCAAAGAAGAAAAAATTGGGTTTTTTGCATCAGGAAAAAAAATTTATCTTTTTTTTAACATTACAGATGTATTTTTTTTAAAATTAAATCATGTTCACGAGAAATTGTGTGTGCATATATAATATATATTTTATTAGATTTGCACATTGTATAATAAGTAAGATTTTGAATTTTTAATTTAAAAATAAAAGAAAAAATTTACCTGTTAATAGAATAATTCAGAAATTGAGCATATAATATCATTTTATTTTAACCAGTGAAAAATATTATGCGCAAGTGTTTCTTATAAAATTTACAAGGGAAGAATGATCTTTCCTAGATCAAATTTGGCAATAAAAAATAGACTTTTTTACTAAAATTGTTGATCTGGACCAAATCGCCATCTATTTTGTTAAAATTACATTTTCTAGCAAAAACAAAAGTGTGTATATATATAATGGTCTTTTATAAGAGAACTTGATTTATGTGTCTGTCAAATATGGGCCTTTCAATTTAAATTGGGCCCAAGATTGATATCTACGTGTACTGGATATCTCCAGTTATCAAGGATGGCAGGGGAATATCTAGTACAGCCTCCAAGTCCAGGCACAGGGTACAGTTTAGTCAAGTAACAGACTTTTAACAGACTTTTAACTGTCCATGAGATCCTTTGCACACACAATATCTCTCTTTCTTTTCTCTGTATCCATTCCTCTGTAACGAAATATATGACGGGTTATAGGGTCAAACAGCAGCAGTAGCTTTTGCATTGCAAATTTATCCAAAAAATAAATATTTCTTAGATTTAATATTTTAATAATCTGTGTTAAAATTTTGTGCTATATGAACAGGTTAATATGTAAAATTAGTATGACAGTAACTCGCTACAGAAACCAGTATGACAGCAACTTGGCACCGAAACAATTAAAAGAAAACAAATTGTGGCGAAGGAACTAGAGAACAAAAAAAGAACCGCTTGTACGGTACTACTCATGCAGTGCTTTTCTGCTTTTCACATGAGATTCTCTTCTTCTTCTCAATCCATCATATAACTCTCCATTTTAACACACAATCTCTCAATTCATACAAGTTCCTCAAATAAGTTGCAAATTAATAGCAATCCAAATTTTTTGACTAATGGCTGCAGTGGAGCAGAGAGATTGTATTCTGATGGACAATGACACAATTGAGTTCATGGACACGGTGTTTGACATGAGCAGCATAGACCAGTGCAGCGAGACTGCCGACGTGGGAGAAATCAGGTTTAAATCCAAAAATTTAGATGCTGAAAGGAGGAGAAGAGGGAAGCTCAATAGCAAACTCTTGATTCTTAGGTCACTGGTTCCTAAAATTACTAAGGTAAACCATTTTAATTTTCTTAATAATATGGATATATATGCAATTATGAAAACAAAAATTCTAACATATGTCAGCTTCTGTCTGTTTAGGTTCTGTAATATAGCAAATATTGTAATTACCAGTAAAGACAAATCAATAGTGCAATCAATTCTTTTTAGATTGCTTGTAACAAAAAAAAATTGAGAAACTGTAACATATTATTTCCTTTTAATCATACAATTTATGTATTATGCTATTTTGGTATATTTATTGTTGCAATTTAGATGAGCAAGGAATCAACACTGCTAGATGCAATTGATCATATTGAGCAACTCCAAAAGCAAGTATGTGATTTACATGCTGAGCTTTCAAAACTGCCTGATGCAAAGTTGGAGAAGAAGGGAAGCACAAATTCAATCTCTGGGAAATTTCTCGAACCCGAAAGCATTGCATTTAAGGTAACTACAAATATTAACTTTAATTAATTTTAATTTAGAAAAATCATTTCAATCTGGTACTGTTTTCACATAACATTGTAGTTGAAAAAAAATTATTGTCTGATTTATTTTTAATGCATTAGGCACAGGTGACATTTGCACCTATGGGTTCATGCAAGTTGCAGCTAATGATGGTATATCAGAACAAGTTTGGTATATTTACCAGAATAGTTGAAGCATTGAATACATTCAATGCAGATGTGATCAGTACAACCATGGTATCTCTGTTTGATTACTCAGAGGCTGTTTTCTGTGTGGAGGTCTGTTGTTAATCTTTTATTTTTTTATTTATTTTTTTTCCTTTTAGCAATCAATATAATACCATAAAAGAAAAAAAATCAAGGAAAAGAAGGAAAAAAAGGAAAAAAATAGTAATTTATTAATTAATTTATTGTTGTTTGTAGATGAAGGATGAAAAACAAGAGAGATTGAAAGAACTCATAGATCTTCTTTCAGCTATTGTGGGGGTTAAAAATGGTTGAGCAATGAGCATGCTTCATCGTTATTTTAATTAGAATTTATTAATTAAATAGTTAAAGAAATTTTAGATACAGATCAATACTTATTTTAATCTAGTAATTGTCTAATTATAATAATTTTATAGTAACAAGAACTTGTAGTCATGAATTAAGATTTATCTTATTGATCTGGAACTTATTTAAAGAAAATGTAAGAAAAATAATGGATTTTTGTAACTGAATGCATTTGTGTGTTTATTATGGAGAAATGACTGGAAAAGAAAAGAAAATTGAACTGCACACTAAACAAAGAATTCAGGTTTTACCAGTTAATACTAGGGCTGTACAAAATCGCTCAAACTCGTAACACTTTCATAACTCGCTCGCTAACTGCTCATGTACAACTCAAGTTGGTTGACTCGTTTAATAAATGAGCTGAGTTTGAGCATATCCTAATTCGCTCATTAACAACTCGAGTTACACAAAATTCGTCACAATAAATCCCATGCCCTTCTAAATGACTTCTAAGCTGCTGTTTGAATTGTTTGTTTTGTTAGTTGTCTTGTTAATTATGTTTGAATTATTTGTGTTTAAATAAACTCTTACTGTATATAACTATAACTAAGAAAATTGACTGGTCAAATGAGTTGTGAGCCAACTCGAATTGGTAATAAGCTGAACTCGAGTTGGCTTTCCAGCTCGTTGTGCCATCTCAACTTGAATTAACTTGCTCATTAACTGACAAACTGCAACAAATCTATTTAAGGATAAGATAGCATGAGGATTATTGTAACTGAATTAGTTAGCAAGGCAGTTTGTTAGACTGGTAATATTGTAATTAGTGATGTGATTAGCTGTTATACACCTTTGTACAATTACAGAAAACAAATGAAATAAAGATTCATATATCAATTTTCTTGCTTTCTTTATAGAATCTTACTGTACGATAGAATTTGATCCTCGGCAGATTTTACTTTTCAGAATGGAACTCTGACACTGTTTCGGAAAATCATACGATCGATCCGGTCTCTGTGCTGGTTCCGGAATGGAACGAAACTGCAAGGTCTAAGCACTCCTTCATCATTAAATGCGTGTAAAACTAAATAATATACTCTTCAGACTTCAGATCAAGAAAAAAACATAAATGATTTGATTTTAGATGGTACAATTTTAGATGATATAATTATATAAATGAAATTTATCCTACAGGAATAGTCTTCACCTCCCTCCCACCGAAAGAAAATGTAGAATTCTTTAACAATTCAAAATTCAAATTGCAGTTTTGATTATTTTGGATAGACTAACATAAAAATGTTGTACTTTGGTTCCATGACAGTTACAATATGGACAACCAACACATCATCTATAAATTCTACAACCTTGAAATTATGGAATGAAGGAAATCTCATCCTCAGTGCCGCCAGCTCAGATGCAAGTGCCGAGGACACAGTTCTCTGGAAGAGCTTTGATCACATGACCGATACTTACATCCAGGGAATGCGTATGGGGATCAATACCAGAACCGGCGCACGCCAGGTTGTCACTTCCTGGCGTAGCCCTGACGATCCAGCCCCAGGTAATACAACTTTCGTGTGTTGAAACACTTGTAATAAAGAGGCAATAGTTTTACCAGTTGTTATGTTAATATAATTTCCACTAAGCATGACAATGGGGGTGCAATATTGGTTTTTTATTAGCTTTTTGTGGTGTTCATAAAAAAGAAGAAGAGAAATTAAAAAGCATTTTATTTTATATTTTTCAATTTGTACTGTGGTACCAAGTGCACTACCATGGTGAAATCATAGAGCAATAGATGATATTTATCTCCATGATTACCATAGTACAAAACCTACTATAGCTTCTATACATGATGTTGTACTTCGTTTGTTAGAATAAATGGTAATATTTTTGTCTTATGCATGATGCAGGTAATTTTACTATGGGTTTGGATCCAAATGGGTCAACCCAAGTGTTTATCTGGAAGAACGGTACAATCCCATATTGGCGCTCCGGCGAATGGAATGGTGCGTCTAATTTCATCGGCATCCCTTGGCGGCCTATCTATTCGAAGGGCTTCTATTTGGACACCGTAGGCGATGAAAAATACTATACGTATACAGCAGCTAACAACTCTCTGCAACGGTTCGTGTTGCAATGGAATGGTGTCGAGTCAATATACATGTACATGGTACAAAAAAAGGCGTGGGAAGATTTTTGGGATCAACCGGTGAAGCAGTGTGAGATGTACGGCACATGTGGGCCCAATGGGTTGTGCACAAATAACGGTGATTTGGCATTGTGTAGTTGTTTGGATGGATATGAACCCAAGTCGGACGAAGAATGGAAAAATAAGATTTGGTCGGGTGGGTGTGTGAGGCGGGTTGCGTTGGGTTGCCAACAGAATAAAAGTGGAGATGGATACAAAACAATTCCAGGTACAATTTTTACAAATTATTTCACATGGTCAATTTTTGTTACGCTGATAAATCTTAAATACTATAGTAACTAGACCTCCTGCATGGGCCGATCTAAGTGTATGTAATGCGGTCGGTTGATCCCTCTTTTTCCCCCAAAATCTTGATGTGAGATTTATCTAGCTCTTAGATCATTTCATAGATCTGAACCACTGATGAATTAAAAAAAAAAAAAAAAAAATCTCCACTACTGATTCCCATACTCAATTTACTAATCAAGTATAAGGTGTCAGATATACATGAAAATGTGAAAATAAAAATTAAATTTGGTTCCTTTTCTAGGAATGAAGCTGCCAGATCACACAGTGAAGCTCCAGAATATCGCCGACTCTGACACCTGTGGGCGTTCTTGTTCAACAAATTGCACGTGCAATGCGTACACATTTGTACCGACAGTTGGGTGCATGCTGTGGAGTGGAGATCTGATAGATCTGTACCATTTTGATCAAGGCGGTTATGATCTCTTTGTCAAGGTGCCCGCCTCTGTATTGGGTAAGTCTTGTTGATATAAGGTCATATGTACTAAGAGTGAGGCTATGGTACTTTGCAAAGAGCGGATTGGCCTAACTATGGATTCACATCTGTTTTCGAAGTTCATACAGTTGATCTGAACCGCTCAACATGATCTCTATATAAAAATGTAGTTGGAGACCGGATTTTACTATATTTTAGAATTTTTTACTATTTTTTTTAGATAGGTTGAAAATCACTACCTTTGGATGGTCAAGAATTTTTAAATTAAATGATTTTCTACTTATTTAAAAAAATAGTAAAAAAATTCTAAATGATGTAAAATTTGATCTCCATGTACATTTCATATAAAGATCATGTTGAACGGTTCGGATCGACTATCCGGACATTGAAAACAAAAATATGAATCCAGAGTACGGATCGATGTGCACTTTGCAAAGTAACATAGCCTCACTCTTTATACTAAAACTAAATCTCCTTTTAATCATGCTGACGTTGATCTCAATATATATTAATCTGATTTAGGTTCAGATCGTAACCGCTCTGTTGCGGTAATAGCGGGGACTGTGTCGGCATGCTTGCTATTTTTGGTAGCTTGTACCTTCCTCTGGTGGAAATTCATACGCCATTCAAAGACCAAAGGTAATACATATCTGTCTCTCTTTCCATTAGTAAGTTTGAGATGATATTGTAAGACATGCATTTCTAATTAATAGAATGCAACTTAACAATATTTTAATTAAAATATATGGAAGTTATCTACTGTGAATACTTTCTCTCCACTTTACCTTGTGGATGATCTTTGGATTTAACATGAAATTTGGTCAACATTACACAGCTAGCTTAAATTTGAGCCGTAGATCACAGCAATCGAGCCTAGGGTTTCTGAAGAGTAGAGAAGATTTCTCAGGCCCCAGCCAATTTGCAGATGAATCAGAAGAGGGAAAGAAATTCGAACTTCCCCTTTATACTTTCGATTGTTTGGCTGTAGCTACAAATAATTTTGGTAGCTCAAATAAACTCGGAGAAGGTGGATTTGGGCTTGTCTACAAGGTCACTTTCTCATTTTTTTCATTTTTATTATTATTATTACATCCCAGCATCTTTTAGATGCTATTCTCGAGAATTGAACTTGTCTCTCTGTAGAGAGACGGGGGCTCGTGCCACTGCACTAAGCCCATGGTTCTCAATTTCTCATTTATTTATTTCTTATGTTCTGTGAATTCACTCACATACACTCACATTGAAATTGCATCTCTTCGAAAAGGTGTTATCTGTAGAAGTCTGATCAACCTATCTTAGTACTTCTTAAATTCAATTTTGCTTGAGATATTTAGATTGGTTTTTTATTTGATTATATTTTACGGAATACAGGGGAATTTGCCAGGTGGAGAAGAAGTAGCAGTTAAAAGACTATCAGCGACATCGGGACAAGGAATAGAAGAGTTCAAAAATGAAGTCATACTTATCGCAAAACTACAGCACCGAAACCTCGTCAGACTATTAGGTTGTTGCATACAAGGCGAGGAGAGACTACTGGTCTATGAATACTTACCTAACAAGAGCTTGGATGCATTTCTCTTTGGTAAGCTATCTCTTGCATTTCTTTTTTACTATATAGGAAAATCATAATCAGTTATTGTTGCTATTAACTCCATAATATGTAATACAAAAAAAAAAAACTACATAAAAAAATAGTAACTATGAGTGTTTTGGGTTACAATATAAATGTACTGTACCAGATGAGTACTCACAGAATGGATGGTTTTTTTTCTTTTTCTTTTTGTGTGGTACCAAGCTGGTAACAATCGAACTCAAGGGGTTCTTCATTAATAAAGTAAAAAAATATGTACTTTGAATGAACAAAAAAGTAATTTGTTCTAATTCTTGTAGATCCTTTGAAGAGGGGATTATTAGATTGGAAAACAAGATTCAACATTATAGAAGGAATTGCTAGAGGGCTCCTATATCTCCACCGTGATTCAAGGTTACGTGTAGTACACCGTGATTTGAAGGTCAGCAATATTTTGTTAGATAAGGATATGGATCCGAAGATATCGGACTTTGGCATGGCACGCATTTTTGGTGGAGATCAAAATCAAGAGAACACTAATCGTGTTGTTGGCACATTGTAAGTGAAATGTCCTACATTAAATTTATGAATGGGTTCAGAATATACAATTTCAGATTTCAGTACCAAATACGGTCAACTCCAGTACTGGTATGTACATAGCTAAGGGTGTTCAAACGGTAGGTTTGGTTAAAATCGAATTAAAATAGTCAAACCAAAATTGTATTTGGTTTTAAAAATCTAACCGAACCAACCAAATTAGACTTTTCAACTGAACCAAAAGAATCGAAGTAAATTTTGGTTTGTTTGGTTGAACCAAAATAAGAGATCAAATTTCAAAAGGTCAAAACTCAATGCATACTATTAGGCGCTGCAGTCTACTTAGGGATATAATTGTAATTAGTAGTTTACTGTAACAGACAGTTAGTTAGATGCTGTTCTATGTTGTGTTTACTTACAGCTGATTAGGGTGTAATACACTGGTTATATAAACCAAGTGATTGTAACGATTGTTCTCTAATGAAAAACATAATTCATTCTGTTACATATCTCTATCTCCCTCTCTAAATCTGATTCCTATTAAATACACTATTAATTTGATAATCATAGAAATAAATATCAAGATATATATCAGTGGAACCAGAATAATAGAGATTAAACCGAATCAAATATAACATACTGAAGTAATTAAAGTAAATATCAAGTAAATTGTGGTTTGTTTAGTTGAACCGAAATAGTAGAGATTAAATCGAACCAAATATAAAAAACCGAAGTAATTTAAAAATTCAACCGAACTGATCCATCTAATCCGAAAAACCAAACCATTTAATCCAAACTTTTCAGCTCGGTTGAAAACCAAATAAACCGGACCCAATGAACAACCCTATTCATATCTAACAAGGGTTTCTTATGGATTGATAGGGGTTACATGTCACCTGAATATGCAATGGAAGGCATCTTTTCGGTGAAATCAGATATCTATAGCTTTGGAATTCTACTTCTGGAGATAATTTCTGGGGAGAGGAATAGCAGCTTCCATAATAAAGACGACTCTCTTAATATCGTTGGTTACGTAAGCTGCTTGTCAATTAATTTTTACATTCAATTTTTGCAAAGAGAAATATTTTAAACAACTGAGAAGTATGGCATCACTTTATTTAGAAGGATAATGTTAGGGTTCACAAGATAACAGATAATATATGAAGAGTGAGGCTATGGTACTTAGCAAAGTGCGGAACAGTTCGTGCTATGGATTAATATCTCCGTTTACAAAGTTCATACAATCAATCCGAACTGTTCAATATGATCTCTGTATAAATATGTATGGAGGCCAAATTTTATATTTTTTAGAATTTTTTACTGTTTTTTTAGATATCTAGAAAATCACTTGATCTAAGGATCCTAGACTATTCAAAAGTAGTGATTTTCTACCTATCTAAAAAAATAGTAAAAAAATTCTAAAAAATGTAAAATTTAGTCTGAAAGTTCAGATCGACCATTTAAACTTTGAAACGAAGATAATGATCCAAAGTACGGACCAATGTGCGCTATGCATAGTACCATAGCCTCACTCATGTTAGGGTTAACAAGATAACAGATAATATATGAAACACTTTTTGACTGCAACAAAGTAATAACCAGATCACCATTTCTGGGTTCTTATTTAATTTCCAAGTCAAATAGAATTTCAACTTTATTTCTAAATCAATTTTGTTGAACTCAGGCATATAAATTGTGGTATGAAGAAAGAACTTCTGACCTAATCGACCCCACAATAAAAGAAACATGTCCTATTCCCGAAGTACTCCGATGCATCCATGTGGCGCTGTTGTGTGTACAGGATCTTGCATACGATCGCCCTGAGATCCCAATGGTTATAAAACTGATAACAAGTGAAAACCCTAGTTTACCAGCACCAAGACGGCCCACGTTCACGCTCCAAGGTTATTCTTCCGAGACCAGTGCCTTGAAAAGCAGTGATGAGTTAATGTCAGCATGCGATATCACTATAACAAGACTTCAAGGAAGGTAACCCAGGGGCATAATGGTAAAACTGGGGATAAATTTTTTTGTCTAACAACAGCAGCTTCTGAATATGTAATATCAAGAAAATGCAATTTGCATGTATACAAACTTACAAAGGAAAATCCATATTATGCAGTTCGGATGAAGATAATTGTACAGAGAAGGATGTGTAATTCAATTGGTGGGGCCATTAAGAAATTTTGGAACATACCTTGGCCTTTATGATATACTTGTATATGAAGGCAAATGATTTGAGTTTTTTATCCATATTGTTTGTCATTATTTTGATATATAATATACTCGTGCTTCTTCTTTGTTCTATATTCAATGTAGGGGTGTTCGTTGGATCCGGTTTATTTACTTTTCAACTGAACCGACAAAGTTTGGATTAAACGGTTCGGTTTTTTGGTTTAAATGGTTCAATTTTTGTACTTCGGTTTTTTATATTTGATTCAGTTTAATCGCTCTTATTTTGATTTAATTAAACAAATCGAAATTTATTTATATTTGTTTGAATTACTTCGGTTTATTATATTTGGTTTGGTTTAATCTTTCTTATTTCAGTTCGACTGATATTCTCATATTTATCTCTATGATTATTAAATGTATTTGTGTATGTATTGAGAAATTTGAAAATTTAATCTCTATTATTTCGGTTCAACCAACAAACCGGATTTTTCTTTTTTGGTTCGGTTTTTATTTGGCTGACAAGTTTAATTCGGTTAGTTCGGTTAGATTTTTAAAAATCAAATAAAATTTTGAAATTCAGTTTTAATCGAACCGACGACTGTTTGAACACTTAGTACTACTTGTATGCAATTCAATTTTCAACTTGCTCCGGCACTGATCTTAAAAAATAGCTCATTTGACTTCCCTCTGCCAGAGTTAAAAAAGAAAAAAAAAAGGAAAAAATAGATGATTCCATCTTGCATATAGTTAATTGGAAAGCTTCTTTCATTATAAGGCGTCTGCTTATCTAAGTTTGCAATGCTTGTAACTGTTTCCTCTTTATTTCTGATTAACTCGGAAGAATATTTTTTTGAGTGATCTAGAAGGTAATGTTGGACAAGGCTTCCTTAAGACTAAAGGAGTCTCTTTTAGCTTCTTTAGTTACTTAATTCTGTCGAACATCAGTTCTTTAGCACGGATTAAGATTACCTTCTTTAGCTTTTTTTTATTCGGATCTTAATCCTCTATCCGAGTCATAAGACACCTTTACCCCTTCCTTTAGTTTATTTAGCTATCACTCACGGATTAAGACAACCGAATATCGGTTTTTTAAGCCTCCTTAAGACTTAATCCTAGTACAGTTTAAGAGGTGTTGCCGAACAGCCCCGAAGGGAGTGGGGGGTTGGTCTGACGGAATTCACATCACCCCCAG
Source organism: Carex myosuroides (assembly GCA_028015225.1). NCBI lineage: Eukaryota > Viridiplantae > Streptophyta > Magnoliopsida > Poales > Cyperaceae > Carex > Carex myosuroides. The sequence continues at coordinate 13,477,194 of CM051491.1, read as the reverse complement.
TACCGTAATAGGGAATCTTTTACAATTACTTGATTTGGACCATTCTTTTTAACTTGGCACGAATCTCAAAGCCCAATAATTCTGCCCCCTCCATCAGCCCGAATCCCAAACCGGCTGGGAGTTAATCTCAAACCGTAAAATGAAGGGAATCTTTTACGGTACCGGAGAGGATATTTGCCCTGGTCTGATGGGCATCAGTCTGATACCTGGTGAGAGCTGACTGATATGCATTAAGATTTGTGTTCACTTGATTTACATGAATTTTAAAATTGTTCATGTGAATCTTGATGCGGGCCGGAAGACTCCGACCAAACATTAGACCGAATTTAGTCCGATGTCCATCGAACGGTCTCCGATTCCATCTAGAGAAGAGGATATATATCCGGCAAAATTATATATCTACTAGTTTTATTTATGCTCATATCTTATCTACCAGTTTTTTTTTCTTATCAAAATTATGACCTTTTTAATTTTGTCCTTCGAAAAATAATTGCCATCAATCTGTTTCAAATTTCAATGGATATTATGGGCACCGCCGAATCATATTTTGGGCCTGACTAAATTTTTTCATTTTCTAGGGTCTAAGAATTAGAAAAGAACTTGCGAAGAAAGCCCAAAATCATTCGAATACGATATTCTTAATTAATGAGAAGATAGGTACATTTAAAAATTACAATCACATGCACAGTCCATCTTCTCTAGTTTTGAACTGCTACAGATGGGACAATAGTGTTCTTTGCACATCAAATCCTTATAGCAAAATTTAGAGAGAAAAAAGGAGAAAAGTTGTAGAGATTTTGATGATCCAAATATATATAATTATCAAGTTTACAGCGAATTTCGGAAACTTTATATCATTTGTAGTCCTTAATGAACAAGTGTGCAATTATATAAACAGGTATGGGTCACTTGAGCTATGGGCAGTGTATAATTGATCCTCATTGTTGCATGAAAATTTTTATATGATTGATTTCATTCATGTTTGACCGTCATATATTAAAAGTCTGGCTCTGCCCTTCTGTGACACCGAATTGATCCTTGCATGAAACATTTTATATGATTGATTTCATTCACGTTTGACCGTCTTATATTAAAAGTCTGACTCGGCCCTTCTGTGACACCGAATTCTTCCTATACTAAATGCAAAATCATATGATTGATTTCATTCACGTTTGACCGTTTATATTAAAAGTCTGACTCCGCCTTTCTGTGACACCGAATTCTTCCTATACTAAATGCAAAATTAAGCATATATAACACATAGTATTATTTAGCGAGTTCTCAAAAAAAAAAAAAAATTCTAAATAGAGTACGTATTGCTAGTGGATTGACAGTGCCCTTAACGGGTTGCCCGAACCCGGTCCGCCCGTGCCCGGTGCCCGGGATACACGTACCCGTGCCCGGGTATACCCGGGTAAACGGGTACACGGGTACACGGGTACGGGTCTCAAACGGGCAGGGTGGCTGTTTTTGGAAACAAACCCGGGTGTACTCGTACCCGCCGTACCCGTGCCCGCTGCCCGTCTGCCCGCACCTGCCATGGGTGTACCCGCACCCGGTAACCCGTACCCGTACCCGTACCCGTGCCCGTGCCCGCTGCCCGCCGAAACAACTTTATTTCAAATTTTTTTCCCCCCACTGGCGACTGTTAACAGAGCAGTTTTGGCTACAGGCAGCGCACTGAGTACAACAATGCATATGAATATTGTGCTGCATGAAGCTAAACCTGCTCTGTTAATATACTGAGCCGTTCTACAGTTTTGGTTCAAATCAGTCAAACCGGGTGGGTCCCACCTGTCATTTTTGTCCCGTACGGGTGGGTCCCACCCGTCAATTATGTTTTTTTTTTCAGATTTATTAAATTTCAAATATTATTCTTGATGTAAATTCTGCAATACAAGTAATAAATCCTAGTTTACACTCAATTTGGTTGCAAGTGTACAACCTTGTCAAGTAGTACTTAGGGATCGTCTCCACAGGGACAAGTTGGAATATCTTTTCTAACCTAACAATTTAATTTAGTAAAAGAAAATAAAAATGTTTTTGTTTGTTCAAAAAGTTGGTTTGGTTTTGATTAAACTGAATTAAACTAAGTCTTAAAGCAAAATCTGATTTTTAACAAATATGAGAAATTAGGGTTTCTTAGGGTTCCTATCCACTAGTGTTATGACTAATTGGTTTATTAAATTTGTTCTTTCAATTATGAAGGCACAGTTGAAGGTTGTAGGTACAAAGTGATATTTCTATATTAATACCATCTTTACTAGAATAAATGTCACCTCTCGGTACTTGGCTATGCTAATCTAAAGTCATTAAGTTCTTACTGTCCCAATTAATCTAGAAAACCGTCTTTCACCTCTCGGTACTTGGCACAATTTGTCTAAACTATTAGGCAAAGCCCGTATAAGACAAGCGTCACCTCTCGGTACTTAGCCTATCAAATACCCTATTCTTTATGGTCAGGACTTAATATTCAATTTCTCAATTGCAAATACCAAATCCTAAGATTTCATACGATTTCGATTAAGTCTTCACAATCAATTAAAATAAAGAATAGATCATACAAAGAACAAGAACATATGAAATAAAACCAACTAAATCATAACAAAAGTTTCAAGTACAGCCCTAATTAACCCTAGAAAATCCTTTAGCCAGTCATGGCTAAAGCACAAATGAAATTAAAAGAGTTAAAAGAGTTCCAAAGGAAAGAAAATAATAAAACCGGTTGATCGATGATGTTGTTTTTCTCCTTCTTCTCTCTTCTTTTCTTCTCCTTGTTAAAACCAGAAATTCTGTCTAAAAAACGTCCCTCATCTCTTTTACAAGTTTCTTTTTTATACCCCTTGCAAAACCTAAAAATAAATCACTCAAAATAGCAAATTCGGGCGCTGAACCGACTTACTGCGGGCCGCAATAACATTCATTGCGGGCCGCAATGAGTGGAGGCGGTTAATTTTGTCGTGCAGAAAACTATAGAAGTCATTGCGGGCCGCAATGGATGTGCAGTTAATTTGTCAGAAAACTGTAGAAGTCATTGCGGGCCGCAATGGATGTGCAGGAATGAGGCTCTGACTTGTTTTGTTTCGGTTCGCAATGGGTTTTATTTCGGGCCGCAACAACATTGACAGTTGCTCTAATCTTCGTGCTGACTTGCTACAAATCACCCGTTTTGCTCCGTTAAGCTCCAAGCACTTGATTACCTGTAAAATAAACATAACTAGGGCAGTAACTTGAACTTTCGGACATTTCTAACCTAATCAAACATAATCTCAACAAAACTTGGCTTAATTCACATAACAAACCCTAGGTTTCACTAGATATAATTTTGGCTTATCAATTCTCCCTCCAATCAAAACTCTATATATTCACCCCTCTTCCTCTCAATTTTTTCACACCCTCTCATTCTCTCAATCTCTCAATCTCTCATAATCTCATTCTCTCAATCTCTCAATATTACTATTTTCAGTTTTTAAATTTATTGTTTGAAAAAAATATAGATGTAAATTTAATTCATTCTACAAATACGCAAACGAAATTACGAAGGTATCGGAATTACGAAGTTCGTCACCTCCCGCAAGATTTTTCCTCGAGATTTAAAGGTTACATTTATTTCATGTTAGATTAATTTATTTTTGTAGAGTAAATTAAAGTTTATGCTAGATTTTTTTTTGTAGATTAAATTTAGTTTAATTTATTTTTGTAGAGTAAATTTATTTTTAATAGGTTAAAAAAATATGTTAGATTTGTTATTTTGAATATGTGAAGTAATTAGATTTGTTTTGAATATGTTTGATTTTATTTTTGTAGAGTAAATTTATTTTTAATAGGTTAAAAAAATATGTTAGATTTGTTATTTTGAATATGTGAAGTAATTAGATTTGTTTTGAATAGGTTTGATTTTATTTTTGAAATTCAGATTTATTTTTAATAGGTTAAAAAAATATGTTAGATTTGTTATTTTGAATATGTGAAGTAATTAGATTTGTTTTGAAAATGTTTGATTTTATTTTTGTAGAGTAAATTTATTTTTAATAGGTTAAAAAAATATGTTAGATTTGTTATTTTGAATATGTGAAGTAATTAGATTTGTTTTGAATAGGTTTTATTTTATTTTTGTAGAGTAAATTTATTTTTAATAGGTTAAAAAAATATGTTAGATTTGTTTTTTGAAAGCCCAGGCAGAAGCTGCCTGCTGTATATTTATTCATTCCAGAAAACATAGATACATAGAAACTTAAATCCACTTGTTGTTCCCCACTCTAAGACCGTTTCTTTATAGAGCCATAACCGCCTCTGATATTGGTAATAAGTACTAACTACTAAAAATAACCCCACTGAAACCCGTGATTTAAAAACCTATACAAAAGATCTAGCCAAACTTTCTCCAGAGCTTCATCTCATGCAAACATCTCATCGCCAAGATATTGGGGGGTATGCGTTCATCTCTGAATATAACTGCATTCCGGTGTTTCCAAATGCACCAGACTGTGCATATGAAACTCGTGGTCCAATCTCTCTTTGATAGGTAGCCTCCTGTCCTCACCATTGCCCATGATGTCTCCCATATGGCATCAACCGATCCAGCAGGTTTCATTAACGGTCGGCCAGTTGCTGCCGCAATATGAAACCAAACTGCCACCGCAAATGGGCAGAGGAATAAAGCATGCAATATCGACTCTAACGGGCAGTTCCTACATAGAACACAATGTAAATCGAAGTTCATACCTCGCTTTCGCAAATTGTCTCTGGTTAGGATTTTCCCGGTTAGCATTAGGTATGCGAACATCTTGGCTGTGGGAGTCGCCTGACATTTCCAAATTGCGAAATACGGCCACTTGACCAATCCGCCATGAAAGAAGGCCCTATATGCGGATTTAGCAGTGTATATACCTGAGGCCTCCCATCGCCATACAATTTTGTCTGGATTTTCTGTCAGTGTAGGCAGCTGCTGCCCATGGTGTGAACCGAAGAAGGCAAGGTCTTGTGTGGCCTCTCCCAACGAGATGAAGGGGTGCTGCAGGCCATAGGTTGTGTACAGGGAGTTTGGTCGGCCACACCAGTTGTCTGCCCAAAAGGATATACACCTGCCATCTCCTATTTGCCATGAGGTGCTCCATAGAAATAAGAATTTTAACTTCAGCAGTTGGTGCCAGAAAAAGGAACCTGACATGTACCAGAATTTGGGTCCCTCTCTGTTCGGGCATCTCCTTCGAATACGCTGTACCATAGACGTCCAGAGGCAATCGTCTTCCCAGTAGAGTTTCCACCACCACCGTAGCAAGAGCGAAATATTTGTCATTTCAATATTGGATATACCGAGACCCCCCCAGCTTTCGGGATAGTCACTGTTGGCCAATTGGTGAGGGAGATACCCCGCCTGTTGGCATCATTCGATTTACCCCACAAAAAAAACCGTCTGATTCTGTCAATTCGGTGTATGACCCACTTTGGTAATCGAAAGCATAGCATATGGTAGATGGGTACGGAAGAGAGGACAGTTTGAGTTAGCTGAAGTCTACCACCTCGAGAGATGATTTTTGATTTCCATCCTCCAAGCCGACGCTCCACCTTCTCAATTAGCGGTAAGAACATCTCCTTAGTCGGCTTGGTAATAGTCAATGGCAGCCCCAAGTAGGTCACTGGAAAGCACGCTGGAGGGCAGCCAAGAACCGCCTGCACCCACTCCATATCCTCAGGCAGAACATTCAAAGGAACAAACAAACTCTTGTTGTAATTCACCTTAAGCCCCGATATAGAGGCAAATAAGCGAATTATCAGCTTAAGTGAGATTAGAGAAGTAATGTTTGCCGATGCGATGACCGCCGTGTCATCGGCATATTGGAAGGCTAGCATCGATTCTCTGATTTTTGTCGTGATTCCTGATTGTAGAAATTTGTCAACCACTCCCAACATTCTTTGAAATACGTCGGCCGCCAAATTGAAAAGCATTGGCGAGAGGGGATCGCCTTGCCTCAATCCCCTCTTGTGATCGAACGAGTCAGAAGGTATTCCGTTTATTAGCACCCGGGAAGAGGCCGTAGTGAGTAAGGCACGAATCCAATCAATCCATTTTGTGGGGAAGCCTCTAGCTTGCATTAGATTAAAAATGAAATCCCATTCTATGGAGTCGAACGCTTTAGAAAAATCTATTTTTATGAAAACCGCCGATCTCTTGGAGTTGGAGATGTGTTGGAGAACCTCTCGTGTTGCAACAAAATTCTCCGTAATTTGCCGTCCCCCTATGAATGCTGTCTGCCTTGTAGAGATAAGGTTCGGCAATTTCCATTTTAAACGATTTGCCAATATTTAAGAAATCAACTTGGGGATGGCATTAATGACACTTATTGGGCGAAAATCCCCAACCGTTAGCGGTGTTGCAACCTTCGGAATCATTACGACATTTGCTTGGTTGAAAGTGGTGAGGTCAACTTGACCATTGGAGAATCCATGCACAATCTGTACTACCTGATCCTTCAATTCGGCCCAATAAGTTTTGAAAAATTCATTAGGGATGCCATCAGGCCCGGATGCCTTATTTGTTGCCAAGCCTCTTACCGCTTGCTCAATCTCAGCTAAGGTGAAAGGTGCAGCCAGCGAGGTCAGGTCAGGTTCAGGGTCGTAAAGTGAAGTCGGGTCAAAAACTGATACCGGAGTCGAGGCTCCTAGCAGCCCCCTGATCTGGTTGAGGAACAGAACCCGAATGTGTTGATGATCTGAGATCATTTGGCCTTCGTGTTGGATAGATAGCACCAGATTTTTATTCAGTCTTGCCGAAGCCCAAGAATGAAAAAATCTCGTGTTTTTGTCACCTTGTCGAAGCCAATTGCATCTTGATCTTTGGCGCCATCTTTCTTCAATATTACACGCAAGCTCATATGCTCGTGCCTTGATTGCACACCGCAAACGAAATTCATGTGCAGCCAAATGCCTTTTTTCCTCAATTCGGTCCAGGAAGAGTACGGCCCTTTTGCAGCAAGATAGCTGGGCTTCCATTTCCCCAAACGCCTCTTTATGCCACCTAGCCAAAGCTCTGTTTTCTGATGAAAAGCACCTAATTGTTGTTGGGGATCGGTTCCTATACCAGTCCATAGTTGTGTCACCATCTCTCGTGGCATTTCATACTTGAACCAAAATGTTTCCAATCTGAATTTTTTGGGGATCGGTGCCAAGTTCTTGCAAGAGAGGAGTAGAGGTGCATGGTCAGATACCATTCGTTCTAATGCCTCCAGGGATAGGATCGGATAGTGCAGCTGCCATTCCGGTGTCACAAAAATTCTGTCGATTTTGGAAAAAGTCAGTTGAGGTCTGTTGCCAGACCATGTATAGAGCCGGTTTTTGAGCTGAATGTCAACGAGCCCCGACGTCATTACAAAGTCGTTGAATAGGTCCATTAGCGTCCAGCTTCTGACTCCAGCCAGCCTATCAACTAGCCATCGAATAAGGTTGAAATCGCCCGCCAAGATCCACGGTAGTTGAATTATCTCCTTTAATGCTTGTAATTCCTTTATGAAAGCCGGTTTGTCGCTGTCTGTGCAGGGGCCATAAGCTGTGGTGAATGTATTTGTTACGCCAGAGGGTTGATGTGTTAGTGTGACCGAAACTGTATGAGCAGTGGACCAGCAGTTGGTCATTTCGAAATCTCTTTTCCATCCCACTAATATGCCACCTGAAGTGTTTAAAGCGTTATTGAAAGCACAAGTTTTTTGAAAGTATGAAGGGAGAAAGGTCGGAACATAGTCTAAAGAAATTTCATTGATTTTTGTTTCCTGCAACATGCAAATATCGCACCGTGACGATCGAATGATCTCACGTACCACCTTACATTTATCAACACTTCCTAGCCCCCTACAGCCGAAATTTTTATTTTTAACATTTTAAATAAATTAATTAATAAAATAACCATCGTTTCTGGTCAATTCTATATTTAACACGGCCGCAGAACACCGGAGCGGACCCATTTGGGGAAGGCCGCAGAATGCCGAAGCGGACCCCCATATGGGGCCGCATAATGCCGGAGCGGACCCGGGTCCGCAGAATACCGGAGCGGACCCTAGTCTTTATATCCCGAAAATGACAGGAACATTTCATTCCACACTCTCACACCTTCTCTCTCCTGAGTTAGCTCTGATCTGTAAGTTTTTTCTCTCTTCTTTTAAATTTTTTATTTTTATTTCAGTAGATTAAAAATTTAATTAGAATAATTAATTTAGCAATAATTTAATTAGAATAATTAATTTAAATTAATTAATTTAGTTAATTTTTAATTGTAGGTTTCTTCTGTATTGAATTGGAAAATGGCTCTTATGGTATCCATCTACACTGGTGGGGATGTATTAACAGGTCCTAATGGGGTTTACTACAGTATTGGACCCGTTACTGTGATCCCGGTATTGCCAGGTACGGATTATTTGGGACTTAAATCAAGTATATGTGGGAATTTGGGGTTGGATCAGGGTCAGTATGACCTTAAAATTGATGCCAAAATTAGCATGCCGTCTAGTTCGGCACAAACCTGGTTCCAACTATTTCCAATTCAGAATGAGGGAGTGTGGCAGGTATTGTATAACCAAACCATGAGTTTTTCTGGGGGTGCATACAAGATAATTGACCTATATGTGGAGGTTACCAGAGCCCGGCGTTCGAACCCAGTTCAGAGGTTAATCCAGGGTCGTAGTCGGGGTAACTCATCCGGCTTTAGTCCATCCCCTGTCCAAATTGACCAACCGTCCAGTAGTCGGGCCCCAGTTCAGAGGGACCGACCCTCCCGTCGGGCCCCATCCCAGACTGACCACCCTTCATCTAGTCGGACCGCTCATTGGGGTCAAACTTGTAATCCGGATGAATCTGATGAAGAAGTGGATCCGGAAATACTAGAGGCAGAGGAAAATTGGGGTCATATTGATCCTGAGGGTATGAGCGATTATTCTGACCAGGAAGATACCGGGCCTGTGCTCGGACTATCAAGGAAATTCAAGATGGATAGCGGGTTTCAGATAATGGATCGCGGGGTTCAGCACCCGATTCATGCTTTCAACGACACATCAGGGTTTATGGAAGCCAATTCGGGTTTGTTGGAGGCAATCAAAAGAAGCAACCCAGGTACTACATTGTTCCTTCAATTTTTACGTTATTTCATTATCAATCAAAAAATGAACTTATTTTTTTAAATTTATTGACAGAAACATTGTTTGAGGTGACCTCATATCCCACTGGTGAACCTGGACCATGGAGGTATTTTCATAGGGCGGCTTGGGCATTTGGACCGTGCATAGCTGCTTTTCAACATATCAGACCGGTCATCACAGTTGATGCATGTTTCCTGTCAGGCCGGTATAAAGGTAACTAATTTGGTTGTTTTCACTTTATTTATTTTAGTTGATTTCGGCTCTTACAAAATGAGTTTTAACCATAGGCAAGCTGTTGATTGCAACCGGGTACGATGCTGAAAATCAGCTCCTCCCGTTGGCTTTTTCACTGGTAGAATCAGAGAGTTATGACGATTGTGCGTGGTTCATGAAATGGTTGCGCCGTAATGTAATCCGCTCCAGATTCATGTGTGTCATCACTGATAGGGGAAAGGGTATCAAGAAGGTGTTCAGACAAGATGATATGGGGTGGAACGAGGAGGATGAGGATCAATGTGTTCACCGTCTTTGTGCTACTCACATAGCCGAGAACATGAAGAAGAAGGGTTATCGGTGAATAAATTTCTAGGGTTATCGGCGAAAAATTACCATTTAATAAAATAATAAATGAAATTTTATATTATTGATAAGTTTTTATAATATAATTCTTTGTAATAAAAATAACTTTAGGGTTATCGGTGAATAAATTTTTATAATATAATTCTTTGTAATTAAGAATTCGGAACGCTAGGAATATCAGCGTTCCGAATTAAGAATTCGGAACGCTAGGATTCCTAGCGTTTTGGGTAAAAATAAAAATATTTTAAAAACCTGGTTATTTATATTAAAATATATTTTTTTTTGGGTAAAAATAAAAATCACGGTCAATATAGCGCTACCCTATCTATATATATACACACACACACCCAATTTCATATATAGCAGTTCAGAGATGAAAGAAGCGATTGATGCTTCGGATGCCATTAATGGCAAGAAAAGGAAGCGAACTACGGGTCGTCGTAAGATTGAAATAAAGCCAATCGAGCGGGCGACAGCACGCCAGGTTAATTAAATTCTCTAATTCTTTCAGAACAATGCAATAACAGATGTATCGGTAGAGAAATCAATTTGCTCTGTTATTGGGCACGCCTATATGCTAATTATTCAGGATTTTTTCTTCTTCTCAATTTGCTCTATTTCTCAGGTTTCTTTCTCGAAACGTAGATCCGGGTTGTTCAAGAAGGCTTGCGAGCTCTCGATCCTCTGTGGCGCTCACGTGGCGGTTATCGTCTTCTCCCCTGCCAAAAAACCCTTCTCCTTTATCCACCCTTTGGTCCCGTCTGTCCTCGATCGCTACCTCTCCTCTCAATCTTTTGATCAGCCGCATTACTACTCTCAAAACCAAAACCAAAACCAACTCCTCGGCCTCGGGTCTACTTCTGATGCCTCTGTGTCTAATTTAAGCGCACAACTGGCCGAACATACCGCTTTGCTTGAAGCAACAAAGAGCAGGAACGAGGCGCTTAAAGAGAGGGTACGCGCATTGGAGGGAAATGTATGGATGGATGGTGACGTGTCATGTCTCGGCTGTACTGAGTTGAACAACCTAAAGATGGCGCTAGAGAAAATTTCAGGGGACCCAGAATCTTTTGGAATCTTGGAGAAGAACAACAATGAAAGTTTGCCAAGAAAGAATGATGATGAAAGTGGGATTGCCTTGAGAGCCAGGAAGAAGAGGAGAGAACCAACTGGAGAGGATGATGAGGAGTTGGAAAATGGAGAGGAATCGAAGAAGAAAGAGAGGTTCAATTGGAACGGGGAACGCCACAAACAATTTGTGGCTGCGGTGAACCAGCTCGGCATTAATAGTAAGACAATTTTAATTTATGTTTTCATATATGGAAACAATTTCTCTATTTGTTTCAAAAGTATCTAACCTGACTCCTTTTCTCTCTCCATAGATGCAGTCCCTAAGAAAATTCTAAATGCACTGAACATTCCGGGTTTAAAAAGGGAGCATGTTGCTAGCCACTTACAGGTTAGGCTCTTTGTAAGTTTGTGGGTATGAACCATTAATTAATGTATCTGACAAAAAATGGAACACAAAAGTATCAGTACTATTATTGCAGGGTTTTGCTCAGGGGTTTCCTTGCAAGTAAAGATTAGGAGAAGAGCCCATTTTTTTCTCATAGTAATCATGTCAGTTTGTTTTTCAGGTTTTTAGTCTAAATGAAAATCTCTACCTGTCTGTCCGGTAACATGACTAAATTCATCGGCACACTAATACATTACAGATTTGTTTATATTTTAATCATTTGCAGAAATACAGACTGAGTCTTAAAAAAGCAGAAAAGGATAAGCAAGCTCAGCACGTCAATTCCCCATTCGGGTCCAGCTTAAATCCGATAATGGGACCCACTAGCATTTTTAGCTTCCAGAACCTTCCACCAAGACCTGTCACTTGGAATAACCATACCCCAAACATTATTTCTCCTCTCCATACTATGCCCCAGGTAGGAAGTTCCATGAATGCCCCTGGTTTTCTAGCAGATTCCCACGATATGCTATGGCAAGTTGTGGTTTCACAACAATTACCAGTGTGTCAAACGAGTATGAACCCATTACTAAGTAACAATTTGATGGGGAACGGATCTGGCACTTCACAACCTCCCTCTCTTGGTTCCAACAATGGAGGTTTCAACAATAATAACTACAATAACATGTATTTTGAGAGCTTTTGATACAATAGAAAAAAGATTTTTTTGTGATCAAAATTTATGTTTTTATCAAAAAAAGATGTCTTTATATACCAATCTATTGAAAAAGAGTCTTGATATTCGCAAGATTTGAAAATTGATCAACGACATGGACATTAATTGTTTCATTTTTGCAGCTTTATCGTTTTTTACTTGTCCATTGAACCCTAGTGTAACGGTCTGAACAAACAAAATATATATAAAAAAAAAAATCAATGATGAAAGATAACTGTTCATTAAATCAGCTAATAAAGTGCAAAAAAAAGAAAGAAAATCAGCATGAAAATTATTATCAGCGTCACATGCATGCAGCATTAAATTTTAGTAACTAACACCAAATTTTGGACAGTGCCCCTACTCTTAATGATTTTTGTCATTTCTTGTACCACTTCGTATTAATTTACAGGTTTAGGTTTGTCATCGCTGATTACCATTGACGATTAATTCTTTAATAGAACTGTACCGTCACTGATGATATATATATATATATCTTTTGTAATAGTGTGTTCGCATTGAAATATCTTTTTTTTTTATATTTATATATTTAAACGTCAAAAATCTTTAATTAGAGCAAAAGTTGTAATGTAGAAAAACGAGCTATTTAAACATACAGGATGTATTACATATTTTAAATTGGATCAAATTATTCGTTTCAGAATAATTGTGCATATAAAATATATTTATATGCTCCACATCTTTTATCTTTATGCTCCATTATTTTTGTGCTCCAATATGCTTCACATCTTTTATCTCCATTTTCAAAGTCCGAACAGTCGATCTGAACAGCTCAACATGATCTTCATAATAAAATATGCTTGGATACCAATTTTTTATATTTTTTAGAATTTGTTTACTATTTTTTTAGATAGGTACAAAATTATTTTTTTAAGGAGATTCTAGACCATCCGATAAAGTGATATTGTACCTATCCAAAAAAATAGTAAAAAAAAATTCTAAAAAATATAAAATTTGGTCCCCAAACATATTTTGTTATAAAGATCATGTTGAACGGTTCGGATCAACTGTTCGGACTTTGAAAATAGAGATAAAGGATGTGAAGCATATTAGAGCACAAAAATTATGGTGCATTTGAACCAGTGTTTTAAATAGCTAGCTATAGGAGCGCTATAGCTTTTTTGGACCATAAAGGCTAAGCTATGAGATAAACGTGCGCTAATTTAGCTACGACCGCTATAGCTGTAATAGCTGACTGCTATTACCGCAATGCGCTATGCACTATTGCTACCGCTATGCTACATGAGTTTTTTTTTTTGCAATTTATATGGACTTTTGTTCTTATTTATGATGCTACATGGTCTGCTATGATAAGCATTCTAAACCAAACTGTGCTTATATTCCTATTTGTGATTAAGTCTCTCATTCTATATCAGAAAATATTCAAATATTAATTCTTTCTTTTGCTTGCACTTTGTCTAGTATTCACTTGTAAAATTATTATCGTTCGTTTCAATTGAAAGCTAATTTTGATTATTATAATATATAAAATGTTCAAATAAGTATACTTACTTCATTTCACATGTAAAATTAATTGCTCTTTGTCATTATAATCTGTAATACTATCAAGTATGAACTATTAAATAATGTTACGTACCTTGTAGATCCTTTTTTCTTCTTCTTATTTGCATGATTGAAAAAAATATAGACTTAGATTAGTTATCATTTGATTGTTACCTCAATTCTCTAACATTGATAATGTTGATAATTAGTAAAAATATAGAATATAAATTTTGAAAAAAAAAAGCTATGTATGATAGCTTCCGCTATAGCTACGCTGTTCGCAATAGTTTTTTTTTTTTTATCTCCCCGCTATGCCGCTATAATCGCTATTTAGAACCTTGATTTGAACCCTCCTCTTTTTTTAATTGTCTTATTTTAAAGAAAATAGAGACTCGCATACAAAAATCTAATGTGTAATTTTATTGCTATTATTAATTTAACCGTCCGAGAATCTTTCATTTTCACATCGTTTTTAATCTTTGTTTTATAAACAATATGAGACTTCCAAAATTTACACCCTCTAATTAACAAGGTCAACATGGTTTTTAATTTGTTTCCCAATAATGAATTTGATGCAATTAATATATATTTTCAACAATAACAAATACATGTATAAATATAAGCAACTTAAATTTTGAGTACGGGATCGATTGGCTAGCCATTAACACAGCAATAGCATGAAGAAAGCAAGATATTGAAATTAATATATAAATAAGAACAAGGTCTTTAGATTTCATCAAAAGAGAATATAAATTCGAACAGATAGGACATCTCACTGGCATACATTGCCCACATGCTTAAGCCATGCATGTATAGCAGAGATTTGATTTCTAATTAATATAGTTAACATTATTATGAGAGTCTATGACTCTAGCTATGCGTACACATATAGCGCGCATTATTAATTAATTACTTTGATTAAAAATACAAAAAAATAATAATGATATTACGTCTCATATCATATCAGAGCCGAAACGATTAATTGTGTTATTATGTCCCGGACATATTTCTTCCATTAATTAATTCACAAAATTACATATCCATCACAATGAATCAGCAACAGTTCATTTATATATATCGTTATCTTGGAGAATAAGGCAGGACTATAAAGAAATATGAATTAATAGCGGAAATAATAATACAGTAGGATAAAGGGATCTTTTTGTTCAATAAATAGAGAAATTAAGCATATGGGTGAGCATCAATGAAAATTGTTATGGAATCCATTTGCGTAATGAAAATTTTGCTCAGGATTTAATTACATTGGGGTCTTTTTGTTTATGAGTCGTTCGAGCTCGCCACGAGAACCAAAGAGATAAAAATCCCAAAACTTCACATATCCAAATTATGAACAACAACTGATTATTGTGGCATGATATTCATTATATATATATATATATATCATCATCGAACAAAAATAAAGCAGAAAAAAGAAATGAGTGATATTAAATAAGCTAATTGAACTTCAGGACTACCGTAACTAATTATTGGTTTTTGATCAGTTTAATTAATCAGCTTCATCAATATTTAATTTGTTGCTTTTGTGGCTCTTCAAAACAGAAATCCCATCTAATTAATTATCCGCTTAATCTATTTAATTATCTTCTATTCTCTCTCGCTCTTACTTCACAACCATCAAAAGAACCCAAACTGCACTCTTTTATTTTGTCAAAAAGGATTGAATTTCTCTCTTGTGTTTGGAAATCTCTGCACTAAAGGTACTAGTAATTTTCATTCTTTTATTTCATAAATTGATTGACTAGGATACGTTAATTAGAATAAATTTTATTCTTAGATTATAAGAATTCAGAAGTACATCTAATTATAATATGAATATTTCTTTATTTTTAAGAATTTCTGAAATTATATTTAAAATCTGAACACTTTCTTTTTAATGTGTTGAGTTTAGTATTTATTCGAGATCATATAATTTGATAAATATTAATTTGTTTACGTTTATTAAAAATCTGGAAATTTATTTATTATTAAATATTCTTTTGTTTTAAATTATAATATAATCTGATATCTTTGTTTATTAATATAATTTTCTTAGTTATTATAAGATCTGAAATTTATTCTTTTTATTATATCTAATCAAACTTTCGGTTATGTTAGCCAGAAGCAAATCAATTATTTTATTTATAATTTCTTCATTCTCGTAATACTAAATAGAGACCAGATATCAAAGTTGTCACACCCCGCGGCCCAACGAGGCGCGACAGGTGCTCCTGCCGTAAACATACGGTTTTCCGTATGCCTACAAGGCAATTACGATATAATAGTAAATGAAAACATAAACAAACAACCAACAACAAATAACATAAATCCCAGCTGGTCAGGTAATATCATACAAACCCGTATCTCGATGGATACGCACCACAAAATGACATAGAGATCATATATGTACACAACCAAAACATAACTATATACATAATCTCTAATGTCACCATACCAGACAGTCTAAGCAGCGGAATAACCAGGCCTACCGACCTCGTGTCTCTCTCGGATCTGCTGACCCGGAACCTGAAAAGATAACCCAAAGAGGGGGTGAGAAATAAATTCTCAGTGCGATAAATTTGCCACGTTTCGCTCCTGGACTTGCAATCACAGATTATATTCAAAAATAAAGCACAAATAAAGCTCAGAACAGTTTATAATAATACATAAACATGCACGCATAAACCGACATCAATAAGCCAAATGAAATCAAATCAGGAGTTGCCAAACCGAATTTCAATCACACAATATTTGGTTTAACTCGAACTCAGAATATCTGGTAGTACAGGCTTAACTGTTTAATTACAAGTCTGGTTCCATTTCATATCCGGAAAAATCCATTTAAAACCAATCGACCATCCAAACGCATTCACCCCCTGGGTAATGCCACCGATACACAAGTCACCAAAAGCCAAATTCATAATACAGAGTCACTTACCCCTCGTCCCAACCGGTACTGGGAACTGCTGAGGGCCAGACGATCTAAAGCTTTAGAATACTGGGTCGTCAAAGTCCTTGCAAAGACTTTGACAAATCCGAACTCACCCCCTGGGTGTCGTCGCCACGATGGGGGACGGTAATACCATATCCACCAACCGATGGTGATATAAATCACGGTGACTTTTAATTCCAAATTAGATCATTCAGATCAATACACCAAGAATACCATACCAGTATGCAGATCAATCAGATATGCAATTCGGGTTCCAATTAATTAGGGCAATGCAATGCATATGCAACACAATCCGATAATGCAATTTAACCAATAATCAACATGTCAATCGAAACACAGTTTAATTCTGAATATAAACTATCAAACAAGTCCAGAAACCCCGCACCTGAGTATATATCACGCTCGTCTAAGGCTCAGGCGTCTCGAATGATCCCGAGATCCGATGCCTCGTAGGTTTACCACCTATTTAACCGTTTAGATTCGATTAAAACATTCGATTGGTATCCCGTAGGTTAAACCGAGTTAAATTAGGTTAAACACGATCTAGTGTTCGTATTCGGGTTCTAATGGTATAGGTTTAGGTCATGGTTCATCCAATTAGGCTTATACCACATAAAATACACAATTTCAGCAAAACAGGGTATGCTCTGCGGCCCGTAATGGCATGGTTGCGGCCCGCAGTCAAACCTTCCAGAGAGTTGGTTTTTCTGCCAACTTCATTGCGGCCCGTAATGGCCTTGTTGCGGCCCGTAACCAAGATTTCCAGAGAGTTGTATTTTCGGCATTTGAGCTACCCCATGTATTGCGGCCCGTAATAGGTTTCTTGCGGCCCGCAATAGCTCACACAGAAGTTATGTTTTCAGATATGGTTTAGCTCGTTTCGATCAGGTTTTGACATGGTTAACCATTGTTACTTGTTCTCGGTTCAGAAAGTATAATTCACGACTAGGTTATCGAGAATCAACAATTAAACCATGAATTCAATTGGTATAAAATTGGTACAAAACCCTAATTCCAAAATTCAGCTCAAACGAATGATTCAATCAAATAACTCAAATCGAGATGTTCAAACGGTTATAACTCGATCAATTCGGATCCAAATGGTGCATAACACCTGAAAACTTAGTAATTTCCCCAAATTCCACCATTTTTACCAAACCCTAATTCCATTTCCAATTTCACAAACAAAACCAATCGATTCAATCCAAATCAAACCGAATATCGAGTTATATCGTATCAATCGAACTTAAATTCGAATTCTCAAAGAAATACAACAACTCGAACAATTTAGGGTTTTCAAAAGATCACAAGGAAGGAAAATTATACCAAATTGAAGCTCTAGAGTAGATCACGATCGTCTAATTAGCTCGAATCTCCGTTTTCCAACAATTCTGACCCGATTTCACGTTCGATTTCACTTTTTCTCTCTTTCTCTCTTAGGTTCGGCCAAAACCTAGCCCCTCACGAAAATTAGAAGTTTTAATGGAAATGATCAAGTGAGAAGAAAGGTTGTCATGTTTAATATTTGGAACTTTTGCATATAAGCCCTCCAAGTTTTAAATATTGCATAACTTAAAAATCTTCACAATTAAGCCCTTTTTGCATATTTTTATTTAATCAAGGATTAGAATGTAACAAAAGTATTTTAAGCCGAATGTAATTTGTCAGAATTTTTAATTAAAAAAAAGTATAATATCTAATACGAGAGTTAATCGAAACAGTCCAAATTAAGATCCTTGATAATTCTCCTAAATAGTAAACTAGAATTAATGATATATCTTATTAAGGGTTTTTACTTTTTAGGAAACGAAAATTGAATTGAAGCATTATTAATTAAATGTATGTTTATGTTTTAGATTTGACGTTTAAAGATTTAAACGACGTAAGAGACGATCAGGAATTCACTCAGATATCAGATGCGGGTTTTCTAGACTTTATAAAACTATCTTACTTGCATATTGTCATTCAACTGTTTATTATTATGGCATTAGTTGGATTTATGCAAGTTGTTTTCAAATCATTCGTATGACTTGAGTAGAACATAAATAAATTGCATGAAAGGATATGATTCATATATTAACCAATGGACTTGCATGAACAAGATATGTTGTGCATGGCATGAATTATGTGATTGAATGAATGTACGTGAAATGAATGGATAATGAAAGTGAACAGGGCCCGATATGCTTGCATATTGGGATGTATACATTGCGTCCGATGTTTGACTAGACTCCTCGTTAACGTGACTGTAGGCGAAAGCAGTCCTGTCACGGATGTGATTGTAGGCTGACGTGGTCCTATCATGGACGTGATTCTAGCACAAGCGGTCCTGTCACGGACGTGATTGTAGGCGGAAGCGGTCCTATCATCGCCAAGACCTAGCGGCATATGAGTTCACCGTCTAGTAAAGCAAATGAAATAGATTAACGGAATTTTGAAAGTAAATGAAAATAGTAAGTAATGATAGGATATGCATTGCATTAAAAGAAGCATACGCATTTTAATTATATATGTTTTATATTTGTGAGAATAAGTAAAGGTTTTATAAGCTCTAGACTGGAACTAAATTCCGCACAGAGAGAAGGTTTGATCTCTCACCCGTTCCACTTTTACGTAGGTTCTAGGTAACAAAGAGGAAGGATTCGAGCAAGAACAAGAGTGAGACTAAGCAGAAAGACTTATGATTGATAAATTGTCACATGTTGTTTAGTTTTGTTTCTATGATTCAATAATTGATACATTGAGCAGACATATATGGCAATGCTTATGTTACTAGCCACGTCCGCCGTGATCGTTTGTGAAACTCTTTTGATTATGAAATTAATGTGGCTTTATTTATGTTGTACTATGAGCAGTATTGATTATGAAATTAATGTGTTACTAGCCACATCCAATCTGCACTATGCATAATTTCACTCAAATAAAAATATCAGTCATAATTCAGATATGATACAGATTAAATTCGAGAGTCAAAGAATTTTAAATGTAGTCATAATTGATATTAGTTTAAAAATTATATATTGTTGTACTATGAACTATTTATTTTGAGTAGGGTTAAAGTGTATCATTGATTTTATATTTTAATCATGCTTCACATCCTCATATTTATTTACAAAGTCCGAACAGTCGATCTGAACCACTCAACATAATCTTCATAGTAAAATGTGCTTGGAGATCAAATTTTTATATTTTTTTTAAATTTTGACAATATTTTTTTAGATAGATACAAAATTGTTATTTTGGACGGTCAATAATCATCTAAAAACAATGATTTTGTATCTATTTTTTTTAGCTTAAAAAAATATATAAATTCGGTCTCCAAGCACATTTTCATAAGGAGATCATATTGAGTGGTTTGGATTGACTCTTCGGACTTTGAAATACATCAGAATATGGAGCATGTTTGGAGTACAAAACTAATGGTGCATTTTAACACTACTCTATTATTTTAATAAAACAATTTATGTGGTCGAAAACCTAAACAAAATGAAAAGTATGAAAAAAAAATGGACGGGATGAATAATTGTGATCGAGCTATGTTTTTAACATTTTTCCAAAATGATACCACAGATTTAATTTTATTTTATTTTGTTATGAATAAAAAATCAGGAAAAAGCTTCTAATATTTTCAATGAAATTCAACACACAGAAATGAGTTTTGATCAAAATATGAAACAATCGAAATTTAAAAAGCCAATGTTTTAGTTCGTTTTAAACCAAATCAATTTCTTAAATATGATTTTATTTTTCAATAATCACGAAAATTATTAAACGCATTTTGATTTTTCTAATTATAAATATAATTTATATAACTAATATATTTCTTAAGAACATAAGACTTATTTCTTATTTTGCCTTAAGTAATTAAATATATTTTGAAAAAACTGTTTTTCATGAATATTGTTATATTTCCAACCATAATAAATAAATTTTGCAAATAATATTATTGACAATTAATTTCACTTTTAATTTAAAATATACGTCTAATTTAAAAAAAATATCTGAGTTTGTTTTAAAATTTTATACCGACTGAACTGGACATGTTTAAAGTAAAAAAAAAAAAGTTGAATCTAATGCTGTGAAGTGTGAACAATAGCGTTCAGATGGACACTGTGAAGAATTGCGTCCGTGTTTTTTCTTCTATGAAAAAAAAAAAATAAGCCG
This sequence comes from Carex myosuroides, assembly GCA_028015225.1. Taxonomy (NCBI): domain Eukaryota; kingdom Viridiplantae; phylum Streptophyta; class Magnoliopsida; order Poales; family Cyperaceae; genus Carex; species Carex myosuroides. Next base: position 13,456,681 of record CM051491.1, on the reverse strand, counting down.
AAAAGTTGTGAATCACAATGTCCATCTTATGTTCCAAAATTTTCTAGAAACACTATTACTTTTTTAATTTAAATATTTTGTAAATGCTACAGATAAAAAAATCAGGAAGTTTATGTCGATTGTTGTGTATGTTGAATAAAACGAGATGTCATGCACATCATAAGAAATTTAAATACCAATTATGTTTTTATTTAGGAAATACCAATTATGTTCAAGTTGATATGACTGTGTGTATATATTTGATTTACGTGCTTCAAATTTTTCTGGATATATATTGAATTAATTATTTACTTTCAATTATTACATGAAACAAATTTCGTTGTTTTTTTTATTTGAAACGTTTGCAATACTACAATTTTTTTAAATTTTATGCCGTGATGAGTTAAATTTAATAATCTATTCAAATATTTAGGTCATTCAAAATAAAAATGTTTACAAATAAACTTAATTAAATTGATATTACATTGGAGAGTCTCAAATTATTTCCAAATTGATGAGGACATGTTGTAAAATCTCTTAGTATATCATGAAATAAATATTGGTACTTCATTATATCATTCATATAAGGTGGGACAGTTAAACATTTTCTTTATTTAACTTGTTAAAGTAGTTTTTTTATAAAAACACAAATGATATGATCTAAATAAGTTTTTTGTGAACCGACTTCCCATATAAATTTGTTTAAAGACCAAGGATTTCACACACATCATATGACAATATTATCATGCTAGTTCTTATTCAAATTTATTGCACATTTAAGTGCATATTATGTATTATATATACATATTGCTTAAATAAGATATTTGAGAAAATTAAAAAAGTTATTACTTATAAAATAAAAAACAAATAACATAAAATATTAAAAATAATAATTAAAAATAAAGAGAGAAAAATAGTTAATATGGAAGGGACGAAACCGTTGATATTATGGAAGTGATTTGGCAAAGGTGAATCAAAACCTATATATATAACTCCAATCCATGACTCGCTTCAAAAGATTTTGACTTCAATTTGAAATTTTTTCAAAACTACTTAGTTTTCATTTTTACAAAGAATTTGGACTCCAATTAAATTAGTTGGGGCTAAAATAACGTTTCAATGAATTTTATTGGTACTCCAATTAAATTAGTCGGCATCAATTGCTTTGCTTGCTACCACACTATTTTACTTAGCCTTTTAGTTTTAGGTCTATTAATCATAATCATTTCAGGAAACAATATTTACAGAATCTTTCCTCAAAAAATATTTACAGAATCTCTCGCTTGGCATTAATTGGAAATTAAAACCGCCTCCTTATGCTTCTCTCAGCCTTCATTAATACAGGCATGCAGCATCGTCTCTCTCTCTCTCTGCCATTTCCCCCTCTTCTTTTTATAAAAACTATGGAAATTCAAACAGAGAACTACGGCTGACGTGGCATCATGGACATTCCAGAGAAGCCAGTGGTTGCTGATGTGGCGACTGGAGCGCCTTTCCCAGCCGGGATGAAGGTGCTCATCGTTGACCAGAAAGTGTGTTTACGAATATTGTCGTGCATGCTTAAAAGCTGTGGCTACGAAGGTGATCAGTTGTATCAATTCAATTGAGTTTTAATTTTAAGGTTTTCTTCATATAATGTTTCTCTTGTTTTCAGTTGTATCTGTGTTCTTTTAGTTTTTTAGGCTTTCTTATTCTTGGTTTTCTTCCATTGAACCTTTTGCTTCTCTGTTTATTTACTAATAGATTAAACAATTGATAAAAATATGCTGTTTTTTTAGCCGACTATTATAGATTAAACAGTAAAAACATTACATAGTTCACTTGGTGTTTAGTCTCCATTGCAATGCGTTTGAATTTAATGGAAATTTAATTATTAGGCTGTCTATTTGATGGCTACATGATGAGCGGCTTAATGAAATTTTGTATTCAAATTTAAAAGTTTCTCTTGATAAATGAACAAATTAAAGGCAGGTGCTTCTACTTTCTGCGTCTTCCTATCTTATCATCTTTTTTCTAGATTTTTCAAGGAATTTTGGAATTATTTTGTTTCTATTTTTTAACAGAATGGTGCCACCGATTTAACTTATTTTTTCATATTTTAATTCGGAAAAATAGGAAATAAGACTATTATACCGAGAAAGTTTCTAATTCCATCTTTTATAGATGTGCTTTATTTCCTTTTGTATTGAAATCTAAAATGGTCAAACTGAGGTCAACAATCTGTCTAAAAAAAGAAAAAAAAATAATGATCCCAAGTCGACTTCTCCACATAAATAAAAAGAAATTCAAAAAGGTCCACAATAAGGTTCTTCCAAATTACATTTAGGGCCATTATGCAAATATTAGTGCTGTACTAAACATCATCAAGCAAAATTCTCTTAGTATCAGATATTTGAATAGTAGGTACAACTCAAGTTTTTCATGTAGTAAAACCTAACATCCAGAAGCTGGACCAATATAAAAAACTAAGAAAAAAGAAGAAGATAGCATTTTGACAAAATATGCCTTGGAATATAAAAAACTAAGCAAAAAATATGCCTTGGAAATTTGACAATTGTTTTGACAAAGTAAAAAGTATTTTATGTTAAAAAATAAACTAAATGAACAACCATATCTTGTATTCTAATAAAGCCCAAAATTATGAAAGCGTGAGTATGTTATAATTAATACTTTTAATAATAAAAAATGACCCCATATAATTTGGCACGAAAACTAATTGGTTGAGAAATTGGGATACTTTCCTATCTTTATAAAACTGTAGATCTTGTAGCGTAGATAGCATTTTCTTTAATTTCAAAAATCAAAAGTCGTTTGTTGCCTATTAGCTTAATTACAATAATATAATAAAAGATATGGCAAATTGGCAACCCAACAATCCAACATCATGTTTCTTTTTACAGTTTGGCGAGAAAAGGAACTTTTGTTCGGACTTCATTCTTTTCTAATGATGATGGGACATGGCTCTTATTAATGTTAATTAAGAGTAATATACTTTTGTTCCTCATTTGAAAGATTGTTTCCTTTTCAATTGTTTGTTTGAATTTCTTTTTTTTCTATGTAACATAGAGCTTGGGGTTTGTTCTAATATATATAGCAAATATAAATTATTTTGTAATTAATGTCAAAGTTAAAGTAATAATTATAGTAAAAAGTCAATTTACTCTTTATTTACGCAAACATTTATAATATTCGGCTCACTCAAACTTTTCGTCTAGTATGCAAATATTGTGAAAATTTGACTAACCTCATTCACCGTAATATCTACATTTTATTTTGGAGGAATTTTCATATATATCTCTCAAAAAAATTAAAATTACATATTTTTCGTCTAAACTTTGAAATTACGTATTTTCCTGTGAAAACTCTCGAAACTCACATTTATCCATTTTATTATCTTTATATTAAAACTCATTTTAAATTAATTAAAATACCTAGTTTGTCCTTTATTAAAAGTATACAAAAATTGTAGCTTGTTTAAGAAAAATACAGTCATTATATTTTAATGTTAACGCATTCTAACAAAATTGGCAATGTGGCCTCCATGTGAGAGATCATGGGTTCGAAACCCGGATGGGGAAAATCCTTTGTTGTAATAACAAGGGTATTAAATAGTTGGGTGGCTTAACCTCCGATTTTTACTCAAATTTTTTTTTGACAATGTATGTATTATTGCTCGAGATGTAATGCCACAAACTATGAAGTTTGGGATGACAAAAGCAACCGGATAGGCGGAAATACTTAGCATGTTAAAATACTTTCAATGCACCCCCTAAGCTAAATTGCAGTTATAAATTATGTTGAAAATTGGTGACAATTCATCAACCTAATTGTAATACAAAAATAAGAGCCAATTTCTCCGAGCTAATAAAATTTTTAATAATGGATTACAAGATGTCTACAATACTGGTTATTCTTAAGCGTACAAAATGATCTAGAGAGAGAGTTGGGCTATCATGCTTTGGAAAACAAAGTGTACGTTTTACTTCTCGTTCATATCTTTATTTTTGAAATTCAAACATTCGATCGGAAAAGTACAACATATTCTTCTATTAAAATGTACCTGGAGATAAAATTTAGATTTTTTGAAAAAAAAAAAAAGTTGGCTATTTTCAGATTTTTTTTTTTAAATTATTGTTATAATATGGTAAACAAACTAGTAAAAAAAAAAAATCTTAAAAACTGCGATTTAAAAAAATTAAAAAAATAGCAAAAATTTTAAAAAAATGTAAAATTGGTCTGCAAGTACATTTTTGTATGGATAATATGTTGAACTTTGAAAATTAAAATATGAGCGGAAAGTAAAAAAGACACTTACTTCTCGAACTTGATAACCTAACTATATATATTTAATGCAGAATGATGTATAATATACATTACACTTGTCCAAACTTTCTAATTTAATAATATTAATTCCTTAAAAGAAATTAGGTGTTAATTTCAGCCTCTTCTATGAAATAGAGTTACATAATTATAGATATGACGTCCTGTCGTCTGGGCTCAAAACAAAAAAAATATCTATAACTCATTATTTTCAAAAGATAGTAAACAAATATAAAAAATAATATATCTCAACCTGCATGGTGTAAAAAATATTTCATCCATTTTCATGCACATTCTAACAATATATTTTACCATCATTGTCTCACATACACTGTTCGAGACATGTACTGAATCTGTTTTTCTATTTTTGTTTTCTTGCTTATTTCTATCAAAAAATATCCAGTTGTACTAATATATGTATGTACCGGTATAGGCTGATTTGTGTATCGGTGTGTACTAATATATATGTACTGGTATATATATTGGTATGGACTGTAATATGTACTGGTTTATACTAAGTACTGAAAGTCTACAGACGTTTATTGTCAAATATATATATATATATATATATATATATATATATATATATATTTTACCTCCTTATATAAATATTTTTGTTGGGAGATATTTTATTTTCGTATTTTAAGAGCGGAGGGTTCTGGGTGCATTTACTTGTAAATACCTAAATTATTGAAAAATATTCCGACACTTACAATTGCAAATTTTGATATTTGAGATTGAAACAAGATCCGAGCCACCTAATTTAATGAACACATCAAAATCTTGTAGTATATTAATATTCTTTTTGGGCAAGTATTAAAATTTTTATTGATAGGTGAAAGAATAATATTTAAATTTTTTAAACCATCCAATATGAATTGTTTATTATATACCAAAAGGAATAGAAAAAAACTATCCTAAATATGTAACATTTTTTTTTTAAGATTTTATGTTAATTAAATTGAGGACTGATCCCGATTATTTGCATGTCAAAAATTTAAAATGTAAAGCGGTAGCATTATCCAAAAATTTGTTAAGACTAATTAATATTCCTGCTTCATACTCTTTTTACTCACTCTGATAGTTTTCCTCACTTTTTGAATGACTTTGTCTGATTAGGATGACAAATCGCATGAACAAAAATAAGTTAGATGTGAACAAACTTTTATGTATTCTTGTTATTTTAAATGCTCATTTATCCGATTTTCTAAAGATGTCATTTTAGTATTTCACGTAAAAATAAACCCGAGAAAGTAAACTAATTCTTGATATTGAGAGCTTAAGTTGGACCGTAAGATATTGAAGTGAACCAAACGATAATACTTATTTTTCTTTATTCCTATAATCATATTAAATAATCATAATCATATTGAAGTGAACCAAACGATACTGGTTGCATCCATATATCGACCATTGCTCTTGATATATGGATGCAATGAACAATGAACAAATACTCTTAAATTTATTACAACATAAATTGAATTCAACACAACCCTTTTTTTTGCAGAAGTCCGATGCCAACAATTAAGTATTCTTAATAACAAAATAGAATTAATGCTCTAAACTGAAAATACAACTTTGAGACGGTCCCGTGGCAGCCCTAACTTGCTCCATCCATTTGAGAATTTCTTGAAGGGTCTCCTTTCTCTTTGCCGCTTCCAGTATGGTAGTAAGCTCTAACAACTGTCATCTCAGAGCTGTCTGAGAATTCGAAATCGACACCATGTTCTGATCCTTAGCAAACATAGAATTAGGGCGGTTGCTGTTGGAAAGGTAGGCACAAGTATACGGATTTCCGGCAGGCGAGAAAGCAAGGACTTCGACATGGGCCCCGCATAGAATAGAGAGTTCGTAGGCCTTGCGGAATAGAGTTTACCGGCCTCGTAGAAAAACGTATAATACGTTTTATTCGCGAATAAAACACATATAAAACGCGAGTTGACGAATTATTTGCAATAAAAACACGAAATTTTTTTTTAGGATTTTCGTTTGTTTTTTTTTCTTCCTTATTGTACCGAATCATTTTCAAATTATACTCAAATCACAAATTTTTAACTCCGCCGAGCCTTTTCCGAACTATTGAGTTGTCACTCTCAGGAATTAAATCCATATATGGACGAATTGAAGTTATATTTCTAATACGAAATTTGAATTTTAATAATTAAAAAAGAACTGATATAAATAATTATTCATATATACATTGTCTTTGGAAACAGAAACTGTATGCACGAACAAATGCGGCACGATTTTACATATTGGTTCTCTCAAAACGTTCAAAACTTTGATGTTTTCAAACTATTTGAAATTTTTGAACCCAAAATGTGGGCTTCGAGTAGTGATCATCGTGCCTTTGATATTTTTGCAGCACGATTTTACATATTGGTTCTCTCAAAACTTTGATGTTTTCACACTATTTGAAATTTTTGAACCAAAAATGTGGGCCTCGAGTAGCGATCATCGTGCCTTTGTTTTTTTATTTTTATTAAACAGTTATTTATTAAAGATTTTTTAATTGAGTTCCAAACCTATAATTATAAAAAAAAACATTATCTTTGTTACTAAAATAAAAGTTAATTCTCCACTATATTGGAACTAACTAATATAATAGTAATACACAAACCATAGCAGATCTAAATTCCAGACATAACACTATGAAGAAATTATATTGAACTTAATTTGGAGTACATGTATATAGTAAATTTGAGTTAAAAACATGAAAACATTGTACTTAATTCTGGAGTACATGTATATAGTAAATTTGAGTCAACTTGTATAGTTAGAAAGTAAATAAATAAATAGTTACCAAATATTTAACATTTGCCTAAAAATATTGATATCGACAAAACTGGAAGAGAATGATAATATTTGTTACAGGAAAATAAAGTTTCCAAAAGTCGGGCCTTCGTTTTGAAATCTGGGCTTTCGTTTTGATGATCAAAATCCACGCAAAACACATCTTAAATTTATGGGCTGTTTCATGGGCCCGCATTTCCTTTTATTCATTCTCTTGCTCTCCTCGAGGCCATTCTGACCTTTCTCCTTTTCTACACTTCTCCTTCTCTTCTTAACTCCCCGCGCTCCTCTCCGTAGCATTGCCCTCCGCCTCGCCTCTCCGCATCACTGCTCTCTCTCTCTCTCCCCTCTCCCTCTGCCTCACTTTTAAGCTCTCATCAGAGGTTGTTTGTGAGAGCTTCTTCATCCGCTGCTCAAGGTCTCAAGGTCTCTCTGTCTCTCCCCGCTCAAGCTCTCAAGGTCGGTCGGTCTCTCTCTCTCTCTCTCTGATTCTTTGTTTGTGCGACTTGCTCAAATTAGCGCCTCCAAATTAACTCTGATTCATAATCTTTGACTATTTCTTGAAAGGATGGAAGTAACAGAAATAAGAAAATAATAATAATTATGAGTGCATTACACCTTTGAAAGATGGACCTAAAAAAAATAAAATAAAATACTGCGACTGTGGATTACAGAAAAAAAAAACATTTGTATAGAATAGGTACGGAATACATTAAAACCCGAAATTATTATACAAATAATTATTGAAGAAAATTTTGCCCCGGCTCATTCAATAATGATTTAAATATCAAATTTGATATCAGTTATTGAAGAAATTTGACATAATAACTGGTATCAAATTTTTATTTCAAATTATACATTTTTCTTTCAAATTTGATATTTAAATAATAAAAATATCTTTAAATTTGCCCCGGCTCTCTTATACATTTTTCTTTCAAATTATATCAAATTTGATATTTAAATCATAAAAAAAATATTTGTAACATATTTACTTTAACGTATGCTTGATCCGTTATTATGATCGTCAAATGATTAAATTTATTATAGATGTAATATACCAATGTAAAAAATTTATTAAAGTCGGCCGAACTTAACTAATCACTTGAACAGAACTAGAAAATTGAAATTGAGGACGCCAATAAATAATGTATACTGTAATTTTATTTTATAAGAGGGACTAAAATGTATAAGTATTTATATAAATTATAAAATATAATGAATAAAACAGGAAGACTTAGTCACTCTGAATGACATACCCAAAAATTGTGGTACATTGAAAACATTTATTAAAATTTATAATTCTTATATCAAAATAATGGATATATTAGTAATAGGAAGGTAAAAAGAAACCAGTCAAATATTTTATAAATTGTCAAGCACAGCTAACATCCAAAGATAAATGGAAGAAACTTTCCAAAGTTAGTTTCTATTTATCAAATTAATTTCTAGGTTTTTTTTTTTCATGGAATACAGCTTCTTTCATTCTGTATTTAATTCTCATATGTAATTTATTTCAGATAATTTTTTTTTTCGATTTTAATTTAGCCCTGTACGTGTTGAATTGGTCCTTATTAACATATATGGGATGAGATCATGATAAAGCTGTCTACAAGTGAAGATTTCTTCAAAGAAACACCTGTATTGATGTCTTAGCCATGACACACCTGTAGCCCAGTTATTAATCTTAGAACACTTGCCATTTGAACCCAATAAAAAGAATGTGTAAATTAAATGTAGAAATAGATACCTATGAAAATTCTATAAAACATTGTCCTCTTTAAAATTTTATAGTTAAGTCATATCAAACTGCAAAATATGCAATACTTCAATTGAACTTTTCAAAAAAAAAAAAAAATGTACTGAAGTACCTCATAATTTTAGCTTTTCCAACAAACTTTAATGAAATAATAAGTTTTTGAAAAAAATGTGTAAAATTTAACTTATAGCATATATTTTTTGATAAAATGCTTAACAGCTCAAATGTAATGTGGTAAAATGAATTCCAGTGGAGATCAAACCCATGGGCAGCAACTATAAATTGGGTACTCTGATTAGCCTCAATTATTTCATAATAGATAGTTAAGGAGTTATAATTATGGATCATTCTAGGGTTTGTTTGTGTAATACTCCAACAAGAACTTCTCTGACCAATATAATCTACCAACCCCAACATATATATTATGTGCTTTACCACAAGCATTTCTTCTCTAAGGGAATAATGGCAATGCTTCCATTTTTTTATTGGATGGTGCTTTCTTCTTTTATCCTACTTGCCCATTGCCAATCAAGTAAGCTTCATTTCTTTCTCTTACAGTTAGCCTTGTTTAGATACACTATTTTAATTTTAGTTTTTGGGTCTTTTCAAGGAAAGAAGATGATACTACATAATTTCATCCTGTTGTCATAGTTTTTGAACTTGATATTCTCCATTACAAAGAGTGATTCATGTTTATACTTTGCAAAAACTTTTTGCATAACTTTTTTTGTTCTTTTCCATTGCTGATTTATTGTTTGAGAAATGCTCAATGCTGCTAAGTGCTAAAGTCATTCAAAAGTTCCGAGTGGCGACCAACGAAGTTCGAATATAAACTGAAGAATGCTAAAAACTGTGTTGAAAATTCATGTACAAGAGCAAGATAATTTGAAACTTGATATCAAAATTTCAATTTTGTTGAGTGTCTCTCAAATACTTCTTTCTGCCACCAGTAAAAACAAAATTGAAAATAAGCTCAAGTAGGTAATGCATTTGCAATTTCTAAGTCATAATATTATTGACCTCTTCCCATAATCCCATTGATTAAGTCAATAGCTACATTTATTTTATTTTATTCTTGTTTAATTATTCCTCTATCTATATTGATTAATTTACATCTGAACCGCAGATGACACATTATCGGCAAACGGAGTCTTGACCGAAAACCAAACTCTAGCATCTCCCAATAAACAATTTGAACTAGGCTTCTTCAACGTCCCTTCAAATTCAACAAATCAATACTTGGGGATTTGGTACAAGTCACCAAATAAAACCATTGTTTGGGTTGCCAATGGTAATACTCCAATCAGTGGTGGCAATGGCAGCCTATTCCTTACCCAAGGCGGGGTCCTTATACTTCGAAATGGCAATGGAACAGATATTTGGTCAAGGGGCAAACAATCGAACAATGTGTCCCAGGTAGCAATCCTGCTCGATTTGGGTACACTTACTATAAATGATACCGCAACTGGAGTTATTTCATGGCAAAGTAACTATGACTTATCTAACACCTTGTTGCCTCAAGTATATCTCGGGTATAGTATGCTCGCAAATATTGTCAATATAAAAATGCAACTCACTTCTTGGAAGAGCGAAACCGATCCTTCCCCAGGAGGCTATGTGTACAAGTTAGATCCTGCTAGATTGTATGAACTTGTTATAGTAAATGGAGAAGTTGTAACTTTTCGCTCGGGCCCTTGGAACGGTTCTCACTGGAACGGCATGCCTCAATTAGGTGACAACAGTTTAGTAGAATTCAAACTGCAGCAAGGTGAAAGTAGTGCCTATTTTTCTTATAATCCGCTCAATCCTGCTTATATATTCCGATTGGTTATGAACCCGGCTGGGAACTTAAGTTTTTTACGCAGTAATGGGACTAGCAATTGGGAAGTATTTCAAAGCATTCCACTGGCAAACAGCGGTCGATACGCATTATGTGGGCCCTACGGGACATCCAATGGTACTACTTGTACATGTCCTGATGTATTTATTCCCAAATCTCCAAATGATTGGAACAGCAGGAATTTTTCTCAGGGCTGTGTGAGAGCTAAACCTTTCAACTGCACGACCGCTACCGGATTTGTGAATATAACAAATGTCAAGTTGCCAGATACCATAAATGCAAAAGGAAACAGTAGTATACTCAATTTGGAGAATTGCAAAATGTGGTGCCTGGCAAATTGCTCCTGCACAGCGTTTTCCGTTTTAGGTTCGCAGGGTTGTGTGGGTTGGTTTGGTGACCTAATAGATACAGTGAAGCTTCTAAATGATAAAGGCGAGAGTTTATACATACGTGTTGTTTCTCTGTCACCTCCGCCACCACCTTCACCACTTCCAGGTATCACTGCCACTGATTAATCATTTCATGCAAGAATATATGAACTGATGAACATTTATTATAATTAGTTAATAGTTTTATTGTCATTAACCACTTTTTTCTTTTCTTGAAGCAAAGAGACTCTAAAAAATTGCCTGGTTTAGCACCTTTGTTCAAAATTTACATATCCATAGATCGATTCAACAAAACCTCCTGTATGGATGTAATACAGAGTACCCATCCAAACCTTCTGTACCAGTACAAAAACATAGCAATAGGAACCCAATTTTGTTTTTGGGAATCATTGATTCTATTAATTTTGTTTAGAATGAATACTCCTAGACGATTGGATTTATCTGACTAGTAACTCTATTTTCTTGTTGTCTAGAGTCAGCGAAGAACAAAGTTATAAAGATAATTCAATATGCAGTAATGCCAGCAGCCTTTGTCGCATTTTTACTATTGGCACTAATTTGCTTTCAGTGCAATAGATGGAGAAGTGAGAGGACAGTCAGAATCCCACCACCAAATACCAGTAAGTTTTGCATATTGCACCAAATAATTCTCTAAAGACTCTCTTTCGAGCAAATTTTTGACATAACCATTACTTGAATTATTTATTTACAATGATAACTTTGCAGAAATGAATATTGGGCAAGACGAACTGATGATATTTGACTTTAATACCTTAATATCTGCCACTAATAACTTTAGTTCGAGAAACAAGCTTGGAGGAGGTCAATTTGGATGGGTTTACAAGGTATGATAAAGAATAATTTGAGCTCCTTTTCTCTCTTTTGTCAAATTTTATATCTTAATTATGGGTTTATATCTGTCTTTGATGTATGTAATTCACTTATTACATCATAGTACATATGTGTGTGAATAAAATTGTCAAATTCAAACAGCGGTCGTGCATGGTGATCCTTAAGTAATTGAAAGCATGATGTTGTCTTACAAAATTTTATTTTAATCCAAAAAAAACATGTTTGGTTTATAATCTTCAGGGAATATTAAGAAATGAAGAAGAGATTGCGGAAAAGCGACTTGCAAGAAACTCAAGGGAAGGAATTGAAAATCCGAAGAAAGAGGTGACCTTGCTTGCAAAGCTAAGACATCGAAATCTTGTAAAGCTGCTTGGTTTTTGTGTTGAAGAAGAAGAAATGCTACTTTGTTATGAATATATGCCTAATCGAAGCCTTGATCAACTACTATTCGGTACCACAATTTTCTCCATTTATCTACTTACTGTATGTAATTCGGGTGGGATTATAGGGTTACAATTCAATTCGGTTACTATCCAAATCAGGAATTATAGGTGTAAAAATTAAATTCAAGATAAAATTTACCACTAGCAGCACAGCGGAAGTTCTTTGCAACTCTAATACTAATATTATGTCTTTTGTACAATTCAATTTGGAAGATAAAATTTACCACTAGCAGCACAGCGGAAATTCTGACCCATAATCTATGAGGCCCAATATGGTTTAATTTATATTTAATTTTAGCCCAAAATAACTTTGACCCACAAAACATTAATTTCTAATACTAATAGTTAGTTGTCTTCCTAATATCTTTTGTTGACATAAAAAGTACATTATATTTAATAATATAACCAAGTACATTAATACATTTTTCATCCCAAATCATTTTCTTCTAGGAAATCTTGAAGACCTATATACACCGCTAGATTGGGTAATGAGGCAGAGGATCATAGAAGGGATTAGCGCAGGGTTAGTGTATCTACATGAGGATAGTGGACATGCGATTATTCATTGTGAAATAAAACCAAGTAATATACTTCTTGACCAAAATATGGTACCCAAAATCTCTGATTTTGGTCTCGCACAGCTCTTTCATGAAGATGGTTTTTTTGTGAAGCTTTGCATAGTAACTAGCTGGTCAGTTCAAATTACCTCCATGCACCTTCAATTCAAATTTGACTCTCTTTTTTTTTTTTTTCAAATATTACTTGACATGCATGTTCCATTTTGTATCTCTTATTTGTTATTTAATTTTTGCTTCTGCAGTGGGCACAACGCACCAGAACTTAAAAAGAGGAACCTCTCAACTAGTGCTGATGTATACAGTTTTGGGGTTCTAATTTTGGAGTTGGTTACCGGCCAAAGGAATAGCTCTTTTCCATCTGGTCTCATTGCTCATGTAAGTATTCTTATGACCTATGTAAAATGAGGAGCCTTCAATTGTGTCCTTTTTTGTGTCTTCGTTATCCTTTCATTTTTAGAACTACAATAACTTAAAATTTGAAATTTAAAGGTAAAAATAAAACATGCTCATAAATTTGTGGTTACTAATTTATCTCAGGTCTTACAATACTGGAATGAAGGGAATGCGCAAGAACTAATAGACCCAAAGTTGAAGAAACCTTACCCTGTTAATGAAATAGAAAGGTGCATCCATGTAGCACTCTTGTGCATGCTAGAGCAACCCCAAAGGCGCCCCACAATGCGTCATATAAACCAAATGCTGACGAACAAACGAACCGCACTTCCAAATGTCCCGCGTAATTGTTCTTATTGGGGATTAGTGCTTGTCGATTCCTCGACACACTTCGAAGATATCAGTCTCTTATAAGCTCTGTTCATACATTTTTGAATTACCTTCTTTTCTCAAAAGGCTTGCAACTTCCAAATTATGAGGTTTGTTATTCTTTTGTACGTTGACAATGCTTGTAAGTTGTTTGCTGACAGGAAGGTGTTTTTTTTTTTTTCTTAGACAATATATGTATAGTAAGTTAAAGAAAATGTAAATAATTGTCAAAGTCTTATTTGTTTCCCATTTTACCCTCGTGTTGTTTGACCTTGTTTCTTTCTCATTTTCTTTTGATCTCATGATTAACAGACTACAAAATTTATTTATTTTACGCCTATAATAACCTTTTTTTCTTTCTTATATCGTCCATTGAAGGCTTTCAAGTTCACCATTCCACTTTGTCAGAATTTATACAGGCTATCTAATATATAAGATACAAAAGTTTTTACGTAAAATCAGAAGTTATATGTGCAGATCTTTTTTTCATTTGGAAAACGCTAATCTAGTACTGGTATGAACTGGTATATTGGTTTTACCAGTTTGGTAAAGAGGAGAACCCACAAATTTTGTCTCGCAAAGAGAACCGGCTTTTGGTCAGTGGTAAGAGCAATGCTCTCCGTGAGAAAAGTTGCAGGTTCGAAATCCGAATGGAAAATTCTTATAGATATTAAAAGTTAGGTGGCTTGAACAATGTAAATCGGCTCATCAAGAAGACCTCTACTTAAAACCATCAATTGCTTCTTTGCTCAACCAGACCTCAACTAGAAGGATCCTAATATGCTGAAATTCAAGGTCGGTACTGTTTACCCTGAAATCCCTGCAATCCGAATTCAGCCGTTGAACTGTTCCGAGATGTGTGCAAGAAAAAACCAGCTGTTTCGAGATGCGTTCTCGAAAAAAATTCGATAGCTGAATTTCGGATTACATGGATTTCAGGGTGAACAGTACCCGATCTCGGAATTTCAGCTGATTTATTTACCAACTAAAAGGGGGAAAAAATATGTACCACGCATTACACCTAATGAGGATCAAGGACTTGAGCACGAGATTAATGAAGTAATTAATTCCTCTTCTCTCCAAACCCATCCACCTTTATCCCAATCCAAAATCAGAAATGAAGTAATTAATTGCTGAACAAATCTGAAGAAGGGGTGCGAGTGCGATGCCTAAACAATCTCATTCCTTGTGAACTCCACCGAAATGCCGAATTTTGTTTTTATTTAATAATTGGAAAATCCACATTTAATTATTTAATAATTAATTGTCTCTTCCACCTTTAATTATTTTTAAAAAAGTTTTACCATTTTCAGAGAAATTGAAATTATTAGTTCGCCTGAGTAATTCAAAAATCTCGAAATCTAGCGAACACACGCAGATATGTGTGTTTTTTTGGGGGTGTGTAGGTGGAAAATTTGCAATTAGCTAGGAAGATAAAAACAAAATTTGGGATGGCAACACCAAACTAATATAGGTGAGAGCTTCAACAAAAATACATATTTAATTCAATAAAAGTAGGAGAATAAAAGTAGTTTTTAATGAATCATGAATTTAGTACAGTGATATATGTGGGTTTTTATCTCTTTTTGAAAAAAACACATGTTCAATTTTTAAAAATATTAAAAGATGATCAAGTATACCGGACACTCCATATTCGAATTTTTTTACGAAACCAACATGATTACTTTTTTTTTACAAAAACCATGAGAATCAAAATGGCATTTCGGTCCGTTATTTTTTTTATTCCTGATCGAAATGGCATTTCGGTCCAGTCCACTTTTTGGATTTTCTGTGCTACTGGTTTCACAAGTTTTCATATGAGCCGCCACAGAAATTCTAAAAAGGAGACCGGACCGAAATGCCATTTCTGTCCGGCATAAAAAAAAATGGTGGACCGAAATGCCATTTCGATTCTTATGGTTTTTGTAAAAAAAAAATAATCATGTTAGTTTTGTAAAAATATTTTTTTTGAATTATGGTTTATAAAAAAATTCTCCATACTCCATGAAAGTTGCATTAGCTAATTTTCAAGAATTTTCAAAATTCATGCTAATTTTGGATTTTCTGAAATGCTAACTATAAAAAGTTCGGCAAGCAATTTCATGCCACGTCACTACTGCCACGCGCTAAATATTTTAGCCTGCTATGTCACAGGCAAAAAAAATCCTCTTGTGAGCGGGCATCGAAATTTTCATTCATATTTTCAATTAAAAAAATTACAAAAATGCTCTAACATTTTTTTAAAGTGCCCCAACCGCTGCAGCAATTGTCTTGGCTTTTTTTTTTTTAATTCTCAAACAAATAACATATATATGGAGAATTAATTGAGTAAAATTGTTCATTAATTATTTTTTTTAATGATAAATATTAATCTCATGATATATAACCCTGACTAAATGACATAATAAAACAGAAATACTGAATTAGTTCAATTAAAAAAACAGAAGTACATGATGCTCCTAATTTTTTGTAATATTGATACTCAATTTTAGATGTTTATTATTGTAAAATAAATTTTTCTGATGAGTAATTAATAGACCGTAGAATTAGAAACAATTTCAATTGAAGTTTTGAGGCCCTAAATATTTTTTAATTTTAATTTTTCCGACGACTGAAGGCTTACGCATGGGACTCCGGGTCCTCCGTCTCTTCGCGAGCATTTCAAATTGTCATCATACGCTCAAATTAGAGATTCCTACCAATATTTATGGCAATTTAAAGTTTGAACAATGTATCGATGTTTTATTGCGAAAACATCGATGACGCGCCGATGTTTTATAGTTTGGTTAATCCTAACACAAGTGCATCGATGTTTTATTGCAAAAATTTCGATGACGCGCCGATGTTTTATATCCTGGTTAATCCCAACACAAGTGCATTGATGTTTTATTTCAAAAACATCGATGACACGCGATGCTTTATATCTTGATTAATCCCACACAAGTACATCATTGTTTTATTGCAAAAAACATCATGACATAACGAAATTTTATACCCTAGTTAATCCCCGCACAAGTACAACAATGTATTATTGTAAAAACATCGATGTTTTTGTTATAAGATATGGATGTCACATCTTTTAAAATTTTTGAAAAAAAAACCGTTGGAAAAACTTACAGTTGGGGCCCTTTAAAAAACAAAATTTGTGGGCATATTTGTATATTTTTTTAATTGAGGATATGAATAAAAATTTCGGAAGCATGTATGTCATTTCTTTATTTAATTTTTTTCAAAGAATAGAATAATTGTTATAAATAAATTAAAGTTATGGATGTTCATTTGCAACTCTTCACTAATTACTTCAAAACTCTCTTTAAAGATTTAAGTTTTATCTCTTCTCATTTATCAATACAATTATTTTATAATGGCTTGTTATTTACATTTTCTACCTATAAATATAGGATTGTGAGCTTGTATTAGATACAAAAGAAAAAGAGTGAGCCTATGGTGCTATGCATAGCATGGATGGGGTCCGTGCTACGGCCAAAAATTTGATTTTTTAAAATCCTAATGGTCGATCCAACCGTTCAATGTGATAACCATATGAATATGTACTTGCAAACTAAATTTATATTTTTTCGAAATTTTTTTACTATTTTTTTAGATAGGTAGAAAAATCAGTGTTTTCTGAAAATTCTGGACCATCAAAATTCTACCTATCTAAAAAAAATAGTAAAAAAATTCGAGAAAATATAAAATTTAGTTTGCAAGTACATATTCATATGATTATCACATTGAACGGTTGGATCGACCATTAGAATTTTTAAAAGTCAAATATTTGGCCGTAGCAGGGACCCCATCCGTGCTATGCATAGCACCATAGCCTCACTCCAAGAAAAATATATGAATAAGAGATAGCTATCTTTATACATTCTCAATATCTTATTGACTTTTCTTTTCTTTAATTTACAACACGTACGTTATCAGCACAAATTGCTCAGAAGAAATTGTAAAGTTATTATGTAAGTAATTTGTATGATTTATTATTATATCTTTCATTAATTTAAATTTTATTTAAATTTTTGATCATATTTCTTTTAGTTTATAAGAATCATTCCTTGAAGTGAATGATGAAATAATAACCTGAAGTTATTATTCAAAATAAAAGTTTATCAAGAATCCAAAGTTCTTATTACCCGAAGAGAATACAAGAATAATAACCTAAAGTTATTATTATAATTGTTTAGAACCTGAAGTTCTATTTGAAATTTTAATATAAAATTAATATATGACCAGCAGTTATTATAGGCCACTGGATGAATAATAACCTGAAGTTCTTCCTAATTAACACCTGAAGTTTTATTTGAAATTTTCATATAAAATCAATAATAATAACCAGAAGTTACTATAGGTCAAAATATAACCCGAAGTTATTTCAAATTAAATTTTAGAATTGCGCAGTCAAGTAATTTAATAACCAGGAGTTATTAAATAAATATTTTATTATAACTTGAAGTTATATAATATTAACCTGAACTTATTAATACATTTAAATTTATTTATTTATTTATGAAATTTACATATTTTTTTATTTATATTTATTTAATATTTTCATAACCTGAAGTTATGGCATTTATAACCTGAAGTTATGGCATTAATAACCTGAAGTTATGGCACTAATAACATGAAGTTTATACGTATCTATAGTGTAGTACGTATAGCAAATCTTGCAAAGCTTGAATTTATCTCCCATTTCATTTATCATAACTCGAAGTTATGTTATTAATAACTTGAAGTTGTATTTTGATATAAATACGTATTAATGAAAAATGAGAAAGATAAACGTCCTGAAGATGTTTGTTACAGATGTGGGATGGCAAATCATTGTCACGTACCTGTCGTACGCCCAAGCACCTAGTGGAGCTTAATCAAGCCTCACTCAAGAAAATGAGGAAAAATGTGGAAACTAATTTTTATTGAAAATGACCCCGAAAATGAATGTCATATGGATACACATCTTGATGTATCTGATTTCTTCTAGAATATTGATGAAGAAAATATTATTACTTAGGGATAAAAGTAGTTTATTTTTATTCTATTTTTATTCTTGCATTCTTTTATTTTAAAGGAAAATGACTGACGCAATGATAAGTAAAGAATATATATGTCTGGTAGACAGTGAAACAACTAATACTATATTAAAAAGTAAGAAATATTTTTCACAATTGCCTCTTGGTGAGACTAATATCCACAATATATTTGTCACAAGTAATTTAATAGAAGTCTCTGGAAAAACTTGTATTTTGTTACCTAAAGGAACAAAATTAATAAAGATGATGCATTATATTTAAGTAGATCCAGAAAAAACCTACCAAGCTTTAAAGATATTCGAAAGAATGGTTATCATATTGAAACTATGAATGAGAAAAATTGTGAATATCTTCATATTACATCTATTATGAATGGCAAAAAAAATCATAATTGAAAAGATGCAAGCAATGTCATCTGGACTATATGGTACTTATGTAAGTACAATAGAATCAAATATGGTTACTAACTAGAAGTTAGTTGATCCAAAATTATTTACAGTGTGGCATGAAAGATTGGGTCATCCAGGAAGTACAATGATGAGGAGAATAATTGAAAGTGCAAATGAGCATCCCCTAAAGGACCTGAAGATCATATTATCAAAAGAATTGACATGCGAAACATGCTCTCTTGGAAAACTAATTACTAGGCCATCTCCAAATAAAATTGGATCTGAAGCTCTTTCATTTTTAGAAAGAATTCAATGAGATATATGTGGGCCTATTACACCTCCATGTGGAATATTTAGATATTTTATGTTGTTAATTGATGCATAAACACGCTGGTCACATGTGAGGTTGTTAGCAACAAGAAATGTTGCATTTGCTAGACAATTAGCACAAATTATCCAATTGAGAGCTAATTTTCTGAATTATCAAATTAAAAGAATTCGGCTTGATAATGCAAGAGAGTTTACTTCTCAAACTTTTAATGATTATTGCATGTCTATTGGAATTACGGTAGAACATCCAGTGGCCTATGTTCATATACAAAACGGTCTAGCATAATCATTGATTAAAAGGTTGCAATTAATTGCTAGACCTTTACTTAGGAAATCTAGTTTACCGTCTTCTGCATGGGGACATGCCATATTACATGCTGCTGCACTAATTAGGTTAAGGCCAACTGTAGATCATAGGTATTCCCCGTTACAATTGGTCTCCGACCAAATTTTTCCCATCTAAAGGTATTTGATTGTGCAGTATATGTTCAAATTTCTCCTCCACAATGCAAAAAAATGGGACCTCAAAGAAGGTTGGTATATTGGTTTTAACTCTCCTTCTATTATTAAATATTTAGAACCATTAACAGAAGATGTTTTTACAGCAAGATTTGTTGATTATCATTTAAATGAATCAATATTCCCAATTTATGGGAAGAAAAACAAAAGCTGGATAAACAAGTAACTTGGAATTCATCGTTATCTTATCTTGACCCCCGAAGTGGTCAATGTGAACTTGAAGTTCAAAAACTTATAAATTTGCAAAGAATTGCAAATGAATTGCCTGATGCATTTACAGATACAAATAGAGTTACTAAATCGCATATTCCAGCTATAAACGCACCTGGTCGAATTGACATTACAAAAATATCTAATGAAACTAATGTGCGTAGAAAACGTGAAAGACCACTTGATTCTAAGAATGTAAATCCACGTAAAAGAAAATAGCAGAATAAAGTAGTTGGTCCAACCCCAGAAGAGGTTGATGGTAAAACTCTCGAAAAAGTTAATAAAACCCTAGAAGAGATTGGTAGTAGAACCCTGAAGAAGTAGATAAACTTATAGAAGAGAATGGTAAAACTCCTGAAGAAATTGATAAAATCCTGGAAGAGGTTGATCAAGTTCCAGAAGAAACATATATTAATGAAATCTTTGCATTCGCTATAGCAAGCGATGTTATAAACGAAGAAGACAATGTGCCAAAAACTCTGAAAAAGTATAGATATAGAAATAATTGGCCTAAATGGAAATATGTCGTACAAGCTGAATTAATTTTATTAGAAAAACGGTAAGTATTTGGACCTGTAGTCCAAACGCCCAAAGATGTTAACCCCGTTGGTTACAAAAGGGTATTTGTTATAAAAAGAAATGAGAAAAATTAGATTGTGAGATATAAAGCAAGGCTAGTGGCGCAAAGCTTTACACAAATACCTGGAGTCGATTATAAAGTGACGTATTCACCTGTAGTGGATGCGATAACTCTCAGGTTTCTAATAAGTCTCATAGTCACAGAAAATCTAAAAATGCAACTTATGGATGTCGTAACAACATATTTATATGGTTCACTTGACATTGACGTATACATGAAAATTCCCGAAGGATTGAAAATGCCTGAAGCATATAAGTCAAAACCTAGAGATATGTACTCTATAAAATTAAGAAGATCTTTATACGGACTAAAACAATCAGGTCGAATGTGGTACAATTGACTGAGTGAGTACATTCTGAAAGAAGGATATAAAAATAATATAATAGTCAGTGTATTTTCATTAAAAGATCAAATCTATACAATCATTGCAGTGTATGTTGATGATTTAAACATTATTGGACCTCCTGAAGAGATTGAGAATACTACAGAATTATTGAGAAATGAGTTTGAAATGAAAGACCTTGGTGTAACTAAATTTTGTCTCGGCCTGCAGATCGAGCATATAAATAATGAAATATTTATCCATCAATCAAATTATGTTGAAAAAGTACTAAAGAGATTCAATATGGATAAAGCTCATTCTTTGAGCGTACGATCGCTAAATGCAGAAAATGATCATTTTTGCCAGTAAGAAAATAATGAAAAAGTGCTTGGTCCTGAAGTACCATACTTAAGTGCAATCGGGGTATTATTATATCTTGCAAATAATACAAGATCCGATATCGCATTTGCAGTAAATGTGTTAGCAAGTGATATCTCGCTATTTTATCTATATTCCGACCGAACCTTTCATTAAAACATGCACCTAAAACTCTAAAATCGTGTTTATTTCATTGAATATCTGTAGGATGTGGTACTGCTGCGCATTTATTCTTATTTTGCAGGAAACGAGCGAAATAGAGGAAGAATCTGGAATCTGAAGGCTTATACATAGACTGTGCACCATCTTGATCAGAGTAATGATGATTTACGTATGGTTTTGGCTTAGGTTTTGCATATTTTCTCACACTTATGTTTAATTAATTAGAGAAAAGGCTATTGTCACCCTTATTTATGTTTTATTACAGAAAACAGGTTTTGGGACTATTTTACACCAAATGGAGCAAGAATCGGGTCAATCAGATCAGCGACGCTTATCGACGAAGTCTCTGTTACGGCCTGTATTGCCTAATACGGACCAAGCCTAATACAGACCAGGAGATAGAGCAAGAAGCACTAAAACCCTCAGCGACAATGTCTCAATACGGACCGTATCACTTGGGAAATAAATGCTGACAGCTGTATCAAGATCAGTTTCTTAGACCCTACTCAACCTCCAGACGTCCCTCCACTCCTATATAAGGCCCCTGGGCAGAAGAATAACTTATCTTTATAATTAGGGTTAGATTTGATTAAAGAGAGAAGGGAGGAGTGCTTATAACAATGTCGTTCCGCGGCTAAGTTTCTTTTCTTAGGGGCTAGGTAGTAAACCTTGTTACTCTTGATGTTTTGATATATATATTTTCTGCTGATTATGATTTCTTGTTGTTGAATCAAAATGCTTTTGTGATTTACTATCTCTTCATCTAACTTCAATGATATAGTTTAGTCCGTTAGGGTAGTGACAGTGCTTTAATGGTAAGAGAAAATTTTTGTATGAATTAGTCTCGTTGAGATCTATTAGGTTTATGTGAAGAAAACCTTAGCGGGGAAACCATAAACCAGAACAACAAAACGCGAACCAAGTTCCATCACTTGCGTAAGGAAACTCGCAGTGATCTGTGTAGTAACTTGTGTATTTAAGAGATCATTTGCGTAAGGAAACTCGCAGTGTCCTATGTAGAATCTCGATGAAAGATCTGTCATTCTTGCATAACATAAATCTCAGTGACCTATGTGGTGTCTTTCATAAAACAACAACAGGAAGTCAGACGCAACATATATATATTATCAAAGCGGATTGAGTAGCAATGGTGTGCCGAAACCCTAGGAATTCTCATCTCTATCTTTGTTTTAATTACTTTTAATTGTTTCCTAATTTACATTGATCACAACAACATATCTCAATTTTCAGATTTCGTCTAGCCTTTCGAAAGATTGTGATTCGATCAATCAAAACTCTGAACCAATATTCTCTGTGGATCAATCTCGAATATACTACTCGATAGGATTGTCCGCTTGCAGTCCGAACCGATAGCATTTCTGAGTTTATAAATATTAAAAGAAACATCGCTCTCTTTTGAGTGATCACATCTGCATGCGGACCGTACACCCTCTGCCCGACCACAGACTGAAGACACTAGACCGTGCATAATCCACCTCACAAGGACACAGGCATACAGTCCGTGCACCCATGCATACGGACCGTGCATGGCATTTTCAGAAACATAAATCAAAGATGGAAATAGAGGCCAGTTGGGGAAGGTCGTGAAGGGAAGGCATTAAAGCGGGATCCTTGGCCAGAGAGAGATCATTCTGGACCAGAGATCGAAACCTAGGGTTTGGAAGAAGACGGCTTGGCTTGGAGAAGAAGATGAGAGGAGGAAAATGCGAGTTTTGCGACGAATCTTCTTATTTCTTTGAGTTTTGTCATGAATTCTATCTTTGTTATCTGTTTTATTAGCCTTTCAACTATGTTAGGCTAAACACTTTGTTTCTAGGGTTAAGATGTAGTCGAACGCTTAGTTTTATTCGTTAGTTACTTGGAATTTGTGTTGAATCTTGTGCTTGCTTGTCGTGTAGTATTTTATTGCTTAGTTGAATTTGTTTGAATTGAATGGTTAGTCCGTTAGATGAATGGCCAAATCTAGATGGTAATCGAATAACCCCGACATTCACTCGACCAAACTAGGTATATGAGATAGGTTTGTGAGCCGAGAGGTGAAACCAAGTAGTAGCCGAGAGGTGAACTTTTTCTTGGGTCGAGAGATCGAGGATATCTTTAGTAAACCAACAAGTAACTTAGGTCAATTAAGCCAACAAGCGAAAGTTGAGGTTTAAGAACCCTAAGAGAGCAGAAATTGAGTTTCGTGCTAAGTAATTAAGCCGACATGCGAGAGTTGAGGTTTAAGGACTCAGGTACGGTCAATAGAACCCTACATAGAGAAACAACACATAAACCAGTAGCTGTTGTATCAACTCGAGGGCCACACGGACAGTGTATGAGAGTACACGGCCCATGCACATTACACACGGCCCGTGCATGAGAATGCACGGAACGGGCACCTTGAGGCTAACTGAGATGAAATCAGAAACCCTAGGAACCCATTTTATTCATTCTAAAACCACTTTATTGTTTTAAATCTTGTTATCAATCTGTTAGGATATTAAATACCAAAAACCAACCTTTTGCAGACTTCTAGAATTTTTCGTAATTAAGTAGAGTCTGGTAACTTTCAAATCATCCCTGTGGATTCGACACCCAGCTATACCCAACTTCTGTTGTAAGCTTGCAACTGAATTGAGTACGTCTAGGTATTAAAAGCCTATACGTTTCCGAATAAACAGCAAGATATAGTTCCAAACCAACCAAAAGACATTGGAATAGAATTAAACACATATTTTGATATCTGTGCGGAACTAGAGATATTGGGTTATATTATCAAAATAATACAAAATCCAAATTAATTGGATATGCAGATGCGGGATATTTGTCGGATCCACATAAAGCACGATCAAACGGGATATGTATTCACTTATTGTGGAGCTGCAATTTCATGGCAATCAACAAAACAAACTCTTACGGCAACATCATCAAATCATGCCGAGCTGATCGCCTTATACGAGGCGGGTCGAGAATGCGTTTGGTTACGGTCAATGATTCAAAATATTCAAGAAGAATGCGGGCTTGAAAATATCAAGGAAAACCCTACTCCGCTGCATGAAGATAATACAACATGCATTGCACAAATCAAAGAATGATATATCAAAGGAGACCGGACTAAACATATTGCGCCAAAGTTCTTTTCGATACATGATCTACAAAAGGAAGGCGTAATCAATGCCAAGTTCGATCAATCGATAATTTGGCAGACCTATTCACAAAATCTTTGTCGACAAAGGTTTTTGAACAACTCACAAAGAAGATAGGTCTACATCGATTAATATTCAATGATATCTAAATGAAGGGAAGCGTTATACGCACTGTACTCTTTTTCCTTAATCAAGTTTTTATCCCAATGAGTTTTTCTTAATAAGATTTTTAATGAGACAGTACATGGTCCTGAAGTACCGTGTTAATATTGATCCTGAAGTATTATGTTAATATTGATCCTAAAATATCATGTTAATATTGATCCTGAAGTATCATATTAATAGCGTATAATGAACAATGAACATCCAAGGGGAAGTGTTATAAATAAATTAAAGTTATGGATGTTCATTTGCAACTCTTCACTAATTACTTCAAAACTCTCCTTAAAAATTTAAGTTTTATCTCTTCTCATTTATCAATATAATTAATTTATAATGGCTTGTTATTTACATTTTCTACCTATAAATATAGGATTGTGAGCTTGTTATACATTCTCAATATCTTATTTACTTTTTTTTCTTTAATTTACAACAATAATTAGTTTTTTTTTCGAAAAATAAATGTCATTCTATTATTGATGCGTTCGGCGTTCCACCAGAAGAGAAATTCTGGAACGTCTTGCATTGATTCACCAATCCTTATCTTTAGCTTTGCACTAATAACTAGAATAATTTGTTAAATTGATATAATGATTTATGATTTATGATTTTGGCAGGCTGATTGTCCCTCAGCCTGTCAAAATAATTTGAAGTATTTCTAGGGCTCTTTTAAAAAGAAATATATATGATCTCTCAATCTTGTGATCAGTTCAGTCTCAAATTCATCAATAGAAAGAAACACTAATTATAGTGGTTGTGAATCTCCAAACACATAAAATTTAATTAGCTTTATCGGCTGGAGCGGATCCGAACTTTCATCGGGCCGCAAAAATAAACAAATCGGGTTCAAACTCATTACCTAATTAAGTACTATATAAAAAAGAATGCTCTTACTTCTAATTTTTAATATTCTGATTTTTAATTTCCTTTCTTTGACTTCTAATTCTAATTCCAATTCGAATTCGAAGAATTTATTCTAATTTTAATGCTAAATTTTACTCAAATTAATTACATATCAGAATTCCAGAGGGGATAATTTTTTTTCCAAAAATAGACAGTTAATTCAGACTTATAGATCTCCACAAAATTTTAAAATCCAGGGGTGGTAGTTGCCCCTGTATATCAGATACTCGACATTGCTAGTCCGAATTATATATATATATTAACAAAGTTTGTATGTTCTTTGTTGTTTGTCTTTATTTTACTTCTTTTGTGCGTGAATTTACTTGTGAATCAAGACTTGTTTGTCTGGTTGATTTTGGTTATAACTTTGATTGTAAATCAAGACACAGATTAAAATTTTAATTCCTAGAGGCAAGTATAAAGATAACATATATATATATGAGGAGGGTTCCAATGCCTTCATTTTTCATGCCTCCACCATGCCTCCATTTTTAAAACTTTAATAACTCAAAATTTAAAATTTAAAAATCAAAATAAAACCGTTGGATATGATCTACATCATTTTATCTATGTACTCATAAAAAATTATGACATTTCAATTTTGTTTTTATGTGAATCAATAAGTTCAATATCAACGTCTAGAAATTATCCCCATTAGTACATTTTTTACAAGCTCTTGATGACAACCAAAACAAAATTGAAATGTCATAATTTTTTACACGTGTATAGATATAATGATGTAGATCATATCCAACGGTTTTATTTTGACTTTTAAGTTTTAAATTTTGAGTTATTAAAGTTCTAAAATGGAGGCATGGTGGAGGCATTGGAACCCTCATCTATATATATATATATATATATATATATATATATATATATATATATATATATAGAGTAGAACTAGGGTGAGCTGTGCTCACCAACGGTTTTGGTGAGCACAACTCCAAATAACGCGTTTTCAAAGTTCAAATATGCGATTCGAACCTTCCAACGTGTTCTTCGTATTAATATGTGCTTGGAGACCAAATTTTACATTTTTTGGAAATTTTTTACTATTTTTTTAGAATTTTTGAAAATCAGTGTTTTTTGAATTTTTTTGAATTTTTTTTTATTTAACAAAAAGCTGATGATTTTCAAAAATTCTAAAAAAATAGTAAAAAATTTCCAAAAAATGTAAAATTTGGTCTCCAAGCACATATTAATATGAAGAACACGTTGGAAGGTTCGAATCGCATATTTGAACTTTGAAAACGCGTTATTTGGAGTTGTGCTCACCAAAACCGTTGTTGAGCACAGCTCACCCTAGTTCTACTCTATATATATATATATATAGATGAGCTATGGTGAGACGTGGAGTAAAACCAAGTTTTTACTCCATGGCACTATATTTTCATTTTGAAAATTCAAACAACCGATCCGAACCGCTCAACATGTTCTCTATATTGAAATGTGCTTGGAGACCAAATTTTACATTTTTTGAATTTATTTTACTATTTATAAAGCCACTTTGAAAATTGCTGATCCAGTGGTCCAGAAAATTTTACTGTTTTTTACTGTTTACAGTGGATCAGCGATTTTCAAAGTGGCTTCATAAATAGTAAAAAATTCCAAAAAATGTAAAATTTAGTCTCTAAGCACATTTCAATTAGAGAACATGTTGAGCGGTTAGGATCGGTTGTTTGGATTTTCAAAATGAAAATATTGCGTGGAGTACAAACTTGTTTTACTCCACGTCTCACCATAGCTCATATATATATATATATATAGGGATTGGCTAATGTAATAACGTTAGAACTTCGGCCCGAAGTTCTAACGGGTCGTTTTTGCAATTTCAAAATCCAAACAACCCATCCGAACCGTTCAACATGTTCTCTATATTGAAATGTGCTTGGAGACCAAATTTTACATTTTTTGGAATTTTTTTGCTATTTATTAAGCCACATTGAAAATTCTGATCCGGTGGTCCAGAAAATTTGGCTGTTTTTTACTGTTCACCGTTGGATCAGAAATTTTCAAAGTGACTTAATAAATAGCAAAACAATTCCAAAAAATGTAAAATTTGGTCTCCAAGCACATTTCAATATAGAGAACATGTTGAACGGTTCGGATGGGTTGTTTGGATTTTGAAATTGCAAAAACGACCCGTTAGAACTTCGGCCGAAGTTCTAACGTTATTACATTAGCCAATCTCTCTCTCTCTCTATATATATATATATATATATATATATATATATATAGGATTTTGCTAATATGCTACGCGTAGCATAGAGCTCCTCCGTGCTACGGCTCAATTTTTGAGTTTTCAAAATCCTAACGGTCGATCCGAACCGTTCAACATGATCTCCATATGAATATGTACTTGCAAACCAAATTTTACATTTTTTAGAAATTTTTTACTATTTATTAAGCCACTTTGAAAATCGCTGATCCATTGGTCCAGAAAAGTTTACTGTTGTGTACAAATTAGTGTTTTTTCAAAGTGGCTTAATAAATAGTAAAAAAATTCTAAAAAATGTAAAATTTGGTTTGCAAGTACATATTCATATGAAGATCATGTTGAACTGTTCGGATCGACCGTTAGGATTTTGAAAACTCAAAAATTGAGCCGTAGCACGGAGACCTCTATGCTACGCGTAGCACCGTAGCACTGTCCTATATATATATATTTGTGAAATGAATGTGTTTTAATTTATTATTTAGTAAATTTTTTTTATTATAATAGCATTACCCGTTATTTACCCGCTACTGTTTTGTAATCCGACAACTAACGGGTAAGAGTAGGATACGGGTAAGATAATTTGTAACGGGTAAGAATAGAATAGGAATAAAGATAATTTGTAATGGGTACGGGTATGCAAATGCTTCCACCTGACCCTTACCGTACCCATTTTGAGACCCCTAGACAAACTGTGAACCTATCTTTTTTTTTATATAACATTTTCTGTAAGACGATAATGCAATCAGCCAAGAGAATGTTAATTTTTAATATTCTAATGCGAGGTCATATATTAATTGGACCTTTTCATCATAAAATTGGAATTTGAAATTTTGCATTTTGACTCTCAGTCTCATTCTCTCTCTTATATAGTTTTCGTGTACCCCTCATTTCTCAATTGAAATTTTACAAATAAGAAAAATAAAATCTAGTAGGGTTCAAATATCATATGTTTTTTATGTCTCAATGTGCCTCATATTCTTATCTCAGTTTTCGAAGTTCAAATAATCAATCAAAATCTTTGAACATGATCTCCATTAAAATGTACTTGGAGACCAAATTTCATATTTATTTGTTTTTGGAATTTTTACTATTTATTAAATAGATACAAAATTAATATTTTTGGATGGTCCATAATTTTCTAAAAAACAAAAATTTATACATATCTAAAACATAGTATTTAAACGTTGGATATTAACAAATACATTCGCTTCTTTAAAATTTAGTTACTCGTTATTAACATTCAACTAGATTTTATAAACATTTAGCTTGATACAATAGAAAACTGGAAACATTAAGAGATAAATAGTAAGTAAACAACTAGCAACTAATGTTCATATGTAAGGGCCCTTTAACAATTAAATGTTTTTAAGATCTATACATAGTACAATTACTTCTATATATATATACTCTCTATTAAAATGACTATACTCATTAATTTAATATATAACGGCTCTACCTGAATGATAGGGTCATAGGAACAAAGCATCTCTATCTATTATCCATTGACTAATTCCATGATAATTATATTAATACCTTTTTTTTTTTTTTTTTTTTTGATTCTTCAAAAGCCCGTAGGCATTATTATATTAATACCTTACTTACCTCATATCTAGTCTACTCAGTACTCACCTTATCCCAATATTATATTTAAATAAGAAGCGCTCAATTCCTTGACCAATGACCGGTGCGGCCATGATTGTTTAAGGATGACAGATCACTTGCAATAAGATATAAGAGGGGGAATTTCATGTGTCCTCCTCAAAAACCACAAAATTACATACTTCATCCTCTAAAATTCATAATGTCATATTTACCTTTATAAATTTCAAAAACTCACAAATTTATCTAATTTCTTGACTTCTATTAAATCTATTTTTAAATTTATAAAGTACCAATTATACACTATTAAAAAAGTATGTAGCATGTTTAAAAAAAATATATAATTGTTCGGTTTTGAGAGCATGTGTGTCACACTCCAGATTTTTACCATCCAGTATGTGATTATAATATCATTATTGTACATTTTCTTGACCCGTCAACCTACGCTGCCAATAGAAAGAAAACAAAAATAACAAGACGGAGTTAGCTACAAAGCTCAGTAACCGGTTATTTAACGACGCGCTTTTCAATAATTAGTTTAATATAACAACCATTCAAACATGTCGGATTAATCTACACAAATATATATCAAATTATGCATGCATATTTAACCAGCAATAGCACGTCGGTCTAGGTCATCCGTAAAATAAGTCACATTATTTTTAACCATCAAACCCGACTTCGACTAGTATTCCCCACATATCGGTCCCGACCACGACTACCAGCCCCGTGTATCAGCCTCAATTCAAATTCCAACATCATACCCGCTATCCCGTTAAATATGCCATTATAATCCAATACGCAATACCAGTATACAAATCAACTATACAAAACGAAAACACAAAAACACAGATTATAGATAAATCTAGTTACCAGATAGCAAGATGTTTAGAGTTTCACATCGGATTACAACGACAGTTCAGAATCACTGCGATGTAGTCAGAATTCGAATCAGGCATACATAATCGATATCATCATTTTTATTTACAAAATATTAATTTTATTTTCTTCTTTTGGGGATGTGGAGAAAACGGGAGAGAGAGATGTGCGGCAGGGGATATAAAAATGGGGGGCGGTTTTGCATCGGATCAGATGGGGGTCTCATTTAAGTCAAACTGGAGGGAGGGCTGGAGGGAGGGCGCGGTCAGGGAAAGAATTAGATAGGGGCGTTTCATATAAGGAAGTTTTATTCATAGAGAAGTGTGTTTAATTAATGGGACCGCCTAGCTCTCCCCCGTGATCAATCCCTCATTTGATCCCCCGAGTTTGGATAAGGCTTAAAATAGAGGGGGACCACAACTGCCTCCGCTAAAAACAAAAGAAAACGCGTTAAAAACATAGAAAACGCGTTATTAATGGGCGGGGGACCACATAACCGAAAACGAAAACGCGTTATTAATTGGGGGGACCGCATAACAGTCATCCATTTTATGAATTGGCGGTAAAGTATTCATCTATGACACAACAAGTATTCATCCAGATATGCGCATGTATTCACTTTTGCAATAGAAGCATATTAGGATTCATTACAACATTCATTACGCGTTTTTAAGTGGGGGACCACACAACCGACAAAAGAAAACGCGTTATTAAGTGGGGGGACCGCATAACCGACAAAAGAAAACGCGTTATTAACGGGCGGGGACCACATAACCGAAAACGAAAACGCGTTATTAACTGGGGGGACCGCATAACAGTCATCCATTTTATGAATTTGCGGTAAAGTATTCATCTATGACGCAACAAGTATTCATCCAGCTATGCGCAGGTATTCACGTTTGCAATATAAGCATATTCGGATTCATTACAACATTCATTACGCGTTTTCTTTTGAAACGGACAGGGGGAGGGACCACATGCAAGTAGCGAAACCGGAAATACATAAACAAGTAATAACACGATTATAATGCAAAAGGTGAATACTTACCACGAGAAGGATGAATATAACATATCAAACTATATCACATCAACAATATTAACATCAATTCATATCTGTTACCAAAACTGTTTCATATCACATCAGTGAGTAACCTAAATTGCAAATTTAAACTCATTCCTCTCATCAGTAAGTATCCTACATGCAAGCAGAAGACGCTCAGCACTGATCATTTCCTACAAAAATTAAACACAAAAATATGTCAGTTAGTAAATGAAATTTTAATAAAAGAAATTAAAAGTATACATTCCAAATGCAACAAGTATTCATCAGTAAGTGTGAAGTATATATCCCAGTAATAAGAGAAATTACAAAAACGAAAAAGAGTATACATCCCAAGTGTAACAAGTATTCATCCATTAATCTAAAGTATACATTCCAAAAATACCCAAGTTATACATTCCAGTAATACCCAGTACTATTTATACAGTAAAAACCCAAGTGAAACAAAGCATTCATCCATGAACTGTAAAGTATATATCCAGTAATACTCAGTATTTATCCCAAGGGTAACAAGTATTCATCCATTAATCCTAAAGTATACATCCCAACAATACCCATGTTATACATCCCAGTAATACCCACAGTATTCATCCATTAATCCTAAAGTATGCATCCCAACAATACCCATGTTATACATCCCAGTAATACCCAGTAATATTTACCAATTAAAAACAAGTAATATTAAACTATTATAGTATACATCCCAAGTGAAATAAGTATTCATCCATTAGATGTAAAGTATATATCCAGTAATACTCAATAATACCCAGTAAAACAAGTGAATCAAGTATTTATCCAGTAATATTCAAATTACAGAAAGCTAACAAATTTATATAATATTAACCTGATTGAAATCGAGCGGGACCTTGCGCGTCAAACAGTCAATACACCGCAGTACAAATATTGCACAATCCTGCGAAAATTGCTGAGGAGTTTCCATCCAGGATAGCTGTACGTCCATCCATGACTCTTTTCCTATATTTTGTATAAAAACAAGAAAATTTATAAAGGTTTTCATACCTAATACAAGCTTACTGGAAAAAAAAAAGTAACACATAAACACCTTAAAAACATGAATATAAAGTAAGATACAAGTGCTTACCAAGCCTCCAGGAGAGAAAGTACTTCACCCAGTGCAGATAGTTGATGTGTGGCTCAAGATAGTATTGGTTCGATGAAGGGTGAAGGGAGTTGTACATCTGGATCTTTTGATTCTTCAAATCAAAAGCAGCTAATATCCAATGCTTTCGACCAACTAATGGTACGAACAACCATCTGCACTTCTCGAATTGAGGTGAAAATAATTCCCTCTGTCGACGGTACACCGTATCCATTTGATTGAATGGTGACATTTCCTACAATATTAAAATTAATAAAATAAACAAACCAATATTTAATTATTTCAAAAATTTATAAAAATATACTTTTTATATTTTTAAAAACTCACAATACAATCATTCGTCAAGTAGAACCACTCTTCATCAACTGGAGTCTCCAGTTGCATTATGAAGAGTGCTATATCAACAGCCTGCACAAATATTAATTCATGTCAAGATTAGTACTTATCCAAGAATCCAGTTAATACACAAAGAATTCATCTATTGATACCAAAAATTCATCTATTGATGGAAAAGTATTCACCCATGAAAACCAAAGTATTCACCCATGAACACCAATAATTGAATACTTTGGTATCAATACTTTGGTATTCATTCATTGATTAATACACAAGTATTCATCAAAGTATTCATCCATGGAGACTAAAGTATTTATGCAGTTAATACACATTTGATACACAAGTAATGATCTATTGATACCAAGTATTCATTCATGAAAACAAAAGTATTCTTCAATATAATTGACAGCCTGCACAAAGTAAAAATTTTCATACCTCAGAGCCAACTTGGTTCTTGGAAAACAGAAGGTCTCGGAATTGATCAATTGTCATAAATAATCCAGACTGGGTGTTTTTAAAGGGATAGTCCTCATCACCAATTTCAAACTGAAAGTATTTCTTCACCCATGAATCCAACACATTACTCACTTCAACGCTAACCAAATCCCGATTGTCATAAGACCAATTCTTGTCTGGCAGCGGGACTTTCCCGGTACAACTCTCAAATGTGGGATCCACGAAAATACTGTCAGAAAAAAAATCCCAATCTGGACAATTTAATTTAAATGGAACCTCATCAAATTCATTATATTCGTCTACGTACTTGGCAAGAATACATGGAATCCATTCACTGGATGGTACAGCAACTTTCGCAACATCGTGGACAAAAGGTTCTCCGCGAAAAGCTGGTTTCGGTTCATTAGCCCCTCTTTTAGGCATGGTTCTACGGATTGGAACCCTCTTCTTCCTTCTACCAGCTATTTTCTTCTTAGGTTTCGGTTTCTGTTGCTCTGGCTCTTGGGAGCTAATTTCAACCACGTTGGTTTCAGTTTCAGGGAGTGGTTTTCGGCCTCTTTTCCTGCCTTGTGCCCTTTCATAAACAAACTTAGCTCCCAAGACCTTAGGTCTGGATTTTAAATAGCTTTTGTCGACGTCCAATTTCTCTTTCTCTTTGGTTTTATCATCAGTTGGAATTTGGACTTCCGGTGAGAAACCGAGGTTAAACGAGGGACCATCCATATCACCAAGATTACATACTGCTTCTTTCTCTTCAACTACTTCAACTTTCTTTCCTACAATTTCTCCAAATATGCATGCTGTTACATTCAAAATATAAAACTGGATAACAAAGTATGAACTGCAAAAAAATATGACAAAACTAAAATATTAATACCTTCTTTCTCTATTCCTTGTTTCTCATCAGCTTCTTGCCCTCCTTCTGATTTTTCTTTTTCTTTATGGTGAGCAATAACATCTTGTATAATTTTATCAATCTTTGGATCTTGGGATTCATCTTCTTGTGTAGTAAACCCATGAGTATCTTCTTCAGAAAGTACGTTCTCCTCCACAGCTTGAGGTTGTTTTGTTTCATTCTTTGATTTCTTCACAGGTGCATCTCGACCAACCGATGGTGTTGGTGTCACAGTTTCTCCAAATAAAACTTTCTTCTTCAGAGGACTGGCAGGAGTCTCCTTGATTTCAGCAGCCTGGCATAACAGCCTCAAAGAGCTCCTAGTGTTAACAACACTCTTCTTTTGCCCAGCTACAAAAAAAAAAAGGTATAAATCCCAGTTGTAACAAGTATTCATCCAGTAACTGTAAAGTATACATCTTAGCAATATAGAATTCCAAAAAGGAAAAAGAAGTAACAAATATTTAGCAATTATAGTATACACACAAAGTGAAACAAGTATTCACCATTCATATCAAAGTATTCATCCAGTAATACTAAAGTATTTAACACAAAAGAAATAGATGAAAATACTAAAAGTTTAATAGATGAATACTCACAAGGTACATTATCTTGTACATTGGCAGACTTGCTTAACAGCTTCAAAGAGCTCCTAGTGTTAACACCAACCTTCTTTTGTCCAGCTACAAAAAACAAAAGTATACATTCAAGTTGTAACAAGTATTCATCCAAGAACAATCAAGTATTCACCATAAAAATTAATAGATGCAAAAAATCTTACCATCAGGAGAAAATTTAGCATCTCCAGAAACAGCACCTTCAGAAGGTACTTTACCTTCCAGCTTAGCATCAACGGCTATGGAAATACCAATTGTTAAAAAGATAATTCACAAAATTTCTACAACAAAACGATTCAGTTTTCTTAAATTTGAATGTAAATATTCAAATGAACAAAAATTTATAAATCTTACACTTTGATTTCTTCTTCTGCTCATGACCAGAAGTTCCCTTCTCTGTTCCCTCAATAGCTTTGACAGCTGTCCCACGAAAATAACAAAAGAAAAAAAAAATTAAAGTCAATTATTGGTACAAAGTCAGGTGCTAATCACTAAAAATATCAAGTTTCATATGTATGTATTCATACAGAGAAGTTAAATACAAAATAAAATACTTTAAATTAAATTATATAAAACATACGTGATCGAAATAATCGCTTCGATATGTGATACTGTCTTTCCGAATGAGAAGCCTGCGCCAAAAGCTTCTGTTCAGACGCTGGTGACAAAAGCGGAATACCACTAGAATCTTGTATATATTTCAGATCCTCAAACCGATGCTTGGCTGCCCTTTGAACCAGCTCACTGGAGACATTGAAGTTGAAAAGGCAGTAAACAGGTGCCATTTCGGTTATCAACTTCAGAAGATGACTGTGTTTGGGTTTTCGCAATTGCACGTTGTTTGACAGCACAGAGAACTGGTCGCTTGCAACAAAACCCTTCTCCTTATTGAGTAACTCAGCAGGTTCCCATTTCAGCTCAGAGGTATCAATATCACCCACCAGGACATTGTCAAGCACTTTGTTCAATGAGGATCTCCTCCAGCAGACATTCAATTTGTGATCCAGAAATCTTGGAATGTGGCCAGTGAATTTCCTATTGTTCGGAATCTTCACGTGCTCAAAAAACCAGCCCTAAATAAAATAGAAACAAAAAAACAATCTTACTAAGTATTGATTCAAAACATAATAAGTATTTATCAAAAATGCAGAATGTATTCATCCCAATTGTAAGAAGTATTTATCCCAAATGTTGACAGTATTCATTCATCCGACCTAAAATATAAGAAGTATTCATCCAAAATACAGAAAGTATTCACTCCCGTTGTAAGAAGTATTTATGCCAAATGTTGACAGTATTCATTTGTAGGACCAATAATATAAGAAGTATTCATCCACAATGCAGAAAGTATTCATCCCAATTGTAAGAAGTATTTATCACCAAATGTTGACAGTATTCATTTATACGACCTATACTATAAAAGTATTCATCCACATAGTAAGAAGTATTTATCCCAAATGCTAACAGTATTCATTTAAACGACCTAAAGTAGTATAGACATATACACTTGAAAGTATTTAAATTTTTTTTATTAAAACTTACAATGAGTGCAAGTGCACAACCAGGGAGTGTTCCTGACTCTTTCTTCCCTGTCTTCCTCTTTGTACCCTCCTCTTCTTCTTCTGCCATACTTGTAGTTCGGTTGTCCCTTTGCAACCGACACCAAGCGGCATTGTTTGGAATGTTCTCCATAAGCACACGGTGCACTGCCTCTGCCCAATTGTAATCTTTCAAACTGTCGATCTCAGCAGCATAGTGGAACATATGCTGTGGAACTTTTCCGCAAGATTGCGGGAATAGTACCATTGTGAACAGGTACATTACCAGCAGTCCCACTACATCATCTGCCGAGGCATTCTTCTTAAGGGATTCTTTGATTGCCGTCTCAAGCATGGCTACAGTTATCCTTCCATTTGACTTCAAATGTCGCCGCCTGAGGGGAGGATCACTAACCCTCCCCTTCTTCATCTGCACCACCTCTCCACCAACACCAAGGCCCATCACCAACCCGACTTCTTGAGGAGTAAATTCCAGTTTTTTTCCCTTAAAAACAAATGCACCTTCCTTGTCTTCCCAATGCAAGAGAATGCTATGCAAAACAGGGTTGTTTGCATGCGTTTTGTGTGGAAATGCAAACAAATGAAGAAAGGGAGTATTGGCTAGACGGGCTTTGTGAACAGGCTTCAAATTGGGCAACACATTGCTGTGGAAGAAAAGCATAGCTGCATCAATATTACATTTGTTCTTTATGCATGAATCAGATGTCCTTGGTTTTCCAATACGTTGACCTACAAGGAAAAAATTACGTAGAGTTGTAAAATATTGATTTGAATTGAGTAGGATATTCACTAATGGATGTAAAGTATTCATCCAGTAACTGTAAAGTAACATTAAGCTATTAGAGTATTCATCCCAAGCGACATAAGTATTCATCCATCAACTGTAGAGTATTGATCCATTAAGTGTAAAGTATTCATCTGAATTGCGTAGGATATTCACTACTGGACAACAAGTACAGATCTATTACAAAATACAAATGTATAAGTACACATTTATGAAATTACCTTTCTTGCGACCTGGTTGGGCTCCCCTACGCCGTTTTGCTGATGGGACATCTTTCACCTCTTCTTCTGAAGATGATTCTTCTTCTTTATATTGTTCTGAAAAATTATATTCATCCATCAAATGTAAAGTATTTATCCCTTAAGTGTAAAGTATTCATCTGAATTGAGTAGGATATTCACTACTGGACAACAAGTACAAATCTATTACAAAATACAAATGTATAAGTACACATTTATGAAATTACCTTTCTTGTGACCTGGTTGGGCTCCCCTACGCCGTTTTGCTGGTGGGACATCTTTCACCTCTTCTTCTGAAGATGATTCTTCTTCTTCTTTATATTCTTCTGAAGAATTATCTACACATTTTGAAGAAATTATATTGCTGTCTAAGTTGATCACAACAATAATCTACTAAAGAAGATCCAAAATTAATAAAGAAAAAATAATTTTCAGCTCATTTGTTAAGTTTCAAGACTAAATTCTAAATATTAACAAAACAACTTATTATTTACTAACATAGATAGTATTCATCCAACTTAGCTATTTGTATTCACCACAAGACAACAACCAAACTTTGGAACAGCAGACATATAATTTATAGAAGTAAATTCATGAAAATACCTTCCTTGTGACCTCGTCGGGCTCTCGTATGCAGTTGTACTACTGGTGCACCTTCTTCTTGAGAACTTTCTTCGATATCTTCCGAACTTTCATGCAGCTCTGCTTATTTGATTGGAGATTGAGGTTTCTTTGGAGATTGAAGTTGTTCTGTTAAAAAATACAAGCAAAATAATATGTTATTAAAAAAGTTAGTAACATATATAGTATTAATTTCTTTCATGTATGTATTCACTCATCAAACAAGCAATATTCATCAAACCTTCAGAGATCTTCTCAAGATCTTCATCCAACTGTGTTGCTTGGATTGAAGATTGACTTGGCGATTCATGTTGTTCTGTTAAAAAATAAAAGCAATAATAAAAGTTAGTAACATATAGAGTACTTATTTTGTTAACATGTATGTATTCACTCATCAATCAAAAAATATTCATCACACCTTTAGAGATATTCACAGAATCATCATCCAACTGTGCTGGTGGGATTAGAGATCCACTTGGCGATTCATGTTTTTCTGTTAAAAAATAAAAACAATAATAATATGTTATTCAAAAAGTTACTGACATATAGAGTATTAGTTTCTTAACATGTATGTATTCACTCATCAAAACATAAAATAATCATCAAACCTTCAGAGATCTTCTCAAGATAATCATCCACCTGTGCTGGTTGGACTGGAGATTGAGTTGACAATTCATGTTGTTCTGTTAAAAAATAAAAGCAATAATAATATGTTATTCAAAAATTTAGTAACATATAAAGTATTAATTTCTTAACATGTTGGTATTCACTCATCAATGAAAGAATATTCATCACACCTTGAGAGATCTTCACAGAATCATCATCCAACTGTGCTGGTGGGATTGGAGATCCACTTGGCGATTCATGTTGTTATGTTAAAAAATAAAAACAATAATAATATGTTATTCAAAAAGTTACTGACATATAAAGTATTAATTTCTTAACATGTTGGTATTCACTCATCAATGAAAGAATATTCATCAAACCTTCAGATATCTTCTCAAGATAATCATCCACCTGTGCTGGTTGGACTGGAGATTGAGTTGACAATTCATGTTGTTCTGTTAAAAAATAAAAGCAATAATAATATGTTATTCAAAAATTTAGTAACATATAAAGTATTAATTTCTTAACATGTTGGTATTCACTCATCAATGAAAGAATATTCATCACACCTTGAGAGATCTTCACAGAATCATCATCCAACTGTGCTGGTGGGATTGGAGATCCACTTGGCGATTCATGTTGTTCTGTTAAAAAATAAAAGCAATAATAATATGTTATTCAAAAAGTTACTGACATATAAAGTATTAATTTCTTAACATGTTGGTATTCACTCATCAATGAAAGAATATTCATCAAACCTTCAGATATCTTCTCAAGATAATCATCCACCTGTGCTGGTTGGACTGGAGATTGAGTTGACAATTCATGTTGTTCTGTTAAAAAATAAAAGCAATAATAATATGTTATTCAAAAATTTAGTAACATATAAAGTATTAATTTCTTAACATGTTGGTATTCACTCATCAATGAAAGAATATTCATCACACCTTTAGAGATCGAACAGAATCGTCATCCACCTGTGCTGGTTGGACTGGAGATTGAGTTGACAATTCATGTTGTTCTGTTAAAAAATAAAAGCAATAATAATATGTTATTCAAAAATTTAGTAACATATAAAGTATTAATTTCTTAACATGTTGGTATTCACTCATCAATGAAAGAATATTCATCACACCTTGAGAGATCTTCACAGAATCATCATCCAACTGTGCTTGTGGGATTGGAGATTGAGCTTTCTTTGGCGATTCATCTTGTCCTGCTAAACAATAAACAGTTAGTAACATATATTGTTAAAAATAAAAACAATAAACAGTTAGATACATCAAAAGTGATATTTAGCTATTAATATCAAACTATATAACATCAAAAGTATACATTCCAGCTACAACAAAGTATTCATCCAGTAACTAAACTATATGCATCCATTACTATCATTGGATCCAAGCATAATCAAGTATTCACTCTACATCCCAGTTAATTAGATGAAAAAAAGCTTACCATCAGCTTCAGAAGGTACATTATCTTGTACCATATCATCTCCAGATGTTTTCACAACATCTTCAGGGACACTGGTTTGTTGATCGTCTGCTTCGAGTTGTTCAGTGATTTGTTCACCTTGGAGTTGTTTACAAAAAATAATCAAAATTCATCTCTAATATAACATCTAATATAACAGTGTGTTCATCTAACAAAGAAGTATTCATCTCTAATAAGTACTGAA
Source organism: Carex myosuroides (assembly GCA_028015225.1). NCBI lineage: Eukaryota > Viridiplantae > Streptophyta > Magnoliopsida > Poales > Cyperaceae > Carex > Carex myosuroides. The sequence goes on along the minus strand of CM051491.1, from coordinate 13,416,108 downwards.
TAGTGCATTTAAACTAAACTATTCATCTCTAGCAACAGTGTGCTCATCTGTATGTATTCACTCATCAAACAAAACTATTCATCTCTAGCAACAGTGTGCTCATCTGAATAGTGCATTTAAACTAAACTATTCATCTCTAGCAACAGTGTGCTCATCTGTGATCTAACATTAAACTAAACTACTAAATAACAGAAATAGTGTGTTCAAACTAAACTAAACTAAACTAAACTAAATAACAGTAAAATTAAACTAAACTAAACTAAATAACAGCAACATAACAAAGAACAGAGGCAGTGTTCATCTGCCATTTCATACCGATTACCAGTAACAAAAATCGTCACAACAACATAGCAAGATAAATGAAGCAAACAGGTACCAGTACGCATTACTTAATTAAAATACTGAATACTTCAGTTAAGTTGGATGAATACCTCGAGAATCAGCGATTGTTACATTTCCTTCTTCATTTCCACTGATTTGCGGTGCAGATGCCTCAGGCAGCACCGATTCTTCACTTTGAGGCAGCACAACTTCTTCACATTGAGGCAGCACCGCTTCTTCGCTTTGAGGCAGCACCGCCTGTTCATTTCCACCGATTTGCTCCATTTCCACAGATAAAGAATGTCGCCGGAGGGGAGAAAGATTCGCTATCAGATGAACTCTCTCTCTCAATCACCGAGTGTGCGATTACGATTACGTGAAGTGGATAAACTCTCTCTCTCAATCGCCGAGTGTGCGATTGCGAATCCGTAAGGTCGGTGAACTCACTCTCTTTCTTTTTCAAAATCGATGCTAAAACCCTATCGTCGGCGGAATGTTCGATTGCGAGAGTACGATGGACTGAAGTGTGCGATTTCGTCAAGAGGAGTGAATATTTTGTCACGTAGTGAATTTTAATTTTTCATTTTAATTTTCATTTACAAGATCAGTGAAATATATCATATGGAACGGGTTCATCAAAATGAAAAGACGTTAATGGAAAGGGGCTATGAAACGAAGTGGCGCAACTCTTATATATATATTTCAAATCCATGTGGTGGGACCATTTAATTTGAACACCATCTCCATTTCACTGGAGGGATGCTTGATTTTATAATAATTTCATATTTTATTGTGTTTATTATATTCACTCAATATCAATAATATATTGACTCAATATTCATATAATATTCACTATGCATGTCGCCGCATAAAGTATATAAGGTGGGACCATATAAGGTGGGACCATTTCAACGACCCAACATCTCCATTTCACTGAAGGGATGCTTGATATTAAATTAAATTAACACTGTTATGTATTTTATTGTACTAGATGAAAAAGTAATTTTATTGTGTAATATTAAATAATTTTTCATAATGTGAAATATTTTCATTGAACCTATCATGGATTAACACTAATTTTATTCTGTAAAAATGTGTTAACTTTTTATTCGTATAATAACAATGACATAATCCGGGCTATGTGAACAGTTTAATGTTCCAAGTCAATACTTGTTTGTCCATGGATGAATACTTCGATGAACACTGTTCACTTCAACATTTATTTGTGCACCAAAAATTCTTTAAATGTAATAAAAGTATATACTCATCTCTTCACATAAAACAACAAGTAAAAAATAAAACAACAAAAATTTCGAATTATATTGAGCACGAATTGCTAATTGTAATACTCTGAACCGTACAATATGAGATCTCACAAAGAAACAAGCAACCTTTCAATGTAATAGTATTGTATTCATCTATGTAATCTCAAGTATTTACTATCGACACTGAAGTATTCATTAATGAAATACTAATGTTTCTATGCAAAAATAAAAATTAAAAAATGATAATCTGTACAAAGTTATGTTTCTATATTTATAAACAAAAAGAATTAGTTCTCCTTTTTCTTCATATTCTTTTGCTTGTCCAACAACTTCTTTATGGCAACATCCATTTTGCTCTTGTAAGCAATTTTTTTTTGTCGTCCCCTCCGATTTGATTTTTTAGGTGGTAGTAGAGGTTTAGAAGGTGGACAATTAACTAATGAAGTCCCATCAATTTGTTCTGCAACTGTCGTAGATTTCTGAAAACCATCAAGCAATGTCTCACCTGCAAAGAAGTATTCATCCATTAAAATGAAAGTATTCATCCCACAATGCAATATAAAGATTCACAATCACTGGTATTAGTACATGAATTATTATTGTAAAATTGTATTCATCCTTTCATCACAAGTATTCACACTATCAGAATGATGTACTAATCTGTGTAGAAATTAATATAAATGTATACCTCCTGCCGCCGAAACATCTTGTTGCTTTTCTTTTCCTGTGGTAGACTTTTTGTCCTTTCTTACTATAGGTGTCATTCCAGAAACTCCAGAAGTATCAATAACATTCACATTCGGTTGGCCACCAACTAAACCTGATTTCACAAAACTCGAAAGTATCAATACGTATTCACCACTAATGCAATAAGTATTCACTTCCAATGTCAGAAATATTCACTACTAAACCTGAAGTGAAAGAAATAAGATATTGAAACAGAAAGAAAATGACTATTATTGACAAACCTGCTATGTTTTTTCTCAACTCATGTAAACCATTCAACACCATAGTATGATACTCATCATTCACACTTCCAATGTTTAGCAGATCTTGAATTATTGGATTTGTTGACATGGTCAACTCATACAGTCTACAAACACACAAAGGAAAACAGATACAACTTAGAGTTAAGTATTCAACCTTATAATTGTAAGTATTCAACCATAGCATAAATAAATAAACAAATTAGAGACTTTTACCTGTTTCGTTCAGGTAAAGTTGGATGAGATGAATCAATTATGGTCAAATTCTGTCGATCGATATCTTTTCTCCACCGATCGACAATATACTTTTCATCAATAGAAAAGACCTTTTCATGCTTTAGGACCTGAATTGAGTGTGAACACAAAACACCCATTACCTCAAAAAGTCTACAAATACAGAACACCTCCTTTAAGGCCCTCTTATACACAACCTGAAAGTTTTTCCCCCAACAATCTGCAACAACATAAAGTGCCTCTCCATCTTGTTCTGCAATTAAATTGCACGATAAATTCATACACAATGTGAACTGCTCTTGACATTTGAGGAAAATTTCATTTGTATAACTTTGTTGAAATTGATATTTCATGGGCAATTCAGAATTACACTTATGAGCTCGATACTTCGAATCATGGTCAGCCTTATGCTCTCTCTCCCAAATGTTTCTTAGAGATTCATGAAAACATTCGACAAAACCTTTAAGGCTTTCTCTCCTTGTGAGGTAGATATCCAAGAAAGAATTCATACTTTCTACACGCTGTGTAGTATTCATTCCAGCCCAGAATTGGGAATTTAGATAGACTGGCACCCACTTCTCTCTCATTTGAAATATATCTCTAAACCAAGCATCATCTTGCTTCCCAATTTTATCCATCAACTGCACCCATCTTTCCTCAAAATCTTCCTTGCACTGGGAATAATACACAACCTCCTTCACCTGAGCTGATAAGGCACTTTTCTTATCCTTTCTTCCCAATTTACTGGGTAGCTTGTGTAATATATGCCAAGAGCAGTACCGATGAGTGGTTTCTGATCCAAACACATGCTTAATCCCTAATTCAATGCTTCCACATTGATCTGTGAGTATGCCACCAGGTTTCACTCCATTCATACATTCCAAAAATCTAGACATAAAATATTTGTTAGTACAAAATAATTGTGCTAAGAAAATATTACATAAAGTATTTATCCCTTAAGTACATAGTATTGACTTGTACGGCATAAAGTATTCATCCACTAACAATGGAAGACCTCAAAAAATAACCTTACTGTGTATTCCAAACTTCATACAATTCCTACAGTATAATGTACTCACCAGTACCACATAAAGTATTCATCCACTAACAATGCAAAAACTCAAAAAAAGGCAACCTCAATGTGTATTCAAAACTTCATACAAATCATACAGTATAATATATTCACCAGTACCACATAAAGTATTCCTTCATTATAATGTATTGACATGTATGGCATAGAGTATTCATCCACTAACAATTAAAGAACTAACAGAAAACCTTGCTATGTACTCAAAACTTCATACAGTACATTGAGTATAATATATTGACATATACCATATAAAGTATTCATCCAACCAGGTTTTAAGTATTCATTCATACTTATCCAAGTAAATTAGTATTCAAACATTCAAAACAACAATCAAATAGTACCTGGAAAGACACCATATGTAATCTCTTTCAGTTTCCCTTCCTAGCAAAGCACAAGCTAAAATGACGGAATGACCATGGTGATTAACACCAACCCACAATACAAGTGGCATATCGTACCTGACAAATTTTAAACAAAAATAGCAAGTATTCATCACAACCATACAAAATACTAAATTACAGTCAAATAATATAATAATTAGCAGATGATTACTTACTTTTTTGTGAGGTAATTAACATCCGAAATGTAAGAAGTATTAATCCCAAATACAAAAAGTATTCATTACTAATGTAGAAAGTATTTATCACAAGTATTGACAGTATTCATTCACGATCCAAGTATTCATCCACAGAAATTCACTTTTAATGTAAGAAGTATTCACCAAAATAAAAAGAAATATTCATCCCACAGTATTTAACACATTTATAAGGTTGTCAGATTAATATGAAAATTTCAAATTGCAGTAATAAAATAGCAGATGATTACTTACTTATTTCTGAGGTAAGTTGCATCCATAACAATAACATCGTGGAAATATTTGTATACTGCACGACTTCGACCATCAGCCCAGAACACACTCCACAATCGACCTTCGTTTGTGTAATCGTGAGCATAAAAAAAATCTCGATCAATCTTCGATTTGTTTCGAAAGAACTCAAATATCAATGAGGCATCATCACCTTCAAAAGCCCTTAACTTCATCCGCTTGTACTTCTCAATATGATTTCTTGTATCTTTTTTAGTAAAAGGGCACCTTATATAACCTCCAGCACTTTTGATTACTAACTTAATATTAACTGCAACACCCAAACCTTGATCATCATTAAAATCCAGCATATTCTGATATTTCACAGGGATGTATCGGAATCCAGATATCAGAAATGAAGAATTGGGTTGCAAAATGTGGTTGTGACACCCAACATATTCTACTACTACCCATCCACCATTCAAACTAGAAGGTTTCAATTTTAAACAAGCACGACAACCCGTGCCTACAAAACCCCTCTTCCTTTTTGGGATACGACCTTCGTTTGACACCACTCTTTTTGGATATTTGGTGCACATAAACACATAATGAGTGCTTATGTTACCAATCTTGTGATTTGACCTTTTGCATATGCTAAATCCACATTGAAATCCATACAATTGATAGTATGAATGTGCATCGTCTATGGAATCAAACTCATCCCCAACTGCTGGTTCTCTCACACGATGATCATCATCATCATCATCATCATCAGCATCATCACCATCACCAGCAGCATCAGCTTCTACTTCAGTATTTCTTGGTTGATCTTCCCCACTTTCAATGTCAACAGCCTCCTTATTGAGGTCAAAATCAAATATACTCTCCTTGCTGCCTACACTATCAACCACTCTCTCATTTTCACGATGAACCTCTTCAAAATGTTGATAAAGGTTCACCTCATCAACTTCTAAGTTACTATTCTCCATCCACATCTCATCTCCGCAGATTTCATTGAGATCAAAACTCATCCTGAAAAAACAACTACTTAGTGTAAATACAAGTATTCACCCCAAATGTAAGAAGTATTTATCCAAAATGCAGATAGTATTCATCCAAAAAATAGAATGTATTCATCATACGACCCAATTATTCATCCTATAAAAACCATGTAAGAAGTATTCATCCCAAATACCAAAAGTATTTATCCCAAATGTTGACAGTATTGATTTATGACCCAAGAATTCATGCAACAGTATTTAACATCAATTCACAAATAATGTAAGCAATATTCATCTCCAATACAAGAAGTATTCATCCAATATGTAGAAAGTATTTACCCCAGTTGTGTTTATCCCTAATGCAGAAAGTATTTATCCAAAATGCAGAAAGTATACCAAATGCTGATATTATTCATTTACGATCAAAGTCTTCATCCAACAGTATTTAACATTCATTAACAACTAATGTAAGAAGTATTCATCCAACATGTAGAAGTATTCACCCCAAAATGTAAGAAGTATTAATCCCAAATGCATAAAGTATTCATTCCAAATGTAGAAAGTATTTATCACAAATATTGACAGTATTCATTCACGATCCAAGTATTTATCCACACAAATTAACATCAATTCACATTTAATGTAAGAAGTATTCACCCAAATAAAAGTAATATTCATCACACAGTATTTAACACATTTATAAGATTGTCAGATTCATATGAAATTTTCAAATTGCAGTAATAAAATAGCGATTTCAGATGTCACCAACAGAAATCACAACATGAAGATCAGAGATCAAAAATAAAATCAGATCGCATCAACATTTCATTACCTGATCAGAGAATAGCCGGAGCAAGGAAGTTCGTCGGAGCGTCGGGGCAAGGAAGATCGTCGGAGAGTCCCAGCGGGTGAGATCGTAGGAGCGTCCGAGCGGGGAAGATCGTCGGAGCGTCTAATTAGGGTCTGCCTAGCTCTCCCCCGTGAAAGCGGCGCGCGTCGGAGAATCCCAGCTGCGATCGCTTGAGAAAAGAGAGAGAAAGCGGCGCGCGGGGAGAGAAAGGAAACAAAATTCAAAAAAGGAAAGGTAATTAAACGGGTAAGTGGGTTAACCAGTAAACAATTAACTATAATTAACTGTTTCATTAACGGCCACGGGGGATGAAACGGGGGATGGGAAGCCGGGGGATATTAGAATTACCCTTAATTAATTAGATGAAATGACGGGTCAGAACGAGTTCGGATTTAACAAAAAAAAAACATAAGAGCATCTACATTCCGAAACTCTTAGAGTTTCTAAATAATTATATATTCTGGAGTTTCTAAATGTTCACATTCCTGAAACTAATTTTAGAGTTTCTAATAAGTCACATCATCAGTAAATTAAAATTGATAAGCCACATCAGCAGTAAATTAAACTAATTTTAGCGAATACAGGCCAATCGTTTTGCCACGTCAGAGTTTATAAACAATTTCCTAATAAAAAAATATTGAGCAAAGTTGCTAAATAAAAAATCTATCTACATCTCTGAAACTGATTTAACAATTACCAAATCAAATTAGCAACTCTAATAATTTCAGAAATGCAAATGCTCTAAGGGAATGGGGTACATAATTTGCACGGGAGGAAATCAAAACTCATTGTCAATAATTTCTTACAATAACTAAGTGATAAAAGAAAAATGATAATTTCACGATTTCATTTCTCTGGATTTTATTTAAAATTATATTATTCAGAATTATTATTTCTCCAAAGACATACTAATATTGTATTAATAAAAATATATTATCAAGATATCTATAGTCTTTATTATATTATAATTATGAAAAGGTCTTGTAAGTAAAAATAATAAGGGGGCGTTTGGTTCATGCTTTTAAAAGGCAATTCCTTGGCATTGTAATTCCCTGGAATGTCATTACCGCGTTTGGCAAATTAACAAGGAAATAGATAAGGTAATCGGTGATTCCCTGCTATTCCGATTCCCTGATTTATGGCTATTGCGATAGCCGAAAAAAAGACGGAATTTCTTCATTCCCCCTCCGTGGAAATCATACACAAGCGCGCGGTTTATTATTTTTTTTGGTGAAACTTTCTTCTTCTCCGATTACTTTCGTGAGAAGAAAAACCGTCTCGTCTCCGCTCAGCCTCTGACTTCTATCTTCTCTGATTCCAGGTTTGTTCTCTCTCTCCGCACTACCCATCCCCATTTTATTCAATTTCTGGACTAAACCATTATATGCTCTTATCTTGTTTTATCTCACCATTTCTCTCCTTCCTCAGCGGAGTTCCTCACACCTGGCATTAGGGTTGGGCAAAATTGCTCAAATTCGTAACTTGCTCATTTACAGCTCGCTTTAACTCGCTCATTTACAACTCGAGTCAGTTCCAACTCGAGTTGACTGATTCGTTTAATAAATGAGCTGAGTTTAAGCTTACCCCAACTCGCTCATTTATAACTTGAGTTACATAGTATTGGTCACAATAAATCCCATAAATTATTTTTGTTAAGTTGCTGTATGAAAAATTACTGGTGCTTATGTACTAAGTTGTTATATGAAAAATTGTTGGTGCTTATGTACTATTGCTGTATGAAAAATTGCTGGATACTGATAATTTTTTTTACTAGTAGTATATAATTAATTGGTTAAACGAGTTATAAACGAGTTGTGAGCCAACTCGAGTTGATAACGAGCTGAGTTCGAGTTGGCTCTACAACTCGTTATTACCATCCCAACTCGAGTTGACTCGCTCATTTATTTAATGAGCCGAGTTCGAGTTGGAGATAACTCGCTCGAACTCAGCTCATTTACAGCCCTACCTGGCATCTCTCCTCTTTCTTTGTCACCACAGAATATCCACTGCTTCAGCGCACAGTACAGTATCTCCTCCGTGCCTTGCATCTCTCCTTCAATGTGACGAAGGTATTAGTCCCCTCCAGTGGGAATTAAGTTCTAAAGGATGTTTTTTGTAATTTTCTCACTAATCTCTTTCAGTATTGTCAAAGATATTATCAATATTTGTGAATAGAAAAACGAATGAAGTTCCAAGCACAGATATTTACTACTTAAAAATTGAGGTGTCCAGAAACAAGGTTCGTCAATTTTCTCACATTGGGTTTGTCTAATAATCCAATTAATTGGATAATTAGAAAATTTGGGATGCTAGACGTATACGAGATAATTGTAGAATTTTTTGCATGGAAAGCTTGTGATTGAAATGAATAATCTGATTAGATCAAGCTATCACATAGTATCTCTCTAAGATTTGATCTGTTTCATCAGTACAAGTTAACGCATGCAAATTAGTCAACAAAATTCTTATTGGAATTTAGTTTTGTATATTAATGATCTCAAATGAAAGACTGATGGAAGACTGCCAGATTTACTCTGTAAATTATTATATAGATCTATACATTATTGGTAGACAACTGCATCAAGATCAGAGTAACTCCATTAAAATAATTTTGACCATGTCATGAGATTATTCTTTTTCATAGCCAACGCTGATAGTACTAGACATGCTTGAACCTGGCAATATCAAGAATAAAGTTTCTGAGAAATAAGAGATAAGTGCAGCTGGATGGTATGCTCAAAGGAGTCCGAATCTGCTGCGATTCCGAGAGGGATCGCAGGTTCCTGAAATTCCGAGATCAACGGTTCAAACTTTTCCGTGCGCGGATCTCGGAAACATTTCATAAAAGTAAATTTTCATGCACACATCTCGAGAAGGACCAACAGATGAGATTGGATCGCAGGGTCCTGTGATTCCCCGAGAATCACAGCAGATTTATTTTCATGCTCAAAGAGATCTTTCAATACCTTCAGACCAATCAAGAAGCCATTGCTTGTATCATTTGAAGGAAGGGTGGGGGACACAAACATGCTAAGCTGTGCAATAGAAGAAGACCGATCTCTTACCAGTAATTTTCAGAATTTTCAGAATTTTGCCAGGCAAATTTGGCGCAAATAACTGGAAGATCTTACAGTGTGGAACCAATAGAAGTTGAGACGCAACTCCTCGAGGCTTTCAGCCTTATTTGATCATCATAGGGTAACATGGAGAACTGTAGTTTTAGTTTTTAGTTTTTCTCTGACAATGATTTTGTCAATTGTGTTTTATGTTTTTACTTTGTGGTACTGATGATTTCAATTTTATTTTTATGTATTGGTTTATGTACCAGTAAAGTTTTTGTTCTAATATCAATACTATGTGCAGTGCTGCAAAAAAGAAAAAAAAGAAAGTGGGATGTTACTTTTATCTGTTTATTCTCTTCTGATTTTCAATCTGAATCCGATTAAGATGGTAGGACAAATTTTGAAAAATGTATCAATTTAAATTATGAATGTTTATAAAATTAATAATTTTATGTTCAATTCAAACCCTACATGAATCTAACTGTATAATGAGAAGGCTATATTTATGCAAATTAATTAAGTTTTTTTGACAAAATTTAGTTAATAATTTTAAGTAGTGAAGACATGTCTTGATAGTCATTGCAATAGCCGTGTGCAAACTAAACATGATAATGACACATTTTATGGAATGCTGAAGTGATAGCTATGCGCGAACCAAACATGATAATGACACATTATCTGAAATAGTATTCCTTGGTATTACATTCCCTGGAATCCTTCTATTTCCTGGAATAGTTTATAGTGCGAACCAAATGCCCCCAAAAGAATACCTTTGCCATCAACAGTGATGAGAGACAGCATCAAAATTGTAAGACCTCCATTGTATCCATCTTCTCTGTTGATATCTCCCACTTTCTATGAGTTGACATCAATTCATGACCTTGGTTTAATATATACTTCAATTAGGAACAGGGAATGATAAACTTGGTCAAGTATTGATTAATTAAGCACTATGTCAAATATATAAAAATGGGAAATCACAAATTTTAAAATGCTCTAACATTGCTAAGGAATTAGTATATTGGGGGAATTTCATGTGTATCCCTCCAAAACCTCAAAATTGCTTATTCCCCACTCTTAAAACTCATAATATCATATTTATCCTTCTAAATTTCAAAAACCCCACACATTATCCAATTTATTGACTTTCTATTAAAAACTCATTTTAAATTTATTAAGTACCCATTTACATTTTATTAAAAATAAATAAAAAATATGTAGTCCGTGTAAGTAAATTGTTACGTCTTCTAATTGATTGATTTCTGAAGACAAATGGTTCATTCATCTATTTATGATACATACACAGTGATGTTTTAGACATATACTTGTTTGTGCGTGACAAGCAAGAAAATGAATCACATTGTAATATTAATGCCTCATATATATAGTCTACTCATGACCTTATCCAAATAATATTTCATTTAAATAAGAAAGGCTCAACTCCTTGACCCACCACTAATTATTTCATTAAACCAAGAAAGTACCAAAGTTTGGGAAAGAAAAATCAGAATAGAAAAATGTTGAAACCAGCTTAGTGTATTGGGGCAATTTTATTTTATATTTGCATTTTCTGTTTCAGTGAGGTTATTGTTAATGTTTAAACTATATATATGTTGAATAAAGTATATATATATAGAAGAGGGTTCCAATGCACCCTCTTTTGGTGCACCTAACGTGCACCAAAAACTCATATTTTCATTTTCAAAGTTCAAATAGTCGATTCGAACCTTCCAACGTGTTCTTCATATTAAAATGTGCTTGGAGACCAAATTTTACATTTTTTGGAAATTTTTTACTATTTTTTCAGAATTTTTGATTAAACTAAATAATAATTTGAAATTCAGCAACGTGGTGATTTTCAAAAATTCTGAAAAAATAGTAAAAAATTTCCAAAAAATGTAAAATTTGGTCTCCAAGCACATTTTAATATGAAGAACACGTTGGAAGGTTCGATCGACTATTTGAACTTTAAAAATGAAAATATGAGTTTTGGGTGCACGTTAGGTGCACCAAAAGAGAGTGCATTGGAACCCTCCTCATATATATATATGTCAACCAAATTGACCTTGTCTAAACTTCTAAACCCATTATAATTTGTGGATGACAGGTCATTTGCAATAAAGATATAACCAGGAAGGGGACATTGAAACAATGTATATGAAGTCCTTATCATTGTTGGAGCATAAGTATGGCTATGGTAACTTTGCAATACGCACATAGGTCCATACTATATATGGATCTATATTTATATTATCAAAGTTCAAACAATCGGTTCGAACTGTTCAACATCATCTTCATATGAATATATACTGTGAGACCAAAATTTAAATTTTTAGAATTTTTTTAATATTTTTGTGATAGTTAGAAAATCACCTAATCTAAATATTATATTGATTTTCTACCTATCTAAAAAATTCTAAAAAAAATACAAAAAAATTGATATCCAAGTAATTTTTATATGAATGTCATGTTGAATGGTTCAGATCGACTATTGGGACTTTGAAAACGGAGATATGAATTCATAGTACGGACCAATCTACGCATTGTAAAGTATTATCACTCTTTAAAATTTGTAACTTTCCATTTTTTAAAATTAAATGACCTAGTGCATACTTAATTAATACTTGACCAAGTTTATCATTCCCTGTTCCTAACTGAAGTATTAAACCAAGATGAATTGATGTACTCATATATAAAAAGTGGGAGAATATGTATTGCTAGTTTACAAAATACAAACCTACAATATTTTAACAGAGAAGATCGGTGGAGAAGATGGATGGAATAGAGGTCTTCATTGCAATTTTATTGCTGTCTTTCATCACTGTTAATGGCAAAGGTATTCTTTTATGCTTCATTTCTGTTCTTAATTTGTGCTGTTTCTCATATGGCCATTATGTCTGATCCTTTCTTAACATAGGAGAGGAAGAGAGAAAGACTCACGGGATTCAGAGACATCAATTGCGCTGCACTATCCGCTACGTGTGGAGAAGAGGGTTGGTGAGAGACGAAGCGAGAGAGGGTCAGATTTTTTTTTTTCGCACAGGGATCGGGGAGGGAGATTTATAATGAGAGAGGAGTTCAGTAGTGAGAGTTGGTTGCACTAGAGAAGGAGAGCCGCCGAACTGAGTGGCGTCAAGAGAGGAGAGGTGAGAGGCGATATGTTTAGGTCTGGGCGATGGTAGAAAACACTGAGAGAGAGAGAGGGGGTCGGGATTTGTGGGTTTTAATGAAATGGACGGATCCAGTTAATGGAGAGACGCAAAATGAAATTTCAGCGACAATTTTCGAATCTAATCAGATTTATCTGCACAGTTTTTAACACAGATCCAAGAGATTATAACACGAAGCAAAAGAAACTGTTTAATTCGCAAAGCACCGTAGCCTTACTCTATATATATATATATATATATATATATATATATATATATATATATATATATATATATATATAGATAGAGATGAGCTATGCTACTCCATGGAGTAAAACGCGTTTGTACTTCACGCCGTATTTTTATCTTGAAAGTCCAAACGACCGATCCGAACCACTCAACATGATCTCCATATTGAAATGTGCTTGGAGACCAAATTTTACATTTTTTAGAATTTTTTTACTATTTATTAAGCCACTTTGAAAATCTGAAAATCCGGGTGAACAGTAAAAAACAGTAAAAATTTCTGGACTGCCGGATCAGTGATTTTCAAAGTGGCTTAATAAATAGTAAAAAAATTCTAAAAAATGTAAAGTTTGGTCTCCAAGCACATTTCAATATGGAGATCATGTTGAGCGGTTCGGATCGGTTGTTTGGATTTTCAAAATAAAAATATAGCGGCGTGGAGCACCAACGCGTTTTACTCCATGGAGTAGCATAGCTCATCTATATATATATATATATATATATATATATATATATATATATATATATATATATATATATATATATATATATATATATATGAATTCTCATTTTAAAATCTGCATATATAAGTCCGCATAAAAATCCGCATATGCAGCCGCATACCGTATATGTAGTATGCGGTGGCCTTCCGCATACCGCATTTTAAAACATTGCTCCTGTCTAGAGCTCAATGGCCCGATCCTTGCTATTTTTGAAAAAAAAAAAAAATCAATCTATTTGCTCACAAATTGGTTTTTTTTTTTCTAAAAATAAAAAAATGAGCAATGTTCATATGTAAGTGCCCTTCCACGATGAAATGTTTCATATATATACATGATTAATCCAACTTCTTTTGTTTTGTCTCTAGTTACAGGGACAAGAAAGCATTTTTGTCTATTATGCATTGACTAATATTTTCAGGACAATAATATTAAAACCTCATATATAGTCTCCTCACCTTAAACCCAATATTTTATTTAAATAAGAAGCGCTCAACTCCTTGACCACTTATTATTTCATTAAACCATAAAATTAAGTACTACATATTTTAGGAAAGAAACACAATCAGAATAGAAAAATGTTCAAATCTACCAGGTTGGTTTCTTGGAGCAACTTTCTTTCTTTTAATTGAAGTATTAAACCAAGATGAATTGATGTACTCATAGAAGTGGGAGGATATATATATTAATTGCTAGTTTACAAAATACAAATCTATAATACCAACAGAGAAGATCGTTGGAGAAGATGGATGGAATAGAGGTCTTCATTGCAATTTTATTGCTGTCTTTCATCACTGTTAATGGCAAAGGTATTCTTTTATGCTTCATTTCTGTTCTTAATTTGTGTTTGTTTTTCTTATTTGCACCTCATATGGCCATTATGTTTTTGGTGATTCTTTGCAATAGTTTGGTTTTGGATCTGGGTGTATATATATAAAATACTTATCATATTAATTGGATAAAGCTCCACACAATTGTTCTTCTTGGGAAATAGAAAGATTAAACAGCAATAGTTTCTTTTGTTCTTAAAATAGAAAAATTATAATAAATAATTTGTTGAAAATTATGTTAAGCAAAAGAATTACACTAAAAAATGCACTATTATAATACAATCCAAGTATACAAAACTAAACAAATAGCCTTTTTAGAGTATCATGTAAAATATAAACACAAACGAAAATGAAATATTATATATTTGATGAAAGGCATAATTTAGAATGAATATAATACGCAAATGATAGAACATCAAATTTAGAGTAGACATGATAGATCATTAAAAATAAGAAATAATTAAACAAGCACATAATTTTACTATTAGAAGTAATGTTGGGTTTATTTGATTACATCAGCATGGATATCTTAAACTAATCCGGACCGTCTGATCAAAATCCGAACCGAGGTAAAATGTACACTCCTTTAATATTCGTGTCAAAATAGTCAGACGGTGCAGATTCAAACTCAAAATTTGGATTACTTGAGGGATCCAATTGGAGATACTCTTCCCTTCATCGGGTCTCACCGTCAGACCCTTTTCTCCTTCTATTTGAATTTAACTTCGCTTACCCCCGCTCTCAATCCAAAACACCCTCAACATCAACAATGAAACAAACTCCATGATAAATTGATAACCCCAAAGCTCTCATTGGATCGTCACAATCCGTTCCTTCGAAGAATCGCTAAAAATCTGAAGAATCAGTTCAACTCGGATGGTGCGTCGGAAGAATTGGTCGATTCGGCAGTTTTTTATGCTTTTCTTCTCCCAGAGGGCGGCCAGATGAGGAAATCGCCAATTACTCAGCTGTGGGCCGCCGATTTCGAGCTGAACAGACCGGGTCAACTCGGACTCGGTCGATTTCCATGCCATGGACTTCCAGTTTATCCAAATCCTTCTATAATGTTTTTTTAATATTGATAAAATATATTGATAAAAAATCGAACAAGTATATGTACACATGTTTAGCTCGAAATATTTACAGTCGCTATCTCTAATGCACAGCCGACAGGGAACCGTAAAAAAGACCCTAGCTAGTGTCAATGGCAACCACACGTTGGATTTGTTGTCAACTTTGTTAAATTTAGTACTAATATTGAACAAATATATAATCTAATTATGAATTGTTTATTGTCATATATGATTGTCAATTAAAGTGATCAAATAAGATAATAGATAATCAATATATTCATTAGAATGTGATTCATAAATGTAAAGAACAATTTAGGCAAAGATCAAATCATTGATGGACTAATTCTAAGATTTGCAATTCAGAAAACTGTCATCTCAAAAGTTTGTGTGGACCAGACAGATACGGGATATCAATGCGGCCACACGGATTTTGATGCAACAGCACGGTTGATGCAATCGCACAAAATACCTTTTCAAGTTGGCAGATAACCAGATAGGTTACTATAAAAGAATTGGTCCTCAAGTCACAAGATAATGCAAAAAAAACACAGAAACTGAATATACGTTTTTCTCTTTAGAAAAATACAGCTCTGTGTGCCTTCTATTTTTTTTTCCACCATCAAAGGAAGATAAATCCATTAGGAAATTTGGAGATGATTTCCCAAGGACCATATCTTGCTGTCTTGGAAGACTTGATTCACAACCATACGATGAAAATACAAAAATGGCTTCTTATTATTGAAGACTTGTCTCGTGCTCACAGAGACGACTGTTGCTCTACCAAGGTTTTGGATATTCCATTACAAATGACATTGAATCAGGTATTATGTTTCGCACTTTTGATTTATGTTTTGGGTCTCTTTGGCATATGACGGTCCTTAGGTTAATGTGTGCTCCTTCCCCGGGGTGTAAGTGTTTGACCCCTAGATGGGATGTAATTGTTTGATCTCTAGATAAGACGTAATTGTCTGTCCTTTATGATTCCCCAACAAGTAGTGTCAGAGCCTTCATGCCGAGAATCAAGTCTTTTAGGATCTACAGAGAATTAAGAATTATTGATGATTTTTTCGTCGATTTTTGTTGGATTTTTCTTGATTGTTTTAGATCTGAAAATTTTGATTTGGAGAGCACAAAACTTGTAAAATTTACAGCCATAATTGACTATTTTTCAGTTATTAAGTTGGTTAGAATTTGTTAGAAGATTTTCAATTGAAATCGCAAAATTCTAATCAAAATTCGGTCCTGGCAGAGTTTGTGCGAACCTCTGTGCGGGCGCACAGAGGCCACACAAAATTCCGCACAAATTTTAATAGGCAGTTATGGAATTTTGGGTTTTGGTGAAATTTATTTTTTAATAAATTTCCTAAAACAAAATATAGAGATTTGAAATTAAATTTCTAAATTTAAAAGATTATACATATTTGGAATTATTCCTAAACATGAAAGGTTATTTAAGGTGTTTCCAAAATTAAGAAATCTCTCTAGATCATGGGTCAATTTCAACATAATAAATGCAGTTTTACAGTTACTCAAACAAAGATGCGGCCGCATGGATTTTGATGCGATCGCACAGATTTTGATGCGGATGCATAATACCTTTTTTATTTTGGCAGACCACACAAAATTTCGTGGGGGCCGCACAACTCTCTGGAAAATTACAGAATATCTTATGAGATTAAACTTGCAGTTATTATGATGCAATTATATATATTTATTTACTTGCACTTTTATTTTATGGCTAAGGTATAAATTATAATTCTTTTAAAGGCAAAGAGATATGTAATTTTGATTTGAATTAATTGATTCTTAATTGTGCCCAAAGGTACCTTTAGGTTAATTTAAATGCATTTTATGAAGGAAGTTAAGGTGCAATTAATGGATGTAATCATTATCGGCCGAAAGGAAGATAATGGTTACATAATTATTTGTACAAGTGAGTGATAATAAAGTATAATGATGACCAAAATTTTACATATATGTCAACATTTTCGGCCCAAAGGAAGACATGTTGTTCGATATGTTCTAGGTTATCAGTTATTTATTATTGCACCAAAGTAACATAAGAAATTGACCCGTTACCCAAAGGTAGCCGCTTAGTGGAAACCGATACTTTGGTTTTATGATGGTATTAAGACTCATAAAATATATGGTGATTTAATAAGACAAGTTGCAACACTATGAACGTAACATTGTCAAGGCAAGTTCTGTCTAGGTAAGTCGGAATTTGAAGCAGATCCTTGTGATTCCTGACTTACTTGAGAACTTACCTGGTTGTGAAATTCGGATGTGTTGTGACAATAAGGGAAAATCATCAAATTTTTTTTTTTAGCATTATGGCCTTTACTAGAATTTAGAATTTAAAATTTAAAATTTCTGAATTAAGGCTAAATCGTGTTTATGGTGTGTTTTTCGTGAATTAGCTAGATTATTACAGGTCTTAAGGATATGCCTATGTTGAATGTGACCAATTTCAAGTACTGGCAGGAGAGCTTAATAATATTTCTCGGTGTCATGGATCTAGACCTTGCATTTAGAGAAACTTGTCCCACTATTACGACTACAAGTACTTCTGATCAAAAGAAGGAAAAATAAAAGTGGGACATGTCTAATCGCATGAGTCTCATGATAATGAAACGGTCCATTCCAAAGGTACTTCGGGGCGCTATTTCAGAGTTTATTTTGAGCGCTAAACTCTACCTTAAGTACATTGAGGATAGATTTGTCAAGAGTGAGAAAGGTGAAATTGGAACACTCTTAACAAGACTAGTCTCAATGAAATATAAGGAAAAAGGAAACATTAGAGAGTACATCATGGAGATGTCTAATGTCGTTTCTAAGCTTAGGGCACTAAAGGTGGAGATATCTGATGATCTTCTGGTGCACCTAGCGTTGATCTCTCTTCCCTCACACTTTGGATAGTTTAAAATCAACTACAATTGTCAGAAGGATAAATGGACAATAAATGAGCTGATTTCACACTGTGTGGAGGAAGATGAGAGGCTGGAACGGGATAAGACGGAAAATGTCCATGTTGCTACTACCTCTAAGACTAAGGGTGGAGCCAAGCGTAAGAAACCGAACAAGTCTAAGGATACCAAAGTTGCAGCCTCCACACAGCAGAACAAACCGGATAAGGGCAAGTCAGTTGCAAAAAAAAAATGATGAGTCGGTTTGCTTCTTCTGTAATAGAGCAGGACACAAGAAGAAGTACTGTCAGGCTTACCACGCATGGCGTGCTAAGAAAGATACATCTTTTGCCTTGGTTTGTACAGAAGTTAATTTAATTTCTGTATCTATATACACTTGGTGGATAGATTCAGGAGTAACTACTCACATAAGTGTATCTTTGCAAAGCTGCCAAAGTTACCGGAAGCCAAGTGATGATGAAAGATTCATCTTTGTGGGCGATGGTAGCAAGGTGGAAGTGCAAGCTATTGGAGTGTTTAGATTATTACTAAAATCAGGCTTTTATGAAACCTTTGTTGTTCCGTCTTTTAGACGAAATTTAATTTATGTATCATCTTTGGACAAGCATGGTTTTGCTTGTAATTTTGGTAATGAAAAATTTAATTTGTTTCATGATTCAAAGTGTGTTGGCTCTGATTTTCTTTCTGCTTATGATATTCTATACACATTGGATGTAAATAGCTCATACATTGAGGCTTTGCAAACATATATAAGAAAAAGAAAATTAACAAATGAACTCAGCCACATTACGGCACAAGCAATTAGGTCACATTTCCATAAAAATAATTGAACGCCTTGTGTCAAATGAAATTCTCCAACCCTTAGATTTCTCAGATCTTAATGATTGTGTAAATTGCATAAAAGGGAAACAAACCAATTTAAGGAAATATCAAGCCAATAAGTGTTCGGAAGTCTTAGAATTGATACATACGAATATCTGTGGTCCATTTCCAACGGCCACAAGAAAAGAGACATTGTTATTTCATTTCTTTCATAGACGACCATTCGAGATATGGTTATGTATATTTGATTAAAGAAAAGGCTCAAGCCCTTGACATGTTCAAAAGTTTCAAGGCAGAAGTTGAGCTACAACTCAACAGACGCATTAAGGCCATCAGATCTGACAGTGGTGAAAAATACTATGACAGATATGATGGATCATGTGAACAACGTCGAGAGCCTTTTGCTCAGTTCATAGATGAAAGCAGAATTGTCCCTCAGTATACATTACCTGGTTTGCCAGCAATGAAAGAAGTATCTGAGAGGCGTAATAGAATGCTTATAGACATGGTAAGGAGTATGATTAGCCGTACTACTTACCAGATAATCTATGGAGTGAGGCCTTAAAGTCTACATCTTATATCCTTAACAGAGTACCCACTAAAGCAACTAACAAAACTCCATACGAGATTTGGACCGGGCGTAAGCCAAGTTTAGGTCATTTGTGAGCATGGAGATGTCCAGTTGAGGCAAGGCCTTACAAACCTACCGAAAAGAAACTAGATGAAATGACAGTTAGTTGTTATTTTATTAGGTATGCCGAGTGCTCAAGGGGTTATAAATTTTATAATCCTACAGAACATAATGTATTTGAGACGGAAAGTCCAAAATTTTTCGAGGATGTTGGATTTGTGGTGGGGGTGAGAAAATAATTGATTTCGAAGAGGAATATGCAAATATTCCATCAGGTGTTGCAAGTTTGTGGATATAGATCCGAGTTTTACTCAAAACACCACTACAGACAAAATCATTATTGAAACTCAAACTCAACAAGATGAAATAGCACAAAATGAAAATCCAGAGACAAGTGCAGGCCACTCAAGGCCACCCGAAGATCTAGAAGATGCTATTGTAGGCCAGATTGTTTCATACAATGCTGGAAATCCTCATGAAAATTTAGAAGAGCCAGTTAGAAGGTCCACTAGAGAGAGAATGCCTGCAATATCTTCGTATTATGTAGTCTACCTTCAAGAGCATGAGTTTGATGTTTGCATGTTAGACAATGACCCCATTAATGTCAAACAAGGCATGGAAATCTCTAACTCTCACAAGTGGACCGCTGCCATGAATGAGGAAATAAAATCTATGGCAGACAATGACATTTGGAAAATTGTCCCATTACCAGCAGGAAAGAGAACCATTGGTTGCAAATGGATATTTAAAACCAAGTGAGACTTAAAGGGTAATGTGGAGAATATAAGGCACGTCTTGTCATTAAAGGTTTTACTCAAAAAAGAAGGCATTGATTATAAAGAGACTTTCTCTTCGGTTTGCTGAAAGACTCTTTAAGAATCATATTGGCATTAGTGATGCATTTCAATTTGGAGCTTCAGCAGATGGATGTTAAAACTGCATTTCTTAATGGTGAAATTGAAAAAACAATCTATATGGTGCAACCAGAAAACTATGTATCAGGAGATGCAAAGTCTATGGTGTGCAAACTTAAATAAATCCATCTATGGGCTAAAGCAGGCGTCTCGTCGGTGGTATTACAAATTTCACAGTATGATTGTCTCATTTGGATTCGAGTCTAACATTGTGGATGAGTGTATATATCTCAAGTTCTGTGTGAGTAAATTTGTGTTTTTGGTAAAGGGAGACAATTTTAGTCTCAACCAATGCCAAAAAAAAACAATTCAGAAAAGGAAGTAATGCTACAGTATCCATATGCCTCAGTCGTTGGGAGCATTGGAAAGCTGCCAAGCGAGTCTTGAGGTACCTGAAGCGAACAAAAGACCATATACTCACGTATCGAAAATCGGAGAAGTTAGAGGTCATTGGCTATACCGACTCTGATTTTGGAGGATGTCAGGATAGCATGAAATCAACATCTGGCTACATTTACATGTTAGCCGGAGGAGCCATTTCATGGAAGAGTGCAAAATAATCCCTTGTTGCATCTTCCACTATGGCGGCATAATTTGTGGCATGCTATGAGACATCAAATAACGGTGTGTGGCTACGTAATTTTTTCATGAGACTTTGGGTGGTGGATTCTATTGAGAGACCACTACAATTGTTTTGTGACAACAATTTGGCAGTGCTGTACGCAAACAACAATCAAAGTTCGTCGAAGTCCAAGTACATCGACATCAAGTTTTTGGTTGTAAAGAAAAAGAGTACAGAATGGTGAATTGAAATAGAACATGTAGGAACAAACTCTATGTTAGTAGATCCTCTTACTAAGTGATTGACACCGGCTAAGTTTGAAGAGCATGTTGCTCATATGGGTGTAATCTCTATTGAGGATATTCAGTTTTAGTGGGAGTCTGTTATTTGTAATTTAATGTTCTATTTTTCATTGTAATTTTGGATATGTAACTTGTGACATATAACAAGTGTTATATATATTATGAAGTTTTGACATTCTGTTTCTCGTTTATGTTTAGCATCTAATTCAGTTAATTTATGAAATTCAGTTTCAAGATTTAAGTAGGAGACCAAGTTAGAAATAAGCATGTGAAGATCGCAATTGCATGTAATTTCTATGCTACACATCCACATCATGATTCATGTAATTCAGCTGTATTAGTGATGTGATTATTGAGAGTTTAGTTGCGAATAAATGCGACGAATGCCGCTTTAGTCCTTTGCTGATATAGTTGATGGATCGAATTGGTTTGGGAATATATAAGGAAGACAGTAAAGAAATGTATGCACATAAGGAACACAATGCATAATTAAAATGTCATAACATATATATTGCTCAAGTGGGAGATTGTTGGATTTATTGCCAACATCGTTGGATTTAATGCCAACATTGAGCATATATGTAATCTAATTATGGATTGTTTACTGTCATATATGGTTGTCAATTAAAGTGATCAAATAAGGTAATAGACAATCAATATATTGATTAGGATTTGGTTCATAAATGTGTAGAACAATTTAGGCAAAGATCAAATCATTGATGGACTGATTCTCAGATTTGCAATTCAGAAAACTATCATTTCAGAGGTTTGTGTGGGTCACACGAATATCAACGCTTCCGCAAAGATTTTGATGTGACAATACAGTTTTTGATGCAGTCACACAAAATACCTTTTTCAAGTTGGCAGATAACCAGATAGGTTACTATATATAAGGATTGGTCCCCAAGGCACAAGATAATACAGAAAAACACAGAAACTGAATAGAAGTTTTTTCTTTAGAAAAATATAGCTCTGTGTGTCTTCTCTTCTTCTTCCACCATCAAAAAATAGAGAAGAGAAATCCAATAGAAAATTTTGAGAGGATTTCTCAAAGGCCATATCTTGCTGTCTTGGAAGACTTGATCCACGACCATTCGACAAAAAATCGAGAAAGGTTTGTTGCCATTGAAGACTTGTCTCGTGCTCACGGAGATGGCTATTACTCTACCAAGATTTTGGATATTCCATGACAAACGGCATGGGATTAGGTATTATGTTCCGCACTTCTGATTTATGTTTTGGGTCTCTTTGGCATATGATGGTCCTTAGATTAAGGTGGGGAATTGTTTCTCATTCTTCGGGGTGTAACTGTTTGACCCCTACATGAAATGTAATTGTTTGATTTCTAGATAAGGTGTAATTGTTTGACTTTTATGATTCCCAACACCACTAGCTTACAAAAGTTACTTCCCCTTTCCCTATTATTGTTGTGCCAGTAAAAAAGGCCCTATTCTATAACATTTTATCTCCTTCTTGATTCCATTACTTACTACATCATCTTCATTATATTATTAATTTAATTGAAGAATGATTGGACAGTACTACGAACTTCGTTATTAGTGGAACTGGAATGCATAGGTAGTTCCTCTCTCCATTCTCTGTCAGATGTTAATAGATGTATGATGATAAGACAGAAATATAGAGGCATTTTACGAATTAAAATTCTATATAGAGTCTGTGACAAATTGGTGAAGTAATGCCTTTAATTTCTTGTTTGTTGCTCTTTATTTTTTCTTCTGCATCTAGTTTTTTTATATACTTGATTTTTTTGTACATCGACAGTGCATAATAACATCTATTTACCTCTTTTCGCTCTCATGTTAAACCTTCCCATTTCTAAATTAAATCCTGGTTACATTTATATTTGGGATACCCCTTAGGAAGATATGGCACCATTTTCAGAAAGAGAAAGCACAGACAAGTGTTAAATTTGGCTTAAACATGTGCACAATCAAGCTGAAAAGAGTTTTAATCCCTAGCTCAAAAGAAGTGCTCCGTTGTACCTTTGTAATTATTCCTAATCAAGCTAGCCCATATATGTATCCTATCATTTCTATATTTATTTTCATTTATATATAGATTGGTAAGTCGTTTTTTTATATTTGTCAATTACATTCATCCTGAACCAGACCTACATTGACTTCCTAACCAGAATCAAATAAAGCACAGAACTAGAGCTGTCCAATTCTGTTCTTGGTAATTCTTGTAACAAAGTTCAAGGCTATATATATGGATCTTATTTACTTTTTTCCGTGTAAAGTCTAATTAAAATAGCATAATATCTTACAATATAGTAAAATTCATTAATCCATTCTAAATGAATTAGTGAAATAGAGTGGGTGTAACCTAAATTTTTCATTGCATTGCAGGGAATACACTAAACACAAGTGAGGTGCTGAAAGATAACGAGGTCCTAACTTCATCTGATCGGAGATTTCAGTTGGGTTTCTTCAACACCACAAATTCCAAGAACCAATATCTTGGAATTTGGTACACCGATCCTCATAAGACGGTTGTCTGGGTTGCCAATGGGGATCGTCCAATCATCAGTGGCGGTGGCAAGCTTTACCTATCCCCAGATGGGACCCTTTTCATCCAAGATGGCACTGGCCGAGATATGTGGTCTACTGGTAGTCAGGTCAGCAGGGGAGAACCTCAAGTTTGTCTCCTTGATTTAGGGCTTCTTGTAGTTAATGACACCAAAACAGGGAAACTTTTGTGGCGAAGTTTATACCAACTCTCTGACACCCTCTTGCCCTATGTACGACTTAGGTATGCTCAGTTGTGGGATTCAATTATTGAAATCCAAATCTCTTGTTGGAACATTACTGGAATTGATCCTTCTCCGGGGCAATGTGTTCGTAAATTGGACCCATCTAGAAGGTTCGAACTAGTTACTTTTATGGGCTCTGACGTATTTTATCGGTCTGGTCCATGGGATGGTGAGAAATGGAATGGTTTCCCCCAAATGAAACAACAAACTTAACTGAACTTTAATGTCTCAAAATCAGGTGAAAATGGAGGGCTTTTCTGGTATGAGCCTCGAAACTCATCGGTCCTTTGGCGTCAGGTCACACACTCAAATGGTACAACATTCCGTTATTATTTGGATGGCAGTGATTGGATAAAATTTTGGAAAGTTCCAGATGATTTGACCTCTTCATATGCTCTATGTGGGCCATATGGGATTTCTAATGATGGAAGTTGTATATGTGCGGAACATTTTCATCCGAAGAATGAGAAAGATTGGAAGAATCGCATATATTCTGGAGGTTGCATAAGAAACGATCCTCTAAATGACACAATATATCATGGATTTATTAATCTAACTAATGTGAAGCTGCCAGACACAATCAATGCAACTTCTGATGAAAGAAAGAACAAAAGTGAATGTGCAAGTTGGTGCCAGAAGAATTCCTCTTGCATGGCTTATGCATATATGGAATGGCAAGGATGTCTAACTTGGTTTGGAGACATCATTGATATGCAGAAGTTTATTGACGAAGGGGATACTTTATATATCCGTGTTGCTTCTAAGAGTGTTGCTTCTAAGAGTGGTATGTGGATATTTGCATTGATTAAAAACAATTAAACAGGTTGGGAAGTCAAATTCACTTTTTATTGATTATTTTGCACTTTGTCTTACCAGATTCCAATAATGGAAATAAATTTCCCATCGTCAAGTTTCTCAGTACAGCTACAGGTCTGGTTCTCTTAGCAGTGGTTATAATTTTGGTATGGATTTTCAGAAGAACTCCACAAATAAGTATGATATTAAGATGGCTCACAACAAGGTGGCCATTCAGAAGAACTCCACAACCAGGTATTCTGCAAACTGTCTAAGAACAATTCTCAGACCAAAGTTTGTTCTTGTATCATAAGTACCTATTGCCTGATCATACTTCACATTTTCTTATCTCATGTTGTAGGAAATAATCGATCTAATGGCCGAGAAGATGTTCAAATTTTTGAATTTTTCGACATCAAGAGAATAATAGCTGCCACGGATGATTTTAGTGACATGAAAATCATTGGCAAAGGACAGCTTGGACCAGTATATAAGGTATGATCATTCCTCCCGCAGATGGAGGGGGATATATGTGTAGTTATCAGTTTTTTATTAGGTCTTAGTTTATTTGGGATATGTTCTAATATACTGCTTTTATTAAAGAAAGCTGGTAGCTGTTAGGATACTTATTTAAAAAAGACAATTAATAAAAGGTAAATTGTCTTTTTAACTTTTATTTACTTATTACGTATTTCCTACTGATGTTCTTTCTTACAACATGTTTGTTATACATTGCATTATTTTGAATATTGGATTAGCTATCCCAAATTACGATACTTGCTATATGCATTGTTGCAGGGAGTTCTCGAGAACGGTAAAGAAATAGCAGTTAAAAGAGTTTCAAGAAGTGCACATAATGGAAATGATCAACTTAAAAATGAGCTAAACCTTCTCGCAAGGCTCAAGCACAAGAATCTTGTTAAATTGATGGGATTTTGCATACAGCAGCAAGATATAATCCTATGCTTCAAATTTATGCCGAATCATAGCCTCGATCAATTGTTGTTTGGTATGTTACACATATTTTTTTTTTGTTTTGAACTTTGGTTTTGTGAGTCACTTGAGAATTACTTCAGTATTCCACTGATCTGGGATAAGGATGCAAACAGATGGAAAAACAAATAAAATAGTTTAGTTCACAGAGGGCCTGCAACACATGTAAAAAAATGAGAGTGCCAGCACATAGAGGAAAAAGAGGGTACTTTTGTCAATTCTATTCTCACCATATATCAGGATTAATTGAAGTACAATGACTGTATTTTATGAATGAAAATAATTGTTAAGAGTTGAGTGAGAGGTATGATATATCTAATAAAAACTGAGGAAAAATATGAAATCTAAGAAGAGTTAAAGTGTATAGATGATATTAAGCCATTGTCAGATACATGGATCACTTTGACATAAGCTGTTCATTCCATTTTTATGTTCCATCAAAATATTTAGATATTGTGCAACCCTTAATGCAAGAGATTGATGTGTGCATTACCATAAATGAAAATTTTTAATTTTACTTTGACAAATAAGTGTGATTTGTTTAAATAGGCACTAGAATCTTAGAAGAGGAAGTAGATCGAACTGAACTGGGAACAGAGATTCAGATTAATACAAGGAATCAGCTCAGGCCTTCTTTGCCTACATGAGGATAATGGTGATACGATAATTCATCGGGATGTAAAGCCTGCAAATATTCTACTAGACAAAGATATGGTCCCAAAAATCTCAGATTTTGGCATTTCAAGGCTCTTTGAAGAAGATCGCTCCTTTTTTACAACCAGCACTATCGGTGGGACAAGGTCACTCCACCAACTTGCTGTTTACAATTCATTTTGCTTGGGACTTTCTGTACAAGACCAATTAAATACTGCAATTATTTAGAACTTCTGAGGCTTCTTCATTTCTATTAAAAAAAAGGACAAAAAATGTAGATTTTAGTCATCAAACTTTCTAAAAAAATAATAAAAGGGAGGCACTATTTTGAGAGCGACAATTAGATTATTGAGAGCGTAGAAAATTTTCTCTCTTCATACCCAATATATCCTTCTTTAGAATCTTTTAATTATGGTAGGAACTTAATTAAGCTTGTATCAAATATGTAAAAGTAAATAATTAAATGTTATTTGAAAGAGAATGAAAAAATGACTTGGCTTATTGCCTTTTTTTTTATTTATTTTGGGGCACTGTTATTTTGTGAGTGAAATGCTCAATGCAAAGATTTTTTTTTGTTTAATATCAAATTTATCCTTAATTATATATTCCTATTTAGTTAAGTCTTGTGCAACAGCACATTGTTCAAAAAAAAAAAAAGGTAAAGTATGGTATGTTATGAAGTACTTTTTGACATTAAAAGAAAGATTATATTTTGTGGAAACATTTTTCTGATTTTTGTAAGTTCTACTAAAGTTCAAGAGGGAAATGTTTCACTAGTATGAAAACATATACTTTAATTGCTATAAGAATAAAAGTAGTATTTTTAACATAGACAGTTTTTTCACTACGTACAAAATTCAACTTACTCTGTCTTTGAAGTTACATATTAATTTCTATTCAATTTATACATGGTTTTCATTTGCAAAATTTTAATTTATTTTCTCAGTTTTTTATTTTGAGCATATGAATCAATATATGATAAACAAACATAATGTATTTTGTTGAATGAATTGTAAAATTGTGCAAATGAAAAATCAGACATGAATTGAACAAAAAATAATATAACTTTAAATAAATTATAAATTGAATGAATTTTGTTGCAAATGTTGATAAAATTGTCTATGTGAAAAATGTGATTTTATCTATGAAATTTTGGTATAAAATTCTAGCCTCATATAATATAATGAATTTGATTGAAATCTTATAACATAAATAGAATAAATTAAATGAATTTAGATGTCTATGCATTGAGTATTTAGCTTTCAAAATAACAGTGACCCCATAAAAAATAAATAAAAAAAAGGATTTAATTCTGAATATTTAATAAACCAAGTTTGTCCCTCGACTTTAATAAGCCAAATCATTCTTTCATTCTCTTTCAATAATATTTAATAAACCAAGTTGGTCCCTCGACTTTAGTAACTGAACTTCTGAATATGAACTAAATTGATTCACAAGCTTATTTCAAAATAGCCAACTTAGTCCTAAAAAATTTCAAGTTATTGTGAGAGAAGTTCAAGGATCGACATAGGAACAATTAGTAATACCTATATTGGTATAAATGGCAGTCTGGTAAAAATTCAATGGACTTGAATAGATTAAATGGACTTGGAGTAATAACTATATTGACCTCCAGTATTTGGTTCATAACTCATATTTTCAGAGGTTACAAGTCACCAGAACTAGAAAGTGGAATGCTGTCAACTAAAGCAGATGTGTACAGTTTCGGAATGGTTGTTCTAGAAATAATCAGCGGTAAAAGAAACACTTCCTGTCCTACAGGGCTTGTTAGTCTTGTAAGCTCCTCTCTCTCTCTCTCTCTCTCTCTCAATCTCTTCTTTTATTTGAAAACCTTGGTAGCGGCTGCCAAGTGTTCTCTCTCTTTTTGAGAAGCCTTGCAGTGGTTGCTTCTCTAGATCTCTCTCACTCACAAAAATATCAAATTTTTGTTTGTACAACCATTTAGGTACTTGAATACTTGAATGAAGGAAGAATACTAGACTTAAAAGATGCAAGACTGAGAGAACCCTGCTCTGATGGAGAAATAAAAAGAAGCATACACATTGCATTACTCTGCCTTGTTGAAGAACCTCATAGGAGGCCTGACATGCGGCAAATCAATCACTGGCTTACATGCCAATCAACCCATCCTCCTACCTTGCCTGTTCAGGCTTCGCATTGGGGCAATATTGTGATTGACCGCTCTACAGAGGTTGACAGCTCGGCCCTCTTGCAAACCTAAATCATTTGTTATCGGCATCCTGCAGATGCAATGTACTGCTACTTTGTCTCATCTAAGTCTTCATTAAGTTTTGTAATTATATTGTCTTTATGTTGGTGTATATATGTTGGATGTATTTACTTAATTTAGTGCTATTTTGAAGTAATTAAGTCATACAGACTGAGATTTATAATGTAAATATTATCTAACTTGGACAACAATTTATTAGAGAGAATTTGAAATTATATATTTATTTTTACGGAACAAAAGATGTTGGAATACATTTACAGTACATTGCATGCATATTGGGTGATTTAGTCAATTTAAGCTCATTTAAAGTTATTAAATTACCAAGATTAATGTATATACTCCAAATATAATCTAATCCTTGCAATGATTTATTATAGCGAATTCTAAATACATCAACTGTTACACAAATAAATGTGGTTTTTTTATTCATTTTATCACAATATTGTTCATGCTATATATTCTTAATTATTTCTGAGCTCATCGAAAGTCATTATTAATTCCTCATATATTTCTAATACTTTGTAACAATTTATTAGAGCTGATTGAAAAAAACACATATATGTTTATGCAATATATCAAGGTCTACTGTAATGCATATACATTACATTGACTGCATGTTAGATATTTTTAATTAATTCATAGCTTATTCAAGTCATTAAATCACTTAAACGGACAGTTATAGTCCAAATATTATCTAACATTTGTACAACAGTTTATTAGAACGAATTCAAATTAATATATATATTTTTTACGCAACATAAACTGATAGAATGTATTTACAGCACGTGCGTATTTGTTAGATATATTTTAACAAATTAGAGCTAATTTCAAGCCATCAAATTACTCACAACTGACATTACCTGAGCGAATCTAATCGTGTTAAAGCTAAATCCACGCTTATGTCACGTGCGGAGATGAAAGAAATCGATTTTGACTTAGTCAAAGGACACCATGAAGGAAAAGAAGGAAGAGGGCAGCTCGGTGACAGAGGAATTAAAAAGTGAATCGCTGCGTTTGGGCCCCGCAATTAAAATACTGCCCAGGACTGTTGGAAGGGAGCAGTTGCTGCTGATTAAAACAAGTAATGGAGGGCGCTGCAACGACCGAACTGGAGAAGAACCAAGCCCGTCTGTTGAAGATTCAGTTGCACAGATCAGCGCGGATTAATGAAGTGGATGCTGATTTGGCTTGCGTAGAACGATTACAGAGATTTACTTGGTCAATTTAGACAATTCCTTTTTTATTACTTTCGCCTATAAATGACAAATAATTAATTTTACGGATTTGGATTACTCAATTTGTTATCAATTTTATCGTTCGAGCTAGAACTTGGCTTTCGCCATTTTTGTTTCCGGTTCTTGAATAAAATTCAAAATTCGACCTTTTTTTCTTGCAATTGTTTCTCAATTTGCGTTTCGTTTAGCACTATACTTTTTTTAATCATCTCTTTCCCGTATTTCCTCTGAAGCCTATCCTCAACTACCTTCTTCTAGTAATTTATTGCATTTTTTATAGCAGTCAAGCCATAACAGTTTGATAGTTTCCAACAACACTATTCTCTCAATATTAATTAAGAATTAAAGTTTGTTTGTTTGTTTGTTTATAATACCCAAAATGAAAATAAGTTATATTATGAAAAACATGTTCTATATCATGTTTGGTTACGAAGTAAGATGTGAAATAAATATCTTACTCTACCACCACAGGTAATAAAATAAAATGAGTAAGATTAAGTTGTGAGTTATTTATTTAATTTACACTTATTTTGCCTGTAGGCCCATTGCCTTGAAGATTACAAATCTGTATGAATTTTGAAGCGGATCCAAGAATGAAAAACGTGAATTAAAACAACACCTTTAAATCACAATGTACAACTTCGTTTATGTTGTATATGTTAGAGTGACTATAATTAATAATCTAACAGGGATGACAAAGCATCTATTGACTATTGTGGTCTATTTATTATCTATTGACTAATTTCAGGAGAATAGTATTAATACCTCCTTGTCTACTCACCTTATCCCAATATTTGATTTAAAAGGGAAATTTCATTTATACCCCTCAAAAGTATCAAAATTACATATATCCCCTTCTTAAATTCATAATATCATATTTATCCTTTTAAATTTCAAAAATTCATAAATTACCCAATAATTGTCTTTCCTATTAAAACTCATTTTAAATTTATAATGTTTTCAGTTTGTCCTTTATCAAAATAAAATAAAAAATTATGTAGCATATGTATGATGTATTCCGCCTTCTAATTGGCGGGTTGGTAAGGACAAATGATTCATTTCCTACTTGTGACACACACACACACACACAAGTATATACCTAAATGTCATTGTGTATGCGTCAGAAGTGGAAAAAATTTGGTCTTTTATACATGCTACAACTTTTTTATTTTTTAATAGATGATAAAATATAAACTTTATAAATTTAAATGTGTTAAATAGAAAAGGCAATGAATTGGGTATGTTTGTAAGTTTTGAAATTTAAAATTGTGAATATGATATTATGAATTTAGAAGGGAATATAACTAATTTCAAGGAAGAACACACATGAAAGTACTACAGATTTTAGTAAAATGGTGCAATCAGAATAGTAAAATAATATGAAACCAGTTTGGTGTATTGGAGCAATTTTTTCTAATTTGCATTTTCTGTTTCAGTGAAGTTATTGTTTATGTACTTTAAATATACGTTGATTAGGTCATTTGCATAAACATATGAAAAGTAATTAAGAGTGACATTAAAACTATATTTTTTTTTATTAGAACTGTTAAATTAAGAATTAAAAAAAATCTCATTTCCCATTTTGAAGATGTTTGACCTAATACTTAATTAACTAATACTTGACCATTTCTCACTTCCTATTATAATTAATTGAAGTACATTGACCAAGTGGAATTTGATATTAACACAAGTAGAAAGTGAGAGAATATAATATATTGCTAGTTTACAAAGTACAAAGGTACAATATCAACTGAGAAGATCGTCGGAGAAGATGGATCGAATTAATAGGGGTCTTAATTGCAACTTTTATGCTGTTTTTATCATCACTGTTGATGGCAAAGGTATGCTTTTATGCTTCATTTCTCTGTTTCTCTTCATTTGCACCTAGTATGGTACTTCGAGAGCACTTGGATTCTTTGCAATAGTACTGTTCTTTAATGACGACCGATTCTGATACCTACTTTCAAGATCGGCTCATACTATTTGTCTGATCATAAAAGTATTAGTATTATATTTTGAGTGAGCCTATGGTGCTATGCATAGCAAGGATGGCTAGTGTACTACGGCTCAATATGGTACTTTTTAAAATCCTAACGGTCGATCCAACCGTTCAATGTGATAACCATATGAATATGTACTTGCAAACTAAATTTTATATTTTTTCGAATTTTTTTACTATTTTTTTAGATAGGTAGAATTTTGATGGTCCAGAATTTTCAGAAAACACTGATTTTTCTACCTATCTAAAAAAATAGTAAAAAAATTCGAAAAAATATAAAAGTTTGCAAGTACATATTCATATGATTATCACATTGAACGGTTGGATCGACCGTTAGAATTTTAAAAAGTACCATATTGAGCCGTAGTACACTAGCCATCCGTGCTATGCATAGCACCATAGGCTCACTCTTATATTTTTGTCAAGTCTGATCCTGATGGGGCGATACTACTTATACATTTTCTACTAGTGTCTTTTCCGTCTTTCCTCTGATACCTACCCTCAACTACCTTCTTCTAGTAATTTATTGCATTTTTATAGCAGTCAAGCTGTAACAGTTTGATAGTTTCTAACAACACTATTCTCTCAATATTAATTAAGGATTAAAGTTTGTTTGTTTGTTTGTTTATAATACCCAAATGTCCTTATTTATAATTATATTATGAAAAACATGCTCTATATCATGTTTGGTTACAAAGTAAGATGTGAAGTAAACTTCTGCCTCTCCACTTAAGTCACCACAAGTAGTAAAATAAAATGAGTAAGATGAAGTTAACTCGGAGTGAATATTCACACTTATTTTGTATATATGCCCATTGTCATAGGTAAATGCTCATTTTCCTACATCTTATTCTAATTAATTTAAGTTACGATTTGAACTATCAAACGAGTTATAAAATATGAGTAATATAGAATAAATTATTTATTTTTAATTAATTTTACAATCAAACACAACTTTAAAGATTACAAATTTGTACGAATTTTGAAGGCGGATCGAAAAATGAAAAACGTGAATTAAAACAGCACCTTTAAATAGCAATGTACAACATTTATGTTGTCTATACGGTGACTATAATTAATAATCTAACAGGGACAACAAAGCATCGATCTATTACCCTTTTTTTCTGATGAAAACTAACAAAGACTAAAAAATAAAATTTCAGATTGAATATCAGTATTCTAATTAAATAATCTGCTGTTTTCTGATTCTATGCATCTTGTTGATGTTTTTTTACTTGAAGTCCAAATTTATTTAGACTCACACTTGCCATATGCAAATTATATTATCTTTGTGATTAGTCCTGATTTATTTTCCATTTTTTAAATGTTGTTTAAGGAAACTTTTAAATGATTGATAATTAATTGGTCATGTCTTCATTCCTTTCAATTTTTTATATCATTTAAAGAATATTATTTGTAATTTAATATGTCATTTTGTATGAGATTTTTTAATGAAAATATATCAAAAAGATAAAACAAAACATATGTGTCATTTAATATGTCATTTAAGCAATGTTATTTATATGTGGATGTCATTTAAGGAATGTTATTTGTTATTTAGTCTACTTTTCATGAAAATATGTCATTTTTTTTTATGAATCTTTTTTTTTCTTATGATATGTTCTATTGCAACACACGGGCACGATACTAGTAATAACTCCTTTGTCTACTCATCTTATCCCAATATTTTATTTATAGGGAAATTTCATTATATCCTAAAAAAGTATCGAAATTACATATTTTCCCTTCTTAAATTGATAATATCTTATTTATCCTTTTAAAGTTCAATAATTAATAAATTTATCCAATATATCGTCTTTCCTATTAAAACTCATTTTAAATTTATAATGTTTTAATTTTTACCCTTTATTAAAAAATAAAAAAATATGTAGCATGTGTATGATGTATTACGTCTTCCAATTAGCCGGTTTGTGATGACAATTTAATGATTCATTTCCCTACTTGTGACACACACACAAGTATATACATAAATGTCATTATTTATGCGTTAAAAGTAGATAAAATTAATCATTTTCCCTCACAAACTAAATAATTTGGTCTTTTATACATGCTACAATTTTTTTATTTTTAATAAAGGATAAATATAAATTTTATAAATTTAAATGTGTTAATAAAAAAAGGCAATGAATTGGGTAAGTTTGTGAGTTTGAAATTTTAAAGGGTAAATTTGATGTTATGAATTTAGAAGGGAAAATAGCTAATTTCAGGGAAGTAAATACATGAAAGTATTACAGATTTTAGTAAAATGGTGCAATCAGAATAAAAAAGAAGTGGAATAAAATGGTGCAATCAGTATTACTGACTTCAACAAGGTATTATCAACCAAATTAATTAGGGATGATAGGTCATTTGCAATAAACATATGAACGGTAAATAAGAGTGACATTGAAACTATATATATAATTATTAGGATTGTTAAATTATGGATTTAAAAAAAAATTGTCATTTCCCATTTTGACCTAAGACTTAACTACTACTTGACCATTTCTCACTTCCTATTCCAATTGAAGTACATTGACTAAGTGGAATTGGTATTCACACAAATAGAAAGTGAGAGGATATTGCTAGTTTACAAAGTACAAAGGTACAATATCAACCGAGAAGATCGTCGGAGAAGATGGATCGAATAGGGCTCTTAATTGCAACGTTTATGCTGTTTTTCATCACTGTTGATGGCAAAGGTATGCTTTTTATTTATGCTTCATTTTTGTTCTTAATTTGTGTTATTCTCTTGGTTTGCACCTAATAATATGGTACTTCGAGAGCACTTGGATTCTTTGCACTAGTTTGGCTTTGGTCTTTTGGATCTGCGTGTGTAGATATATATACATAGAGAGAGATAGGCTATGGTGAGTTGCGAAGTAAAACGTCGTTTTACTTTCACGTCATATTTTTATTTTGAAAATTCAAACAACTGATCCGAACCGTTCAACTTTTTCTAAATATTGAAATGTGCTTGGAGACTAAATTTTACATTTTTTGGAATTTTTTTACTATTTATTAAGCCACTTTGAAAATCGCTGATCCGGTGGTCCAGAAAATTTTACTGTTCACAGTGAATTAGCGATTTTAATGTGGCTTAATAAATAGTAAAAAAATTCCAAAAAATGTAAAATTTTGTCTCCAAACACATTTCAATATATAGAAAAAGTTGAACAATTCGGATCGGTTGTTTGAATTTTCAAAATGAAAATATGACTTCACAACTCACCATAGCCTATCTATCTATCTATATATATATATATATATATATATATATATATATATATATATATATATATATATATATATATATATATATATATATATATATATATATATATATGTGGAGGGTTCCAATGCCTCATGCCTTTCATGCCTCATCATACCTCATGTTCTATATCTTCGTTTTCAAAGTCTAAATTGTCCATCCGAACCGTTCACCATGATATCCATACTAAAATATGGTTCGAGATGAAATTTTATAATTTTTGGAATTTTTTTACTATTTTTTAAGATGGGTAGAAAATCACTGTTTTTTAAACGGTCCAAAAACAGTGATTTTGTACCCATCTTAAAAAATAGTAAAAAATTTCCAAAAAATATAAAATTTCATCCCCAAGCATATTTTAGTATCAATATCATGTTGAACGGTTGGATTGAAAATTTGAACTTTGAAAACGAAGATATAACATATGATGTAGATGAGGTATGAAAAACATGAGGTATTGGAACCCTCCTCTATATATATATATATATGAGGAGGGATCAAGTTACAACAATCATTTTCTATATTTTGAAATTCAAATCTTCCAGATCCAAACCGATCAACATGATCTCCACAATAAAATGTGCTTCTGATTTTTTTACTATATATATAAGATACTTATCACATGATAAATCATTACATTTCAACCCAAATTGGATAAAGCTACAAAGAATTGTTGTACTAAGAGATATCCAAAAATGAAAATCGGAAGCGGAATTATCCTTCTTGGAAAATAGAAAGATAAAAACGCAATATACTTTTTAAAAAAATTCATTACGAAGGGAAGACTAGCGTGATGCATTTCATATTTGTAATATTCTCCTGACTAAGTGAAATAAATTTGAAACGGATAGTGTTATAATAATGAGTGAGCCTATGGTGCTATGCATAGCACGAATGGGGTCCGTGCTACGGTCAAAAATATGACTTTTTAAAATTCTAATGGTCAATCCAACCGTTTAATGTGATAATCATATGAATATGTATTTGCAAACTAAACTTTATATTTTTTCGAATTTTTTTACTATTTTTTTAGATAGGTAGAATTTTGATGGTCCAGAATTTTCAGAAAACACTGATTTTTCTACCTATCTAAAAAAATAGTAAAAAAATTCGAAAAAATATAAAATTTAGTTTGCAAGTACATATTCATATGATTATCACATTGAACGGTTGGATCGACCATTAGGATTTTAAAAAGTCATATTTTTGGCCGTAGCACGGACCCCATCCGTGCTATGCATAGCACCATAGGCTCACTCTATAATAATTCCTTTTTGTTTTTATTAGAAGATATATGCGGATATTATCATATACTATTAATTAAACTTATATTAGAATTCAAATTCAAATTCATCTAAATTACAGGCTTAATATAAAACATGTAATTTATGAATATTTGAAGAAAGGAAATCAACATATATTACAAACCAATTTATAAGAATAATAAATAAGGTATATTAAAATATGAGAGATTTTCAAATAATAAATAAAAGAACAAATTTATAATTTGAAATCAGGAATGTTAAAATTCGCACGTGGATGACAAAACGGGTAATTGACACCAAAAAATGGGAACAGAACTCAGGATTGCAAATATCATCCGATAATCAGACGGTTGTGATTGACCCCTTGTCATCACTACTGCATTGTCATCATCGTTCTATTTGTTTAATAATTGGGGTGAGAGAGGCTCGAACTCTCGACATCAGGA
The DNA here is from genome assembly GCA_028015225.1 of Carex myosuroides. NCBI lineage: Eukaryota > Viridiplantae > Streptophyta > Magnoliopsida > Poales > Cyperaceae > Carex > Carex myosuroides. The sequence continues at coordinate 13,378,856 of CM051491.1, read as the reverse complement.
TGCCTCAGCAAGCTATGAGACCAACTGCGCCACCACCCCTTTTGTGTTGTCATTGTTTTCTTATCATATATGATAGATTAGAATAGGCTCTTTCTAGTTTCTTCGGACTAGGCTCTTTATAATTTTTATTACTAGAATAAAGGGCCCAAAATTCTTGGAATAAGCCAACTGAATAAATGCCCAGCTGATAATATAATTGACTAATGCCCTAAATAAAAAGTAGAAATTGCCCAAAGCATTTTATTATCACAATGTATGAAAAATCCAATGCGTTGTCCCCAACAAAAAGTTGTTTGATTGATGCCCAACAAAAAGGCATTAAGTGATTAATGCCATAAAAGAGCATAGTGAACAATTGCTTGCAGGGGTGAAAACGGTATGGATAATATTCGATCCGTATTCGAAAAATTACATGTGAATATCTGATATTCGAATATCTGTGTAGATATTGATACTGATATAGTTTTACATTTCAATTATCCAATTATTTGTATTCGAATAGTAGATATATATCATATATTTTAATATATATTATGAAAAAAATATTGTTATTCACCATTAAAATTAGATAAATATTATAAACTTTAGTATTTTTTAATATTATTTTAATAAATATCCGATCCGATCCATATCCGTATCCGTATCTATATCCTGCTAATATCCAATCCGTATCCAAAAAATTAAAAAGAGATATAGATATAGTTTTACCACTACCCGCTCTGTATTCGCTTCGTTTTCACCCCAATTGCTTGTCATTTTTCTATTTTCTCATAATTCAACGTTTGGTGTGGAAACGCTCAATAATTCATGGTATAAATTTAATTTTTTTAATGTTAAGAAAAGAAATCAGCTGATATGCTAATATATTGTTTTAAAACTTTCAATATTGATATAAAAAGTAACAAGAAATTAAATGATCTAGTCTTCTACATTATTTTAAACAGGAAATTCTAAACTAGGTTTAGCACGCGGTTAAACAAAGGGTAACATAAACCCTGGAGAAATCCAGTTCCACTGGAATAAATAGTTCATAACTCAAACAAACACAAACAAAAAAAAGAGGGAATTTTTGCAAATTAAACTGATGATAAGCAAAAGCAACAAAAGAGGCGCAAGTTATTTCAGCTTCCCAAAGAGCTTCGGTGCAACCTAAAAGTCCATTGAGAATCCAAATTAGAAACTGAAATATTCTATCTTATTATAAACATTTTTTCTAACTAAATCCAACTAATACATTTCACATAAAGGCCAAGAAAAAAAAATATTCTCATTAAGTTGCTACATAATTTGGCGCGGTTACACATAAAATATATGCACAAAATGGTTGTTGCATTCTTTGTTCATCTCCAATTAAGGATATTAAAATAACTATTTTTTACCTAAATAAAATGTAAATTTCAAATCAAAACACTTACACAGGTATCAACACAAGCCCAGAAGTCGAAGTATTGACCAGTGCAGTGCTTGTGACCCGAATCGTCGTCTTGAACTCTCTTCACACATTCCTGTTATTACAAAGATAACTTTGAATAAAATAAATTAAGAATAAACATAATAAGCTACAACAGGTTCACCAAGCTCCTTTGTAAACTCAATTCTAACACCTATTGGATTGACTTCAAATGATGAATCTAAACCGTTCAAATTCATCTACTAGAGGATGAAAATTCATATTGTGTTTAGAAATGATGATTTAGGGTTCTTTTGTTCCAATTAAAAGAATCTAGAAGAGTGCTTTTCTACAATCAACAGATAATAAAAGAATGTAAGGTCCTATTTATAATAGTTTGCAAGAAAAAAAAACAAAAAAAAATATCATTTAGAACACCATAAATGGTCAAAAACCTTCTAATGTAGAATTTCTAATCAACTCAAGTTGACACCTAGAAACTTTTGTCCATCCGTGGCGTAAATTATACTGAACTTAAAATTGATAGAAAATTTAACAAACTTCAATACCAAAATGGTAAAAGTGTACCTGATAAACACGAAGAGGCCTGACACACTTGGGCTTGCACGTGTCTTCGAAATACTTCTTTTGATCCATTATCTCTTCCTCAGCCCTGATTTGTATACATACTTTCTAATTAGTAAACCTTTTATCTTTTTGAATTTCAGTAATTCTGCATTTCTTCGGGCAAATTTCTTTTTGTGTTTAGCTGTACCAGAACCCCACGAGTCAGGCACACATAATTTCAACACAAACAATGTATGTAGTTAATTACAAAAACACAAAAAAGTAAATAAATAAACCGAGAGAGGCTATCATTTGTCATTTTACATACACACCCCTGACATAGTCTGATAATTGCAGAATACTTCCATGCCTTTTGAAAATTGTATATCATACCACATTTTTGCATAAAAAGAGCCTCTGTCTTACAATTTCATGGCATTTAAGAGATATATACGCAATATTAACTTAGAAATTAGAAAGATAACCAAGAATTTAGAGTTTACTTTTGCAAAAATACCTAGATAACGCAGATAAAATACAGAACAATAATATATAACAAAGATTAAAATTAGCATCAGAATAAAGATGCTCATTTTCCCAAATCACTAAATCACAACCCAAATCTTTCGAGGTCAAATTGTTAATACAATACGACGAAAAATAGATAATCTAAACAATTAGATCTTATTATAACGATACAAGCTGGAATAGTCGAAAGAATTGCTTAACTCGAGAGCCATGGGAGTAATCAGCAATGGTGGCAACTGATCTCTCTAACCAGTAAAAAATCGCTATTTTTTCATTTTTAGATCTCTTTTAGTAGCGAAGACGGAGGGTTTGTTTGGTTTGTCGGACCGGGTCCTGCGATTACTGTTAAAAGAGTAGACCGCTGTTTTATATGGGCTTTAACGGGCCGGGTCAACAAATATCGGCCCATTACTCTTATAAACAAGCTGTCAAAATATTGGATTAATATTGTGGAAATTCTAACTTGAGCTTTCGTCAAAGAGAACACGGTGATAGCATAATTACATGATACCAACAGTAGTGGTTCAGAGTATGTTTGGATGTATCAAGAATAGAGATTATTCTAGAATAGAAGCTATACGGAATAATCATTTAAATAATTTTTTTGCTATTCATAATAGTTAGATTAGCTGTTATTCTCTATTTCTTGTAATATTGGAATAACTACTATTCGGGAGTGTGAAGAGAGAAAAAAAAATATTTTTTCTCGAATTTTGGCTAACACAGTCCCGAAATGACAAAGTTGACGTCATTTCTACCATCTTCAGATCGTGACAATTCTTTTGAGACTCCACTTGCCTTTTTTTTCTCTTAATTAATTATCACTTGTTTAACACTATTCTTTTTCGGTTACAGCTATTCACTATTATAAATGTACAATCCAAATAATATTTTTACTAATCCGGATATGACCTTTTTCACACTATTCTAAAAATTATTATTTTTCTCTATTCTCATTTACTATTTTCAAATTTTGCTATTCTAGCTATTTTAGCTATCATCCAAACATACCTTATCTGATTTCGAGAGTATAACCGATCCGACAAATCACTGGTCTGTCCTCCGGCCTTTGCGGCGACTGAATATATGCATTTCGGCGGTGCTTGGATCCACTGGATGATGCCTCCTTCTCCTTACCCTTTCTGCTCGGCACACCTGCAATTTTAATAAAGTTTGGAATAGCGAATGCATAATTAAAAAATTTCTCGATACCCGTCACAAATACCGGATTGACCTTCTTGTCCACGTAACGAGGACCGTACATCCAACTACGATCACCCTCCATTCTTCCTAATTATGACATATACATTTATAAGCTATTGTACAAAGGAATGACAAATTCAATTTAGGTAAAGCAAGTCAAACAAAAAAATCCAGATCCATACTTTAGACCCTCTAGATATCATCAATTGATAACGGACCCTCTAAAGCAAGTCATGGAAGAAACACAAAATCAAATCAAGTGTTACATCATCCATGCAACAGAACTTGTATACATCCATACAAGCGGCACTTACATAAGTAGAGATGAACATAGTTGAACTAAATAACTAAGTAGAATTAAGTAGAGATGAACTATATTCAAAATTCAATAGCGTCGGACTTCATTTCAAAATTCAAATAGTTTGTGTTTCCAATCAATGTTTCTGTACAGACATAGAATTCGCAAAAAAATGTTTTCCATACCCTAGCTAATTTGTTCAACTGACCTTCAATTAAGATGATTTGTCTTATTCAAATTTGTTATTAGGCTATACTAATACTCACAGAACAGGAAAAAAAAAGTAATTAGTTAAACTACTAGTTCAACTGCTTATCAAAATGTGCACTTCATTGCTGCCAAAAGAAAAAAAGAGTTTCTATTTTTCAAAGCAACCTAATTCTTAGAACAAATAAATGATTTTTTTATTTATCTCTTCTGACAATATAAGCTATTTCTTGGAAGTAACCTGGAAAAAAGGATTAAATATCAAATAATTAAATCCAGCAGTTCAACTTGCAACCATTGAAGCAAACCAAATAATTAAAGATCTAATCTTTAGAACAGTACAACTAAACTCAGGTGAATAAATGAATATATTTCTGAAAAGCGCACCAACTGGAGCATGCAACTGTTGGTAGAAAGAATTAAGAGAAGGGTTTATCCATGCGAGGGTTTAAATTTGTATATATATTTATTTCCGTTTTATGCAACTAATTAAGCAAAAGAAAATAGAAATAGGGAGCTAATTAGAATGAATACTTCTTGGAATTCATGTGATATAGAATACAAAAAACTACCTTTGAAGGAATCCAATTACAAAATCAAGAATGTGTCAAGAAACCTAAAATACAAATCGACTAACTAGTAAAACAATTATGACTAATACGAATCACCTAAAATCAATTGAGGTACTCCCATTTGCTATAACTCGCAAAAAATTCCCATTTCTCAAATACTTTGCGTTCAATTAATGGTTTGTGTTTCTCAAATCGGTCCCAAAAATTATGTCTCCATTTTGTGTTTCTCAATCTCAAAAATTAGTCTCAAAAATCTATAAAATTGAAAACAATCGCATGCATCAGTTTAAAAATTGAAGCAAAATCAAACTTACCGACGGGGTCAGAGAGGCGGGTCTTCCAGCGGGTCGGGGTCGGGGGGTCTGTGTCAGGTTGGGGTCGGGGTCAGGGTCGGCGTCGGGTTCGGAGTCTTCCAGCTGCGGAGGTCACTGTGGCGGCGGGTCACCGAGGCGCGGGTCACAGAGGCGCGGGAGGCACGGGTTTATTTTTATTTTTCGGCTAACCTAAAATGCGGGAGAGGGACGAGTCAGAGAGAAGGATGTCGCGGGGTTTTTACGGAAAACCTTCAGCGACCGGGATAAATCGATGGCTGAAAGGTAAGGCGCCGGTCACTGAAGGGGTCGTCGCCGATATTGTTTTATTTTCTTTTTTTTTTGGAGGGGGTCTTCAGCAACCGGCGACAAAACTGGTCACTGATGCCGGTCGCTGAAGACTTGTTTTGTTGTAGTGCGTTGACCTCAAAAGGCAAAGAGAAAACAAATGAGGAAGAAGATAAGAGAATAAACGTACGGGTGTATGTGTTTGGACAAGCAAAGCAACTGCAAGAAAATGTGGTGAGAGATGAAACAAATTTGCGACAACAACTGATACTTAGGGCATGCTCCACAAAAGCAGCGCATAGAGGAAGGGGAAGGAAGGAGGTGAAGTGTGGCTCCCCTCTGTACACTAAAACCTACACTCTGATTTGGGGTGAATGGTTTTGTCAAAGTTCTACACGAGAGTCACCTCCAAACAGTGTTATGCCCCTTTCCCTTCCCGTTGTTCCCTCTCTGATTGCCCTCTTATGGAGTAGGTGAACTCGTCTGGTCATCCCCAATTTGGCTAGCGTCACTTCCGCACAGTGAAAAACCCCTTCCCCTCCCTCTGCGTCCTCCTGTCTGGAACACACCCTTAGGACATGCTCCACAAAAGCAGAGCATAGAGGAAGGGGAAGGAAGGAGGCGAAGTCTGGCTCCCCACCGTACAATAAAACCTACACCCCAATTTGGGGGTGAACGGTTACGTCAAAGCTATACACGAGCGTCACCTCCAAACAATGTTCTGCCCCTTTTTGTTCCCTATCTGGTTGCACTCTTCTGGCGTAGGTGAACTCGCCCGGTCAGCCCCAATTTGGCTAGCGTCACCTCCGCACAGTGAAAAACCTCTTCCCCTTCTCCTCCTCCACGTCCCCCCGTCTAGAGCACACCCTTAGGGCATGCTCCACAAAAGTAGCACACAGAGGAAGGGGAAGGAAGAGGAAGGAAGGAGGCGAAGTCTGGCTCCCCTCAGTACAGTAAAACCTACATCTCGATTTGAGAGTGAATGGTTTCGTCAAAGCTCTCCACGAGTGTCACCTCCAAGTAGTTCTGCCCCTTTCCGTTCCCTCTCCGATTGCTCTCTTCTTAAGCAGATGCACTCGTCCAATCAGCCCCAATTTGGCTAGTGTCACCTCTGCATAGTGAAAAACCCTTTTCCCTCCCTCCGTGTTCCCCCGTCTGGAGCACACCCTTAGATATTTTGGTGCAATATTACACCTTATCTTTTTCTTCTTTTTCTTTTTTGAAAGGCTTGACAGCGGCATGACAGATCGGTATCCTCCCAGTTACCTGACTCAAGCAAATTGAAATGGATAGTCTAGACTTACTCTCAGCCAATGTATATTCGCGGGGCAGTATTATTTGTGCTTTGAGGTGCCAAGTTAAAAGAATGATCTTGAAGCATCCTTTTCAATTGTCCTCAGGGTAATCTGAGGGGATGTGAATTCGGCATGAACTAGCAAAGCAACTTTTTCAATTTCCCACAAGCGGTTTCTTACATGTATTAATTAAAAAAATATATATGAACAAGCCAAACGTCGTTTGACGCCGGTTCAATAGATTTTATAGTTGAGTTGATAAAAAAACTTGGTGAACTTAAGATATTGCATGTGGAAGGAAATTGCTTCCTTCCACATACAAAACTTAATTTCCTCTTTCCCACCATTACGCTCTAACAAAAATATGATGAGGTAGCAAATTTCATTTAGTTTTATTTATGATTAATTTGTTTGAAATGCAATTAAAATATGTAATTATAAGTTCATTAGATTCAATTATTCTCAATTAAATCTAAAAGTGAAATTATTCAATTTCATTATGCATGTGGTCAATCCTATTGTTGATTAATAGCACTCAATCATATATTATTTTCAATAAATATGATATCACGTCTGATGTCAGTTTCATTGCATATAATAAAAAATTAATGTACATAAAAAAAATTATCTACTCCACTTAATTATGATTAAAAAAATTGCTTGATAATTAAGTGTAGTAGACAATTTTCTTGTTATAGTAACACATTATTTAAGTGATGTGTTGAAGTACTGACTTAAAAAATTGAGATTGGAAGAAAAGAGGCGGTAGCACAGTTAGCTAGCAAAAAAAGTTTTAGAATCACGACTTCGCAGTCCCTGTGAAGATTTTCAAAAAAATATATGAGATTGAAATTATAAAATTTAATAGACAAAAATAGCAAATGACAAAATCTAATACATATTTGTCCATTTTGTATTGATGCGGCTCATAAAGGAGGTCAATTTGGGTCCGACGCTCATCAGACTCAAAGTGACTTCAATGGGTTCGATGACCGTCCAATCTGCTTTAAGATTCACGCCCGCAACTTTTGCATATGCTTTAAAATTCATGCGCACGAATCTTAAAGTGAATCAAACGGTCTCGAAACCCATCGAACCCAAGCAGATCTCCTCATAAAGAGTCATAGAGATGTATATTTGCTCTCCAGTCCCCTATTGATTCTCCAATAACAAAAAAAAAAGTTAACCTATGTGATACTGAACGGCGTAAAATTAATTGAGAACCTATAGAAGGTTTGCTTTGAGATTCGTGCTAGATTAAAACAGACGATTCAGATCTCGATCTACATGGTCCGGTACGGCGGTACTGCACTAGATCTGATTTCCATTGTGAATCCGACGGACCTTCATTGGAATTCTTAAATGGGCCAACAATTAGCCCGTCGGAATTAATTGTGGGCCGTATTTATATACTTGCTGCTTTTCTTTGTTTTTTATCATGGCAACCTGATACTTGGAGAATTTTGAAGGTTGCTGCAATGCTGCTGCTTTACTTTACTACTGTAACACCCAACTGTCTATCTTTACTGGTACTTGAACTGATACCAGCACACTCAGTTAAGGAAGGAACTTTTGAAGTGTCAACGAAATACTATAACATTAATTACTTGCTTTCCGCTATCAAAAGCATAAAATGATCAATAACTATGTAAATATGCTGACAGCTCAAATCATCATGTTGTTCTAGTTTTGTATTATCAGTATATATTGTGCAATGATTGCCAGGTGAGCATATATAGGGGGTAGCTCAAAAATATTCTTCAAGTTCAAATTAATTCTAAAATTATGTCTTATTCTAAATTGTATCATATCCTATTCATTTTTAACTTGACTCCAAGAATTTCAACGGTTGATATGTATAATCCTTTAATTTAGAATCTCATGTTAGGATGTAATTTTTATGATGTATATACAATGCATATAAGAAAGAAATGAAATCTCTCTTCTTTTTTTTTGGTTTTTACTAGTTATCATATTATTAAAAAAAAAAACCGAGACAATATTCTAAATACAAAGTTACGCTCAAACCGAATAAAATGCAATGGGCTCAAATACCCCATTGCTTCATACTCCAATCATACGCAACATCTTTATTTCAATTTCAAAGTTCAAACAAACGATTCGAACAGTTCAACATAATATCCACGTTAAAATATGATTGGAGACCAAATTTTATATTTTTTTGAAAAAAATTTACTATTTTTTAAGACAGGTACAAAATCATTGTTTTTAAATGGTTCACAATTTTTTCAAAAACAGTGATGGATATCATGTTGAGCGGTTCGAATCGTCGTTTGAACTTTAAAATTGAAGATAAAGATATTCAGATACAATTGGGGCAGGAAGCAATGGGGCATTTGAGCCCTCCTCTATTAGAATATTACTTTTTTATTAATTGATATTGGACATATTCAAGATAATCAAAAATTAATCATCAAGCTACAAATTAAATTAACCATCAGGGATATAACTGTCTAATAATTAAAAGGACCTAGTCATAGAACTTGAATTTTATAGAGGTTTCTATGCAAAAAAAAAAAAAAAGTATATATAACTATTAATAAAAAAACAAGTGCAATGCATTTGGTCAATGAAACATTAAAAGCAAAACACCCACACTGATCTCACTTAAACAAACAAGTGTGCTTGGTCAATCTAAACATTCCATTGGAAGCAACCTTTGCATTGAAATTCAACATAAATAAACAATCCTTTGTTCATGTTCCATTAACACATTCCCAAGGGATGAAATTATAAGATAAGGCAAGGCGTTGCAGATGTTTTGATTCCAAGCTTAGGTCACAAGTTTTATATTAAAAAATTAAAATTATGATACATGTACATTTAAGAGCTACCAATATTGGAATTTTTGGATCAAACTCAATAAAATTATTTACTTAAAGTTAATTAATAAAAGTTATAATAATGCCATATACATATACATGCTTCAAATGATCTACCTACATATATAACATATATAAAACTTTTAAAATAGGTTTGAAGTATATATCAAGACCTTGTTGTGTAAATTAATAAAAAATTAAAACATTTTGAGAGGGTGGTTTACAATATTTTGTAAAATGTTAAGATAAAAAAGAGATATTTTATTTTTTTAATAATTCTAGACTTAATAATTATAGAAAGAAATGCATGTTCAATTACTGTAAATAACATCCAAAAAGAAATTAATGATGAGGTTAACAAAATTTCTTATTTTAAATAAATAAATATATATTTTCTCTTCAAGCAAAATTTTTTTCATAAATCAACAGAACAAGCATCATAGACATATATTGGGGTAATATAAAGTAAGGCAACATCGTTACATCTTAATGAATAGAATAATGTTCACAATACACTAAGATTAAGGAAAGAAGCCCAAATAATTAAATTGACATGGCGAGAAACACAAGAAAGATGGGGCCTTTAGCGGGTAATAAGGGTTTAGACTTTAGACCCGACTTCCCACGTGCGATGTTACGTCATCAGCACGTGTGGGAATCTCGAGACAATTAATGTGGTCCATGTCAGCACAAGCCCATGCTCTGAAAATTTAGAGTCTTTTACTCTTTTCTGCTCTCTGCTTCTCTCTGCATTCTGACTTTATGTTTGCTATTCTTATTCTATCAAGCAACGGCCTCTATGTAGGGGTGCAAACGGGTCGGATATTATATGGCCGTATCCGCATTTGTATCTGAAAATTAGATACGGATATCCGATATCTGAATATTCGTGTGGATATGGATACAGATATGGTTTTGAATTTTAATTATTCGTATATGAATAGTAGATAATTAAATACCATATAATTTACTATGTATTATAAATATGAGGAGGGTTCCAATGCACCAAAATTTGGTGCACCAAAATGCAACAAAAACTCATAATCTTCATTTTCAAAGTTCAAATAGTCGATTCGATCCTTCAACGTGTTCTTCATATTAAAATGTGCTTGGAGACCAAATTTTATATTTTTTGGAAATTTTTTACTATTTTTTCAGAATTTTTGAAAATCACCAAACAATAATTTGAAATTCAGCAAAGTGGTGATTTTCAAAAATTCTGAAAAAATAGTAAAAAATTTCCAAAAAATGTAAAATTTGGTCTCCAAGCACATTTTAATATGAAGAACACGCTGGAAGGATCGAATGGACTATTTGAACTTTGAAAATGAAGATATATGAGTTTTGGATGCATTTTGGTGCATTTTGGTGCACCAAATTTTGGTGCATTGGAACCCTCCTCTATAAATATATATATATATATATAGAGTAGAACTAGGGTGCTCCTAAGCTCACCAAGCCCTTCCGTGAGCGCGACTCTAAAACCTATCAAATTGACTTCAAACGACATTTTCAAACCGTTAGATGTTCAATCTATATTAAAATGTGCTTGGAGACCAAATTTTACATTTTTTGGAATTTTTTTACTATTTATTAAGATGGTTTGAAAATCGCTGTTTTCCAATGGTGCAGAATTTTAATAAAAACAACGATTTTCAAACCATCTTAATAAATAGTAAAAAAATTCCAAAAAATATAAAATTTGGTCTCCAAGCACATTTTAATATAGATTGAACATCTAACGGTTTGAAAATGTCGTTTGAAGTCAATTTGATAGGTTTTAGAGTCGCGCTCACGAAGGGCTTGGTGAGCTTAGGAGCACCCTAGTTCTACTATATATATATATATATATATATATATATATGAGATAGGCTAATGTCATAATGTTCGAAGTTATAACGAGTCGTTTTTGCAATTTCAAAATCCAAACAACCGATCCGAACCGTTCAACATGTTCTCTATATTGAAATGTGCTTGGAGACCAAATTTTACATTTTTTGGAATTTTTTTATTATTTATTAAGCCACTTTGAAAATACTGATCCGGTGGCCCAGAAAATTTTACTGTTTTTTACTATTCACAGCAGATCTGCGATTTTCAAAGTGGCTTAATAAATAGTAAAAAAATTTCAAAAAATGTAAAATTTAGTCCAAGCACATTTCAATATTTAGAAAAAGTTGAACGGTTCGGATCGGTTGTTTGGATTTTAAAAAATAATAAACGACTCGTTATAACTTTGGCCGAAGTTATAACGTTATGACATTAGCCAGTCTCTCTCTCTCTCTCTCTCGCTATATATATATATATATATATATATATATATATGAGGAGGGTTCCACTGCACTCTCTTTTGGTGCACCTAACGTGCACCCAAAACTCATATCTTCATTTTCAAAGTTCAAATAGTCAATTCGAACCTTCCAACGTGTTCTTCATATTAAAATGTGCTTGGAGACCAAATTTTACATTTTTTGAAAATCATCACTTTGCTGAATTTCAAATTATTGTTTAGTTTAATCAAAAATTCTGAAAAAATAGTAAAAAATTTCCAAAAAATGTAAAATTTGGTCTCCAAGCACATTTTAATATGAAGAACACGTTGGAAGGTTCGAATCGACTATTTGAACTTCGAAAATAAAAATATGAGTTTTGAGTGCACGTTAGGTGCACCAAAAGAGGGTGCAATGGAACCCTCCTCTATATATATATATATATAGAGTATGGCTAATTTGCTGCTGGCAGCATTTCGTCCAGCTGCTGCCGGGGGCATATCTGCCATACTGATGTTGAAACAACAAATCCAAACCGTTAGATGTGATCTCTATATTAAAATCTACTTGGAGACCAAATTTTACATTTTTTGAAATTTTTTTACTATTTATTAAGCCACTTTGAAAATTGCCGATTATATGGTCCAGACTGTTTTTACTGTTCACCCAGATCAGCAATTTTCAAAGTGGCTTAATAAATAGTAAAAAAATTCCAAAAAATGTAAAATTTGGTCTCCAAGTAGATTTTAATATAGATTAATTGAACATCTATATAAAAAAATTTGTTGTTTGAACATCAGTATGGCAGATCTGCCCCCGGCAGCAGCTGGCCGAAATGCTGCCAGCAGCAAATTAGCCATACGCTATATATATATATTTATATATATATATGGATATCCGATATCCAATCTGTATCCGTATGTATCCGTCTAATATCCGAACTGTATTCGTATCCAAAAATTAAAAGCGAATACGGATATAGTTTTACCACTATCCGATCCGTTTGCACCCCTACCTTTGTGGCATTTAAATAACACCAACATTTTAGATGCACAGGGGCCAACTTGCGTTTACGTAGATGAAATGGGGTCAATTAACTTCTTCTTTTTTGTATTTATGTATGATTTTTTATATAGTTTAGAGTAAAATATCACGGTATTTTAAAATTGATCTCTATTCTCTATGGAAAAAATTTATTATATGATTAACCTCTAATGTGTATTTTAACCCCCCATAGTTCGAAAAAAATCTGACTCCACCCTATAAGATGCACATGAAAAAATGTTGGGCGCATCAAATCATTTTAGTGAATTTGATATATGAATCTTAAATATTTTGTTAGACATATAAAAAGCAAAGACAAAAATATCGAAAACTTTTTTGGAAAATAACTATCTTTCTTAAAACACAAACTTCGTATGTAATAAAAAAAAAATGAAAGACAGATAAAAAGCATAATTAAAAAAATAGATCTATTTGTGGTACTACTAAATCAAACAAGATCTAAGTTCCCCAACAAAAAGGTATCTCTAATAAATAATTTAAGCAGTCAACCAACCATGCATGTGTAGATCCTTGCTTCAAGGGAGGTCAAGCATGCCTTGTATTATATATATTCCCTCCTACTTGTTTCAAAATCCTATACACAATATATATTTATAACTGATAGGGTCATGTACTAAAAGTCTCATAAAATTATTATGAACGGCGTACTAAGTCCAAGTAACAAGTCCAAATAGCAGGCTCATATGAGTCGTCCGTGCGAGACTCGAATCGACTTACTGGCCTGTGAGACAAGCCCGTTCGAGACATCCGTATGATACTCAAACCGACTTATCGCCCTGCGGGGCAAGCCCATACGGGACTACCGTACGAGATCATAACCGACCTATAGGCCTATATGTACCTGTGATCAAAAGTAATATAAATAAGTACCTAAAATAATTAAGGAGATTTAATTAAGTATCTGACACAATATTTGCTGCAAGGTAGGAAAAAATGTTTGTTAATTAGAAGAGACTATTATTATTTCTATTTTATTTCAAAAAAAATATTCTTGGATAGTAAGCCAATGATTTTTTTTTTTTTTTTGTAAAAACTTGTTAAATTTTTATGAAAAGTCTGGAGACTTGTACCTCACCTTTTGACTTAAAAGAAGATGAATTTAATTAAGCAGTCAACAAAATGAAGAACAAAACCAAACCTTCAAAATAACAAATTTTAATTATTTTGATACACACATGTAATTATTTTAAAAATCATGTAATGAATATCTGATAAAGATACAACACGAATAGTTAGTATGATTCATGATTGTGCATGAGAAAATAATAACTTGAGATCATGAGTTCACCAAGGACTGGAGATGATCAGGCATTAGTGGTTTGGTTATGGTCCAACTGTCCAAGTGATGGGTCTTATTTTGAAGTGTGTGTTTGTGCAAGGTTGAACCAATTATATATATATATTTTTCCAATATTTTTTTATCAGAGTATTTTGTCGGACAACTTTACAGTATGACCCTCAAAAGAAATATTTGTTCTGTCGTGCCGTTTAGACAAAAATTTCATACTAAGGATATTGATACGTTCTATCTCTGGAGAGATTAAGTTCTAATGTGTTTAAGCACGTTCTAACTCGAGAGAGATTAGTCCGTGTAGTTTAGGTGGATATTTATTACGTGTTCGGGTGAAACTGAGTGCTGATTCGGTAGGTACGTGACTCTATCCTCTATGTATCGTCTATTGTTGAATTGTGGTCCCCGAGCTCAGTGAACTTCGAGGTTTATCATAGGTTTATTTCGCTAATCATATCATTTGTGAAAACATATATTCCTGAGTCCGGCTACTATACCACTAGTGTCATTTCAAATTAAATAACACCACATCTTAAACCATTAGATCTGCTTTAATATTCGTGCAGACTATCTTGTACACGAATATTAAAGAAGATCCAATGGTTTAAGATGTGGTGTTATTTAATTTGAAATGACACTAGTGGTATAGTAGCTGGACTCTATATTCCTTGCAATGTTTTGCATACTTTTGTTCTCATGTCAGAGCGAAATTTTCCATCATTTAAAAAAACAACCATTTTTTAAGGAAAAAATTACATGGACCTAATTTTTTTCACACAATTTTTTTCACCATATCTGAAAAAGAAGATTACTAAGATATGCAAATTATATATAATTATTTAAAAAGTTACATACAAGAGAATTCTTCAATATGTAAAATATAGGTAGGGGTGTTCTAATGGTTGGTTCAGTTGAAACCAAAGTAAAATAGTTCAATTAAATTTTTTTTAGTTTTTAAAAATTGAACCGGACTGAACCGAACAAACATAAACTATTAAGAACCGAATCGAAGAGATCGGAGTAAATTTTAGTATGTTCGGTTCGAACCGAAGTAAGGTCCATGATCATGAGATTTATCCCAAAATTAGTAAAATACAACAGATAGCATCACTATTAGTACTATTATTAACAAAAAAATATGCATTTTCATATGATCTATTTAAACCGAAATAATTAAAAAAATTCAACCGAACCGATCCATTTAAACTGAAATTTTGCAGTTGAGTTAAAAATCAAACAAACGAACCGTTTGAACACGCTAAACATAGGTGGCAAATTTTGAAAAAGAAATGTGGTACTGGAGATGATCTGGTCAAGGGTCAATTGGACCAATGCCCCATCGGCTCAAGTACGGCGCTGTAAAGCACTGTGACATTTTGCTTTGTATTTTGAGCTTCTCACCAATGATGTTTGGATTCAAATCATCAGCCCATAATTGCAAATTTGGTGCACTGTCATCTTTTTTTACTGTTGTACAAAATTCAAACAACTGGGATCAACGTTCACTAATCCAATTAAAATTTGTTTATATATATATATATATATATATATATATATATATATATATAGATAGGCGGTGAGTTGCAAAGTAAGAATCTAGTTTTACTTTACGCTTATATCTTTGTTTTTAAAAACTAAACTGTCGATTCGAACTGGTCAACAAGATATTCATATTGAAATGTGCTTGGAGACCAAATTTTACATTTTTGAAATTTTTTTATTATTTTTTTATATAGGTAGAAAACCAATGTTTTTTAATGGTTCCGGGCCATAAAAAACAGCGATTTGAAATATTTTAAAAAAATAGTAACAAAATCCAAAAAATGTAAAATTTGGTCTCCAATCACATTTCAATATGGATATCTTGTTGAGCGGTTCAGATCGACTATTTGGTATTTGAAAACAGAGATATGAGCGTGAAGTAAAACTAGATCCTTACTTCGCAACTCACCATAGCCCATCTCTCTCTCTCTCTCTATATATATATATATATATATATATATATATATATATATATATATATATATATATATATATATATATATATATATATATATATATATATATATATATATATATATATATATATATATATATATATATATGAGGAGGGATCTAGTTACCACAACCATTTTCTACATTTTCAAAGTCCAAATCGTCGATCCAAACCGTTCAACATGATCTCCACAATAAAATGTGCTTCCAGATCAAATTTTACATTTTTTTGAATTTTTACTATTTATTAAGATGGGTACAAAATTCAATGGTCTGAATTTGACTAGTTTTTGTAAAATACTTAATAAATAATAAAACAATTAAAAAAAATGAAAATTTTGATCTAGAAGCACATTTTATTGTGGAGATCATGTTGAACGGTTTGGATCGACGATTTGGAATTTGAAAATGTAGAAAATGGTTGTGGTAACTTTGTTGTAACTTAAAATTGTGGTAACTAAATCCCTCCTCTATATATATATATCAATATTGTAAATAGCTAGCTATAGCTGCGCTATAGCTTTTTCGGACCATAAAAGCTAAGTTATGAGATAAAAGTGCACTAATTTAGCTATGACCGCTATAGCTGTAATAGCTGATCGCTATTACCGCTACGCGCTATTGCTACCGCTATGCTACATGGGTTTTTTTTTGCGATTTACAGGGGCTTATGTGCTTCTATTCCTATTCTGATGCTACATGGTCTGCTATGATATGCTAAACTGAACTATGTGATTTTGTTCCTATTTGTGATTTAGTCTCTCATTCTATATTGGAAAATATTCAAATATTAATTCTTCAATTTGCTTGCTCTTCGTATAGTATTCACTTGGAAAATTATTGTCGTTCGTTTCAATTGAAAGCTGATTTTGATTATTATAATACATAAAATGTTCAAATAGGTATACTGACTTCATTTTCCTTGTAAAATTAATTGCCCTTCGTCTATTATATTTTGTAATACTATAAAGTATGAACTATTAAATAATGTTACCTTGTAGTTCTTTTTTTTCCATCTTATTTGCATGATTGAAAAAAGTAGACATAGATTAGTTGTCATTTAGTTGTTACTCTAATTCTCCAATATTAATCATGTTGATAATTAGTAGAAATATAGAATATAAATTTTGAAAAGAAAAAAAAAAACGCTATGTATGATAGCTTCCGCTATAGCTACACTATTCGCAATAGTTTTTTTTTGTCTCCCCGCTATGCCGCTATAATCGCTATTAAGAACCTTGATATATACATATATATATATATATATATATATAGAGTAGAACTAGGGTGCTCCTAAGCTCACCAAGCCCTTCGTGAGCGCGACTCTAAAACCTATCAAATTGACTTCAAACGATATTTTCAAACCGTTAGATGTTCAATCTATATTAAAATGTGCTTGGAGACCAAATTTTACATTTTTTGGAATTTTTTTACTATTTATTAAGATGGTTTGAAAATCGCTGTTTTTATTAAAATTCTGCACCATTGGAAAACAGCGATTTTCAAACCATCTTAATAAATAGTAAAAAAATTCCGAAAAATGTAAAATTTGGTCTCCAAGCACATTTTAATATAGATTGAACATCTAACGGTTTGGAAATATCGTTTGAAGTCAATTTGATAGGTTTTAGAGTCGCGCTCACGGAAGGGCTTGGTGAGCTTAGGAGCACCCTAGTTCTACTCTATATATATATATATATATATATATATATATATATAGAGAGAGAGAGAGAGTAGAACTAGGGTGCTCTCGAGTTCACCAAGCCCTTGGTGAACTCAAGTCCAAAACTCATCGGATCGGCTTCAAATGACGAATCCGACCGTTGAAACCCGTCTACCTTACGAGTGACGCGTCTACATGTAAAAATTTTAAATTTTGAAATTAATTTTGCATAGAGTCAAGTGGTCAAAATTAGAAGGTTAATAAATTAATTTTAATGCATTCATTTTTTGACGTTTTTTGACCACTTGACTCTATGCAAAATTAATTTCAAAATTTAAAATTTTTGTATGTAGACGCATCACTTGTAAGGTAGACGGGTTTCAACGGTCGGATTCGTCGTTTGAAGCCGATCCGATGAGTTTTGGACTTGAGTTCATCAAGGGCTTGGTGAACTCGAGAGCACCCTAGTTCTACTATATATATATATATATATATATATATATATATATGAGATAGGCTATGGTGAGTTGTGAAGTAAAACGTCGTTTTACTTCACGCCATATTTTCATTTAGAAAATTCAAACAACCGATCCGAACCGTTCAACTTTTTCTAAATATTGAAATGTGCTTGGAGACTAAATTTTACATTTTTTGGAATTTTTTTACTATTTATTAAGCCACTTTGAAATCGCTGATCCACTGTGAATAGTAAAAAACAGTAAAATTTTCTGGACCACCGGATCAGCGATTTTCAAAGTGGCTTAATAAATAGTAAACATATTCCAAAAAATGTAAAAATTTAGTCTCCAAGCACATTTCAATATAGAGAACATGTTGAGCGGTTCGGATCGGTTGTTTGGATTTTTAAAATGAAAATATGAGCGTGAAATAAAAATAACATCTTACTTCAGAACTCACCATAGCCCAGCTCTCTCTATATATATATATATATATATATATATATATATATATATATATATATAGAGTGGCTAATATCAAAACATTTGCACCAAGCCCTCTCGTGCAACCAAGCCGTTTTTGAATTTTCAAAGTCCAAACGGTCGATCCGAGCCATTAGATGTGATCTCTATATTAAAATCTGCTTGGAGACCAAATTTTATATTTTTTGGAATTTTTTTACTATTAATTAAGCCACTTTGAAAATTTCTGATCGCATAGTCCAGAATTTAGTTGCACTGTTTTTACTGTTCACCCGGATCAGCAATTTTCAAAGTGGCCTAATAAATAGTAAAAAAATTCCAAAAAATATAAAATTTGGTCTCCAAGCATATTTTAATATAGATTGAACATCTAACAGGCCGGGTCGACCGTTTGGACTTTGAAAACCCGAAAACAACTTGGTTGAACGAGGGGCTTGGTGCAAACGTTTTGATATTAGCCTCTCTCTCTCTCTCTCTCTCTATATATATATATATATACACACACACACACACACACACACCATTGTACATGAATTATAAATTATATATCAAAATCTACATTATGTGTTTTTTTTTAGTAAAGGCTAGAGATTAGATCAACCAATTATTTAATATCTACAAAGAATTTCTCCTTTCGAATTTTGAACATGCAACTTCTCACACAGAGAGAAATTGTCTTTGCCACTAGATCGAAGACTGGGTCTTACATTATGTGTTTCTTAGGTAACAACTAAAAATCTAATTGTGCCATCCACTTGATAAATTAGTAATTGTTTTAAGATTAAGAGGAGGTACACAAATGAAATAATAAGGGAGCACTTGGCATTAAAGAACAAACCAAAATATGCAAGAAGCACTAATGTTTTAAATAGCGTTTATAGCGTCATAGCGGGAAGGCTACAAAAAAAGCTATAGCGAATAGCGTAGCTATAGCGGAAGCTATTCCAAATAGCATTTTTTTCTTTTACAAAAATTATATTATATATTTGTACTATATATTAACATTATCTAAAGTTTCATAGAACAATAAATAACACCAAATTAATTAAGAAATTTTAATATTCATATTGAACTAGGACAAAAGTCCATGGTTCAAAATATCCATAATAATATCATAAACTATCGATCTTTTTCTATACAAAATATCTTAAGCATCATGATTCATTCTATTTTTTTTTCTATACAAAATAAATTTTATGGATCTTTATTTAAGCCCATATAAATTGTCTAAAAAAGCCCAATATGCATAGCGCGCTACACGCTATGCGCTATAGCGGACCGCTATTACCGCTATAGCGGCCGTAGCGCAATTAGCATATTTTCATGCCATAGCTTAGCATTTAGGGTCTAAAAACGCTATAGCGCGCTATTTAGAACACTGAGAAGCACCCATATATTCTTAATTCATTTATCATTTTTTATTCTCTTAAGATCCTTATATATATTCATTATGTCTAGAATTGAATAGATTGTGTATTGACCTTATCAACTAGCAAATCAAATGACGGATTTTATTAGATTTTGTATCGAAAATCACATCAAAATCATAATATATTAACTATTTGTCAGGCTATTGTAATATTTGTGCTCCCTTATTTTCAATCTATGGAGCAAGACATTGATTTTTAAGTACAACTAATCATGTTCATTGCATATAATAAACTTCTTTGAAAGACATTAATTGGTGCACGTGTAAACAAGGTGCATGCTCTACCCAACTGACCTATAGCCCTTGTACAAAAAATATTAACACATAATAAAAAAAGATTTTTTTTGTCAAGCTTAATTAATCCATGATAAATTTAATATATTGGAATTACTCAGAATGAATATTAATTCTATCTACAATAGGGAAAAAAAAGTAATATTTTTTGTGTGTTTTACTTTGAATTAAATTACCTAACAGCATCTACATCCCAGCAACTCAAATAAATTTCTAAATAACTGTTACCACTTTTTAGAAATTAAGGTCTCTAAAGTTTCTAACTCTCACATTCCTGAAATTAATTTTAGAGTTTTTATTAAGCCACATCAGCAATAAATTAAAAATGAGTAATAATTTGAGCCAATCATTTGATCAGCATGGAGTTTATAAACAGTTTATTAATAAGAAACTTTACTACGTAGTTTCTAATTAAATAAGAAACTCTTTCACATCTCTAAAACTGAATTAGAAACTGCCACATCAGATTAGAAACTCTAATAGTACTAGAAATGTAGATGCCCTAAGATAACCGAGGACAAATAATTTTTGAAATAAATATTTAAAAACCATCTTTACCGAGATTTATCCTTGCTTGGTGTTACCAATCACCTTGGTATTTAATTAATGTTGAAGATATATATATATATATATATATATATATATATGAGTCCGGCTAAATTGCTGCCGGCAGCATTCTGGACAGCTGCTGCCGGGGGCATTTCGGTCATTTCTGGTGTTCAAACAACAAATCCGAACCGTTCAACGTGTTCTAAATATTAAAATCTACTTGGAGACCAAATTTTACATTTTTTGGAATTTTTTTTACTATTTATTAAGCCACTTTGAAAATTCCAGATCACATGGTCCAGAATTATGTGCACTGTTCACCCGGATCAGCCAATTTCAAAGTGGCCTAGTAAATAGCTAAAAAATTCCAAAACATGTAAAATTTGGTCTCCAAGTAGATTTTAATATAGATTGAATATCTGTATAAAAAAATTTGTTGTTTGAACACCGGAAATGACCGAAATGCCCCCGGCAGCAGCTGTCCAGAATGCTGCCGGCAGCAATTTAGCCGGACTCTATATATATATATATATAGAGAGAGAGAGAGAGAGAGAGTGTGGCTAAGATCAAAGTGGTATGACCAAGGCCTTTGGTGCTACCAATTAGTTTTTGGATTTTCAAAGTCCAAACGGTCGATCCGAGCCGTTAGATGTGATCTCTATATTAAAATCTGCTTGGAGACCAAATTTTACATTTTTTGGAATTTTTTTACTATTTATTAAGCCACTTTGAAAATTGCTGATCACATGGTCCAGAATTTGGTTGCACTGTTTTTACTGTTCACCCGGATCTGCCATTTTCAAAGTGGCTTAAAAAATAGTAAAAAAATTTCAAAAAATGTAAAATTTGGTCTCGAAGTAGATTTTAATATAGATTGAACATCTAATAGTTTGAATCGACTATTTAAACTTTAAAGTTGCAAAAACTAATTGGTAGCACCAAGGCCTTGGTCATACCACTTTGACCTTAGCCACTCTATATATATATATATATATATATATATAGATATATATATTCTGATAAATAAGAACATTTCGAGTAAAGTTTCTTTGTCCTTCAAATTAAAAAAAAAAAAAAAACATTTCGAAGTTGACTGTGGTAACTGAGACAAATATATAGATTAATAAATTAAAAATATGTTTAAAGTAATGCACCTTCCGGTCAATAGATTCGAACTGAAGAAAACAATAAATAAACCTAATTTTGAGGCATCAAAAGTTTTAAATTCTTCTCTACATAACACTAACATGTACATAGGAAGAAGCTAGGTTTGTATCTCTAGCCTTGATTGTGTAAAAAAACAGAGCATCAGACAAAGCATGGAAATTCGAAGCAAGCATTAAATGCTTGGAAAAGGGAGTGGAATTCAAACAGAACGTAGCGTGACCGTTGGCGCATTACTCGCTGATCTTCTTCAATTTTTTTTTTTCTTTTTTTCTTGTTAATATTTGTTCTTTGTTTGTTTCATATTTCTTGAATTTTGTACTTCAACGCATTTATTTTGCTCTTTTTTTTATTTTTCGTTGCTTCAGAATTCAAAAATGAGAAGCTAAATTTCAGCTTTAGCCGGATGATTATTTATTTTAGATCGGATGGTTAATATTAAAGGTTTAAATAGCGTTTATCGCGTCATAGCGGAACGGCTGAAAAAACGGCGCTATGGCTATATAGAGCCGCTATAGCGCGAAATAGCGCGCTATAGCGGCGCTATATGGCCATACCGTCATAGCTTTTTTGGTCCGAAAACGCTATAGCGGCGCTATAGCGCGCTATTTAGAACATTGGTTAATATCAAATCAAACTAATTAAATAATTAATATTTAGTGAGCGTTAGGGATGTAATTAATTTATTCCGATTGAGGCGACTCTATTCGGAAAATTGTGAATTTAAAATTTAATTGGTTAGGTATGGATTTGATTTTAATTATGGAAGCTGCTAACAGTCTCGGACATCAATCCTCGGAAAATCCTCAGACCATGTAAACTAATTCAACAAATCCGGTAAATATCTTTACGTAATACTATAAACCTTTACAATAAATGTCAAACAAACTAGCGACTTTTCAAAGTCGTTAGATATCCGCGTGGTCCCCCAAGAAACCGTGGGCTCCCCCATAAAACTGCCTATCTAACAGAATTTATGGTTACCACTAAGACCACTTTGATTGGGACCACCTTATAGAAGATATCTAACGATTTCTGAAAATCATCAACTAACCGGAACCACATTTAAAGTCTGTAAACATTTACTTTTAATTCTGCAAACAGAAAAAAAAAATCCACAATTTTTTTCTCAATTTTTTTTAGTTCTGCATCTCGAAGCTACATTCAAAGCTTTGTAATTCTGTAAACTCTATAGGATAATTCTGTAAACAAATTAAATTTTATTAATTCTGTAACCTTTTGCGTTTAATTCTGTAAACCTAAAAATATATTTTTTTAAGAAATTTTTTTTTTATCACTTCATCTAGAAGATACTTTCATAACTTAAATTCTTTTTATTTATCTTGAATCCTGTAAACCGTAGCGCATAATTATGTAACATAATGACATTAATTCAGTAAACTCAATTTTACAAGTTCAATTTTTTTTTACGCATACAAGAACTATAATTTTAAATATTTTATACTTTTTATTCTGCAAAGCTAATAAGTAATGTCAGAACACAACTACAAGAATTCTGATGTAACATAACAAACATAAACAAAAAAAATTCTATATAAAATGTATAAATCTAGCACACTATGTAGAATATCACAACATATAAACTCTGTAGAATGAACTAAAACTCCTGTAAAAATAATGCATAAGTCCTATTCACCTAAATCTAAATTTTTTCTAACCATCGAATGTTAAGCATGCAACAAAAAGCAGATCAAATATAAATCTGTAAGGTAAAACATGAAAAAACTAATGGATTTATCATGTAAACATAATCGTTCAATCATGTAAAATACAATTGAAAAGATGAAAACAAAAACGATCTACGTAAGTTTTAATTTAAAATTTAAAATCTACATCAAAGATTGAAAAAATCGTTTATAGAATGTGATATTCGATACAAGTACATAATCAGACAAGACAATCGTAGAAGAAACACGATATTATTGGAACAATTACAATAAAATTTCAAATTCAAATAGCAATATTCAAAATGAACTATTAATTACAATCAAATCTGTAAATAATTCACTGGATAGCCTTATAATGACCATAAATGACTGTAAACAAAGCTTCAATATTGATGTTGCTCTTCAATGGCGAAACAAAGATCTGAGACGATGATAATCGTCGATCCTAGTCGGGAAAATAGTGTGAGACAATGAAAATTGGCATTCCTAGTAGCAAAATAATGCGAGACAATGAAGATCGATCGTAATCAGTAAAGAAATGAACGAGAAATCGAAAAGGGAAATGAAATCGCCTCGGTAAAGAAAGAACGAGAAGAAGAAAGATTCAAAATTTATAAAAAGAAAAGCGGTAAACAGGGAAGGTTTTCAATAGGCGACGCCGGAAATGGGGACCGCGTGAGAGAACCGCTGCTGTTAACAACAGTTGAAAGCGCATGGAGACCGTCTGAGAATTTTCTGGAGATTGTTGGACGGGAGATATTACCTTTTCTCTTTAATTATTTCCGACAAACAAATTTTGAGCCGACATTTTTATTAATATCCAAAGTAATTACAAATTAATAAATATACCCAGAACCGCTGGGTATTTCGAAAAATGCTCAAACCGGCCAGAATCTGGCCGGTTTCTTTCCCTTTTTTTTAGAGACACTATGAAGAACAAGATAATGAAATCTAACACTGAAAATTCGAAATTTTTGTTTAAATTATTTGTTAGATTACTTATTTTGATGTATAATTAGCATATTTATACTAAAATACGCTAAATTACTTGAAATTATGTTGAATTGCACTATATTACATTAATTACGCTAAATTATGTTAAATTACGCTAAAATACGGTAAATTATGGTAAATTACATATGAATATGGATGATATCTTTACTGAGAAGGCGAAAAACGACGACGAAACTTCAAACGGCCATAAAACGGTGCTCGAGTGTCCGATTTCAGCAAATAACCACTTTTCGGAAAGCTTGCGAAAATACGCATGCATTAGTGTCTGTGATGCCAAATTGCAAAATTTAGAATTACCAAAAAATAAAGGGAAGTGCCTCAAAACTTCCGATTAAGACTTTCATTTCTATTATTCAATCTAAGTAGCTAAGTAAATTTGTTCTATTAATGAACTTGTAGAATACCAATTTTTATTATTTTTGGAATTTTTTTACTATTTTTTATGATTTATGAAAGATGGAACAAAATCGGCCTAATTTAGCGTAATTTTGCGTAGTTTACCGTAATTTACCTATTTCATTATAATTAGCGAAATTAGTGTAATTTACTGTAATTTAATGTAATTTAGTGTAAATTAACATAATTTAATGTAATTTAGTGTAAATTAACATAATTTCAAGTAATTTAGCGTAATTTAATGTAATTCAACATAATATCAAGTAATTTAGCGTATTTTAGTATAAATATGCTAATTATACATCAAAAGAAGTAATCACACAAAAAATTCGAATTTTCAGTGTTAGATTTCATTATCTTTCTCTTCATAGTGTCTCTAAAAAAAAAAAGAGAGGAGAAACCGATCAGATTCTGGCCGGTTTGGGCATTTGATAAGCCAAAATTATATCTATTGAAACCTAGGGTTTGTTATGTGAATTAAGCCAAGTTTTGGTTAGATTAGGTTTGATTAGGTTAGAAATGTCCGAAAGTTCAAGTTACTGCCCTAGTTATGTTTGTTTTACAGGTAATCAAGTGTTTGGAACTTAACGGAGCAAAACGGGTGATTTGTAGTAAGTCAGCACGAAGATTGGAGAATCTGTCAATGTTGTTGCGGCCCGAAGTGAAGTTCATTGCGGTTCGAAACGAAACAAGTCAGAGCCTCATCATTCCTGCACATTCATTGCGGCCCGCAACCATACCCATTGCGGTCCGCAATGACTTCTACAGTTTTCTACATGACAAACCATAACTGCCTCCACTCATTGCGGCCCGCAATAGATGTTATTGCGGCCCGTAATAAGTCGGTTCAGCGCCCGAATTTGCTATTTTTATTGTTTTATTTTGAGATTTTGTGAGGGGTATAAAAAGGAAACTTGTAAAACAGATGGGGGACGTTTTTTAAGACAGAATTTCTGGTTTTAACAAGGAGAAGAAGAGAAGAGAGAAGAAGGAAGAAGAAGAACATCATCGATCAACCGGTTTTATTATTTTCTTTCCTTTAGAACTCTTTTAACTCTTTTAATTTCATTTGTGCTTTAGCCATGACTGGCTAAAGGCTTTTCTAGGGTTAATTAAGGCTGTACTTGAAACTTTTGTTATGATTTAGTTGGTTTATTCTATATGTTCTTGTTCTTTGTTATGATCTATTCTTTATTTTAATTGATTGTGAAGACTTAATCGAAATCGCATGAAATCTTAGGATTTGGTATTTGCAATTGAGAAATTGAATATTAAGTCCTGACCATAAAGAATAGGGTATTTGATAGGTTAAGTACCGAGAGGTGACGCTTGTCTTATACGGGCTTTGCCTAATAGTTTAGACAAATTGTGCCAAGTACCGAGAGGTGAAAGACGATTTTCTAGATTAATTGGGACAGTAAGAACTTAATGACTTTAGATTAGCATAGCCAAGTACCGAGAGGTGACGTTTATTCTAATTTGAAGATGGTATTAATATAGAAATATCACTTTGTACCTACAATCTCCAACTGTGCCTTCATAATTAAAATAACAAATTTAATAAACCAATTAGTCATAACACTAGTGGATAGGAACCCTAAGAAACCCTAATTTCTCATATTTGTTAAAAATCAGATTTTGCTTTAAAACTTTACTTTAATTCAGTTTAATCAAAACCAAATCAACATTTTGAACAAACAAAAACCTTTTTATTTTTTTTTACTAAATTAAATTGTTAGGTTAGAAAATATATTCCAACTTGTCCCTGTGGAGACGATCCCTAAGTACTACTTGACAAGGTTGTACACTTGCAACCGAATTGAGTATAACTAGGATTTATTACTTGTATTGCAAAATCCACATCAAGTTTTTGGCGCCGTTGCTGGGGACAACGGTGAATATTATTTCAGACCTAAGTAATTTAGTTAGTAATTGTTTTTAATTTTCTTTTGCTTTCTTTCTCTCTCATTTTTCAGGTTGAAATCTGGCAGAAGAACCTCCAACCCCGGAAGCCACAGATTTGGTTGAGTGGTTCTCTAGAAAATGATCAACTCATCTTTTCTACGAGAGACAGAACAAACACCCAACAAGGGGACCTTTCTTGAGTATAAATCCACGCCGGTTAGACATGTCGGCCGGAAATGAAAATGTTCGTTTAGAAAACCTTCAAAGAGAACGGGATCAGATGGCCAATGAACTTCAACTTTTGCGAGCAGCCGCCCTTGATAGACAAAACATTGAAGCAGCTGATGCCAATCGCCCCTTGAGAGACTTTATAGCGCCTAGGGCTGAGGAAATCCATCTTGGTTATACGGCACCTACTATCAATGCTGAAGAATACCAAATTCTGCCAGCATGGGTTAGCATGGTGCAGCGTCATCTATTCCATGGTCTACCTCACGAAGACGCAACACAGCATTTAGCCAATTTTGAAGAAATCTGCAGCACAATTAAGGTACAAACTGTTTCTCCAGAAAATCTTAAAGTTATGGCCTTCACTTTTTCACTTGCAGATAAGGCTAAAAGTTGGATAAGGGGCCAACGACCCGAGAACATGAATACTTGGCTAAGGTGGCAAATGCTTTTCTCAACAAGTTTTTCCCGCCATCCAAAACAAACTCCTTGCGCCATCAAATCCACAATTTTCGATAGAAAGGAGAAGAAACTATGAGCGAGGCATGGGAGAGGTTTCAAGAACTACAAAGGTGCTGTCCCCACCATGGTATCGAGGGGTGGAATTTATTGCAAATCTTCTACAACAGCCTTCTGCTACAGGACAAAGGTATGTTAGACGCAGCTGCTGGAGGTAGTCTCATGAATAAAGGGGCTAGTGATGGATACAAGCTGGTTGATGACATGGCTCTCAACCAAAGCCAATGGCACAACCCTAGGGAGACACCGATCATCCTGCAGCGGGGAATGAAGGAGGTGAATTCGAATCCAAATTTGGCTGCAGAAATTTCCGCTTTGAATCGCAAAATTGATCAAATGAGCGTAAATTCGGTAAGCAATTCCTCTCCTCTTCCTTGTTTAATTTGTGGTGGTACCGATCATCTAGCAATTAATTGTGGTGTAAGTAATGAGGTTAGTTTTGAGGAAGTGAATGCAATTAACCAAGGCAATTTCAAACCAAATAACAATCCTTATTCCAATACTTACAACCCCGGTTGGAGAAATCACCTAAACTTTTCGTGGAGACAAAATGACCAACCAACCCAAGGAAACCAAAATAACCAAGGTAACTCAAATTTTAATAGATCAAATCAAGGTTATGGTAACCAATGGTATGGTTCTAATGCACAACCAAAGTCCAATCTCGAATTGATGATGGAGACTTTCATGACAAGTCAAAACCAAAAGTTTGATGAATTGACCAAAAAGGTAGACATGTTGGCAACCCAAAACAAATTACTTGAAAACCAAGTTGCACAACAAGCTACACAATTCTCTCGCCAACCGGGCATTCTTCCGCCAAAACCCGAGAACAATCCCAAGGATGTCAAGGCGGTTAGGCACATGCTTCGCAGCGGTACGCAATATGAGGATCCACCTATGCCGAAGGGTGACTATGTACAACCGCAAGGTGAAGAGACATGAGGCAATGATGAGCTCATCTCCACACATGAGAATTCCGCCTCAAAGGAAACTACACCAATTGCACCAAGCGACCATGCGGAACAATCAAAACCATCTCAAGATGAGATGCCAAAGGTAAATGCACAGGTACCTCTTTACATCCCTCCTCACAAATACGCACCTTTTCCTGGTAGAATTAAGAATGAGAAAACCGACAAACAATTTGCCAAATTTCTTGAACTGTTGAAACAATTGCATGTGAACCTACCATTGACTGAGGTAATGACCCAAATGCCGGTTTACACCAAATTTTTCAAGGACATTCTTTCAAATAGGCGTAAACTTAAAGAAGTACAAATGGTATCCTTAGATACCAACGGTAGTGCCATGGTAATGAATGAATTGCCCAAAAAGTTGGATGATCAGGGTAAATTTTCCATACCATGTTCAATAAGAAATGTCCAATTTAAACGTGCACTCTGTGATCTAGGAGCAAGTGTAAGTCTTATGCCAAAGTCGGTGTGGGATAGGCTAGGTGTTGGAGAACTTAAGCCAACTAGAATATCTCTTCAATTGGCAGACCAATCGGTTAAGTTACCTTTAGGAGTGGTAGAAGACTTGCCAATTCAAATTGGAAAGTTCTTTGTACCAATAGATTTTGTTGTGGTTGACATGGATGAGGACCCTCATACACCACTCTTGTTAGGTAGACCATTTCTCAATACAGCAAAAGCTGTAATTTATGTCCATGATGGAATTATAACAATGAATATTGGTGAAGAAAAATTGACATTCGATATCAAAAGATCTATGAGATATCCATCTAACGATCAAAGCATTTTTAGTGTTGAGATTCTTGACAGGTTGATAGTTGAAGAGCTCATGAACAACTTGGAGAAGGGTTCCTTTGAGTATTGGATGGATCAGGAGTGCGAAAAAGTCAATATAACAAGTTCTGTTGATGTTTTTGCGGCCCGAAACGACAGTTCTTGCGGTCCGCAGGACTTTAAGCCAGAGGAGGAAGAAAATTGCACAACCATTGCGGCCCGCAATGAAACTTATTGCGGCCCGCAACATCTTCAGACAGAGAGCCTGACTCAAACACAGTTCATTGCGGCCCGCAATGAATCTATTGCGGCCCGCAATGATCCCTTCCAGAACGACAAGGAGCCTATTCCAAGCCTGATTTTTCAAGTTTCAACATTTGAGATCCTTCCTAACTTTGCCGAAACCTCAAAGGATGCACCCGGGGTTGAACTAAAGCCATTGCCTTCGACCTTACGATACGAATACCTTGGTCCAAACCAAACCTATCCCGTTATTGTCAATGCATCTCTAAACCAAGACCAAACCTCACAACTTCTGCAAATATTAAGGATGCACCGAAAGGCCATTGGATACACATTAGACGATCTCAAAGGAATCAACCCTTCTATTTTCATGCACCGGATCTTGATGGAAGAAGGACACAAACCAACCATTGAAGGCCAACGGAGATTGAACCCGAACTTAAGCGAAGTCGTGCTCAAAGAGATACACAAGTTACTTGACGCCGGCATCATCTACTCTATCTCCGATAGCAAATGGGTGAGCCCAATCCATGTGGTGCCAAAGAAGGGAGGAACAGCAGTGATAGAAGGAAAGAATGGCGAGCCAATTGCAACACGACTCGTGACGGGATGGCGCATGTGCATCGACTATCGAAAGCTTAATTCCGGCACGCGCAAGGATCATTTTCCTCTCCCGTTCATAGATCAATTGCTTGAACGGCTAGCTAAGCACTCTTTCTTTTGTTACTTAGATGGTTATAGTGGTTTCTTTCAAATACCAATACATCCTGATGACCAAGAAAAGACCACTTTTACTTGTCCATATGGTACCTTTGCATATCGTAGGATGCCCTTTGGGTTATGTAATGCACCGGCCACTTTTCAAAGGGCAATGATGGGTATATTTTCAGACCTGATTGAGAAATCCATGGAAGTCTTTATGGATGACTTTTTAGTTTATGGTACAACCTTTAATGATTGTTTGACCAACCTATCCAAAGTCTTGCAACGATGCGAAGAGGTTAGCCTTGTTTTGAATTGGGAAAAGTGTCATTTTATGGTTCAAGAGGGTGTTGTTTTAGGCCATGTTGTTTCTGAAAAAGGTTTAGAGGTTGATCGTGCCAAAGTAGAGGTGATTGAAAAGTTACCTCCACCAATTAATGTGAAAGGTGTTAGAAGCATTTTAGGACATGCCGGTTTTTATCGAAGGTTCATTAAAGATTTTTCTAAAATTGCCAAACCTTTGACAAATTTGTTGCTTAAGGATGCCCCTTTTGATTTTAATGAGGATTGTCTAGATGCTTTTAATAGGTTGAAAGAAGCTTTGATTTCAGCGCCTATCTTGCAACCCCCGAATTAGAATGAGCCATTTGAGATAATGTGCGATGCAAGTGATTATGCCGTTGGAGCGGTATTGGGGCAACGAGTCGACAAGAAGCCGTATGCAATCTATTACGCAAGCCAAGTGCTAGACGAAGCCCAAGTCAACTACACCACAACTGAAAAAGAGTTACTTGCGGTGGTCTTCGCCATCAATAAGTTTTGCCCTTATTTGGTGGGTTCTAAGGTCATTGTCTACACGGATCATGCGGCAGTCCGTTACCTCCTTACCAAGAAAGATGCAAAACCGCGCCTCATCCGATGGATCCTCTTGCTCCAAGAGTTTGACCTTGAGATTAGGGACAAAAAGGGCACCGAAAACCTAGTAGCAGATCACCTTTCACGCATTGTGACTGAACCTTCAAGCAAAGACTTGCCAATAGATGACTCTTTTGCCGATGAGCAGCTCTACCAAGTGAGTAAGGTCGAATACCCGTGGTTCGCTAATATTGCTAATTTTCTTGCATGCGGAGCTCTACCACCCAACCTCACATACCAATCCCGAAAGAAATTCTATGCGGATGCCAAGCATTATTTTTGGGATGATCCATATCTTTTCAAGCTTGGTGTTGATGGGATTCACAGACGTTGTATTCCACAAGATGAGGTACAATCGATTCTTTACCATTGTCATTCATCACCTTACGGAGGACATGCTTCAACCAATAAAACGGCTGCCAAAGTCCTACAAGCCGGTTTCTTTTGGCTAACCCTTTTTAAGGATACAAGGATGTTTGTTATCTCTTGCGACAAGTGTCAAAGGATGGGAAACATAACGAAGAGACATGAGATGCTTCAACAAAGCATTCTAGAAGTTGAATTATTCGATGTATGGGGCATTGATTTTATGGGACCCTTTCCGAGCTCATGCAACAACAAGTACATCCTTGTAGCGGTGGATTATGTCTCCAAGTGGGTAGAAGCGATACCGAGCCCCGAAGCCGACTCAAAAACCGTCAAGCACCTTTTTCAAAAGGTGATTTTTCCAAGGTTCGGTGTTCCAAGAGTGGTAATTAGCGATGGAGGTTCTCACTTCATAAACCGATCCTTTGCAAGTCTAATGGAGAAGTATGGTGTAAATCACAAAGTCGCAACTCCGTACCATCCGCAAACAAGTGGTCAAGTTGAAGTCTCAAACCGTGAGATCAAGCACATTCTCCAAACCGCTGTAGGCTTGACCCGAAAAGACTGGAGTTTGAGACTAGATGATGCACTATGGGCATACCGCACGACCTACAAAACGTCAATTGGCATGACTCCTTTCAAGCTTGTCTATGGCAAGCCATGTCATTTGCCGGTCGAATTGGAGCATAAGGCGTTTTGGGCTATCAAGTTTATTAACTTTGACATGCTTCAAGCTGGCAAAAAGCGCATCCTCGACTTGCATGAACTTGAGGAGATCCGTCTGAACGCGTATGAGAATGCTAAAATTTATAAGGAGAAAACGAAGAAATGGCATGACAAGCACATAATTCGAAGGGAGTTTAAAATTGGTGACTATGTTTTATTGTTCAATTCACGTTTTAAGCTCTTTGCAGGTAAACTCAAGTCTAAGTGGAGTGGCCCGTTTCAGGTGAAACGTGTGTTTGAACATGGGGTGATAGAAATTTGGAGCGAGCGAACTGGAGCGTTTAAAGTAAATGGGCAGCGACTAAAGGTGTACAATTACGGAGAACCGGTTGAAGGGAAGACAAGCATCTCCCTTACCGATGCACAAACGAACTAGAAGAGGAGAATGGTCAAGCTCGAGACTCTAAACGAGCGCTTCTTGGGAGTCAACCCAAGCAATTTACCTTTCTGCACATTTAAATTTCGTACTTTAAAATTAATTTGTATTTAGATAGGTTAATTTAGGTGTTTCAGAAAATTTCGATTCCATTCCGGCCCGCAATCAATCCTCTTGCGGCCCGCAACAAAGTAATCGAAAAAAAAAACCAAAAAAAACCAAAAAAATTATGCAGATAAAATTTTCGATTTTATTGTGGCCCGTAACACCTTTTATTACGGTCCGCAATGGACACAGATTTTTTACAGTATTTAATCGAATTTTTAAATTTTACAGGGTTGTTGCGGCCCGCAACCTATTCATTGCCGTCCGCAGTAGGAGAGGACAAGTAATTAGAGGTAAATGAAGGACCTCTCTGCAAAATATCTCTTTCTCTCCCTGCGCCTTCTCCATCTCTCTTTCTCTCTTTGCCGAAACAGCATCAGATCTCTCTCCACCCGCAGCAAGAGAAAAGAAACCCTAAACCCAGCAACCATCCCTTTCTCCACTCGCAGCCCTTCACCGACGCCGCAACCATCCTCTTCTCCGAAACCCTAAACCGCCATTCCGGCCCGCAGCAAACCATCCCCTTCTCCCTTCCCCTTTCGCCTCTCCTCCTGACTCCCGACTTCATTGCGGCCCGCAACCACTACCATTCCGGCCCGCAACATCTTCAGACAGAGAGTTCTTCACCCTCCAGCTTTTATTCCGGCCCGCAATCAAGCTTCTTGCTGCTCGCAACACAGTTCGCAGACTCTACCTGATGTTGATTTTTCAAGAATTTTGGAGTTTCGATCCGGGGTTTGAACTTCTCGGCCGCACTACTCATCTTCTTCACTTCGTACTGGTTTGATTGCACATATTTGGTTGTACCTCTAAACTTTTTTTTTTTATATTTCAATTGATCAATCGAGGTAAATTGAATTGTGAATTGTGCTTGAATTGAATCAATTTGTGATCGAGTATTGTAATTGCTTAAATTGAACTTACTATACTAAGATGCCACCAAAGACAAGGGGAAAGGGTAAGGCAACTGCCAGTGATGATTTATTACCCCCAAACGTTCCAAACAGTATAGGAAAAAAGCTAGTAATACCAGTGATTTTCATGACACGGAGATGTCAGACCAGCCTGAGTGGACCACTTTACCTGAAAATCAGTGGCCTGAAAACAATAGCCCTGACTTTGGTCTTAGGTTTACAATTGAGTCAGACCGAGACATCTTCAATTTTCTTAAGTCCAAGAGGGTAGTGCAGCCCAAATATATCCATATACCTACCCTGCAGTCATTAGGTATTTTAAATGAGGTCCAGTCTCTTATGTC
This sequence comes from Carex myosuroides, assembly GCA_028015225.1. Classification (NCBI taxonomy): domain Eukaryota; kingdom Viridiplantae; phylum Streptophyta; class Magnoliopsida; order Poales; family Cyperaceae; genus Carex; species Carex myosuroides. The sequence goes on along the minus strand of CM051491.1, from coordinate 13,344,501 downwards.
TTCCCTTGGTATTTGGGATTACTGCACCATACTAATTCCAGCTTATCGTACTTTAACTTATGAATTTTTGTCTACTCTTGACATGGAAACTGAGAATCTGGCAACATACTACATGGACGGTGCGAAGTACTCCATCACCATGCATGAGGCCAACAGAATCATGGGGTTCCCTAATAGACCTGAGGCAGCGGAGATCCCTGATTGGGATGCGAACACGAGCTTCTATGACTTCTCTTGCCAGCTGATTGGTGGACCTAGGAAGACCTACAAGGCCAGTCAAATCAGCCACCCCGTGTTCCGCTACATCCAGCGCGCTCTTGCCTTCACCATCTTTGCGCGCGGTGAGACGGTGGGTACTATGGGCGAGAGCGAGCTCTTCTTCATATATGCCATGCTCAATGCCGAAACAAGACCCGAGGCACTTCCAAATGTCGGCGCCTTCATGTTCGATCACATTCTGGGCGTGCGAGACAACTCCACTCCGGGTGGCATGATATCTGTTGGTGGATTTGTGACCCGGCTTGCAAAATACCATCGTGTGATTCCTGTAGAAGTCCGGTCTACCGAGTCCTTGCCACGCGTCTCCAAAAACAGACTGAGTTCATTGATATGGCATATCTTCAGGCGGCCGGTATGTTTTCTCTGCTTGGCGACTCACCTTTCTTCATTTCCCGTGGTGGTCAGCAGGTTCCTCTACCCCTGCCAGTTCCCATCGACAAGGCAGATCCTTCCACTTGGATTCTGCCCCTTAATGTGGCCCCACCACTACAGCCGCAGCACCAGCATCAGCCAGGTGCCGAGCCTGCGCATAGCCACATATTGATCCATTTGGGATGCCTCCGCCAGAACAGCATCATGCCCCTCCACCTCCTTATTGGGGTCCCGGCCAGCCGACCCCGCAGCAGATGTACAAACTGATGCAAACAATGAACACCAACATCACCAATTTGGCCACTCACAGTGATGAACAGTACACACAGCTGCGCTCTTATATGGACGAGCGGTTCACCTCTGTCGACCAATAGATTGCCGACCTCCGCACCTATATACATGACCAATATAGCGAGCATCAGACCTACATGACAGGCCAGTTCAACACTTCTCATTCTGACATGACTCAGCTCAACACGCAGATGGGACGTATGCACGTCCAGTACAATGATCTGGCAGGCGATGTTGATGAGATGGCAGATCAGCAGCATGGCACTTACCATCGGACTGACCGCGTATACACGCACATGTCGCGCTCTGGATTTGTTTCAGCTGATCCGATACCGAGGTGCAGACGACCTAGACGTCCACCATCTCAGGAAATTGGTACACCATCTCGGGAGACTGCTGCACCTCCCTAGCAAGATTGATCACCATTGTGAGTTTTCTCATCTCCTCTTTTTCCCTTTCTTTGGTTTGTTTGTTGCACCGGGTCGGTGCCAATGGATAGGCTTGGGGGGGTAAATTGTAGGAATTATATCTTGTATCTTAGAGAATTTGTTTGTTTGCTTTTTGTTTAGGATAAAAATGGTAAGTTTTGTGCACTTTAGGGGAAAACAATGCAATTTGAGGGCTTATTTCAAAATTTCTATTTGGTGATTTCGGTGATATAACCTCATGGCACAAGAAGAGGTAAATAATTAGTGAGTTATGATGCCTTATGATACCTTAGTACCTGTGGTCTTCAATTAAAAACCCATTTTACATATTGAAAATCAAGTCTCATACGCGCAAGGCCAAGAGTTTCCGAAAGGCTTGGTGCCCGTAGGAGACTTTGCGTGAGACTCAGAAATTCTTTCCGAATCGAACTTAATTGAACAAAGGTGTAGGCTGAAAAAGTGAGCTATGTTGGATTGAAGTCCATAGGACAGATATATCCGCATAATAAAAAAAAAGAAACAAAAACAAAATAAAAATGAGTGAAAAAATGAGCGAGCCAAAAACAGACGGATGCACAAGTAAAAAAAAAAGTCAAAGCATCAGGCACAGTCTACACCATTAACTAAATTTTTCTTTTTCAAAGGATTTTTTCTGGAATTGGTTATCACTTGTAGAATTGGGAGAATAATCCAAGATTCACGAACTCTGAGGTGTCATGTAGGTATAAATTTGCTTAATTAAAACCGAAACTTGCGTTTGTGAGGTGAAGAAGATCATTGAAAGAAATCCGAATAATTGTTCTACCACACTAATGCTTTGAATTAAGTTGTTTAAACCCTAATTTGCCTTGACTGACCAATTTTTAATTTTAGCCCTTATTATTAGGATAGTTTAGATAACTTGGTTTAAAAGACGTAGCTAGCCCCGGAAATTTCCGTGAGTGTTTAGACTTGCTTGGGACAAGCAAGGACTAGTCTTGGGGGAATTTGATAAGCCAAAATTATATCTATTGAAACCTAGGGTTTGTTATGTGAATTAAGCCAAGTTTTGGTTAGATTAGGTTTGATTAGGTTAGAAATGTCCGAATGTTCAAGTTACTGCCCTAGTTATGTTTGTTTTACAGGTAATCAAGTGTTTGGAACTTAACGGAGCAAAACAGGTGATTTGTAGCAAGTCAACACGAAGATTGGAGAATCTGTCAATGTTGTTGCGGCCCGAAGTGAAGTTCATTGTCCGAAACGAAACAAGTCAGAGCCTCATCATTCCTGCACATTCATTGCGGCCCGCAACCATACCTATTGCGGTCCGCAATGACTTCTACAGTTTTCTGCACGACAAACCATAACTGCCTCCACTCATTGCGGCCCGCAATAGATGTTATTGCGGCCCGCAATAAGTCGGTTCAGCGCCCGAATTTGCTATTTTTATTGTTTTATTTTGAGATTTTGTGAGGGGTATAAAAAGAAAACTTGTAAAACAGATGGGGGACGTTTTTTAAGACATAATTTCTGGTTTTAACAAGGAGAAGAAGAGAAGAGAGAAGAAGGAAGAAGAAGAGCATCATCGATCAACCGGTTTTATTATTTTCTTTCCTTTGGAACTCTTTTAACTCTTTTAATTTCATTTGTGCTTTAGCCATGACTGGCTAAAGGCTTTTCTAGGGTTAATTAGGGCTGTACTTGAAACTTTTGTTATGATTTAGTTGGTTTATTCTATATGTTCTTGTTCTTTGTTATGATCTATTCTTTATTTTAATTGATTGTGAAGACTTAATCGAAATCGCATGAAATCTTAAGATTTGGTATTTGCAATTGAGAAATTGAATATTAAGTCCTGACCATAAAGAATAGGGTATTTGATAGGTTAAGTACCGAGAGGTGACGCTTGTCTTATACGGGCTTTGCCTAATAGTTTAGACAAATTGTGCCAAGTACCGAGAGGTGAAAGACGGTTTTCTAGATTAATTGGGACAGTAAGAACTTAATGACTTTAGATTAGCATAGCCAAGTACCGAGAGGTGACGTTTATTCTAATTTGAAGATGGTATTAATATAGAAATATCACTTTGTACCTACAATCTCCAACTGTGCCTTCATAATTAAAATAACAAATTTAATAAACCAATTAGTCATAACACTAGTGGATAGGAACCCTAAGAAACCCTAATTTCTCATATTTGTTAAAAATCAGATTTTGCTTTAAAACTTTAGTTTAATTCAGTTTAATCAAAACCAAATCAACCTTTTGAACAAACAAAAACCTTTTTATTTTTTTTTACTAAATTAAATTGTTAGGTTAGAAAATATATTCCAACTTGTCCCTGTGGAGACGATCCCTAAGTACTACTTGACAAGGTTGTACACTTGCAACCGAATTGAGTATAACTAGGATTTATTACTTGTATTGCAAAATCCACATCAGCATTTTTTTAAATACCCAGCGGTTCTGGGTATATTTATTAATTTGTAATTAACTTTGGATATTAATAAAAATGTCGGAATTTTGAATATAAATTTGATTAAAAAAAATAGGTCTTAGTAACACTTAAACCGACACTGTACATTTTTTCCTAGCTAGGAAAAAAAGAAATTCAGGTAACTACAATGGTTGCATTATTATTAATATAATGATATATCTTGTTATTTCTTATATAACATGTTTCATGTTATTGTTACTTAAGAGTATTACTATTTTTACTTGTATATTTTAATTTTTAATTATGTACTAACGTTTTGGAGCAACATTTTTTTCAAAAGAAATTCTCAAAACTTACAAAGTTGACTGCTTAAATAAATTTGGATTGGATGACTGTCATTTTGTTGGTTAGACACAAATTGAAAATATAATGAATCGGATCGATTGACATGCAAGACGAAAACTAACTAATTCAATATCTTTGCACCTTTATAAAACATGCTTGAAATCACATTTAAAAATGGGGGAATTTCATGTATATCCCTCAAAAGTTTCAATATTAGATATTCATCCCTCCAAAATCAGTAATTACATATTATTCTTGAAAATTGTAGAAACTCACATAGTTGTCCAATCTAACTCTATAACATATCAAATACCTCTAAAAATAACTAATTTTTTTTAATTTTAAAATTAATATAAACAATAATAATTAATAATATATTGTCCATTATGCCCTTCGTTTCTGTCTTTTTAGTCCGTCTGAGTATCTTCTCTCTAAGACGCCAAAACTCCTGCCTCTCTCTCCAAACGAAGATGGAAAAATTAAAGCAGCGAGAGGTGGCAGAAATCTATGAGAGGGGAGGCGATAAGAGAAGGCGGGGAGAAATATTTGGCACGTTTGGAGAGAAGCGGGAGGTTCGGCGCCTTAAATAGAAGAGAACTCAGGCAGACTAAAGTGACATAAACGAAGGGCATAATGGTCAACATATTCTTAATTAATATTGTAAAATAAATTTCAAAGTTATAAAAAATATTATTTAATTATTTTTAGAGATATTTTATATGTTATAGAGTTAGATTGGACAAATATGTGAGTTTGTATAATTTTCAAGGATAAATATGTAATTATTAATTTTGGAGGAATAATATGTAATATTGAAACTTTTGAGGAATATACATGAAATTCCCCCTTGGAATATATTGACACTGAATGTAAAAAACTTGATCAAATAACTAGTCTCTAACTCTAAAGGCTGACAACAAACAACGGCATAAATGATAAATCCATGTGTCTAAACTCTGAAGTGTCGGATTGCATTGAGATTCGCACAAGTTTCATATCCAAGAGCTCATATTTTCTTGTACTTTTTCTGTGACACAGCCTATGAAATGTATTGTGCAAAAGGTTGAAATAAAAAAAAATCAAACAACAGAGCTACCTACAAACTTGTTTAACCCGTGCATTCCCTGTGTATACTTCTGTGTTGCACCAACATTGTTCGTCCGATTCGATTGTTTCAATAAGCACCGTACGTGCTGTTTGGATCCATAATCACCTGTGGGGCCCTCAATAACAGTCTGTCTCAAATTTAGCGTTACCAATAGTATGGAGTCTGGATAGTATGACATCAGTGTCATTTCAGTCTATATAACACCGACTTCAAACGGTGGATCTAAATCGTTCGATTTCATTAGTTGTGTGTTTACATGCAAAATTTATAATTTTTTGAATTTATTTAGTATCAAGTCAAGCGGTCAAATGTGTGAGTTTTTAAGTTAATTTTAATGCATTCATTTTTCAATATTTTGGACCGCTTGATTTGATACTAAAATAATTAGAAAATATAAAAAATTTGCATGCAAACGCATCACTCATAAAGTAAATCGGTTTGAACGGTTCAAATTAGTCGTTTGAAGTCTATTCAATCAATTTTGTAGTTGATGTCATATGACACCGATGTCATACTAGCCAGACTAAAAAATATGTGTATCTAATAAAGGAACAATTACTCAATTAGTACATGCTGAAACAAGTATTTATACCTCATGTGTTCTTCTACCAAAAGTAGAGTATTCATATCTACAATTTTAACACTTCATAGTTACTTTTTTAAGTCTAAAATACTTGCTTTCTAAAATATTGTTTAATTATACATAATTATTTAAGTCGTCTTAGTATTTTCATGCCAAGCAATATATTCGTAATTAATTACTGTAGAAATTATATATATTAGTTGTTGTAATTATTTTCAATTAATATAGACGAATGTAGAAAGATAATGGAGCTGGTAATCGGTACTAATTTGGTTATCATCGTATTCATTAACTTCAGCTGAAAACTGATATTGACTAATATTTGTAACCAAATAATTGTACAAATTATGATTTTTTAAAAAAATATATGAAATCCGAACCAAAAGAAAAATATCTAAACCTACAAAATACATTTCATTTAGATAATTTAGGTTTCTCTCTTAGAAGAAAATATATATGATCAATTTGGGACCACACAAATTAATTATGGAAAAATGAGAATACCTTTTTATGAGGCATGCATGAAAAAGCATGAACAGAGTTGTATTTATCCAAAATGGGGACCACAAACAGTATGAGTGCAATCAGAAACTATGTTAATAGAACTCTAATGTCACAATCTTTGCATGAAAAGAATTCATATGGATATTTTCTTGTTCATTAAAAGACCAATAAGCATGATTAGAATGCTATATATCCATGCATGTTGCATGTAGATTAATTGCCAAACCTACATGGGAACTACAAATTTCTTGCAAATACCTTCTGATATGGAGTGAAATAAATCAGAAAATTGATATAGGGAGATGAATAAATAATGTTCTGTAATTTTATTTTATGAGGGTTTTTTTTTTTTTTGAAATTGCTTAGTAGTGACTACTAAATTTATAATTAATAAATTTGTTTACAACATCATTATTCAACTTTTCAAAATTAATTTGTCCATTAAATTTTGTAATTTTTGGATGCATAACACTTTTAGTCTTCTTATAAAATGAAATTACACTACATTTAATTTTTTAGTCACTCAAACTCAATTTTCAGTTCCGGCTCTATTAATAAACTAAAACAATATATAAATCTATAGTATGGAGAAATTAAAAATATATTGGTTAATTAAATTTACACTTTCCTAGCCACATGCCACACTTACTTGGACGACTTTCACAACCAATTAAACCTTAGAATAAGTCTTTGGAGATTATGCAACAAATGATCTGTATTATGGTCGGTTCTATATATAAATATATAGCTTAGTGCAAGATGACTAGACCTCCATACACTTGCCACATGACATTATAATAAATACCATGCTTTCATTTCATGTGCATTTAATTATTTAATTCATCAAACTAGAGACTCCTCAGGTAGATACCCCTCAACTGAATAGATACTCTTTTAGCCCGATATTTTTATTAAAACCCCCAAAAAAAAACAAATTATCAAATCTGCTCCCACCCCAACTTTATTTTTATTCCTACCCTAACCGCCCGTAGGCTGGGCGGTTCACTTTTTTCACCTGACCGCCCAGCAGCTGGGCGGTCCACTATGCATATCTGACCGCCCAGTGGCTGGGCGGTCCAGTTTTCATAGCTGACCGCCCAGCAGCTGGGCGGTCCGCTAGTGTTTTTTTTTTTTTTTTTTTTTTTTTTTTTTTTAGAGAGAGACAATATGAATAGGGAGGATATTTATAGAGAGACAAGATGCTGAATTCTTAACGCTAAAAATTCGATTTTTTTTTGTAAATATTAGTTATATTACTTCTTTTAAGTATATTTATACTAAAATACGCTAAATTACTTGGAATTATGTTAAATTACGTTGAGTTACACTATATTAAGTTAAATTACACTAAATTGCATTACATTACGCTAAAATACGGTAAATTACAAATGAATAGGGAGGATAGTTTTCACTGAAAAGGCGAAAAACGACGACGAAACTACAAACGGTCATAAAACGGCGCTCGAGTGTCCGATTTTAGCAAACGACCATTTTTCGGAAAGCTTGAGAAAATGCGCATGCGTCTGTGCCGGCTATGCCGGATTTCGAAATTCAGAATCGCCAAAAAACTAAGGGAAGAGCCTCAAAACTTGAGTTGAAGTGATGCAATATGGTCCTGCGCATGCTTCACGAAAAGGAGCGTAACTTTTGATCCGTCCGTCAAATCGGGCTGAAATTTTGATAGGAACTCCACAGCCCAAAACCGGATCCGAAACTAATCTATGATTGGTTTCGCCCACTTTTTGGGCTCAGATTCGCGATCCGAGTCTTCCTTCATGGACTTTTGGACCTTTCTTTATAATTTTAGAGTTTTTAGGGTCTTTGATGTATCTTTTATGTATTTTCTGTTTTAGGGTTTGTATTTAAACAGACGTCATGTCTTTTGGCAGAAGTTAGTTTTTCATGTATCAGTTTTATCAAAGAATTGAGAATCTGTGTGATCTCAGAACCAAACCTATCTTTTCATTATTTTTTCCAATTTCTTGATCGTTCGTGCATCATGAAGTTTCCGATTAAGATTTTCATTTCTATTATTCAATCTAAGTAGCTCAGTAAATTAGTTACATAATGAAATTGTAGAATACCAATTTTTACTATTTTTTATGATTCGTGAAAGATGGCACAGAATCGGTCTATTTTAGCGTAATTTTGTGTAGTTTAGCATAATTTACTGTATTTCAGCATAATTAGCGAAGTTATTGTTATTTAGTGTAATTTAAAGTAATTTAGTGTAACTCAACGTAATTTAACATAATTTCAAGTAATTTAGAATACCTTTCCTATGTTCCTATGTTCAAGTAATTTACACTAAATATAACATAAATTACTCCGAAATACACTAAATTGTAAATTACTTGAACATAGGAACATAGGAAAGGTATTCTAAATTACTTGAAATTACTCGAGCGCCGTTTTATGACCGTTTGAAGTTTCGTCGTCGTTTTTCGCCTTTTTAGTGAAGATATATCGTCCCTATTCATATGTAATTTACCGTATTTTAGCGTAATGTAATGTAATTTAGTGTAATTTAACTTAATATAGTGTAACTCAACGTAATTTAACATAATTCCAAGTAATTTAGCGTATTTTAGTATAAATATGCTTAAAAGAAGTAATCTAACTAATATTTACAAAAAAAAATCGAATTTTTAGCGTTAAGAATTTAGCATCTTGATATTCATATTGTCTCTCTCTAAAAAAAAAAAAAAAAAAAAAAAAAAAAAAAAAAAAAAAAAAAAAAAACTAGCGGACCGCCCAGCTGCTGGGCGGTCAGGTGAAAAAAGTGAACCGCCCAGCCCACGGGCGGTTAGGGTAGGAATAAAAATAAAGTTGGGGTGGGAGCAGATTTGATAATTTGTTTTTTTTTGGGGGTTTTAATAAAAATATCGGTCTTTTAGCTAATGCAGAGTTCCCAATGATAATAAATGGTACCTTTAAGTACCATGTATGTTTTTTCTTGTCTAGCTAGTCTCAAATTGTTGTTCTTTATTTTCTTTCTTTTTGTTATTTTAGAAACCATATGCATGTACAAGCCTATATATATAGAGAGAGAGAGAGAGAGTGGTTGTACAACACATTTTAATAAAAATTTCGGTCAATTTTCAGTTCCGGCTCTATTTATATATATATATATATATATATATATATTGAGTGAGGCTATGGTGCTATGCATAGCACCAATGGCTAGTGTACTACGGCTCAATATGGTACTTTTTAAAATTCTAACGGTCGATCCGAACCGTTCAATGTGATATCCATATGAATATGTACTTGCAAACTAAACTTTATATTTTTTTGAATTTTTTTACTATTTTTTTAGATAGGTAGAAAAATCAGTGTTTTCTGAAAATTCTGGACCATCAAAATTCTACCTATCTAAAAAAATAGTAAAAAAATTCTAAAAAATATAAAATTTAGTTAGCAAGTACATATTCATATGGTTATCACATTAAACGGTTCGGATCGACCGTTAGGATTTTAAAAAGTACCATATTGAGCCGTAGTACACTAGCCATCCGTGCTATGCATAGCACCATAGCCTCACTCATATATATTTATACAGAGATAGGCTATGGTGAGTTGTGAAGTAAAATGTCATTTTACTTCACGCCGTATTTTTATTTTGAAAATCCAAATAACCGATCCGAACCGTTCAACTTTTTCTAAATATTGAAATGTGCTTGGAGACTAAATTTTATATTTTTTGGATTTTTTTTACTATTTATTAAGACACTTTGAAATCGCTGATCCACTGTGAACAGTAAAAAACAGTAAAATTTTCTGGACCACCGGATTAGCGATTTTCAAAGTGGGTTAATAAATAGTAAAAAATTCCAAAAAATGTAAAATTTAGTCTCCAAGCACATTTCAATATAGAGAACATGTTGAGCGGTTCGGATCGGTTGTTTGGATTTTCAAAATGAAAATATGAGCGTGAAGTAAAAATGACATCTTACTTCACAACTCACCATAGCCCAGCTCTATTTATATATATATATATAGAGAGAGAGAGAGAGGGAGAGGCTAATATCAAAACGTTTGCACCAAGACCCTCGTGCAACCAAGTCGTTTTTGAATTTTCAAAGTCCAAACAGTCGATCCAAACCGTTAGATGTTCAATCTATATTAAAATCTACTTGGAGACCAAATTTTACATTTTTTGGAATTTTTTTACTATTTATTAAGCCACTTTGAAAATTGCTGATCCGGGTGAAAAGTAAAAACAATGCAACCAAATTCTGGACCATGTGATCAGCAATTTTCAAAGTGGCTTAATAAATAGTAAAAAAATTCTAAAATATGTAAAATTTGGTCTCCAAGCAGATTTTAATATATATTGAACATCTAATGGTTTGGATCGACTGTTTGGACTTTGAAAATCCCAAAACGACCTAGTTGCACAAGGGCCTTGGTGCAAACGTTTTGAAATTAGCCACTCTCTCTCTCTATATATATAGATAGATAGATAGATAGAGAGAGAGAGAGAGAGAGGTTGTACAACACATTTTAATAAAAATTTCGGTCAATTTACTATTTTTTTAGATAGGTAGAAAACTATTGCTTTTTAATGGTTATGGACCATAAAAAACAATGATTTTGAAATATTTTAAAAAAATAGTAAAAAAGTTCTAAAAAATGTAAAATTTGGTCTCCAATTACATTTCAATATGGATATCTTGTTGAGCGGTTCGGATTAACTGTTTCGTCTTTGAAAACAGAGATACGAGCGTGAAGTAAAACAAAATCCTTCTTCACAACTCACCATAGCCCATCTATATATATATATGAGGAGGGTTCAAATGCCTCCACCATGCCTCCATTTTTTAAAACTTTAATAACTCAAAATTTAAAACTTAAAAGTCAAAATAAAACCGTTGGATATGATCTATATCATTTTATCTATGCACGTGTAAAAAATTATGACATTTCAATTTTGTTTTGGTTGTCATCAAGAGCTTGTAAAAAACGTACTAATGTGAATAATTTCTAGAAGTTGGTTTTTCAACTTATTGATTCACATAAAAAAAAAAATCAAAATATGCTATATCTCTTGTAAAAGACGTTGGTTTTTCTGGACGTTGATTTTTCAACTAGCCTCACTCTATATATATTGTCAACTTATGCTATATCTCCTGTCGGCCTTTTTCATTGATACAAGTACAATCAAGAATCATACGTATATGTACAAGGACTGATTGTTTTTAATATTATAAGTTTCAAAAGAAATAAATTTTTAACTCCATGAATGTACCTTCTAATGTATGTTTTATATAGCTAATTAAATATTTATACCCAGCATATGATTCTTTATATTATTTTTTTTTTGTGACGATGACATCAACTGCACTCAAAGAATATACTATTTTCCTTTTGTGCGCTCGGTTGATTTTGTGTCCCATCATTTCCTAAGTCCTAACATCATTATCTTTATTTTTAAAGTTTAAACAGTCGATCCGAACTGCTCAATATGATCTTCATATTAAAATGTGCTTGAATACAAAATTTTATATATTTTGAATTTGTTGTGCTATTATTTTGCTATTTTTTAAGATAGATACAAAATCACTGTGTTTAGAAGATTTTGGACCATTCAAAAATAGTGATATTGTACTCTCTAAACAATTAGTAAAATAAATATAAAAATTATAAAATTTGTTATTCAAACATATTTTAATATGTGTTGAACGGTTCTGATCGATTATTTTGACTTTGAAAATAGAGATAATGATATTCGGACATGATGAGCACAAAATCAATAGAACATTTTAACCCTACTCATTTATTAATATATCTAAATATTCCGAGGTAGAGAGGGACAAAACAAAAAGAATCAAAAACAAAAAAAAGATAAAAAAAAAAAATCAAACACAAATATAACTTGAAACCTTCACTCCAAACATTATGCTATGCACAAATATCTACGAGTGAGATTGGTACTATGCATACCGCATATTCGTCCGACTATGAATCAATATCTATATTTTCAAAATTAAAAAAGTCACCGTTTAACATGATCTCATATAAAAATAGACTTGCATACTATTTATTTTATAATTTTTAAAATCTTTTTTTATTAAAATTATAAAGGTAGAAACTCACTACTTTTGAATGGTCTATAATTTTTAGATCAAGTAATTTCTACCTATCTAAAAAAATAGTACCAAAATTCTAAAAATATATAAAATTTGATTTACAAGTACATTTTTCTATGAAGACCATATTGAACTATTCAGATCGATTATTTGAACGTTAAAAATAAAAATATTTGTCCATAGTACAGACTAATATGTGCTATCGCCCAATATTTACAAATAATTTATAAATCAGTTGGCAAAGCGCATCATATATAACAATTAATATATTTTTTTAAAATCAAACATGGCCTTGACAGTGATAATATTTGATGGCACACTACAAGTCTACAACCATTGCTTTTTTACTTTTTAACCAACAGGCAACATGTAACATTATCCTTTAGCATTAATTATCCAACTAACTTCATGACCCAAAAGTGCTTTAAAATGAATTCAAATGTAGCACCAATAGTCACAAAATTTATTAATTATTCGCGAATAATTCGTTTCTTTTTATGACGAACCGAACACCGAATTATTCGGTTGACCGAACTTTGATCAAATTTTGACCGAATTATTCGGAAATAATTCGCGAATTCACAAACTTTTTCTGAATTTTGTGAATTATTCGCAAATTTTTTCCGAATTTTTCCCATAACATTTTTTTTGTTTTTCTTTTTGCTTATTTGTAGGACTGAGATCTCTGGTCCGGATAATTTCGAATCATTCCCGAATTATACCCGAATTATTTCCAAATTATGAATATTTGACCTCGCCAAACCGAACCTGAATAATTCATTTATCACTATGTGTAGTACCACTATTAGATCAATTCATTCTATTCCAATGATTGATGAAATAGCACAACATGGTGAGTAGTTAATGTCCAACTTCCCTCTTTTTAAGAAAATTACTTATTTTTGTAGTATTTGTTTTAGAAAATTATTCAATTGGTTCAGCTCAGAATTTATGCACAAATTATGAAGTAATAAACGTTTCATAAAACAACATACAACCCAACTATATGCACAAAGATACATATAAATTAATATTTAATAACTGATGGATCAAATATATATTTTATCAAGAACAAAGCCTAGGCAGTGATGATCTACACACAATAGAGCTATGCTTTCTACTACTCTTCATATTTGTCATTTGCCCCTTCAACTTCCCACAAATCTTCTCCAACTCCATGACTCTCCAATGCATGCCTTCTAACACTGCCTTGAGGTTCTCATTCTCCATTGTGAGATCGACTCGTTTCGCATACAAGATCACTTGGTCATCATCGTAGTTGCGTGAAATCGACTTCAAGGGTTGTGCATTTGATTCATGTAAAAGGCTTCTGAGCATCGAGTGTTGCGATGCGAGAGCTCGAATTGCGGTTCTTGGAGGGAATTTAGGGTTTTTGGTGAGTTGTTTGCAGAATTCAGAAGTAAGTTTCTCGTAAATTATAACACTGCAAATCTTCGTCTTCTCTTCCTCGGTTAAACGGGTATGAACCTAATATTTTATATAACAATTGACATTAATGTCAAGCTTTTATACAATGGTGATTATATTCATCCAAAAAAAACTTAGAAAAAAAAAAAACATTTGTAAATGACAAGAAATCAAAGCACCTGAAAAAAGATATCGATAGCTCGATACAAAGAGTCGTGGCAGTCTCTAGCTAAGGGAGGCAAGGCGGAGGTCAACTCCGCAAATTTTGCGGGTTTCAATGCCGGATCGGGTGCCACCTCAGCCAAATATAAATCCATTAATGATCCAACCTTCTTCAATCTCGGTAAAACTTCACACATTATACTTTTTGAAAAATAACCCAAAAACCTCAGTACTGTATTCACGTCGTATAAGCTACCCGATCCGACCGGGGCCGGGATTAACAAATTATCCAGGGTTGCTTGGTCTAGTTTGTAACCTATCATGGCCTCCAATTTGTCTCTGTGAGATAAATTTATTTTCAGAGGAACAGAAATTCTCAAAATCCCAAATAAGCCCCGGCACGAAACTGACTCTCTGTTGAGAGAATCCAATAACCCGATTGTGGCCTCGGTTGCATATTTTTTCTCCTCAGTTGTAAAAGATGAGAGACCAGATTTTAGATAGTAAAATAGAAATCTAGCAATTGCACCATGATCAAGCTTTTGTGAAACCATGATCTTAACTACCTTCTCCAAAATTTCGGGTTTCAAAAACACGAGATCCTCGAACCACCAATTTCGCGAATTGGTACCAGTTTTTGTGCTAATTGTACTTTTTGTGTCGCATGAAAATCGACACATTGAACTATCAGGGGAAGCATCCATTGGACTGGTATCATTTGAAAAGGCCACTTTTTCTAAAAGAGCCCCTGTGACTTTTTCAAATAGGCCAAGTTTTTCAGAAAGAGGAAATAATTCCTGGCACTGCTTTAACCCGGCAACCAAATCAAACCAAGACCATGTTTGAATTGTATCAAAGTACTCAGTAAATTTAACCAAATTGGGTTCGTTTACTTCCATGAAAATTGCTGCACAGAGAAGAGGTAAGATATTGCAGGGGGTTATCTGCAAATTTCCAAAGCTGTAACAGTACTGGGCAAAAAGCTCAAAAGCCTCAGCCCCACCAGGGAATTCATGTAGAATTACTTTCAAGGGAAATGTAACTGGTTTTACGGCAGGTGATAATGTGTTGAACAAATTCTTGGTTCGATCAGAGAAAAAAGATAATATTTCCTGATAAAAAATGTAAAAAGGTAATTAGTGTGTGAATAAAAAAGAAATATATATCTAATTGTTTAACTATTGACAGATTTAGCCATGAGCTCTCATTTATTGAGAGAGAGAGAGAGAGAGAGAAAAAGAGACTCAGAGAGTAAGAGAGTAATAATGAAACCAACAAACCACAATAAATGATAGCAAAAAAGCCATGTTTAAACCACTGAATAAAAATAATTTATACAAGATATATAAATGAAAAACATATGGCACTAAATCCAATGTTTAATTCTCCATGAATAAAGGAGAGGAGAATGTTGAAACCTTAACTCCGCACCTAAAAGGTAAAAAAATGAGTTCACATTTAAACCATGTACATACAAATTTGCAGAGAAAATATATCTGAATTCAATTTGAAGTCGGTTCCTGAAGTTTGCTATTTTTTGCATGTTGAGTAAATTATAACTTGAATAAATTCAAAAGGTGCAATCAGTTGATGAAAGAACTTTTTTTTTTCTACATGTACTACAAATCCTACCTATGAACAAACTAAAGAGGCTCTGTTTCTGACATGCAAAACACTGACAAGTTAAGAAGAAACAAGCTTGAACTTGAGAACAAGTAGAAAGAAATAAGAAAGAAAGAACTGTTTAAGTTGTTTGGATCATGCCAAATAGGGATAGAAAGATAGATAGATAGATAGATAGTAGCGACAAAACCAGAGAATAGAAACAACAGAGTTGTCACGGGATGCAAAAGAACAAGTTAGATCAATTCACACAAGGAAACAAAACTGAAAACAATTTCAACGATCCCAACAAGATAAAAACAAAACCATTTTTTTATATTAATTCTTCTAATTTCAGAGAACAAACAAAAGAGGACAAATTTATACAAATTAGCACAAAATTGTACGTACCTTGCTGACGAAGAATGTCTCTTCTCCATTGACATCTACCTCAAGGTCGCACGCCATTTCTCACTTGTTGCCAAAAAAAGGTGTAATCTTTCTTCAATTTAAAACGAACCCAATTCTCTACGACGACAAAAGATGGGTTTGGTTTACTGACAGAGATCAGAAGGGAAGCAGTAACAGTGTAAACAGCTATACGATGTTCACAAGTTAGCACCTTTTCTCCAATTAGCAATCTCTAGATTCTAGACTCGAAAAGGCTTTAATCATGGCGATTTAGACAAGGCTGTGTTGCGAAAAAGGAGATGCCCACAAAGCACTACATACAACCCCACTAAAAAGAGTTCAGACGGAGAGAGATAGAGAGGAATAAAACACACGCGCTACCTTCCACGCAAAAGAAACCGATACTCTGTTTCGCAAAGGGGAATCCAAAACCTGATGAAGCTCAAATTTAGAGGAAATTAAGGCGCAAAGAGGATGGGGAATTGAGAAAAGGGGATAGAGACAAAGGTTATCAGAGCCTCTTTCTCCTTCTTCTCTGTACAGTCAAGAGAGAGAGAGAGAGTGAGAGACACAAAGGTGGCAGTGTGAGTGTGGCACCTTTGTGCGTTTTAGAGAGAGAGAGAGAGAGAGAGAGAGAGAGAGAGACGATATCATAATATCATATGGCATTGGCATGGAGGCATCTGACAAGGTCTCTACCTTTAGTTTGGATTTTTGCTCTCTCACTTCACATACAACCTCCCATAGGTGGATTCCTCTGTTATGTGGGGACCACAGTCATAACTCACCGGTGAAGTAAAAGGGCAAATTCAATGAAATGTATCAGCATTAAATTTCAAAATGGCCCCTGCCCCTGCTGATTATTTATCATGGTGCACCAAACGGTCATGAAGGAAGGTTTACTGTTGTTTATTATGTTTAGTTTGGTTTTCCCTTTGGTCCCTCTAAATTTGCTAATTTCGGGTTCACTTTTATCTCTGAATTGGAAGTATATATAATTGTGATATATGAGTAAGTTTTACACAGAGTTAAAATATAAAAATAATGATTATATAATAAAAAGACATCATCAAAATAATGTAATTAAATAATATAAAATAACAATAATCATTATTCAGTGTACTGTTAATTAATCCATTATTGGACTCATTTGCTATTATGAACTTTTTAATCTGTATTTTGCAAAATCTTTTAGTTGTATGAAGGCGCTATTTTACTATTATGTTAATCTAATTTAAATTTTTTTCATCGTGTGTATATTTAGTGGTTAAAATTTCATTTTGTTTTGTACAGACTTGAATTCAAATCTCACTAACCAGACATTATGCATTTTACATTCCAGTCCTTTCAATTAAATTTTAGAGTTTCATATAACCCTAAAATTTAAGCAATGAACATTAAGGTCCAAATTCTTTTATAAGAGGAAAAGAAAAACTACATTACTAGTCAATGTACATTAATCATATGTATCATATTTTTTTTGGTCTACTTAGAAGTTTATTGAAAAGTTATCATCTATCTTTCCAAATTCTTGTAAAAGCTGTCAAAATTGCTTCTTTTTTGAAAGAAAAATAGAAAGTATTGAATCAGAAATGGAGTTAAATGTAGAAATCCTTCCAAATTAATCATTCATTATTAGTCATTATTGCTTATTTTAGTGCTTGTTTCAGCCACCAAATTGACTAAGTCTGTTGGTTTTCCAAGTAATTAATTTTACCAAAATTCAAATCATTTTGCTTCTGTGAATGATGCTCATGGCATGTGAGATGCTCATTTTTTTTTTATTCCTTTTACTGTTTTTTGGTCGTTTATTCTTTACCTACCACTGTTCCTCCTAGCCTGATTTTTACCTTTAAAAAAGACTACTAACCACTACACATTGTGTCTGATCTCTGTGGCTTCTTTTTAATTCATTATACCTAGCATTGTGACAAATGAATTATTCGAGCTTAATTCGACGAGGTTAAAAATTCGTGATTCAGAAATAATTTGGATATAATTTGGAAATGATTCGGAATTATCCGGATCAGATATCTCAGTCCTACAAGGAAGCAAAAACAAGGAAAAAAAAAAGTTCTATGAAAAATTCGTAAAATTCGCGAATAATTCAGTCAAAGTTCGGTAAACCAAATAATTCAGCATTCGGTTCGACATCACCAAAAAAAGAATTATTCACGAATCTTGTGACTATGATACGTAGTAGCCAAATTCAAGAGGTTTCAGAGGTTTCATTGAATCGCCACATTGTATGATACAATTTTACTGTCACAGAGATCTGGTTATTATTTACTATACCTTTCCTGTTTTTGGCAGCATTTACACTGCCAATTTATTGGTACTGAGTCAACTGACAGCTTCTTCTCAAAAAAGAAAAAAAAAAAGATGGAGTCTACATCTACTGACAGGTTTGTGTAACTACCCCCGTACCGGAATGGTATAATACGCGTACGGTAAAAGAAACCGGAATGGTATAAAAGTACTGCAGATGGCGTTAACTAATTTTTTTATATATTGAATATTCAAAGCCAATTTCTTTCTAAAATAAATTTCTTTATGCAAACAACCAAATTTACAAAACCTAATCTTTCTTATTTTTTTTTTTTTGATGAAAAAAAAAAAAAAAAAGATTAGGTTTTGTAAATTTGGTTGTTTGCATAAAGAAATTTATTTTTAGTCCTACTTGTTCCACTAAGTATACAAACATTAGATTAGGTGGATATCTCCACTAGGTCAAGATAATTAAATTTCCAATATGTTGGCCCAATGAAAAATCGTAATGGGCCGAGGAGTTCCGTATATCAAATCATTTGCTCTTTAGCCCGTTTGTCCACGGGCCGCCTTGTTCAATTAGCAGGCCTAAATCAATGGCAATGAATATACTTTTTTAATAATTTTAACTATACAGAGAAATCTATTTTGAATCCCAAGTTACAAATGCATGATTTACTAAAAGGGATTTAAAAGAGATAAAACGGGCCGATAAAGCCCGGTTAATTTTCTTTTCTTTGCAAATTTTAAATTTCAACAATCCATTGGCCCAACCAATAATGCCAATAAGCCAGGACTATATAATGTCAAACAATTTTGTTCCTGTAATTATTTTTATCATCATAATCTTAGTTCTAAACAATTATTCTAAATAGAAAATTAATTAAACTATAAACAAACCTATTTGTTTTTTTTTTTATGATAGTAGATCTTAGGTTTGGTTTCCGCAGTGCACAATGTTTATTGTTCAAATCTCAAAAAAGTTCTTTTAATTTATTTTTTTCATATATGTTCCACTTTTTTTTTTTTTTCAAAAAATGATTAAAAATTGCAAGTGCTTATGACTTCCTTAAAGCTCTTATTAACATTTAAGATTTTTAAGAGGCAATTAAATGGCTTAATACACAAAAATTATTGGCAGCTATGATGATTGTATCAAGGCTATCCTATACAGCAACTTGCATTAAATATAAATAAATAGTAAAAGCATTTAAACCATTATAAGTACCAAAAATCTTAATAAGTGACATAAAAATTTACAAGAAAAATATATGTAAGTGAAGAGAGAATGAGCATTATATAGGCTTAGATATAATTATATTTTTTTTTTATCAGATAGAGACGGAATGTTGGATTTAAGTCTTTGAAAAACACTACAAGTAATGGGATTTAGATCAGCTGAAATTCCGAAACCAATGAACAGTAATCCTGAAATCTCCGCAATCTGAATCCAGCCATCGAATTTTTTCTGATAACGCATCTCGAAACAACTTGTTTTTATTTGCACACATCTCGGAACAGTTCGACGGCTGGATTCGGATTGCAGGAATTTCAGAATTACTATTACTGGTCTCGAATTTCAGGAGATGCGATTCCGAAGTAATGAGCCTTCTTTATCTAATAACTAATATATAATAAACAAATATGAATCAATTCCTTGTGGAATATATCCAGTAATTAAAAGAAATGGAGAAAAGATATGGGGGTAAATTTGATTGATTTGATTGATTTGATCACAACAGATCACTATCCCATCCAAGTTGGAACACCTTTTTTGAAAACTTTCTAGAATCAAAGTTGGAAAATTGAAGCTCTTTTTGGAAGTCTCATATGATTATATCACAAGATAACAACATATCTCTACCACAATCTAATAAATATATGCTCCCCACTGGAGACTACATACATCCTAGTCATATAAGACAAATTTTACAATTTTTATTAAATTTTCTTGGAAAAAAAAACTATTTCATAATTGTGATGAACCCAAAAATAAATTGCTAGCATAATAACATTGTTATCTAAACAAAGCGTTTATAAACTAAAATTAATGAAAAAAAAGTCTTAGAAAAAGGATGCAAGATTCAGAAGGGACACTCAATGGATGCTAACAATTGTCAGTATGTAATAAATTCTATAAATATATAACAATTATCAGCATCCTCCTCAAATTTGAAACCATCCCTATTTTTGGAGGAAGTTTTTTATTAATTACAAAAGTAGTTTAAGGCTTAAGGGGAGATATTTTTGGTAGTGTTGGAGAGAATTTTGTGTAGGAAAAAGTAGGAGATTTAGTCTCATATTAATTCATCCCGTGTGATTGACTGAAAACATGTACAAACAAAGAAAGGAGGGGCGGAATGTTATCCTCTGCGGAGCTTAAAAGCTCCGCAGACTGCGGTTTTTTTAATCTGATCCGTTAGTGGTCCATTAGTTTTAACTTTGCACGAATCTAAAAGCACAATAATACTGCCCCCTCCGTTAACCCGATCACAAAGCGGCTGAGAGTTAATCTGGTCCGTTCATTTGCTCCGCACCTGCGGAGTTTTAATGAACTCCGCAGATGATAACTTCCCAAGGAGGGGTGGGGTTCAGAGTGATATCAATGAAACAAAAAGGAGGCATAGCATTATCTGGTGGAGGCACATAGCATGGGTGTATTGTGATCATATCATACTAGGGCTGTAAACGAGCTGGCTCGGGCCGAGCTGGGCCTTGGCTCAGCTCGTTAATTCTGGTCCGAGCCTGAACTGAGCGAGCCGGACCTAGGGGTCCCGAGCCAAAAGTCTTGGCTCAGCTTGTGACAAGCCAGCCCGAGCTAGCTCGCGAGCTGACGAGCTGGCTCGTTGGGCTTTATTGGGTTGTTATTATACAAATTCAAAAATAAAAAATAAGAAAGCTCATTCAAAAAATTTAAGAAATCGTCTAGCAGGCACATCTTCAAGCAACTGAAGCCCATATTATTTCTTCCCAAACCGAAAATACATCAATTTTGCATAATTGCGCCTTTGAAAATGAGACTGGACTTAAAATTATACGGGGCTAAACCCTAAATCCACTGTAGCTTAACGAGCCGAGCTGGCCCGGTCTGAGCTGACCCCTGGCTCAGCTCGTTTATTTTGGCCTGAGCCTGAACCGAGCTGGCTCGTTAACAGCTCGGTCCACTACCGAGCGAGCTGTTAGCGAGCGAGCTAAGGACGAGTCACGAGCGAGCCACGAGCCGCGAGCTTTTTTGACAGCCCTATATCATACAGATCTAGTTGCAATATTTTGGAAAAGGGACCCTCTTGTGGAATTTCTTTTGGAATTATAGTGTTGTTGTTAAAAACATTTAGTTTAAGGATGGGTACACTTTTTAACAAGGCAGTTTTTGATTCATGCAGAGCAAGAATCATGAGTTTGAATCCAGTAATATAATTTTGAACCTCTTAATATGCATATTTAATTAGATATTACTCAATACACACATGGCTATATATAGTGCCATAATAAGTAATTTCTTTCAAAAAAAAAAAACTTGACTAAAAATAGTTGGGAGTTATTAAGGGATGAAGGATTGGGAGCTGCATATAATATTTCTAATATTTATTCCGTTACTTTTAATTACTCCCCTTAACTTTTTGAAAACCTTATTAATGCTAGAACTTATTTTTGCCCCTGAATTAATTATAATTTTAAATTAACCTTTGAAAATGTGGGTTTCCTTCAAATATTTTACATCATAAAAATTATGCATTATTTAAGTTTTTATTTCTGTTATATTTTTGTTGGAAATTATCTCTTATGTCCATATTTATAAATAATATTTAAATATTATATTAAATATATTTACAAATAAATACATATATGTAACCATATTATATGAAAATTATTTAGAAATAATTATTATTTTTTTGGAAAATTCCATATCGATGTATCCATTTCGTATCTGATACAATACCTGTACCCGTATTCGTGCACAGGGAATGGCCTAATACGGTACATTTGCTTGCTGCCTATGTTATTGTCGAATTATTTCAGTAAAAGTTACCATAAATGTGTTAGAGAAATAATTTACATGGAATTTGATTTTATTTACCTAATAATTTAACGCTTATAAATTTTAATTGAAGATCAGTTTGACATAAAAGAATATATATACTTTTACTGACAAGTTGAATTATTAAAATTAAAACCATATAATTACATTTAGATATGCTCATGGAAATTAACATTAGGTACTTTTTTGAGTTCATAAATGAAAATCTTAAATTTAAAAAAAAAATTGTTTTATATTATAATGGTGTGGTGGGCCTTTATATAATAATTAGAAAAAAAAATGAAGCTATCAGGTGCTTAACGTAAATGAACTAACCTCCACTAATATTTAACATCCAACTTGATTTGATTTGATTGTGTTTATATATAATTCCCAGATCATGCAAAGTTAATAAAATCTATTGATCTGGTGCTGTTGTCTGCCACTTGTGATTTCTGTGGTGCTGTATTATCTCTCTCTAACAACCATTTAATTTGCTACCTCCACATTTATATGCTTTTCATAATTAAGATCCTCCTTTGTTTTTACTTTTTTTACCTCACATGTTTTTTAGAAACCCATACTTGTATAAACGTTTAGTGTCTCAAAAATTGAGTAAAAGTTTTTTTATCATCGGTAGACACACAACGACCTGTATTCGGCTGATGATTAGGAAGGATAGGAAACCTGAATCACATTAAAATAACTGGATCAAACTGAACTAATGAAATTGTTAAAACTTAGTACCTAAAAAAAACGTAGTTTAGTGTTCGCATGCGGCTAGTGAATTTAATTACTTGAAATTATGTCAGCGGAATTTTGCGTATTTCAGTATAATTATTATAATTTTGCGTATTTCAGTATAATTAGCAAAATTAGCGTAATTTAGCGTAATTTAACATAATTTCAAGTAATTTAGCATATTTTAGTATACATATACTAATTATATATCAAAAGAAGTAATCTAACCAATAATTTAAACTAAAAATTCGAACTTTTAGTATTAGATTTCAGCATCTTGCTCTTCATAGTGTCTCTAAAAAGAAAATTAAGAACACCGGCCATTTAATGACCGAGATAAATAAATAGAGTACCGGCCAGAAAATGACAATTTTGTCGAAGGCAATTTTGTACAAATGCTACAAACGATATTTTTTTTCTTAAAAAGAGAATCTTGACGAAGGCAATTTTGTCTGATCTACGCTGCACATTTGTGAGTTGTGACAAGTGATTTAATTTCTATTTGAAGTCACATCGTTTAAGCATGATAGGTTCTAGTCTTCTAGAAGCAACTAATTAAGCTATCCCAAGGCCAAACCTACTTTATGTTCTTACCTACTTTAATTATATCTCCTTAGATATATCATTAAAATTTTGCAGCAAAATTGACATATTCATATCTATTGATTATCTATTGTAGTTATTTTTTAGCTAGTTTTCATTGTTAATTTATTTTTGCTATGAAAATTGGTATTGTGTTTTGAGGGTTCTACTTCACTAGTTTTTATGTTTGATTTGCATACTTGACTATTAATCAATTATAAAAGAGGAGGGTTCAAATGTCTTTATTTTTTGTGCCTCCATCATACCTCAATTTTCAAGAACTTTAATAGCTCAAAATTTTAAACTTAAAAGTCAAAATAAAACCGTTGGATATGATATACATCATTTTATCTATGCACGTGTAAAAAATTGTGACATTTCAACTTTGTTTTGGTTGTCATCAAGAGCTTGTAAAACCGTACTAATGTGGATAATTTCTAGACGTTGATTTTTCAAATGATTGATTCACATAAAAACAAAATCAAAATATAATATATTTTTCATGAGCACATAAAGAAAATAGCATAGATCACATCTAACGGTTTTATTTTGACGTTTATGATTTAAATTTTGATTTATTAACGTTTTAAAAATGGAGGTACGATAGAGGCACAAAAATGAAGACATTTGAACCCTCCTCATTATAAAATGGCACCAATTTAAAAATTTTGTAATTTTGTATTGCATTATTATTTCCTTTGAATAATTGTAACAAAACTTATAAAGGGGTCATTTTCTCTTTTCCATCAGAAATGTATATATAATCATCAAATATCTATCCTTTCAATCAAGGCGTTTCTTAAAGTAATGGTGGGTATAATATAATCATTGAAAAGTGATAAAAAAAAACAATTTCTTTTGCAAGTTTGCACGTGAGCCCTTGCAATTTTGCTCACTTGCACATGATGACCCATAACTTCTGGCACTCAATAATATTTAGATATAAATGCTTTGATTTTTAAGATATCTTCTTACATATATATAAATAGAGAAATTATTCTTATACCTCATATTCTATTCTTATTTGTAATTCAGAAGTATAATTATTTAACATGCAAATTGTTCATATATTAATTTGAAAAATTAAATTAAACACTGATAGGTGTATTTTATATACACCGTCGATCTAGTTTTTATCATAAAATAACACCAAATATCTTGTATTTTGGATATAAAGCGAATATAATACACCAAGAATCAAGTTACTGCGTTCACTCGATGTTTCAATGCAGGAAACAGTGCAAAATGAAGAAAAACTGCCCAGTGCGGACACATTCTCCACCAGTGCGGACGCACTAGGTACTTAGCCGATTTTCCAGCAGCGCAGACCTCACAGACGAAAAGTCCGAGCGTAATGCGTCCGCACTCAGCTCCAGTGCGAGTGGGGTCATCTGCACTCGCTACTTAGCCGATTTTTGAAATCTTCGGATTCTTTGGAAAACAGAAAACAACATGCCAATGCGAACGCACTAAGATCCAGTGCGGACGCACTCAGGAAATTTTGCAGAAAATCCAGAAAAGGAAACTTGGAACCAAAGGGGATTTGGAGTCGGTGCGACCAAGACCACCCGCACTCAACTCCAGTGCGGACGCACTGGACTCGCAGACAGCCAGAAATTCGCATTTTCAGGAGGTTTTCTATTTTTGGCCAACAAGGAACACGTTTTAGAATGCCAAAAATAGCCATAGCAGTCTGAGGAGTGCACCCACTAACCCCACTACTATCCTCTAAATTGGGCAAGGCCTTTGGCTATAAAAGGAGAAGAATTTCATCTCTCTCATCATCCATTATTATATCCATCTTTCCACAAATTTAGAGAGGGAGATCCTGCAGAAATTCTCGAAGTTCCAAGGAAAGAGAAGAAGAAGATTCAAGCAAGGAGTCGGCAAGATCGAGGTTTTAGATCTAAGAAAGGGTGTAATCATTTCTTTATCTCATTTCTTATTGTTTTTGCCAATCTTTGTTATGGATCTCTCCAAGAGAGAGTAGTTTTCTTTCTAGGGGTTTAGGTCAATGCATGAACTTGTTTAATTCTAGATTATTCGGATATTTGTTTTTATTATGATTGTGTTATCGGATTTGATTGTTAATTTCTGTGATTTATTCTTTATGAATTTCATTAGTACTCGTTCCTTTGAGTTCACCTGGTTAGGGTTTATTGAATTGAAGTAGTTTTGAAATCGCGTTGATCGTGTTTTTCCGCTTTAAGTTTATTAAATTCCGGCATTGGTCATGTCACGTTAAGAAAATTTTATAATAAAATTTCAATCAATTATTTATTTAGAACGTTTAAAACGGAATCGAAATTTGATCAACGAGCGTGGAATGAGAATTTAACACATGTTAACTAGGTTTATATTGAATTTTAGAATTTTCGGACCATTGACTCATCCTAGCACGGATCGCGAAGCAACCCCTTTGATAAACCCTGCCCCTTCCTTCTTCTCCCGTGAGTGTGGTCGGCCAAAGAGAAAGGAAGAGAAAGAACGAGAGAAAGAGAGAGAGAGAGGAAAAGAGAGGAAGAGCTCCGAAATCCTGTCGGATTGCGCCACCGTCCGGGAAATCGAAGTTGAAACCGAGAAGGTAGCTGTAAATCTCTCCTAGTCATCCCGTTGGTAATTTCTCTTTCACCCTCTTCGCTTAGAAATCCGAGATTTCTCGAATTCGCGGGTTGTTCGTTTTAAAACCGAGATGAGTGTTAGAATTGGTTGAACTCTAACTCCTTTGAGCTTCTTATCTCTCGTTTGCCTATTTTCGACTTGATTTCATCTCCCATTTTGGATTTCCCCTTTCTAGGGTTTCGATGCCGAATCCCGAATTGAAACGCGGCAGTGATTTGTTAAGTTAGTCCGACCAACTAAACTTGTTATCGGTAGGGTTATCTCTTGATAGAGAAAGGTTAGAACATGAAATGGTTAAATCGAGGTTTCGACCAAATTAGGGTTACCCCAACCGACCAACCGAATTGATGCGTAAACCAGGATAGCGAACCAGTACAGGATTATGACCTAATTGGGATGATATACATGGAATGTAGGTGTAGGCTCGGTTGAGCAAAGGTTTGCGGGGCATTCCGAGACGCTTGATCCGTAGTCACGTGGTACGCCTAACGTCATCAGGTGCGGGATTCTTGGACTTGTTTGATAATTTATATTCATGAATTAAACTGCTTCTAATTGTCATGTTGAACTGCTTGATTGATTGCATAATCGTATCGTTTGAACCATATGCATAATTGTATTAACTTAGAATTGATCTGGACTGAGAAGAATTAACCACTGCTGGGCAGTGATTGATTCAGGTCAGTCGATGCTGGGCAATGACTGATCGTGACGGAGACTTTGGGTGACTGTGAGAAAACGATGAAACGGTGTCATATCCAGGCTGGGCCAGGAATGACAGTTTGGTTTGACGTATTGCGAATGGACGATTCTGAGCTTATTGCATACGAATTCTTTTTATCTGATTATGAACCAGACCTTAGTTAATGGTTAAGCCAAGCACTGCGGATGGGTGTCAGATAAAGGGTCCAGCTGGTGGCCCATCTGTAGGTGTCAGTGACACTGCAGATGTGGGTTGGATAAAGGGTCCAGCTCGGTGGAACATCCGTAGGTGCTACCAGCTGTAATAAAATGAGTTAAGCCAAAGTTATGCGTGTTTGAGATTCATCTTGGAAATTCCGTAACTTGTGTTTCATTTGGTAAAATTGTTGTCGAGCATACGCACTTGTTTTATTTATGAATACGCATATGTCTGAACTGCTTTTGTAGGGTTTCATTTTTGAATATAGATTTTGATTGCAAGTCCAATAATCTAAACTGTGGCAAATTTCGCACTGAGAATTCGTTCTCACCCCCACCTTTGGGTTATTTTACAGGAATTGAGGCGTCGGGTTCTGATAGAGAGGCACGCGAGTTGTAGACCCTTGACAGTTGCTTTTGTATGGCCTAATCTACCTTTTTGTTGTATAGTTTAGGGTTAGGCCTGATGGTTGGTATCGGTATGAGATACCTTTATTGTATTATACTCTGACTATACCGTTTACCTTTCTTTATGGGTTTATATATATATATATATATATATATATATATTTGTCTTACACTTAGGGATGTGCTTGATAGTGGATAATTATGCGTATTTGGATTAAATGGGTAATCGCCTTGTAAACATACACGGTTTGTATGTTTACGGCAGGGAACTGTTGCGCACTATGGCTGCGGGGTGTGACAGGTCAAGTAGGAGACTACTAATTGAAACCATAAAGACACACCTTAGGATTGGGTTAGAAGCGACCGTACTTTGATATCCAATCCGGAACTATAGAAATTAAGGTTAGGATTTTGGTGAAGGACCGAAAGGCGAAGGCAAATCCTAATTAGGACACCTTAGAACAAATATCGATATATGCTTTGAAGCATGAGATTAAATATCCCTCTAGGTTAGTGACAGCCCTAGAATTCGAGGCACATTAATCCATAAAGCGCAAAGTATTTGTATTAATATTTGTTCCAAAGGCTAACATAGGTTAGAAACCTCATCAAATCAAACATGAATTTAAACAAACCGAATAAATAGAATTAGCAAGGAATTGTAGACCGAATACCCCTAGATCTCCTTAAACTTGAAAACAAACCAATCTTTCTTTCCTTTATTTTATTTACATTTATTGTTTGAAACTCCTCTCTTTCGGGTATTGAACCCAACCTTAGGATTTTAGAACAAACCCCCCCCACTTTACTTTTATTGTTTTGTTTTAGAAGTAGTTTTCTTATTTAAAAATTGGTATTTCCCTATCTCCTGCGGATCGACACCTAAATACTACAATCGATAGGTTGTGCGCTTGCAACTAACCTATTCATTGAGTACGAGGGTTTTATAAATATTAAAGGCAAAAGAATACTACAATCGATAGGTTGTGCGCCAAGTGGGCAGTTTTTCTTCATTTTGCACTGTTTCCTGCATTGAAACATCGAGCGAACGCAGTAACTTGATTCTTGGTGTATTATATTCGCTTTATATCCAAAATACAAGATATTTGGTGTTATTTTATGACAAAAACTAGATCGACGGTGTATATAAAATACACCTATCAAATACCCCCAAGCTTGAACTTTGCTTGTCCCTAAGCAACATTTAAACTTTGAAATATAATTCGATCTATAATTCAACCCTATATCAAGTATATATTTCTCAAAAATTTGAAAAACTTGTATGATCTTGCCAAAATTTAAAAACCTTCATGCATATTCCCCAAATCCCAAGTTCAACCCTCGAATAATTATGAATCAACCCACAATTCGATTACTCTAACTTTAATTTCCTTAAAGGCTTTGAATTTGTGAACTTCGTATACCCAAATTTAAAAGATATGTCATTTAAAATGTTAGAATTTTCAAAATACCCCCAAGCTTGAATCAAACTTGGGTAAGAATAACTACGGACTTTGTGTGTTGATACATGCATATTCCTTATGTTTTGTTGCTTTTGATTTTCTCACTTTGAACATTTTTTTCACGATTTTAGCACTATTTTCCCCATCCTCATTTAAGCACCGGTTAGTTACTGTTGAATATTGTATTGTAATATAAGGGTATTTAGGTAAAAGTGTGAATATAATAGTTATAGGGACTAAAGTGTAAGATTGAGTTGTATATGTAGACAGACAATCAATGAATGAAAGTTAATCCCGAAATACCGTAAACTTTATGGTATCAGAGCTTAGGGTTTCTCTCCGCCGCTGTGTGTGTCGCGTGAGCGTCCGCCGCTATTCCGCCTAGAGCAAGGTCGCCGCTCAGAGCAAATCTGCCAGCGCGTAGTCGCAGCGAGGAGTCCAGCGCGAGTCGACCATTCCGATCGTTGCCGCTTTCACCAGTGCGTAGTCAGCACGGAGGCCAGCGCGAGTTGTCCGATCGGTCCGATCGCCGCCGCTTTCTCCTTTGCCGCGTGTTTAGTTGTCTCTCGTCTGTGAGGCACTCATCTCCGAGGGTCAGTATTGACTCAACTCCGAGGGTTAGTATTTTCTCCAGATCGTAGTTTCCTTGAACAATAGAGACCTTAAACCAAGTGCTGGCTTGAATTTGGAGGCTGCTACGTATCTCTATCTATTGTCGCTACTGTTGAACTTTCTAAAAAAAAAAAAAAAAAGAAAAAAAAGGGGAAAATGGCAGAAGACAGAAACTTCTCTAAATCATCTCAGGTCATCTCAGTGAGATTGAATGGGGCTGAGAACTATCTGTTGTGGTCAAGACAAATGCTTATGCACTTGAAAGGTCATAGACTAACCGGGTATGTTACCGGTACGACAAAGAGACCAGAACTTTCAGAATCTGAGAAGAAAGAGGGCAAGATAGAGGAGAAAGCTGAGTTTCAGAAGTGGGAGGCTGACGATGGGCAAGTTATGTCATGGTTGGTCAATTCGATGGAGGTTAGACTGCAAAGTCAGTTTATGATGTTGAACACTGCTCGACAAGTGTGGGATCGGGCAGCCGAGATGTACTCTCAAAAGGGTAACCATGGGCAGATCTATCACCTCCAGTCTAAGTCAGACAGTCTAGTACATGGAGAAATGAGTGTGACTGAGTATTTCTCAGAGTTGAACAATATGTGGGAGCAAATGGATTTCTTTGATCCTTTAGCTATGACATGCTCGGTAGATGCACTAGCCTTCACAAACTGGTTGGAGAAAAGAAGGACCTTTTGCTTCCTTGCTGGCCTCAACGTTGAGTTCGAGCAGATTCGACAAAGTCTCTGGCAGAGGAATCCGCTACCGGCTCTTCGTGATGCCTTTGCAGTAGCGGTTCAAGAGGAAAGCAGGAGAAAGGCAATGATATCCTTGCCAGTACAGGAGGGCTCAGCTATGTTCATCCAGCCACACTCAGTGTCCTCCCAGGGTGACAAAGTATGTGATCACTGCCATAGAAAAAATCACACTTGGGAGAATTGCTGGGACTTACATGGAAGACCAGCTAGAGGTCGAGGTCGTGATGGTGGACGTGGCAGAGGACAAGGTAGAGATCGTGGACCAGGACGTGGTGGAGGATACCAAAAGGCACATGTGGCTGACAACACTAGTACACCAAGTTCAGGCACTGATGATAGGTTGACTCAACTGGTGACTCAGCTTGCAGCTCGTCTCTTGTCCACTACCTCAGCTAGCAGTGCCTCATCTATTGCTGCTCCATCTGGGGCTGGCGGTTACATTCCTTCCTCTCTTCTTACCACTGTAGTTAGACCTGTTGGCACTATTATAAAAGCCCTAATAGCTGAGTCTAGCCCTGATCAGTCCTGGATTGTAGACTCTGGGGCATCTAAACATATGACCCCTGACCCTACATTG
Organism: Carex myosuroides; assembly: GCA_028015225.1. Taxonomy (NCBI): domain Eukaryota; kingdom Viridiplantae; phylum Streptophyta; class Magnoliopsida; order Poales; family Cyperaceae; genus Carex; species Carex myosuroides. The sequence continues at coordinate 13,313,533 of CM051491.1, read as the reverse complement.
TTCAAAACCTATAAGCCGATGTCTGGGAGAGAAAAAGTACAAACAGCCGATGGCTCGCTTTGTTCAATAGCAGGAGTTGGGGATGTAACATGTACTCCAGACCTCCAGCTATCATCAGTCTTTCATGTTCCTAAATTCACCAATAACCTCCTATCAGTTAGTCAATTGGTAGACGATCTTAACTGTGTTGTTTCTCTGTCTCCTACCCATGTTGTGTTGCAGGAGCTGAAGACAGGAAGAGTGATTGGTATTGGCAAGAGGAGTGAAGGCTTGTACCGACTTAAGCAAGGAGGGGAGGTTTTGGACCCGAGAGCCTGTTTGGCAGAGACTCCAGAGTTGGAGATGTTTTTGTTACATAGCCGTTTAGGGCATATATCTTTTACTGTGCTTGGAAGGTTGTATCCCAAGTTGTATTCTAAGTGTAGCAAGACTAAACTAGTATGTGATGCTTGTGAGTTTGCTAAGCACACCAGAACAATGTATCCCTCTTTTGGTAATAGAAGTGTTTCTTGCTTTGATATTGTTCATTCTGATGTTTGGGGGCCCTCGAGAGTTACTGCTCTATCTGGTTCAAGGTGGTTTGTCACCTTTATTGATTGTTATAGCCGGATGACTTGGCTGTACCTGTTGAAGAGTAAAGAGGGAGTTTTGGAGTGCTTCAAGACTTTTCACAAGATGGTGGAAACCCAATTTGAGAAGAAAGTGAAGGTGTTACGCTCAGATAATGGCACAGAATACACCAACAGGGCAATGCAAGACTTCTTACGAGGTAATGGTATTGTACATCAAACTACATGTGTGAATACCCCTGAACAAAATGGTGTTGCAGAAAGGAAGAACATGCACATCCTGGAAGTGACGAGGTGCCTCCTCTTTGCCATGAACGTTCTGAGGTACCTTTGGGGAGAAGCAGCGCAGACTGCTACGTATTTGATCAACAGAATGCCTTTGAGAGCGGTGGACTTCAGTACACCACTCGAAATGCTCACAGGGACCACCTCATTCAAGGTACCTCCCAAAAAGTTTGGTTGTGTGTGTTTTGCTCATAACACAAGTCCAGGTATTAGCAAACTTGATGCGAAGGCCCACAAATGTGTGTTTGTTGGGTACTCCAGTGGGAAAAAGGGGTATATATGTTATGACCCTGTGAAAAAAAGGATGCTGGAAAGCTTGGATGTGACATTCCGAGAAACAGAACCCTATTTTACTCTTTCCGATACACAGTCCAATGCATCTCCAGTTACATTTCATGATCTTCTTGAGGTGGTTGTCACCTATCCCTCGGACCGAGTTGGTCGAGAGGGGGAGAGTAAGGAATCTGACAACAGTATGCCCGTAAGTCCAACTACAGAGATAGATCTGGACTCAAGCATTGACCAAAGCCTACCACCTCCTAATAGGCAGATCAACAAGGTTTACACTCGAAAACCTCGCCATGAGAATGTTGAGCAACCTCCGGTCCAAGATCAGTACCAATTACTTGCTCCTGTCGACGGCTCGCTCACACCACAGCCTTCAGGTAACTCAGAGTTACCCTCAGGTACTCCTCTTTTCTCTGATCTCGACCTTCCTATTGCCTTGCGCAAAGGAGTCCGGTCAACTGTCTTGAAGCAAGGGGAAGATGTCTCAACCTCGCATCCTATCTCTCACTATGTCTCATTTGAGACACTTTCCCCTACTTACAAAGCTTTTGTAACCTCCTTACACTCTAACTCTGTTCCATGTGATTGGAGGAAAGCAATGCAGGATCCAAAGTGGAAGAAGGCAATGTTCGAGGAGATGAGAGCATTAGTCAAGAATGACACTTGGGATATGGTTCCTAGACCATCCAACAAAAGCACTGTAGGATGCAAGTGGGTATACTCGACAAAATATACTCCAGAGGGAAAGGTGGACAGATTCAAAGCCAGATTGGTGGCCAAGGGCTACACACAAACGTATGGTGTGGACTATGAGGAGACCTTTGCTCCAGTGGTGAAAATGAATACTGTCAGAACTCTCATCTCGTGTGCGGCAAACTTTGGGTGGGATTTGTGCCAGCTAGATGTTAAAAATGCCTTTCTTCATGGGGACCTAAAAGAAGAGGTATATATGGAGATCCCACCTGGGTTTGAAAATGAACAACTGAAGGGTAAAGTGTGTCACCTGAAGCGCTCCCTGTACGGGTTAAAGCAGTCACCACGAGCCTGGTTTGACAGGTTTTCTATGGCAATGAAAAAACTAGGCTATCAGCAAAGTAGTGCCGATCACACTATGTTCATCCAAAGGAAAGGAGAGAAAATCTGCATTCTGGTGGTGTATGTGGATGATATAGTGTTAACAGGTAATGATCCTGTTGAGATGAAGAGGCTTAAGGCCAGCTTAGCCACAGAGTTTGAAATGAAAGACCTGGGTGAATTGCGCTACTTTCTAGGCATTGAGGTTGCTCGCTCAGAAAAAGGGGTAGTTCTTTCACAACAAAAGTATGTCCTAGATCTACTGAGAGACACGGGAATGCTTGGGTGTCGACCTGTCAATACACCCATAGACCCTAATAATAAGCTGAAGGGAGGAATAGGTGATCAAGTAGATAGAGGACAGTATCAGCGCCTAGTAGGCAGACTGATCTACTTAGCACATACTCGACCTGACATTGCATACGCTGTGAGCGTAGTGAGCAGGTATATGCACGACCCTAGAATTCCACATGAAGAGGCCGTGTATCAGATTCTGAGGTATCTCAAGAGTTGTCCAGGAAAAGGTGTACTCCTGAGTAAAAATGGGCACACTAGGATTGAAGTCTATACAGATGCCGATTGGGCAGGGTGTCTAGATGATAGAAAGTCAACTTCAGGCTACTGTTCGTTTGTTGGGGGTAATCTGGTTTCCTGGCGAAGCAAGAAGCAGAATGTAGTAGCAAGGTCTAGTGCAGAGGCTGAGTATAGAGCCATGGCCCAAGGTGTGAGTGAAGGGTTGTGGTTACGAAGATTGCTATCGGAATTGGGGTTGCTGGAGAACAAACCCATAATGTTGTACTGTGACAACAAGGCGGCTATAAACATAGCAAACAACCCAGTACAACATGATAGAACCAAACATGTGGAGATTGATCGACACTTTATCAAGGATAAACTTGACGAGAGCATTATATGTATGCCTTTCGTTCGTACCAAGGAGCAAATTGCTGATGTCTTCACAAAAGGGTTGAGTGTCACAGACTTCTCCAATGTAATAGGCAAGATGAACATGATCAATATCTATGCATCATCTTGAGGGGGAGTGTTGAATATTGTATTGTAATATAAGGGTATTTAGGTAAAAGTGTGAATATAATAGTTATAGGGACTAAAGTGTAAGATTGAGTTGTATATGTAGACAGACAATCAATGAATGAAAGTTAATCCCGAAATACCGTAAACTTTAGTTACAATACCCAACCGTTCTAATTCAAGGGTGCTTTGCATGCTCTTAGTCTAACCCTTCCACTAACACGAATGTCAATTTTATCGGGAGACTAGCGGAGCAAGAGTGCTAAGGACTCATAACCATGAGTACGTCATGAAGCCGTATCATAGGTCATTGGAATCTCATTTTTATTTTCTAAGAAATTTTCAATTTTACCTAATTTCTCAACATATATGCACATATCACGAATACACACGGATATCTCAATTTTTCCCAATTTAAAATTTCCAAATCTAAATGGCTTCTCTAATAAATTTGAATTTCTAATTTCTCATTTTCAAATACCTTTATTTCCACAAAGTTTTTCGCCGAACTATGTCGTCATTTCAAATTTATTTTAAGGGTTTTACCAAAAATTTGAAAAATTGTGCAAGAATACTTTTAAGTTTTGTCAATCACTCAAATTTATCAAAATTTTTATTTTTGCCAATTTTTAACACAAAATTTTTAAACATGATTTTGTACTTTATGCATTTTTAGACAATTAAGTCCAATTATGCAAGACTCTATTTTTCACAACCTCGTAAAACGTCTTGACAAATTCGTAATCGCAAGCAATTAAGTTCAAAATCACAAATCCTATTCATGGTCAAGTAAAAAACAAGGTTATAAATCCTAAAAAGTTTTCGACAAACTGAAAAATAAATATGCATGCAGATACAATTTCTTCCCAAACACTTTTTCAAATAAGTAAAAATATAATTTTTAAAAGTGTTTATTTATAGTAACATATAAACAATTATAAACATATTGCGAAAAAAATATAAACATTTTCTCTAAAAAAATTGTAGGAACTTTAGAAAAATTAAACTAATTAACAACGGTAGAATAGCCGACATTTTTATTAATATCCAAAGTTAATTACAAATTAATTAATATACCCATGATTTCCAAGTTTTTCCAAAAATGTCCAAACCAGCCATAAAATGGCCGGTTTCCTTTTTTTTTTTTTTTAGAGAGACACTATGAAGAGCAAGATAATGAAATCTAACACTGAAAATTCGAATTTTTTTTTTAATTATTTGTTAGATTACTTCTTCTTTTGATTTATAATTAGCATATTTATACTAAAATACACTAGATTACTTGAAATTATGTTGAATTACACTATATTACAATAAATTATGTTGAATTATAGTAACATATAAACAATTATAAACATATTGCGAAAAAAATATAAACATTTTCTCTAAAAAAATTGTAGGAACTTAAGAAAAATTAAACTAATTAACAACGGTAGAATAGCCTATGGCTATGATTTCACTAGTTGACAGCAACTAATTATATTGGGAATTTGAAAACTGGTCCAGCTGAGAATAGCTAGGTAGCTTACCAGCAACAATTAGCAACAAGCAATTTGCCTTACTTCATTATTTCTTAGCTGTTTTGTGTTTCTGTTCAACTTTGATTTATTTTCTTTTAAGTTCTTTATTTCCATTTTCTTTAATTTTAGTTCAAAATAAACTGGTTACCGAATTGTTATAGAATTTATCACCAACTTAAAAGATCTCTTAAACCTTTGAAATAATAATAATAATAAAAAGACATAATAAAGTCTATGATTCTACATGTAAGTCTTTGAAATAATATTTTATCCTAGGGTCAATTTGCAGCTGACCAACTTAAAAAGATCATTGCTCTTATCTTAATTAAATTACTGTGAAGAGTACTGTGATAACCTGAGAGAGATTTTGATACTATTTTGGATAATATATAGCATGCCTACCTCCAACTAGCATCTTAAGATTATAATTAACAAATAAATATGCATGGAACTAGGTACAACCAAGATTAATTTCACATATCATCTAGACAGAGAGAAGAGCGCATATTTAGCTGGTGATATATATATATATATATATATATTTTATATCAAATATTAATTTTGAATAAATTATTTTTTAGTTTGTAAACCATAATTATTAAAAAAAAAATATCCCAATTCCAATATATAAAACATATCATTATACCAATTTTAACATAGAAATTACAACAATAATGATATTTAAATTACTGAGTGCATGTTTTAATTTACTGTTATATAGTCTGTGAGAATTTAATTTTATGGAATGACAAAATAATAGTATTGATAATAATTTATATAGTTTTATACTGATTTTGCATAATTGCCTTATTATATATGTTTATCCAAATAAAAAACAGAGGTTGCCGAGAGGCTAGGTAACAACCATTGACTATATGACAAAACCATAGTTTTAAGGAAGGATAAAAAATAATTTAATACTACCATCTCTTAATATATAGTAGTAGATCCATTCAAGTGCATTAAAATATTTAGGAGATGGATCATGTGAACATATTATTATTTGCACAATTTTTATTTTAGTACTGTTGCATATGCATCATTTTTTATTATATTCACATGACATAACACATTATAAGAATTTTAAATAAAAGAATTTTTTGCAATTGGTATATAATTTTACAAAATTGCATTAAAAATGAGGAGAGTTTAAATTACTCATATTTTTCTTTCATGCTTCATCGTGTCTCATATTCTTTATCTTTGTTTTTAAAGTCCAAACAGTTAATCCGAACTGATTCAAATAATCTTCAAATTAAATTGTTCTTGGAGCCAATTTTATATTATTATTGAAAAAAATTTACTATATTTTTAGATAGGTACAAAATCATTGTTTTCGGATGGTCCAAAAACAGTGATTTGTACCCATCTAAAAAATAGTAAAATATTTAAAAAATTATAAAATTTGGTCTCAAATTATATTTTAATATTGAGATCATGATAAGTTAAGATTGACTGTTTAGACTTTGAAAGCATAGATAAAAAAATAAGATACAGTGAAACATGAAAGACATGCTACATTGAACTCTCCTCTTTAAAATTTTTGAAAATTTAAGTTCTATACAATATGTTATAATAATTCAAAATTTGAACAATTAATTGAATCTCCTATTGAAAACAAAGGATACATGTAGGTCAAAAGTACACTTTGAATGTTTCTAATTTTCTGATGATAGTAATCTAAAATTAAGGTGCTACAATATTATTACAAAGAAAAGAATTAATTCCAAAATAAATTTAAGGTAAATAGTCGCTTTCACTAGACCTACACTACATCTATAAAACCTTGAAGCAACATGTAATACATTTCGTTTATATATTTCATTTTCATCTTAATTAAAATCATTTTACTTTCGCTATCCAAAAATCGTGGGAGCGTGTAACGCTAGTATTGGCCTATTGGCTCATAGGTAATATCTTTGTACGATGCTTGATATTTATATGCTAGGAGGGTTCAAATGCACTCTGATTTTGTATTTCAATATGCTCTATATCTTTTATCTCTGTTATTTTCAAAGTCTAAACAGTTGATCTGAACCGGTCAACATGATCTTCATAATAAAATATGCTTGGAAATCAAATTTTATGTTTTTTAGAATTTTTTTACTATTTTTTTAGATAGGTACAAAATCACTGCTTTAAAGAGATTCGGGATCATTCGAAAAGTGATATTGTACCTATTAAAAAAATAGTAAAAAAATTCTAAAAGATATACAATTTGGTCTCCAAGAATATTTTATTATGAAGATCATGTTGAGCGGTTCGGATCGACTGTTTGGACTTTAAAAACAGAGATAAAAGATGTGGAGCACATTGGAGCACAAAATCACGGTGCATTTGAACCCTCCTCTTTATATATATAATGGTGTATGGTACTTTGTAATGCACTTACTCGATCAATATGTTCGTTATTAAAGTTTAAATAGTTGATTTGAACCGTTTAATATGATAGTTAGATATTAAATTTTATATTTTTTAGATATAAAAAATTATCAAATATAATTAATTTTTTTATATTATTATTATTATTATATATATATATATATATATTAATTATCCACGACACTTGATATTATTATATTTCGTAATGATCGTTAATAATAAGACTCAAATTTCCTATTAGAAGGACTGCCTTATGTGAGCTGTCAAGAATGGGTCAATTGGTTACTTATTATTTTATTTTATTTCGCTTTTTTAAGATTAGACGTGGCACTGTGTGTGTATATATATTTCATAATTATCCAATTAAAAAAGGTTTCATGACTCATCATCGATCAAGTCTTAAACTAAGTAGTGTTTAAAAATGGTGGGGGTTCAAGCTGATTTTTGTGAGATTTATTGCTTCAAACTTTCTATAATATTACTCTCCTAAAAGCTAGTTTATGTTATCATGGTTTTGGTTGCTAACATTTGGTGCTATTAGAAAATATGTTAATTTGTAGGTTTTCTTAATATTAAAATATTTTGTGGATTTAACTATAATATTATAATATTTAAATATTTTGGAATTGAATGTAATCAAAGATATCTACTATTGGTATCCTTTTCTTCTCCATCTTTTTTATTTAGATTGTGATTCTGTTACCTTGTCTGAAAAAAAAAAGCACTATTTGTCATATTTTAACAAAATAATACTTTTAAATTTGTATCAGTAACTTTTTTTTATAGAGGTAATTAAAATTCAATATGTTTCAAATAATACTATAACTTCCATTTTTTTAGTAGAAGTTAATTACTACAACTCCCATACTTTAAATAATACTAGATTTACAACAAAATTATGACAATTAAATTAGTGCTTCAGTAATTTATGTTGTTCACTCCAATTTTAAATTTTTTTATTTCTGTCCTGCAGTTCTCATCAAAGTAACAATATACGCGATTAATTCGCGAATAATTCGTGTTTTATTCGTTTTTTTTACGTTTCCGAACCGAACTCCGAATAAGGATGAGTTCTGGGAAAAATTCGGGAGATGTTTGTAAAATTCGCGAATTATTCGGAAATAATTTGGTCAAAGTTCGGTCAACTAAATAATTCGGTGTTCGATTCGTCATCACCAAAAAACAAATTATTTGCGAATCTTGAGACTATACTTCTCATACATGTCCCATGCCACATTTTAGAACACACAACATATAAACACAGAAAATCACCTACTTTGTATAAGAAGTCAAACCTAAGAGCTTTATTTTGTCTTATGTGGTTCATTTAAGGCAAATTGCACCAATCTAGAATTTGCCGCTGGATTAGCCCACTGATACTACTGTTACCTGTCCAAAATTTCAGACCAATAAATTTATCTACCTAATCATCCTTCCCAATCTATATCCATCAATTTGCATCTACACGCTTCATGCTCTTTTGCATCTATATCCATCATTTTTTTCAAAATTTGAGAACAAGCATGCAGTTAGCATGTCCACTGTTTTATAATTAGCAAAAGGTGCAAGTTTCCCAAAGTGCCCCTAGAGCAGTGTGCTGGATGTAACAGGTTCATGGTCAATTTGGTCTTTTACATAGTCAACGGCCTTGTTACCTATATAATCAAACATTTGGCATATTTCCATATACTAAGGGAAAAAGGGGTTTATAAAAAAAAAAAAAACCAAATTCCTTTGTTCTCTCAAAATTCTATCCATAATTCTAAGAGAGGAGATGAAGTTTCTGAAACTAGTACCATGGGCTACGAGATCTGCCCAGCAGGATCCAGCGGTGACGACGACACGTACCAGTCCATTTGTTCCTGCCATGGCATGTACCGAGCCAGCAGTACCGGTACATACAGACACCACGGCAGTATGGAGTGACATGACAGAGAAAAAGAGGAGGAGGTCGTCGGGTCACGGCAAGACATGGAGGCCGTCCTTGGATGCGATATCGGAGAACGCCACACTGAGAGCCACACCTGCCATGGCCGCAGGAAAGGAGAGAGAGGGGAAGAGCAGGGGCAAAAAGGTCAAGGCAAAAGCAAGATCAGTTACAATCTATAGGGGTTGTGATGATTTAAGGTTAGTCTCAAATATTTTCAGTTTCTTCCTTTTTTTTATTAAATCTAAATCTTGTATTTGGCCATGGCTTTTTCAATAAAGGTTGTGAATATTTTATGTTATTTCATGAGTAAAACTATGATATTCTTAATTTCAAAATCTATATAATTGGCTTCATACGACGAATTCAAATCGTTAAAACTTAAAACCGATATGCTTCACAAATAATGTATTTACAAGTAAATTGTATAGATATTTGAATTAATTTAGTACAAAGTCAAATTTAACCGTAAAAATATCATGAATAATGAATGCATTAAAATTAACATATATAAAATCTTGTTTTTTTTACCACTTGATTTTATATTAAATAAATTTATAAACTAATTTAAATTTGAAGTAGATTAGTTTCAACGATTTGAATTCGTCATTTTAAACTAATTTAATAGATTTTGAAGTTTGAAGTTAATTAAGTTTACTAAGATACTTGATGAGTTCAAGAACACCCTAATTTTACTCGTTATTGCATTATTATATTGTGGAACATCATAATTTAGAATGTAACCTATATTTATGCACATCATATACATGAAACAATTAATGATGAAATTTAATACAACAGTATTGTATTTAAGTGTGAGCTAATTATTGTTTGTTATAATGTGCAGGCATTTTGGATCGGCTGCAATGATGCCAACATTTTCTCCTCCAGCTTTTTTATTTTGAACAGACCTCTTTTTTTTCTTTTTTCTTTTTATTATTTTGGTATGTTTCTTTCCTGTTGAAAATTAACAGTAGAAAACCGCTTTTGTACACATTTCTCTCTTCTACCATTTTTTATTTCTTTGAATGGTTGGTTGACAATCTCTCCTCCTTCCGCTCTTAGGAGTCCGATCCTCTGCATTACCTCAACCTTTGAGCATGAATCCAGACTAATCCAGTCCAAATGTGTAATACATGAGATCTCTTTAACTTTAAGATTTGTGCTAATATGAGAACCAGTATTTGATCCAGAAAAGTCATGGGTTCGAATTCACAAAGTGAGAAAATTATCTATAATATAAACATGAGTTTGAAGAAAACTGGTAAGCTAGACCTCCCCTTTCATTTCAAAAAAAAAAAAAAAAAATTGTGCTAATAGATAACGAACGGATCAAATTCAAACTTAAACAAAGAGATACCTGAGGTGATATCATTATCATCACTAGAGCACCTAAAAAAATAAATGAGGCGCAAGACAATTATTTTCTCTAGCAAAATAAGTAGGGAATTTGCAATTTAACGGTATATACATATTTTCTCATAAAGAATGTAGTGAATGGGTATATTTGACTATAATGACGGAAGCTATCTGAGATAAAATAACATAAATTCTAAGTAACGAAAACATAGTCTCTACTATAATGACAAAAAACAACTAGAACTCCAGGATTAAACAAAATAAACAGAAAATGGATCATGCACACAAAGCAACGCCAGTGTGAAACGGGTATCCAGGAATTCATATCAACTAAGGTAACAGAATATTTATGTTTAGATCCAGACAATCCAATCAAAATCTGCACAAATATTAAAGGGGTTAAAGGGGCCCTGTGAATTCAACCTCAGGCCAGATTGGCCCGGATTCTGATCAAACGGTCCGGTTCTAAACAGAAATATTGTGTTACCTCCGAGGATATGGACTCGATATCCAAACATGCCGCATCAAGACCCAGATGCACCAAATAAAAGTTATCAAGCAATTCTTGAATGTAAACTAAATCAATCATTTATGACGGTGCTAATCATTATGATGTCACTTCAACAATGAAAATTAAAGATACAAATCAAAGGGCTTCTTCACAAGCTTTACCTCAATTAATTTGATCACATGATGCATCCATCATAATTGTCTACATTCACTATCATGTCCTACATTCCATTCTAGTCCCTACAATTTTGACAAACTACAGAGGAAGCATTGTTTATTCAACTGATACTGACAGTGGGACCCAGAAGACAGATACTCTTGTAACCTCCCTGACAATGATGTTTCTTTAGCCTTTTCACCGTCGGAGTTTCACATTTCTCAACTCTACAACTGCAATACTAAACAAATGAGGGAGCAATCTAAAATCCACTATAGAAAAACCAAATATTTTAAAGAAGTTCCAAGCCAACCACCTCCCCCCCCCCCCCCAACCAAGAGGATGATCAATTTAACTTTTTCCATTTTCTTTTTTATGTTCATTAAAAAAAATAGTAAAAGAGATACGCAGATTCTTGAAAGAACACTTGTATTTCTACCGATCAATCAGTAGCCATTAATCTGCTGATGTGGTGGAGGGCCCTTGTACAGCTCCCTCTCGCCCCCCAGAAGTCGCGAGAACACAACCGGGTTTGTGTTTCTAGTAACCAAATCCCGCTTCCCATCCGAGACCCGTTTGGAGAAGGCTTCAGCAAGCTCCAGTGCAGTTGCACCCTTACCGGGCCGGAAATCACTAACATCCTCCTGCTTTACTGGCTCTGGTTTGCGCCAAGTGTCAGGTTCAGGACGAGGTGGTTGCTGATGCTGGTTGTGATGTGGGGTCCTCTTGTTGCCGGTGCCGTTGTTTGTGTCATCTCGCCAAGTAGATTTCTGTGTGTCAGGTTGGTGCTGATGCCTGGAGTGGTGCTCTTTTTGGTTGGTGTGAGGGTTTCGAATGTTCCTTTGTTGCAACTGATAATTTTCAGGCCGGTTGCTGACAGGTTTGGTCAGGATTGGTTCAGATTTTGAGTCTAGCTTTGCCGAACTGCTATTAGGCCTACTAAAAAAAAAAATAAAAAAAAAATAAGTTGGCTGGAGAATAACAGAGATGTTAAAAAGTACCATTTTAAACAAATACACCTGGGACACGGGACCTGGGACCCGGAACCATTTACTGCTCACAATCCCAATAATGGTCGTAAGTGACTCAGATACCTGTTTGACGGCATGTTTTTGTCAATATCGTCAGAAGCAAGGTCTACCCCGCGGTCCTTCAAAACCTATTGAAGATTAAAGATGACCCTAATTAGATATAATCATAAAAATAATATATAGTACATTTATTTGTCTAGTAAAAAGGCACACAAAAAAATTCCCACACACGATAGGAGAGAGAGAGAGATAGTACAAGTTCTCGTGGACGAGCACCTCCAAAGACAGATGGCCTGCGCACAAGAAAATTAAAAATAAATAATATTTAAGTATAGTGCACCTTGTCTAAAAGACAAGGTCTTTGCCCAAGGGCTTTTCATAAAAAAAAAAAAAAAAGACAAGGTCTTAAGCTTTCTTACATGATTATAATTAATTAAACTAGACCTTGTTAATTTTTAACTTTACACTTCATGATATTATTTAGTTAAGACATGTTTTCAGGCATTTCTATGAATGACTATAATTTATAAACTGTAACTAATTCGATCATTTCAACTTCTTTATGGGGGAAGATAAATCATAGTGTTATTTTGAAAACTAAATCACAGTTATAAAATGCAGCTACACAAACTAAAAGCGAAGCGATTGAAGAAATTAGAAAATGCACCGTTGACCATTATAGCCGACTGCTAAAGCCTCTCGTGCACCCATTAGATGTCTGCTATGCTACATGAGTTACTTTGTCTCTATTTTTTTTTTTTCAATTTCTAAAGCATGATACATATTGCTTCAATATGTTATACACTTTAATTAAATTAAATTTGGATTGATCCATAACAACAGAGAATGAATATTAGTTAAACTTTAAACCCTTGAATAATTTTTTGAAGTTATTAAACTCCTCTCTTGCATCTTACATTGACTCATCTTTGCAATCGTCACACATGGTCTAAAAGTTAATTTTTCTCATACCTCTTTATTCCATATGCCTAGAATGCTAATTTTTTTAGAGTAATGAACAAATATAAAATTTGAGGCTTTGCCAATCAACTTGATCACTTCCTTAAGATACTTATACCTTAAATCAACAACATACCAGTAATTGTTTTTAAATTACTGGGGGCACATCAATAGCCACTACAATTATGAACTAACACTATATCAATCAGTAATTATTTTTCAGTTTAAAACAAAATATAAGTAAATTTTGACAAGTAAAAATGTTAAATACTCATCATGTATCTAATTTGTATTATGTTTTCATCATTTTGTACAGTAACTCCAGCCATAATTGATAAAGAACAGAACCAATTTTATCTGCCATAATTTTTAAATGCAAGCTTTGTATTAAGAAAATGAGATTTGTTACATATTATACAACTTATATTTTCAATAATATTAAAAATATAAATTTAAATTGAACCACTTTGTAGTAGTGCTGTAGAAAACAAAATGCGCTTGATAGACGGACAGAATATTGTTCAGCAATTAATATGCAACCAAAAAATAAAAAATTTGAGGACAATTATGTGTTCCTGTTAATTCTTATAAGAGTGAGGCTATGGTACTATGCATAGCACATATTGGCCTGCGCTATGGACTCAAATCTTAAGTTTGAAAGTCCTAACGATCGATCTAAACCGTTCAACATGGTCTCCATATGAATATGTACTTGTAAACTAAATTCTAAATAATGTAAAATTTAGTTTACAAGTACATATTCATATGGAGAACATGTTGAACAGTTCGGATTGACCGTTGGAATTTTGAAAACATAAATATTGATCCGTAGTACGGACCAATTAGCGCCCTCACTCTTCTTATAATATAAATAATTTGTTGGATAAAGTACATTTATCTAATTTAGTAAGAAGTACTCGTTACAATTTCATTATAGTTTTATGCAAAGAATAACAACAACATATGGAAGTAATAATAAAATTTGGTTTTTAGCAAAGTTCTAATCTTGAGCTGTTATATATGTACACAATTAAAATATCTACATATATTAGATCTAGTTATATTCAAAATATACCTCTAACATTAGAACAGAACTATTCAAAGTTTTCATTTTGAGCTTTTGTATATGTACACAACTAAAATATCAATATATATTAGATCTAGTTATATTCAAAATATACCTCTAACATTAACTAGTAAGTTCTACTACTCTTAACCTTCCATTCCAAATTCCTACCAAAAAAGAATAATTTGTTAAATTTTCTGCGCCCCCCCCCCCCCCCCAATATATTAGATGTAGTTATATTCAAAATATACCTCTAACATTAAACAGAACTATTCAAAGTTTTCATCTTAAGCTGTTGTATATGTACACAATTAAAATATGGATATATATTACATCTAGTTATATTCAAAAAATACCTGTAACATTAACTAGTAAATTCCACTACTCTTTAACCTTCCATTCCAAATTCCTACCAAAAAAGAACAATTTGTGAAATTTTCTGCCCCCGCCCCCCTCCCCCTTCCTTCTACTAACTCAATTCATACATAGATGGTGTGAACTTTGCCACATGTTGTAATAAAGGGGTTACCGTATTAAAAAAAATATGCTAAAAGCATTTATTATCAGATCCTATTGCATGACCTGCAGTTGCTCTTACCTCTCCTTTTCTCCTGTCTCTTCAGATTGACCTCCAGTGGGCTGAGAGCGTGGCTTCAGATTCAATCGTGGCCGTTCAATTGGCTGCCCCCCTGAGTCAACCATAGTATTCCCTCCTTTGTTTGCTTTGTCATTTTCATTTTCAGTCATCTCATACATATCATTCCCAACTGGTACATTAGTACTTGAATACATCTCAGAACCCTGAATTATAAACCATGCACCATTAGTTTGTTAAAATCTACACCATAAACTGTAATTACTAGTGGATTGTTTTCTAAAACCCTAAATTATGGTACCAATTAGGCCTCGCACAAGATTTTGGTTCAAATTTGCATTATATTAGTTAAACACAACAATAGAAAAACAGAGTTTTTTCAAAATGTTACCGCTTTTTCCTCAGTTACTGTAATCTCTTGGTTCTCAATTGGTTTAGTCCTTGGCAAAAGTTTGAGCCGTGGCCTCTCAACTCCTTTCTGACCAGTGGGCCCATCGACAAATCTCCCTTCGTGTGATGCTGGCCGTTCAATCTCTTTTACCACAGAATCAGCGGCTAATCCTGCCTTATCTTTCCGGTCCATTAACCCAACAGACCTTGGTCTCTCCTCCCAGTTGTTATAATTCTTCCTCCTATTCGATCCAAACCCAGACATCTCTTCGGACCCGGATCCAGACCCAGATCTAACTCTTCTCATCTCCGGCGGTCCAACTGGTGACCTAACTCGATTCTCACCAATTACTCCATTACGTGCAACTAGTGTCTGTTTTGGATCCTCAAAAGAAGATCCAAGAATATGGGTTCGCTCAGGCAAGTTTAACTCAGACCCTAATCCAACCCGGTTGACCTGAGGTTCGTCAGATACATACCTAACCTGGTTCTCTCCAATAACACCTGTATGCTGGACCTGTCTTTGATCAGATCCAATTCCAGAAAACTGCACATCTCCATTTCCAGATACAACAGTACCAGTTTGCGACAGTACTGGGTTTTGCTCAACTGGATACCTAATTCTAGTCTCAAACCCTGGAGCATATGAATCTCCCAAACCAAATCCAACGGCACCTGTTGGTCTGATCTCTGAATCACCGACAGGAGGGACCAGTTGATCAGACCTAGAACTGGAATGCCACCGACCTGATATGACTTTCTCCACTGCACTTGCCTGTGCAACCCTACTAGGAGACCAAGCTGTAACGCCAGCACCAGAACCAGTAGAAGTCAAACCTGTGGCAGGATTTGACTGCTCCTTTCTCTGGGCCCACGCGCCAGTCGCCACAGGCATGGCTGCAGAAACCCGTGGCGGTGCATCAAAAGGTGTGCGCTCATCTTCATCAAAGTGGCGGCCAATTACTCGAGGTGGCGCAGGAAGGGGCGAGATGGCAACTGCAGAGGCTGATATGTGGCGTGTACGCTCTGATCTGGCTGACATGGCAGTCGGCCGTTCCTGAGATGGCTTCACCAAGCTGAGAAACAAGTACAAAAAAGTAAAAAAAAGGAAAAGAAATAACACAGACTTATAGAGCTTTAGAACTGATTCATTTTCAATTTTTAAAGCAATACCAGACCATTATAGCAAGGTGCATCAGTTAATCTACCATTAGATAAAAAGAACCCAAAAAGGAGATTCTTGATCTAATCTAAGTTCGTTGTTTATTTAGAAGAACAAAAAGAGAAATGAAAATTGAGAGTTAGGGTTTAGTACACGCCGGGAGCGGAGGGCAAAGGGAGATCGGAGGGGATCGAACCGCCATGGAAATCCTTGAGAGTCATCGTGGTGGCCGATTTCTTCTTCGACATTCTTGATTCTCCCTCCCCTAATTAAGCCCTCACTCAATTTTACGCGATTTTGGTTTGATCTTTCTTCCTTGCGTATACTGTTTTTGTAGAGAGAGTGTTTGGTATATTTATCCTTGTAAAAATTCTCTCTAAATTTGGTCTCTTTTTCTCTGTACCTTGTACCACTCTCTAGCTCCCCCCTTTTGTCTGAATTCATATCACTTCAGGTACCTCATTTTCTAGGTTTGAATCTGGTCCGTTAGTTATAAAGGGCTCGTGTATTGCAGATTTGGACCGGATTGGCCCCGATTATGATCGGACGGTCCTGATTGAAACTCAAAACGGTGAGGTAATGCAGAGGATTCGGACTCCCCTTGTCTAAGATTCGGCGAGAAGCGAAGAGAAAGGAGAGATGGTGGATTAAAAAATTCCAGTATTTATAAGACGATAATTATGTAGCGAGTCGAATCAGAAGACAGCGATAATTCATTACACAAAATCTCGGACGATTGTGGTTGAAAGGGTTTGGAGTAAGTTTACCACATAAGGTGCTCCCGGTGTATACATCATTGTTTACTGACAGGTGGGTCAGTGGGCTCGTAGAAAATAGGGCCTGGATTGTTGGGCTGAGGAAGTGAATTGAAAATTTTATTTCCTATTTACAAACTTTTTATACTACAAAATGCGGATTACAGGCTTGTAGAATATTAATTACCTCCCCTCTAAAAATTTTGAAATTGTTACAAGGCAAGGCTAAGACTTGGGCTACCCATTTTCATCTAAAACGAAACAAATATCTCAACTGGATCATGATATAAAGTACAGGGCTGATTGCACGTAACGAGTGAGGTGAATTATGCCCTATATAGGCGTCGAATTATCCAGTCAGGTACCTGACATGGTCAAATGAGTTTCGAACTGTTTATTTTAATCTGACACGAATCTTAAAGATCTCCATACATCTAACATCTAAAGCAGACCCGAAAAAAATTGCTGAATCAGTGTTTTAAAATGCGGCCGCATATGCCTATGCAGTCGGCAGCCGTGCTCATAACGTCATGCAGTCCCTCTCATGCGGTTTTGAATATGAGACCGCCATATGTGGCTTGCATATGCTGATATACGGGTGCAAAATTAAGTATGCTGCACATGGAACCAAAATTTAATATGCATTATACTGATCCAACCCAAAAATCTCAAATTTAATATGCGCTATGTAACTTTATAATTGTTGCATACAAAATTTGTTGTTTATGCGGAAAACAGGTTTGATTATTATGCAAAAATTTATTGTATTTTTCACATACAATAAGTCACTTCATACTGTTTATGTGAAAATAAATTTAAATACATGCATATGAATATGTATACATATGAATTCTCATTTTAAAATCCGCATATGCGGTATGCAATGACCTTCTGCATGCATGAACAAAACTGCATTTTAAAACATTGGTCAGAATTAACTTAGTACTTGTGGTACTCGAGGGGGATACTCTTCCTCATACTTGCTTCACTAGGTGAGTGACGCTCACCGGCAAGTACATGTCGAAAAAATTCAATCTGAATTTGATGCTCAACAAACACCATAAATCAACATGCCCAACCCTGAATTATTTTATTATTATAAAATGATTCACAAAGTATAAGATTATAGAGGAAAGTTAACTAAAATGTTCTAAAGCAAGCATGATAGAGACTATCAGCAAGCTTTTTCACATGATTTGCAGACCCCAGCAGCAGCAGAAATGTATATATTATACAAGTTTGGGTTGATCGGTAAATGGATCAGAAGCGCCACCTCTTTTAACCCGGACCTTGTTACCATCAAAATATAGGTACTTCCACTTGGACAAATATTTATCTAGAAGCCCCTTTACTTTCTCCGGTTCGGCCGACTTTGCCAATGCCCTTGCTATTCTCCAGGTCGTGTCTCCGTCTGGATGAACACCAAATTCTTCCATGTCAGAAAATACCTACAAATTCAAATGTTACCAAAAATTGATAAGTTGCATCTGAAATGAATAACATTTGGTAGAATTAAGAATGCTACTTTATTCACAAAATGTAGGTCAGAAGTTGTGTCTTGTGCTGTTATTCACAAAAATTTAAGGAAATTTCTTGCTGAGGTGAATCTATCCGTAAGTATGGGACGAAAGGCTTGTAGAAATTAAGAATACTACTTCATTTCAACCCTACCCCAACTTGTTTGGGACTAAAGACTTGGTTGTTGTTGTTGTTGTTCTTGCTGAGGTGAATCTATCCATAAGTTATTTGCTGCATACATAATAATATGGGATAATTAGTTATATGCCACCCCAAAACAAGGAAATTGTAAATTTGCCACCCTACCTCAAAAATGAATGATTAGTACCCTCAAATTTGTCCCCAGAATAAACTAGATGTGTAAACAAAGTGCATATTTAAAATTTTGAGCAAGAACAATTATAAATGGTATGATCAAACCTGAACTGCTGACCTGGAATATTTGAAAATAAAAGGTCACAACAAAAATTACGTACAGGCTGGTTTATGAGCGAAAGGTGGGAGCAATCCATTCAAGAGTGGTATACGAAGTCTCGAACCTCTAATCTAGAATACCTAGATCTCTCAGAAACAACCATAACTAACAAACACTTAGCCAACAACATTTCTGTCATATATGACAGATTAAACCTGTTAAGCCGAGTAAGCTTAAAGAATTTTAAGCAAACCCAAGAACAGATTCACTTCCTGGACCAGAAAATCCAAAAACTTGAACAAAACCTGAAAAACCTCACAATCCTATTAACAGAAAACCGTCCTTTAACAACATCAGACGTCAAAACTTTGGTGACAGAAGTCACAAAGCAACCCAAACTTATTGAAACAGAAGCCCTAAAAATTTCTGAAGAACTCAACCAGAAACTCGAAAGAGTTGAAACTGTCCTCAAAAGAGTGGAAACCTGGGTTAGTTCATGAGTAATTACACACTCACTCAAAACACCCAATTCTACAAACAAGCAGTTCAAGCAACAGACTCAATTGAGTCACCCGTGGTAGGCTTTGTAAAACCTTCTGACCATCGTGGTGGTACCTCAGGCACAACCGCATTAATTAAGCAGAACAACACCCAAATCCAGCTGCTGGTGCAAGCACTAGAAGGAATCCGAAACCTTGAAGCAGAAGTTAAAATCCTTAAAGAACAAATTCAGAAAAACCTGCCAAGCGACATAACTGACGAACTATCAGCCAGACTAGCCGAACTATCAATCGGACCCTCCAGACAAAAGGAAAAGAAAGGGGTAAGAGTTTTCAAAGACCCCTTTGTTATCCTCCAAGAAGAAAAACAAAAACTTAAATAATGGAAGCATCAGGGAGACCTAGTGTAACCCAAACCCAAACAATAAACCCTGATGCACCGTTATTTGAAGATCAGGTTCGCGGATACAGAAGAGGGCAAAGAAGGAGATATAATGCTCAAAGAAACCTGAGGAGTCTTGCCTGAACTGTAACGGGTAGGAATCCCTACCAAATGACCCTGGAAGAGCAGGTGGATCCTGATGCTCAGCTCAGGAGATCCCTGAGAGATCGAGCCGCTATAGTACCTGCTGAAGTACTATACAATTCCAGAAGGGACGATAACAACCACCGTGTCTATAACCATTTCTCTGAAGAGGCAATTCTCTGCACAGACAGCCAACAAATCGACAGGCCATTTATACAACCCGAGAGCTATGCGTCCCTTCGACAAAGTGGTATGTAATTTATCCACATAGGGGTCGCTCAAGTAAGAATACAAATCCTGCACAGGCAAGATGAAGGCACCTCGGCGTTGGTTGTTTTTAGGGACAACAGGTGGCAAGGAGATCAGTCCATCTTCGATACAGTAGAGATTGATCTAACGAGAGGAAGCCAGCTGGTATATGTTATACCGGATACTATGCAAACAATCGGGGATTTCTATAGAAATTTCCAAATATCAATCCTAACAAGGGGATACCAAAACTGGCAAAATGGTGAAGCTAACCTCCTAGTCACTAGAGGTTTAGTAGGAAAACTTTCCAATACATCGAATGTTGGATTCGCTTACCAAATAAGCAATGTTTCCGAATACCTGGCAAGCAGGGGAGTACGAGCCCTCCCGGGTAGACGATACTCAGCGCAAGAGAATCAAGGGAGAAACTGGGTAGTACGACCATCGCGAGTTGATATTCCTATGATGCCTACCGAATTGCAAACCAGTAACCTCCTCGATGGCAGAATCTCTATATCATTCCAGAATTATGTCCCAGCCCCTGATCTCGTGAACGATACACCTGACGATGATGAAGATGAAGTTAGGAGTGAGACAATTCTCGTTCTAACCGAAGAAGATAATGATACCGAGAAAACTGATCATGATGAAGAAGACGACTGGCAGTACATACAGTACCTTGCCGACCAGTCAGCACAACCACCTGATAATCCCCAACAAGAGGATTCTGGTCCTATTTGGGATACAGATCATGAAGGTGGTACTAGCAATATTGACAAGGATTGGATCAATCCTTTTTCGCAACATGGTGGGGATATGGATACCATTTTTATGATGCATGGTAATAACACAGAAGAAACTTTCGATTACCCGCAGTTCAGAAACCTATCCGAAACACTAAACGAGCGTGCTTTCATGTCAAGTTCTTCTGCGATATCTCATTACCAACCACCACAGGACCAGTCAATGCACATGCCCAGCTACCCTCCTGCAAGGGGTACAACTGAAACAAGATGGACCATTCCCACTTTTGAAGAACGATTGCCTAAAACAGGGCGATTTCGTGGGGGCTACAACAATGAGATGTGGACATTACCATCAGCACAACAACAGCAAGGCGCTATGTTTGTAATCCCGGATCAACTGGGGTTGTTTCATGATGCATTCTCAAGATGGGAGTCTATTACTCGAAACCATGTAGCGGAAAAGGGGTTTACAGACCCCAGGGATAAAATAGAATATATGGAAAATCTCTTGGGAGAAGTAGAAAAATTAACATGGGTTCAGTGGAGGATGCAATTCCTCACTGAGTACGAGGCGTTGATAGCAGTGGCGGACGGCCGGGAAGGTACACAAAACATACTTTCCCAGATGAGAAGAGTATTTTCGCTGGAAGACCCTGCCCAAGGATCAACAGTTCTCCAAGATCAGGCCTACAAAGATCTGGAGCGCCTCACCTGCGACAATGTTAAAAATCTCATTCAGTATATGAACGAGTATTTAAGGTTAGCGGCAAAATCTGGGCGAATGTACATTAGCCCAGAACTCTCGGAAAAATTCTGGTTGAAGATGCCCGGTGACCTCGGGACCAGAATAAAAACAATGTTTGAGGAGAAATACCCTGGTCTCACGATAGGGGTAATTCCGAGGGTACTGTTTGCCTATAAATATCTGGAAGGCGAGTGCAAAGATGCTGCTTTCAAACGATCACTCAAAGACCTCTCCTTTTGTAGCCAAATCCCAATTCCTGGTTATTACCGTAAACCAGAGAAGAAATACGGCCTGAGGAGATCAACAACCTATAATGGCAAGCCCCATGAATCTCACGCGAGAATCGAAAAGAGAAAGCACCTTGTTAGAAACAAAAGGTGTAAATGCTACCTATGTGGGCAAGAAGGTCACTTTGCGCGAGAGTGCCCCAATGATAGAAGAAACATTAAACGAGCAGCAATCTTTGAAGGGCTCGATATGCCAGATGATTGTGACATAATATCAGTACAAGAAGGGGAAGGCCAGAGCGATGCTATATTCAGCATTTCTGAAGGAGAAGATGGGGAGATGGAGCTACAACAAGGAATACAAACCCTACAGCTAAACTCTCTCTTTATGCTCGGAGAAGAGAATTCGGGCTACAGGCCTAGAATAAAATTACCCGAGAAACAGATGGGGTGCCAACACCAATGGCTTCATAATCAAGTCATCGAGCAGCCATTCAAAACAACCTGTTCCTGTTGCGCCAGAGAAACTATAATCCGTGCTAGAATACATTGTTCAGATTGCGGAGTAACAGCATGCAACCTGTGCGGCCCGTTCTACTTCAAGAAGGAAGTACCAGTTACCCCAGCAACCGCACCAGCACAAATCAACCTCAGAACGCTAGTCCAAGAGCAGAGAGACTACATTGTATGGTGTGAGGCTGAAATGAAAAGGCTGCAGAAAGAGGTTGATCATTACAAAAAGAGGTACGAAGACCTCCTCGAAGAACACCTGAAGGAAGAATTCGACAACCTAGAGCAAGATGCTAAGCAAAAAGGCGTTAAGAGCAATGAAAACGCGAACGTCCTCAATGGAGAAACAGTCTATAACACTAGCGGTAATCCATCCGCTGGGAGAATTATCAAAAATAGGCTATATAACCTAGAAGTGGAACTCGATATTCCTGGAGTTCAAAAACTCAAAATAAGAGCAATCCTAGATACTGGCGCCACAACCTGCTGCATAGATCAAGGGTCAGTACCAAAGGAAGCTCTTGAAGAAAATACCTTTGTGGTACAATTCACAGGGGTAAACTCCACTCAAACCGCCAACATGAAGTTAAAATATGGTAGAATGATCATTGGCGAAAACCAGTTCCGCATACCATATACCTATGCATTCCCAATGAAGTTGGGGGGGGGAAATACAAATGATCATAGGGTGCAATTTTATACGCTCTATGCATGGAGGTCTGAGGATAGAGGGTGATACGATTACCTTCTATAAAAACCTGACAGTCATCAACACACAACCACAAGCAAAGGTCCTAACCATAGAAGAAATAGACCTTCAAGACCTGGAGTACATACAACTCCAAGAAATGGTCCATTACAACTATGGGCAAACATTATCAAACTTTATTACAAAGTTTGACCAACTACTAAAAAGGCTAAAGGAGGCCGGGTTCATTGGCGAAAATCCTTTGCAACATTGGAGTAGAAACAAGATCGTCTGCATGCTGGATATCAAGAATCCAGACTTCATCATTGAAGACAAACCCTTAAAACAGGTCACGCCACTGATGAAACAAACTTTCAGCAAACATGTGGAGGCCCTGCTGAAACTCGGAGTAATACGACCCAGCAAGAGCAGGCACCGGACGACGGCGATTATTGTTAATTCCGGTACATCAATAGACCCGAAAACTGGGAAGGAGGTAAAGGGCAAAGAACGTATGGTATTTAATTACAAGAGGCTTAATGATATAACTGAAAAAGATCAATATAGCCTTCCTGGAATTAATACCATCATGAGGAAAGTAGCTAATAGTAAAATCTACTCTAAGTTCGATTTAAAGAGTAGATTTCACCAAGTAGCTATGCACCCAAATTCAGTCGAATGGACGGCATTCTGGGTGCCTGATGGATTATATGAATGGCTAGTAATGCCGTTTGGGTTGAAAAATGCTCCAGCAGTATTCCAAAGAAAGATGGATCATTGCTTCAAAGGCACTGAGAATTTTATAGCAGTTTATATTGATGATATTCTGGTATTTTCTCAGTCCGAAAGAGATCATGCAGAGCATTTAAAAATAATGCTCTCAAAATGCGAAGAGCATGGCCTTGTCCTAAGCCCAACAAAGATGAAGATAGCCGTTCCTCAAATAGAATTCTTAGGGGCAGTGATAGGCAAGGGTACTATTCGGTTACAACCGAATATTATCACAAAAATCGAAGAATTCAAAGAAAATGATCTCACTCAGAAGTCTGGTATGAGATCTTGGCTAGGGCTCCTCAATTATGCCAGAAGCTATATCCCTAACCTCGGGAAACTTTTAAGCCCTTTATATGCGAAAACCAGTCCAACCGGAGATAAACGATTGAATAAACAGGATTGGGAGCTGATTCGCGCAATAAAACATCAGGTCAGAAACTTGCCTGATCTCTGCATACCCCCAGAAGAATGCTTCATCGTGATCGAAACAGACGGATGCATGGATGGATGGGGAGGTGTATGCAAGTGGAAGCCAAAGAGGTATGATCCAAAGAGCACAGAGAAGCCGTGCGCCTATGCAAGTGGCAAATTCAACCCGCCTAAATCCACAATAGACGCAGAAATCTTCGCAGTCATGAATAGCTTGGAGGCACTGAAGATTTACTACCTCGACAGAAAGGAATTAGTGATACGCACTGATTGTCAGGCTATCATTAGTTTCTTTAATAAATCTAACATTAATAAGCCGTCAAGAGTGCGCTGGATCTCGTTCACAGACTTTGTGACGGGATTGGGGATTAATGTTCAGTTCGAACACATAGATGGGAAGGACAACCTTTTGGCTGACTCCCTATCACGGTTAATTAATGTTTTAATTGATGCAGGATGGCCCAATCAGGAAGCATTGAATTTTCTGGAGAACCTAGCCGGGGTTCTTCACGAGAACGAGGGGCATCCCAACCAGAAGGTCCAGGAGAAAATATCTCAAATAATCCTGCAAATCAGTCACTCGTTTACCAGTACAGGGATCTACTACGGCAGTCTGACGAAATCCATACCTTGGAAAGACGAAACGAGCTTAGACTCCAACTTCGAGCAATAGAAAACAAAATAATTTCAAAAGCACTTGAAGGGATTAATGATTTAATAAAAGTACAACAGATGAAGGAATCCCAAAGTTCTAAATTCGCCACAAGGGACAATTACTGGGGAGATTGGTTGCCTCAAGTCCAGCAAACTCTTACTAGGCTTCAAAAGGCTTACCGAGAGTTTAAGCAGCTAATTCGAGAAGTAAAAGTGTTCCGTGTCTAAATGTGTTCTGGACCCTACCACTATAGGATATGTATCATAAAGTGTGTTTTGCTTTTTAGGCCTGCTTGTATTGGCCTCTGCTTTTTCTTTAGTGTGCTTTAGTGTGGGCCAATAATTGGCCAGAATATTTACTTTCGGTGCATTATAAGCATCTTTTAGTGGGAGACAGAAGTTTGTGGAAATCCTTTAATCACATGCGATGGGGCCCAATGAGTACCCGATGTGATGATTGAGATTCCATCATAAGTCTCTATATAAGTGTTAGTTTTCAGAGTTGAAAAACAAGCTGAGAACCAGCAAGTTTTACTTCTCTCTATTTCCTTGTAACATTCCACTTAATAATATTTCCTCTTGTGTGCCTTCTTTCTTCCCGTGTTCACAGTAGCCCGTTGAAGTTTGAAGGCTCTGACCGATCCTCACCCTGGTATCAGAGCAAGGTCTGTTTTTATTCATGACTTTCTAAGTTTCTTTGTATTCTAGGAAGGTAGCTAGGGGGAGATCATACCAAAATCATGAAAAATGTTCAAAATCTAAGTATAATTATACAATTTAAAGGCTTTTCTTCAAATACTAGTCTATCAATATTAACCCAAGGATATTAGCTTATAGGGCTTGATTTTCGAAAAATATAGTTGAACCAAAAGAATCATCCTGCCGTACAGTACCCTAAGAAGTGGGGAAGATTACGGATTAACACGATGAGGTGAGGTATGGCTAAATTCGGTAGAAAATATCGCCCCAAAGTTAAGAGCAAAGGTTGATAAAAAAAAAAAAAAAAAAAAAAAAATTGTTTGGGTACAAAGATTGGGGATATTGTATCATTAATCTTAAGGAATATTCCCTCAGAGTGGCAAAAATCTAATTATGAAGTTTTGAAGTGGCATAAAACAGAGTGCCCCTAATAATATTGATTTAAAGAGAGAATAAGCAAATCCTTTAACTCCTAAATTAGATGCAAAATAGTGCATAGCGGGTAACTTGATTTTGTCTTTGGTTCAGGCAACCCAGTTTTGCACTTGTTTTTTCTCTCCATTCTCTTTATGCGAAATTACACATTTCATAAAGGACAAAAGTACAAAGAGATTGCAAATATTTTAGCAAAACCGTTAGGGGCTCCAGAAAATTAACATAGAGAAAAGTGTGATTTTGACCTCTGAAACCCCTGAACAATTTTTTGATTCAAACTGCCCCCAAAACTATTTTATTTGATTCAATTGAGTCCTTCCATCAGTGCAACTGTTAGCTTTGTTAGTTAATTCTCTAAAGCTGCTCACATTCATTTCTTCTTCTCTCTCATTCCTTGTTTTCTCTTTTTTTTTGTGTTGTCTTCTCCTCTTCGCTGAAATTTCTTTCAGCTGGCATGTATTTTCCCTCACTTTTCTCTTCTGTGACCCCCCCCCCCCCGAGATATCTCAAATTTTCAGTTTATCAAAAACCGGGCCAAATTTTTTACTGTGCCTATTCGGAATGCAGGGGGGGGGGCAGTATTATAGTGCTTTCAGATTTGTGCAGAAAGGATTTGAACAGTCCGGATTTTCCACAGGTCAACTCAAAGTTTGAGATACCTCATGGGATGCGAATTCCCTTCCCCCCCCCCCCCCCCCCCCAAACACCACACACCACACACGCGCGCGTGCGCGCACCTCCCTCTATTGCATGGAAGGATAATAGACATGGAAGCTTTTATGGCCTTTCTCCGGGCAGTTTGTCTGGTGTGACAAGCAACACTCGGAAGTCGGAAACAAATTGGATTGGCAACAATTAAGTTTGATCTATTATCACTGTTATTGCCTGGCATGATTGTTGAGTTTATAAGATGGAAGATGCAATTGTGCAATAAAGTTAGCATTTTTGTTGTTTCTATTGCTCTTTCTCTAATTTCATGTTCTTCATTGATCATAATAGTCCCTCCTTGTCCTTGAATCAACCATGCTTTAATTTATCGAGTATTCCACTTTTCTTTTCTTTCTTTTTTTTAGTTTTTTTTCCTTCAATTCAGAGAGGCTCATGCTTTAATTATAAGGTTTGGTTAAATGTCAATCACACGTCAGCAACTTAACAGAGAGCAAACAGTTTATTGAAGGATGGACTCAAATAAAACAAATTAAATAGTTAAGGGGGCTGTTTGAACAAAAAAATAGCTAAGGGGCTGATTTGAACAAAAGGCAATATTGTTCAGGGCCAAAAATAGATTTTTCTCACCATCATATTGTGGAATACAATGAAACTAACAAACTTTGTTACAACTTCATGACGAATAGGGTTAAAATGCACCATTGGTTTTGTGCTCCAACCATACGTCCATACCCCACATCTTTATCTCTATTCTCAAAGTTCAAACAGTTGATCCGGACTGCTCAACAGGATCTCCATATTAAAATGTACTTAGAGACCAAATTTTATATTTTTTGAAAATTTTTACTATTTTTTTAGAAAGGTACAAAATCACTGCTTCTGGACCATCCAAAAACAGTGATTTTGTACCTATCTAAACAAATAGTAAACAATTTCCAAAAAATATAAAATTTGGTCTCTAAGAACATTATAATATTGATATCATGCTGAGCGGTTCGGATCGACTGTTTGAACTTTGAAAACGGAGATAGAGAAGTGGGGTATGGTTGGGACACAAAACCAATGGTGCATTTTAACCCTACTCTTAGAAAAGTATTAATTATTCCTGCAAATGAACTCCTCTGTTGTAGCTGTATGTTCTTCGTTTATTTATCTATTCATCAACTCTGTGATGATACATTCTTTTATCCATTGGTTTTAATTATTTATTTATTACTTCAGTGTTTTGTTTACTCTATCATAATTATTTATCTATTGCTTGATTGAGGCTCTTTTGTGAAAATTTCATGGATACTGTAAATTTGACAAGGACAGAACGGTAAAAAATACCTCTAAAACTTTATTGGGGAGATGGTGATGGTCATATATGGAGATCATGCGTGAAAACAATTTTTTCGGTGTAGAACGGGTGTGATCCTCAACTATTTTACTATAAATAAACTCGGCCTCGTCTATTCTTTCTTCCATGCTAAATGCTACCAGTAATGTATCATATGTCGACCATGTCAGCACCTGCCCCTTGCTTAATAGCCATTTGCAAACCTAGACAGAGAAAAAATATGTTTACAGAGATATGGATTAAATGAATCATATGTTTACAAAATTTTGAAACACCTAAAAGATGCTAAACTTGAATTAACAAAAAAATGAATACAAAATAACATACTAATACTGGACTAGTCTCCTGTAGCAGTAACATCTTGTGCTTGTACAACCCGGGACAAAATTACTAATTATTGCTTATCATAATGCGATCATGTATGCATCATGCTATGGGTACCATATTGGTACACAGCGTACCAGTATGTATGGTCTTTGTGCTAAGATCATATTGAGACTTTCAATGAACTAATTCGCCGTACCTGAATTATGCGAAACCAGTGATTGGTTTTTCTCAAAATTTCTAGGGATTTAGCAATGGCTATCACTGGAAACTCAGTATCAAATGCTACCCACTTGTCAAGAGCACCCCAAAACACCTCTTGTTCATTTGGTAAATTTGTAACCTACATATAGAAAATCGCAACAAAAAGGCCATAAGAAATTCCACTATAAATGAGAAAATATCAGTATAAACTAAAATGCCTCTTTTGAGGTCTAATTTGGATTTGATTCGAGTACCATTGCAAAAATGAGTCTCAATTGAGACAATGAAATTGTTCATGCATACAACCTAAATATGGAATAAGATGTTTTGAGTTGTTCTTATTTTGTTACTTCTCTTCTTGCCTCCTTTTTGTATGAACTTGTTTTTCATATAATAAAAACAAGTTAGGGCCTTTGAGTTTGACCCCTCTCTTATCATTCAAAAAAGAAATAATAAAGAAAGGCGATCACTTACAATTCGAACAAGATTGGATGCTTTTCGAAAAGACTGAGATGGATCTCTCTTCTTCCACAAATGGTGTTGCTTTGTACCTGGATTCCTCATTACTCTACCGATTTCAAAACAACATAAAAGCAAAAGATTCAATTGGTAAGATTAAAACAGTAGTAATAAACGTAAAATTTAAAACTGGAGAAAGTTTTGTTTCCTTACAAGGACTTATCAGTGCTCTTTGTGCGACGCATTCTCGCAACCTGATAGCACAAATCAAAGTATAAGATACAGCACTCTTATCAAACAAAAGGCATGTTCGGCAATTGTGAAAAAAAGCGAATAGAGTGGAATAGAGGTTCTATTCCCACCGAACAAGAAAAGATTTGAGTGGAATTGTGGAATTGGATTTGAACTTTTGCAGTCAAACCCCTAACTTTTTACCTCTATGATCCAATTCTTTGTTCCATGAGAATGGTGAAATAGAGGAATTGGCATTTACCAACAGATGGAATTGGCTCATTTATGGATATTCTTCCACTTTTCCATTCTTCCATCCTCAACGGAACACGATCGGAATTGTGAGAATTGAAGCCTATTCCAAATTCCACTTCTCCTCACTTTCCACTATTACATGCATTTGCCCAAAAATAAAAAAGAACAGATATCATTACACTTGGATGGATTCGTATCCAGTGCTGCGCTGTATACCATGCAGCACAAATAGGATCTAAGGGCCGAAATCCTCACGCTGCACCGTGCAGCGCGGGAGAGGATTCGGAAAAGATGGGGACAAATGAAAAGTAAACTTACAACGATAGTTCGAGATGAAGAGGGAGATGCGGTGGTGTGATCAGAAAGAAAGATTCGTGGGCGTGATTGAAATCTGAGTTCCGCCATTGTTAGAGAGCGAGAGAGTGAGAGGCGGAGAGAACGAGGAGGGAGGTAGAAGGTTTTTATTCCATTTCAGATTTCAGATCAGAGGATATCCGTTGACACAATTTACACCTGACAAGTGACATTTTCTTATCAGTCCCTCCGAAGGTGGGAAATTAAATCTGAGGCTGGTATACACTCTGTGGTTAAGGATGTTACTGTCAATAGCATTTTTTTTTTTATATGTTTATTCAATCCGTATCGTATTCGATAAGACCGGTATAAATGAGGTTCTTTTTCTTAAACTTATTGAATATGAATATAGGTATGAAAAGATTTTTTTTCATTAATTTAAAGAACAAAAATATAGATAAAGACTATTTCATATCTGGTACTCTATATAAAATAATTACACAAATAAAATTATATATGCATTTTTTTTTATATGTTTATTCAATCCGTATCGTATTCGATAAAACCAGTATAAATGAGGTTCTTTTTCTTAAATTTATTAAATACGAATATAGGTATGTAAAGATTTCTTTTTATTAACTTAAAGGACAAAAGTATGAATAAAGACTATTTCATATCTGATACTCTATATAAAATAATTACACAAATAAAATTATATATATAAATTATACGGAGATTATACAAGATATGATATAGCATTATTCAACAATGATCCAAGTATATATATGATATAACTCTAAATTTAATGTTATTCATTTATTTTTTCTTCATTGCTGAAGTACAAATAGTAATATCAATGACATCCTTTTATCATTTTACCCCGACCATATAATATTCGAGAAGATATATATGGGTAAAATAATTTCATTAGCTTGAAAATACAAGGAAATATAGATCTATTAACCCCTGTAAATTAATGGCTCTTTATAATTATCCTTGTAAAAGCTGGAACCAAAAGGTTTATAAAATAGTTACACAATGATTCATACATTCCCAGTCTCAGGTGTTATAAAATCATCACTAGCAGTGACAAGACAAAAAATAATCAATGAACAAAGCATTAACGAAGCATGTCAAAAGCATTATCAATGCTGGTTGATCCAAGCAATTAAAATAGTATTATCTCAGTGGAATTTCGTTTGAATCTTTAAATAAAAATGAACAGGTGAAGCAATTATTTAACTAAAAAGGAACTATAATCGTGTCAATAAACCCAAGCATTATATCCTACATTATTACATTGTCAAACCAGTGTATTATTACTGTTACACAACATTTACAAGACAAACAAACTAATCAGACTACAACATACATCACATTATATAAAAGACCCCCTAAATTTAAAAAATTTAAACAACACTCAATGCCATGCCGAGGCTGATATCAAGCTCCTATTCTTCCACCCAAGAAGCATCGCGCCTTCCGTCGTCTCAACCAGAGTGTACTTGTCCGAGTAACACGCAAGTAGTTTTCTGATAACTGAGTTCACGTAAGTGCTTAACGGGTACGGTTTAAAACCCGCCATAGTAAGTCTCGACTTCCATTTACCCAATAACTCGTGCCTCTCTACCCTTTCTTTCCCTTCGCATGCAATCACATTTACTATATCCTTCGCCAAACAATGCTGCTCTACATTGATTCTCTCTTTACTATCTCTTGGCAAGGTCACATCGATCGACTCGAACATGGCAGAGTAGTAATCTAACGTTTCCATGAAGCGGTTTAAGAAAAGGGTAGTGTTAGTATTTGACTCTTGTTCTACTATGGTAATAACTTTTGGTGACAAACTTTTTACCATGCGCAGTAACCTGTCTCTCGGGTTATTCACGTCTACACTTTCATCAGGTGTATGGTGCAACAGAAGGGTAAAATTGACTGCTAATGCTTCACCGGGTCTTATATCTAGCATATCAGGTGTCACATCTGAAGCATAAACTGGCAACCCTGTGAACTCCAAGGGAATATTAAATTTCTTTGACATCTCTTGCAACATCTTACTGACCGCTTGCAACCCTTCCCCGAATTTGGATACGGGATCATCTATACCCGTTATGCGAACATGAGGCGGGCCCCCAGGACGGGCCGCCAGAGCTTGAATTAGGGTTACCCATTGGGTCCCTTGTGCAATTTGAAAATCAACTATGTGGATCCTGTCCTCGGTTCGTACCGCCTCAGCAATTGCCCCGTTGGCCGCCATGTATCCAAATTTGAAATAAGGACATATGTCATATAAAATACGCATATATGACAACAGTTCCTTGCTCTCGGGCTCACGGCATTTCAAGGTATGGTATATGTTTGTACCTGAATTCTCATGCCTGGCCACAAGTCCTTCTAAAAGATAAGCCCCAACCCGTTGTACTGGGTCTCCAGTTATAGAAACCATGTTTCGGGTTTCTTGTTCAAGCATTTTAAATTCATCAATTCTACCTTCATTTAAAGCCTCAGCACATCTTGTTAGCAGTTGTTTGACCACATGTAGAGGCTCTTGCTTAACGGGCCGGGTTACAAATGAAACAGGTGCTCCTAACGGGTACTCCGGGCTCTGGGTCCTCGACCGTTTGGGTTCCCGCGAATTAGGTTCAGTTTCCAGATCTGATGCCATCAACACTGTTTCAATTTCTTGCAACGCATGGTGCATGTTTTGGGGAGAATTCACATAAGGCGACCCAAGTTCGTACCCGGATTGAGCTGAGATAGTACCAGCGGGTCGATTGAAGCTGTACCCGGTTAACTGGCTAAACGGGCTATTGGGTTCAAGAGGGGAATGGGAAGAGGTGGCCTCTCCCGGGCTGTAGCCTATGGAAAGAGTTTCGCTCGACAGAGGGGAGTAAGTAGAATTACTGTAAGTCAACTTGGCAGGGTTATTAGACCATAAGGAATTTGGAAGGGAAGTGGTGTAACTGTAAGAGACACTAGAATCAGGTGTAAGTCTGTGTTTTAACAGCTGGTGTGAATCCATAATAGATTGCTTGCATATGTTATTTCACTCAAAATCCTGTAAAAACAAATAAATGAAATATAATTATGTTATTAGATGCAGAAAGTACAAACTTAGGAAAAGGCAAAAGTAAAAGTTTCCCTAAAATGGAAATAATTTTGAGTTTGAAGTCAAAGATATTTAATTTTGGTAGAACAATTATGAAGAAACCGCCTTTGCTATGCTTGTGGAATAAGAAACAAGTGAAATTCCTGTTGAAATTGTCTAATTTCCCTTGTAGTTATCCCTTGTTAAAACCATACTATTCCATTGTTACTGAGAATAAGCAAAGATTAGCAATCCAGAAACCTCAATGTCTTAGGAACAGCAAACTCAGAGTGCAATTACTTAGAAACTACAAAAGGAAAGATTTTAGTCTGCTAAACCTGCTCAATTTTCTACCATAACCTAAATCCATAAAACAAAAAATCACCTAATTTAAACCCATTTGACAGACAAATATCCCTCTGTGTGGAATCAGAGAGGAGGAGATAAACTGGATAGCTTGGACAGAGAGAAAAAAAAGAAGATAAAGCTGATTTCCCTTTTTCTCCCCTCCAAAAGCTCCAAAAAAGGGGGGTTAAAAAGGAATTTCACAGATGAAATCTCCCGATAGTTCATATTTCTACAGCTGAAACAAATAATTAATCACAAATGCAACGAAAAGTTACCCCTAAAGTTTCTCAGATCAATTCGCAGGTCTCTCTCTCTCTCTCTCTCTCTCTCTCTCTCTTATCTTTCTTTGTTTTCTTCAAAAATGATTATCTCTGTTGTGTTCTTTTTTTTTTCTTTATTGTATGAAGGATTCAAGGTGAAGTGGAAAAATGTGGAACCGAGATTTATAAAGGAGGCAGAGTGCGCCTCACAGGAGAAGATCGCTGGCCGTACGATTCTTATTTAACGGTGTCACGAGTTTTGATATGGCCGCCTAAGGGCTTTTCCTCAAAAAAAAAAAAAAAAAAAAGTTATGATATCGCGATTGTGGGCCCCGCAGTCAGCGTTCCCGCGTGATATCTACTATTGTCTCCTTCCTCTCTTTTATGTAGAATCATAGCTGACGCGCACTTGGACTAATGACCTATCGGGTCGGGTCGGGTTCGGATCCGTAAATCGTAAGTTCGTAACCTTCCTTTTTATATCACTTTTCGGACGACTGAAAACAACCCCGCATTTACTAAGTTTCTCTTATCCAACGTTCCAAACATGCTTCCACCAAGAAATAAAATATAACACTCATTTTAAAATTACATTATCCAATAATGTGCATTTTCGGATTAGGTTTGGAAGTTATAAACATTAATATATTTTGATGTAGCTAAAAATTCAAGGTGTTATTAAATAGTAGGAAGCTGATATGAGTATCCGCACCTTAATTGTTATATTTCTGACGATTTGTGAGGAATTTTGTGAATCTAAAACTACGAACATCTTTTAAGTAATTTTCTCTTTCAAATGAGATCCATGATGATGTACTTTCGGGCTCGTCGTCATGCAAATATTTATACCTATACTTGCAAGTATTTTTTTACATATGACACTGGATTCAGTGGCAAATCCACGTACAATGAATGGGGGTCAATTGACCCCATTCATTTTCAATTATTTTTGTATTTATACCTATTTTAATATTATTAAACTAAGTTATTATGGATAGTGTGAAATTGACCCCCATTTGTAGTATAAAATTTTTATATGCTTGACCCCCATTCACGTTTGACCCCCATAGTCTGAAAGTCTGGCTCCGCCGCTGACTGGATTACATCTGAAAGTATTAATATCAAGTATTGTAAGTATTTATACCTATAAGGTCAATTATTTTTTGTAGAGGAAGGTTGACACGGAGACTATTAGAGAATGTTGATTGGGGGATACGAGGTATCTACTACTTCATTAGAGGAATGTTGACGCGGTAACGAT
This sequence comes from Carex myosuroides, assembly GCA_028015225.1. Taxonomy (NCBI): domain Eukaryota; kingdom Viridiplantae; phylum Streptophyta; class Magnoliopsida; order Poales; family Cyperaceae; genus Carex; species Carex myosuroides. The sequence goes on along the minus strand of CM051491.1, from coordinate 13,278,624 downwards.
TAGGGGACTGGAAAAGAGGATGATCATATCAAGTTACGCATGCAAGTATTTATATCTTATTTTGTAAGTATTAATATTTTATGTTTCAAATATTTATACCTATGAAGGTTGACGTAGAAACGAGTGTGGAGACTGGGAATGGGAGACCATAGTACAAACCTTTCTCTAATTAGTGGGAACCGTAGTACAACTTTCTTCTATTGTTGCTGCGGGTACAATGCAGATACTGGAGGGGGGTTGAAATAATTATTCTAAATATTAAAAGTATAGTTTGAGAAGTCCAAAAAATTTAAAGTACCTGGCGAAATTAAAGAATGTACATTCTATAATAGCTTACAATAATTAATTATGAATCATATTTGGAGGATGAGTTGATGAGAGTTGATGCATGAAATATTACATTAAAAATATTTGGAGGATGAGTTGATGAGAGTTAATTATATGAAATTTTCATTTCAAATGTTTTACTATCTGGCATTTGTACTTTTATTATTCAGTTTAATGCTTTATTTAGTTTAAATGTTGAAGTATTCCATCGAGGGGTGAAAACGGTATGGATAATATCCATTCGATCCGTATTCGAAAAATTAGATGTGGATATCTGATATTCGAATATCTGTGTAGATATGGATACTAATATGATTTTACGTTTCAATTACCTGTATGCATCTAGATAGTAGATATATATCATATATTTTAATATATATTAAGAAAAAATATTGTTATTCACCATTAAAATTAGATAAATATTATGAATTTTGGTATTTTTAATATTATTTAATAAATATCCGATCGGATCCGTATCCATATCTATATTCATCTGATATCCAATCTGTATCCATATTTGGAAAATTAAAAAGAAGTATGAATATAGTTTTAACCACTATTCGCTCTGTTTTCGCCCTAATTCTATCTATGTGCTTAATTATTCGATATAGATACTTCATTATTTAGTATATATCCTTCAATTAAATATTTTAGTATTCAGCCCATGTCTTAGTATTCAATTTTATATGTGTTATTTTTCATTTTACATGTCTCTATTCGAGTTCGTCGAAAGTTCATCACAGTGTCACCAGACTTTTAGTTTAAATGATTTAGATTCAATTTAATTACTTTAAAATTCTTATAAGCAGTGTTGTAAAAAATGGCCGTTTAGTCTGACTAATTGGTTAATTAGTCGTTGGCGGTGACCAAAATTGTTAGAAATAAATCGTTTTTTATTTATACGGCCAATTTAGCTAGTTATTGCTTTTATTTTTTTCTGTATTTATTTGTTATATGAATTATACTTTGTCTTGTTTAATATGAGCTTTTCTAAATGATAATTTTATAAAATTTTATTAATTACAATGAAACTAAGTTAAAATAAATTTATTTGATAAGTTTGGTAAGTTAAATTAATATTTTTAATATTACAAATATATGCACATAACTTTAATGAAAACGCAAAATAACCGTAAAATTCTAATTAATCAGCCGCATATCAATTAATTGTTTAACGGTACCTGTACATCCGACGAACGCATACCGTTATTGTATTGACTGGTCAAATATTTGTCAATCAAAAATTGACCGGTCAAATATATTATATATTCATGGTGATATCAATATTTACATCTCCGTAATATTTTTTAGTTATAATGTAATATTTGGAGTTCAATTAAAAACTCATAAATATTTTTTTCTTTTTAAAATAATTTTTTTAATAGTTTTACATGTTGATATTTAGTGAGTTCACAAATATAAGTCATAATTATAGTAACGTATTGCCATTAAATCCAGTTGAAAGTTAATTAGTTCTATAATCAAAATAAATATTAACTTAAGTCATAGTTAATTCTAGGTTTTTTTGTTATTCTTTTATGAGTGAGTCTATGGTACTATGCATAGCACTGATTAGTCCGTACTACGGAGCCATATTTTTATTTTGAAAATTTCTAATGGTTGATCCGAACCGTTCAATGTGATCTCCACAATAATATGTATTTGCAGACTAAATTTTATATTTTTTTTGAATTTTTTTACTATATTTTAAAATATGTAAAAAATCACTTGATTTGAAAATTCTGGACCATCCAATACCTATCTAAAAATTTGACATCTAGAATTAGATGTAGATGATAATGCATTGAAAAGGATACGAAGTCTTCCTATAATTGAAACTTCACAATTTTGTCCATAAAATTTTGTAATTTTTTATGCATTAAAACTTTTAGCCTCCTTGTAAAATAAAATTATACTGCACTTGATTTTTTTTAAGCTCTGCTAATTTTTTTTTTTTTTAAGTCCCGCACTTGATTAGAGTTGAAAACAACAGACATTAGAAAAAAAAAACTAGAAAATATGAATCAATTTTTTATTTACATTGTAGAGTATTTTTATGAATTATATTATTATTTTTTATCAGCGGTCCAATAGCGCTGCTATAGTGTTTGCGGACCTTAAAAACAGCGCAATAGCGTTTTTTGCATTTTTTAAGCCTTTCTGCAATAACGCGGTAATGACTATTTAAAACCTTGCTCCTTATTATCTTCTCCAATCATCTTCAAATTCACAAAAATAGAAAAATAATATATCATTATTTTAATAAGATACGCGAACAAGTGAAGATCTATTCCTGTTACTCGTCATGTGATACTACAGGAAAAAAAAAATTATTAGAAGCAAGAACCAAAAAAAAAAAAGTTATTAGAAGCCAAGATCAGAACAAGTTACTGGATCGGATTGAGATAAGCATACCGTTATATACCCGTTAGCCCGCTTGCGTCCTATTCCGATAACGGCGTTCAGCATGACCGCAGCAATGAGGAGAGGCACGCCGACTTGATCAACAACACAAAAAGAGCATGCGCTGGATCCATCACACCGTCCATTTATGATCCGATGGTTGTCATTCGCAAAGCACCCACGTGCGCATTTCATCCCTTATTAACCCCACAGGGCCGCAAGGACGTAACCCTTCAACCACGCTCAGGTCACGTGATGGACCCCACCGCCTACTCTGCACGACACGCGTGACAATCCGTTGCCTTGGTAGGAAGCGCGGAGATTTATTTTGACCCGACGTGGCTTCTCCTACACTGTTTATCTCCCCCGATTAGATTGCATCGGACGGAGGATAGAGGGTCGCCGAGGAAAGGAGGGAGCTCCTTGGTTTGACGGGATTGACTTGATTTAGACCGTCAGATCAGATTAGGAGGAACGGGAATGGTTGAGCGGTTTTAGATGTCGGTGGGACCCACTAGGAGAAAACGACAAATTCATCACAGAATACGGAATCTCAATCTCATGTGGAAGAGCAACAGCAACTTGCTATTCTCACGGACAAAATTTGTTTCAGTTGACTGACACGTGGGTCCCCTACGACCAAATGGTTTTGACGCGTTGGAACCAATGGGGCCCATTTTCAGTGAATAACTCGGCCTTCACAAAACTTTGAATTGCGTCTGGGAAATAAAAAAGAAATGAATTAAGAAAAGGAAATTCTAGAAGGTGATTGTTTTGGAACATGCATGCACACGGCTAGTGGCCCAACGCCCAAGTGGCATCTTCTAGTCCATTTTTTCTTTCGAGGCCCAATTTTTTATTAATATTCAAAAAAATATAAAATTTAACATTATGCACTTAAATTCGAGAAAATTCAAAATCTATCCGATTCAGAGAATAATTTTCCGAATTCAGAAAAAATTATTCTCCGAATCCAGAAACATCTTGGTTAACGTAGATCCGGAGAATAATTTTCTCGATTTGAGTTTTTTTCTTTTTTTTATTCTTTTTAATTTAAATAGAAAATGTTATGATTTATATTTTTTGTATTAAAATATTATAAATATTTTATATTTTTTTGAAATAGATAGAATACTATATAATTTGATTTATCAGAAAGACTGCAACAAATAATCCGGATCCATATTTTTCTGGTCGGATTTTTTGCAGCTGTAAAAAAAATTAAAATATTTCTTTGTGTGTTATTGAAAAAAATAAAAATAATTTGAATCTGAGTTATTGATCCCGGTTCAAAAGTCACTTCTAGATAAATACAAAAAATACTGTAGTCCTTCTATTTTTGAGAAAAAAAAATTGCTCTCTCAAAAGTCAGACAAACATTTCTTATCAATTTTTTTTTTAAATTGATACAATATCTTAGAATTTAAATGTACTAGAAGGACCATAATATTTTATTTATTTACTCATAAGTGACTTTTGAACCGGGACCAATAACTCAGATTCAAAATATTTTTTTTTTCCAATAACACACAAAGAAATATTTTAATTTTTCTTACAGTCACAAAAAATTCGGCCTAAAAAATTCGGAAAGTAAGTCCAGATTCGAGAATTATTCTCCGAATTGGGCAGAATCAGAAATAATCCGAAAACTGTGCAGATTGTTAAATGTTGATTTTTTTAATATTAATAAAAATTTCAGAAAATTTGACCCATAAAATGAAAATTATCCTCGGAGCTTTTCTATAAAACCGCATGTGTATTATATAAGAGTGAGGTTATAGGAATATGCACAATGTAGAATAATTTGTACTATAAATTAATATTTTTATTTTTAAATCTAAATATTCGATCTGTTTAATATGATTGAAAATAAATATAAAAATTAAATTTTATATTTTCTGAAACTTGTGTACTATCTTTTAAGAAAGAGAAGAAAAAATTAAAAGACATATTAAATATAATAAAAGAATAAATAAGAAATTGAAGACCTTAAAAATTAACTCTAAAATTTTTTTCTTCCAAAATAAAAAATATGATACTTTCCTTCAATATTTTAACCTTCTAAAAGTGAGAATATGATACTTTCCTTCCAAAATAAAAAAAATGTATTGTCAAAACTATTTACACCTTTATAAACGGAGTTTTCATCATCAAACACATAAAAGAATAAATTTATTTTCTTAAAAAGCATTAAAGTGTTGTTACAAAATAAGCATATATTAGTATCTAAAAAGACAAACAAGGGACAGTGTTATGTTTTTGTTAAATAACAATTATAAAAGAAAAAAGAAAAAAAGAAACAATTATAGACATGTTCACCAAGATCAAATTTTTGTTTTACTTAAGAAATTATTTGGTCACCAGTTAAATGCTGATTAGAAATTCTGCAATTTAGAAATTCTTTTGTCACCAATCAAAAAATTAATAAAACTGAACCGACAATTTTAAAAATTTATTTGATGAATGATACATTGGTTCTTTAAAATACACCAACTTTGATGAAAAAACTTTTTTAAGTTGAAACATAAAACTCTGGGCTAGAATTTTTAAATATTTTATATGCCTATTTAATTTATGCCATCAAATATATCTTCTTTGCCTATTGAAAAGGGCGTTAATTGATATTAACAATTACAATTGGTATTTACCAGGGTTCTAAATAGCTATAGCTACGCAATAACTGCGTTATAGTTTTTTCGGACCTCAAAAGCTATAACGCTATTAACCGATTTTTTTTATAATAATTCTAGATAGCTAGTTATGGTTGCACTATAGCTGCGTTATAGCTTTTTTAGACCTTAAAAGCTATAGAGCTATAATCGCTATTTAGAACTTTGGTATTTACAACTTGTTTGGACGGAGAGTAGAGAAAGGGAAGGGAGGTGAAGAATAGAAAGGAAGATTAACATATTTAAATTTTTATGTTTGGATGATTAACGAAGGAAAATAAATTTAACTTTTCTTGTCTTATTTCTTATTTGATTAATAAAAATTTAGAAGGGTAATGAGAAATTCAGTGGTTGTTGTAGATTTGTGACAAATAAACTTGGATAAGAATTATACAGGTAAGATATAAAGTTGGACATTTGTGTTATTTTTTTTAAAAATATTTACAACAAAATTTATTTCCATCAATTACACTCCAAATTAGAAGGAAAATCGATTCTATTGATTATAATAAGGGAGCACCTAGCTGTCCTCCCGTAACCTTCTCTCATTTCTTCTCCTAGTCATTAACTACTTGAGTAACTACTAACACTTGGGAGACCACTTACTATTTGAGGACCGCCTAATATTTGAAATATTTTACAACTTGCGCGCGCAAGTATTTATATATAATACATCAAGTATTCACACCTAAGATATCAACTATTTAAAAAAAAATTGACACATCAGTCACTCATTATTTACACATTTTTAGAGGTGATTTTTTTTTCTCCATTCAATCTAACCAATATTTCTGACGATCTGTGAGAAATTTTGCAAATCTAAAACCACGAACGTCTCCTACACAATTTTCTCTTTCAAATTAGATCCATGATGACATACTTTCGAGTTGTCCGTTGCACAAGTATTCATACCTCGTACTGTAAGTGTAAATAGTTCATGTATCAAGAGTATTATAAGCATATGTGCATACCTCGATTAATTTTACAAGAGCAGATGAATAGTATTCAACATTGCTTTATTGCTTTCTAGTTCAATTTTATTTTTTAGAAATAAAAAATAGTTGTCACATGTTTCACTGTCGGAAAAAAAATAATCTATCAAATTTTACAGATCATGTAATTGAAATGTTACAAAAAAAAACAAAAACAATATTTAAAAGAAACAAAACATACTTCGTTGAAGTATTCATACATATACGTTGAAGTATTCATACATAAGATATCAAGTATTCATTCATACACATTGAAGTATTCATACATAAGATATCAAATATTCATTCATACACGTTGAAGTATTCATACATAAGATATCAAGTATTCATACATATATGTTGATGTATTTATACCTAAGATATCAAGTATTCATTCATACACGTTGAAGTATTCATAACTAAGACATCAAATATTCATTCATACACCTCTAATTTTTTCAAAATTTGTTTTTCTGTCATTTCTTAGTACTTAGTACGCACTGGCCTAATTCACCATTAATGAAGCTTTGTTCTTTGCAAATAACTCGCTACTACATGAGGAAGAGGAACATAGACACGATGGATCTGACCCGGCGGAGGCGTCCTTGATTGGGATGGAGTGACGGAGATGAATGTGGGAGAGGGAGGCGGAGGCGGAGGTGGAAGGCGGAGGCGGAGAGAGGAAAGAAAGGGAGAAAATATGCTAATTAATTTGTAGGGACCATTGGGTAGTTAGAATTGGTAATTATAGCTAGAAAAGAAAATTAGTTAATTAGGGAAGAAATGGGGAAGATATAATTACCCTTATAATAATGCAAAGTTAAACCTTTCTCCTCATGTACCCTTCACCTTCTACATAATTTTATCAACTAAACACGATTCGAGTAGAATTTTCTTTTCTTTTCATTCCCTCCCTTCCTCTGCTCTCCATCCAAACAAGGTGTTAGAGGTGAATTTAAAAGTCACGTGTTTATGGAAACATTCAATTTGTTGATGTTTTTTATAGACAAAAATATATCAAATTTTTCAACTAAGATTTTCACACAAAAAGGTTAATTAAATTTTGAACATGCAACTTCTTATCTAGAAAACATTGCATTGTTTTGGTCATCTGATTAAACTTTTATCCTCAATTTCATTGACTTTTTATCATGTACATTTGGTTATTATTCTAATAATTCGATACCAATTATGGGAAAGTTATAAAAAGTGCAACATAAAAAAGTATTAAATTGAAATAAAATGTCAGAGTTCAATGCACAAGAACAAATCACAAGTTGAACTTGCACTAAGATCTAATTCCTCTTAACTTTATTAGCAGAAGTTGCTTATTAACCTTTATTCCTCCCTTACAAAAGAATGGAGTACGTTCTATGAGCATCAGATCTACTTTAAAATCCGTGCGTTCGAAAATTGAAACAGAATTGTACAAATATTAAAGCATTGAGCACGGATCTTAAAACAGATCGGACTATTGAAACCCATCGAACCTACTCTTACAAATTAAGATCTAATCTTAGAATAAACTAATCGGATGCCTAATTAAGCTAGTGTTTATTAAACATCGATCTCTGCTACATGTACGCTTAGTTTGCACCAGAAAGGTACTCATGCTTTTTTTTTAGAAACAACGAGAGTCACGCTCTCATTTATATTAACTTCAATCGGTTACATGGTTTGGGTTCTCGAGTGGAGAGAACCCTGAAAAAAGAAGAAGAAAAATAAAATAAAATAAAAAGATTAAAAAAAATGAAAATTAGAATACTAAACCAGAAAGGGAAAAAGGTACTCATGCTTAAAAATACAAATTGCAAAAACAATGAGAACTAACAACGAAGACATTTTGTTTCAGAAATGTATGTTAATTACTCACCTGATATTATTTTTTTCGGATCATGTAAGACTGTAACAATTGAGAAATAATTAAAATCGGGAGAAATTTATTATTCGAGTAAAGTCATTATAAATTTAATTATATCAAATGAGTTTGAACAATTAATTTTGATCTTGTTAATGAGTAAAAAAAATGAAGTTAATAAGTTCACATTGGACATATAGACAGACTACTTTTCAAAAATAATACAATATGAACATCATTTTATAATGCAACAATGATCATTGAATTTGAAATTACTAAAAAGACCAAATAATTTAATTTAGAATAATTATTTTAGTACCCACAGTTGAGTACCCGCATCGTACCCGCACTTAATTCATTCCCAATTAACTGCCATAACTGTAAGCGGTCCTCACAACTACCAATTAACTAATTTACATACTTTCCAGTTTGAATTTTAAATTTCTCTTTCTCTCCGTTTCTTCCTTTTTCGAAGCTTCCGCGATTTTGAGGGGATTTTAGATCGATTTCGAGGCGATTTCAAGGCGATTTGGAGACGATCGTCTAGCGATTTCGAAACTGGAAGCGGGGATTTTTAAAAAAAAAGTGCGGGTACGGTTATTTAAGGAAAATTCATATATCATATATGTAGTTCATTGTATAGATATAAATACTTGTCTTGTATAGGTATAAATACTTCACAGTATTACTATTAATACTTGTTAAATAAAATTACAGTGTTGGAACGGTTGTGTGGTCCCCTAATGCGGGTACGACGCGAGAATTTTTCATATATGTAGTTCATTGTATAGATATAAATACTTGTCTTGTATAGATATAAATACTTCACAATGTTACTATTAATACTTGTAAAATAAAATTATAGTTTTAGAACGGTTGTGTGGTCCCCTAGTGCGGGTACGACGCGAGAATTTTTCAAAAAAAGGTGCGGGTACGGTTATTTAAGGAAAATTCATATATCATATATGTAGTTCATTGTATAGATATAAATACTTGTCTTGTATAGGTATAAATACTTCACAATGTTACTATTAATACTTGTAAAACAAAATTACAGCTTTGGAACGGTTGTGTGGTCCCCTAATGCGGGTACGACGCGAGAATTTTTCAAAAAAAGTGCGGGTACAGTTATTTAAGGAAAATTCATATATCATATATGTAGTTCGTTGTATAGATATAAATACTTGTCTTGTATAGATATAAATACTTCACAATGTTACTATTAATACTTGTAAAATAAATTTACATGTGCCGACAAAAAAAAAATTGGTTTAAAAAAAAATTGGTTTTAAATACTTGATATCTTAAGTATAAATACTTGATGAATTACTATTAATATTTGATATCTTAGGTATGAATACTTTCTATTTTGTATGAATACTTTTCATATTTGAATATTTGATACTTTGAAAAACGTGTAAAAGTATGTTATTATGGATCTCATTTGAAAGATAAAATTGTGTAGAACGCGTTCGTGGTTTTAAATTTGTAAAATTCCTCATAGATCGTCCCAAAAATTGGTTAGATTGACCTGAGAAAAAAAAAACCACCTTGAAAAACGTGTAAAGATGAGTAGGTATTGTGTTCAGTTTTTTTTTAAATACTTGATATCTTAGGTATAAATACTTGATGAATTATATATGAATACTTGATAATTTAGGTATAAATACTTTCCATTTTGTATGTGAATTAATTTAGGTGCGGTCCCCAAAAACAGTTATGACAGTTTAGGTGCGGTCCCCAAAAACAGTTATGACAATTTAGATGCGGGTACAATGCGGGTAGGTACTCATATCAGCTTCCTTTAATTTAACGGTATAACATTCACAAAATCTCATTATTTATCTATGTGCATAATATGGTTAACATATAGATTATTCGTAGAAGTGGATTGTTTAGTTGAACCTTTTATTATTTTCAAGACAAGTAATCACCAATGGCTAATGCATACATGTAAAAATGTTATCTAATTTCGTCTTTGTTTATATAGACATTAATTAAGAGCTTAAAAAAATATTTTTTTATTTACACTGATTAAAATTGTGCAAATCTTAAGTAAATACAATGTATAATAAGAGAGGCTACGATACAATACATAGTGCATATTGGTTCGTACTATGGATAATTATTTTTATTTTCAAAATCAAACAATCGATCTGAATTGTTCATCATGATCTCCATATCAAATTGCACTTCGTGATCAAATTTACATTTTTTTTAGAATTTTTTATTCTTATTTTAGATAGGTAGATCTAAAGATTTTAAACCACTAAAAAATAATGATTTTCTATCTATATAAAAATATAAAAATTATAAATGTGGGGTTCTTACGGTACTTAAAGCAGCGGAATTTTAAAATTTTGACAAAAAATGTAGCAAAAGATATCATCATGTGCGACTAAACTCAAACCAAAATCTATTTCCAAATCAATAAGCATCATACATTTAATTTCTTGTCTCCAAATAAGAAAGGAAAGTCCTTGAGATGTAGGGTTGTAGCCTCCACCTCCTTGTTGATGCTAATGGTGGTTGATGCCTTGCAGCGCCTTGGTGGTCAATGTGTGCGTGACCTAAAACACCTTGCACCAAGATGAGACTCCAAATTAGAAGTCCTCCACGGTATCCACCAACAAAATTAATTAGAAACTAAAGTTTCCTCTTGCTATTTGGAGTAGTAGTTTGGTTGCTCCTTAATCCCTATCATCCAAGAGAACTAGATCTTGATTCTAGGGTTTGTGGGTTCTCAATACATGAGAGATCAAAATGGAAGAAAGACAAAGTTTTGGCTCCCTAAGGAAGATGAATAATTATTAGATTGAAATCCTAGGTAGTAGGGACCTCTTTAAATAGCTTTCTTGCTGTTTAGAAGAGTCCCCACCGACCTAGACACAATTCACACATTCTCCATGATTTCCATAATTAACCTGGGCCAAAATTAGCCGATTCTGGCCCAACAACGTACTGTGCGATACCGCATGCGGCATAAACCTACAGCTTATTTTATATCAAACTGTAGATCTTCTCGCAATCTTTTTGAAAAGTCATAGAATACTGAAAACAAAGCTACGGTTGATGAGATATGTCCGTTTTAAGTTCTATTCACAGAAATCGTGGTGGAAATACATAACTTTTTGCTGCCCACAAAAACTCCTTTTTGTGGCTCACAAAGTTTCTTCCATTTTGATCTTTCTTGATATTTGAATTTTATTAAACCATTTAATTAAATTCATAATATCATATAATTATTCCCATAATTATTTATCTCATGTTTAGATAGAGAACTCAATTTATCAGTCATGTCACACGTGTCAAATAAATCAAGGAGCCTTTCTAATTAATTTCTTATTGGTGTGACCCTATGGGATCTATGTCATTTGGCAATGGAATCTGAAACTCCTTTCGATTCCATAAATTACAGGCGACACCTAACAATATGCATTGTAATTACCCAAAATACACAGATGATAAGTACCTGCTATATCACGATCCCTAAAGCAACAATTGCCTCGTGTCAATTCCATGTCTTATGATATCATGAATAGATTCAAGGTAGGAATGTGTCATCTTTGCAAATCCATTCGTTTCTTGATTCTGAAATAATTCAGAACTCCTTAATCATATGTGCACATACTTATATTATTTCATCAAGTGACCCAGTAATATCATCACTCATTTACATGAGGGGCATTGGTATTCTTGATAATTACTATCTATCCATATAAGAGATACATACTGAGATAGAATCTGTATGACTGCCAGTTACGGACAGCGTTGGATAATACTCACGAATACGCATTCTTATGTGAGAGAAACAATCATCTCATACCTTAGAATTCCATATACAAATAAAATATTAATGACACAAACAATCCATATTAAATGTTTTACTTTGGTCACGTCCAATCACCTGATCTCCATCAGGTATCCATTTGATTAGATTGACAACTCCTTGTCATATGATCTGCAGAACATGATCATCATCTAATCCAAATGCTAATCTTACGTTATTAATTAATGTTCCTTGTTAATTACCAAGACTATGGACACTTTAGAGTATTTATTAACTCATGTATAAAGTTCCATAATTCCAAGTTCTCAACATGAATGATCTCTAAGTAATAAAATACTCAAGGAATAAAATGATAAACAAATTATTGAATTACATGAACAAAACTTAGAATACAATCATCCTATGATTGACTTCTAGATCACAACACGAACATAAAAAAAATGTGAAATTTAGTCTGCAAGTACATTTTCAATGAAGATCATGTTGAACGGTTCAAATTGATTGTTTAGACTTTGAAAATGAAAATATTGCATAGTACAGACCAATATGTGCTATTAGGGGTGTTAACAGAGCGGATTCGGAACAGATAATGCTGATATTATATCCGTATCCATCTTTCAATGAGCGGATACAAATACGGATACGGATAGTAAACAGATATCAAAATTCAAAACCAAATTCGCTGTAAACGGATACAGATACGGAGCGGATGATCCACGGATACAGATTCAAATAAGGATACCAAACGAATAATTATCAGATAATTAAGTCATACAAGTTTTTAGATACAAATACCAAATTAACAAAATTAATAAAAAAAAACAAATCAGAAAATAAAAATAAAATTATTAAAACTAGATGAAAAGACAAATAAATAGATGACCGGACCGCCTCAATATTTAGTCCCACAACAAAAAATTAAAACTAGATTGAGATAGTTATATACCCTGCTCCTGGGTAATTTCTATCAAAGCGAAGTGGAGCGGAGCAGAAAAGGCAGAAGATTTTGGATCCGAATAGTGCGGATATCCGCTCTGTTTTCCCAAACACCACCAAATTCGTATCCGTATCCGGATCATTTCTTTGTGTTCAATATTTATCTGGATTCGCTCCGTGAAATTATTCGGATCCTTTTATCCGAATCTGGGTGTAGTCCGAATTTATAGCGGATTCGAAGCACATTATCCGGATCTGTTTACACCCTTAGAGCATCTACAATAGAGATTGTTTATAAATTGCTAATTTGATGTGGAAGATTGCTAATCATAATTGCTTAATTAGCAAACCCACAAACGTTTTGACAAATAGCAAGCATTTAATGACTCCCGGATTATCTGTGGCATAGAACAAAATTTTACAGCCCAATAGCAACTTGTTTACATATAATAATAGAACTGATTGGCACAGAGAATCAAGAGGGATAATAAATGTACTGCACATGTGTTGTCACGCGATGGAGTGGTTTTCATATTTTTGGAGAGTGGTTTGCTTATTTTAGTAACGTGGTTTGCTAATAGTTTGCTCCATTGTAGATGCTCTTATGTGCTATGCATAGTACTATAGCCTCACTCTATATAATAAATATATTAAATCATTTAATTTAGTTTTTTAAAAGCTTCAAATGTGGCCAGTTGAACTTAATTTTATTTGTAACAAATTTAATACATTAAAAGATATGAGTAGAACTAGGGTGTGATGTGCTCACCAAATTCTTTGGTGATCATAACTCCATAATCTATTGGATTGACTTCAAACGAGATGAATCCAAACTGTTGAAACTGATCAACTTCACGAGTGATGCGTGTACATGCAAAAAATTTCAAATTCTTTTAGTACAAAGTTAAGCAATCAATATTGATGAAAAATGAATACATTAATATAACTTCTAAAACTTCATTTTGTATCATTCATTTTTCATCAATTTTGATCGCTTGACTTTGGACTAAATATATTTCAAATTTTCAAATTTTTGCATGTATGCGTATCACTTGTGAAGTAGATCGATTTCAATGGTTTGAATTCATCTCGTTTGAAATTAATCCAATAAATTATGGAGTTATGCTCACCAAAATGTTTGATGTCTACTCAAAAGATATTAGGTACATGTATACCCGGATGGAGCAACCAAAGAATGTTGGGGGAACCATAAAGGCCAAACAATTACGTCTTATCTAGAGATCAAACAATTACATCTCATCTAGGGGTCAAACACTTACATCACGGAGAAGGAGAAACAGTTTCCCACCTTAACCTAAGGACCGTCCTATGCCAAAGAGACCCAAAACATAAATGAGAAGTACGGAACATAATACCTGATTCCATGTCGTTTGTCATGGAATATCCAAAACCTTGGTAGAGCAACAGCCGTCTCCGTGAGCATGAGATAAGTCTTCAATGGCAATAAGCCCTTCTCGCATTTTCGTCGTATGATCGTGGATCAAGTCTTCCAAGACTACAAGATATGGCCCTTGAGAAATCCTCTCCAAATTTTATAATGAATTTCTCTTTTCTATTCTTTGATTGTGGAAGGAGAAAAACAGACACACAGAGCTGTATTTTTCTTAGGAGAAAAATGTATTTTAATTTCTGTATTTTTCTATATTATCTTGTGTCTTGGGCACCAATTCTTATATATATATGTATATATATATATATATATATATATATATATACAGGAACCTCAATATTGACATTAAATATAACGAATAAATCCAACAAAGAATCCTTGAATACTTAATTCCAAATTTATTTGACACTTAGACACTGACAAGTAATTAAGTAATGACAAGTAATCAAGTAAAGCTAAATCACACTAAAAAGGAATCTAGTTAACGTGATCTTAGTTTGTGGGTTTGTGGCTTTGTGCTCAACTTGGGATAAAGGATTAAAGGCACTTGTAATTTAATAGCATTCATGCATGCATCTTTTGATCTTTTCCTTTGCCAAACAAGTAGACAAATTAGCATGATTGCTATATAAATGCTATCTTTCTCCAGGACATGACACCCGATATTTTACCCCCACGGTATTGGTTACCTATCCATTTTATGAGATCTAATCTACCTAATATTTTATATTACAAATGCATACCTAATATACGGCCTTTTAATGCTATGAATATGATTATATATATACTTTCTAAACTAAATTCAGTCAAAACAGAGGAAAACAATTGAATAACCAATTTGTTTAATTTTGACAATCATAACAATATGATATTAAAGTTCATTTAAACCATAAAATAAAAGATGTACTTGTATCATTTAGATGAATTGTGTATACAATTAATCATAATATATTTGAGATTATTTTGATTAATATTGTTAATCTTAAATTGCTTCGTTAATGAGCTGATTATCATACTTGGTATATGAATTTTAGATAAAGTTTGTTAAATATTTAAAATCTGATATACAATTCAAAAGTTAGTTACAAACTATTTAACATGATATCTGACATACTTGCACTAGATATAAAAATTAGGTGGCTGACAAGAATTTTGTTCCGTAGGATCTATCTTTCTATCTTTCTATCTTTCTAGCAGGAACCATTCATCCAAATATCTAATTATATAAACCTCTCAATTTCCATCAAAAATTGAGATCATATGATTTCTATAGTTAATGCATACAAAATGGCTTTCATGGTGTCATTAGATTGATCTGGTCCATACATTTTAAATCAACATTTATTTTCTAGAAGAAGAAGAAGATGCTTATTTGGACCAAGTAAACTTATTTATGTTCTTAAATAGCTAAATGATGCATTCATATTTTTCTATTTGATCTAAATAAATCAAGGGTAAATTAAGTTGCTAAATTTTAGTATATATAGTAACAAAAGAAAAGGAAAACTTATCTTACAATTTTGAGAATAAACAAATTAAATTCAGAATAAGTTACAATTAGCTCCAACAATGAATCAGAAAAGTGATAATATTTGCCAGTTTTCAGAGACGAAGTTAAATTTCAAGTTATGAAGTTAAACGTAAATATAGATCAATTATATAATATTTTATTTTAAACATATAGAAAATTAAGCACAAGTACAAAATTCTTTAAATTCACATCCTCCCGGTACCGTAATAGGGAATCTTTTACAATTACTTGATCTGGACCGTTCTTTTTAACTTCGCACGAATCTCAAAGCCCAATAATACTACCTCCTCTGTCAGTCCGAATCTCAAAGCGGCTGAGAATTAATCTCAAACCGTAAAGTGAAGGGAATCTTTTACAGTAATGGAGAGGATATTTGTCTAAATTCCTTTCGGCTGCCATGTAGAAACAGGTTCTATTGAGTCAATTCCAATGTGAAGATGAAGAAATGGACATGTCCAGTTTTTTAAAATGGAGATCTCAAGAGCAAATTGATTGGCGGTAAACGGGACATGTCCATTTATTTTTATTTATTTACTTTTTAACCATTTTGGTCACACGTTGGTGCATCAGTATCCACCAAAAAAAACAATAAACAAGGATGAGTGTCTATATCAGTGAGATTCTTGAGATGAGAATCTATATCTTCTAAAACCATCTAATGTAATCACAGAATTAAAGAGAAGACCAACCAATAACCATTAGATTTGGATAAGGATCATATTAATTAATTATCATGTATAGTTCCGGCGTCATGTACGCACACATTTCACCTTTTTTCACTTTTTTTTTTTTTGTGTATTTTATAATCATACAAAACTTCTCAACGATGCATGCCTTTATATTTTTTTAATCTTTCTCATATGTCATTCTTAAAGCTTTTATATTTTTTTAATAAAAGTGAAGGTTTAAACCTTTGCTTTTTTTTATTATTATTATCAAGAAAAGAAGTTCATAATACATCCAACTTTTGTGATAGAGAAGATGCCAAAATGGAGGAAGCTGGCTCACCTTTATTTTTTTAATTATTATTTTTCAAAATCTACTTAATATGTTAATTTTTGTATAATTTTACAATGTTCTGAAGTGTGAATTATTGTACATTTAAAGATATATTATTGTACATTTAAAGATATATTTAATTCATAGATATTAGTGCATGCTTGTGAATGAGGTTATCTTATATATTTATCTTAATTTGAAACTCACAGATATATTAATGACATGAATAAAAAAATAATTATCATGTAATAAAGCACACATTTTATGTAGCATTCATGAAATGTATATCTTGACCAAAATATTGTAATTAATTTTTAAATTCTTTACATACTCTTCAGTCTTCACGCAAGCAAAAATTGATTTATAGTTCAAAAAAATAACTTAAAATACATTTTTTCAAAACAATATCATTTTAAATCAAAATTTTACTGTTTAGAAATGTGATTGGTGAATCTCTTATGAATATTTAAAGTTGAGAGATTTGATTTTTATTTTTATCTCAATAATTAAATTTAAACTTTGACGACAGGTGCTCATAAAAATTGTACAAAGCAGAAATTATATTTGTTAATCTTGCAAGTATATATTGGTTCTTTTCTGGTGCTCACAATTTTTATCTTTTTTTTTATTTTTTCAATTTTACACAATTATGGATGCCAAATTGAGGCCAAGAATTTTTACGCCTGCCTACTTATGGCATATCTGTGGCGGGTCAAGCTGAATGTCACAACGAAACGAGTTGTATAAAAGTACCAAGAAATAATTGTAAGTATTTGCCCTTAAATAACTGCGACAAGTCTTGAAAAATATGATTTATATAAGGTATGATAGGACAGATTGGTCGGTACTATAGATTAATATCTTTATTTGTAAAACTTAAATAGTCGAACTGAATAGTTCGACATGATTTCTATATGAAAATGCACTTGTAGACTAAATTTATGTTTTTTTTTACTATTTTTTAATAAAAATTCACTATTTTTAAATGGTTTAGAATTTTTAAATCAAATGATTTTCTACCTACATAATACTCTGGTATTAAAATGATTTAAATCCTTAAGAAATTCAATGAATTTTGACAAAATCTATCATCATCTCGGTGGCCATGTGAATACATTTATTGTTTCAAAGTCATTGACCTACCTCATATATATATACTCTGGTAGTTGTTGGAAGGTTAGAATTCTAATTTTGAAAATTGAAAGAATGGAATTCAACATGTTCTCACTGTAGTAGGGCTGCAAACGATTCAAACCGAATCGAACTTAACCCAGTTTGAGTTCGAGTTCGAGCCAATTTCGAACCGAACTGGTTCGAAGTTGAAGTAGGTTATTGAACTGAAAAGACGAGTTCGACTTTGATTCGGTGCGATTTGAATCAGTTTCGAACTAAATTGGTTCGAAATTGAAGCAAAGTTTAGAACTAACAAGAAGAGTTTCGAACCGAGTCAGACTCAGTTCGAGTTTGATTCGAATCAATTTCGAACTGAACTGATTTGATTCGTCTCAGAATCGAATTTTTCTTCGAATCGAACTCAATCGAATCACGAGCTACGAGCTTTTTGTGTACCCGTAACTGGTACGCTGGTACTGTACGGAAATGAATTTGATTATAGTACCAATTTATTTATTGTTTTTTGGGAGGACTAAGACAATTTTTATTTCTCCTAAAATTATCCATCATGACTGTTTCAAGGTCAAATGAGGGCTTGTGGTAATATAAATTTTGATGGTTCCTTTTGGAGGTTACTAGGGCCTTATAAATCATATCTCACGCTTGGGCTAATATAAATTTAATTTCAAAGCCCCAATTAGGCCCAAGTATATTACAAACTAACTGGGCTTGCTTCTATTTGGGTTTCAATGTATGAAAATAATATAATTTTTGAAAAGAAGATAAATGTTATTTGACAAAATTTTAGCGAAAAAATATTTCTTTTTCTTAGTTAGAAAAGTCTTGTATGTGACCTCAATTTTTGTGAGTGTGTAGGGGTTCTTGTCTATTCAAAATTTGAAATTCTTGTATGTGACTCCAAAATTTTTTTTGAGTAAAGATTGGAGCTCAAGCCATCCGACTAGAGTGGAAAAAACGTGGCATGCCGTGACTAACATGCCGTGACTTTGGTCTCGTGCCGTGCCATGCTGTGATCAAGTTAATTTTTCACGTGCCATGCCGTGTCGTGACCAAAATGTCAAGGGGTGGTCACGGTACGCGAATGGTCACGCCACGTGAGTCATGCCGTGCCTAAACATGTCGTGACCATACGTGATTTGCATGACTCGCGTGACCATTTAATCACAATTTAGGTTAGTTTATTTAAGATTCACCATTAAATCAATATCTAATGGTCCTAATTACACGTGACTCGCGTGACTACGTGTCGTGCCGTGCCGTGACTAAATCTTCACGTGCCATGCCGTGCCGTGCCAAAGTTTTAAAAGATAAGCACGGCACGCGAATGGTCAAGGCACGGGACACACGAGTTATGGCACGTAACTGACACGCGTGTTGTGCCGTTCCGTGCCATAACCGACGGAGCCGGCTCCGCTGTGCCATTTTTCCCACTCTACATCCGACTATTAAATGTTCACAAAAGATCTTCCATCCGGATTTCAAATCTGCGACCTCCCACACGCAGAATGCCTTTGCCACAACTCCACAAGACCAAAGAATGGTTCTCCAATTATTTTTCTTAATGAAGAATTTCAGTTTTGTAATCTCAAGTAATATTTGTTTTTTTGAAGAAAAGGCATAGCAGCCCATTTCAAAATTTAAATACAAAAACTATTGACAAAACTCTAAAAACGACCTCTAAAGACCTATATAACCTAAACTATCAGTAAAACTCTATATGACAAAATCTCCAGAGACATATCAACTATTATAAAAAGCAGAGAAACATAACTATCAGTAAAATTAAAATCATACCAGCATGGTACCTAATTGCACCAACAGTTTTTTAAATTCTAAAAAACACTCAAAATTGGATCTAGGTCCCTTAAGAAGTGGAAAACCAGTGGAGAAGTTGACCTTGCTGCCTGAAACTGTCTAATTGACAGAAACAATTCTCTAATACACATCCCAAAAGCAATCACATAACAACACAAGCAATCACATAATCAACATAATTTTAAAAATGCTCGCAGCAAGTATAACATTACAAGCATAACAGAAAATACAACCACAAATTAAAAAACAGTCCATAAGCAAAAACAAGTAGATAATAGAAAAACACAAACAGTACATAATAAAAATATGACCAGTTGATCATCAAACAAGAAAAAGCAAAAACAGGAAGTACTGTAAGATTCCAACTATATGTTCAACACTGACCTACTTTTGTTAAAGCATGAGCTGATATGAACAATGCATATGCAAAGAATCTAATTCCAGATCATTTCAAATTTTCAATCTAAAGCTGAAAAAAGGTCTAACAGCCAAACCATTTTAAGAGGATACACCCAGCAAGAAAAAAGGTTTATACTTTGTAAGCTTCAGGCTTACACATAACATGTGGTTATGTGAGCATGTTAGCAAATTGGCCCAAAAAAGAAACATTTTTTGTTATAAATATCATTGCTATGACAGAAGTTACATATTGAAAGAACTAAAATCGATGGATATCATACCATTTTAGATTACTCATTGGCATGGCTTTGGGATTTGAATTTCCAGATAACATAATTTCTCTATATAAAAATATTACAGATTTGTACAGTTTTAATGATTAATTGACAGAGGTCAGAATAGCTTGAAATTCCAGTGAGCAGTCACAGTTTTTGATCATATTCAAAATTCAATTTAGAGATAATGGCTACATGAATTTTTTTGTTAGTAATGTTTCTTTAAAATGAATAATTTAAAAGAGTAATTGAAATGTTTAAAAAATAGCCGAAAAGATTAAAAGAGTTTAGAAATTTATACCGACAGAAATTGTACAACAATTAATATGAAAAAATTTCAAAATAAATATTTTCTATATTTTTACATCTTATATGGCCAAATAATACTTACAAATGTCAATTTTATATAATTTCATCGTTATTTGCCTCTTAAAATTGAGCCAATAATTTCGGACCATTCATTTTTACGTTATCAATCAATGGTCGATCTGCAATTAAATGATTCCAAATTTTGTTTAAAATAATCAAGAGAAAACTCTAAACATAAACAACACAAAATTTCTCGAGTTTGGTTATGTCTAAACTTCGATCCAACGTGAAGTTTTTATAGCCCTTCGATGTTTCAACATTCCGGCAACCAGATGGATAGATAAATGAATATAAAATTTGATCAAAATTTTCTACAATAAAATAAATATAATGCTATTTAAAATTATATGGCCAAATTGTAACAGAGTTTGATGAAATTTTATTGTCATTTACCTATCCATCTGGTTGCCGGAATATTTAAAATTCAATACATATTTTCCGCAATATTATTATATAGAGACCATGATTAGGTCATCTTCCAATTTTGAGATAAGAGTACAACCATTTCTCTTGATGCGCGGTACAAGTTAGCTTGCACGGAAATAAAGGATAGCCGGTTCTTCAAAAAGATTCTACAAGCAGTAATAAGGACACTAATCATGGTGGGGCAGTGGCAATCAAGCTCGAAAACCTGCTTAACCTCCGTGACTGAAAAGGGCAAAGATGGAAAAACTACTCTTCAGTCTTCTCCATGTTATTTTCCAAGAAGTTACCAGTCAAGCGGCAAAACGCATGACATTCAAACAACCTTTCTAAAAGTCATCTCTGGCACTCGCAGTGAGATCGAAAACATGATGAAATCAGCCGGACTAGACATGGACATAGTAACCAGCATTGTTGAGCATCTGCTGTTGAACAAATAGTAAACATATGGTCTTTGTAATCACAGTAATATCTGACAGACTCCATCTGTTTATGAAGGTGTTTCACCTTTTTTGTAAGCATATGCATATTTGTAAACACGCTAATACCAAAAGAATTAGTGACTAGATACCTAATTCTTTTGGGTTATTTAGCATATGCATATTTGAATGTGATTTTGCAAGAGCTATTTGGTGGTCATCGACCCTGGGACGTCTAAGATCTGACAACTTCCAAGGCAATTTTCGGTCAGGCAAGGAAGTCACTCAGTTTACATGTATCGCATGGGCAGTTTGGAGATCGCGAAATGATGCAATTATGGGGGGGGAAACCGCAAAATAGACTGGTATGCAATAGGTACTACTCAGATACTGAGCAGGCATGTAGTGCTCTAGCCTCAACAGGATACTCCAATGTGGCAAGGACTGTCAGCGCAGTTCAGACGGTTTAGCGCACACACAGGAACACAGAGGTGGAGTACAAATGCTTTGTGGATGGCTCTTGGTCGGAAGATGGCAGGGCAGGGGTTGGGGTATACCTGACAAGGCAGGGTGTTGGGATAAAATGGTTATCCAGGTCAGTATAGGCTTTGGGACCCAGTCAAGCGGAAGCAAGGGGAGTTCTAGAGGCTTACATATTGATGCAGAAACTTCAGTGCGACCATGGAATTGTATACTCAGATTCATTGGAAACTGAAGACTCTCTGTTATATTCTTTCTTGGCTAATTTGAACGCTTGAGATCTGTACAACGACTCTAAGGAGCAAAGGAAGTTATGCTGCTACAACAATGCAGTGACGTCAATTCATTATATTCCAGGGAAGAGGTAAGGATGTTAGACTGGCTATTATTTTGTTACTCAGGCTCTGTAAATAAGGAAATTGTAATGAGGAATTATTGTAAACCAAAATCTTTTTGCCGTGCACATAGTATTTGCTTTCCTGATAAAAAAAACCCTTTCAGCGATTTTCTTTTATCAGTGAGTCTTTAAAAGAGTCAGCCAAAACAAGTTGTTTGTGGAATTGGTTTATAGGAAACAATTATACTAATTTCTGGACTCAAGATAATATCATGGAAGGTCGGTAACTAATTTAATTGGGAACATCAAAATCTTTTTTTGGGAAAAAAGATGGAGAAGCTTGACAACTCACTAAGCACACAAACATAGATAGAAATAAATTTCATCCCAGCCATTCAAAAACCAAGCAATTACAAATATAAGATAATCAGTTCAATAACAATAGACTTCTGTTAAATTATGACAGTAATGAAAACTTAGTTCTCTCCCTAATAAATTTGCAACAAGATAATTAATAGCTACCGTAATTAAGAGCAAACAAATCTTACCAAACATTAATTCTTTTATATAAATAATAACTACCAAAACCACATTATCCCCATTAATTGACCATAAACCAACATTTGTATTCACAAATACACCACTAACCCTCCATACCTCCATCAAACATGAAGTTAAAAAAAAAATCAACAAACATTGATACCCAGATTAGAGAGGCACATTAACCTAATCTAACCCTAAACCACCCCTCTTTTCCTAAATTACACACCAGCATATTTAGATCTAAAAAACCACCCCAGTTTTTTCTCTCCTTTGTTTACTAAATTACTCATCATCACCTGCAGCAGAGGCCTTGGAGGTCTTCTTGGGAAGAAGCAAGTTGTGGATGTTAGGCATCACACCACCACTGGCAATGGTGGCCGATCCAAGGAGCTTTGACAGCTCATCATCATTTCGTACTGCCAATTGGATGTGGCGTGGCACAATCCTGGTCTTCTTGTTGTCTCTGGCAGCGTTCCCAGCCAATTCCAGCACCTGAGAAGAAAAAACATTGACATTTGAATTTAGATCTGATTCAAACAAATTTTATATAATGCACTTTTCATTGAGGAAGATTATTATCTTTTAAAGTTGAATTCATAATCTTATTTTTTACATCTGATGGGCTTACAAATAACAATTTCGCCTATTGGGTGACAAATAAACAAACAATTATGCAAAAACGATCTTTCTGGAAAGTTAAATCTAAGAAGATCGAGAAAATCTAAGAGAATTGGGGGAAAACTAGAATGCAACAAAATTAACAACACACAAAAAAATTAGGGCAATCAGATCTAAATTCATACCTCAGCGGCGAGGTACTCGAGGACAGCAGCGAGATACACCGGCGCACCGGCACCTACACGCTCGGCGTACTTGCCAGCCTTGAGAAATCGAGCAATACGGCCGACGGGGAACTGGAGCCCCGCCTTGCTACTCCTCGAGGTCGCCTTCTTTGCGGCGCCGGAGCCAATTGCCTTTCCTCTTCCCGCCATTGACGCAACAAAAATCTAAGTTTAGGTTAGGTTGGGGATTTGTCTTGCGCGCGAGAGAGAGAGAAACGGAGATAAGAGATGCTTAAGGGAATGGAGTTTCTTATATAAGGATGGGGAGTGAAATGAGATCGACCAATGGGGTTGAAGCACACGGATCGTGGACATTTAAGCGTTGATTTGGAGCAAATGGACGGTCGGATTGAATCAGGATTTGTTTTGCGTTGGCAACTTGGGTTCGGAAAGCGGTGATGGACCAGAGCGGTAAACGGAGGACACGTGTCGGTTTTGGCGTTTGGGGGCTTATTCGGTTGATGTGGATCATTGGCGTAACGACGCGTGTCCGTGAAAAAGTTTGTAAATATTTTGATCAGTTTTATATTTACGAATTATATGCCGTATTATTTTGACTTTATTGTTCAAGCATTGTATGTAACGAAATTAAATCATTCTGTCAAAAATTATACAATATCATGACATTTTACTCTAAATTATATAGAAAATTATATATAAATAAAAAATAATAATAATAAAAATCAGTTGACCCTATTATGTTATTATTTTCAAAAAACATGCATCAATTCAACCGTTAATTTTAATTGAAATTTGTACGGTTAAATGAGAAAAAACAGAAACCAACATTTTTAAATGAATAACAGTTGATTTGTAAATATTTTTAAATGAATAACAGTTGATTTGTAAATATTTTTGTAAATGAGAAAAAACTAAACTGGCATATTTTTGTAACTAATTGAAAATATGTAATTTCGGTACTTCTTATATAGCGACAGCACGATACGTATCAAATTTAATACATCAATAGATAATAAACATGATGGTAATAATATGTGTTACATAAACTAAATTGACATTTTTTATTAGCTTAAAAAATACAAATTTGTGTCAAATAATTCCATCTTAGCATGCCGCAGTAAACTATCAACTATCAACTATCAACTATCTGATATAATAAAAATGAAAATGTTATTAGGAAAATAAATAAAATTAACTGAAATGTTGAGTTAGACTAGTGTTCTAAATAGCGCGCTATAGTATTTTTTGACTCTAAATGCTAAGCTAAAATGCGCTAATTGAGCTACGGCCGTTATAACGGTAATAGCGGTCCGCTATAGAGCATAGCGTGTAGCGCAAATAGCGTGCGCTATGCATAATGGGCTTTTTTAGACAATTTATATGGGCTTTAAATAAAGATCCAAAAAAATTAAATAAAAGCCCAAATTGAAATCAATTAAAAGTTTTGTTGCTACAGACTTTTTAATTTGTCCAAACCGAGAAGGAAACCCTTGTCGTTGAAATTGGAAAAATTTTAAATAGAAATCATGATGCTTAAGATATTTTGAAATTTGAATAAAAAAAATAAATTATATCATGAATCATGATGCTTAAGATATTTTAAATAGAAAAAGATCGACAGTTTATAATATTAATATGGATATTTTGATCTGCAATTTGGACTTTGTACTGGTTCAATATGAATATTATAATTTTTTAATTAATTTGATGTTATCTATTGTTCTATGAGACTTTAGTTAATGTTGATATTTAGTACAAATATATAATATAATTTTTGTAAGAAAAAACGCTATGTAGCA
This sequence comes from Carex myosuroides, assembly GCA_028015225.1. Classification (NCBI taxonomy): domain Eukaryota; kingdom Viridiplantae; phylum Streptophyta; class Magnoliopsida; order Poales; family Cyperaceae; genus Carex; species Carex myosuroides. The sequence goes on along the minus strand of CM051491.1, from coordinate 13,252,933 downwards.
TAGCTTCCGCTATAACTACGCTATTCGCTATGGTGGTGTTTGGTTGTGGACTAAAGTTAAGGCGGCCTAAGTTGTTATTCCATGTTAGGCCGGCCTAAATTATTCGTGTTTGGTTGAGGTCTAAAGTTAAACCATGGCTTAAGTTATTCCTTGTTTGGTTAGAGTTGGTGGAGGACTAAAGTTTTGGAAGCCTAAGTTAGTTAATTATTAATCATAGGATACTAATTATATAATATTAATATATTAATAATAACTATAATGTATTATAATATTATTATAATAATTATTTAATATATTAACAATATATGATATTAATTATATAATTATATAATTAATAATAATTATTAATAATAAGATCCTAATTATATAATATTATTATAATAATTATTTAATATATTAAAAATATAACATATTAATTATATAATTATATATTAATAATAATTATTGATAAAAAGATACTAATTATATAATATTAATATATTAATAATAAATATAATATATTATAATATTATTATAATAATTATTTAATATAATAAAATATAAGATATTAATTATATAATTATATATAATAATAATTATTGATTAAAAAGATACTAATTATATAATATTAATATATTAATAATAAATATAATATATTATAATATTATTATAATAATTATTTAATATAATAAAAATATAAGATATTAATTATATAATTATATATTAATAATTATTATTAGTAATAAGATACTAATTATATAATATTAATATATTAATAGTAACAATAATATATATAATATTATTATAATAATTATTTAATATATTAAAAATATAACATATTAATTATATAATTATATATTAATAATAATTATTGATAAAAAGATACTAATTATATAATATTAATATATTAATAATAAATATAATATATTATAATATTATTATAATAATTATTTAATATAATAAAATATAAGATATTAATTATATAATTATATATTAATAATAATTATTGATTAAAAGATACTAATTATATAATATTAATATATTCATAATAACTATAATATATTATAATATTATTATAATAATCATTTAATATAATAAAATATAAGATATTAATTATATAATTATATATTAATAATTATTATTAGTAATAAGTTACTAATTATATAATATTAATATATTAATAGTAACTATAATATATATAATATTATTATAATAATTATTTAATATATTAACAATATAACATATTAATTATATAATTATATATTAATAATAATTATTTATAAAAGATACTAATTATATAATATTATTATAAGGCAAATGCTTCTGTGCATACAAGGACCTATTTGTAAAATGAGCATATTTTTATTTTCAATGTTCAAACAGTCGATCCGACCGTTCAACATTTTCTCCATATTACAATGTACTTGGAGGTCAAATTTTACATTTTTTTGAATTTTTTTACTAGTTATGAAGATGGGTACAAAATTCAATGGTCTGAATTTGACTAGTTTTGTAAAATACTTAATAAATAGTAAAAAAAATCAAAAAAATGTAAAATTTGACCTCCAAGTACATTTTAATATGGAGATAACGTTGAACGGTCGGATCGACTGTTTGAACTTTGAAAATGAAAATATGCTCATTTTACAAATAGGTCCTTGTATGCACAGAAGCATCCCTCATTATTATAAGGCAATATAAGATATTAATTATATATTAACAATATATTAACAATATAATTATTATTTAATATATTAACAATATAAGATATTAATTATATAATTATATACTAATAATAATTATTAGTATATAATATACTAATTATATACTAAAAAATATTATTATAATCATTTGAGTTAGGCCACGACGTGGACTAAAATTAAACCACCATGCGAGGTGGTTTAGTTTAGGCCGACCTAAAGATCGGCTTATGTCATGTTAGGCCGGCTCAATTAAGTCACGTTTGGTGGAATAAAGAGGCCTAAACCCCTTATTCCACCCTTTAGGCCACAACCAAACATGACCTATAGCTTTTTTGTAGCCTTCCCGCTATGACACTATAAACGTTATTTAAAACATTGAGTTAGACACTTCAATGCCAAATAACTTCTTGACATGCCTAATAAATAAAACAGTAACCAGGGGCAGACGGAATATATATCGGAAAAATGGCAATTTGAAGGGAAAAGAAATGGTAAAAGCAATACATGTATGGAGCAACTGTAGGCACTCAACATTTAATATAAATTTTGTGCGTCAAGTAATTATAAGGGAGTAAGCTCAAGGTATGCCCAAGATAATTACAACACATAAAATATAAAATTTCAATGATTATGAAGACTAAAAACCAAAGAGATTTTTAATTTACATTTGAATCTAGTACTTTGTAATAACTTTTTCCTCTTTTTTTCGAGCTTGCTCATAAACAATTTGCTAATCCTTGTTGATAATTGATGGACAATGCCTTTTGTCCATTTTGACTTGAATCATAGTTGCTCCTCACTGATGAAGCTTTGGAAGAATCTAAAAGGGATACATATAACAGAAATTATCGTGCCAGTATCAATACTGGTACAATTTGCATGGGACCTGATAAACCCTTTATAAATTTGGGAGCTAATCTCAAAGAAATCATTTTTGATCACAAACTAGAATGTAAGTTCAATAGGCGACCTCAATCCACTACAAGTTGACTGACACTTAACAAATACAGAGTTTTTTGGATAACCATAGTGCTAAATTAAAATCCCATAAATAGAACTAACCTGACGTCTTAAACCCCAAATCTTTTTTTCGAGCTTGCTCATGAAGCTGGAGTACCTCAGTCACATCCATTCTACAATAGAAATATGCACTGCTTCAATACAACACATGGTACACCCCAAAAAGGGACCCAATATATAATGCAAAATGAAGTAATGACATGTAATAGAGGAAGAAAATAAGCATAAATAGGTTATCTACTCGGTACGTTGGTATATTGAGTGAAATTCATTATTTGTACTCCTAAAAAGGGTTTTTACATTTCACTCCGAGTACTGTTATCACAACAATAATGCGACAAAAGAACCGAGGATTCTTTGTTCCAAAATTTCAACATTACTAAATTATTACTTAATGAAACTAAACATTGAAGAAAATATATTTCCAATAATTATCCCTCAAAATAGATTAATGTATTATATCAACTTCCGGGCTTCGTCTTCTCATCCACTTGAAAATTCAAATTAAGCTGATCTGTTATACATTAATGCCGAAAGTTGCCACAAATAACAGATATAATTATCTACATAAACTAAGTATCAAGTACCTAGCAGTAACCTAACTACAACAATGTAGGAAATAATTAACTAATTTAATTTACCAAAAAATTTAAAAAATTGAACAGTAGCATTCATCATTAGCAACACATTTCACCAACACTATTTAACGACCTAACAACCTAGTAAATACCTCAGCAACACAACAAACAACAAAAAGTTTACATCTCCAAAAGGCACCAACTTTGTAGAGAACATGCTTAGAAAAGATTACCTTACAAAGCTTTTTGCTTGACTGAAGGTGACCGCATGCCTCTAAAAAATTACCTTGGAAGCCACCCGTGAGTTGGTCTATAAACTTCACTCTACGACCCAATCACTTAGTGTTAGATTTATGATTAGAGTGCTAAATATAAGAGGTGGATGAGAAGACGAAGCCCGGAAGGGCCAGATCTCACAGGTGGAGGTGAATAGGTGGGTGATGGTGTGAAGGGTTGCTGACGGCGCTAACCCTAGTTTTCAGAAGAGACCACTTATTAGATGACATATAAATAATAATGAATTTTTACGTATAAGACCTTGCTTTGTAGGAAAAACAAAATGTAAACTGTTTCTTTATAATAAAAAAGGTTTTACAAGACAAGGTTCATTATATACATTTCTATATGCATGTCCTAAATTATGCAGCATGAATTTGAACATAGCCTTGTCAAATTTTAAAACTTGAAGGATGTATGTGAAAAAAGTGACCATGGTTCTCCCAGATGGAACTGGTCTACATGTTCCACAGCGGGGATTAAATACCACAACAACTACTGATAATATTGCAAAAGAACCTGTAGATATCAGAAATTACAGATAACCCCTAAAATTATCAGAAATTATTACATGTAATGAGCTTTAAATTATTCTCCTATTTTCCAAAAAAGATTGCACGATTAAGGTAAAATTGGAAGTCAACCGCATCTTTGCATCTCGAAACTCGAATCTCAGGACTCAGGATGTAAAAAAATCCATTTCGGCAATTTTGGTTTCTTAAAAATAAGTCCACTTTACTAATCTGACCCTGTATATTTCTCCTATACTATCTACAAAATAAACCATTTCAGGGCATCAAGTTTATGATGTTTTTACTATTACTAGTTTACTACCAATCAAAACAACATTGAAGACAGAGAAATTACCTCATGTTAAGAGAAAGAAATCGGCTGCTGGCAAGGGTTTACTGCCAGTGAAGAGAAAGAAATCCCATTTCAGCAGCCGATTTCTTTCTTTTCACTGGCAGTAAACCCTAGTTCCAATTCAGACCAACTAGGGTTTACTGCCATTGAAGAGACAGAAATCGGGTGCTGGTAAGGGTTTACTGCCTCGAGCGAGACCAGGTTGAACTTGACAGTATACATCATTTTCTTCCTGTTTAATGCTCTGATGCTCAGCATGCTTTCCAATGAACAAAAATTCTGTATCAGTAACCTGGACAGCAAGGCAACACCTGTAGAAGAGGAGCCAACGAGAAATAAAATCATTGAGATAATCAATTAAATATGTATAAGACATACCACAATACTGATCTATCTAGCCAGAAACATAGTTAGGTCACCATAGATGTGCATACATTTTTTGCACAAAAATGGACCTTGATTTTAATTATTTTGTATTCAAACCCTGCTGGTTTGTATAATTGAAGAAAGACACGACATAGTAAACATACGAAAATATGCCAGCGAAGCAAATTAAAAGCGGCAAGTGATTTGCATGACCAGGTTTGTTGTATATACTTCTATATGCATGTACTAAATCTTGCAGGATAAATACGAAGACAGGCCCATTAAATTTTTAAAATTTTACAAGATATTTGTGACAAATGTGAATATGGTTCTCCATATAGAACCAAGTTTCCGTGTTTTATGAGGGGAATGAAACACCAAAATTATTACAGTCAATATTACAAAAGAACACCTAAATATAAGAAATTACAGATAAACCCCTTAAATGTTCTGCAAAATGAAATATGGTTTACGCCCACTTTGCTTCTTGTGTTCTTTGCTAAAACTAAGCAATGCTTGTTACAAAACCATCGTTATTTACTGTTTCTGAGAAAAGTTACATGTTATAAAAGGGGATTAGCATGAGGTTTAGCACTTTTACTTTTTCAAAGATGACATTACGGGTATAAATTTGCATCTATGAAGAACAATTATTTCCACTGATGCAAACCTAATGATGGCGACTTCAAACAAATTCCTCCACTTTATGAAGAATATCGAGCATTGCTCTGCAATGTTCAACAATGCATACGGTTCATACAACTAATTCAGCAGTGGTTGAGCTAACTACTTGCACATATTTAGCTTTTGGTACGGACAGTTTATTGGTGTGTGTTACGCAGTTTTCTTCCTTTCTTCTTTGAATGAATCTTATGGTTTAAATTAACTCCATGCAGACATAATTAACAAACTAAACTTATTCTTTATTTTGCAAATATAACCAATAGGGTCACATTAATTTGTCCAACAATTTTTATGGACAATAGCACCAGAAACTGCCAGATTTTCAATGCAATTTCAATTGTTTAGCAAAACTGGAAATCAGCTGCATGTTCGCACCTGGAATATACCAAATAAAACCTTCCGAGGGCTTAAATTTCAGGCGTTTCTACTGTCAATCAATTGATTTATCAACTTGTTGCCTTCTTTGAAACCTAAATGAATATGGAGAGAGTTTAAAGAAAGGACGAAGAAATGAACTCACGGAGCAAACAAGTCTCAGATTTTTGGTACCCTACGTTCTTCGTCACTGAACTCTCGCCATGGCGTATCTGGATTTCGATCCCCTCCGCTCGAGTTTCGTAATTCTCCCCTCGTCGAGTTGCCTCTTTTCTGCTCTGGCCGGGCTACTGCCCGAGCTAGTTAGGAACCCAGCGGCGCTGGTGTTCGGCGAGATTAAATTTTAAGTGGATTCCAGTTAAGAGGCGGTAGAATCGGATTAAGAAAAAAGTGCTTGAGTAGGTGGTTGAAAAAAATGTTAAGGAGACTTAATTCATAATTCAAGAGAAATAGTGCTTTAATAATTAGAGTAAGAGGGGCTTTGGGTAAAAGGAGCAAAAGTTAATTCTCATTAAGAAGAGATTGTTTGGACGGATTAAACTTCTAAGAAGTCTAAACAATCTCTTCAAGAGAAATAGTTTTTGTAGCGTTGTCCACGTCATCGATCTGTCTTCGTCTAATTGTGTCCACTTCAGCGATTTTAAACAATAGTAGACTTAATGTCATGTTCGTGTGAATAAAAAAAAAATATTTTTATAAAAAATATAGATTGAATAACAAATAATATTACTTAAATGAGATATTAAATGACATTTACGTTTTTTAAATAACATTTTAAATGATATAAATGTTTTTATTATCTTTTTAACATATTTTTTATAAAAAAATCTTATACAAAATGACATATTAAATGACAAATGACATTCTTTAAATGATATAAAAAAAATAGAAAAAAAATGAAGACATGGCCAATCAATTAAATTTTTTTCTTAAATGATTTTTAAATAAGAAAAGAAATCGGGACCAATTGGAAAAATAATACAATTTGCATGTGGCGAGTATATATCTAACTAAATTTTGACTTTCTACATGTAAAAAAACATAAAAATTATGCATAACATCAGAAAAAAGACAGACTATTTGATTAGAGAGATATTCAATCTGGAATTTCATTTTTTTATCACAGTCGTTGGCGGATCAGAACATCTACGTGCTTAATATAAGAGTGGAGAAGTGGAGATACCATACTAGTTGTTAGTTGTCAAGCAATTTAAATTCCATATAAATTGTAAGAATAGCTTTTGAGGAGCAATTCACACGGGTTAGTTATTGTGCACTAATTCATGGAAGCGTTTAAGCAAAACTAGAGTGTGACGTGCTCACCAAAAGGGGGTTGGTGAGCACACCTCCAAAAGACTTTCGAATTGGCTTCGAACTACGAATCCAAACTGTTAAAATTCATGTACTTCGCGAGAAATATATGTACATTTTATTCTTACTGCTTATTTGTTCCTTTTGTTAGTGCAATTCGTAGTCTTTTTCTTTAGTTGTTTTTTAAAATGCTTGATGCTTATCAGTATATTAGTACCAATTAACCACATCTATGACTAATTTTATACAGACTCATTCTTGATTGCCCTTAAGCTGCTTGATTAAATATGGATATGAATAACAAGCACGGTGGTTCTTAATATTCTTTATTTAAATTAACAACACTTAAACAAAATTTCTCACTGAAAGGCGGTTAGGCTTAATCGTTTTGATTAGAATAATGTTTTCTAAATTATCAAATCTCGTACAAGCACAGTACTATTGAAGTTTCTAATATAATGTAGCAGTTTCTAATTTAGTTTTAGGAATGTGGAATAGTTTCTTATTTAGAAACTATGCAGTAAAGTTTCTTATTAAGAAACTGTTTATAAACTTCATGCTGATTAAATGATTGACTCAAATTATTTCTCCTTTTTAATTTATTGCTGATGTGGTTTAATAAAAACTCTAAAATTAATTTCAGGAATGTGAGAGTTAGAAACTTTAGAGACCTTAATTTCTAAAAAAATAATTAACAATTTTTAGAAACTCATTTGAGTTGCTGGGATGTAGATGCTGTCATACTTAGCCTGATTAATTGCCCAATCAATGCATGGCCCAATTTTATGTTTAATAGTAGTAGTACCTTTATTTGAATTAATATTATAATAGCCCAAATTAATGGATGGTCCTCTCTGTAAACATTGCAACTTCAACAATCAAGAAAATTATCATTCACTTCTTGTGAGCGAAGCAATGCAAAATAGATGACTCATGAAGTTTGTTGTGATATAAAATAGTATTTTTTCCCAACATTCTGAAAAAACAGAAGACAAAAAGCAATAGTGATTATAGTTATTCCACATATGCACTTATATGAAGCTTGTAGCTTGTTAATCTTGATATATAACATCGTTTGACCTCTTTATATTAAAAATGAACCACTCATAGTGTTTTTAATAGGGAACAAGTCCTATAATAATTTTTATATATACCTTCATGAAAAATAAATAAATGAGATATTAGAGAATAATCAAATAAATATGACATGAAACTCAGAAATGCTGGAAATAAATACAAGTACATGAAAAGAAAAAACAAAACATTAATTTGCAACATACAAATATTGGGTATATATATAATTTGCAAGAGAGAAGCTCTGTACTACATTGTGTTATCAGGGATGAACACCATGAGAAATAATGCTTCTTTGTGGCCTGTTTTCTCTATTTGCGGCATTTGCAGATACAAAATAAGCTAAACAAAAGATGCCATGAATGAAGCACAAAATCCCACCAACGGAGAGAAAATTATGATGAGGGAATCCGCATGTCGCTCTCGACTTGGATTTATTTGACAATGCACCGATTATCAGCAGAGCTAAACCAACACCCAAAATTAACCTATAATTAATTAAGACAGTTGACAAAAAAATTAATTAGAGAAGAATCATATATATGACACTGTATACGGTCTCAATTAATTATGGGTTTATTCAGGAGAGGAATTAATATTACTTAATTAAGAATTAATATTAATTGATGTTTTAGTGAACTACCATGATATAACAAGTGCGATAGCGGCCATCCGGCGGTTAGCAGTTGACCCGCGAAGGACGTCTCTCGAGCAAATGCACGTGCAACCTCCGAGCAAATTGGCAATGACATGTGACAATGCGAGGAGTACGGCGGCTGCGATACCAAGCCGGTACGCTAGGTGTACCGGTTCTTTGCATTCTATGAATAGCACCTTCAAGTGCCTCCCCTTCAAATAAAAAGAAAAAAAAATTAATAATAAGATAAAAAAAAAAACCTAAATTCAAGGGGAGATTTTTGACAAATAAGAGAACCATGTATTCTGTTTGGTACTCACACATGCTTTACATATTATACGATTGCTTGAACTTTGAAGCAGAGGTGGAGCTAGACTTTCAAGTTATGAGGGTAAAACATGAATGGGTCAGTCATATAAAATTTTCATGCTACGAACGGAGGTCAATATTACCATATCTATAGCATTTTACCATATACTATATAGACAATCGTGTAAGACAATCGTGTACAAGTACAAAAATTTTCAAAATAAATAAAAGTCAATTGACCCCATGGAATTCCTTGAACGTAGGTCGGCCTTTGCTTTGAAGGGTTTATGTTGAAACAAACACAGTATATATACAATGGAAATAAAACCAAAAAAAATTAAGAAGTTTATTTTCCTCTAAAAAAAAAAAAATTTAAGAAGTTCCTACATGATTTTGAGCCTTCTCTGCTTGAAGTCCTAGAATTCCAGCAACTACATCCATGAGTACGATCAATATACATACAATTACCGCTTCTACTTTTGCCATGGTTTTTCTTCTTGTTATCTAGTTTTACTATTTTGGTGTGGTTCAAAGGAAGGACTTGGGAAATATCAAAGATATGCAAATGCAAGGTCTATAAGGAGACAGAGAATGAATGCTTTTGAGGTAACACTGCTTTAATGCCTTTTTGCAACATTTAAGTTGCTTTATGGTTTCTTTGTCACTGGGAGGAAGAAAAGGTTTGTGTGAAGCTGACTGTGTTCAGATTTTTAAAGGTGATGTTTGCTGTACAAAGAATCAGATTCCTTTTCCTTTAAATGCCGACTGTGAGATTTCATATGGAGAGGCCACGTGCAGTGAAGGAAAGGATAATGGAGGCTTTTGGGCCAACGTGAAGTGAAGGAAAAGATTTTTTATGGGCCTCGCAAATTAAGACCCGGCCTTTTTACATTTTATACATGTTCTGATGTTCATCGGACTCAAAGTTAGTTCGATGACCGTCCGATATCTTAAAGTGGATCGGACGGTCTCTAAATTCATCAGACCCAAATTTGAGTCCGATGGGCATCAGACCCAAGCTGTTCTCTGTTTGTTATTCATATATTCGGTTGTAATTTGAAGGAAACTGTTTTAATTTATCACCTTAGCAGCGGCTGTCAAGTTTAAAAAAAAAAAGAGATTTCATATAGAGAGATTTTTTTTTCTTAATTAATTTGATTAATAATATCCCAAGATTTTCTGAAAATTTTGGCTGTATTTTTTATGGCCCCCTTTTGATGCAAAAATGTTATATTTTTTATGTACTTTTATTTCCAAAAAAAAAATAGTTTCTTAATTCTAACAACATATATGCTCAATTGAAAATATATTTTGTTAAATTTGCACTTGTGTCCTCTGTTTTCTTGCCTGCACTTGCATCTGTTGCCAAATAAGACATGTACAGGGAAGGATTTTATAGAATAACATAGTAGAACTAAGGTGCTCTTAAGCTCATTAAGTCTCTCTGTGAACTTAACTAAAAAATCTATCTGATTGACTTCAAACGACATATATCCAAACTGTTAAAACCGTTCTACTTCACGAGTGATGCATTTACTGTCAAATTTCTATTCTTTTTTTTGACCGCTTACAGATCAAGGATACAAATTTTAATGATTTATAAGTTATCCAAGACAACTCTTTACAGATCAAGGATAGCATTAGAAAATTTTAATAAGAGTGGCTAAAATTTAAAATACACAATATATGGTTGACGGAATTTTAATCAAGTCTTCACACTCACAAAATAGAGCTCTATCCATTGGACTATAAATAAATATATAATATTTTATGAGGACTAGACTATATAAAAAATTATTAAATAAAAAATTAAATTAAATTTAAATATATATAATTAAAATTTTAAAATTATAAGAATGGCTAAGTCATTCCTGATTAACTTTTAGATTCGCCTCTGTTGCAAACGAATTTGTATCCTCTGTATTACTACAGAGGCACTTTTCTGTAAAATGAGATGATCCAAACTGTTCTTTTAACCTGACATGAATCTTAAAGAGAACCCCTACAATTTAAATAGGCATCGAGTAAATCTGAAAGGTATGAGATTTAATAAGAGCTAATCTTAAAGGGAACTGTTCTTTTAACCTGGCACAAATCGTTCTTTTAACCTAGATTGACTTTAGCGCAACTAAGAGTAAATTCGAGCCGTAAAGCTGTGGCCCCACCTCGCGGTACTATTGAGAATACAGATTCGTTACAAACTGCAGATAACCACAACATGCAGCAGGGGCAGAGCCAAACTTGTAACTTATGGAGGTTAAACATAAATGAGGTCAATCATATAATTTTTTTATATTCAAAATAAAAATCAATTTTACAGTATCCGAGACATTTTACTCTAAATTGTTCAAAAAAATCATATATATATATATATATATGAGGAGGGATCAACTTACAACAAATTTGAGTTACAACAAAGTTACAACATTCATTTTTTTCATTTTCAAAGTCCAAATCGTCGATCCAAACCGTTCAACATGATCTCCACAATAAAATGTGCTTGCAGATCAAATTTTACATTTTTTTGAATTTTTTTACTATTTATTAAGTATTTTACAAAAAATAGCCATACTTAGACCATTGAATTTTGTACCCATCTTAATAAATAGTAAAAAAATTCAAAAAAATATAAAATTTGATCTGCAAGTACATTTTATTTAGATAATCATGTTGAACGGTTTGGATCGACGATTTGGACTTTGAAAATGAAAAAAATGAATGTTGTAACTTTGTTGTAACTCAAATTTGTTATAAGTGGATCCCTCCTCTATATATATACACACACACAATTTTCTTTAAAAAAGATAGAGCTCAATCAACATGCATGCATCCGCCTCTGATGCAGCTTATTCATTCTAAATTTCTTGTTATCTCTGTGGAAATGGTGATCTGTACTTTTTATGGAGATTTCATATGGAGAGGCCACGTGCAGTGAAGGAAAGGATAGTAGAGGCCTTTGGGCTTCTATTTTATGGGCCTCGCAAATTAAGACCCGGTCTATTTTATGGACCCGGCCTTTTTTTTTTCTTTAAAAAAGATAGAGCTCAATTGACTCAACATGCATGCATCCGCCTCTGATGCAGCTTATTCATTATAATTTTCTTGTTATTTCTGTGGAAATGGTGATCTGTACTTGGTATGCAACGGATCTTGTTTAACATTCTGACGGGTTATTATGGCACATTGACAAAACACAACGTCATTGGCGTTAACCAATAAGAAATTCGGAAAAAATCTACCTGTGAGTCTGTGACTGGGGCCATGTAGTTAGCCCCACCGTCATTGGCGTTAACCAATAACAAAGAGACGTGTTCGGGACACGGAGCAGCTTTCTCTGTACGATCAACTATGAACTCTTTTTATATTATATCGGTATTAAAACCTTTACATGCACTCAAATATGAGTGCCACACGACAGAGTACACGGATTTAGTTTCAGAAACCAATCACCTGGAATCCTTCCAGTTCCAGGTCTCACAGTGACAACTCAATGATTCCGTAAAGTTTCAGCAGAATTAAAAATTCGTGATTCGAAAATAATTTGAAATTATACATTGAGTCTAACCGGAAATCTTAATCTCGAAAGAGTATAAAAAATATATATATCGAACTAACTTAACTTATAATTATATAAGAGTCGCTCGCAATTCAATGACACGCTAATTACATGTTGATTATCCATATTACATCTACCGTTGGATTAATATTGATTATCCATTTTGGACGCGTGAATTCCCATAAAAAATTGGGAACATAAACTGTGGACAAGGAATTCACCGTGATTTTTATTTTTACCTAAAAAAAAATATATTTTAATATAAATAACCAGGTTTTTAGAAGATTTTTATTTCTACCCAAACCGCTAGGATTATCAGCGGTTCGAATTAAAAATTCAAACCGCTAGGAATATCAGCGGCCTGAATTCTTAATTCGAACCGCTAAGATTCCTAGCGGCCTGAATTAATAATTCAAGCCGCTGATATTCTTAGCGGCTTGAATTCTTAATTTTATTACAAAGCATTATTTTATTATTTTATTACAAACCGCTGATATAAACCGCTGATATAAAATTTCATTACAAACTGCTGATATAAAATTTCATTTATTATTTTATTAAATGGTAATTTTTCACCGATAACCCTAAAGTTATTTTTATTACAAAGAATTATATTATAAAAACTTATCAATAATATAAAATTTCATTTATTATTTTATTAAATGGTAATTTTCACCGATAACCCTAGAAATTTATTCACCGATAACCCTAAAGTTATTTTTATTACAAAGAATTATATTATAAAAACTTATCAATAATATAAAATTTCATTTATTATTTTATTAAATGGTAATTTTTCACCGATAACCCTAAAAATTTATTCACCGATAACCCTAAAGTTATTTTTATTACAAAGAATTATATTATAAAAACTTATCAATAATATAAAATTTCATTTATTATTTTATTAAATGGTAATTTTTCACCGAATTTTTATATTATTGATAAGTTTTTATAATATAATTCTTTGTAATAAAAATAACTTTTGGGTTATCGGTGAATAAATTTCTAGGGTTAACGGTGAAAATTACCATTTAATAAAATAATAAATGAAATTTTATATTATTGATAAGTTTTTATAATATAATTCTTTGTAATAAAAATAACTTTAGGGTTATCGGTGAATAAATTTCTAGGGTTATCGGTGAAAATTACCATTTAATAAAATAATAAATGAAATTTTATATTATTGATAAGTTTTTATAATATAATTCTTTGTAATAAAAATAACTTGAGGGTTATCGGTGAAAAATTACCATTTAATAAAATAATAAATGAAATTTTATATCAGCGGTTTGTAATGAAATTTTATATCAGCGGTTTATATCAGCGGTTTGTAATAAAATAATAAAATAATGCTTTGTAATAAAATTAAGAATTCAAGCCGCTAGGAATATCAGCGGCTTGAATTATTAATTCAGGCCGCTAGGAATTCTAGCGGTTCGAATTAAGAATTCAGGCCGCTGATATTCCTAGCGGTTTGAATTTTTAATTCGAACCTCTGATAATTCTAGCGGTTTGGGTAGAAATAAAAATATTTTAAAAACCTGGTTATTTATATTAAAATATATTTTTTTTTTGGTTAAAAATAAAAATCACGGAGGAATTCACAAGGTGGTAAGATCAAGGTGGTTTGGTGGTTTTATTGGTAATTTGATCAAATATCTAGAGCAACTTATAAGTAAAAGTGTTTACAGGGGACCGGTGCCTAGGGAGGGGAATTTTTTATTGGTAGGGAGGGGAATTTTTTATTGGTCGTAATTAATAGAAAAGAATATAGACAAACAGTAAGAGTACAGTAATATTTATATTGGTAGTAAGAGTAGGAATTCTACCGATTGAAAAAATGAAAAAGTTTGGATCGGCAAGAGGTTTACCGATCAAAACCATTTTTTTTTCTTTTTTCCTTTAAATTTTTTCTAGTAAGATATATTTTTTTTACAAAAATAGATAAAGTACCTTAAAATTTAGATATATCAAAACATTCTATCTATTTTTTAAATTTTTTTTCATATTTTTACTAAAAATCAAATATAAAATTCTCTCCATCTATATATCAGATTAAAAAAAAAATTCCGATTGGTAAAACTCTTACCGATCTTACCACCAATATAAATATTAATGTAATCTTACTATTTGTCTCTCTTATTTTCTACTAATTACTACCAATAAAAAATCCCCCCTAGGGAGCAGGGAGTAGGTCATGCTTTTTTGGCTTTTTCTGTTTTTCCTGCCGTATCGCTACTGGTTTTCCTAATTTTCCTGCCGCATCACGCGAATAATACGCGATTAATTTGACGAATTATTCGCGAATAGTTCGACAAAAATTCGTTCAGCCGATTAATACGTTGATCCGTTCGTCTCAAAGTTAAATGTGAATAATTCGTAATTTGCATTTTATACGTGTTTATTTGCGAATAAAACGTATTATACTTTTTTTTTGCATTTTATTCAGAGTTCGGTTCGGTAACATCAAAAAAACGTTTAATACGAGAATTATTTGCGTTTTATATGCGAGTCTTGTCACTATGGCTATAACACCCGGGACCCCACATGTAAGAAAAAATTAATTCTTACCAACATACCTTAAAGCAATGTACCTAAACTTGATCATTGTAGCTAATTGTATCAGTTGTACCAATGGCATAGTCAGATTTTCAAACTATAACTATAAGATCAATCAATCATATAAACTTTTTTTGCTGAATTTTGATCAAGTAGCTGCCTAGATCCACCAACCAATATCTTTTATTGATGAGAAATATTTAGAGTAAATTTTATAATACACATAGTATAAAATAATGTACAAGTATAATAATTTTCAAAATGAATAGAGTCAATTGACCTCCATTCACTCGAATCATATCCTCTGCATTAACACTGGTTGAGTTTAGATCCGATCCATTGTGCATTACAGGCGTGGGCCAGATTGGTCTGGATTCTAATCGGATGGTTCAAAGCTAAACTCAAATAGTGTGTTAATGCAGAGGATGTTTGGTCTGCCCCTGGTTGTACCAAAACCATTTCCCTAATTAAAGGTGTGGCACTGTTAAAGCACAAAGAAATGTGCAGGATGTAGGGTTTAGACCTATGTAAAGGCATAATCTATAATAAGTTATCATTATAAGGCCGTTAAAGTGTAAAAAGAGAGAGAAAGAAACAAGCAACTGTACTGAAAAGGATAAGATGATAAGATCAGTTCATGCCTTACCCATTTCTCATGTGAAATAGAAGCAACCCTGTAGGCTATATATACTGTCTCAGTTGAACAATCTCTCCCCAGCAACAGCACATTTCCTTCTGAGTCCACTAAAACTTTGTATTCCAAATTAATACAGGATCTGAGTCCAGGATTTCTCTGCCAGAGAGAGAAAATGGAGGCCAACTATGTCCCTGTCTATGTTATGCTTCCTGTATGTTCCTTTCATCCTTTCTCATAGCAATATTTTTAATTATACCCAATGAAAGTTTGAAATTTGAAATTAACTGTGTTGGTCATGAACTTGCCATAAGTTTCAAAGAGTTCTGACAAAATCAACCATATAGTTTCTTACATTGCCCCTGATGCTGATTTTTTTGTACTTTGTAATTAAAAATAACCAACTTTCTTTTGATTTTCTGGTATCTATGAATTTTTTTTATCTACAGTTAGATGTGATCAGTACTGACAACCAACTTGAGAAGCCAGATGAATTGAGAACACAGCTCCAATCCCTCAAAAGTGCCAAGGTGGATGGGGTCATGCTTGATGTGTGGTGGGGCATAGTAGAGAATGAAGGCCCACAAATGTACAATTGGAGCGCGTATCGGCAATTATTTCAAATTATTAACGAGGAAGGATTGGCATTGCAAGCTATCATGTCGTTTCACCAATGTGGGGGAAATGTGGGAGATGTTATTTACATCCCCATACCAAAATGGGTCCGTGAAATCGGTGAATCCGACCCCGACATTTTTTACACCAATCATAAGGATGCCAGGAATGAAGAATGCTTAAGCCTTGGAGTCGATAATCAGCCTTTGTTTCTTGGCCGTACCGCAATTCAGGTACATTTGATTTAAATACCTTTTTGGTTTGTTACTTGCTATGTTTAAAAAAAAAAAAATACTGGCTTGAGGTATAACTATCAGGTAACAATACGAAGGGTTTGTTTTTCGGTATGGCAGATGTACCGTGATTATATGAAGAGCTTTAGAGAGAGCATGGAAGACTTCATAGATGCGGGTTTAATTAAAGACATAGAGGTCGGGTTGGGACCCGCCGGAGAGATGAGATACCCATCTTACCCAGAGACTCAGGGTTGGGCTTATCCTGGAATTGGAGAATTTCAGGTAAGAAATCAAATTTCAATTTTTTTATGCATTATTTTTTTGTAATTTTGTTGGAACCCAGTTTTAGTTGAAGTATTTCTAATATAAAAAAAGTTAAACAAAATAGAATTTCATAAACTAGGTCTTAACAAAAGTTGTACCAACTTGTTTCAGTGCTATGATAAGTACCTCCAAGAGGATTTCAATGCAGCAGTAGCCGAGGCGGGCCACCCAGAGTGGGAACTGCCAGGTGAGGATGCGGGCGAGTACAATGATACGCCCGAATCCACTAAGTTTTTCAACTCCAATGGCACATACCTCACTGAAGAAGGGAAGTTTTTTCTTACATGGTACTCTAACAAGCTTATAATTCATGCCGATCAGATCCTCGACGAGGCAAATCAGGTTTTCATGGGTTGCAAGGTTAAACTTGCTGCTAAGGTTAGTACAATTAATACTATTTTTTTTCTAGTTTTAAGATAAATAAATTATTCTTTTTTTTATATATGCAGCAAACACAGTTTCTTGTGACCAGATATAATCAAATTTTATTACAAGATAAGCGACAATTAGAACTGAAAAAATGAAAAGAAAAAAAAAATTAGATTGCCATTTTGCTATTAGGAATGATATTTACAAGGACAAAAAGGTAAGATAAGCATAAAACAGGTAAACAATTTAAAAAATTATACTTACTGGCCTATGATAATTTGCACAGGTGGCAGGTATCCATTGGTGGTACTTCCATCCGAGCCACGCAGCTGAGCTGACTGCCGGTTACTACAATTTAACTGACAGAGATGGGTACAGACCAATAGCGCGCATGCTATCCAGGCATTATGCTGTTTTCAATTTCACATGCATCGAGATGCGAAATTCCGAGCAACCAGAAGAGGCCAAAAGTGGGCCCGAGGAACTCGTGCAGCAGGTACAAAGGAGTTTCAACATTCATCTTTAACTAAATTGGTGCCAACTCTGATATAGATAGTGTGTCTCAGTACGCATTATGACCCGAGAACTTTGATAAGTCAACTCATTTACCAGTAATGACCAAAATACTTTAGTACATAGTCATGCTGGTAGTGTATCTGTTTCAGTGTTCTGAAATATTTTCAGAATATATTCTAGCCTTAACACTTAAATTGTTCAAACCTTATGATATTAACTATGTCATTGCTTTGAAGGTACTAAGTGCAGGATGGAGAGAAGGTATTCAGGTGGCATGCGAAAATGCGCTTAGCCGGTACGACAAAAATGCGTACAATCAGATACTGAAGAACGCACGGCCTAATGGAGTCAACAAATGTGGCCCACCAAAATTGAGGATTTTCGCCATGACCTATCTCCGGTTGTCAGACGATCTACTCCAGGAGAACAATTTCAACCTCTTCAAAATTTTTGTGAAGAAAATGCATGCTGATCTGGTACTAAACACACATGCTATACAAATTATCCTTTACTAATAATGAAAAATTCATAAATCTCTCCAGATTGGTTCCTAATGACAAGTTTACTCAACGGGATAATAATAAAAAAAATTTGACAATGAAAATATTGAAGAATCTGATTTTTCTCTCTGTTTCTTTATTTTTGGTTTATAAATAATTTGCAGGATTACTTGCCTAATTCTGACAAGTACTTCGCACCAATAGAACCAATGGCAAGATCCAAACCAGAGATACCAATAGATGAAATATTAGAAGCAACAACACCAGAAGAGCCATATCCTTTTGACAGTGAGACTGATATGCCTGTCGGTGTCGATGTCGGTGTCGGTGGTGGTGGCGGCGGCAACTTGTTTACTGCTATTTTTTCATCTCTTGGAAAAATGAAGTCAATCTTCTTTAAGTGAGGTGTTTATTTGTAAATATTACTGGGTAATGTGTTCTTACGTATGAAAGTTGTAATGAAGTATTAACTATTGTGTATTATAAAAAAGATTTATGGCATACCTATTATATTACTGTTTAATTCTAGGGGGAATTTCACGTATACCCCTCAAAAACTAAATTACGTATTTCCCCTCTAAATTTCAAAAACTCACAAATTTACCCATTTTATTGTCTTTTATATTAAAACTCATTCTTAATTTATAAACTACCTATTTTACCTTTTATTAAAAGCATAAAACGTCCATCATACTCAAATTTGAATCTGAAGGCCTATACTGTCTTAACTGCTTTAAGATCTGTGCACGCTAGATCAACACGAATCTTGAAGCAAACACAGGGATATTGAAGCGACGTGCACAGATCTTAATGCGATGGGCGCGGATCAAAATTGCTTTAAAATTTGTGCGCGCTAGATGAGCACGAATCTTAAAGCCAACACGCACATATATTGAAGCTACATGCACATATCTTAATGCGCTGCATGTGGATCGGACAGTAGAGGAATTCTTCATATTCAAATTTGAGTCCAATGGACTTTTTATACTTTTAATAAAAGGTAAAATGGGTGTTTTATAAATTTAGAATGAGTTTTAATATAAAAAACAATAAAAAGGGGTAAATTTGTGAGTTTTTAAACTTTAGAGGGGAATACGTAATTTCAAAGTTTAGAGGGAGAAATACATAATTTTGAAATTTTTGAGGAGTATATGTGAAATTCCCCCTTCATTCTATGTTGAATTATTTATGCTTATATTACTCCAATAAAAAAAAGGTGAGAAGGAATTGTTTAGAGTTAATCTTTGATAGATCAATTTTTTAGTCTTGTCCTCAAGTAATTGATGTGCAAATTCAGCCCTTATTTAAAGGATCTTTTTTTTTTTTGAAATAGAGATGGGTCCAACCTAGAGTGGGAAAAACGTGCCGTACCGTGATTAACACGCCGTGACTTTGGTCTCGTGCCGTGCTGTGCCGTGGACCAAGTTAATTTTTCACGTGCTATGCTGTGACCAAAATGTCAAGGGGTGGTTATGGCACGTGAATGGTCACGCCACGTGAGTCACGCCGTGCCTAAACGTGCCGCGACATACGTGACTCGCGTGACTTGCGTGACCATTTAATCATAATTTAGGTTAGTTTTATTCGAGATTCACCACTAAATTAATATCTAATGGTCCTAATTACACGTGACTCGCGTGACTACGTGTCGTGCCGTGCCGTGACTAAATCTTTCACGTGCCGTGCCGTGCCAAAGTTTCAAAAGATGGGCACGGCACGGGACACGCAAGTCACGGCACGTAACTGACACGCGTGCCGTTCCGTGCCGTAACTGTGCCGTTCCGTGACAGAGCCGGCTCCGCCGTGCCATTTTTCCAACTCTAGTCCAACCTTCCTACTTTAAATATTCACAATTTTTTTTTCTCAATTTATATAATATAAGACTTGATAAGCCTCAATTATATATACTTTCGGTTAGGGTATCACCTTCAAAACTGTGTCAAATTTCTTGTATTTTAGCTTAGTTTAGTATAGAATGCACCAAAGAATCAAATTACTGCCTTTGCCTTATTTAAATTGCAGAAAATCGAGCAATAGAGAAAATACAAGCTGGTGCGGGCCGCACGAATTTTGTGAGGGACGCTTAAAAATAAATTTGGCTGAAAAAAAGAATTCCGGGATTAAAATCAAGAAATCTCCAACTCTACCCTAGAATTCTGCGGCCTGTACAACCATTTTGTGCGGGCCGTACAAACCAGAAAAGCCCATTTTATACGGGTCACACTACTTTTATGTGGGCCGCACATACCTTTTTTCTTCGCAAATCTGCCAACTTCCCATTTTGTGCGGGCTGCACGGATTTTATGAAGGCCGCACGGGAGGCCGCACCAATGCCAATCTTGCCTTATTTTGTGATATTTTCTCAGATTTGCTGCTAGATTCTGGGGGATTGCTTCCTAAGACACGAAAATTGCTATATATTGGCAGGGAGGCAGCATGGGAAGACACTTTTAATTTAGTTTTTATTCTAGAAAATTCTCTACATCTCTTTGACCTTTTCCGAGTGAATCAAGGCGATTGGAGCAAAGATTGAAGGTTGCTCGAGCGGAACATCGTGAAGACGAGGGCAGCGAGCAAGGAGATTGGTGTACTATATTCTCTTTATTGTTTTTCTTAGTTTTATCATGTTTTCTCTTGTATTTCTTATGGATGTTAGCACACCCATGAGATGCTAGATTTCCCCCTATTAGGCTTTAAGTATGAACTTGTGTTAAAATGTACCTTACTTGGATGATTGTTTGCTTGCATGTTTGTTCTTGTTGATTTTATTATTCGTGTGATTACGTGACTTGTGTTGCTTGTTAATTAGCGTTCCGCTTAGGTTTAATCAACTTGAGTAGATTTGGATCAAGAATTGATGGTACCAAATTATGTACATGAATAACCCTAGGATTTGAGATTAGAAATGACAAAATCTAATTCTTAGTCCGGAACCACAAAGAACAAATGTTGAATTGAAGTGAATGACTTAATCGTGAAGCCTCATATTTAATTGGGACCCCTAGAATTAAACTAAATATTGATATGAAGGACTTAATCGTGAAGTATCGGTATTTAGGGATAAACTAGGTAACCTATGCTTATGGTCTAGATAGCTAGGGTGAAGAACTTAATCGTGAAAATCCGAATTGTTTAGGCACGTCATTAATTCACAAAAGTGACCCTTAATGATATTTAAGGCTTAGAAACCCCATCATTGCAAACATGAATTTAGAAACCAATTAAGTGTGGATTTAAACCAAGTGATTGTATGCCAATAGCCCCTATACTTCTCTCTATTGAATCACAAAACTCATTTTATTTGTTTGTTTAAATTGCCTTTGTTACAATTTATTTCTCAATCGGGTATTGAACCTACAAAACCAATTTGCAACAAACCCCCCATTTACTTTACTTGCACTTCTTTTGAATTAATTAATTTAGTAGAAAATAATATTTCTCGTTATCTTTAGATCAATATCTATTTTACTACAATGATATGTTGTATGCTTGCAACCGACCTATCATTGTGTATTAAGTGTATCAAACTGACTTATAATCTAATACCTAAAATACACAACAAGACTATCTTCATATCACCTTTTTTTTTTTTCTCATTTTATTTAATACAAGCCTTTCTATCAAAAAAAATAAAATTGACCAATTTGCCCTTCTATCCTCTATCAAGTTAGTATAAGTTCATGACACTTCTAGATAATGATATTTCCATGTTTTTCTGCGGACAAAATAACAATTGCAATACCTATGAAAATTATGTTGATATGAATTTAGAAGTTTTTTATTCGATAATGGGAAAACAGATTTTACAAAGTGGTAGTAAAACTCTCTTAATTTTAAATATTTTAACTATAGATAGAATTTTTTTAATTGTGTTATATTAATAAAAAATTCGAAGAAAAAAAAAGATTCTTGTGATGGTTTTACTATAAATTATATTTTAGATTCTTACTAGATTATGCTAAAATATGAAAAAAAAGAAATACTACAATATGTCTAGAAATATTTTAAAACTCTTTAGTTGAAACAATAAGATTTTTTTTTTACCACGCCTATTATTTAGTTGATGCATCTCATTTTTTCAATATATAATTATTAAAAGCAGTGAAATGAACCCATTGTGTAACAAAAGCATAATGGTTTACCAAATAAAAAGCATAATGGCTTATCCCAAACATGCTTAATTATGAATCTATGATGGAATACAACTTAGATTTGAAATTAGTTTTGAAAGTTTTATAATGGATGTTCCCAATTTCCCAAATGATATAATGGTTTACCAAATAAAAAAAAATTATAGCATTCACATTTTACATCTTCGATTATAAAAATATACAATCACAATTAATTTGTAAGGTTTGACATCTAGTATTAACTATTCTCAAAGTTTGAGTACTTATCGACAAATTATCGAACATGTTTTTTTATGCCTTTATAAGGGCAGCCCAAAAAATGATTAAATGAATTCTTATATTTTTGAGATTACCTTGGCCCGTTTAGCAATTATGGTCGAATTGGGCCGAGAACAACTATTAGCCTTGGCCCGTTTAGCAAACGCTAGGCAGCAGGCCAGCAGCCGACTTTTCTCTCTCTACGGAGCTCAACGCATGGGATTGAAATCGAGATCCGCCATGGCTGGGGTTCAGTTCAGTAGCGAAGAATGTAGGGTACTAAAATCTGAGACTGGCTTGCTAATGCTCGGTGAGTTCATTTCTTTGTCTTCTTTCTTACTCTCCATCCATTTTTGACTATGTGTTCATGAACCCATATTTGTTCATACCCTTCTTCAATCTTGAACACATCATATACTTTTAGCAATTAAACTTGGCTTCATCCATAATAGATGTTAAATATTAATTCAACTCTAGACCAATAATCAAAATTTCTGTAATTGTACTGTTCCTCTCTTGCATCTTGCATAATTCATCTATTCCATTATCGCACACATTTTAGAAGTTCAAACCTTTTTCTATTGTCAATAGATAAGGAAGGCTAATATTCAGAGTAATGAATTATATAATATTTGAGAATTGCCAACCAACATTATCATTTTCTCATAATATTTAACCTAATTAGCTACATACTAGTATGAAATATACCTTCAGTAAAAAAACATATCAATAATTGTTTTCAATTACTTCTGCAGTTGCACAACAGCATATATATATACATATATATATATATATATATATATATATATATATTGGTCATCAATTATTTTTAGTTTAATATTTAGATTCTAGAAAAAAATATCAATATATCATGTATTTAGTTTATAATATCATTTTTATTGTCTTTTTCAGGAACTGTAGCCAAAATTAATAAGAACTATAACACATTCAGTCTATAGCATCATATCAATGTAATGTTTATATTCATGTACTGGGATTTGTTATAACACTTCTGCTATGTTTTATACTTCAGATGTCTAGGAGTTATTTTGCTTTATTGGCAGTATCACTTGTGGCGTTTTATTTTCTCCCATGATCATTTTTCACATATGCCCTTTAAGTTTCAAAATTTGATGAATCTGTCATCAGAAATTTATGCAGCAAGATTTAGGAGACGGATACAGAAAGATATGTAATGAACATTGTCATATAAAACCTTTTCTATTGTATAAAAGAAGCAGCTATTATTTTGCTTTCCTTACATTTCTTGTATGTTTGTAATCATTATAAATAATTTCGTGTATGTTTGTAATAATCTTTCTTTACCAGGATTGCCGGGGCTGAATACAAAATTACTAGAAAAGGAAGGTCTTGTGCGTGAGAAGTTCATGCTTATATATTCAACTAACCCTTTTCGGTTCAGAAAACCTAGGGTTAGGCGCCGCCAGCAGCCCTTGAGGTCCCTTTGAGGCTGTGACCTCTCCTACTCTGCCCTGCGTGGCCTTACTTGCTCCTCCACCTCCTAGATCCGTCACTGCCAGGCTTCACCTGCTCCACCTTCTAGGTTCTGACCTTGTTTTGCTGTGTGGTGTGTGCAAACCAACTGGCGAGTGGCTTCTGAAGGGTAATTTTAAGTGGGCTGAGAGTGATTTTCATTGTCTCACCTTTCTTCAAGCAATTCAATTTGTAAGGTAATCTTTTGAAGCATTTTAACCACATATTTGGTAGTCCTTTGGTTGGTTATAAATTTCTGTACTTGTGTTGGTTTTGGTAATTATTAGTTTCTTTTGAGGTCACTATTAGGTCACTATGTCTTGTCGGTGAATTGATAATTACCTTTTTATATAATTCGTTTTAGCTCTAGTGATGGATAGTAGTTATGATCTCTTGGTAACTATGTAAAATTAAATAAGTGATTATTTGGTAGATTGTGGTAATTAGGTTGCTATTAGGTGCTTAAGTATTTAATCATATTGATAAAATTTATTTTTGAGTTATTTATAATGACTTTGGGCACCAATTTGTCAAAGGGATATTCTTGCAAACTAAATACATAAAAGAAAGAAACTAAGCCAATGTTAAGAGTACGCTAATTTAATGCATAATAAATATGGTCCAACAATGGAATTTGTACGGTGTGTTAATTTGATATCTCTGTGGTAAATTGACAATTATTAGGTAATTAAGATGGTAAGTAGTTAATTTTACATTTATTGTATTATTGGTAATTATATGATATTATGGTTTATATATGACAAGTTTAGACATATAACATGATAGATTAATTACATCTATTTGAGGGATATGCAAGAAATATTAAAAGATGAGAATATTTAATTAAGTGAAGTTGCTAACTGCCGTTTGGGGCAATTTCACTTCAGGCTAGCCCAAAAATCCCAGCGCACAGCGTTTTCCTGTGTCTTGTCCATATTTGTGGATCACACTTGTCTGGATTTGCTTGTGATGATTACAAAGTTAAGGGAGGGTTATGTGAAAATTATTTTCTAAATTTTTTTAGCTTCATTGGATAATAACTAGGAATGCCACTTTACGGACTTTTAATTGGTATAAGGCAGAGCTTTATAAACATAAACTATTTATTGCATTCATTTCCTATAAAACATTAATATTCTAAACTTTATTAGCTATTATTGTAAAATTATTGCTATATTTGAAATCGTTGCGACTTATGTGGTTTTGTCCCTGTTCTACTGTGCATAAAGTGGAGACAACTATAGGGGAGAGAATGCAAGTGGAAAAAAAAAATGGAGATGCCCATGTGAGGTCTATATTATCCTTCACCGTGATTAGAAATGTGAACCAAGTGCACAATAGGGTTCAATAGACCATGACAGAGACCACGGGAGTTGTGCTACTGTTCCTACTCTTTTAGTACTTTTCATTGAGGAATAGTAATATATGTATTGAGGACATTCATTTTTCTTTTTTTTGTTGACATAGTTACTTAAATTTGCATTGTAATTTTTTTTTCTGGGTAGTTAATTAATGGAGTGGCTGAGGTACTCATGCTTCACGACAAGGGAAGGTCGAACTCAGGTATGTACTAGTAAAGGGACTAGCCAGTGTGTTTTCCTACTGAGTGGATGAAAGTATTGGTACCAGTATAACTGGTAAATTGACCTGATCTGAGGGCCCTACCTGAACTCGACCCAAGCATTTGAGAAGTTAAATTACTTAGCTCAATCCTAACCTAAATGTTTAGAAAGTAAATATTGTGAAACTGACTCAAAACCTAGCTATTTTACTCGAATCCTCGAACAAAGGGACCCCAGTTGACCCAAGAAAATCCCTAACCCAAGCCAACTCACTCATTTTCCATTAATGGCCATAATATGATAGTACTTAATACTGGTCATGGTTGGTACTGGAGCTGAAATTTGGAAATATATACTAGCCTTGACCAAAATGGTTCAAATGTTAAGACAATTAAAAACATTACATATACTTATCAGTATCAGGTTGTATGCGAGAATGCGCTTAGCTGGTACGACAAAAATGCATACAATCAGATACTGAAAAATGCACGGCCTAATGGAGTCAACAAAAATGGCCCACCAAAATTGAGGTTGCTCCCCAGGAAACTGCATGCTGATTTGGTATTAAACTCTACTTCTAACAA
Source organism: Carex myosuroides (assembly GCA_028015225.1). Classification (NCBI taxonomy): domain Eukaryota; kingdom Viridiplantae; phylum Streptophyta; class Magnoliopsida; order Poales; family Cyperaceae; genus Carex; species Carex myosuroides. The sequence continues at coordinate 13,226,414 of CM051491.1, read as the reverse complement.
ACCATCTCTTTTTATATTATTTTTTTTTACCAAAAGACCTTCCATAAGAAAAATTCACAGAACATTAGTTATTGGCTGGCTATTCATGTTTAGTCTATTTTCTTCTTAGTACTCGCTGATTGCTATTGGTAGTGGGATTGGCCATTTTAGTATAAGTTGGCATGGTACGAGAGAGTTTTGAGTTGACATTTTGAGCTGATCACTCATGTATCCAAATAACCACAGTAATATAAATAAATATCTCTAGATTTGTCCAGTAATAAATTCATTCAATGGATTGTTGAAAAACAATTGCAATTTACTTACCTTCTCTGCTTCTCTTCATTCTTTTTAATCTTTTTTTTTTTATAAAAAATACTTTTGCAGGACTACTGCCCATTCAGATAAATACTTCATACCAGTAAATTAAAAGCAATGGCAAGATGCAAGTCGAAAGTACCAATAGAAGAATATTTGAAGCAACAAAATCACAGAAGCCTTATCCTGAGACTGAAATGCCAGTTAGTGGTGACAACTTGTTTAATGTTATTTTTTGCATTTTTTTTTTGGAAAAAAGAAAAATCAATGTTTAAGTAAAATGCAATCTGTAAGTACTACTCAGATTGATGTCTCAAAACTCTAAATGTAATACTTGCTGATGGGTACTGTAAGTAAATTTTATGGCAATATTTGCTGCTTCTATGAGGAAATGAAGATTCGTTTCTTTGAGCACATTGTGTGTACTTTTAAGAAGTTATTGCTTGAAAATGTTCAAGGTGCCAGAATCAATTCACCACTATTATCTTGCCAATTTCTATAATCACATAAATATAGTTTTAATTTAAAATCCAACACGATATGCAGTTTTATAGATGGTACAAATATCATTTATATTATAATATATTGATGAAATATAATGTATGTTTCTTCATTTATTAAAATGTTCAAGCTTTTCAAATTGATTAATATCAAACAATCTGTAAACAAGCTTCGGTGCATAACCAAACAGTTCTTAAATTGCTTATTTAAGAAATAGGATATTTATATACCTTTTCAATTACTTTTTTTTTTTTTGAAGCATCTTTTGGATTGATAAGGAGATATTATCACATGTTTAAACAATGGAAGGAAATATAATAATTCTAGAAGAGTATATTTTGTGATGTCATTTTCATAACCTTTAAAAGGTTTTTATTGCCGGGCTAGATAACATTTACAGCTTTACATCAATTTCCAGCCCAGTAGGCTCAGACACGTGTCATTTATCCAGTGGTTGAGTCACCACCCAATCCCACTTACTGCGTATCCAAACCACAAGACCTGCCACACGGCATGCAACCACTGGCCATCAACTTATCCAAATAATATTCGACCAGATAACGCACAATTGCATCCAACCCCTCAAAAATATAATCCCTATTTCTGCTTCACACAATAAACCGTTACACGTAATAAGCAAAAGAAAAAAAGGAAAAAAAGGAGGAGAGGGATGGCTCAAGCTATGGCTTCTATGACCGGCGCATCTCAGCAGGTCGGGCTGGGTTCATTGTCAAGCAGGCGCGTCTCAGCAGGTCGGGCTGGGTTCATTGTCAGAGCCCAACAATCACCCGTTGAGAGCGAGACAGTTGCACAGACTGGCAGGCGGGCCGCACTCGGACTCATAGCTGCCGGGGTGACAGGTGGAGCATTTGCTCAGGTTGCGCTGGCTGCAGCCCGTTCGATCAAGATCGGCCCTCCTCCACCACCTTCCGGTGGATTACGTAAGCATCATTTACCTGTTTGTTTTAATTTTGCTTTTTAGAAATAATCTTATGTACTTGTTTGGATTCATCTCTGATTCTGAATATATATTATTTTCTGTATTTTCAGGTCATAATTAATTAGTTGGCATCTCTTGAATAAAAATCTATTGTCCACACAGTACGTACATATAAACAAATATACCTTCAAAGCCAGATTTCTGTTTTGAATTAAAGATCCAGAAAAAGTTTGTAAATACATTCATCATAAAAAATATACATAATCTTGGAAAACCTTCTTAAGTATTCAATTTAATAACAATTTCATTTTATGTTAACTTTAGCTGGCACCGAAAACTCGGACCAAGCACGTGATTTTGATCTGCCACTGAAGAATAGGTTCTACCTGCAGCCGTTGAGTCCGTCAGAGGCGGCGGCCCGGGTGAAGGAATCGGCAAAAGACATCATCAACCTGAAGTCGCAGATTGACAAGAAGGCGTGGCCATACGTGCAGAATGACCTGCGGCTGAAGGCATCGTACCTGCGCTATGACCTCAACACCATCATCTCTGCTATGCCCAAGGAGGAGAAGAAGCCCTTCAAGGAAATCTATGGCAAACTCTTTGCCACAATCGATGAGGTAACCTCTTTTTTCTTTTTCTTCAACTGAGAGCATCTACATCAGTAAAATTAAAAAGAAATTAAAAAATCAGATTCTGAGAAAAGCTGATGCATGTGTTTGTTTGATTGATAATTACAGCTTGATCATGCGGCAAAGATAAAGAGCCCCGAAGAAGCTGAGAAGTACTATGCTGAAACCACATCAGTCCTCAATGATGTCCTTGCCAAACTAGGCTAGAAAGAAAAAAAAAAAATGAAAGCCCCTATTTTTCACTTGTATTCTCCACCCCTGCTTGTATTTTTTGTTTATAAAGATCAGTGTGTATTGGAGAATCTATTATATTTGCAATTTCAGACATTTTGAACAAGTTAAAACATTTTGAATCTACACAACAGATATTAGAGTAGATTTGTTGAGCAAATGTTTTAATTCAAATAATAAAAAGAACTGTAAAACCAAACAGAACTACAGACATCCATACTTTATTCAAACAACAATGATAACATTCTGAAAATACAAAGAAGAAGAAAAAAAAATATAAAAAAAAACATAAATCAGAATCAAGTTAGACTCTTGAAAAGGAACCAACAAAAACTCACGCAACATCTCATCCAACAACAATGAATTTCCCTTTGCTCCTACCATCTCCTCTCTGCTTTCCCTCTTCCGTCACCGTCACCGCTCTCCTAGACTCATTCTTCACTTCTTTCTTGGTAGCTCCGGCCTCTTCAAACCCCTTCGCGATATTAGCCTCTTCTTCTGGAGAGAAAAAACCAACCTCCATTTGACCTAGCTGTGCATACATTTTCTCGACACGGGCTTTCCAAATGACACCCAATTCAGTCTGCATTTTATTGTATGGGGTTTTGAGGAGGTACTCGTCAATGCCACCGGCCTTGTCAATGCATCGAAGAGCATGCGTGGTCACCTTCACACGAATGTGGCGGTCATGGATGTAGCTGAATAGGCGTTTCTCTTGCACATTCGGTTTCCATGTGCGCCTTGATCTATGCAATGAGGATGATACAAAATAAATTTGGTTATTGAATTATGAAATTGTGCATTTTGAAAGAAAGAAATTAAACTGTGTTGCCATACATGTACCTTGCCTGATACAACACAAGATTGTATTTTAGATTCAGTGATAGACATAATTGAAAAAAAAAAAATTGAGCCCTTATCGAGTTTTAGAAAGATTAAAGGGCGACTAAATGGACCTTGTTACCGAAGTTCCTCTCCTTCTAATACTTAATTTGACAACATACATTGTTACATTTCTCAAAAGCACTATCCCTAATTTGTTGCATAATTAAGAAAAGTGTTGAAAACTAAGCATACAAAAATAATGAAAGGGCAATTTTTCCAAGGACAAGACACCCAAAGTAGGGTAATTTTTTAATTCTGTGTGGACACATATGTAACAGGACACTGAGCCTTGAACCCTTATATTGATCTGATGTCCAAGATTAATGATATGTAATTGCGACAAGCTCACAACATTTTTCAGGTTGTCAGTACATTTTAGTATAAACCATGAAGCTTTATTACAAACTTAGCTCCAACAGTGCCCACCTGTAATCATATTCTAAGAAGCAAACAGCACACTACCAAAAATTGCTAGATGACCTAGGGTTTGTAATAGAAGATAACAAGTAAGGAGGATTAATCCTATTTATTGACACCAATTAGGACCCAAATAGGATCGATCCTTCATGGGCAATTTCTCACGTTCAATTATCTATAGATCCACATATATTGCTGGAAAAATAATTAAATGGTAAATTATAATCAATTAGGACCTATATAAGATGCTTTAGAGGATCCTCACATTTTCACCTTTGCTGATGCTTAATGCCCAAACCCAAAATCATTTAGACTAAATTACAATTAAGCAACTCAAACTCAAGTACATGGTTCGTGCATTATAAACTAATGGATATCAATCAACAAACAGAGAAACCTCTACACTAAATTAGAGAAAGAAAAAGAGAGAGGAGAATGGATGGATTACTTGTTGCCGCCATCCTCGCTGACCTTGTTACCGAACCGGATATGGCGTCCGGCGAAGATGCCACGCTGGGCTCGCCCCATGACCACCTTGCTGTCGGGCATCAACCCCTTTATCGACTCCATCACTCCCTTTGGCAGATCCTTGCTCCCCACCTCCCGCACCACCTTCTTGTACAGTTCCCGTCCTCTGAACGACATCTGGCCGTTCGTTCGTTCGTTCGTTTGTTTTATTGGTTCGGTTTTTTCTTCCGACGAGATTTTTAAACGGCGGCTGGGAGCGTGGGAGGAGGTGATGAGGAATGAATGAGAGACGAAGAGAGGAGCAGTGCTGCAGGGGAGCGGTCAGATTTTAAATGGGCCGGGCTAAGAGAGGTCAGATCTATTAGTAGGCCGGCCCAAGATTGATTGCTTAGCCTTTTTTTCGTTCTTCCAAATTCCAATGACTTGGAGTCTTGATATTATTGATTATTTGCAGATGGCCCCAACATTTGGGATTATTTGTAAAAGATATTTAAAGGTGGAAATCTTATTCTTCATCGTTATCGTAAAATCAGTTAAATGACTATGCATAATTTTTTTTCTTAAAAATTAAGAACTTTATTTTCATTTTTTCTTAAAAATAACATTAATTAGCATATATACAGATCAGATTCTATCAGACGGCCTGTTTCAACATGAAAAATTCTCAGCCCAAAACTTGTTCTAATTCCAAAACCCAAAAACAGTTCAGCCCAATATTGTAGTGACATCACATCACATTTTTCTAATTTTTCACATGACGAAAATGCCAATCAAAATTGAGTTATTAGTCTACCTCTCGAGTCTGATTGTCCTATCCATCTGACTATCTGAGCCCCAAATCGAACCAATCAATCCGATTTCGATTTCTTTCTCCACACCTTTACCCTTTCCCTTTCCTTTTCCCTTCCTCTCCTCCCCAAACCACGAAACCCTAACCCTAAATCCGACGTCCTAGGGTTCCGACGATACGGCGCCTAAGTAGTACAGTGGTTGTTCAGCCATGAGTTCTCCCGAGGGGAACAACTGGGTCTTCGATTGCCCCCTAATCGACGACTTCTCCGCCTCCAGCGCCGGCTTTCTGTGGGCCCCACCTCAGATCGACCCCCAGGGTGCCGCTACTCAAGGGTAAGTTTCTTGTCTAGTTCTATCTTCGATTGGGTTGATGTTAGCTGTAGTAATCAAGTTGTACATGACTGGTTGTAAAATTAGAGAAGTAGATCTTTTCTGAACTGATCTGAATATCTCTTGGTTTTGGGAAAATTAGGTGTTAGTCCCTGAACTTTACTCAAAAGAACCAAATTGGTCCTTCAACTTTCATTTGAAGCAATTAGTTCGCAGGATTTTAAATAGAACCATAAATTGGTTTTGCCATTTATTCCCCATTGTCAATTAGTTATTGATGCCTTATCTCCCTTCCTTGCTCCTCTCAGTTCTTTAACATTATCAGTTGCTGTTTGACTTGTGTTTTGTTGCACAAAAATTACACAAAAAGTGAATTTATACTATATTAAGTTGAGATATGATCATGAAGAAAAACCTTTAACAGAAATAGCTGGCTGTGCACCTATTGCTACTCCTATGAAATGTCTGAATACAAGCCAATGCATCTTCTCAACTCCTGTTAGTAGTATCTCTGGTTGTTGCAGTGCTCTCAGGTTAGAACGAGTGTTTATGGGTGGGGGGGGGGGGGGTGCGCCTTCGTGTTAGATGGTGCCTTTATTTTTACTTTTTCTGGTGCTCCTCTCTGGAGAATTGTGAGAAATGCATGTTATAAGAGGCAAAATGGTGATAAACTCCGAAGAATATTAAATAGATGCGAGTGAGCTTTTAGAGCAGTAGAGACACAAGGATTAATTGTGTCACTTTTGAGAAGTTTTAAGGACCATTTTGTTTTTTTATCGGAAGTTCAAGGACCAAACCCGAATTTTCTTTATAGGCTTTACATGAGCATTAGCTAAGGTTTTATTTCATTTATTGTGTCGTTTGTTGGTTTATTCTTTTTGATATATTAAGTCAAGTATTTTCTGCAAAGTTTGTATACACTTGAGAGAGCCTTTTGATGTGATATCTCATTAACTTCTTCTTTTTCATTTTAGAGTGGAAATAAATGCCTCATCTGAAGATCTGAACCAAAGCAAGGAAGCCAGCTCGAATAAACGGTTTGATTCACTCAATTAATTGTTAGTTAACATAAAAACATACACTTTCCTTAGTACAAACAATTTGAACTTAGAATTTGTTATGAGTTTTAGTTCTAGGACAGAATCATGCAGCCAGCCAAGTTCTAAGGCTTGTCGGGAGAAGCTGAGGCGGGACCGCCTTAATGAAAGGTACGTACCTCTGCAATAAATATTATTCTGTTTTTACTTATTTATTTGCTATACTAAGCCATTCTTAACTCTATTAGATAGGAAGAACAAGAAATCTGAATTGTTAACCTGACCTGACCAGTTGACACTTACCTGACAGTCCAACAAGTAATGTATTTTGCTAAGCTTAGCCAGTAAGTGCATTTGTTAGTTGGGTCTGGTTTATATTCAAAATATTTTGCTAAGCTTAGCCAGTAAGTGCATTTGTTAGTCTGTTGTTTAAATGAAAGAAAGGTATACTTTTGGTGTTTTATAACCTGTTTGGTTAATAAGCTCAATAAAAAATAATAGTCAAATCATATTGTAGACCTTTTTAGATCTCACAATATTTGACAATATGGCAATATTTAACTGACAGGTCTGATATATGTCGGCATTTCTTTGATCAAATGGTATTGCTGGGGCACCAGGTCTTCAAAATTTGAAAAAAATTGTTGTGCCCAATTATGCACCTATAAAGAACTGGCAAAAGAAAAATATGAAGCCGGTTGAGAATAAATCATGTTTCAAATAAACAGTTATAGTTACATAAGTTGATTGATTTGTTCAGCGATAAGCTTGTATGGTTTTCCAAATACCGAGTACTACAAATTGATCTCTCATTTTATATTTTAAAATATTAAAAAAGGTTTTTGGAGCTGGGATCTGTTCTGGAGCCGGGAAAGACACCTAAAATGGACAAGTCAGCTATTATAAATGATGCTATACGAATGGTCACTGAGTTGCGTGGTGAATCTAAGAAATTGAAGGAGTCCAATGAGTCTCTCCAAGACAAAATCAAGGAGCTCAAGGTTTTATTTTCTTGTGCTGGTTAATATTTTTCTTTATACGTCAGTTTATAGCGATATATTCATTAATATAAAAGAGGGGGGGGGGGTCTTTTGCAGTGCATTTCTTTCATTTTTGAGGGTTTATGTGATGTTTTGAGTTTTTGCAGAGGGTACTAAAATCATAAATTTGAGCTTGTGCAGAGGTACTAGAGACATAAAATTGAGGAATTGAGGCTCTTAAGTTGAAGTGAGATCTTTGAATAAAATTATTTAGTGCCTCAGTATCAGCTTCAATTTTGATTACTCTTTTAATTATCAGGCTGAGAAAAATGAGCTGAGAGATGAGAAACAGAGACTGAAAGCTGAGAAAGAGGCACTAGAGCAACAAGTCAAGTTGCTCAGTGCAACCCGGCCCCACATGCCGGTCATACCTGCACCTGCATTTTCTGCGCAGGGCGCAGTTGCAGCAGGTGGTGCTGGGGCCCACAAGTTGATGATGCCGATCATAGGCTACCCTGGCTTCCCCATGTGGCAATTCATGCCTGCTGCTGATGTGGACACCTCTCAGGACCCTGAGTCATGCCCTCCTGTTGCTTGATCAAATGGCGAGCACAATTCATCTCATTTGTTTGGTCTCTCAAAATGCTCTGTTATTTTGTTGTGTTGGTGATAACCTTTTGCAGTTCTATTATGTAGTATATAATTATGTAATATGCACAAGCTGGATTTAGAAGCTTTTTGTTCTCTGTCATGGGATATGTTTTACCTTAGGATGGCAGGTGCCTATGTGGCTAAAATTTGTACATGAACTGTTCTAATAAGGTATGTCCTGGCCAGCCCTCTAATGCAAACTTTAATCAACATTAGAAGTTGAGTCTCTTCCAAACTTTTTGGTATCTTTTCTCTTTATTTATTTTCATTTTTCTTGCATGGCTGGTACAAACTTTTTGTTGGTACCGCCTCTTTGCCCCACGCTAGAAAATTGGTATATCAGGCATATTTTCTGACACAAGATATTGTAATTTGTAATGAATCAAATATTTGTATCTGAATGGTTAATAATTGGAAACTGGGGTGCGTTTGGATTAGAGTTAGAATAGTGAAATTTGAGAATAGTAAATGAGAATAGAGAAAAAATAGTGATTTTCAGATTAGTGTGAAAATGGTGCTATTCGGATTAGTAAAAATATTGTTTGGATTGTATATTTGGAATAGTGAATAGCTGTAATCAATAAATAATAGTGTTAACAAGGTGCCAATTAAGAGGAAAGATAAGCAAGTAGGATTTCAAACGAATTGTCATGGAGATAGCGGAAGTGGTGTCAAATTTGTTATTTTAAAACTGTTGGTGGATATCTGAAAAGGAAATATTTTTTTTTTCTCTCTTAATATTTCTGAATAGTAGTTATTCTAACATTTACAAGGAATGAAAAATAACAGCTGTTTAGCTATTTAGAATAATAAAATTGTTGTTTAGATACATATTGCTATTCCGAATAGCTACTATTATAAAATAACTTCTATTCTTGTGTCATTCAAACATAGTCTGAAAGAATAAAGAAGAAATACAATAATCAAAGTCTTCCAAGTAATAAAATGTACCATATGTAATTTAAGTTGTCATATACACCCTACTTAACTGTAGTATTGTTTTATAAGAACAAGAACAAATTTGAATTCGCAATAGACAGCAGAAAGCTCTAAATGTGGAAAGAAAAAATATTTAACAAAAATTGTTCTCATAAAGGAAATTTGATTCAGACCAGCACAATTCCGCATCAAAATTTGAAAATCCATTAATGTGCATGTTCACCCAGAAGTCCAGCCATTGACACTACAATTCCAACAGCCATTGTTGGTGAAATAGCTGGTGCATGATTGGGAGGAAGAACTGGAGTCTCACTTGGCGACATGATTTTATTTTGCTTTGGTGGAGGGGCAGGAACGGGAGCAGGAGCAGGTGTGCTAAAATGATTTGAAGGGGGAGGCGGTAGAGAGCGAAACAGCGATAGTAATGGATGATGGAGCTGGGGATGGAGGGAGAGATATAGATATAGATTGAGATTGAGATTGAGGAGGTGTGATGGTGGAGGTGGAGGAGGTAGTGAGGAGCCAAAAGAGTTGACATTGATCTCTACCATCATGCCAGCTGTACAGTGGTCCGTGGTTGGGGACACCACAAATGAAGTACCTGCAACAAACAACAAACAACAAACAACAAACAACAAACCAAATTTAATGAAATGAGCTTAATTATATGCATGTAGTATCATCATAAAATGAAATTTTTGGAAGTTCAAACGGCGGTAGCAACTATATTTCTCTCATTCTCCACTCGTCTGGCACTCTGGAATTATTTTTCATCTGTTTTCTTGTTCTTTCCGTTTTCTCTCATTCTCATTTTCTTTCCTTTCCAGTGTATCCTGTAACACTTTTTTTTGAAACAAAGGTATAACACCATTTCATTTAGGAAATGTTAAATACAGACTAAATAGATGTAACCTAATTAAACATAATAACAATCTTTCCCTGATAAAAGAAACCAGAATCACTGGTATTAATTCCTCAGCCACACCTGCACCCCTTTACTGGTAAGCAGTTTTTGTAGCTAGATTTGTTCTAATCTCTGCCATTTGTACTAATCCTAAACTCTTACATAGAAACTACCCTCTGACTACCTGTCTGACTAAGTTTGATTAGCTTCTTATTATATCCACATCACACAAAAAGTAAACATTATAATTAATGTAACATAGAGACAAACCACATCATTCCAATTTCCAACCATGACTTGGCCTTTTATCAGCAACGGTACCTTAATTTTGTAATTCCTTCTACTTAATTTGTTAAATTTAATACTTTATGTAAGTAATTAGGAAATATTGGTTGAGAACTATCAGTTAGAAGTTGTTGGGGCTCAGGACATAATTTTGTTTCCTTACCTTGATTAAGTATTTAATCATGGGTTTGTGTAAGCAACTAAGGGTTTATGTTAAGATGTGAAAAATATTGCCGTATATTTCCCTCAAAGTTTGCATAAAATAGACTTGAAAATTTTCAAAATTACGTATATTTCCCTCAAAGTTTTATATAATATCTTACAATATTTTCTACAACTTTAATATTTGAAGTTTTCCCATAATTAAAACATATAATGTCAAAAAATTATACAAATCAATTTTTCACCATTCTACATCAATTAAGAAAATCAACTGTTTCCTAAACAACTTTCAAATAAAAATACATAATCATAACTTTTTATTACTGTTTGGCTATGCCCTTAAAAGCTAACAATGATTCCCATAACAAACAAAGCACCCATACTTCTCTATAAGAACCCCAGGCTAAATTATTAAAAATAAAAATTTTATCTTTTCTCGGATCCAGTTATCAACTAAATGACCAGAAAAAAAATCTGCCAGTGTCTTATTTGCTGCCTAAAGACAGATAATTTTTGCGTAAATACATAAATATTTTTTTGTCTAAAAACAAAAAAATTCTCTAACGCAAATTTCCGCGACTTTGTCATAAACATTTTCCAACTCATTATGCCGCAAGTGTGCAAAAGAAAAACCTCCAATGCGTCACGGATTTATTACAAACAACCCCTAACAATTTCATATTAGAATTGTTAAATATTTACTATGTAAGTTTGTTGATTTTCTCTACTATCTAATTGAATGATTTCATAAACATAAATGAAATCATGAATATAATTTTAAAGAAACACTTTTTATTTTCTAGTGGAAGAAATATAGACTTAATTATTATTGTTTCGTGATAACTTTTATAATTGAAAGCTCATATTGTTTACATCATTCAAGAATACATAAATTATGAATTACCTAACACATGCATGATATATCATCCGAAACTCCTCTCACCCTTCTATACTTTATATTTACAAATTTCAAATTGATTTAAATGTGATTTAATTGTATAAATCTCATTTCCATGAAAAATGGTGGGTTTGGTGCAATTTATATCGTTTATCAAACGATTTAAAAATTTACAACAATCTGTATTTTACGACATTTGAAGAATATTAATTGATGCTCAAATAGCATGAAATTTAATAGAAAACCAATTTAAAATGCGAATAATACATCTTCAATTTATTTTTAAAATTATTAACTTGATTAAATAATATTTTCAAAATCATCAAATTATTTTATTACAAAATAAATCTCAATTCATTTTAAGAACAAGCCTTTTGAGAGGCTAAAACAATGACCTTTGTATACGAGGTTGTATGTATGAAATTTGGTTAAAATTTCTTTCGTGAATATTTAAATTTGGAAGGATAAATTTCATTTTATTAAAAACATATATTCCAACTCATTTTAGTTTTTGAACTTTTGGGACTCTTTGTCACGGTCGTAAATTAAGTTGGTTATTGGTATATTTTTTCGATGAAAATATAGATGGATTTGGTGCTTGCTTATTCTAATATTTGGAACCTCACAATATATTATCAAATTTGTGTGTTGCAAGTTACAACTAGGAACATTTATGATCTGGACCGATTAAAAGTGCAAAATAGTTTCACACAGTGTTCTAAATAGCGGCGCTATAGTATTTTTGGACCTTAAACGTTAAGCTATGAGATAAAAGTGCGCTATTTCAGTTACGACTGCTATAGCGGTAATAGCGGTCAGCTATTTGTACTACAAGTTACGCACTACAGCGCACACTATGTGACATAGGCTTTTATTTAAAGGTTCAAACTGATTTTTTTTTTAAAGATCAATTTTTTTCAAGGATCAATTTTTTTCAAGGTCCAGATTGTTTTTGCTTTTAAATAAAAGAAGATAGATAGTTTATGCCATGATGCTTAGAATTTTTTAATAGAAAAAGATATATGATTTATGCCATGATGCTTAGGTTATTTTGAATGAAAAAAGATAGATAGTTTATGATATTATTAGGGATATTTTCAATAGCAATTTGAATTTTGTACTGGTTTAATATGAATATTCTAATTCCTTAATCAATTTTGCGTTACTTATCGCTATATGAGACTTTAGATAATGTTGATAATTAGTAGAAATATAAAATATAATTTTTTAAACAAAAAACGTTATGTAAGATAGTTTTCATTATTGCTACGCTATTCGCGATAGCTTTTTATTTAGCATTTTCGCGATGACGTGATAATTACTATTCAGAACCTTTCACATCATTAAAAGTGTTTCTTTTTGTTATTTGTTTTGGATGATCGATCGAGATGAGGCATACATAATTGAGTACAATAACGTGGGTTAATCGTACAATTTTCAATTTGCTTTTTTTTTTTTTTGTTTTTCTTCTTAATTTTTGTTTGATACGCATGCAAAAAGTTTCAATTTGATATTGTGGTAATGCTGCAGGGCACAACTGCAGTTGATAGCTAGGTGCTTTACCAGCTGACATTTTGATTTTAAAAATTATTTGTTCTAAATTTGTAACTCAAGAATATTCTTTTTTTTTATTGTTTTACTTGGAATTTCTTTTTCGTTTCCACTAAGCGTCTCCATTCATTTTGGAATTGGAGATGTCCATTTACATTATTCGTTAAATGTCGTTTCCTGCTTGTGTAAATACGGATTGCGGCCGGTTCGATGCAGGGGCGGATCAAGGATTTTTGTCAGGGGGGCAAAAAATTATCGAATCGGATTTAAATATCTAATCGGGTTTAAATCCATTAACCAATTGGATACTCGACAAAAAACAATGCTTTAACTTATACTTTCTAATGCTTTGACTTGTAATTTTTTATGCTCTGACTTATAATTCTAATTATCAATCAAAATTTAACATTTTTATTTCAATTTTAACTCTAAATTTAACTCAAATTACAAATTAAACGTCCAGAGGGGGGCAAAAAAAATTCCAGGGAGGACAAAGTCGGTCGGAACCGATAAATCTCCACTAAAACTCAAAATTCAGGGAGGGCAGCTGCCCCCTGGAACACTCTGAGTCCGCCCCTGGTTCGTTGGGCATTAGACCAAGTTCAGCTAATGCTCGGTAGAAGCTGTTCGATATGTATAGAAATTCACACCAACAACTTCAACATTGGTACATATATATCAAGTGCGCACGGATATTGATGAGGATCGAATGGCTCTGACTGCCTCCAATAACTCCGTGTAAATAATTAAACGTCAAGGAAATGGTAAAGATAATTAAGTATGTGTTTTTCCCCAAATGGAGAAGAACATAATCACAAAATATTGGACGACATCATATGGCAAATTTTGCATTAATCAATTAATAAGGTACGTGCTCTCATCTCAGGTAACAATTAATGTTTTATCTTCATCATATTTAATCAATTTCTTCTGACTCAAAATTCATTTTCGACTTAATCATATCTATTGAAAAGAGAAACAATTAGTATAGGAGATATATACTCAGAGTATCTATATCTCTGCTATTATTAGAGTTTCGAATCTGATGTGGTAGTTTTTAATTCAGTTTCAGAAATGTGAGAGTTTCTTATTTAGAAATTATGCAGTAAAGTTTCTTATTAAGAAACTGTTTATAAACTCCATGTGGTTAAATAATTGGCTCAAATTTTTTCTCCTTTTTAATTTGTTGCTGACGTGTTGTGGCTTAATAGAAACTCTAAAATTAATTTCAAGAATGTGAAAGTTAAAAACTTTAGAGACTTTAATTTCTAAAAAGTGGTTAACAGTTATTTAGAAACTCATTTGAGTTATTGGAATATAGATGCTCTCATATATATATATATATTCTATTTAAAATGGTGCCGCCCCAATAGACGACATTAATTAATAATTCATGCTATTATCTTTCCTATTTGGTTTGAGAAACACAAAATAATTAATCATCACGAAGAGACTTTCTACATGCATGCATCATGCCATCATTAGAAAATATCATTAATTTATATTTGTTCAGGCTCTAACAAGGTATATATATATCAACTGCGTTGACTTGAGTTTAATTAGAAATTAGAAACTTATGTTATGACTTTAAACACACATATCAATAGTAATTAGAATAAAACATTTTAAAAATCTTTATAGTACTTAACATATATACAAGTGTATGAGCCGACACCTTCTCTTTTATCTCCACAATAAAATGTGCTTCCAGATCAAATTTTACATTTTTTTTGAATTTTTTTTACTATTTATTAAGTATTTTACAAAAACTAGTCAAATTCAGACCATTGAATTTTGTACCCAACTTAATAAATAGTAAAAAAATTCAAAAAAAATGTAAAATTTGATGTGGAAGCACATTTTATTGTGGAGATCATGTTGAATGATTTGGATCAACGATTTAAAATTTGAAAATGTAAAAAAATTGTTGTGGTAACTTTGTTGTAACTCAAAATTGTGGTAACTAGAACCCTCCTCTTTTAATATTTGATATACAATTACAAATATTGGTCGGCAGACCCAAATTGTGGCTAAAAATTGTAGACATACAATGAACATAATTTCACAAAGACGTGGAGTACTTGTTTTCTTGTCTATTAATTTCATGAATATAAAATCCATTAAAATAATTCATTGAAAATATTTGCTTAGTTGGTTGCACGAACAAATGAAACTTACAAAAAATAGGAACCAACAACCAATACTCTCGTACCAATAATTCAAATATTATTTTTAGCGCCTGACTTCTTTTCTGCCTTATTTTTTTTTTCTAAAGAAAATGAAAAAAAAGGAGAAAATTGGATGCTATAGCTATTTTGTATAAGTACCTTATTAGCTTCACCAGAAAATTACATTTAATTCTCTCTCAATGGAAATGAATACATCTAGGAGAGTTCTTTGCATTGCATTCCTTTTGGGCTTGTTGCATTCAACAGTAAGCACGGATCACAAGGTCGGATGGATGACGGGTGTCAATCTCCCGGAATGGGCTCAGAACGAGCACTTCTTAGTCGGCGACACCTTGAGTAAGTCGATCGACGATCAAATCTTTTATATCAGTACCACACATTGTTCTTCGAGTTGCTTGTTGTATACATTGTCACTATTTTGATTCAAATTACAATTATATGCTAAATATTTTCTTGTGATTGTGCATGAAGCTTTTGTGTATCAACCGTTTCACGATGTGCTAGAAGTATCGAAAGAACACTTCGATACATGTAGCACAGTCAATTCATTTATGAGATATCAAGGAGGCAGCACGATAATACAGCTGACGAGTGCTGGTACCAGATACTTCATCTGTGGCATTCCTACTCACTGCAGTGGTGGCATGAAATTACAGGTTGATGTTGTTTCATCATTAGCATCCTTCACATCACCTCCACCTGCCAATTCATCATCACCCCTTTCGCCACCTGTCAATTCAGCACCCGCCCCTTCGCCTCCTGTTGATTCAACACCACCATCTCCTGATGCTCCTTCAACTTTGCCTCCTACTACACCACCATCTCCTGATACTACTTCAACTTCACCTCCTGCTGACACAGTGCCACCACCATCTCCTGATTCTCCTTCAACATCACAAAGTTCACTATCTCCCCCTCCCTTGTCTCGCATTTATGGTTCCCCACCGCCACCAGGCCCACCATCTTCTAATGGTCTCGAAACATCTCCACCACCATCGACCCCGACATCACCAGATGTTCCTGAAACACCTTCTTCTCCACTGTCCCCACCATCTCCTGATACTCCAACATTGCAAAGTTCGGTGCCTCCCCCTCCTTTGTCCCGCATTTATGCGTCCCCACCACCCCCAGGTCAATCATCTACTGGTACTCCTGAAACATCTACCCCACCATCTTCTAATTCTCCTTCCCCTCCTTTGTACCGCAATTATGCGTCCCCACCACCCCCAGGTCGATCATCTCCTGGTGCTCCTGAAACACCTACCCCACCAACCCCACCGTCTTCTAATCCTTCTTCCCCTCCTTTGTACCGTGCTTATGGTTCCCCACCTCCCCCCGGACAACTATCTCCAGGTGCTCCTAACACTTCACCGACCCCATCAACCCCACCATCTCTCAATGCTCCTGTGACATCTCCATCTCCTGTAAATCCACCCCTGGCTCCTCCTCTTTACCGAAATTACGCTTCGCCACCCCCACCACCACATCTTCATACTCTCGCACCTTCTCCCTCATATGCTCCTGTTCCATCACCAGAAAAGGCACCTGTTCGTGCACCAGCAAAGGCACCTATTCCTGCACCAGCAAAGGCACCTGTTCCTGCACCAGCAAAGGCACCTGTTCCTGCACCAGCAAAGGCACCTGTTCCTGCACCAGAAAAGGCACCTGTTCCTGCACCAGAAAAGGCACCTGTTCCTGCACCAGAAAAGGCACCTGCCCCGAAGAAGGCTGAAGTGCCTACTCGAGCGTTTACACCGATCAGTAATGTACCTGAGGCAGCACCAGAACCTGTTGGATCTGCTGCTTTCACAAGATGTCGGTTGACGGATGTTATGATGGGGGTAGTTATTGCATTTTTGACGGCAATAATTCTTTGAATATACTTGTGATGGAAATAATATTGTACACAGATTAATTTTACGAGAGGATGACTGAGCTTTGCAAGTTATTTTTGATTTCTTGTTTCTTAGTTTTGGTTTTAGGTTTGAGGTTTCGGTTTTTGATTTCCGTTTCGTTTCATTTTGTTTGTTTTCTCTGTTTTGTTATTTTTTGTGCTTAGTTAATAACACAAATCATTGCGTAGTAAGGGGCATAAGGGACTGCTGTTTGTAGATCATCCGTGTCCTGTGCTGCAGGAGTTTTAAATTTGTAGAAATCACAACTAATTTTTCATTTGTAGTGAAATTTTCCAATTATTTTTTCCCCCTCTGTATACAGCTTAGGATATACCAATAAAACATGTCAACTAAAGAAAGAACAAATTAATAAAATCAGTTCCCTTATACAAAATAAGAAAGAAAAAAAAATAAACTCATTTCTTTCCATTATGCTTATCATGTCCTCTCTAAACATTATCAAATATACCATATTTACAAATCGACCTCCAGATTATCATAAATTTGTCTTTTGAATCTATCTAGCATCAAGTTCTGTGATTGAAAGTTTGAAACCTTATTTTGTGAAACCTGACTTGGCAATGTCACAGGATTTGTCAGGAACCTGTTTTGGTAATGCAAAATGGAGGCCTCGAAGGAGCTTGGAGAGATATGGTGTTGCTACTGAGCATGATCACCACCTCTGACATCTTGGGCCTATCTGTCTGATCATCTTGCACACAAAGCAGAGCTATGTGCACGTATCTCACAATTTCATTAGTCGGGCAATCCCGCAATATTGTGTCAATCATTCGGGGAACTGTACCTGCTGTCCAATGCTCCCATGCCTGCATTCAGACAGATCCAAAAAATGATCAAGACAATACAATTGTGGCACATATGATACCCTACCAAAACAACCAAGTGACTTTAGAGTCTTAGAGTCATTTCTGCAATTTGACCTTGTCATGACAAAATCTTAAGTTTGAATTCAACCATCTAAATTATTACTGCCAGCCTTTTTGAATTTTTGAAACTTAAGGGTTTAATAGTATAACTTTTAAACTATTTGATATTTTGATGTTTGAAATGCTCTAGATTTGGGACATTGTATTGGTCTAATCAAAATTAGTTTTGATAAAGGTATCTAAATGTACAAATGTGTTAGTGTTTGATTGGAAAATGCTAATAAATATTCTATACAAGAACTTACAGAGCTTAAGATGTCTTCTGCCTCATCGGACTCTGACAAAGCACTATTTCTTTTTCCAGTAATGATCTCTAAAATTAATATGCCAAAGCTAAAAACGTCTGATTTTATTGAGTAGAGCCCATGCATAGCATATTCTGGTGCCATATAACCTCTGCACATAAGAAACAACTGTTTACTAATGAAATATTTTGACCTTATAAAGGAAAAGTTTCGAATGCACCCTCGAGTATAAATTGATATATATCTCTCATGATACAAATATCAACTTTGCTCCATATCAGAAAAAGCCTCATTCTAACAAACAGAACAATTATACAAAAGATTGGAGGAACTAAAGAAAATAATCTGAAATAAAAAAACTATTTGAATAAGAACCGCACAAATACTTACAATGTGCCCATGACTCGTTTTGTGATATCAACTGTCTGATCGACACTAAAGAGTCGTGCCAAACCAAAGTCCGCTATCTTTGGAGTCATATCAACATCAAGCAAAACATTGCTGGCTTTCAGATCTCTGTGTATTATCTTAATTTGAGAGTCTTCGTGCAGGTACTGGAGACCTCGTGCCAGTCCATTTATAATTCTTAACCTTGCTCTCCAGTTCAGTTCTTCCCTCTTCTCAGGACCTGCTAATCATTTGCAGGAAACACCCATATTTAAGGATTGGTTTTTTAATTATGTAACCAAAATCAAATTTAACTGAAATGTGCACAGTGATCCTCAATTGTGCAGTTATGGCTCATAAGAATTTTTTTTTGAAAGCTTGGTAGTGGCTAGGCTCATAAGAATTTAATGCTCAACAATGCAATGAACCAAACAAAAATGTTAGAAGAGGTGAATCCAAGCTAAAAAAGCTGGTGTTTATAGAACTTTTTTTGGTAGAAATCTAAACGAACTATCAAAAGAGAAGAAGATAATTAATTAGGCTACAAATGTGCGTACTGAAAAGAAATTTATCGAGGCTTCCATTGGGAATAAATTCATAAACAAGCAACTTCTCTTGTTCTTCTATGCACACCCCCTCAATCCGAACTAAGTTTTTGTGTACAAGCTTTGCGGCTAACACTAACTCATTTTTCAGTTCCCCCAGTCCTTGAGCTGAGCTTTGAGACAGTCGCTTAATAGCAATATATTGTCCATTCGGTAGTGTACCCTATTGATGTATGGGTCATTGAGTAAGTTACACTTCTTTTTGTAGAAAAATACAGCCAATTAAATGAGAAAATTGATAAAAAAAATTTACCTTATAAACACTCCCGAATCCACCTTCACCAAGCTTATTTGATTCATTAAAGTTCATAGTGGCAGTTCTTAAAGTGGAAAGGTCAAGGAGAAGTGAATCAGCACCCTCCATGCCATTTGAGTTAAATTCATCTATCAAAGAATAAACTTTACATAATTAATGCATTTCCTAGAAGTACCATATCAATCACATATGGCATGAAGTGAAAAACATAAATTATAAACATTCAGAGAGGTTATGACATACAAGATACTACTACTTTTCTGGATGAGCGCTTCTTCTTCCAAAAACAAAAGCCCAATGCAATTACTAATAAACAAATAGCTACTACAGGAATTGCAACAGCAATGGCAATAATGGTGGTGTTTGTCTTCTTCCCTGAAAATTTTATTAAAACAATTCCAAAGTTTTAGACACAACTTGACTTTAATCCAATAAATACAATTTCTGACTACCTTTGATTCCAAAAACACATGCTATATAACAAAGATGGCCAGTTATTGTCACAATAATTTGTGATAACATTTTTCATTGGGCCGGCTTCTCTATGGGCTGAGCCTCTAGGGGGGGAATTAGCAAAGGAATGATCTCACTTTATATGCCTTTGTAATATGTATGAACTTATTGGGTTTGAATGCAAACTGGTGGTACTAGAATACCACTTATTTAAAATAAAAATAAACATAGTCAAGTCAAATGCAAACTGCTGGTACTAGAATATATACCACTTATTTAACTAGAATACCACTTATTGGAAGAGAATTCCATATGGCAAAGTCAATTTTCTATTTTGTTTGTTAGAACTTAGAAGATCAGTTAGAAGGCACCAAATTCTTGAACAATTCAAAGTGAAACAAATAGTCAAGTCAAACTAGCCATAAATTTAATTTAGTTTTTCCCTAACGTCAAGGAACCAACAAACTGAATTACAAATAAATTCATGTATGAAATGTTATCTAAAAGATCCATTAATTCAACCATTAACTTTTATAATTGATGCTATATCCTACTCCAGGTCTCCAGCTATCCAATGAAAATTTATCACATAAAACCTCCAATTGGTACTGATACAAAAGCTAGTAGCAAGTAGTCCTCTTTGGCAAACACAGGCTTGATTAGAAATTAAAAAGAAAAAAAAAAAACTTGAATACAAACTCACCAGTACTCTTTGTAGGATCCAACACTGGAGCAGGTGGTAGAGCAAGAGTAGTTGCATCGAGGTTCACCATTGGTTCGCCACTGTAGAATGAATAAACCTCATACCGGAAATTGCACCAGACACCCAAGATCCTCCCCCCTTGCCTCCCTTCAAAATATTTCATCTCATCAATCAGCCCTTGAAAACAACTCTGCACAAAAATAAAAGTACCCTCAATTAACAAACCCTGCTATAATTATGAGCACAATATTCTGTCAGTACAATCAGCAAATATAATTATCAGTACTTACCTGGCACTCTGACCCGGTCAGATCAGGAGTGCACTGTACAAGGCCATAGATGACAGGATACTGTTGGGAGAAATTTGTTGCTTCTGCTAAGGCAAACCGTCTTGTAGAATTGTACGATGCCCAAGCTGATGCATTAGTAATGAGATCGGTTACAATTTGGTCGAATTGGGTTGCATCAGATGTTACATTTGCCGTGCTGTATTGTATTTGTTGGATAGAATTGTCAGTGGAGGATAGAAATTGTTGATTGGAAAACCTGAGCAGGCAGTTGTCGTAAAATACTGTGGCGGCTCTGTCATACGGGCAGAGCTGTAGCGCATCCTACAAATAGAATTTTACAAGAGAAAATTAAATAGATAATTCATAAACATACAATAGATAAATATAACTGTAGTGAAGATGATAATGTGTACCTGAAAAGCAATTGAGAGGCAAGAGGAGCAGGAGGAATTATTAACATCACCACGACACAGTACAAGTCCAGACACCCGGTTTGGTACCATACCGACCGTACCATCCGCAAAGCCAGTGGAGGTGGAGTTGGCTGCGAGAGAGGAGAAGAGAAGATTGATGTTGGCCTGATAGGTGCTGTTTTCGGAGAAGGTACTGGCGCCTCCACATAATTTATACAATGGGTCTGCTAGAGCTGGTAATGGGAGGTACAATAGAAGAGAGAGAATAAAGAGAGAGAAATGCATCCTTTTGAGAAAATAAAATGATTAAAAGAGAGAGAGAGAGATAGAAGCAGTGAGGTTTGATGGCTTAGCTGGGGTGCAAATGGAATGGATACATGGAATCAAATAAGAAAGAAGAGGGAGAAGAATTGGTCAATGGGTTGACTATTTTACTCACAGTTGACAAGTCAGTTAACACGTGTAAGTATCTGATTTGCTCTAATTTTGATTTGTTAATTTACTTTCAACACTGGTGGGCTGCTAATAAGGAGAAAATGGTAGAAGACAAACAAGAGCAATGTTATATTTATTTTCATTTTTCAATTTTCATTTTTTCAATTTTTATTATGTCATATTTTTTTTTATTTCAATAACTTAAAATTAAAAGCTTAAATGTCAACGGTTTCTGTTTTTTTTTAATAGAAATCAGCGGGCATGATTTCACTTTATCTAAAAAAAAGAGCTTAAATGTCAAAGTAAATTTGTTACATATAATTTATATTATTTTCTCTATACTGATGCGAATAATCTTTTAACATCACACCGCTTTTTTTAGTCATATTACTACAATGGAAAATCAATTTGCTTCAGTTTTTATTATTCCGATAAGGAACACTACATCTTAATTTTGTACTAATTAACAAGCAGAAAAAAATGTGAAAATGACACGTGTCACTCAGATACTGGATTTGCCAAACAATATCGACTTCATGTTTTGAGGTATATTTATATTATAATATGCTTAATATAAATCAAATTAGTTCGGCTTCAATTATATTTTATATTGTAGATCAAATAATAATATACATCTTATATGTATAAAACGTGTCATATTCTGAATTTATTATACAAGAATATGCTACTGTTCGCGAGGATAAAAAATGACTATTGCTGAGAATAAGTCGATCGAAATTGTTATTTCCGATAGTATCGTTATTACCGACAGGACTATCCACGACGATATCTACAGTAAAAAAAACACTTTTATCATCGTAAATAGTAACAAATTTTAATAGTATATCATCAATGTCCATTTATATCAAACATGATACTCGTATTATATATCCGTGCAATAATATTAGACAACGAACAATAAGCTCTTGAAGCTAGAAAATGATATGTGAACCGATTGTATAGATAACTTTATAGGAAAAAAAAACAAGATTCCCTTCCTACTTACTGTACATAATCGACCTCTTTTAAATTAGAATTTTTTTTTGTGCCTAATCCGGTTTTTACAAAGCTTGACAATAATATATTTGTCTTGAAAAATTTGATAATATACTCTGCCTGCTTGTACAGAAAATGTTGATAATATTGAGAATACGTTCACTAGTTTCATACATTCAAATGTTAAGAAGTTTCTTTCATGATAGGTACAATATCACTTTATCGGATGGTTCAGAATCTCCTTTTCAAAGTGATTTTGTACCTATTTAAAAAAATAGTAAATTTTTTTTTAAAAATATAAAATTTGGTATCCAAGCATATTTTATAAAGATCATGTTGAGCGGTTCAGATCGACTGTTCGGACTTTGAAAATAGAGATAAATGATGTGAAGCATATTGGAGTACAAAAATAATGGTGCATTTGAACCCTCTTAATAAAATTTGGAAACTAGATCTTTATCATTCTCTGAAAAAAGAGTTTGAACATAGGATAAAGCATGCATTCATGTTGTATTGGAACATATGAATTCACAGCTCATTGAACACATGCATTCACAATGTCTGCATTCAATCAGTTGTTTTGATACTTGGAAAAAAATCAATATTTTTAAATGTCAGATGCACAAGTTCAGAATGATTTGTGAACATATTCGTTCAAAAAATATGCAGTGTTGTTAAACTTTTCATAACAAAAAAATTATTGTTAAATATTGAAAATCATTGTTTTCTTTCTTGACAACTAATCAACTTCATTATCATTATATAAGTTTAGATTTGGAAACGAACATTTCAGATATGATCTAATATGATACAAATATCAAGTGTATACAAATGATGAGCTTAGCTGCACATTTTACCATTCACTAAAAAATGATCTTTTCGTCCGTTTGAAATTAACAACCCTTATTTCAATATAAAACTATAATGAAAAATCACTATTCCTATATTCCAACAACATATATGAAAACTTGTATTGCCAAAGTCTCAAGATAACATCTCCTTAATTTTTCTGTACAAATTAAGTAGAGAGGAACTAACTGTTTTCTCGACCAGTCGTCTATCTTGGATCAAGTTCTGAAATAGTCAACTCGTTCTGAGACACTGGCACCAAGTTTTTCTGGGACCCATCACTAGAAACACCACCTCCTCTTCTTAAGTAAAATGCCGGCTTTGAAGGCACTTGGAGAGAGACGGTGTTGCTACCAAGCATGATCACTACCTCTGACATGCGGGGTCTATCTTTTAGGTCCTCTTGCACACAGAGAAGCCCTATATGTATGTATCGGATTATCTCATTTGTTGGGCAATCCATAAAAGGGTCGATTATGTTGGTTATTGTACCCGCTGTCCATTGCTCCCACGTCTGAAATTCCACCGTTAAAATGTAAGATACAGGACTGTAAAAAATTTACATGTGCAAATTATAACTGCATATGAGGCCTCAAATGTTTCCAAAAAAAGACGGTCTTAGGCTCTGATCGGTGTTCAAAACATCAAAAAATCATGCACATCATGACAAAACATGAAATATATCTTAGGCCCCTGGTACACTGACTGACATCTTGTAAATAGCCAAATCACCCACTATATATTCTTCCACAATTTTATTAAATAGAGAATTATGGTTTTTTTGTAGGGGTAAACAGGTACTAAATGTAAAAGTTTCCATGATATTTCTAATTTTGCAGGGTATTGATGATAATTTGGCACTTGCAGCATACATGAATTAAATTGGCCCTTGTGATCTTTTCTGAGCTTAATTACATCAATTGTTATTATTACGTAAATTCAAGAGAGATGGAATAGAAACTCTTACAGAGCCCAGAAGGTCTTCACTCATTTCAGTATCAAATGAACCACAACATCGTTTCCCAGTAACGATCTCTAAAAGTAAAACACCAAAACTAAACACATCGGACTTGATTGAGTAGCGCCCATGCATTGCATACTCAGGTGCCATATACCCACTGTACAGTTCACATAATAGAACAAATTAAAAGGGATGAATTGTCCTAATGCCAAAATTAATGCTTCTTGGGCAATTTTTTTTCTTTGGAAATTACACCCAAAATTCCTAAATTAGCATTTAACGTTCATTATTTGGGCTATTTTAAAACATTTATTGAACTAGAGTTATACAAGTAAAATCATTCCAGTATGTGTTGCTAATGTTATACTTAAGTTTCTTCTTGAGAAAAAACTTGATGCAAATCAAGCCAAGTAAATTGCTGTTGATTTTGAAGTTGTCATCAGTCAAATGTGAAGCCGAGTTATGAGTTATATTACAAAGGTTAAGGAGATTCAGTCAATTTGCACCTGACCAGATGTGAGAAGTTTGGTGTTAGCCACAAAATAAGAGGTACATTTGATGCGCACTTACAATGTACCTACGACCCGTCTTGTGACATGTACAGTCTGGTCTACAGGAAACAATCTAGCAAGACCAAAGTCTGAAATTTTAGGGTTCATATCAGAATCCAACAAAATATTGCTCGCTTTCAGATCTCTATGTATAATCTTCAGTTGTGAATCTTCATGCAAATACTGGAGGCCACGAGCAATGCCATTTATTATTGCCAATCTTTTTATCCAGTCCAGTTCTTGCCTTTGTTCTTTATCTGCCACATAATACGCATGAAGGTTAAGGAAAATAATTGAGCACTATTTAAATTGATACGGACCAAATAGATTGGCATCTCAAAATGCAGAGGAAATTGATAAGCAATGTTTGGTTTCAACAGTATATCAATATTTAATAAATTGCCAGTTATACTTTTTATTTTATGTAGTTTGACTTTATTTTACTCTGCTATTTTTCAATGAATATCAATGATATGAAGAAAAGAATTTATGTAAACAGATTTGAATTTTGGTTACCAAAAAGAAAGGTGTCGAGGCTTCTATTTGGAAGAAACTCATAAACAAGAAGCTTCTCTTGTGCTTCCAAGCAAACACCTACAACTCGTACCAGATTCTTGTGTTTAAGCTTTGCAACTAAAACTAACTCATTTTTCAATTCTTCTAATCCTTGAGAGGAACTTTGAGAAAGCCTCTTTACTGCTACCTCTTGCCCATTTGGAAGTGTGCCCTGAATGATGCAATTAGACGTATGATTACAATTGTGATGGCTATTAGAAACAGTTGAAACTACATCAAAATTGCAAATAATGTACATAAAGTATAGTAAAATGTTTTCCATTTATGATCAAAGTTCAGAATTTCCAATTTATGTTCAATGACATTTTTAACATTTACCATTATTTCTGTTTTATAATTCTTGAGTGAAAATTTTATAATTGAAGACAATAAAGGAGAAATGCCAAAGTAGGAATTTTCGGCCTTTCTGGAGTAAAACATGAAAAAATGTTACTAATATGGACAATTTCACAATTTTTAATGCTGTTCAAAGATTGCTAGTGTAGAAGCACCTTATAAACAGCACCAAATCCACCTTCACCCAGTTTATTCGATTCGTCGAAGTTTATGGTGGCAGCTTTCAGTGTAGAAAGACCAATAATAAATGAGTCAATGTTTTCTTTATTCTGCTCGGAGTTGATAATTTCTGAAAATAATGAAACAAAAAACATAGAACTTCTCAAAACACAGTCAATGAATTAAAGTTATGTAATAAAATCTAACACGATTAACAGTACCCTAAGTAGAAGAAATAAGCTATCAAATTAGTCAGGTTTTGGTAACGTAATCAGTCGTGTGTGTTACAGTTATGTGATATTACAGTTTGGAAAAATTATGACTCACCAGATAATAGTTCTTTCCTTCGATGTAGTCTCTTCTTATATAAACAAATGCAGAATGTCGATATTGACAGTATAGTGACCACCAAGGAAATCACGATTGCAAGAATTATAACAGTGCTCTTCTTCCCTGCATATATAATAGTCACTGCTTGAGAAATATGACAGTGCAACTGCAACATAACTAATATTGGCTATAGATACTTTTTACATATAGGTCAACCCAGTCTACAAATTGCTAGAAGAACTGTTGATCAGGTAAGTAAGAATCTAAATGCAAATCAATTCATAAGGTAAAATAGATCTCTTGTATTAAGTACATGGATGATTCATGAAAAATTCAGTATTAAATTCAGGTATAAAGAGCATAAATTCTGGTTATTTTCTGACAATTAGAGAGAAATTTTTTGGGAGAAAGGCTCAGTTATTATTTTACTTCAGCTTTTTCTAATATAAAGTTAAATCTTCAATTTAAATTAGATGATGCTTAGCCCAATTTGTTCTACTTGAATTGACTGTTCCAATTTCATAATTAGTTAAAATTTGACACTTATCAATAAATGCCAATGATTTTTTGTACAAGATATAATTAGTATAATTTTCTCTTAGTACTTGTTTTTCCAGGTCTCTCTCTTTCTCAATACTTGACAGCTGCTCTCTCTCTCTCAGGGTACATGACTAATTACACTAATCCTTCATATTTGTATAATAACTGGTCAAGTCAAAGAAGGTATTCAACTCATCATCTATACCGGCTGAGCTCTAACTGAAAGTAACAGAATATTATCTTATCATGACTGTAAACATTCTTATTCTTCATTGTACCTGGTCTGTTTATTATATTAGTATGTTATGATGACAGTAAACGTTCTTATTCTCTATTGTACCTGGTCTGTTTATTATATTGGTACGTACTTGTCCTGCCCTGAGCTACTAAGATAGTATAATAATTGATATCCTAATGCATGAAAAATTGAAAACCTCATATAATCTAATTGATGATGTTGTTCTCAAATAAGCAAGCTCGAAAAGATAATCATCATCATCGAAACATGTTGTATTGCATTCAATGTGAACCAAAATAAACAGATGAATATAATTTCCTTGGCTAGGCATTATTACAAAGTACAAACACTTTACACTTACCATCATTTACTCCAGAAGGCGATATAGGGTTTGGGGAAAGCAGTGCTCCATCAACCTTTACCATCGCAACACCATCATAGAAGGGTGCCGTATCATACCTTATATTGCAATATGGACCAACTAACCATGCACCATCTCTTCCTTCAGATTTGTCCGTAAGTTGATTGATCAGGCTTTGGAGACAAGACTGGAAATAAATATTATTTTCCAAGCTTTAGTTTGAAATTTTTTTCTATTGCTCTACACCAACTCTACTGTACTGACATGCTACATGGTTACACAATGTGATATGTAGCCTACTAACCTGCATACAGATACCAGAAAATTTCATCTGGTATAATCTGGTATATTACAAAATTTGAAGTGGCAAACCTTACCTGGCACTGGGACTTAGGCAAGTTAGGTGTGCACTGCAAAAGGCCGTAGATGGAAGATAACTTGTTTGAGAAATTTGTGACTTCTCCTGTAGCAAAGAACTTGGTTGAATTGTTAATAGCCCACGATGCCATGTCGGACATGAGCTTTGCCGTATCCTGAAAGAACTGGGTCTGGTCAACAGTGACATTGTTTTCATTGATCTGAGGATCTAGGGGTAAGTTGTCAGCTGAGGAGAGGAAATCCTGGTTTGAAAATTCCAAGTAGCACAAGTCGTCCCACATCATGGCCGTCTTATAGAGTGGGCATGCGGTCAATATGTCCTGAAATTTAATTTGAAATCAAAATTGTTGAATTATATAAACTGATACTAAATTGTTATACTTACACCCCTTTTATGATGATTTGATTCGTCTGGTAATAATATAAATTTATAGACTACAACTAATTGGCTTGAACCAGATACAAGAACAAAGGCCAAGCTGGTGATTTTTACTCATTTTAAATATAAAAATCCATTGACAAAATATTTTGTTGTCTATAATTGAAACAGGAACCGATAGAAAAGAAAATTATAAACGAAAATTCAATAAGAAGTTACATTACAGTAAAAATCTGGGAGAGGCAAGAGGAGCAGGTAGAGGCATTGGTATCGCCACGGCAAAGAAGGAGACCTGACACCTGGTCTGGTACGGTGCCAAATCTACCAGCTGCGAACTCAGTACCAGTAGAGTTGGATTTGAGAGCGGAGAAAAGACTGTTGAGGTTGGACTGGTACGTGCTGTTGGCTGTGTAGTTGCCAGTAGAGGTGTTGATGCTGTCGCATTGGTAGTCGGAATAAGAGGTGACCGGTACAGGGAGGTACAAGAGGAGAGGAAGAAGAGGAAGAAGAAGAAGAAAGACGGAGAGATGCATTGTCGAGTGTTCAGTACGAATCTCAACGTTTCCTCTCCCGTCGGATCTGTGCGGGATGGGGTCCTGCGCCGGAGAAGGTAAGTAACCTTTCGGAGTGTTTAAATTTTCTCTTTTCATTAGACGGAATTTCATATATACCCCTCAAAAAAATTGAAATTACGTACTTATGGTGACATTTATGTATACTCAACTGGCTGTTCATTTCTCTACTTCTAGGCTTTGAGCACATCTATGATGACAATTAGATATATTTAATTAACTGTTTGTGCATCACAAGTAAGAAATGAATTATTTGTTCTTATTAATATGTTAATTAGAAAACTAAATATTTTTACGCATGCTATTTATATTTATATTTTGATAAAGGATAAAATGAGAATTTCATAAATATAAAATATTGAGTAAACTAGTGGCTTCTTGAAAGTTAAAAAAGGTAAATATAATATTATAAATTTTAGAAGGGGCAAAACGTAATTTCAAAGCTTTTTGAAGGTGATTGTTGCTGTCAACTTGAGTAATGATAAGAAAGAGTACATTACTTTATTATTTCCATTTATGGATATTATAACAATTGATAGGTTGATAGGTTGGACAGTGATATAAAAACAAATGAGAACAACGTGACAAGAATAATGGTCGGAGGAAATTAGTTTAGATTCTCTGAGGCATTGATAAATATTCCATCCCTGTAGCATGTCATTAGAAGATGGATCCCACCTAGTTCACTGAAGAATAAAAAATTCAAAATTGAGTTATCAGTTTGTGGAGACACAGAACTACACATCCTTAGTAATACAGAGGATCAGGTCGTTGAAAACGGCTGGCTGCTCTAACAGAATTGGTGGGTATAGATTTTAACAGAGTAGTTTTCGCTTCATGCAGCGCCCTAATCATATCCAGCGCTGTATTGATTCTATAGCACGGGCGCTGTATGAAGCCCAAACTACTCTGTTAAACTCTTTACCCGATTGGTGGGTTGGTGCACGTTTAGATCTCTGCCTCTCTCTGCAAATTGTGGTATAATGACATGTTCGTTTTTTTGTACTTTTAAGTCTTAAAGTTAATTGCCGATTGGGATGTCATCGGCTACGATAAGGATCAGATGGAAATATTTTTATATCTGTATTTTTTATAAATTGTTTTTACTCGTATTTTATTCTTATTCACTATAAATTATCTTAATCGTACTCTATCATTACCTGTATGGTTGTCGGATAACGAAACGGTAGTAAATAACGGGTAATACTAATATAATAATTATTTTTATTATTTATTAAATAAAATATTAAAACATATTTATTCGTTTCACACATGTATAGTACTTTATTGGAAAAAAAATTCTGATCATACTAAGCCCAAGTAAACTAATTGAAGTACTTTTCTCAATGCTTATTAATATATATAATATATATAATTTTTTTTTATAATTACCTGATCGGGTAACAGGTACGAAATATGCTTTATTCGTACCCGATAAGTTTACGAAATTTTTTTTACCCGTACCCGTCTTATTGGATACGGTACGGGTCGGGTAAACAGATAAAAGGGTGCCATTGACTAATTGCCGATGTATCCAATTTTTTTTCAAAATTTTCAATATGACCATAAAAATAAAAATAAAAATCTTATTTTTCCATTCAAATTAAAAATCTTTTCTTTTATGCTCTTCTTTTCATTTATGAATTTTTTGGCCAATTAATTTAATCTTCTCCTAACATGATTTAGCAGTATTTTATAATAAAGAGACTAGCAAGCATAAAGAGTATAGGTATCAGTTTCTAACTAATTAATAAATTTCAATGCCGTGGAGAAAAGGGTTTAGGTATTGGAGGAAAGAGGTCAGACGCAGAGAATAAGATATAGGTTAATAATTGATTAAATAAATAGTTAAGTACACAATTAATAATTTATTAAATAATTGGAAGAAAGGATCTTTATTTGTGATGGAGAATGGGAATATTTTTTGAAGTTTTGATGAGATATTAGAATTTTTTTAATTTTAATGGTTACACCCAATTAACCTTGTTTTTGCGTTAAAATATGTACGATTTTGTTTTTTATTTAATTTTCTTTTTGACTGAAGTCATGTTCAAGCAAAGTAGATAAAAACTGCATTGGAATTTTCTTTTTGACTGAAGTCATGTTCAAGCAAGCAAATTATGATCGGACGGTTCTTTTAACATGGTACAATCTCAAAACAGACCCCCTACAGTCTCCATAGGTTCCGGATTGAGTTTGGTCCAGATAGGATGAATCTGGGACGTCCGTTTCAATTTGCTTGAGTCAGGTACCAGGAGGATACAGATCCAAGGACCACAGGAGAACTTTACATTGAGAATTATATTTGCATGCGGTTATGTTTAAAGAGTAAGGCTTGGGTGCTATGAATAGCATGAGGTTATTCATGTTATTGTCTCAAAAATTTATTGTATAAACTTTAAATTTTGATCTAAGTAGCTCAGTAAATTGGTTATATAATGAACTTGTAGAATACCAATTTTTACTAGTTTTGAAATTTTTTTACTATTTTTTTATGATTTCTGAAAGATGGTAAAAAATGGTCTAAAATATTGACAATTTTCTTTTATTTTTAATCTATTTTTTGCCATCTTTTATAAATCATAAAAAAATAGTAAAAAATTCAAAAAATAGTAAAAAATTTATTCTACAAGTTTATTATATAACCAATTTACTGAGCTACCTAGATCGAAATTTAAAGTTTATACAATAGATTTTTAAGGCAATAGCAGGGATGATATTATGTTATCCATAGCACCTAAGCCTTACTCATGTTTAGAATTAGTCTTATTTGTACCTTACTTTCATCCTTTAGATACTAATTGTATTTATTAAAATTAATTGGTTACAAATGGATAATGAATAATTTTGACAAATTAATAACCATATAATCAAATAAAAAAAATATAACAAACGAATAAAGAAAAACTATGTATTTTTGAAAAAAAAGCAAATCAAGTATTTAGAGATCAACTATAAGAATATTACTTTAAACACATCATGTAAATAATATAAAAAAGAATATAAAAAAGTTTATAATTATTTGGTCCCATTATTTTTAAAAATAAATAATTACTAATTAATAACACAATATAAATGTTGCACAAATCAATTTTGTCAGAAATTATTATAGTAAAATTATATAAATTATTGTATAATTATTTATTCTAATAATAAAAGATGCTGGAGTGTACCGACAATTTTTAATAAAACAAAGATAACAGATTTTAAATAATTTTATCGAAAATATAATTTTTGTATTTTTATCGAATAAGCTATCGAATTTTTTTTTCTTGCATGCATTCTTATAAAATAAATTCTTCTTCATATCCACTTTACCGAATACAATACAGATAGAGTAAATTAAACTTGTAATTACTAAGTTATAAGAGGAGGGATCTAAGTTACAACAAATTTGAGTTACAACAAAGTTACAACAAATTTGAATTACAACAAAGTTACAACAACTACCTTTTTCATTTTCAAAGTCCAAATCCTCGATTCAAACCGTTCAACATGATTATCTAAATAAAATGTGCTTGCAGATCAAATTTTACATTTTTTTGAATTTTTTTACTATTTATTAAGATGGGTACAAAATTCAATGGTCTGAATATGACTATTTTTTGTAAAATACTTAATAAATAGTAAAAAAATTCAAAAAAATGTAAAATTTGATCTGCAAGCACATTTTATTGTGGAGATCCTGTTGAACGGTTTGGATCGACAATTTGGACCTTGAAAATGAAAAAAATGATTGTTGTAACTTTGTTGTAACTCAAATTTGTTGTAACTTGATCCCTCCTCAAGTTATAAAGATACATGTGATAATTTATGAGAGGGGCTGAACTATACAAAAATAAAAATAAATAATTAAATTCCAATATACATGATTGAAAAATTTAAATCACATGAATGATTAAGCACCCTTTGTTTTACTTTAAATCTGCTCGTTTACACTGGGACCCTCAACTTTTGATTGATTTTAAGTGTCACCCAACTATTATTTTAAAATTTTCAAATGGTTATTTACACATTTGTTGACACTTGACAAATAGCAGCACAAGAACAAATTAAAAAAATGCCAGATGATTTTAGTAGTTGCTGCTATCTAGGCCCAAGTTGTGCAACTGAAATTTCATCCTGAGCCATTTGCACCGATCTGTCACCTGATACACTTTCTGAATATGAAACACCTCCTCTTTTGAGGCAAAATGCTGGTTTTGAGGGTGCTTCCAGAGAGACGGTTTCACTACTGAGCATAATTACAACCTCTGACATGCGGGGTCTAGCTGTCGGGTCCTCTTGCACGCAAAGAAGCCCAATGTGTACGTGTCGGATCATCTCGCTTATAGGGCAATCCAGTAGTGGGTCCATTATGTCAGTTATCATTCCTCCTATCCAAAGCTCCCATATCTGATCAAGTTGTTATCAAATATTTTATGTAAGATATAATGATAATAGTTTATGGTACATGTACATGTATGAGGCGGAAGTTTTAACCCTGGTTTGTGTTTACAAATATTTCATTCTTTCTAAGAACTAACAAAATATCATGTATATATATTTTTGTAGCGAAAGAAAATTTGTAAGAAATGTTATTGTTACATGTACTCGGCTATTAATTATTCTAATGCCAAAATTAAACATTTGGAGAGAGGTACTTTGGTCAATTTTTAAAGTATCCAAAGGGAGGGTTATAAAATGTACTTTTATAATGTTCTCTACAGTTACTGTGTATATTATGTATTGTATACATGACCTCGAAGAGGGTATTATTAATATGCAAGTATACAAGGTACTAAGAAAATTTCCCATTGTGATTTTACGGGACTTGTACAGATAGTTATTATAAAAACTTGAAGAGATGATTAAGAATTCTTACCGAGCTTAATAAGTCTTCACCCTGCTCACCATCAAACGAACCACAATTTGCTCTCCCGGTTAGGATCTCTAAGAGTAAAACACCAAAACTATACACGTCTGACTTGATTGAGTAGATCCCGTGCATTGCATACTCTGGTGCCATATATCCACTGTGCAAAATTTAACATTTCATTTAGGACCAAATTGGTACTTTTAAATAAATTTATGCTTCTTAGTTTTTCCCAAATCACGTGTAATATTTGTCAAATAGGTACCACAAAACCATAGCTTGGACTACTCTTGGCATATAACACTGAGTTATTGACCCAAAAATACTATGTTAAATACTGATAATACTGTCAATTCTGTTAAATGTAGAAGAGTGTGGTATTGTTGGGTATGATAGAATAACGAGTTCAATTTTCTATGAAAGACCATCTCATAATTATAAGATGTAACAAGTATACAAAATATGGTGATGCTATTTACAATGTACTTACAATGTTCCAACGACCTGCTTTGTTTCATATGCAGTCTGATCAACATGGAACAACCGAGCTAGGCCGAAGTCTGAAATTTTAGGATTCATATCAGAATCCAACAAAATATTGCTGGCTTTCAGATCACGATGTATTATTGTCAGTTGAGAATCTTCATGCAAGTACTGGAGTCCCCGAGCCACTCCATTTATAATTCGCTGCCTTTTTCTCCAGTCCAATTCTTGCCTTTTTGCATTGTCTACCAAAATATCAAAAAAATATTCCCTTTAAAATTTAGATCTACCTAGTTTCGAATAAAAGACTCATACATCATAATGCTGAGAAAACAAAAACTATTAATTAGTTTGATTAAAATCAACATATTATGGATTGAGAGCAGAATTTAAGTACCAAAAAGAAAGATGTCAAGGCTTCGATTGGGGAGGAACTCATAAACAAGAAGCTTCTCTTGTCCTCCCAAGCAAACTCCGACAACCCGTACCAGATTCTTTTGTTGAAGCTTTGCAACTAGAACTAACTCATTTTTTAATTCCTCTAATCCTTGGCCGGAGCTCTGAGAAAGCCTCTTTATTGCTACCACTTGCCCATTTGGAAGGATTCCCTAGAGCAATTAGGTTGAGATATATAAATAAGCACAAAAATTGACTTTTAGAATTAATAGAGTATAGGGGCATTATCGTAATTAGAGACAATTAGGAGTCAAAGACTGTTACTAATCTGTTAGAGCAGTTAGTGGTAGATGTGTAATTAGAGACAATTAGAGATTAGTCTTTATATAGAGATGTAATCCCTTCATGTAACAGAATAAGAAAACAAATGAAATACAAATATTCTTTCTTCAATTAAGATCTTTCCTCTCTCAGTTTCATGGTATCAGAGCCATGGAAACCGAACAAATCCCTAATCCCTCTCCTGATTCTTCTATCTCTAATGGCAATCAAGAACCACCTCTTGTTATGCTATCTCTTCCGATCTCTACCAAGCTAGATCATGAGAATTACCTCTCCTGGCAATCGCAAATTGTCCCTCTCCTTCACGCTTATGGCTTATATCACTTTCTTGAAGCTTCTCCTCCTTCTCCGACAATCCAGACAGCCACCGGCATTTCTCAGATCAATCCAGTCTTTCTTCCCTGGTACAAGCAGGATCAGATGTTGCTCGGATGGTTGAGGTCTTCTCTAACTCGCGAG
Organism: Carex myosuroides; assembly: GCA_028015225.1. Lineage (NCBI taxonomy): Eukaryota > Viridiplantae > Streptophyta > Magnoliopsida > Poales > Cyperaceae > Carex > Carex myosuroides. Next base: position 13,190,935 of record CM051491.1, on the reverse strand, counting down.
ATACTAGCTCAAGTTGTGTCTGCTCAGACTTCCGCTGATCTCTGGATTTCCCTTCAACGATCCTTCTCTGCCACTTCCAGAGCTAGGCTATCGGAGCTTCGCCGCAAGCTCCAGAATACTTCCAAGGGGAGTTCGTCTTGCCTGGAGTATGTGCAAAAGATTCGGGCTGTGGCTGATGAACTAGCGTTTATCGGCAAACCGATCGGTGATGAAGATCTTCAGATGTATCTTCTGCAAGGTCTAGGTTCGGATTTTGATCCCCTTGTGGTAGCGATTCAAGCCTCGGCTCCTCGTTCCTTTGCCGATCTCACTTCTCTCCTCTATAGCCACAAGGCTCTCCTACTTTCTCGATCTCAATCTCGGCCATCGGTGGACTCTCTTCCCTCTTCGCTGAACCCTGTGGCCATGTATACCAACAAATCGGGTTTTAAACCCGGTAAGGGGGGGTTCCGCCCGAATGAAGGATCTCACCCGAACCAGCAGCGCTCTTCTCACCCGAACCAGCCCTCAGGAGCACCGAATTACAAGCCCAGTGGCCCACGCCCTCCTTCCAGGCCCAATGCAGATAGGGACACCATCTGCCAAATTTGCTACAAGAAAGGCCACCAAGCCCGTAACTGTTGGTATAGGGCCGATTTGACCAATTATCCTGAGCTTGTACAGCAGCCAGCCTTTCAAGCTCATTTAGCTCAGCCTTTTCAAGCCAACAGTGCCCAGCTGAGTCCATCTTCTTCGGGTTCCGAGTGGTACCTTGATTCGGGTGCATCTCATCACGTGACCAATGACTTGAATAACCTCTCTTCTTTCTTGTCCTATGAAGGTCTTGACAAGCTTCACATTGGTAATGGTGCGGGTATAAACATTAGCCACATTGGCTCTTCCTCCTTATATTTTTCGAATTATACAATCTCATTACATAATGTCCTTTTTGTGCCTACTTTTACTAAAAACCTTTTGAGCCTCTCTAAACTCTTACAAGATAACTCTCTTCTTATTGAGTTTTTCTCTAATGTTTGTGTCATTAAGGACCTCCACACTATGAAAGTTCTTCTTCAAGTCAAGCTTGATAATGGCCTCTACACTTTGTCTTCTCACATTAAACCTCAAGCTCTTTTTGGTGAACGAGCTTCCATCGACATTTGGCATGCACGCTTTGGACATCCCTCCTCTTCTACTACACAAAAAATTTTAGATTCCAACTCTTTACCTTGTACTACAAATAAATTGTCCTTATGTCATGATTGTTTAGTGGCTAAGGCACATCGTTTACCCTTTCTTTCTAGCTCTTCTACTTCTTCTTTTCCACTTGAGATTGTATATTCGGATGTATGGGGACCCGCACCAATAAAATCTTGGAACGGTTTTCGTTATTATATTGTGTTTATTGATGATTTCTCTCGTTATACTTGGATTTATTTTTTGCATTCCAAGGATGAGGTCTTGCGTGTGTTCTCTTCTTTCAAGAGCCAAGTTGAAAACTTGCTTCAACACACGATTAAAATTCTAAGAACGGATGGTGAGACTGAATATATGCCAATCGCTCGCTCATTCCCTTCCATCATTCATCAAAAGACATGCCCTTACACCCCACAACAAAATGGGGTTTCCGAAAGAAACCATCGACATGTGGTCGAACTTGCGCTAGCCAACATGGCTCATGCTTCTATTCTCGATCGATTTTGGGACGATGTCTTTGCAAGTGTTGTGTACCTCATCAAACGCCAACCTCCTTCAAGTGATTCTACTTCTCCATTCTTTAAACTTTTTCATAAATCACCCGATTACCTATTTTTACGGGTTTTAGGTTGCTTGTGCTTCCCCTACACACGACCTTATAATGATCACAAGCTTCAACCTCGTTCCAAACCATGCGTGTTTCTTGGCTATTCCTTTTCTCAAAAAGGTTACAAGTGTTTGCACATTGAAACTAACAAATTGTTTGTGTCAAGACACGTAATTTTTGATGAATCACAGTTTCCTTTTAAGAAGGTTTCTCCTGGTACTGCCTCGGTCTCAAATTCACTACCTAAATTAAATTCATGGTTGCCTCTGTTACCTACACCTGCTGCCCTTGGCATGTTGCAACCTCCTAGTCACACTTCGGCTGCCACAACTCATCCTGATCTACATCCACTTTTGGTGCCGACACTCTCTGGAGCACATGATTCCTCTATGCAGCCATCCAGCCACCAACAAAAAATTTCGGGTACTTCTTCTTCTGGATCCGATCCTCCTCAATCACCTCCTCTCATGATTGGTTCATTCCCTCTTTCGGGTGCTTCTCCTTTTGGAGCCGATCCCTCTTCTACCTTGCCTCTTTCGGGTGCTCCTTGGCTTGGAGTTGATCCCAGCCCCTCTCTAATGATTGGTACTATGCCCATTTCGGGTGCTACTCGAATTGGAGCTGATCCTAGCCCCCCTCTTCTCACCTATCAGAGGCGCCCAGATCTCAACATCCTTACCTTCCTGCAGCGGATCCGACCGAGCCCATTTCTAGTGCACTAGCAGCTCCTCGGCCAAATGTACCTGTTGCACCTCTGCTCACCCCAGCCCCTGCTGCTGATATTATTTCTTCTCACCAGCAGCCTTCTACCTCTACACATTCTATGATTACGAGAAGTCGTGCTAAAAATCAAATGGCTTTATTGGCTAAATCATTCCTAGAGACCGAACTAAAAACTTACAATCAAACGAAGAATTACTCTCATTGGGTCAACGCTATGAACAAAGAGCATGCCGCTCTTCTTGCTAATCAAACTTGGGTGCTTGTTCCTCCCTCTTCCGATCAAAATGTGGTTGGTTGTAAATGGGTTTTTAAAATTAAAAGGCGTGCGGATGGGACCCTTGAGCGTCGCTGTAAGCCTTGTACTCGGCTTCCGTACTGGACCGAGCTACAGTAGGCTGTTTTTTCGATCCCCACGAGATGACGTTGGGGCCGAGATAAACACAAAAACCGGTTGTAGACTTACGATCATCAAGCGACCCGGCCCAATCCGCGTCGCTATAAGCATGTGGAAGTGGACTACCACTTCGTCCGGGACAGAGTAGCCAACAAGTCCCTCTTAATTCGGTTTCTCTCTTCTAAAGATCAAATAGCTGATGTTTTTACAAAGCCATTGGCCTCACCTAGATTTTCTCTCCTTTCTACAAAGCTTACTGTTGGTACATTGGATTGCGGGGGGAGTAATAGAGTATAGGGGCATTATCGTAATTAGAGACAATTAGGAGTCAAAGACTGTTACTAATCTGTTAGAGTAGTTAGTGGTAGGTGTGTAATTAGAGACAATTAGAGATTAGTCTTTATATAGAGATGTAATCCCTTCATGTAACAGAATAAGAAAACAAATGAAATACAAAGATTCTTTCTTCAATTAAGATCTTTCCTCTCTCAGTTTCAAGAATATATCACACTAGCTCCCTAAAGTATCAATCAACCAATTCTCATTTTTATCCTTAAAAGTCTCGTACTTGTCATGCATGTAGGTTCCAAAACATTTCATATTGTTCAATTTGTTCCATATCATCATATTTCAGTGCAAAACTAGTTCACATTTTTTGGGATAATTCAACAATTACAGGGATGAAAAGAAGTACCTTATAAACAGCACCAAATCCACCTTCGCCAAGTTTGTTGGTTTCATGAAAGTTATGTGTAGCAGCTTTCAGTGTAGAAAGGTCAATAAGAAACGAATCAACATTTTCTATTTTTTCCCCGGAGTTGACTTTTTCTGATACAAGGGAAAAAAAAGCACAATCTTTAGGATATTTTATCAATGTTTACTTGCAAAGAGTAAAATAATTTGGATAATAAGATTAAAGGAATGGTACAGTATTGTAATAATAAAAATATTTTGTCAACTAAGTTTATAACTTACCAGATAGAAATGTTTTTCTTCCATGAGATCGCTTCTTATATAAACAAAAGCGAAATACTGCTAATAACAAAACAGCAGCTACCACAGGAATAGTGATGGCAAGAGCTATAAGATTGCTTTTCTTCTTAGTACCTGCATATTATTAAATATTTTGTTCATAAATTATAATTCAGGACTATAATTTATCAGGACATTGCTAGAGACAATGTGACATACAGGTCCACCTAATTTACAAATTACAGCTTGAAGCCCCTGTGAGGATGAAATAAATATTATGAACTTCAGTTCTTATCAGCTTCTGACAATCAGAGCAATATATTTTGAAGATGGAGTCAGTTCGAATTATATCCAAGAAAATTTGATATTTAAATCTAATTCAATAAAAATTAAAGAAACTCATCTAATCAACTATTTTGATTTCATTTTCTGTCAATACATGGTTTTGCAAATTTCCATTTCTTTTGTCCATTTCTGTGCAACTCATTATCTATCCAAATTGTCCTCTAACTGATTCAACTCAATAGATACTTGTCTACATTATCACATGATGGCCAAAATTATTTCTTATAATATTATGTCTAACTATTACTTCAGTAGATATTTGTCTAGTAAATGATCATTAAACTTGTTAAAGATAGAAAGTCGGAGGTATATTAGCTGTGTGAATATTTGTATTCATTACTTTCCTAATTTTATCTTTTGTCTTTTGTTATATATGTATGTAACGTTGATTAGTGGAATATACAGAAATTACAATCTTTCTAATACACTTACATGGTATCAGAGCCATCTCAGGCTTCTGTACCCTAGGCGGCTAGGGTTTCGTCAGATCCACGGCAGTCGGCTCTGCTCCGCCGTTCCATGCGCCACTCTGCTCAGCGCTGCCCTCTGTTCCTCCCCGTGCTGCCCTCCGCTCCGCCCCGTGCTGCTTGCCGATCCGCTCCGCTCTGCTCCGTGCTGCGGCCGCTCCACTCCGCCCCCTGTGTACGCCGCTCACTCCGCTCTGCACCGCCCACCGTCAGGAGGAGTCTCTCTCGGTACCGACCCCTCTATCTGTCTCTCTTCGGCCCTCTCTCTTTCTTTCTTCGGGAGAAGGAAAGAGTCGGATCCACTCTTGCTTTCTCTCTAAACAACCTGCCACTCTTGTTTTTGTCTAGAATTTTTTAATGGATAAACAACCTGTCACTCAAATTGCACCTATGGTTCCACAACTGATATCCATCCAGCAACTAAAAATTCCTGTTAACCTCTCTAGCTCCAACTGTGAACAATGGTCCACATTTGTTGTGACTGGATTAGATTCGCTTTGAAAGGGAAAATATCTGACGGAAGAATCACAAGCTACTGAAGACTGGAAAGCTGAGGAAAGCTCTATTCGCATGATTCTGTGGAATGCGATGGAGCCCGATATTTTGTCCATTGTACACACCTTTAAGACCACTAAGAAAATGTGGGATCATCTCCAATCCACATATTCTAAAAGAACCAGCATGGCACACGCATACACAGTTTCTCAGGCACATGCAAGGTGTGAACAGGGTGATGCAACTCTTACCGAGTACTTCACCAAATTCAAGAAATTATCTGATGAGATGAGTGATATATTTCCCTTCGGTGCGGATTCAGCCACAGTATGGGAGCAGCTGAATACACTCACATTTATTGGAGGTATGTCATCCAGATACTCCTCAGCACGACCGATCCTTCTTGGTCAGACAATTATACCATCGTTGTCTGCTACCTATCATCTTCTGCGAGAGATGTTTCCATCTGATGGGATTGGTTCGTCACCTATTACTGAAAACTCAGCATTAGTGGCAAACTCTTACAAAGGTAAGAGCACAGGTCAGTCATTTGTGAAAGGAGGAAAAGGATCTGAGGGCACTTCTAATTCTAGTAACAATAAGAATGTGCAGTGTCGCTATTGCAAGGAGTGGGGTCACATGAAGTGGGACTGCCCAAAGCACCCAAAAGGTTCACCACACCCTCCTCGTGCTCAGGTGGCCACTGTCGATCAATCACCCAGTGAACGCACCAATTCAGATGAAATTGTAACACTTGTTCAGCGACTTGAGCAGCTGGGCTTCTCTCGTGCCGACATGACCTCTCAGCCACAGACTCCGAGGGCTACTTTAGCTCACCCAGGTATGACTTCTAACTGTTTTATAGCATCAAAATCATCATGGATTGTTGATTCAGGTGCTACTGACCACATGACTGGTAACAAAAGTATACTGTCAGGCCTTGCCACTACCTCACAACCACCTGTCCAAATAGCCAATGGCTCTACCTACAATATAGAAGGAATTGGATCCACCCAAATTTCACAAAACATGCCCTTATCATCTGTCTTATATGTTCCTTCTTTTCCTGAGAACCTTATGTCTGTAAGCAAAATAACAGAACAATTATATTGCTCCGTTACCTTCACCCCAACTAAATGCATCTTTCAGGAACTGGGGACGAACAGGTTGATTGGCACTGCATATAAGGACAAAGGTCTGTATTGCATGGAGAGCTCACCTCAGCGAGTGGCATACCTGAGTACTAGTAGTGCTAAGGAGGTTCATTATCAGTTGGGGCATCCATCTCTCCAGGTGTTGAAGAAGATACGTCCTGAATTTTAGTCTATTTCAGAATTAGTTTGTGAGTCCTGTATCCAGGGAAAACATGTCCGTGCTTCCATCCACCTAGAGTCATTAATTGGTCTAACAGTATCTTTGCTTTAGTGCATTCTGATGTCTGGGGTCCTTGTCCAGTTACATATGTATCAGATTTTCGATATTTTGTTACTTTTGTGGATGATTTCTCTCGTGCAACTTGGATCTTTGTTATTAAATCTAGACAAGAAATTTTTGCAAAATTTTCAGCTTTTTGTTCTTTTGTGAAAACTCAGTTCGATACCACTGTTAAAACTCTTCGTAGTGACAATGCCAAAGAATATTTTACAAATGAATTTGTGCAATATACGACTGATAATGGTATCATCCATGAATCATCATGTGCTTATACACCTCAACAAAATGGAGTGGCTGAACGAAAGAATAGACACATACTTGAGGTGGCTCGCACTATGATGATACATGGCCATGTCCCTCATCGTTTCTGGGTCGATGCAGTTCTAACCGCATGTTATCTGATAAACCGTATGCCATCCTCTGTACTTGATGGTGCAATACCCTATAATGTCCTATTTCCATCTGCACCTTTATTTCCTGTTTCACCCAAGATCTTTGGTTGCGTCTGTTATGTGTATGATAATCGACCAGGTCGTACGAAACTTGATCCCAAGTCCCTACGATGTATCTTTGTAGGCTATTCTAGCACTCAAAAAGGTTATCGATGTTATAGCCCCACTATTAGAAGGTACTTTGTTTCACTGATGTTATTTTTATGGAGTCTGTACCGTATTCGTTAAATTCTGAATCTGGTCCATTATCTACATCTAGTAATTCTCCACCTATCATGACTATTCTGAAATATCCTGAGGTTCACATCGACTCTTCTTCAATCCTTGAGAGTGGCGTGCCACCGACACCTTCTGCGCCTCCTATTACTCAGGTATATACTCGAAGGGGTAAGAATCTCCCTGTTAATACTAACTCTGTTCAGACTATGGAGGACCATGAGACTGGTGCATCCCCTGTTGACCCTGACACAACCACTGAATCCCCACAATCTCCACCACAAGCACCTGACCCTACCACACCTAGTCCACATATTCCTGCTCCAATCCCACCACCTCAAATCTCCGATCTTGACCTTCCCATTGCCCTCCGTAAAGGCCCACGTAAATGCCCCAGTACCAGATATCCTCTCGACCGCTTCTGTTCCTACGCAGCCCTATCCACAGATCACCGTGCCTTTACTACTAGTCTTGACAGTTACTCTGTTCCTAAGAATGTGCCAGAGGCTCTGCACAATCCGGGGTGGTTTAGTGCTCTGCAGGAGGAAATGTCAGCTCTGTGGAAAAATGAAACATGGGATCTTTGTCCTCTCCCTCCTGGTAAAAAGGCAGTCGGTTGCAAGTGGGTCTTCACGATCAAGGTTCATCCCGATGGATCACTACATCGACTCAAAGCTCGCTTGGTTGCAAAAGGGTACTCTCAGGCCTATGGCATTGATTATGATGAGACATTTTCTCCCATTGCTAAGATGGCATCTGTTCGCATCTGCATATCTCTAGCTGCTATTCACCGCTGGCCGCTGCACCAATTAGATGTCAAGAATGCATTTCTCAATGGCATTCTTGAGGAGGAGGTTTGTATGACTCAGCCACCTAGATTTGTTGTTCAGGAGGAGGCTTCTAAAGTCTGCCGTTTGCGAAAGTCTCTATACGGTCTGAAACAATCTCCCCGAGCTTGGTTTGGGCGTCTCTCCCAAGCACTTGGTCAGTTTGGCATGACCAGGAGTACTAATGACCACTCAGTCTTTTATAGACACTTAAAGGAGAAGACCATCATCCTAGTTGCATATGTCGATGATCTGATTATCACTGGTGATGATGTCGAAGGGATCTCGGCATTGAAGAAGTTTTTGAGCGAGCAATTCCAGATTACAGATCTTGGTAAACTCAAGTATTTTCTTGGCATTGAGGTATCACGGTCTCCTGGTAAGATCCTTATTTGTCAAAGAAAGTATGTTCTTGATATGCTTTTAGAATGCGGGTTGCTCGGGTGCAAACCGGTTGACTCACCGATGGTCCCTGAGACCAAGCTCATGCCTGATGACGGAGCACCCTTACATGATCCTGAGAAATATCGGAGATTGGTCGGGAAGCTAAATTATCTAACAGTTACTCGACCAGACATTGCTTATCCAGTGAGTGTAGTGAGCCAATTCATGTCAGCCCCGCACACTACACACTGGGATGCAGCTATTTGGATCCTTAGATACCTTAAGGGATCTCCAGGTAAAGGACTCGTATATTCTGATCAGGGACATAGTAGGATCGCAGCATTCACTGATGCCGATTGGGCAGGCTGTCCTACTAGTCGAAGGTCCACTACTGGATATTGTGTCTTCTTTGGTGGTAACCTTATATCCTGGAAGAGTAAGAAGCAGACAGTTATATCTCGATCCAGTGCGGAGTCAGAATACTGCGCAATGGCAAACACATCCTGTGAGCTAGTTTGGATGAAGCGTTTACTCAGCGAGCTAGGTGTTCGCCATGATGGTTTGATGAGGCTACACTGTGACAATCAAGCCGCCATGCATATCGCCAAGAATTAAGTCTTCCATGAGCGGACCAAGCACATTGAGGTGGATTGTCATCTGATTCGAGATCTTGTCATAGGAACATCCTCTTGTCCCCCATGTATTCAACTCATTCACGTTCGGACAGATCTTCAGCTCGCCGACATTTTAACCAAGCCTCTTCGCAAAGCCCCAATTAATACTATATGTAACAAGTTGGGTATGTTAGACATATACGCTCCAACTTGAGGAGGAGTGTTAAAGATAGAAAGTCGGAGGTATATTAGCTGTGTGGATTTAGGATTAGCTGTGTGAATATTTGTATTCATTACTTTCCTAATTTTATCTTTTGTCTTTTGTTATATATGTATGTAACGTTGATTAGTGGAATATACAGAAATTACAATCTTTCTAATACACTTACAAAACTAATATTGAAAAATTGATGCAATTATGCATTAACAATAACATCAAAACTAAGTCAATCACTTACTTTTATTTATAACAGGTGGCGGTAGTTGGGTGGATGATATGCCATCAATCCGTACCATGTCAGGACCTTCATAGAAAGTATACACCTCGTACCTGATATTACAATGTATACCAATTGTCCTTGCCCCAATAGATCCATTAACATACTTAGGAAAGTCATGAATTAGTCGTTGAAGACAAACCTGGAAAACATAGATCGATATATTTAGTTCCAATTTTTTTTCAATTGTTCGGCAACAAAACTGATTTAATTTATGGCCACAATAAATGCAATGGTGACCTGCCCTTAGTGGTACCAAAGTTACTAGTCAGTAATATATAATTACCATGCCTAAGGAATCATACCTGGCACTGGGACTTGGTCATGTCAGGGGTGCACTGCACAAGACCATAGATGGCAGGATACTCTATCGAGAAATTTGTAGCAACTCCTGTAGCGAATAATTTGGTTGAGTTGTTGACGGCCCATGATTTCATCTCTGACATAAGCTGGAGGACTGCCCTGTCAAACCGGGCGGGGTCCACAGTAACATTGTATGCATTGATCAGGGGCTGATATGGTGAGTTGGCTAATGAGGAGAGAAAATATTGGCTCGAGAAATACATGTAGCAACTATTGTACCACATCCACGCCGTCTTATAGTATGGGCATAGATTCAATATATCCTGAAATATTTATTTAAAGCCATATTATAAGTAGTTTTTATGATTTTGAATTTACTAATGCACGGCTTAACTTTTTAGTCTAATTAGTGTACATATATTCACTTGATTTAGCTGGTGTAAAAAGTAAGAACAATTTGATAATTTCTAATCAATTTAACTCGCCTAAAATGATAATTTGAGATCCAAATTATTAATATTATTGGAGTAGAACTAGAGTCTTTCTAAGTTCACCAAGCTCCTTTGTGAACTCAACTCTAAAACCTATCAGATTGGTTTCAAATGATGAATCCAAACCATTGAAATCCTTTTACCTTACGAGTGATGCGTTTACATACAAAAAATTTAAAATTAATTTTGTATAGAGTCAAGTGATCAAAAGGCGTCCAAAAAATAATTGCATTAAAATTAATTTATAAACCTTCTAATTTTGACCACTTGACTTTATACTAATTTAATTCGAAACTTTAAAATTTTCACACGTAGACGCATCACTCATAAGCTAGAAGGATTCCAATGGTTTGGATTCGTCGTTTGAAACCAATTCGACAGATTTTAGAGTTGAGTTCACGAAGAAGCTTGATGACTTAGGAACACTCTAGTTCTACTCATATTATTGATAAAAACAGACTGGATTATAAGAAATTTGAATTTACTATGTGATTGTAATTTTTGTAAACAACCTCATCATTGGAAAATATTAATGAAAAATAAATACAAAATTATCCTTAAGAACAAAAACGAATAGTAAAAAGAGATTTACCAATGTCCATGAGAAGCAAGTGTTGCAATAGGAGGTATTATGGTCACCACGGCAGAGGGCAATACCGGTCACCATATTTGGTACTGTACCAACAGTACCATCCGCGAAACCATTACCAGTAGAATTGGAGCGCAAAGCTGAGAAGAGAAGGTTAAGGTTGGACTGGTACGTGCTGTTGTTCGTGTAGTTACCTGTACTGGTACCGTGAATATTGTCACAATGGTAATAGAAGTATTCTGTGGAATGCGGTACGTCAATTGCTTTGGCTGGTACAGGGAGGTATAAGATGAGAAGCAAGAGAAACACTGAGAAATGCATCGGAGTTGATAACACGTGTAATTCTTTCTTATGTTGGTTTTAAAATCTAGATGGAGAGAGAAAATGGCTAAATGATTTTGAGTGTGTTCTTTCTTCCTCTGGATTTAAGAGAGAGAGAGAAGGGTTAATAACATGCTCTTAATAAACAAGTGCAAGTTGTTCAATAAAATAAAGGAAAGGCCAAAATAATATAATAAAATAATAAAGCACAAGCAGGGTACTAACCACTAACCAAGTGGTCAAAATTTCTCTAAAAAAAAAAAAAAAAAGTGGTCAAAAAGCACGTGGGAATTTGGGATTTCGTGAGGCAAATAACGATAGTGGATTCCGTGTAGCTTGACCCACAAAGGTGGGTTGGGAATAATTTGACTAATGGTTCTACTCAATTTCAAGATTGAAAAAGAATTGTCCCCAGTGGCAGTGATTTGACACAGGGTTACGCGCGTATAACATCTTCTTTTTCAATGTATAAGAGAAGTGCATAATCCAGTCTCAGTCGATAGTTTCCTGAATCCATATCCTCGACGGTACCGTAAAAGATTCTCTTTTACAATTAGCTATTTACGGTTTGAGATTAACTCTCAGCCGGTTTAGGTTCGGGCTGACTGTGGGGGCACTAGTATTGGGCTTTGAGATTCGTGCCAAGTTAAAAAGAACGGTCCAGATCAAGTAATTGTAAAAGATTCTCTATTACGGTACCGTCGGTGATATGAATTCTAGTTCAAATCACCTAAAGTAACTCAAATTTTGGGTTTATATCTGGACCGATAGATCTGATTTGGCACGAATATTAATGATTGTACGGTTTTGGATTTAAATCAAAATTTGAGTTACTTGAGAGGATCGGGGCTCTATCCGGATTTGGTTTAATGGTTTCGCGAGTCGGCGGGAATTACGTCTCTGCCACTTAATAAAAAAGTTTCAAGGTCCAGGCGCACAACAAAAGAAGATATATCTATGGGTGTTCAAACGGTAGGTTGTATTTTTTTAGTGCCAACTGAAAATAAAGTCCGCACGTAGGGAACTCCGCTCTTCCCACCAGGCGATCAAGAAAGGGAGACAGAAGACAAGGTTTTGAGAGTCGATCCGTGGTTCGTCCGCTCCACTCCGCCCCTCCACTCCCCCCTCGTCTACCCGATTCAGCTCGTCTCGCTCCTTTCGAGCGAATGACTCCGTTTAAGGGTTCCGCCGCTTGTCGCCTCGTCCGAGCGAATGACTCTTCGGATTCGACTGAGAGTTTGTAAATTCGTTCAATTCCCGTAAATATCTACTATAACTATATATGTGAATAAGTTACGTGCTTTTATGGTTGTTGCTGATGATGAGATTGCAAAGAGTTTTTCCTTCCTCTCTTTCTTCTTCTTCTTTTCTTTTTTTTTTCTCCTCTCTGAGTGGTGACTGTCCCGGTCCGGTTGATTCAATTTTCGGCCCGGTTTGATTCAGTGTCTTTTCGGTTGAGTGGTGACTGTCTCGGTCTGGTTTGATTCAGTGCCCTCTTCTTCCTCCTCTCTGAGTGGTGACTGTTCCGGTCCGATTTGATTCAGTGCCTCTCGGCTACGCATTCCTCTGGGCGGCGTCGATTGTGGAAAGAAGAAGACGTTTCGTCCTTAAGGAAGGGTTATATACTGCATGCAATTCGAAAAATCACTGCTGTGTCTACATTCCCAGAGAAGAAAATCGGAAGACCCACATACTGGCTAATCGGGAGCGAATAGATCAATTCGCATTATCTGGCTTCACGTATCTGTTATTTTATGACATAGCAAATTAGATGATTTTACAAGTAGCTCAATGTATAGGTTTTCATGCTTCTTAATTTAAACAAAAGAAATCTATGTAATAGCTACTTTGTAAATCGTTAGATCAATGCAATCGCCTACGGGCTTTCAACCAAAAAAAAAAACAGTAGGTTGTTCACCGGTCGGTTCGGTTGAAACCGAACTAAAATAACTAAATCAAATTTTTTTTTGGTTTTCAAAAATAGAATCGAACTGAACCGATTAAACTTATAAACTAATTAAGAACCGAACCGAGCAAACCAAAGTAAATTTCGATTTGTTCGGTTCAAACCAAACTTAACCTATTAGTTGTCAATATTAAAGAAAATTACAAATGTTCATACACAAGTTGTTTAATTCCATACAAAACATATAGATATTCTAAAATATTTAAACTAAAATAAAAGAAAAGAAGCTATGATTGAACTAAACAAAATATAAACCATACTTGAATCAATATAATTCGGTCTGTTCGGTTTAGTCAGTTTTAAAAAAACTAAACCGAACCGATCTATTTAAACCGAAATAATTCAAAAATTCAACCGAACCGATCCATTTAAACCGGAAAACTGAACCATTTAAACTGAAATTTTCCGGTTCGGTTGAAAACTGAACAAACCGAACCGCTTGAACACCGCTAGATATATCCTGAAATAAGTTAATTGTGATGTTCAAACAATTCAAATTTAAAATAAGTTAAAATTGTGACTATTTAGCAAGGGTTGGCAGCTCGCTAGATGAAGGATATACTGGTTACACATTTCCAGCATTCAATTTTTAATTTTGAGATGTCTTGGGGCGGTAAAAATAGCTTAATTATTGGCTTAATATGTAACTGGTTGTTTATGTGCCGATATTTTTATTAAAACCCCAAAAAAAAAACAAATTATCAAATCTGCTCCCACCCCAACTTTATTTTTATTTCTACCCCAACCGCCCGTGGGCTGGGCGGTCCACTTTCTGGACCTGACCGCCCAGCAGGCGGGCGGTCCACTACCCTTATCAGACCGCCCAGCAGCTGGGCGGTCCGCTATAAAACCCTATAAAAGAGCTTTTTCTCTCTCCTGATGAGCACAGTGTTCATTCCCCAATCCCACAAATTTCCAGAACCGAAAGAGAGAGCTGTCAGGCGATTTTGAGGTATGGACAGTAACAAACGAGGTAAGAAAGCGAGCAACCGAGATCGTGGCGTAGCGAGAGAAGGGTCAATTAGTGATCGAGGTAAAAATGAGGAAAAAAAATACAAGTGTCAAATATGTCGTGATTTTTTTAATTGTGAGACATGTAAGCTGGAGGAATGGAAGAAACGACATGTTCAGTATGAAATTTCAGACGATGACTTTGTGGAAAACCCCTACGGCTTTGGTTTGAAAAAGAAGAAAGTTGATCCAGAGCCTCCAGCATCGGACGATAAGTTTGTTCCGTGTACTGGTAAGGCTACCACTTCGTCTGCTGTGACTGATCCAGATCAGGCAAACTCTGATGATGACTTTGTTCCATGCACTTTCAAGGCTCGTTGTAAGAAGTAGATTTTTTAGATATTTATGTTGTAGAATTTTAGAAATTTATGTCGCAGACTTTATTTCATTAGTTTTGTGTTTGTTTATATTTTATGTTGTTACTTTTTGTATACGTAATTAAGTAATAAAAATAACAAAAATGAAGCATATAAAATAATCGAGGCAAATAAAAAATTGCATAGTTCACAAACTACCAATTAGAATAGTTCACAACACTGTTGTAAAATGCGGTTCATGCGGCCGCATATGCGGCCGCATATGCGTATGCAGTTGGCAACCGCATGAAAAATCAATATGCGGTTTCAATATGCGGTTCCGCATATGCGGCCGCATATTCGACCGCATATTACCGCATACCGCATACCGCATACCGCATACCGCATATACCGCATACCGCATATACCGCATATCACCGCATATTGACCGCATATCACTGCATATCACCGCATATCACCGCATATCACTGCATACTTGTTTATATATATATATCAATTCTCATTTTAAAACCCGCATATATAAGTCCGCATGAAAATCCGCATATGCGGCCGCATACCGTATATGCGGTATGCGGTGGCCTTCCGCATACCGCATAGAAACCGCATTTTACAACACTGGTTCACAATATACATCTAAAATAGTTCATAACATAATTTAACAAAACTTGGTAATCAGCGACGACGGCCGAACAAACTCAAAATACGACGTCTGGGTCTGGGTGCAGCTGGTTCTGCGGCACTACCGGATGTCTCTCCATGGCTACTACCGGTTCCTGGGCTTTCATGAGTGCGGCGGCTACTACCGGTTCCTGAGCTTTCACCCCTGCGGTGGCTACTACCGGTAGCCTCAGCAACAACTCTAGCATTTTCTCTTTCGTTGGCTTCGTTAATGGCATCTGCATTGCATTCCAGTTGAAATAAAATCAAAACAAAATATAAGTAAACAAATAAAATATGTTGGTGTATAAAAAAAATATAAGTAAATAAAAGGAATCAACCGTACCTGCTCGCTGCCTGTCAGTTGTTGAACGGAGGGCCTGATGTCCCATTCGCCTACCTTCTATCTCGTCCATGTTCATTACTTGACGCTTGTGGGGTCTTCTTCCTTTTCTGATCCACCCGCTTGCGGGACAGACTTTATCACCAACATAGGGCGGCCACTGATACTGGTTGGGATAAGGATGGAAAGATGCACCCCAAGTACTCGCAAGGTACTCGGTACGGTACATGTCTGCGACATAATCATCCTCAGAGAAGTTTCTCTCCCGGCACACCGCCATAACATGAGAACAATGTATGTGGGCCAACTGGATTCCTTGGCAAGTGCATGTTACAGTATTGTCAGGTGCAAAAATAACAACATACTTGAACATCCTTTTCACAAACTCCATAGTCCCATCCGGTCTACGGCCGGTTGGAGCAAACTCATCTGGACAGTGCACTTCGAATTCCAATTGGTTATCCCCGTACGGGACAACTCTCATAGCTGCACCTTTCTCCCTATGTTTCCTTAGTTTCCCCTCCACCCTTGTTGAAAACGTTTGATTCCTGGACAGTAATTCAGAAAATATAAGTCAACAAATAAAAACATACATACCTTGGCAAAATCTCTGAATAAAAATATACATACCTGGACAGTAATTCAGTTGCTTTAACACGCCGTGCAACAAACCATGCATTTAACTTGTAGAAGGTGTCCTCCACAATTGCTGCCACGGGCAACTGCCGGCTCTGCTTGAAAACAGCATTCAAGGACTCAGACCCATTTGTGGTCATAATTCCCCATCGGAAACCTCCATCACGGGCTTGCAATATCTTCTCATATCGAGGTGGCTCAGCCAGATCGGCGGGATTATTTTTTCCCACCTTGAGTAAGTACAAATTTGCCTTTGGACAGTACTGAAAAAAAAAATTCAGATGAGAAAACGTTTGATTAAATAATTCAGAAAATATAAGTCTGTGAAAATATACATACCTTGGCAAAATCTTTGAACATCTCTTCCACCCTTCTCGGCTTCTTCTTCTTGGCACCAATTCTGAATGTATCTGCAACCCATTTTCCAGATCCGCAGTTCTTGTGTAGGTTGTCTGTAACATGTTGCATACACAGCCTGTGCACACATTCGCCGTTCGCTGTCGACCACCCGAAATCTGGGCGATCAAAAACATATTTGATTCCTTTGTGCTGGTCTGAAATGACACAAAAGAACCGGTCGCCAACCACTTGTCTTCTTACGAACCTCATGAAAAATCCCCAGTTTTCCCCGTCCTCCTTCTCAACAATTGCAAAGGTCAAAGGCAACAACTGGTTTTCAGCATCATATGCACATGCGATCAGCAGTCTCCCGTCGTAACGGCCAGACAGGAAGCATGCATCCACACTGATGACCGGTCTAATGTATGGCACAGCTTGAATACATGGACCGAACGCCCATGCTATGGCCTTGAATTGCACCGCGTTGTCGACATCCCGTACGCCTATATTCCAACATTCAAAGACAGTACCGGGATTTGTACTTACTATGGCCTGCAGCAATGGTGCAAGCAAGTTGTATGAACCATGCCAGCTACCGAACATTCGGCAAATCGCAAGTTCACGCCCTCTCCACAACCTGTTGTATTTTGGGACGACATGCTTGTAAACGCGTCTGACATGTCTAGCCACCTCCTTAAGGCTCATCGATGGGTCATCCTTAACATCATTCTCAATTACATCGGCAATAAGTGAAGCCGTAAGATTTGCATGGTCTTTCCTTGATGACGCAGCCTTGCATGTGTGAGGTGGTTCACACTTCTTAATAATCCATGCCTCGCCCTTACCCACAGGGGTTGCATAGAGACGGAAGTGGCAATGCTCTTCGTCTTTACAAACAATTACTAACCTTCTTCGGTCCCTTTTTTCAGTTATGCACTCCCAGTTGCCGTGAACATGGACCTTTTTTCTGATGTCTGGGGTCCTTGTCCAGTTACATATGTATCAGATTTTCGATATTTTGTTACTTTTGTGGATGATTTCTCTCGTGCAACTTGGATCTTTGTTATTAAATCTAGACAAGAAATTTTTGCAAAATTTTCAGCTTTTTGTTCTTTTGTGAAAACTCAGTTCGATACCACTGTTAAAACTCTTCGTAGTGACAATGCCAAAGAATATTTTACAAATGAATTTGTGCAATATACGACTGATAATGGTATCATCCATGAATCATCATGTGCTTATACACCTCAACAAAATGGAGTGGCTGAACGAAAGAATAGACACATACTTGAGGTGGCTCGCACTATGATGATACATGGCCATGTCCCTCATCGTTTCTGGGTCGATGCAGTTCTAACCGCATGTTATCTGATAAACCGTATGCCATCCTCTGTACTTGATGGTGCAATACCCTATAATGTCCTATTTCCATCTGCACCTTTATTTCCTGTTTCACCCAAGATCTTTGGTTGCGTCTGTTATGTGTATGATAATCGACCAGGTCGTACGAAACTTGATCCCAAGTCCCTACGATGTATCTTTGTAGGCTATTCTAGCACTCAAAAAGGTTATCGATGTTATAGCCCCACTATTAGAAGGTACTTTGTTTCACTGATGTTATTTTTATGGAGTCTGTACCGTATTCGTTAAATTCTGAATCTGGTCCATTATCTACATCTAGTAATTCTCCACCTATCATGACTATTCTGAAATATCCTGAGGTTCACATCGACTCTTCTTCAATCCTTGAGAGTGGCGTGCCACCGACACCTTCTGCGCCTCCTATTACTCAGGTATATACTCGAAGGGGTAAGAATCTCCCTGTTAATACTAACTCTGTTCAGACTATGGAGGACCATGAGACTGGTGCATCCCCTGTTGACCCTGACACAACCACTGAATCCCCACAATCTCCACCACAAGCACCTGACCCTACCACACCTAGTCCACATATTCCTGCTCCAATCCCACCACCTCAAATCTCCGATCTTGACCTTCCCATTGCCCTCCGTAAAGGCCCACGTAAATGCCCCAGTACCAGATATCCTCTCGACCGCTTCTGTTCCTACGCAGCCCTATCCACAGATCACCGTGCCTTTACTACTAGTCTTGACAGTTACTCTGTTCCTAAGAATGTGCCAGAGGCTCTGCACAATCCGGGGTGGTTTAGTGCTCTGCAGGAGGAAATGTCAGCTCTGTGGAAAAATGAAACATGGGATCTTTGTCCTCTCCCTCCTGGTAAAAAGGCAGTCGGTTGCAAGTGGGTCTTCACGATCAAGGTTCATCCCGATGGATCACTACATCGACTCAAAGCTCGCTTGGTTGCAAAAGGGTACTCTCAGGCCTATGGCATTGATTATGATGAGACATTTTCTCCCATTGCTAAGATGGCATCTGTTCGCATCTGCATATCTCTAGCTGCTATTCACCGCTGGCCGCTGCACCAATTAGATGTCAAGAATGCATTTCTCAATGGCATTCTTGAGGAGGAGGTTTGTATGACTCAGCCACCTAGATTTGTTGTTCAGGAGGAGGCTTCTAAAGTCTGCCGTTTGCGAAAGTCTCTATACGGTCTGAAACAATCTCCCCGAGCTTGGTTTGGGCGTCTCTCCCAAGCACTTGGTCAGTTTGGCATGACCAGGAGTACTAATGACCACTCAGTCTTTTATAGACACTTAAAGGAGAAGACCATCATCCTAGTTGCATATGTCGATGATCTGATTATCACTGGTGATGATGTCGAAGGGATCTCGGCATTGAAGAAGTTTTTGAGCGAGCAATTCCAGATTACAGATCTTGGTAAACTCAAGTATTTTCTTGGCATTGAGGTATCACGGTCTCCTGGTAAGATCCTTATTTGTCAAAGAAAGTATGTTCTTGATATGCTTTTAGAATGCGGGTTGCTCGGGTGCAAACCGGTTGACTCACCGATGGTCCCTGAGACCAAGCTCATGCCTGATGACGGAGCACCCTTACATGATCCTGAGAAATATCGGAGATTGGTCGGGAAGCTAAATTATCTAACAGTTACTCGACCAGACATTGCTTATCCAGTGAGTGTAGTGAGCCAATTCATGTCAGCCCCGCACACTACACACTGGGATGCAGCTATTTGGATCCTTAGATACCTTAAGGGATCTCCAGGTAAAGGACTCGTATATTCTGATCAGGGACATAGTAGGATCGCAGCATTCACTGATGCCGATTGGGCAGGCTGTCCTACTAGTCGAAGGTCCACTACTGGATATTGTGTCTTCTTTGGTGGTAACCTTATATCCTGGAAGAGTAAGAAGCAGACAGTTATATCTCGATCCAGTGCGGAGTCAGAATACTGCGCAATGGCAAACACATCCTGTGAGCTAGTTTGGATGAAGCGTTTACTCAGCGAGCTAGGTGTTCGCCATGATGGTTTGATGAGGCTACACTGTGACAATCAAGCCGCCATGCATATCGCCAAGAATTAAGTCTTCCATGAGCGGACCAAGCACATTGAGGTGGATTGTCATCTGATTCGAGATCTTGTCATAGGAACATCCTCTTGTCCCCCATGTATTCAACTCATTCACGTTCGGACAGATCTTCAGCTCGCCGACATTTTAACCAAGCCTCTTCGCAAAGCCCCAATTAATACTATATGTAACAAGTTGGGTATGTTAGACATATACGCTCCAACTTGAGGAGGAGTGTTAAAGATAGAAAGTCGGAGGTATATTAGCTGTGTGGATTTAGGATTAGCTGTGTGAATATTTGTATTCATTACTTTCCTAATTTTATCTTTTGTCTTTTGTTATATATGTATGTAACGTTGATTAGTGGAATATACAGAAATTACAATCTTTCTAATACACTTACAAAACTAATATTGAAAAATTGATGCAATTATGCATTAACAATAACATCAAAACTAAGTCAATCACTTACTTTTATTTATAACAGGTGGCGGTAGTTGGGTGGATGATATGCCATCAATCCGTACCATGTCAGGACCTTCATAGAAAGTATACACCTCGTACCTGATATTACAATGTATACCAATTGTCCTTGCCCCAATAGATCCATTAACATACTTAGGAAAGTCATGAATTAGTCGTTGAAGACAAACCTGGAAAACATAGATCGATATATTTAGTTCCAATTTTTTTTCAATTGTTCGGCAACAAAACTGATTTAATTTATGGCCACAATAAATGCAATGGTGACCTGCCCTTAGTGGTACCAAAGTTACTAGTCAGTAATATATAATTACCATGCCTAAGGAATCATACCTGGCACTGGGACTTGGTCATGTCAGGGGTGCACTGCACAAGACCATAGATGGCAGGATACTCTATCGAGAAATTTGTAGCAACTCCTGTAGCGAATAATTTGGTTGAGTTGTTGACGGCCCATGATTTCATCTCTGACATAAGCTGGAGGACTGCCCTGTCAAACCGGGCGGGGTCCACAGTAACATTGTATGCATTGATCAGGGGCTGATATGGTGAGTTGGCTAATGAGGAGAGAAAATATTGGCTCGAGAAATACATGTAGCAACTATTGTACCACATCCACGCCGTCTTATAGTATGGGCATAGATTCAATATATCCTGAAATATTTATTTAAAGCCATATTATAAGTAGTTTTTATGATTTTGAATTTACTAATGCACGGCTTAACTTTTTAGTCTAATTAGTGTACATATATTCACTTGATTTAGCTGGTGTAAAAAGTAAGAACAATTTGATAATTTCTAATCAATTTAACTCGCCTAAAATGATAATTTGAGATCCAAATTATTAATATTATTGGAGTAGAACTAGAGTCTTTCTAAGTTCACCAAGCTCCTTTGTGAACTCAACTCTAAAACCTATCAGATTGGTTTCAAATGATGAATCCAAACCATTGAAATCCTTTTACCTTACGAGTGATGCGTTTACATACAAAAAATTTAAAATTAATTTTGTATAGAGTCAAGTGATCAAAAGGCGTCCAAAAAATAATTGCATTAAAATTAATTTATAAACCTTCTAATTTTGACCACTTGACTTTATACTAATTTAATTCGAAACTTTAAAATTTTCACACGTAGACGCATCACTCATAAGCTAGAAGGATTCCAATGGTTTGGATTCGTCGTTTGAAACCAATTCGACAGATTTTAGAGTTGAGTTCACGAAGAAGCTTGATGACTTAGGAACACTCTAGTTCTACTCATATTATTGATAAAAACAGACTGGATTATAAGAAATTTGAATTTACTATGTGATTGTAATTTTTGTAAACAACCTCATCATTGGAAAATATTAATGAAAAATAAATACAAAATTATCCTTAAGAACAAAAACGAATAGTAAAAAGAGATTTACCAATGTCCATGAGAAGCAAGTGTTGCAATAGGAGGTATTATGGTCACCACGGCAGAGGGCAATACCGGTCACCATATTTGGTACTGTACCAACAGTACCATCCGCGAAACCATTACCAGTAGAATTGGAGCGCAAAGCTGAGAAGAGAAGGTTAAGGTTGGACTGGTACGTGCTGTTGTTCGTGTAGTTACCTGTACTGGTACCGTGAATATTGTCACAATGGTAATAGAAGTATTCTGTGGAATGCGGTACGTCAATTGCTTTGGCTGGTACAGGGAGGTATAAGATGAGAAGCAAGAGAAACACTGAGAAATGCATCGGAGTTGATAACACGTGTAATTCTTTCTTATGTTGGTTTTAAAATCTAGATGGAGAGAGAAAATGGCTAAATGATTTTGAGTGTGTTCTTTCTTCCTCTGGATTTAAGAGAGAGAGAGAAGGGTTAATAACATGCTCTTAATAAACAAGTGCAAGTTGTTCAATAAAATAAAGGAAAGGCCAAAATAATATAATAAAATAATAAAGCACAAGCAGGGTACTAACCACTAACCAAGTGGTCAAAATTTCTCTAAAAAAAAAAAAAAAAAGTGGTCAAAAAGCACGTGGGAATTTGGGATTTCGTGAGGCAAATAACGATAGTGGATTCCGTGTAGCTTGACCCACAAAGGTGGGTTGGGAATAATTTGACTAATGGTTCTACTCAATTTCAAGATTGAAAAAGAATTGTCCCCAGTGGCAGTGATTTGACACAGGGTTACGCGCGTATAACATCTTCTTTTTCAATGTATAAGAGAAGTGCATAATCCAGTCTCAGTCGATAGTTTCCTGAATCCATATCCTCGACGGTACCGTAAAAGATTCTCTTTTACAATTAGCTATTTACGGTTTGAGATTAACTCTCAGCCGGTTTAGGTTCGGGCTGACTGTGGGGGCACTAGTATTGGGCTTTGAGATTCGTGCCAAGTTAAAAAGAACGGTCCAGATCAAGTAATTGTAAAAGATTCTCTATTACGGTACCGTCGGTGATATGAATTCTAGTTCAAATCACCTAAAGTAACTCAAATTTTGGGTTTATATCTGGACCGATAGATCTGATTTGGCACGAATATTAATGATTGTACGGTTTTGGATTTAAATCAAAATTTGAGTTACTTGAGAGGATCGGGGCTCTATCCGGATTTGGTTTAATGGTTTCGCGAGTCGGCGGGAATTACGTCTCTGCCACTTAATAAAAAAGTTTCAAGGTCCAGGCGCACAACAAAAGAAGATATATCTATGGGTGTTCAAACGGTAGGTTGTATTTTTTTAGTGCCAACTGAAAATAAAGTCCGCACGTAGGGAACTCCGCTCTTCCCACCAGGCGATCAAGAAAGGGAGACAGAAGACAAGGTTTTGAGAGTCGATCCGTGGTTCGTCCGCTCCACTCCGCCCCTCCACTCCCCCCTCGTCTACCCGATTCAGCTCGTCTCGCTCCTTTCGAGCGAATGACTCCGTTTAAGGGTTCCGCCGCTTGTCGCCTCGTCCGAGCGAATGACTCTTCGGATTCGACTGAGAGTTTGTAAATTCGTTCAATTCCCGTAAATATCTACTATAACTATATATGTGAATAAGTTACGTGCTTTTATGGTTGTTGCTGATGATGAGATTGCAAAGAGTTTTTCCTTCCTCTCTTTCTTCTTCTTCTTTTCTTTTTTTTTTCTCCTCTCTGAGTGGTGACTGTCCCGGTCCGGTTGATTCAATTTTCGGCCCGGTTTGATTCAGTGTCTTTTCGGTTGAGTGGTGACTGTCTCGGTCTGGTTTGATTCAGTGCCCTCTTCTTCCTCCTCTCTGAGTGGTGACTGTTCCGGTCCGATTTGATTCAGTGCCTCTCGGCTACGCATTCCTCTGGGCGGCGTCGATTGTGGAAAGAAGAAGACGTTTCGTCCTTAAGGAAGGGTTATATACTGCATGCAATTCGAAAAATCACTGCTGTGTCTACATTCCCAGAGAAGAAAATCGGAAGACCCACATACTGGCTAATCGGGAGCGAATAGATCAATTCGCATTATCTGGCTTCACGTATCTGTTATTTTATGACATAGCAAATTAGATGATTTTACAAGTAGCTCAATGTATAGGTTTTCATGCTTCTTAATTTAAACAAAAGAAATCTATGTAATAGCTACTTTGTAAATCGTTAGATCAATGCAATCGCCTACGGGCTTTCAACCAAAAAAAAAAACAGTAGGTTGTTCACCGGTCGGTTCGGTTGAAACCGAACTAAAATAACTAAATCAAATTTTTTTTTGGTTTTCAAAAATAGAATCGAACTGAACCGATTAAACTTATAAACTAATTAAGAACCGAACCGAGCAAACCAAAGTAAATTTCGATTTGTTCGGTTCAAACCAAACTTAACCTATTAGTTGTCAATATTAAAGAAAATTACAAATGTTCATACACAAGTTGTTTAATTCCATACAAAACATATAGATATTCTAAAATATTTAAACTAAAATAAAAGAAAAGAAGCTATGATTGAACTAAACAAAATATAAACCATACTTGAATCAATATAATTCGGTCTGTTCGGTTTAGTCAGTTTTAAAAAAACTAAACCGAACCGATCTATTTAAACCGAAATAATTCAAAAATTCAACCGAACCGATCCATTTAAACCGGAAAACTGAACCATTTAAACTGAAATTTTCCGGTTCGGTTGAAAACTGAACAAACCGAACCGCTTGAACACCGCTAGATATATCCTGAAATAAGTTAATTGTGATGTTCAAACAATTCAAATTTAAAATAAGTTAAAATTGTGACTATTTAGCAAGGGTTGGCAGCTCGCTAGATGAAGGATATACTGGTTACACATTTCCAGCATTCAATTTTTAATTTTGAGATGTCTTGGGGCGGTAAAAATAGCTTAATTATTGGCTTAATATGTAACTGGTTGTTTATGTGCCGATATTTTTATTAAAACCCCAAAAAAAAAACAAATTATCAAATCTGCTCCCACCCCAACTTTATTTTTATTTCTACCCCAACCGCCCGTGGGCTGGGCGGTCCACTTTCTGGACCTGACCGCCCAGCAGGCGGGCGGTCCACTACCCTTATCAGACCGCCCAGCAGCTGGGCGGTCCGCTATAAAACCCTATAAAAGAGCTTTTTCTCTCTCCTGATGAGCACAGTGTTCATTCCCCAATCCCACAAATTTCCAGAACCGAAAGAGAGAGCTGTCAGGCGATTTTGAGGTATGGACAGTAACAAACGAGGTAAGAAAGCGAGCAACCGAGATCGTGGCGTAGCGAGAGAAGGGTCAATTAGTGATCGAGGTAAAAATGAGGAAAAAAAATACAAGTGTCAAATATGTCGTGATTTTTTTAATTGTGAGACATGTAAGCTGGAGGAATGGAAGAAACGACATGTTCAGTATGAAATTTCAGACGATGACTTTGTGGAAAACCCCTACGGCTTTGGTTTGAAAAAGAAGAAAGTTGATCCAGAGCCTCCAGCATCGGACGATAAGTTTGTTCCGTGTACTGGTAAGGCTACCACTTCGTCTGCTGTGACTGATCCAGATCAGGCAAACTCTGATGATGACTTTGTTCCATGCACTTTCAAGGCTCGTTGTAAGAAGTAGATTTTTTAGATATTTATGTTGTAGAATTTTAGAAATTTATGTCGCAGACTTTATTTCATTAGTTTTGTGTTTGTTTATATTTTATGTTGTTACTTTTTGTATACGTAATTAAGTAATAAAAATAACAAAAATGAAGCATATAAAATAATCGAGGCAAATAAAAAATTGCATAGTTCACAAACTACCAATTAGAATAGTTCACAACACTGTTGTAAAATGCGGTTCATGCGGCCGCATATGCGGCCGCATATGCGTATGCAGTTGGCAACCGCATGAAAAATCAATATGCGGTTTCAATATGCGGTTCCGCATATGCGGCCGCATATTCGACCGCATATTACCGCATACCGCATACCGCATACCGCATACCGCATATACCGCATACCGCATATACCGCATATCACCGCATATTGACCGCATATCACTGCATATCACCGCATATCACCGCATATCACTGCATACTTGTTTATATATATATATCAATTCTCATTTTAAAACCCGCATATATAAGTCCGCATGAAAATCCGCATATGCGGCCGCATACCGTATATGCGGTATGCGGTGGCCTTCCGCATACCGCATAGAAACCGCATTTTACAACACTGGTTCACAATATACATCTAAAATAGTTCATAACATAATTTAACAAAACTTGGTAATCAGCGACGACGGCCGAACAAACTCAAAATACGACGTCTGGGTCTGGGTGCAGCTGGTTCTGCGGCACTACCGGATGTCTCTCCATGGCTACTACCGGTTCCTGGGCTTTCATGAGTGCGGCGGCTACTACCGGTTCCTGAGCTTTCACCCCTGCGGTGGCTACTACCGGTAGCCTCAGCAACAACTCTAGCATTTTCTCTTTCGTTGGCTTCGTTAATGGCATCTGCATTGCATTCCAGTTGAAATAAAATCAAAACAAAATATAAGTAAACAAATAAAATATGTTGGTGTATAAAAAAAATATAAGTAAATAAAAGGAATCAACCGTACCTGCTCGCTGCCTGTCAGTTGTTGAACGGAGGGCCTGATGTCCCATTCGCCTACCTTCTATCTCGTCCATGTTCATTACTTGACGCTTGTGGGGTCTTCTTCCTTTTCTGATCCACCCGCTTGCGGGACAGACTTTATCACCAACATAGGGCGGCCACTGATACTGGTTGGGATAAGGATGGAAAGATGCACCCCAAGTACTCGCAAGGTACTCGGTACGGTACATGTCTGCGACATAATCATCCTCAGAGAAGTTTCTCTCCCGGCACACCGCCATAACATGAGAACAATGTATGTGGGCCAACTGGATTCCTTGGCAAGTGCATGTTACAGTATTGTCAGGTGCAAAAATAACAACATACTTGAACATCCTTTTCACAAACTCCATAGTCCCATCCGGTCTACGGCCGGTTGGAGCAAACTCATCTGGACAGTGCACTTCGAATTCCAATTGGTTATCCCCGTACGGGACAACTCTCATAGCTGCACCTTTCTCCCTATGTTTCCTTAGTTTCCCCTCCACCCTTGTTGAAAACGTTTGATTCCTGGACAGTAATTCAGAAAATATAAGTCAACAAATAAAAACATACATACCTTGGCAAAATCTCTGAATAAAAATATACATACCTGGACAGTAATTCAGTTGCTTTAACACGCCGTGCAACAAACCATGCATTTAACTTGTAGAAGGTGTCCTCCACAATTGCTGCCACGGGCAACTGCCGGCTCTGCTTGAAAACAGCATTCAAGGACTCAGACCCATTTGTGGTCATAATTCCCCATCGGAAACCTCCATCACGGGCTTGCAATATCTTCTCATATCGAGGTGGCTCAGCCAGATCGGCGGGATTATTTTTTCCCACCTTGAGTAAGTACAAATTTGCCTTTGGACAGTACTGAAAAAAAAAATTCAGATGAGAAAACGTTTGATTAAATAATTCAGAAAATATAAGTCTGTGAAAATATACATACCTTGGCAAAATCTTTGAACATCTCTTCCACCCTTCTCGGCTTCTTCTTCTTGGCACCAATTCTGAATGTATCTGCAACCCATTTTCCAGATCCGCAGTTCTTGTGTAGGTTGTCTGTAACATGTTGCATACACAGCCTGTGCACACATTCGCCGTTCGCTGTCGACCACCCGAAATCTGGGCGATCAAAAACATATTTGATTCCTTTGTGCTGGTCTGAAATGACACAAAAGAACCGGTCGCCAACCACTTGTCTTCTTACGAACCTCATGAAAAATCCCCAGTTTTCCCCGTCCTCCTTCTCAACAATTGCAAAGGTCAAAGGCAACAACTGGTTTTCAGCATCATATGCACATGCGATCAGCAGTCTCCCGTCGTAACGGCCAGACAGGAAGCATGCATCCACACTGATGACCGGTCTAATGTATGGCACAGCTTGAATACATGGACCGAACGCCCATGCTATGGCCTTGAATTGCACCGCGTTGTCGACATCCCGTACGCCTATATTCCAACATTCAAAGACAGTACCGGGATTTGTACTTACTATGGCCTGCAGCAATGGTGCAAGCAAGTTGTATGAACCATGCCAGCTACCGAACATTCGGCAAATCGCAAGTTCACGCCCTCTCCACAACCTGTTGTATTTTGGGACGACATGCTTGTAAACGCGTCTGACATGTCTAGCCACCTCCTTAAGGCTCATCGATGGGTCATCCTTAACATCATTCTCAATTACATCGGCAATAAGTGAAGCCGTAAGATTTGCATGGTCTTTCCTTGATGACGCAGCCTTGCATGTGTGAGGTGGTTCACACTTCTTAATAATCCATGCCTCGCCCTTACCCACAGGGGTTGCATAGAGACGGAAGTGGCAATGCTCTTCGTCTTTACAAACAATTACTAACCTTCTTCGGTCCCTTTTTTCAGTTATGCACTCCCAGTTGCCGTGAACATGGACCTCATGTATTTTCTTCACAAGTTCATCTATGTTGGTGTAAACCTGCTGCGGAGCAAGCTCTTGACTGTACCTGACACGCGGCCCAAAAAATGAGATGTCTGCCTCTTCAAAAGCAGTGGTATCGTTGAGTGTGGGGCACAGATGCCTATCTGTCCGACCTCTAATCGGAAATCTGTCTTCCTTAGGTAAATAATCTCCATCACCTTCTGACAGGTGATCAGAATCCCAATCCCCTTCCCATTCGTCACCTGTTTCCAAATTTCCTTGTGGTACGGCATCGACCTCAGCATCAAGGTCAAGGTCTCTCCGGGTAGCAACGGGTGACACTATAGGTATTGATGGTGGTACAGATGGAAATCTGGGTTGGATTGGGGTTTCAGGAGGAGGTGGTGGTGGTGGTGGTAGATCGGTGGTAAAATCAGGTACATAATTCTCATAAACGGGTGATACGGGCGGTTCATAACTCGAGTGGCGGGGGTTGTCATACCTCGAGGGGTGGGGGTTGTCATAACTATAGTGGCGGGGGTTGTCATAACTAGAGTGGCGGGGGTTGTCATACCCCGAGTGCTCACGACCCGAGTTGTCATAACCCGAGTGATCGTAACTCTAGCTGTCATAACTCGAGTGACGCGGGTTGTCATAACCCGAGTGATCATAACCTCTATTTTCTCTAGATGTTCCAACCCCGGGTTCACGCTGAACTCTCCTGGAATATAAGTCCATTACCATTACCCCCTGTGTCTGAAAAGTGTTGTAAACACTCCTCCATACCGACTCATCAGTTATTGGATACCTGGTATAGTAAGGTCTACCACCACTTACTGTGTTAATCCGGGTAGCTAAATCTATATCACACCGGTTGGGGTTCACACCAATTTTTTCATACACTATTCCCTTCAGTTCAACAAATGAGGTATTTTCATTTACCTCAAAGCCGTAGGCTGCTTCCTTGGTGTACTGTGCTCCCTCCGCACCCCGGGTAAACTTCCCGTCCACATACAGTGCAACCAACATATTTCCGTGCTGGAATTACTGTTCTGGAAATACTGTGCTGAAAATACTGTTCTGGAAATACTGTGCTGGAAATACTGTGCTCGCTGTTACTGTGCTGGGATTACTGTGCTGGGATTACTGTGCACAGATTACTGTGCACAATCGCCTCAAAATCGCCTCTGACGGCTCTCTCATCTCTCATTCGATCGGTTCTGGAAAATTTCTGGGATTGGAATGAACACTGTGTTGCTCAGGAGAGAGAAAAGGCTCTTTTATAGGGTTTTATAGCAGACCGCCCAGCTGCTGGGCGGTCTGATAACGGTAGTGGACCGCCCGCCTACTGGGCGGTCAGGTCCGGAAAGTGAACCGCCCAGTCCACGGGCGGTTGGGGTAGAAATAAAAATAAAGTTGGGGTGGGAGCAGATTTGATAATTTGTTTTTTTTTTTGGGTTTTAATAAAAATATCGGGTTTATGTGGAAATGAAAGTCTACGGGCGAGGTAATTTGCAAAAAAAAAAAAAAAAAAAAATTTCAACGGAGTTACTAGATTGTTATATGTTATGAGTCAAATTAGTTTTTTTCATTTCAAATTTTTTTGAATTAGTTTCGAAAAATGAATTTAAGATGTTAAACTCGATTTATTGAATGGTATCGATTTATTGAATGGTAATATACTTATATGCAAAATTTATAAATTTATGAATTAATTTAGTATAAAGTCAATAAATAATGAAAAATAAATGTATTAAGAAACAAATTTTATTTGCAAAATTTGTAGGGGTTATTTTGTTATTGATCTGTTTCTGTGTTTCATACTTTATTCATGGATAGAGACATCCTATTACTATATAAAAAAAATGTAAAACGGTAGTTGGTTTGTTAGTAGTCTTCTTTTTTATTCATTTCATGATCGATGCTAGTAATCATTAGATAAAAGGAAATTAACACTGATAACGATTTTTCAGTCGACTATACAATTTTTTTTGTTTGTTTGTTGTGGTTGTGATTAGTGATTGATAGGTGTAATTTTAAATAAATTAAAGGAGCTCCAAGGTTCAAAGAATTTTGATCAAGTGGCCATGTTTTAGTTTCCCACTCATACTCTATATTTTTAAAATACAAACAATTGATTCGAACTGTTCAACATAATATTCATGTTAAAATATGTCTAAAGACCAAATTTTATATTTTTTTGGAAATTTTCTAATATCTTTTTAGATAGGTACAAAATCAAAAGACTGAACCATCAAAAAGTACTGATTTTGTACCTATCTAAAAAATTAGTAAACAAATTCTAAAAATATATATAATTTGGTCTCCAAGTACAATTTAATATGGAGATCATGTTGAACGGTTCGGATTGACTGTTTGAAAACATTAAATCAGAGATAAAAATGGGGGTATGGCTGGGTACAAAAACAACGAAACATTTTAAGCCTACTCATTATAAATATTTATATATTTTTTAGAATTTTTTTGATAAATATTATAAAACTTAAAATAAGATTGGTGGTTTTAAAATGTTGGTCTTTCAAACCATATTTTTTGGTAAAGTCAAACTTCTATCTAAAAAATATAAACTTCTCTATTTTTTTTATATACGTACAAATTAAATTAATATAAAAAAGATTAACTTGACCCCACATATTAATGATTGAGTATTTATTGCAAAAAAAAAGGTCAATAAAGATTATCCCTCCAATTAAGATTAATATATGAATTATGACTCATCCAATGGTAAAAAAAATCTTAATAATTTGGCATTAGTTAGAAGCTATGAAGGAAATTTGGCATTTTAACCCCTGATTTGTAGGTACTTTGAGCATATAAGGAAATTTGTAAATTAAATTAGAATTTCGATACATTCATTTCTTAAGAGTACATTTTATATTATAACTTTTCATGACACATTACAGTTATATAAATTTATTTTAAACTTGTAATTATCATGTCAAATTGCTATTGTTCTTTTAAGGAATGATTAAAAAGTAAAAAAAAATGACATATGTGGAATTCATCTCAAAAACATTTCTACTTAAAAAGAAAGTTAAAATTTTAAAAATAAGACAATTTTTATGAAAAAAAAAAATAACCTTTCATTTAACCTATTATGACTTAAGGACATTTTTGCCACAAAGGCATATAATACTGCATTTCCTAGTGAGAAATTAATAATGTCAAACATAGGTCTACTGTCTAATCAGTGTTTATACCTTCTCGGTTTAGGCCCAGTGATTTTTCCGGTGCTTTGGCCCATAAAAAATTAAGCCCAACTTTGAAATTAGTCATCTTGCCAGAAAAAGAATATAAGTTAGGCCCAATTTTGTTGGCCAATTTTTTGGAAAATAGAAAATTATAAATATTTAATCCAAGAGACTCCAGAAATCTTTCCATCATTTTATTAATATCCATTATTAATTATAAAATAATAATAATGTCCACCTTAGCTGAGTTTTTTGAAAATACCCAACTCGGCCATTAAATGGCCAGGGAATTTTTATTGTTGTTGTTGTTATTGTTTCAGATTCTATAAATATTCATCTTTCTCTCTCCTCCCTCTATCAACTCACTCAACTCACAGAAGAGAAAGAGAGAGGAAGAGAAAGAGAGAAAGAGAAGGCCATTTGAGACGATTTCTGAGGCGATTTGAGGTGATTTTTCGGGGGCCAAATGATGAACAGTAGCAACCAAGGTAGATCGTCATATTGTGGCCTAGCGAGAGGAGGGTCAATTAGTGATCGAGGGAAAAATAATAGAAAAAAGAACAACTGTTAAGTATGCCGTGATAAAAAGAACTGTCAAGTATGTATGATGGAGGAACTTCTTAGACGACCTATTCGGTATGAAATTTCAGACGATTACTTTGTGGAAAACCTCTACGGCTCTGGTTTGAAAAAAAAGAAGGTTGATCCAGAGCCTCCAATATCGGACGATGAGTTTGTTCCGTGTACTTATACTGGTAAGGGTAGCACTTTGTCTGTTGTGACTGATCCAGATCCGGCAATATTGGACGAGGAGTTTGTTCCATGTACTTTCAAGTCTCGTTCTAAGAAGTAGTATTATTAGGGTTTAAAATTTGAATGCATTTGAGCTAGAGGCATTTTAGTTGGATGAATTAGGGTTGTATAATTTTTGAGTTTCTTTAGTGTCTATTTTGTAGACTTTATTTTATCAATTCAGAGTTTATTTAGACTTAATGTATTGACATGCATGTAGACTTGATGTTTCTCTACATTTTTATTAAAAAAACCAAATTTGTGATTTAGTAGAAATTTCAGAATTAATTTTTGAATATGGTAAAAAACAGTAAAGTTATAAAAACTTACATTCAACTAACTCATAACTTAGTCTTAATAAAGTCCACACAAATTGAAACTAAAATAGTTCTGAAAGCAGCATCTAAATAAACAAGTTCACAACATGCATAAAATGAGATGAATTTAACTCACCTATTACTACTATGCCTAAAATTTAATCCGAGAAACCGACCAGTTGCAGAAGATGGCCTACCAGATGGCTCTGCTTGGCTTCCAGATGCCCTTGTACGCCTACCAGTTGACCTCCTTGGTTAGCTTCCAGATAGCTCTCCTTGCACCCCAACCGCGTCTCCTCCTATGGTAACTGCCTCTCCCATTGCTTCTGCAAACATAGGAGATGCATCTAAACGACTTGTAGCTGTGCTTCGCTGTGACCCTTGTGACCCAGTTGCCTCTGTGATAACTCG
The DNA here is from genome assembly GCA_028015225.1 of Carex myosuroides. Classification (NCBI taxonomy): domain Eukaryota; kingdom Viridiplantae; phylum Streptophyta; class Magnoliopsida; order Poales; family Cyperaceae; genus Carex; species Carex myosuroides. The sequence goes on along the minus strand of CM051491.1, from coordinate 13,157,749 downwards.
CTCATTTTCTGTCGCATTTGTTGCGTTTCTGGCCTCTACATTGCATTTGTTACTTAGTAAGTTGGTCAAAATTGAAAAGAAATATAATTTTTGATGAATGTTACACACCTCTTCGATTATTGTCAGTAGTGGAACGGCGAGTCTGATGCCCCCTTCGACTACCTTGCATTTCATCCATGGTCATTACATGACGGGTGTGTTTTCTCCTCCCAACCCTAATCCAGGCCTTGCTAGGAAGAATCCCAGGAGAATTACAAGTAGGCCATTCTTCCATATTTCCTTAAGGAACAAACACCCCACTCCAAGTACTTTCAATATAGTTCACAGTATACCAGTCCGCAACAAATTGGTCCTCGCTCCAGTTTCGTTCACGACCAACCGCTAAGGCATGAGTGTACGGAATAAATGTTAATTGGATACCTCTTCATGTATATTCCATTTTGTTGCCGGGCCCACGTGTCACAATGTACTGTAACTCCCTAGGAATAATGTTCATACTTCCATTGGCACCGTGGATGACTGAAACGTACTTATTTGGGGATGAAACTTGGTACTGACCTTCACCGTGGGTATAAGGGACCAAATGCATTTCTGCAGCTTTGGTCCACCGTTTTCTGATCTTTTGCAAAACCAGGTCAAAAAATAACTGATTTGCATCTCTTAAGTCCATTGCTCGCTTCCGCCGCTCAACAAACTATTTGTTGCACTTATAGAGCGTATCCTCCATTATGTTAGTCACTGACATTCTACGGCTCATCCGAAAGACATTGTTGAGTGACTCGGAGCTGTTTGTTGTCATGGTACCAAATCGGTATCCTCCATCACAGGTTTAGAAAATTTTCTCATAATCGGTATCCTCTATCACATCATTGGGACGTACTTTGCCCACATTCTTTAAAAATGCATTACACATTGGATTTAGTTGCACAAAAACAAAGAGGTGTTACTTCATTTTCCTCATAGTCTTATAAAATAATTAAACGAAATGTTATAAATTAGACGTACCACAGTAAACTCTTCGAACATCTCTTTCAACCTTCTTGGCTTTTTCTTCTTGGCTCCTTGTTTGAACCTCCATCTGAACCACTTGTCCTTTTCACAATTCTGGACCAGGTTGTTTGCAACATGCTGCATACAAAACCTGTGCACAAAAAGGTCTGGAGATTATCCGTATTCTGTTGTCAGTGCACATTTGATCCCCTTGTGCTGGTCTGATATAACACAAACGAATTTATCCGTATTTTGTTGTCAGTGCACATTTGATCCCGTTGTGCTAGTTCTTGGAATCATAGCCACAAGCTATCAAAAGCCTCCCCTTATACCGCCCAGACAAGAAGCATGCATCTATGCTGATCACTGGTCTCAAGTACTGGAACGCTGCAATGCATGGACCAAAACCCCAGGCTACGGCCCTAAATTGAACATCATCTTGAATAAGCACTTCGTGTTTATCTCGTATCTGACAAGTCAGAAATTGGTACTTAGAGCCGGGATTCTTGTCACAGATTTCCATAAGCAGTGGTTCCAACAAGCTGTATGAACCCTCCCAACTCCCAAATTGTCGGGCTATTGCAAGCTCACCACCCCTCCACAGTCGGTTGTATTTCGGGGTTACATTGCCATCCTAACCCTCACATAGTTTGCCACATATTGAATGCTCATACAAGGGTCTTTTTTAATAGATGTCTCAATGATATCGGCAATGATTGATGCTGTGAGACATTAATGGTCGATCCTTGTGTACTCAGACATGCATGTGTGAGGTTTGTCTTGCCTCGTTATAACCCATGCATCTCCAAAATCCGTTGCTTTTCTCCTAAGTTCGTAATCACAACCTGGAGTCTTGCACACCACCTGAATCCGATCCCTGTCACTTTTCTTCATTATAATATCCTAATTCTTATCAATATGGTACTTTCTAATCTTCTTAATCTGCTCTTCTTTCCTTTGAAAAAATTGTTCTGGCGCCAACTCACCTTTGTACTCAATTTGTCTCCTATAGTAAACAATATCTGCTTCTTGAAAAGAAGATATATCATTATAGTCTATGAACGAGTGCGTATTAGTCCGGCCACTAAGCTGTTATATTCTCATATTCTCTGCGAATGGGCACTGGACTATCTTCATCACAACCCTCCAGGTGATCAGAGTCCCATTTTGCTCCCTCAAATTTCACCCCAGTTTGTAGATCTTTCTCCGAAATTTTGTTAATATTTTCAAAATCCGACCTAGTTTCGTCGTCTACTAGTGCCGGTTTGGTGTGAAGTGATGGTGACGGTAATGGTAAATGCGCCACATGCACGGGTCTAGGTGGGGATCTTGTATGGGGTCGTGGTGGAGTGAAGTGACTGTATGTTTCTGGGTCAGGTACGAATAAAGAAACCATGAGAGTGTATGGTTCTAGTTGTGTTGTATAATTTGACGTAACTGAATTTTGGCCAGAACTTCTAACCCCTGACTCTATCGGAACTCTCTTGACATAGATTATATTACAAAATTTCCAGTGGACTTTAACTGCCCATACAGGCTTCTCCATGCAACATCACTTAATATCGTCACTCTGGTATAGGTCGAGGGTGTTCCATCGTTCACTCGGGTTGCCAATTCTAAGTTCTACCTTTCTAGATTATAACCGGTACATTCGTAAATCATGGTTTTCAAGTCCCAAAGTGAGATATCATCGCGCACCATGAATGAATTAATTGACTCTTTGGAGTAATAAACCCCATATGTATTAGTAAGAAATTTTCCACCACTGTGTAATGAAATCATGGCCATGACCAATAAACTACATTTTGATAAATGATAAATAATTGTTAGGTTACTAATCGACTCTGAAAAAAAAATAAAAAAATTATAAAAATAAAAATAAATTTAAATAAAAAAATTACTTGAAAATCGTCTCTGAAGTCGCCTCAAATTGCCTCAGAAATCGCCTTCTCTTTCTCTTTTTCTCTTCTGTGAGTTGAGTGAGTTGTGAGAGAGGGAGAGAGAAGATGGATATTTATAGGTCTGAAACAAAAAAAAAAAATTTTCCCTACCGGCCATTTAATTGCCGGTTTGGACATTTTTACAAAAATTCAACTAAGGTGGGCATTATTATTATTTTATAATTAATAATGAATATTAATAAAAATGACGGGAAATCTTAACCCGTACTAACTTAATTCCTATTCTCATTTCTAATTCGTTTATGAGTGCTGATACTTTCTTTTTTGAATTCGGATCCCCAGGAACCTGAATCTGAACTGTTTTTTTAATCTGGCATGAATTTCAATACAGATCCATTATAATGTTCATAGGTATCAGATTGAGTTTGATCCAGCTGAGATTAATGTGGACCGTCAGTGGACCATCTGTATCCCCAGGAACCTGAGATTAATGGAGGATACAGACTCTTCTTTTTTACTATTGGTCTTGAAATTTTTCTTTTGAACAAAAGAACACAAAAACAAAATGGATACTTAAGAGTTGCAAACAGGATGGCTTACCTAGCTATTGTTGAAACAAATAATGCTAATTATATAAAATAAAAAAGTGATGGAAGAACTATGCAGCCATATATACCTTACCACCCGAATGTCTACCCTTATTATTCTTCTAAAAAACACTCGTTATAGGATAATTTATTATTAAATACAAAGCACATGCTGGGATCCTGTTAGTCTGATTTGGGTTTAAAGAAAAATGGAAAATATATTTTCCTAATGACTGCACATTAATTAAATAAACCCCATTTCAGATCTGTTTGGAGAGATAACTACTTGGACACTTTTTATTAAATATCAAATTATAAATCACCAATTTGATAGACACAAAAATAGAAAATTTTGCAATACTTGACATTCACATACATCATTTCCATGGTTGACCACACCATATAAACCATACAAGATCCAAAACTTATTCATCCAAAGTCAACGGTAGAACCAAACATATAACTTTAAGTTGCAACAAAATTTTGCAAAATAGTCCCTGCTAGGCTACCACCATGATCGTCTCAGGCTCTCAGCCCCCATCCTTGTCTCTCTTCTCACACTTGCACTTCTCACAACACTCACAACTTATCACTTTATTCACAATTTTTGTGAAACCACTACCAAGTACCACTCCAAATTAGAGAGAAGCCATGATACCAACCTCAACCTCCTCTTCTCTTCTCTAATCAATAACACACCCAAAACCGGATTTTCTACTGCGACCGAAGGCGAACCACCGTACCAAGTATATGGCCTTGCACTCTGCCGCGGTGACATCAGTGACGACAACTGTACCAGTTGCCTCGATAGGGCCTCTCCTGAGCTTCAAAAACTTTGTCCTTTCCCCAATGGAGGTATGGTGTGGTACAACCAATGTGCTGTCCGGTACTCGATCCGCAATTTCTTTTCACAGTTGCCTGCATATAATGCTCCTAATGAATTTCCGATATTAAAGAAATTGTTGGGCTTGATATTTCCACTATATTCAAACAAAAACTATTGTAATTGTCATGGTCCTAGTGGTGAATATTTTGGACATTGCACGCAAGTAGGTGCTTCGAATCCAGGCCAGTTTACGAAGAACCTCAACTCTATGTTTGAATCTATTTCTAAAATTGCAGCTTTCAATGAATCAGCAAGGATGTTTGCCACGGGAGTTAATGCCCAAACTTATGGACTGGTACAATGTACCAGGGATTTGTCAGAACAACAGTGTTATAAGTGCCTTAATCAATCCTTTTCTATACATTCGGATGGATCTTGTGGTATGGATGGTGTTACTGTTACTTGGAATTGCATATTCATTTACGGAAGGGACAAGTTTTTAAATTCGGATCCGACTTGGGTTGCGCCGCCAGATCATTACCATCTACCTACTGGTAGATCCAACTTCTCATCGCGTGGGCAATATGAATATACAACATTTCAAGGGGCTGATTTGATAAATCTCTTAGTATAAGTGATATGGGAGAAAATTGTGTCTGTTGTTCAACTTTTATGATACTGGTAACTTGTGTTCTCAGTGACATGATTTAGAGTTGTTGCGCACTACAGCAAAACAGAGCTTCAGCGACCGGTATCAGCGACCGGTGGTGACGCCGGTCGCTGATTCTCAATTTCTCTTCAAAAATAAAGATTTCCACTTAAATTCCGGCGACCAACTGTATCAGCGACCGGTATCAGCGACCGGAAATAACACCGGTCTCTGAAAGTTTTTTTTTTTTTTGGCTGAAAAAAACGCGGCTGCCGAAAAATAAAACGCGCGCCTTCATCAAAACGCCTCCGCCAAAATCAAAACCCTTCCCCAAAATCAAACGCGCGCCTTTCCACCCGACCCCCCTGCGCCGCCCGACCCCCCGCTGGAACCCCGACCCCGACCCCCCTGCGCCGCCCGAAGCCCCTCCCGTGCACGCCTCCGCCAGTCCGCCCCTTCCAATAATATAGCTCCGGAGAGTTATCAGTCAGTCACAAACCAACTAGAAGGAAGAGTCGGCGTAACTCGGAGGACACAAGGTGAGTCTCTTCCGATCAAGCGTTGGTTCTTTTGCCCAAAACGCGGCCAGTCGATTGCGATTGCTGCCTCTCCCTTCTTGGATGAAGTTTTTAGCATGAAATTTTACAAATTGGATGCATATTGTTTAATTCATGTGTTTGTTGATGAATTTCATTTTGCAGGTGCTTTTATCTGCTATCAATTTAGGCTATCTTTGCACACCGATTTCCCAGGACTTGACAATGGTTAGTTTTTTATTAACTGTCTGATGCCTTGAGTCTGTTTTACTTTTAATTATGAAATGAACTACCCTCGTTTTCTATTTCGTTAACTGTATTTAGGTGGGTCTTTTATAGTTGATTTTGAGAATAACAAATGCTCTGAAATGGATTTGTCGATTCAAGATGAAAACCACGAATTTTTGTTTCAAGATGCGAACGAGTTATTCACGATTGTGTGTAACAAAGAGAATCTACTCAAAAAGAAACGCAGGTACTTTATCAATTTCCTTTTATTTAGTTCAATTTTGGTAATTAATTGAAGCATGGTGTGAAAAAATCCTGGGGTTTAGCGATTCTCAAATTTTGGAGATATATAGATGCAATATGGCAATTCACGAGGTTTATTGGTTCCAGTTGATATAACTGTAACAGCCATCTCAAGCCACAATTAGAAGGAAAAAGAAGTTTTAGTATTTCCTCACATTGATACACTTTTGACCTTCTGATTTTGCGTTCAAAATTCTAATTTTTCATCATACCGTCAACTCATGATAGTTACCGAAACTAAATTTCATCTGCAAATTCCTATAATCAAGTGATGGGTATCGCCAGTTGATTGAGCATTGTTAATCTTCTATTTATTTAATCTGATTAATACATCTGCAAATTTGCAAGGCACATACCAACTTGATGGATCAAACATGAAAAGGTATAATCTGTAATACATTTTTCTTTTCCTTTTCTTTTGAAACAGCATCTCCAACTAAAGCCAATGGTCAAATACGCGCGTATCAAATATATATGAATTAATTAATTAATTTCCTCAAATAAGTTATAAAAAATTGTCTATCTCTTATATAGAGTACTACAAGTCCCTCTTGATCCTGGAATACAACAACTAATTAATCACTGTTTGCTAATCTCACTGAGTTAGTTACAACCAACATCTAACTAACTATTAGTAAATAACTATTAGCTAACTCATTATTAGGCCTAACTAACTAGCCGTTAGTTCCTTGTTCGCTCTAGTTGCGTCTGAGTCTTGATTGACCAGTGCATTCCTATTACATTTTCTCGATACGAGTTCTTTTTATTAAATTTCAGAAAACCAATATCAGATTTGTTACAAAGATTATTATTATTCTTGTAACTAGCTATGATCATACTGATGCTTGAGAATATGAAAAATATTCTCAATAGTTAAGTTTTGAGCACAATCAAGCACATTTTAATATGAAGATTATATTGAGCGGTTTGGATTGATTGTTCGAACTTTGAAAAAGAAAAAAAAGACATGGAGCATGATTGGAGCACAAAACCAACGGTACATTTTAACCCTACTCTTATAGTAATTCTCACAAAAATGTTTCTGTGTCACATTCTTATGCAATTTTATTGTATAATATTATTTTTAAAGAAGATTATTATTTCACTAAAAAATAGACTATTATTTTTTTTTAAATCTTGACAGTGGCAGCAAAGTATAATATTCTATTAAATAAAAATAAATCCATTATTTTACATCACAACATCATTCAAGACACATCAATATCTAACAACACAACACAACTGCTAACTACACAATATCTAACAAATCAGCTTCAAGCGGTCGTCAATCTCCTCTCTCACCTTATTGCTCTTCGCTACGTACACTTGCAACACAGGTGGAGACGTATCTTGTATCATTTTTTTTTCGAGGGGGGGGGGTTGTGGCAGGTGGGGGAGGCCGACGCTGGTTGCGTCTTTCACCAACCCTGCCTAGGGTTGCGCTATATAGGTTTAGGGTGGCAGAGGGGCTACGCCTCTTCTCCCAAGTTTTCTTTTTATCTAGGATTTAGTGGCGGGGGAAGGAGGAGGGAGGTTGAGAGACGGCTGGGAAAAGTGACCACCAGAGAAGGCTGAGAGGAGAGAGGAGGAGGGGCTACACCTGTTCTCCTTAGCTTTTCCTTTCACTCTTCCCACATAAGAAGCTTGGATGCGAGGAGAAGATCAGAGCAGAGAGATGATCGAAGCTTTACCGGAGAGAAAAGAGGAACATGAACAAAGAGAGATGTAGGGGGTGGCTAGCGGGATCGGGTGGTGGGGGAGGGGACGGGAAAGAATGGTGACGGCTTAGGTTTCTCTTCTCTCCGCTGGAGCGTTTTTACATTGCTATATAAAAATAGACTATTATCGAGATGTTAAAAAAAATATTTGATATTAAACTCATTTTGTTCATAGAATTGAGATGAGCATTCTGAAAAAAAAATGCTCGTACAAATAGAGAATTAAAACTCTTAAAATATAGAAAAAATAATTTTCTATAATAATTTACAACATATATAACTTCCGGGACCTTTACAAAAAATATATGAACTTTTCTTAAATTGAGAAACTGTATTGGACGTGTGTAAACGATTAAAATTGTGCAATTTTCCACGCTACAGATAATAATATAATAAAATCAATATTATTAAAATTGGACCCAACATTAACTCGGTAAATTAAAGCTTCGAGTCAATAGTTTACTGTAAACACTACTAGAATTCCCAGTAACTGCAAGGGGAGCAAGTACTTGTTGCAAGCGTAGGAAGGATCGTTGCAAAAGATTTTGGTTTTCTGATTAAATTAATATAATTGCAACGGGAGGCTCTTGCAAATAATCATGCTTGCAAATATGTGATGGATCCCCTTGCTAATGTCTCCTATTGGCCCCTGCAAATAATAATACCCACCCCAAACACGCCAGATATTATTTTATTGTAAATTGTGTTACTATTTGCAAGCGGCACCATTGCAATTGTTTTTGGAGTTCTTTTTTATATTATTATATTCTAAAAGACATTATTATTTGCAAGAGGCACCGTTGCAAATGTTTTTATGATGTTGTTTATATTATTTTATTGTAAAAACCCTAACTATTTGCATGAGCAGCCGTTGCAAATGATTTTAAGTTTATTTTTTATATTATAAATCACAGCAACAAAAACTTTAATTATTTTTTTAGGGAAGGAAAATTATAATACAAATTTATATCATAAAAGATACACATTGATATTTTTTTACAAAGTTACAAACTCCATTAGTAACTATCAAACAAAAAAATTTAGAATGAACAATCATATAAATGGTGCACAAGTGTGCTTTTTCCCATGTGCTCTCTGATACCTCGCATATTTAGTCTATTTTAGGCATGTTTTAGTACCAGATTCGTGCCCTAATTCACTAGAATCATGTGCATTTCATCGATATATCTTTAGAATTTGGTACTGCTGAGTGTTTGTTTGTTTTCTGCAGGTTTGGAGCAAAACACACGAAGAAACCAGCTAGGGTAGACTTGTTTGTTTTCTGCAGGTTTGGAGCAAAACACACGAAGAAACCTATCAAGGTCATGTGATCATCTCAATCTCTCAACCAAATCAATTGTTTAGGGTAGACTTGTTCGAATTGAAGCCGAGAGGTTGAATTCTCCTCTAATCGACAGATTAGAGGGTGCCTTAGGTCTCCAATCAACCAGCTAGGGTAGATCTGTACCAACACATGAGAATTGAGGTGTAGAAATCCCTAAAAGGCAATCAATTGCATTCCAACCTAGATCCTGATACAACACACGACGGTTGAGGCTTAGGAACCTTAGGTATGGTCAATTGAACCTTTCTAAAGAGTTTAGCACAAGGTACCAGCAAGAAATGCATCAACTCGAACTGGTAAGCTCTGTTCTGGCAAGCCAGTACGGGTCTTACCAGAGTGGTGCGGCCTTGCCTTACCAAGTTAAGTACGGCCTAGCCGTACCAACTTGGTACGGGCCGTACCACTAGAGGCAGATCACAGATGAAGTCTGAAACCCTGGAAACGCCTTTTATCCATAATCAAAACAGTTTACATTTCTTCTAGCATTTTACTACATTGTTTGAATTGCTTGAATTGACCTTTTTAGGAACTTAAATACCAAACCAAAACCTTCTCACTTCTAGTTTTTAATTGAGTTTGGTAGATTCTAACCTAGTAATTGCCCGTCCCTGTGGATCGATACCCGATTATACTACTCGATAGGGGTTGTGCACTTGCAACCCTTACTCGTGAAGTGTAAACGCGGTTTTAAAAGGTACGCCCTCAAGCGTACCGAAACTTGCGTTGCGCTTCTGCGCGAACAAGTTTTTGGTGCCGTTGCCGGGGACGGTAACCAATTGCCTAGTTAGATTTTACCTTACTTAGTTAATCTAGATTTTATCTTGTATCTTTCTTGCTTTTTCTTTATCAAAATCACTAAAAACTGGCTTTTGAACCCCCCCGGCAGGCAAATACAGGTTGAAATATAATCTGAGAAGCAAGGGCCCACTGTTCGATCAAACTCCTCCAGACTCAACCGAGACTGCTCAGCCATCCTCTGGTACGGCCAGTCCGCACCAATCTGGTCCGACCCGTACCGATTCAGGCACGACCAGGCCGCACCAATCTGGTCCGACCCGTACCAAGGCATCTGAACCTGAAGAGATGGCTGGGGCAGAGGACGAAGCCCGAATCAGACTGGAGGCAGAGGCCAGGGAAAGAGAAAGAGAAAGGCGAGAAGAAGAAGGCCGTCTGACGGACGATGATGAGGATGTTTTCATGCCTCGGACCCTGCGGGAGTACAACGTGCCGAGAGCTGGAGACGTGCGAGGTGCGATCCGGCTGCCACACATTCCAGGACAGCAACCGAACTTCAATCCGGGGGTTGTCAACATGGTGCAGCAGAACACCTTCCACGGACTCGACCACGAGGACCCGCACGCTCACCTCCAGACCTTCCTCGAGTGCATCACGACCATCAAAACCAACGGTGAGAATGCTGATTACACCAAGCTTGCTCTATTTCCTTTCACTCTTAGGGATAAGGCCAAGAAATTGTTAGGATCTTTGCCTAGGGACTCTGTTAGAACTTGGAATGACTTGTCCAAATTGTTTCTGACCAGATTTTTCCCTCACAAGAGGACAGCCAAGGTAAGACATGACCTGACCAGCTTTAGGCAGATTTTTGATGAACCCCTGAACAAGGCTTGGGAAAGGTTTAGAGAAATGCAGTACTCCTGTCCACACCATGGTATACCCGACTGGCTTTTAATTCAAACGTTTTACGACGGCCTGAACGAGAGCACACGTGCTTACGTGGACGCTGTTGCGGGAGGCGCGCTGATGTCAAGGGAGCCTTTACAGGCTATGAACTTGATCGACAGCATGGCGCAGAACCAGCAGTGGTCCGGCCGCGACACGTCACGCCAGCGAGGAGGCCAAGGAGGTAGCCAAGGAGGTGGCAAGTACGAGCTCGATCACATCACGGCTCTCACCGCCAAGATGGACGCCATGCAGCGGGCGATGGACAAGCTCAGTGTCAAGGCAGTCGAACAGCAACCTCAAGTCTGCGTCATGTGCGGAGACGAGAGGCACGCATACGAGCAATGCCCGCTGGTGCAACAAGACGAGGAGAGTGAGCAGGTCAACTCTCTCAACAACGAGCCTTCATTCTTCCCAAGACCTCCCTTCAGCCGGTCCTACTCCAAGGATCCGGTTGAGCAGAAGCACTGGAGGTCGAACCAGAACAACCCTGCGCCTTTCAACAACTCTTCGTTCAGACCGCCCTTCAACAACAACAGCTTCCAGAAGCCGCAGTACAACAACAACTGGAACAATCGGGCGAACAACACTGGGAACTACCCCCCTCCAAACAACAACGACTGGAGAGCCCAAGCTTCGAGCAGCAGCAACAGCAACAACAATGGCAACAGGAACTTCTACCAGAACGCTTCCTTTCCCAATCAAGGCAACCGCGCAGCTCCCTCTGACCCCTCAAAGTCAATTGCGCCTACCGAAGTGAACAACTTCACTCACGAGCAGGGCAAGATGAATCAGATGATGTGGGAGCAGATGCAGAGCATGACCACTCAAATGGCTGCCCAAAGCAAGTTGCTGGAGCAGCTGAGCCAGATGGTCACCTCAAGCCACTCTCGACCCGGGAAGCTTCCAGCTCAGCCCGAACCAAATCCAAGAGAAGAGGCTAAGGCGATCACTCTGAGAAGTGAGACCCAATACGACGAGCCACCAATGCCAAGTGAGGGCACAGTTGATCCGATCCTTGACGCGACACCTGACGCGACCCCAACCCCTGTGTCAATTCCACTGAAGGAGGTTAATCCAGAACGAGCTGAGGTCATCCAACCTCAAGCGAGTGCAGACTGCACCAGCTCGGCAAGACCTGCACAACCTCCATCCGAAGCGTCAGGTGGTCAGAAGAAGAAAGGTGCCGAGAAACCACCTCCATACCGGCCACCTGTTCCATTCCCCCAGAGATTAGCTGAGACGAGACTGAACGAGCAATTCGCCAACTTCGCAAACGTCATCAAGCAGCTGCAGATCACCATCCCTTTCACCGACGCTTTGACCCAAATGCCCACCTATGCCAAGTTTCTGAAGGACATCCTTTCCAACAAGAGAAGCTTAGAGGGGCACGCGACAGTCAAGCTGACGGAGCAGTGTAGCGCAATTTTGAAAAGCGAGCTACCCCCCAAATTGGACGATCCTGGAAAGTTTTCCATTCCATGCACCATTGGGAAGGCTACAATCAAGAAAGCCCTGTGTGATCTAGGAGCGAGCGTGAGTCTCATGCCACGCACCATCTATGATCGCATAGGAGTGGGGGAGCTCAAGCCCACAAGATGACACTGCAGTTGGCGGATTCTTCAGTCCGACTTCCACTTGGTGTGGTGGAGGATCTGCCAGTTCAAGTTGGGAAGTTCTTCGTGCCCGTCGATTTCGTCGTCATGGAGATGGAAGAAGATAAGGAAGTCCCAATCATCTTGGGGCGACCTTTTCTGAGTACAGCTGGCGCGATAATTGACGTGAAGCAGGGCATCCTGACTCTGAACTTTGGAGGAGAGAAGGTGAAATTCCAAATCGATCGCGCCATGAGATATCCGTCACGATCTGAGACATGTTTCCGAGTTGACGGGATAGAGGAGTGCTTGGCTGATCTGGCCAAGGACTACTTTCTTGAACAAGTCAACAACTCGCTGCGCCAAGACGCTGAATTCCTCTCCAAGTTGCCAAGCGAGGCGAGCGAGTCAATTTGTGCAGCAGATGCGATTCCTGAGGATCTGGAGGATCGTACATCACACTCTGAGACGAGGAGTGGAGCGGAGCCTGCCAGGGCCGACGTCTCGACAGCACACGAGTCAGATCACCCAGATACGACTCGTGACAACGATGAGCCTGAGCGTCCGACTCCCGAACTCAAACCTCTTCCAACCAATCTCAGATACGAGTTCCTCGATCCAGAAAAATCATGTCCTGTGATCGTCAATGCGAGTCTAAACCCCGATCAAACCGCCAAACTTCTGGAGAAGCTGAGATTTCACAAGGGCGCGATTGGGTACTCGATCAAGGACTTGAAAGGGATCAACCCAGCCATCTGCTCACACCGGATTCTTCTCGAGGATGATCACAAGCCGTCTGTGGAGCACCAGCGGCGACTCAACCCCAACCTGAAGGAGGTGGTGAAAAAGGAAATTCTCAAACTCCTGGATGCAGGCATCATCTATCCCATCTCTGACAGCAAGTGGGTGAGTCCCGTTCACGTGGTGCCCAAGAAGGGAGGCACGACAGTGGTGAGAAATGAAAAGGACGAGCTAGTCCCTACTCGTGTGGTATCTGGGTACCGCATGTGTATTGACTACAGGAAGCTCAACACTGCCACGCGCAAGGATCACTTCCCACTGCCGTTTGTCGACCAACTCCTTGAAAGGCTGGCGACTCATTCTCATTTTTTCTACCTTGACGGGTACTCAGGATTCTTTCAGATCCCCATTCACCCGAACGACCAAGACAAGACCACTTTCACATGTCCCTACGGTACATTCGCATACCGTAGGATGCCATTCGGTCTGTGCAATGCACCTGCCACCTTCCAAAGAGCCATGATGGCTATCTTCTCAGATTTCATCGAGAAAGAGGTTGAGGTCTTCATGGACGACTTCTCTGTCTATGGAACCAGCTTTGACTCATGTCTAGCCAACCTCTGCAAAATCCTGGAGAAGTGTGAAGAGGTCAACCTGATCCTGAACTGGGAGAAGTGTCACTTCATGGTCCAAGAGGGAGTTGTCCTTGGACATGTGGTGACCTCCAAAGGAATTGAGGTTGACAAAGCCAAGGTGGAGGTGATCGAGAAGCTGGAGATCCCAACAAATGTCAAAGCTGTGCGAAGCTTTCTGGGACACGCTGGCTTCTACCGCCGATTCATCAAGGACTTCTCTAAAATCGCGAAACCGTTGACCAACCTGCTCATCAAGGACTCTGATTTCATCTTCACGCAGGAGTGTGTCGATTCGTTTTGCCGATTGAAAGAAGCCCTTGTCTCAGCACCCATCCTGCAGCCTCCAGACTGGACCTTGCCATTCGAATTGATGTGCGATGCGAGTGATTACGCTGTGGGAGCGGTTCTTGGGCAGCGGAAGGAGAACAAGCCATGTGCTATCTACTACGCTAGCAAGGTGCTAGACCCTGCCCAGATGAACTACACAACAACCGAAAAGGAGCTTTTGGCTGCTGTGTTCGCTCTCGATAAGTTTAGATCCTATCTGGTTGGTTCCAAGATAGTGATCTACACTGACCACGCCGCACTCAAGTATCTGTTGAGCAAGCAGGATGCCAAACCTCGCTTGATTAGGTGGATTCTCCTCCTGCAGGAGTTTGACATCGAAATCAGGGACAAGAAAGGAGTCGAAAACACCGTGGCTGACCATCTGTCCCGGCTTCACTGGGAAGATGAGGGCTCTGGTAGCCTGCCAATTGATGACTCGTTCCCTGATGACCAATTCCATTCGATTTCTGCCATGGAGGAGATCCACTCGGTTGGTACACCGATGCACGCGACTCATGCGGTGCAAGATCGGACGTTCCATGCAACTGACCGAGTGAACACCAAGTCAGCGCCCTGGTATGCAGACATTGCGAACTTTCTCGCCTCAGGAGTACTTCCTCCTACCATGTCATACCAGCAGAAGAAGAAGCTGCGATCGGACGCCAAGTTCTACTTCTGGGACGACCCCTACCTCTTCAAGACTGGCGTTGATGGCATCTACCGACGATGTGTGCCATACGACGAGACGCGCTCCATTCTTGAGCACTGCCACTCCTCAGCCTACGGAGGACACGCTTCATTCTCCAAGACTGCTTCAAAGGTCCTGCAATCCGGCTTCTTCTGGCCTTCGCTTTTCAGAGATGCTAGGACCTTCGTTGCAGCTTGTGACAAGTGTCAGCGCACCGGGAACATCTCCAAGATGAATGAAATGCCTCTCCACTCTATTCTAGAGGTAGACATCTTTGATGTCTGGGGCATTGACTTCATGGGACCGTTTCCACCCTCGTGTTGGAACGAGTACATCCTGGTGGCAGTTGACTACGTCTCCAAGTGGGTGGAGGCAGTAGCGTGCAAGAATGCGGACTCCAATGCAGTGAAAAGACTGTTCACTGACATCATCTTCCCTCGCTTTGGAGTTCCAAGAGCCGTCATCAGTGATGGTGGCAAGCACTTCATCAACCGCCAGTTCGACAATCTCCTGAGTCGCCATGGAGTCACTCACAAGGTGACCACATCCTACCATCCTCAAGCCAACGGTCAAGCCGAGATTTCCAACAGAGAGATCAAGTCTATCCTGGAGAAGACCGTTGCTCGAACGAGAAAGGATTGGTCGCTCAAGCTGAGTGACGCACTTTGGGCCTACCGTACAGCCTTCAAAACTTCGATTGGGATGAGCCCTTTCAAATTGGTGTACGGAAAGTCCTGCCACTTGCCCGTGGAAATTGAGCACAAGGCATACTGGGCCACACGGGCCATCAACATGGACTTGCTCTCAGCTGGAGAGAAACGCATCCTTGACTTGCATGAGTTAGAGGAGATGCGTCTCAATGCCTACGAGAACGCGAGAATTTACAAGGAAAGGACCAAACAGGTTCACGACAAGCGCATCTTGCCTCGTGAGTTCCATGAGGGAGACCTGGTCCTCTTGTTCAATTCTCGACTTAGGCTCTTTCCAGGGAAGCTGAAGTCCAGGTGGTCCGGTCCATTCCGGGTGAGGGCAGTGTTCCCATTTGGCACCGTGGAATTGGAAAACAAGGAGGGGCAGACTTTCAAAGTCAATGGTCAGCGTCTCAAGCACTACATTGCTGATCATCCCCAAGAAATGCGAGTGAGCTTGGATCTCTCCGATCCATCTCCATCCAAAGCCTGAAGAGAGAAGGTCGAGCTCGAGACCTAAAACGAGCGCTCCTTGGGAGGCAGCCCAAGCCATTTTTACCTGTTTTGCATCTTAGGAACAGATAGACATGCATTCATTCTTCTGCATTGCATCACGAGCGGCTTGAGAAGTCACGAGAAAGAGAAACCAAAATTTTTTTTGAGGTTGGTTCGGCTAGGCCATACCACATTGGTACGGCCTGAAAATTGAAGGGTTGGTACGGCCAGGCCGTACCTAGGTCAGAGACGCGAACCGACGCATTAACTGCCGCCTTTTTCTTTTTAAACCCTCGAACCCGCACCCCTTCCCTTTCCCCTTTCTTCCCAGCCGCACCTCTCTCCCTCTCTCTTCTCTCTCTTCTCTCCCTCTCCATTTTCTCTCCCTCTCCAGTCCTTCTACCTCTCCTTCCACCCTAACCGAGCACAAGGAGCACAGGAGCATCGGAGATCAGCGCACCACCAGCACCTCTTCATTCCGACCCGCACCGTCCCACCGGTCCGACCCGCACCTCCTTGCTCTCGGTTAGTGCATCTTCTTCAATTTTCTTTGTTTTCACCCATTTTTCGTGCATCCCTCTCTTCTTCTCTCGGTTCCACCCTTGATCTGTCAAACCCTAGCTTGGTACGGCCCACCCGTACCAAGTAGGTCCGGCCCGTACCGACCTCTCTGAACTGACACCAAACTTGTACCAGTTTGTACCAATTAACCCTAACCAGCCCAATTTTGTGTTTTGTACTCTCCTTGTCAGGTTTAGGAGTTAATTGGTTGCAAAAATTCCAATTTCTGTCACTGGTACCAGTTGGTGCGGCCCTTACCAACCAACACCAAACCCCAAGTTAGGTACGGCCCGTACCAGTCTGTGCGGCTAGGCCGTACCTACCTAGGTCAGCCAGGCCGTACCAAACCAGTCAGACCAGGCCGTACCTACCCAGTCGGACCCTCAACCAGCCAAACGAGCGTCTGAGAGAAATGCGTCGGCAATCCTCTCGCTCCTCCACACCCTCTGACGCCTCCGTCCCTTCCGCCACTGGCCCGATGGCCAACGTCCCTCCTGCTGATGCCCCCACGTCATCTCATCACTCCCACCGGAGTGCGTCTCGTAGTGGCTCCCACGCATCTCGCCACTCCCAGGAGAGTGCAGCCAGGACTGGGTCCCGCCAGAGTGTTTCCCTTCAGGACGCAGTCGAGCCCATTTACTATGAGGGAGAGACCACATCCAGTGGGCATCAGTCCGGCTACCGGAGCCCACAGGAGAGCCCCTCTTACCATCCATCTGCTGACCAGGACCAGGGCTCTGACGAGGCCTCTGACCAGGCCTCCGCCCACGACTCCGTCCCCAGCTCCGACCACGGCTCCGACCCAGCCTCTGACTCCTTCGGCTCCGATGCGGCCCTTTCTGATGCCACCCAGCGTGCCGATGCGTACACCGAGGAGTACTTCTTCATGCCGACCCGTCGGCAGTTCAAGTACTTCGATATGCTGCTGAAGAAAAAGATCAACAACACGAGGATTGTTGATTTTTCTGCTCTTCAGACGCTAGGACTGGAGGATGAGTTCCGCCACATTACCACCCGGATCGGGATCACTCCGGCCTTTTGGACGATCGCCCAGAGGGGGTACAAGAAGCTCACCATTGAGTTTCTTTCCTCTCTGGAGCTCAAGTACACGCGGCAGGATAACCCGTACATCAAGTTCCGCATGCTCCAGGAGACCCACCGCGTGCTGCTCTCTGACTTGAGGGAGTGGTTTGGCTTTGAGCCGAACCCGACCACTGACACCCTCTCTTTCTCTGTGGGCCTGGAGCGCGACAGTTTCTGGGCGCTGATCTCTGGCAGCCCAGCCGGGTCAGCTTTCAACAAGGACTACAAGCAGCTCAATGTCCCTCATCCAGTCATCCGATGTCTGCTGCGTATCCTCGGTTGCACCATCTTTGCGCATGGCGAGACGTTCGCCCGCGCCAATGTTGAGGATTTGCAGCTGGTGGATCATATGCTGCGCCCCGACAGCACTCTCGAGCGGCCCGATCTGATGCTCGCCATGATCCACCACTGGCTCGACATCCAGAGGCAGCCCAAGCCGGGTGGCGTTGTCTACATCTCGGCCTATGTCACTCTGATCGCCGAGCGCTTACACCTCCAGATCATCGGCGACGAGGAGTGCAGGAGCTCCCGATCTCTCTCTCTCACTCAGTTCACCACCTACAAGTTCATCGAGTCAGCAGCAGCAGGACGCGATGGGCGAGGTGCTTGGGCATGGCGCATGCCTGACGGGAGGACCCGCTATGTCATGCCTTTCCCGGTCACTCTCTCCTTCGTTGACCGGAGCACTTGGTTTTTCCGACGTCCGCCCCGCGTGCAGCCTGCCCCTGAGGCCCCTCCTCCACCTCCTCCACCACCACCGCCGGGCGATGAGGAGATGATCGATGCCACCACCTCTCCAGTCCAGGCTCCGTATGAGCAGCTGCATCCTCTCCCTCCTCATGTTCACCCATTCCCCAGCCAGGCTCCCCCCTTCTCCGAGCAGGTACATGCTTCACCCTTTGTTGCAGGTACCTCTTCATATGGAGCTGGCCCTACCACGTACCAGCCTGGCCCATCCACCTCCGCCTACGTTGCCGGCCCCTCCACCTCCTACAGTAGACCAGTGTATCCCCCTCCAGTCGCTGAGCCCACCACCCGGGATGTCTACCATCTGATGTATGACATGCGTCAGGAGCAGGGTGTTGCACTCTATGAGCAGGGTGTTACCCTTCGTGAGCAGGGCGCCACAATTCATGATCTCACGCGGCGGGTGACTGGGATAGAGGAGCGGTTTAGCGACTGGCTCTGGTACGACCACCCCGAGGACTGACCAGGTTCGCTCTCTTTTCCCCGAGTTTCTTTTATCTCTTTTATCTCATAGTCTTGAAGCATTGAGGACAATGATCAGGCTAAGCTTGGGGGGATGACATTTGCATTTAGGTCATATTTACTTTACCGTTATTTTTCTTGCATTTTTTTCGTATTTTCGTGCATTGTTAGGTGAAGATTTGCGTGAATTGCTAGAATTGAGAATAACTTTGAAACAATTTAGTTGTGATTAGGATAGACCTGAGTGAATTGGAACTAACCCATGATTGGTTATTGAACTACTTAGGTTGAGATGTTTTTAATAATGGAAAAGATGAAACAAACTTAGAATTGAATCGAACGAGATTATTCGAAAAAACTGAACTGTGCCTTTAGGAATTGGGATGTTCAAATTAAGAAAGTTTGGAATATCCATTGGTATGAATGAATACCAATAGATGTGTGTATTCATGGTATGAGCAAACCAAAAAGAAAAGAAAAGAAAAAAAAAAGAAAAAAAAAGAAAAAAAAAGAGAAAAGAAATGAAAAAGATGGAGAACATAAGAGTACTGGCAATAAGCCTCGAATGGGCGCCTTTGAGCTCGTCTCCCAATTAGAAATAAAGAAAGAAAATTTTGCTCATACCAACACACTTCGTTCGCAACTTTCTTACCCTTAAGCTTGATTCAAGCTTGGGGGAGGGAAAATGAAAAGAAAAATCACCTTGAATAAAAGCACTGACTCGGAAAAAGAATGAAATTGTTTCGATCAAACCTAGGTAATTAGTCTTTCCATTGTTAGAAGCATCTCAAAATAAGAAGTTCAATTGACTAATTGGTGGAGTGAATCAAGGTTTATAAAGGGATGTTTGAATTACAACCGAATCGATTCTAGAAATTCTTGACTATAGCAGACTCACGTAGGTTTTCACATTTAGACTTGTATCTGCATTTAGATTTAGTTGTCCAGCACTTTTACCCGAGTTTGAAACTTTTTGCTTGAGGACAAGCAAAGGTTCAGCTTGGGGGAATTTGATACCTCGCATATTTAGTCTATTTTAGGCATGTTTTAGTACCAGATTCGTGCCCTAATTCACCAGAATCATGTGCATTTCATCGATATATCTTTAGAATTTGGTACTGCTGAGTGTTTGTTTGTTTTCTGCAGGTTTGGAGCAAAACACATGAAGAAACGGCAATTCAGATGATGAGGTACGACCTTTACCAGGCTTGGTACGGGTCTCACCAGACTTGGCCATTTTTCAGCTCATCACGCCTGGTACGGCCTGGCCGTACCAATTTGGTACGGGCCGTACTTAAAGGCGGCCTGACAGATTCAAATTTTGGCAGAGGCTATTTAAAGCGGGGAACTCTCCAATTTCGACATTCATTCCATTCCAGATCTATTTGAGAGCACAGTAAGAGAGAGAAAGAGAGCTAAGGAGCTAGGAGCAAGAAGGAAGGAAGAGGATAGAGGCGAAACTCGACGGATCAAGCTTCCTCCTCTCGATCCCTTCGATCCATGGCTTTCTCTATCCCTTTTATTGTATTTTTAGATCAGATCATGTGCTGTGAGTAGTTATTTCAGTTTCTAGGGTTTAGAGATGGATTCTTGATTTGCTTTGACTTTCTTTGACTTGTATCTTGTATGAACTCTTTTGATTGATTGATTGTGATTTTCTTTGCCATCTCTTGCTTTGATTGCTGTGATTGTGTATGATGAACCTCTAGGTCTAGATCAAACCTATCAAGGTCATGTGATCATCTCAATCTCTCAACCAAATCAATTGTTTAGGGTAGACTTGTTCGAATTGAAGCCGAGAGGTTGAATTCTCCTCTAATCGACATATTAGAGGGTGCCTTAGGTCTCCAATCAACCAGCTAGGGTAGATCTGTACCAACACATGAGAATTGAGGTGTAGAAATCCCTAAAAGGCAATCAATTGCATTCCAACCTAGATCCTGATACAACACACGACGGTTGAGGCTTAGGAACCTTAGGTATGGTCAATTGAACCTTTCTAAAGAGTTTAGCACAAGGTACCAGCAAGAAATGCATCAACTCGAACTGGTAAGCTCTGTTCTGGCAAGCCAGTACGGGTCTTACCAGAGTGGTGCGGCCTTGCCTTACCAAGTTAAGTACGGCCTAGCCGTACCAACTTGGTACGGGCCGTACCACTAGAGGCAGATCACAGATGAAGTCTGAAACCCTGGAAACGCCTTTTATCCATAATCAAAACAGTTTACATTTCTTCTAGCATTTTACTACATTGTTTGAATTGCTTGAATTGACCTTTTTAGGAACTTAAATACCAAACCAAAACCTTCTCACTTCTAGTTTTTAATTGAGTTTGGTAGATTCTAACCTAGTAATTGCCCGTCCCTGTGGATCGATACCCGATTATACTACTCGATAGGGGTTGTGCACTTGCAACCCTTACTCGTGAAGTGTAAACGCGGTTTTAAAAGGTACGCCCTCAAGCGTACCGAAACTTGCGTTGCGCTTCTGCGCGAACAAATGACTAATGCCAAAAAACAAATAAACTCAGTCAAGTAAATTAATTTCCATTTAATAACCACCACCACTATTGTCTCCTGCACTATCTTGGCTCTTTGACTCCTAAAAAACAAATAAACTCAGTCAAGTATTTAAAATTTATAAATTTGTAGGTATAACTTTCTTGTAACAATTGAACAGTACTAGGGACTTACCAAGTTGTATCAAAGAAGAAGGACTATAAATACTATAAGGAACATTCAATCCTCATACTGATTATGTAAGACGGACCTTCAGCTGCTAAATTAGCGACTACTTTGACAGCATGGACACGAACATCAACATCCTCTTATTCAAGCAAAGCTAGTATTTTCTGCACCCCCACAGTACTCAAATGAACTTGATTTCATATTGTGGGCCCACTATCAGAAACATGATTAATAGACATAAATATAAATTTAAATTTCAGCTAGGACCAAAATGCATAATCACAAATAAAATCTGACAAGAAATGAACTTGTATTCTTCTTCAAATTTTGATGTTCTTCTTCCTTGATCTTGATCTTGTGTATAATATACAATCCAAAACCCAAACTTAAAATATGACAAGAAATGAACTTGTATTCTTCATGTCCATTAAAAACAGTCCAAACAAAGTAGAACAGTACGTATGTACAGCTATAGGTCATGGATTGACACCAAACCACACCCATGGATGAAGAACAACATGCTATACATTACTTACATTGTATATTCTATTTATTGGGATTTTTAAACAATTTTAAAAAAACTGTTCAATCTCATACTGGTAAAATGTGACTGCATAGTGTACTGAACACTGTCACCAAAACTGAGTTACACAAACACACTAAATTGACCAAGCTCTGAACCCTTGTAATTTTTGATAATTTTTGCACTATAATGAATTCATGTCAAGAATTACATAATTTGGAGTTCATTTTTTTGTATTAAGATTTATAAGTAAAATTAATACACCACTACTTAATTGTTTTGTTCATGTTATTTGTGGGTCACTTACTGTACCAGTATAGGTACCACTACTTAATGAATCCAGTATATATGCTGTGGTACTATTATATACCTCTATTTGTTCCTACTTAGCAATAATGTCAATGAAATAAGAAAAAAATTTACATCAAACAACCCATAATTCCAAAGAATAGGTTAAGAGCTTGTATGCCTCAAATACCAAGACAGACACAATTCCAAGCATTGTCGTATTGGCCGATACCCAAACTAATTGTTTAATTACCAATGCTTAACTAGGGTTGTAGTGGCATCAATCATTCAAATGCTATGAAAATTTGAAGGAAATTTAGAATTAAGCTCACTAGATTGTAAATGTGCTTGGTGCTTAAAACACAGATCACTACTAATCAAAATAAGAGAAATGTCCAAAAATTAAGGAAATTAAGTATTGCACAGATTAGAAAATTAGAAATTGAAAGAAAGAGATATTACTTGAGAGATCGGATCTCACCTGGATATGGCGAAGTAGCCAAAGAGAGCGCTGGGAAATTCTAGTATTTTGGTTCGGGCATTTCGTCGAACACTTTAAATGCATGCCTCGATGCAACAAATTGATTGCATGCATCAATGCTTACAATCAGATTCTAGAACCCTTCAAAACACCTGCTACCCTTGGAAGAAATCCAGGAGAGGCAATGTCGGCGGCAGTGGCGGCAAGGAGAAGAAATAAATCACACAACTGCAAGAGGTGAGCGAAATCAAATAGAAAATTAGAAAGATCACTGGGTGAATTTGGACTTAAAATTGGTACAATTATTCCAAGTACCCCGGTCCCCGACCAATACCATGACAGAATCCAACTATCAAGTTATTATGCTAAGCTAAAATTTTATCGAAGCACTCATTCCTAGGAAATGAATTGACAACAAATAAAGAAATTTCAAGAACCTAACTGAGGCATTTCGCTGCTGGATCTCCCCTATTGCCAGTGTCGCTCGATTAAGCGGAGAAGGGGGAGATCGTTAGCAAGATAAATTCAGTAGGGAAAGTGAAAAATGAGGGAATTAAAATTTTAGCAAAAATTTAGGAGGGAAGTAAAAAAAATTGAGAAGGAAATGTCAAATTTAGGAGGGAAGTAAAAAAAAAATGCTAAGTCCCTAGAGTACAGAGAACTCTCTGTATTGTATTTACTTTGATACATCAACCCAAAAATTCATATCACCTGTGGTAACATAATTTCTCCATTTTATATCAAGTTGTCTGATAGATTTCGCACGAATATTGAAAGATCCACTGCATTTCACTTGGAGCAGATCTAAACATAAATATTATGTTACCACAGAGAATATGGACTCCCACTTGCAGCCTCTAAAATGGACATCTCCTTTGAAATCAAGACCATTCACCCCTCATCGAACGGCTCTGATTTACAAATCTACAATTTAGTAATAAATGAACAGCAAATAATATGAAAAAAATTTAAAATAAATATTTTTTACTTTTTTACATCTTATATGACCAAATAATACTTATAAATGTCAATTTTATATATTTTCATCGTTATTTGCCTCTTAAATTTGAGCCAATAATTTCGGACCGTTCATTTTTACGTCATCAATCAACGGTCGATCTGTAATGAAATGATTCCAAATTTGTTTTGAAATGATCAAGAGAAAACTATGAACATAAATAACACAAAATTTCTCGATTTTGGTTATGTCTAAGCTTCGATCCAACGTAGAGTGTTTATGGCCTTTCGATGCTTCAATATTCCGTCGACTTGATGGATATGTAAATGAAAATAAAATTTCATCGAACTTTGCTACAATAAAATAAATACAGTGCTATTTAATTTCAACGGTTCCGATCTACCAACGGACGACATATTCCCGTGCATCTTCATTAACTCACAAAACAAGAGTTTATGACTCATGTCATACATGAGTCATAAACTCTTGTTTTGTGAGTTAATGAAGATGCACGGGAATATGTCGTCCGTTGGTAGATCGGAACCGTTGAAATTAAATAGCACTGTATTTATTTTATTGTAGCAAAGTTCGATGAAATTTTATTTTCATTTACATATCCATCAAGTCGACGGAATATTGAAGCATCGTATGGCCATAAACACTTCATGTTGGATCAAAGCTCATACATAATAAAATTTTTGAACTTTTATGCTTAGTACGTTCAATGTTCTATCTTGATCATTTTAAAACAAATTTGGAATAATTTCGTTGCAGATCGACCGTTGATTTCCCGCGTGAAAATGAACGGCCGAAAATATTTTCTAAATTTGAAGGGACATATAATGATGAAAGTCTATAAAAATGACATGTATAAGTATTATTTAGTTATATAATATGTAAAAAAAAAAATTAAATTTTTTCATGTGCATTGCTATACATATATTATCTAATTAGTAAATATCAAGTTCTCAGCCGTCTGATAGATAATGAATGGTCCTGATGTCTTCATTTAAGAGGATGTGGCTAAGGAGTACATATTCTCTGCGGTAACATAATATTTATGTTTAGATCTGGCCCTAGGTGTTGCACAAGATCTTTTAATATTCGTGCTTAATGATGATCAGACGGTCCGATCTAAACACAAATATTATGCTACCTTAGAGTATATGAATTTGGGTGGGTTTCTCCAGTAAATGCGATACAAACTCCCATATTCCTTCTCTGGAGCATAGTGACATAATACGCGAATTATTCGCGTATAATTCGTTTTTTATACATAACCGCACCGAACTCTGTTTAATACGCGGAAAAACGTATAATACGTTTTATTCGCGAATGAAACGCGAGTTACGAATTATTTGCGATAAAAACGCGAAAAAAAGGCAAAATTTTTTTTTTTTTTCAGAATTTTTTTTTTTACGTTTTTTTTGGGGTTTTTTTTTTTTTTGCTTCCTTGTTGTACCGAATCATTCCCGAATTATACCCGAATCACGAATTTTTGACCTCGCCGAACCGAACCCGAACTTTGATTTGTCACTATGCTCTGGAGAGAGTGTACTGCCAAGTTCTAAAAAAAAGGAATTCTACTTAAGACTGGAGATAGAGTACTAAACTCGAAACCCTAGCCACCACCTTCGTCTAGGGTTTAATCCCCTCCTCCTCCTCTCAGCCACACCCCGTCACTAACCCCTAGCCACCACCTTCGCCTAGGGTTTAATCCCCTTCTCCTCCTCTCAGCCACACCCCGTCACTATACCCTAGCCATCACCTTCCCGCTGCGGACGCGACGCCAAAACAAAAAAAACTCTCCGTTGTCTCTCTCTGAACTGAAGTCTGAACGAGATACGGCGCTTGGGCTCTCTCCTCCGTCGCACCCTAAGCCGTAGCCACCACCTCGTCACACCCTAAACCCTAGCCACCACCTCGTCACACCCGAACCCAGCCGCACTCTCTTATCTTTGGCGCGACTCAGATCTAGAGGAAGGTTACATTTTTTAGGAAGTTTTAAAAAGACAGTAATTAATTTGGAAATTACAATTTTTTTTTTTTTTTTTGGTTTAGCATTTGAATTGAAGACTAACCAAACATAAACTCTTGGTTGAACTTTTTGGTTTAGCTCCAGTAGCGCTTAGCCCCAGGAGTTTCTGATATAGGCCATTTTACTTATTTTAGGATTATACTTTTTGTATTCAGAATTACTAAGAAATCTTTATCATTTCTCTATTTATTTAACATTCATTATTTTTCTTAAAACACAAGGTTTACGTGGTTTATATGGGAAGTGCTACAAAAGAAGGAAATGAAGTTGGTACCCATGATGATACATTGAACCATGACAACCAAGTGCTTGCTTCTGTTCACGATAGATGGTAAAAGAAGAAAAATGTTGTCTTTGTTAATTTTATAAGGTTCAATTGAAAATTTTATCTTATAAAAGATATAAATCAGTGATGTCACTTTTAGCACTTAAATCCAATTCTAAAAGCCAAAGCCCAAAAAAAGCCCAAAAAACCAAAAAACCCAAAAAACCAATTTCTTTGTTAAACGGGAGTATTTATATATATATCCTTGCAACAAGCCAATTTCTACTGTTGCCTTTACTAGAAATTCTAGTAGTGAAATCAGTTCAATTGCTATTTTATATAAATGGTTGAATTTGATATTGAGTTGTTATCTCTTACATTATTGCAATATCAATTACAATACTATCATATGCACACAGCTTAATTTTAAAAATTTATTACATAAATAATTCAAATAATAATATTTATATTATTTCCAATTCAGAACAACATTTAATAATTTACTATATAAATCATCAAAATAACCTTTTTTAATTATTTTTATTTATATTGACACACACCAGTACGCCAGTTCCATATCAAATCCTGTCAGCACAATATTTAAAGCTAATAGTAAACTTATTATTAATTGCAAAAATTTAAAGCCAATACTATATTTATATTACAATACAAGAACACAAAACTTACAAACAAATTGAAACTTTGATAAAGTTAAATTCTAAAAAAGTTTTATAAAAAAATAAAGGTCACATATTTGAGATGATACGCGACATATATTTTTTTTTCAATAAAAACGAAAGTCATACTTAGAGAAGAAAATTAGTTACGCTGTTATCCATCACGTCATGTATATCGATTATATGTCGTGACTTGCGTGTCACGTGACGTAATCATTCGCGTAACGTGATTTCTCCACCATCTTAGTCACGTGACCAAATTTTAAATATTATTTCTTAATTATAATTATTTTAAAACAGTTTATTATTTTTGATACATTTTGTTATCATTTTCTTTAAACTAACTTAAATTTGAAAATAATAATTAAACTCAATCAGTCACGTGACGTGATCAAGTCACGTCACGTCACGTCATATTTTTCCTTATCTTGTCATACTTAATATATAAATAAGAAGAATTAATATATATATATATATATATATATATATAGAGTAAGGTTATGGTGCTTTGCAAATTAAACAGCCCCTTTTACTTCGCATTTGTGGCCATTGGATCTGCTTTAAAAATTGTGCAGATCAACATGATCGGATTCAAAATCTGTCGCTGAAATTTGAAATTTCGCCTCTCCAGTCACTGGACCCGTCCATTAAACTAAACCCCCAACCCGACCCCCTCGTTCTCTCTCTCGCGTAGTCCTCTCTCTCAGCCAACCCTAGATCAAATCGCTCCTTCCTCTCCTCTTGGCGCTCCTTCCTCTCCTCTCGGCGCTCCTTCCTCTCCTCTCCTTCTGACGTCGACAGGTACATTTGACCGCTCCTCTCTCTCTTGTGTGCTTGCGACAGGTACATTTGAAAATAGAGTTTGAATTCAAGTCTATTAGAGGTCAACCCAGTAGCTTACCAAAATTGTTGAGTTTATTATTTATATGTTAATTTTGAGAAAACGGAAACGAAAATTTTGAGTTCATGATTCATGGATATATTTATGTCCACGCTCCTATGTATTGTCTCACATAAACAAGTGAAGCTTGTTGTCAATTAAAAGATTTTAACTTCATCTTTCCTAAATTTGATTTGTCTCACAGTAAATGTGTTGAAGTTTATTAAGGGCGTGTTCGGATGACAAAAATTTAATGGTAATCGATGGGATCGGGACAGTATTACAACAATATTTCCCACGGTGCGTGCGTCCTTCTCTCCTCTTCTCTCAGTTCCCTGCCTCTATTTCTCCTTCTGATAAAAAAATTCCTAGCGCGAGAAGCTCTAGCAGAATATGAACTTCTCAGGAAAAGATTTTTGCAACGAAAAGGAAGATGAAGAACTTCTCCAGCGAAGGTAAACACAACAAATTGATCTCGCTACTCAATTGAGCCACCTTGCCCGCCTTGTGGCATTTTATTGAACAAATTTCTCAATCTCCCAATGTCATTCAAAATTAGATGCTAATTTTGCTCTTTGCTTTGTGGCATTTCATCCAGAAAATTGATAAATTGACCTTCTTACGTAAAAAAAGTTGTTTGGCACAAATTGGCAAAAGGCTTACTTAAGAGGCCCAATGTCTATTATTACTGACCTGAAATAAATCACCGGTTCTATTAAAATTTAGTTTGGAAATGATTGGTTCTTCTTATATTGTTGTCGTCAGTTCAAAACAAGAACACTTGGAACAGTTGGACATATTTTGTTAGTTGTAAATAACATTTTGTTTAGTTGTTTCCATGCAAAGAACACTTGGAACCAACTGCACAACTGCAGATCCTGAAGAAGGCCCGAACTGAACTAAGAAGATTAGAGTTGTATAGACGTGAACTGACAGAAGGTACATGGCAAATCAGGGAAGGATCGGTGCCAAGACAATTTTTTTTTTGTGAAAATGATAATATGTTATATTTTAGAACTTGTATTGGAGCAAAAGGATACAATTATGTTATATTTCACCATTGTGTTTTATTGTATTGGAGTAAAAGGTTAATCTGTTGATTACTAGTTCATTTTTTTTTTTAAAGGAAAGTGTACCGATACGGTACCAGCACACTTCGAGCTGCTAGTGCTGGTACTCTTTACCCCTACCCTCAAAAACTCCTTTAGAATTAATATGCATATTTTTGTATAATGAAATCAACATGTAGTATATTAATCTTTTTTATTTCCTCATCTAACCTGAAATTCTACAAAATAAATATTTGTAGGTACTGAGATGCATATTTGCCTTTTTGTCAGAGCCTCATCTATTCCTTTGAGTGTTGTATTTTTATTTCCAACTGCTGACTTTGAATGCTGTATAGAGAGAATTGGTTGAACCATTAAATTCCTCATTAAATTAGTGTTTGTATTAAAATGGTACAATTATGTTATATTTCACTGTCGTGTTCTATGTTTTGTTGCTTGGATGAAATCAGTGACACACTGTGCTTGTTTCTGATAACTGGTACAATTGGCATCAGTGTTTTCCCTGAATGTTGGTACAGTTGGTCAGTTTTTTTTTCTGTATTTTGTTATTTTGTTATTAACTGGTACAATCGCATCATTACCGAGCAACAAAAAATTTCAGAAAAAAAAACAAAAATGCAACGATTAGTGCATTGCATTATATGACCATAACATAGCAATATGATTCTTGTAATATATGATTCCAACATAAATTTCCAACATAACATAACAAAGCAATATATGATTCTTGTACATGCACATAACAAAAGCAATATTTTAACAAAAGATTGTACTAAAACAATTGAATACAAAGATATTATTATTAAAACAATTGAATACGAAAACCAAATGGAATCGTTGTTATTAGGTTCCTTTCTTCAAAAGAAAAAATTGTTCACAGAGAATAACTAGCTCACACACTTAAATTACAGACACAAGCACAGAACACACAACAGAGAACAATTTTGGTGGGAACAGAAAAGATAGCAACTAGAGTCTACCGCAAACCAAAAGTTCTTCTCTATCTCATGGAAATTCCCAAAAAGCCAATAACCCATTCAAATTTAAGTATATTGCATCAAAAAGGGCTTCTCTTTTTCTTCCTAATTTACAGACACCACCATGGCAGGGTTTAGGCCCTTCTTTGCCTCCTCAATTATGACATTACCCTGCAATTGTTGACACATGAAAAAATTAGGATTCAAAAGAGTGAAAATAAATACAACATAATTTAGTAAGGATATGATATGACCACAATTTAGTAAAGATATAATACTAGAACAGGACAGCAATAGTTCATGAAAAATTGACTATACTTGCAACTGGCCAGTCCTGATTACTATATCCTGAATGAATGACAGCAATATGATTTTGACTAAATGTAGTTTCTATACAATAAAATAGATTGGCATCCCAGTTCTGAATTGCAACTTGATTGCTCTGGGAAGCCCTTTGATCCATTAATAGCGACCTAATTACTGAAATTCATTGGTAATCTAAGCAAATTTATGTCGAATTAAAAGATCCATGTTCACCAATTACATGCAACAGAACTTCGATCTACCTTAAAATTGCAAAATTTACTGACTAGGAGAACAATTATTGTAAACATTAGAACTGCGTAAGTTGGAGAGACGTACCCCAGCATCGAAATGGCCGAAATGATCCTCCATGGCAAGACCCAACGGAGAAGGTCAGGGTAGGCTTTAGGGTTTAGGGTTTAGGGTTTAGGGTTTAGGGTTTAGGGTTTAGGGTTTAGGGTTTAGGGTTTAGGGTTTAGGGTAGCTCGAGGAGACTGTTTCAATCCATACAGGGACTTCCTCAGTCTACATACCTTGCCCGTTGTTTGGTTTGTGCTGAAGCATGGGGGTATCTCCATATACACCTCCTCTAGCAAATCTCCATAGAGAAATGCATTTTTCACATCAAGCTGGTGTAACTTCCAACCACCATTCACCGTAAGAGAGACGAGAGTCCTGACTGTGCTCATCTTCGCTACCGGTGCAAAAGTCTCATCATAGTCGATGTCATATGTCTGACTGTACCCCTTTCCCACCAACCGTGCCTTGTAGCGATCAATTTTCCCTTCTGGAGTCTGCTTCACTGTGAAGACCCATTTGCACCCCACTGCCTTCTTGCCCACTGGTAGCGGCTCTATCTCCCATGTCTTGTTTTTATCGAGGGCACCAAGCTCTTCCTGCATAGCTGCTTTCCACTTTGGATCCTCCTTAGCAACCTGCCAACACTTGGGTATAAAGATATTGTCCAAAGATGCAATGAATGTTCCATGTGCAGGTGATATGTTAGAGTATGAGACAAACTGAGCGATATCATGTTGGAACCCATAACAATCAGGGGGAACTCCCGTATTGCTGCGAGAGGTCCTCCTTACTGTCATGGGAGTGAGAGGAGAAGAGAGAGGAATCATATCACCTGTGTAGTCTGAGTCTGAGGGTGGTGTAGGTGTCTCAGGAGTCGGAGTAGATCGGGACAAGGGACTAGATGGCACAAGTGGTACTGCAGGCACTGGTATTGGTACCTCATTCTGCCTCTTTCTTCTTGTATACACTCTCAGCTCCCCATGAGCTTGAGTCCCACCACCTATGGACTCCTCCTCCTCCTCTTCTTCTTCACCCTCTTGTTCCTCCTCAATGATCCTCCCCTCTCAACAGAGCAAGGAATCGATAAAGTGATTGATCCCACATTCACCAACCCCTCACCATTCTCCCCCTCTCGCCTCATACCTCCAGTATTGGGCGAGTCACCGAAGGGTGAAGTCACCTCCAGTGTGTAATATGGCTCGAATTCTCGAAAATGCACATCCATGCTCACAAACAGCCTTTTTTCTACCGGGCTCCGACAAACATAACCCTTATGGGTAGCAGAATATCCCACAAAGACACACTTCACACTTCTGGGATCAAGCTTACCCACTGTTGGTCTATTGTCTTTCACAAAACACACACAACCAAACACTTTCAAAGGAAGAATACCTTTATTATCGCTTTGCAACAGCTCACACGGGGTTTTTCACTTCAACACCCTTGAGGGCATCCTGTTGATCAATTGAGCAGCTATCATGACTGCTTGCCCCCACAAGTGTTTTGGGACATTCATGGAGATCATCATGCTTTGAGCTACCTCTAGAAGATGTCTATTCTTTCTCTCTGCTACCCCATTCTGCACTGGTGTGTATGGACATGTAGTTTGATGCTGTATTCCTTGAGATGACAAGTATTCCCCAAATGCCTTGTTGGTATACTCTGTCCCATTATCAGACCTCAATACCTTCACTACTGCACCGTATTGAGTCTGAATTGACTTGTGAAAATATTTAAAGCAACCAAACACATCACTCTTATTTTTCATCAGATACAACCAAGTAACACGAGAAAAATAATCAATGAAAGTAACAAAACAGCAATAACCATTCATAGAACTCGTGGAACAAGGTCCCCAAACATCATAATGTATCAAATCAAAAACAAAAGAACTCATATTTCCAGAACTAACATAAGAGCTCCTAGTGAGCTTGCCAAACTCACAAGCATCACACAAGTTTTTGTTTATTCGCCTTTTCATACAAAGACGGATACAAACGACTCAAAACACCAAAAGAAGAGTGTCCCAAGCTTTGGTGGTATAGCATCAACACATCCTCTGTGCTCCTCCCAGATCCTCCTACTCCTCTCTCTACCATAGATGTCAATGTGGAGTCCATCCCCTCTCTGTCCAAGTACCACAGTCCACTACGTCACGTGCCAGTCCCAAGTCTCCGACCAGTCCCCTTCTCTTGAAAGATCACCTTAGGAATATCAAAAGAAACAACACATTTTAGTTGGAGTATAATGACACTAATGGATAAGAGATTTACGGAAAAAGAAGGAGCATGCAAAACATTGGACAAAGTCATAGAATTGGTACAATTCACTGTACCCTTACCCACTACCGGCTGTACTGTACCATCAGTTGTCTGGATGCTCTCTGGCACTGCTAGGTGAGTATAAGAAGAGAACTCACTAACAGTACCTATCACATATCGAGATGCACCAGAGTCTACTATCCATTCTAGTGATCTTGTGGTGGATATAGAGGCAAGAGCATGTGTATCACTAGTACCTGTGGCTGAGTGAGCAAAAGTAGCAATGTTACCCCTGGGTAAGGACGAGGTGGATGTATCATTGGCCACACTCTTTCCATCTGCTGCTCTTTGCTTCCTCTTCAGTACCTCCAAGAACTCATGGTCCTCATCAGTAAAGACCATACCTGCCTCCTCCTCTTCACCTGCTACCATCAGGTTTGCCCGATAGCCTCCTCTTCCACCTCTTTGGCCCCCACGGCCACGACCACGGCCTCCAGGCTGTCCACGTCCACCTGTCTCTCTCATCCTAGGTGGCTTAGGACAAGCCTTGCTCAAATGGCCCACTTCGTCACAGTTGTAACACCTGTGAGTCTCCCCCTGTGCCCCTGCTTTACCTGAGTTCGAGACCACCAATGCTGATCGCAACCCTGGGAGTCCTCCCCTCCCAAACTGTAGCCCGATGCAACTCTCCTCCTGTATCATGGCTGAGATAGCCTCCTCAAGTGGGGGAACCTTCGTCTGAGCTAGCAGCAAACCAGTCCTCTGCTCAAATGCTGGGTTGAGGTTTTTCAGAAACTATATAGTCCTCCTCTCTGCCCAGTGCTCACCTCTCGTGCACTCAGGGTCCCTGCAGCTCCTCATCGGCGAGAAATGATCAAGGTATGCCCATAGTAGCTCCAGATCTATGGCATACTCTTGGATCGATCGATCTCCCTGTACCACCGCATCTATCTCCCGCTCGATCTGGAACACTCTCATGTTGTTCCCACTCCCAGCATATGTCCTCTTTAGCTTCGCCCAGATGTCCTCCACACGCTCAATGCCATCTACTGTGGCAGTAATAGAGGGAACCATCGAGGTAAGCATCCAGGTGTACATCAGGTTGAGCGTGGCACTCCACTCAGTCCACTCAGCAGTGCCCTTTTTTGGCTCTAACTTAGCTCCAGTCAGATAGCCCTCAAGACTCCTCCCTGCTAGAGCTGCCCTGACCCGACGTGACCAGGTGAGATACGTAGCCGGTCCATCGAGTTTCAGATCCATAGGAGGGAGATCTAGTTTTGCCTGCGGTGGAACACGTGCCAAGGCATTGGTCGAGACACTAGCTCCCTGTATGAGCCCAACCAATACCTTCGGAATCTCAGGATCCATGCCCGCTAGTGCCTCCAAACCTCCTTTACCTCCCGCACTCTTATCGTCTGCTGACATCTTCAATCACAAGGATCCAAGTCTAGATCATGCAGGTCACTCGCGACTTCCTTTCCTTTCTTGATCCGATCTTGATCTACTCCACCCTCAAGATCGAGATCCTCCTCATCAACCCTACCTTTCTCTTCTTGATCCGATCTTGATCTATCTCATCAACAAGATCGAGATCGTCTCCCTATCACCCTTCCCTCGGGATTCGTGGGGTATCGGCCCCCCACACGGGATTGAATCAATCAAACAAGCAAGATCTAGGTGGTGGCCGGCCTAGGGTTTGGGTGGAGAGAGAGAGGAGGGTCTCGGCCGAGTGGGAGAGAAAGATGCATTACTACAGTGACGCAGTGCTACAGTGTCGCGGTGCTACAATGCAGCGGCGGATCTGTGGTGGCTAACCCTAACCCTAGCTCTGATACCAAAAAGAACTAAATGATTTAAAACTTGTTTATTGATTAATGAGCTTGAGCTTATATAGCCTCTTACATTCTAACAAACAAGTTTCTAGACTTCTCTATTATGTCTATTTCTCAATAGATCCTTACAATTAATACAAATCTCAACAAATGCATCTGTAAAGATGTTTGTCACCGGGGTTAATGCAAGAACATATGGAATGGTACAATGTACCAGGGATTTGTCGGAGTCTGATTGTTTCAAGTGCCTTAATCAGACTTTTTATACTCTTTTCGAAACATGCGGCGCTACTTCGTTTGGTGTTGCTGTTAAATGGAGTTGCAGAGTGGCATACTCCGCTGAGGAG
This sequence comes from Carex myosuroides, assembly GCA_028015225.1. NCBI lineage: Eukaryota > Viridiplantae > Streptophyta > Magnoliopsida > Poales > Cyperaceae > Carex > Carex myosuroides. Next base: position 13,123,079 of record CM051491.1, on the reverse strand, counting down.
GGTTCCAATGCCTCCATTTTTCATGCCTCCACCATGCCTCCATTTTTAAAACTTTAATAACTCAAAATTTAAAACTTAAAAGTCAAAATAAAACCGTTGGATATGATCTACATCATTTTATCTATGTGCTCATAAAAAATTATCACATTTTGATTTTGTTTTTATGTGAATCAATAAGTTGAAAAATCAACGTCTAGCAATTATCCACATTAGTGTGTTTTTTACAAGCTCTTGATGACAACCAAAACAAAATTGAAATGACATAATTTTTTACACGTGCATAGATAAAATGATTTAGATCATATCCAACGGTTTTATTTTGATTTTTAAGTTTTAAATTTTGAGTTATTAAAGTTTTTAAAAATGGAAGCATGGTGGAGGCATGAAAAATGGAGGCATTTGAACCCTCCTCTACTCCGCTCGCATATTTCGTAATTCAGATCGCATTGAGTTGTCTCCCACTCCTTGATCCCTTTTCTTGTTTCCTCAACAGATCTGAAATCTTGTAAATGATGTTAAATTGTGGGTGTATTAGCATTATTTGTTGCTAATAATTGGGTGTTTCTCTTATCCTATTATTCTTCTTTACTGTAACATTGTGTGGTTCAAAAATGGTTCTGTGTTAAATCTTTTTCTCTACAAATTAAATTACGTTTATGTACCCATGTTGTACATGGAAATTTGTGTCAAGTCAAGTAAATGCATAAAAGTCAACAACCCAAATAGATATAAAAGTGCAATCATTCCCCTCAACTTATAAAATAAAGATGAGTGTAATTAATTGTAGATCAAATAAAAAAGATAACATCTTAAAAGCATGCAAGACCAAATTATGGTGAACCTTACAGGTGTCATATTTTAACTTGAAGATTGACTCTATTTCTGTACATTTTTGACTTGTATAACTGGACTCCAAAATTGAACTTGACCAAAACATGAAACTTCAATCTTTCTTCACATCTCTTTTGTAGCATCAAACACAAAAACAAGAAACGATGTTTCCCCTACAAATTCTACTTGCTTATATAGTGCTGTATCTACTTCCATCCAATACCAAATCTGAATTCATCAGCTACAATTTATGTGAAAACAATACCGCCTATGCCCGGGGAAGCACTTTCGAAACCAACCTAAAAATTTTGTTCACTTCGCTAATCCAAAACACGTCGAAAACTGGGTTCTTTAATGACACTCTCGGAAACATCCCAGACCGGGTTTATGGATCATCTCTTTGCCGTGGCGACATCAGTGCTAGTAACTGTACCAATTGTATTACCACAGCTTCTCAGAATCTCCCACAACTCTGTCCATACGACCGAGGTGCAATTGTTTGGTATGAGGTGTGCATGCTGCGGTACTCGAACAAATATTTCTTCTCAGATTTGGACGTCGATGGATATAGAGTGGACAATCCACAAAATTGGTCTGATCCGTACCAATTCGAGCAGGCGGTTGTGGAGATGATGAGTGCCATTTCCCGGGCTGCTGTGCAATCCGGTAAGATGTTTTCGACTGGGATGGTGAATTTAGCAGTTTCGGACTCAATTTACGGATTGGTGCAGTGCACAAGGGATCTAACTGGAGATCAATGCCTTGAGTGCCTTAATACATCTATGCAGATTTTGGAGGAGTATTGCTATGGAAATGTGTTAGGAATTTACGAAGCGCGCAGTTGTATGTTACGGTACGAAACCGACAAATTTTTTAATTCAGATCCATTTTTGATTGTGTCGGCACCGGTTCGTGTTAACTTCCCGCCCGTTAAGATCTCACCCCCTCCACAAGCAACTGCAGCACCCGAAGAACCAAGTAAAGGTATACTTGAATAAGTATTCTTAATTGAGTTCTTCTATTTATTATATTTATTTAATTTAAATAATGTCAGTAAAGAAACCAATCATACTTTTTGAACAGTTGGTACCGGTTAACATCAAGAAACCGTGTTATAGAGAGTAGAGAAAAGTGATCACCAATCACATCACATGTTGTTATTTTGGATTAAGAATATATCCAATAAAAAATGAGTTGTATATAATTTCTGGGGTACCCTTTTGATGAGTTCACAGATTTTTGCTCCATATATACAAGAAATCAAGAATTGACTATTGTCGAATCAGGAAATTGATTGGGGGCTAATTTGCAAATATTTAAGTGCAAAGGACAAAATTGTTATTTTTATTTACAGGAGCGCTTAATTAAAAAGTTGGCTGTCTTTTTCTTCAATTATTCAATACTTTTTCTTCATTTATTCAATACTTTTTCTAAACCACACCAATAATTGGCTTAGCACAAAGCTTCATCTTTTCTTTCATTCTTACACCATAAACTATAATTATTAAACCAAATAAAAACGAGATTGAAAAATGATTATTTCTCAATCAATCCTCTTTTCTTCTTTGCTCCTTATGCTTCTTCAACCGACAACAAAATCTCAATTTTTAAGCTCCTTATGTGATACCTCAAGCAATTACTCAACAAATAGCACATTCTCAGCCAACCTTAATCTCTTATTGTCATCTCTAATCATGAAAACACCACAGACCGGGTTTTTCAATGACACCCAAGGTTTGGTGCCCAACCAAGTTTACGGCCTCGCTCTATGCCGTGGTGACATCAGCTCTGAGGACTGTACTGATTGCCTCCAAACCGCATCTACTGATATGCCAAACCTCTGTCCAAATAACAAAGGAAGTACTGTCTGGTACGACAGGTGCTTGGTACGGTATCAAAACTACGACTTCTTTTCAGATTTCGACGTCTCACAGGGGCATATTTACTATTTTCTTACAAACGTATCGGACCCGGTGCAATTCGAAGATCGACTGGTCATGATGATTGAATCGATTTCTAAACTTGCGGCATTTAATGCCTCAAATCGATATTTTTCTACGGGTCTGATTAATGTGTCAGGAGACGAGGAAATATATGGGATGGTGCAGTGTACTAGAGATTTGTCAACAGAACAGTGTTTCAAGTGCCTCAATGATTCGCTTTCCAATATTTTGAGCTGTTGCTATGGGCATGTAGAAGTAATGTCTTTAAAGGCTAGCTGTGTGCTGAGATATGAGTCGGATAAATTTTTTAATTCGAATCTGACTTGGGTTGCACCTCCTAGTTTGGGTCCACCATCTCAGGCACCACAACTCATTAATTTCACAAGAAAAGGTAAAACACAATATATGAGTTTCTATTAAAAATTGATAGTGTAGTCTCATGGATACTATATATTTATTTGAAAGTTCCAATTGTCCAACTAATACCTGTTAATTTAATTTATGATTCTTCTTTTTTACAATTTTTTATTTTTCTATTTTGTAGGGAAAGGTAAAAAAACAGTACCAATTGCTCTGGGTATTGGAATTCCTTTTGTTCTTTCATCTGCTCTTGCAATTATCCTTCTCATTTGTTTACAGAGAAGAAAGTCAAGAAATAGAATTAGTAAGCTCCACCTTACTTCAATTTATTTAAATCATAACCCACTTGTTATGTACTTCACACTTTGCATCAGTCACAGTACCACATTATAATAGGTAGAATCCTGACATTTGTTTTAGCAGCACAAATGCATAAAAAACCAGTTCGTTCATTGATTAATCAACGGTCAAGATCTCTTAGTGTAATTCGGTATCTCAGATGCTAAGGACTCTGTACTTGTTGTATGGTTCTGATATTGCTTCACACATGTTGTTTAAATTTAGACACTATCATCCTGAATTTTTCTGACTTAAAAACTATATTAAATTCTCGGCTTTGTAGAAGAGAAAAACATCCAGGAATTGAAAGGTAGAAAATCTTTGCTTTTCGAATTCTCTACACTTCAAGAAGCTACAGAACATTTCTCAGATTTAAATAAACTAGGGGAAGGTGGTTTTGGTCCCGTCTATAAGGTACTGATACCTCCTTTTGAATATCTTCTAAAATCCTACGTTAATTTTAAACTCCAGTTCTTTTAATAAAAATTGAAGGGATGTATGATTAAAATTATCATTTAAACATAAGACAATAATGGATTTTTCCATTAATCTAAATTTACACAAACCTATGGAATATCATTAAGAAAACATCTTGAAATTCTCAACCCGGAAGTACTAATTTGTATTTTATTAATATTCTGTCAATAGGGGAAGCTGCGAGATGGACAAGAAATTGCTGTGAAAAGGCTTTCAAAGGGATCTAATCAAGGACTTAGTGAGTTAATGAATGAAGTTCAATTTCTAGCTGAGTTACAACACAAAAATCTTGTCAGATTGCTTGGTGTTTGCATGGAGAAAGAAGAAAAGCTACTTGTTTATGAATACATCTGCAACAAAAGCCTTGATACTCTGATATTTGGTACTTAGTTTTTTACTCAGTAAAGAATTATTTTACAGATGATTGCCGCGTAGAAACGTTACATAGTCTTTTGCGCAAACTGTAAATGGTTTCTTCTTAAGATGACGAAAGCAGGAGAAAACTAAATTGGGAAGAAAGGCTTAAAATCATTCAAGGGATATCTAGAGGGTTGTTGTACCTCCATCAAGACTCGGCAATACGAATAGTGCACCGTGATTTGAAAGCCGGCAATATCCTATTAGATGAAAATTTGAACCCGAAGATATCTGATTTCGGATTGGCAAGGCTTCTAGGAGGAGACCATACTCAAAGCAAGACATCCAAAGTCGTCGGAACATAGTAGGTTTACTAACACTAATTAGCTTTCTTTTTTATCTATGTTAATTTTACAAAAATGCACCTTACTGGTTTCTAAATAGAATTTGAACAGTATCCTACATTATAAGATCAATAGAAAATTTAGCTATGTTCCCTATGAACTAATGATTTCCTTTTTATGAATTCTTAGTGGATACATGGCACCAGAGTATGCGGTACATGGAATTGTCTCTACAAAAGTGGATGTCTTCAGCTTTGGAGTACTGATTTTGGAGATCATAACTGGAAGAAGTAATAGCACCTTTTCTGGTACCAGTGCAGGAAATCTACTAAATTATGTAAGTAATTAAAATAGACTAATTTATCAGGAAGTCAAAATTTAAATCAACCTGAAAATGTGAAAATTAAAATGAAGCCGAAAACAAAACAGAATAGTCCGTATGACTACTAACAATCAAATTTATAAAACCTGTTATTTTTTAATGAAATATAATTCTTTCACTGTTCTGCTATCATATGCCAACAGCATTGACCAAAAACAAGACTGTATATATTGCACCTCTGTAACAAAAAATACAGATAATTAACTGTTAATCAATGTTACCAATTAATGCTGATTATTAATATTATTATTATTTGGTTTATAAAATTTTGAATCAGACGTGGGAACACTGGACAAACGGAACTGCAACAGAGCTGATTGATCCATCTTTAGGTGATGAAACTTGGTCGCATGATGAAGCAGTGCGATGCATCAACATTGCTTTACTCTGCGTGCAAATGACCCCGAATGATAGGCCGAACATATTTTCCGTTAATCTCATGCTTACGAGAAAACGGATGCAAGTCCCTCCTCCATCAAGTCCGGCATTTGTTTTTGGAGATTCTGGTATCGACGACAGAGATTTTGAAATATCAGATAGTTCTACAAGCAGATCATCAGTTAAGTATTCAAATAATGAGGTTACATGTACCGAGCCTTATCCTCGGTAATCTAATATAATACTCAGTTTTTAGTTTCTCATTGTGTTAATCAAGATTTTAGTGATGTTTTCAATCATATTGATAGCTATGTCCAGTAGATCTTATCTTATTTGGATATGGAAAATTATATTTGCACACACAAGAAACTAATCCAAAAGAAAATAAAAATTGGCAAACAACAATTTTTGAAAGATGATTGCTCTTATGTACAGGAAACTATTTGTTTTGGACAGATCTGAGTACCGCTTATATATTTTTTTCTTTGACACAATTGCCCTCTGTTATTAATTTCCTTCTGCATTGGTTTAATTCCATTTCAATTAGTGATTAATTAGTTCTGAATGGCGTAAACTTATTTTTTCTTCTCTATCTGAATTCTGAATGGCAAATTATTTTTTCTTTGTTTATTATCTGAATTATACAAATTATATGAAAAAAAAAATAATGGCATTGTTAATAGTAGCACCCTAATCAATATCAGTTAATAAACATTAAATGGATTGCAACAATTTTTTTTCTATGTTATTTTTTTCTATGTTAGAATCTCAACGCTATAAGAAGATAATAAACAAACTATTTTTTAATATATGATCAACATTAAAATGCAAGAAACATTTACAATCTTCAAACCAAAAAAAAAATAAAACCACATAATCTTGTATTTTTTTTTTTTGTTGATCCTCATTTCAATATCAAATGATTTAAAGAAATAAAAGCACATCCAATTAATAAAAGATGACGACAATTACGAGAATAAGAATACTTTTCAGGTTACAAGAATTAGCTGTAATTAAAATAATATAGCGGGGCTCTTATGCAAACCTGCAATTTATTTCCACCAGGAAGGATTCAGTGCAAAGGGAAGAATCTTAATTGGACATCGAAAACAAAGCATTCGTTCAAATGAACAGCAAATTTCGTCGGATTCCATCGCATTTTATGTCGGGTCCCATTCCCACTCAAAAAGAGATCAATCTATGCCTCGATCTCAGTAGCTTTCTATATTACGGGTAAATAACAACCTAAAGAGTAGTTCAATACATAGTAATAATATACGTGATAATTCACTTTTTATTTGTTTTTTTTTTATGTTTTCGAACTGAACTATGAATAAAACGCAAAGAAAAAAATATTTTATTTGCGAATAAAACGCGAATCACGAATTATTCCCGATAAAAAAACAAAATTTATTTATTATTTTTTAAAAAACATTTTTTTTTGGGTTTTTTTTAGTTTTTTTTTGTTGCCTTGTTGTACCAAATCATTCCTGAATTATACTCGAATTATACCAGAATCACGAATTTTTGACCCCGCCGAACCGAACCCGAACTATTTGTTTGTCACTATACTTCAATACAATGGCCACACACGGAAGACGAGACAAAAAAACAGCGGGTCGAGCGTATTTGAACGGTTGAGATCTCAGTAACTTTCAGGTTTCGGATCGAGCATTCAATCCAAGTAAGGTCTACCCCCTATTGTGTTAATTCGAGTAACTAAGTCTACGTCATACCGGTTGTGGTTTACACCAGTCTTTTCGTACACCATTTGCTTAAGTTTCACAAATGAGATATTTTCATTAACCTCGAAGCCATAGGCTGCCTCTTTCGTGTACTGTGCTCTCTCCACACCCCGGACAAACATATTTTAGTATGGATATCATATTGAATGGATCAATAGTTTGAACTTTGAATAAGAAAATATAAAAAATGAGGTATGAAAGTCATTAGGTAATGGAATTAACCCTCCTCAATTTTCATTTGTTTTGTAAATAATTCTGAAAAAAAATAAAAAATAAAAAATTGTGCATACATTGACATGCAAGAAAGGTTGTTGAATTATAGGAGTCATTTGTTGTTTCTTTTACTGTTATTTATTATTTGCCTCTTTGTTCAATTTTAACGTTAAATCTTACAATATGTCTCCGTTGCAACGCACGAACACGATACTAGTATACTATATATTGATCAAGCATGCGAAAAAAATTAGTGGATGGAGTAAGAATCAATTGGGGTTAATTGACCTTAATTTCTCTCAAAATTTATATCACTACTACAAAAACTGGCTTTGTACACTGCACATTGTACACGGATTTGGCAATTATATTAAAAACAGTGTACCAAATATGAGTCCAAAAGATCTGCACGATTTCTACACGGATAATTAGTTAATAATCAGTGTAGAATTATTAGAGAGAGCTACACGGTTTATTAGAAACCACAAATCCGTGTGTAAAGAAGTGGGTGTGCAAATAATTGAGAGAGCTACACGGTTTATAACTAAATATCCGTGTAGGAACATTACACACGGCTTTTTGATAATATAGCCGTGTAGAATTCTTATAATTGTACACGGATTTATAACTAAATAGCCGTGTATAAATAGTTGGAGAGCTACACGGATTTATAACTAAATAGCCGTGTATAATAGTGTAGGGTTTTTATCTCTTCCCTTCCAGAGCGCCGTTTTGATCAAGTCTTTTAGTTAATACATCTCGAACTGAGCTTTTTATTTCTGCGAATTGATCGAGGCCAGCAGCTGAGATCTGAGATCTTTGAATTAAGTTTGTATTTTCTCCTCTCCATCTTTCTAAGGTTAGTAATATGTATTTAAATCATTTTCTTCCTCTAATTTTCTGTTATTTAGGCTTATTTAATTAGGTCATTTCATGCATGCTTGAATTCTTAATTTTAGATGTAATTAATTAGTGTATTGTGGTCCAATAACCGACCTTTAGATGTTTTTAGGTCCATGCCCGTTCAAAATTAATCCAATAGGGATTAATTTTGGATAGTCCCCGTTTTGGGACTGCTCTTTGAATATTATGTCTCATTTAGGATGTGAACACATATTAGCGGGATTTAATTAGTATTTGAGGAAAGTTCGACAGTATTTTCCCTTATTGCTCCTACGAGTATGTGGTTCGTACGCATACTTGGGGAGTTAAGGGGAAATGCTGCCGAATTTTTCTCAAATACTAATTAAATCTCGCTAATATGTGTTCACATATGAGACATAATATTCAAAGAGTGGGTTAGGATTGTAAACCGGCCCTTTGTAAGCCCAAAATTTTGTACACGAAGGAGAATGTTGACCATGCATGATTAATTGATCAAATCATTTTTTTAATTTAATTTACAGATGGATCGAAGCTGGATGTATGAAATGCGACGTGACAGTGAAGAATATTTGGTTCGCGTTGATGAGTTTATAAAATTTGCTGAGAGTTATAGAGTGAAGAAAAAAGAAGAAGACATTTTATGTCCTTGTAAAGATTGTAAAAATTTATTAAGATTTTTGGACATCGAAGAAATTAGAGCTCATTTGATTTGTCGGGGATTTAAGAAGAGATATACATGTTGGTTCATGCATGGTGAGAAATTTGGGGAAAGTAGTAGTGCCAATAAAGATTGTAATCGTGAATTGAATGATGAGAATGTTGAAATTTCTGATAATTTTGAACTTGATTGGAACGAGGATTATGAGAGTGCCGAATATTCTGATATTAACGTCGAACCCGAAAATGACGATGATGAGATGGAGAGGAATTTTGATGAAAATGTAGAACACGAGTTTACTGAAAATTTGGAGGATATGTTACGTGATGTGGAAGATGAAATTAGTGATAAAAATTATGATAAATTTCAAAATTTGTCTAATGAATCCAAGAAGCCGTTGTATCCCGGGTGTACCAAATTTACAAAACTGTCAGCTGTGTTGAAATTATTAAACTTAAAAGCAGACAATGGTTGGAGCGATAAGAGTTTCACGTCCTTATTACAGCTTTTAGGAGAAATGCTCCCAGATAACAACGAGTTACCCGGTACAACATATCAGGCAAAGAAGTTGATATGTCCAATGGGGTTGAAGATCGAAAGAATACATGCATGTCCGAATGACTGTGTATTGTATCGTAACGAGTACGAGGCCATGCATGTCTGTCCTAAATGCGGTGTTTCACGATATAAACGTCGTAAGGACCAGGACACTGATGATTGTAACGAGGACACAAGTGGCCGACCTCCGGCTAAGGTGTTGTGGTATTTGCCGATAATACCGAGATTCAAACGGTTGTTTGCGAATCCCAAAGATGCAAAATTATTGCGTTGGCACGAAGAAGAGCGCAAAAATGACGGTAAACTAAGGCACCCGGCTGATTCTCCTCAATGGAGAAACATTGACAGACATTTCAAAGAATTTGGTTCTGAAACGAGGAACCTTAGGATTGTGGTGAGCTCAGATGGAATGAGTCCGTTTGGAAGTATGAGCAGTCGGCACAGTACTTGGCCTGTTCTTTTATGCATCTACAATCTTCCTCCTTGGTTGTGCATGAAACGCAGATATATAATGATGTCATTACTAATCCAAGGACCCAGACAACCCGGAAATGACATAGATGTATATCTCGCACCATTAATCGAGGACCTCCAAAAATTGTGGCGTGATGGCGTCCCGGTGTGGGATGCGTATATGAAAGAGACCTTTAACTTGCGGGCCATGGTGTTTTGCACCGTAAATGATTTCCCCGCGTACGGGAATTTGTCGGGTTACACTTGTAAAGGAGCAAAAGCGTGCCCGATCTGTGAAGATGACACTCAGGTGCTGAGGTTGAAAAATTGTCAAAAGAATGTATTCATGGGGCATCGTAGGTTTCTTCCTAATAATCACCCATATCGTAAGAAGAAGATGGCATTCAACGGGAAAATTGAGCTTGGAGTGGCTCGTCATCCATTAGACGGGGAGAGTGTCTTCGAACGGGTAAAAAACATTGATGTTATATTTGGAAAGTGCGCCAAAGCACTACCGAAGAATATTTGGAAAAAGAGGTCCATATTTTGGGAGCTACCGTACTGGAAATATTTAGAAGTGAGGCATTGCCTAGATGTCATGCATGTCGAAAAAAATGTCTGTGACAGTTTAATTGGTTTATTATTGAACATTCCGGGGAAGACGAAAGATGGTATTAAAGTGAGAAAAGACATGGTAGAGATGGGAATACGACCCGAGCTCGCACCGCAGGAGAAAGGGAAGCGCACATACCAACCCCCCGCACTGTGCACAATGTCAAAGAAAGAGAAAACAAGCTTCTGTGAATGCCTCAATGGTATAAAAGTCCCATCAGGATATTCTTCGAATATTAAGAAGTTGGTGTCGATGAAGGCTTGAAACTGGTCGGTCTGAAATCTCACGACTGTCATGTTTTACTGACACATATAATTCCGGTTGCAATTCGGGGAATTTTACCAAAGCACGTTCGTCAAACCATTACGAAGCTTTGTTCTTTCTTCAATGCAATAAATTCCAAAGTGATAGACCCTCTAAAATTGGACTCTTTGCAAAAGGAGGTCGTCGTTACTCTTTGCCAACTTGAGATGTATTTTCCGCCATCTTTTTTCGATGTCATGGTTCACCTTGTTGTTCATCTTGTGAGAGAAATTAAGATTTGTGGTCCCGTGTTCCTTCGGTATATGTATCCATTCGAGAGATACATGGGCATCTTGAAAAAATACGTAAGGAACCGACATCGACCCGAAGGCAGCATTATAGAAGGATATTCTACGGAGGAGGTGATTGATTTTTGCACCAACTACTTGACCGGTGTGGATCCTATTGGCGTTCCAAAATCTCGATACGAGGGAAGGCTCCAAGGAGTCGGGACAATTGGGTTGAGAGCCGTAGTTGCTGATCTAAATGAACTACAAAAGGCACATTTTATTGTACTACAACACATGACAGATGTTGCTCCCTATATAGATGAGCACATGACAATCCTTCAACAACAAAACTACACGAGGAGTCAGAAGTGGCTTACTAACGAGCATAATCGTTCTTTTATAGGATGGCTGAAAGAAAGAGTGCAGTCACACCCCGTACCTGAAATTGTTAAACTGCTTGGCAAAGGACCCCAAATTGTTGTTAGAACATTCCAAGGATACGAGATTAACGGATATACATTTTATACTAAATCCCAGAGTGATAAGAGCACGATGCAAAACAGTGGGGTGACGTTGGTGGCGACCTCTCAAGAATTCAGTAGATCCGGAGATGGCCGGGCTGTAATAGCATCAAAGTCATATTATGGCGTTATTCAAGAAATTTGGGAGCTCATTTACAGTCCTCTCCTGAGCATTCCCGTGTTTCGGTGTCAATGGGTCGAAGACCGAGGTGTTAAAGTTGATAACGACGGGTTCACACTCGTTGATTTAAACAGGGTTGGGCATGTTGATGATCCGTTTATACTCGCCAAGCAAGCCACCCAAGTCTTTTATGCCACTGACCCGAGTGATGCCAGGTTGAGCGTCGTCCTATCCGGAAAAAGAAGGATTGTCGGGGTAGAAAATGTCGTCGATGAAGAAGAGTACGACCAGTTCGACGAAGTACCTCCATTTTGTACTGATGTGCAAACTGAGGTAGCAACACTTGAAGGGGTAGACGAAGCTGACTACATGCGGTCCGACCACAATGAAGGATTATGGGCCGAGGGTACTGTTCAAACAGTGGAAAAAAGGAGAAAAAGGAAAAAAAAAGCATAATGTGTAATATTTATTTTGTTTAAGACCGTGTAGCTTTTAATATTGCAACTTTAGCTTGTAATATATCAAATAAAAAAGGAAAAAAAGAGGGAAAAAAAAGAAAAAAGCATAATGTAGTAATAGTATTATCAAATATTATCAAATATTAGTTTAATGCTTATAATGAAGGATTATGTTTAATGCTTATAATATTATCAAATATTAGTATTAGTTTTTGAAAATATTAGTTAAAACATTTAATAATAAAATAAAATAAATATTAGTTAAAATATTAGTTTTCACTAAATATTTGTTAAAATATTTAAAATATTAGTTAAAATATTTAATATTAGCTAAAATATTTAATATTAGTTAAAATATTTAATATTAGTTAAAATATTATGTTTAATGAAAATATTATGTTTAAAATATTATGTTCAACTTTATCAAACATTTAATATTAGTTAAAATAAATATTAGTTTATGTTCAAAGCATTTTACTGAACCTGGGACCCGCCTGTCGGAACAATTTATACACGGACTTTTAGCTAATAGTCCGTGTAGAAATGGAAGAGAGCTACACGGACTATTAGCTAGATGTCCGTGTAGAAAGGTGATTTGCACACGGATTTTTATGTACAACCGTGTAGAAAGGTTATTTGCACACGGACATTAACTTAATAGCCGTGTATAATGAGGAAACATTGGTTATTTCGAAATCCTTCTCTGCCAAAATTTTCATAAGTCCGAAAACCCTTCTCTGCCAAAAACCTCCCAAAGACACGAGCTCGATCTTCACCGCTCACCGCGCACCTCACCGCCTCGCCGCCTCGCCGCCTCACCACCTCGGTCTCTCTCACCCGTGGTCTCTCTCTCTCTAACCCGTGGTCTCTCTCACCTAGGTTAGCGTCTCTCTATCTCGTTCTTTTTCTTATTGGGTTTGAACCCGTTAGCCAATATAAATTAAGGTCCAATTTTGCACCCTTGTTTAGTACTGGTAAGTGGTAACTGCGCATTGACTGGCTATCGGTTTTACTGCCACTGTAATATTGGTACAAAATTAATTTATAGTGGTAATACCAAATTCTAATTTTGTTCTAGATCATTAACATTATTAGTAAATTAAAAGTTAAGCATATGTAACATATGTAACATACTGGTTATCGATCCACAAAAGTGGTTGGTTGGGAAGTAAGGGATCCGTTTGATTGATGGTTTTTAGGGGGTATTTATTAATGTAAATAAATGTACTTTAAAATGCATATATGGACAAAATATCCCTACTAAACATATTGCTACATCTGTATGATTGAAGTACTTTTGATAATTAAATACAGTGGTATTTCGAGCATGTCACATCATACAGCGGTATTTCGAGCATGTCAATTGGGAAATTTGAGTTTAAATAAATGGCCGGCCTTTAATTTCAATTATTGGTCACTTGTGATTTGATCTTTAATTTCATGCAGAACCATGTCGAATGAGGATGAGTACGTCGATATGATGGCAGAAGAAGAGGAGCAGCAAGCTACTGCCTCATCAGAAAGAAGGAGGAGAGGGCCGACAATGTGCACGAGCATGTCCGAGCAGACCCATCAAGAAATCTGGTTCACAGAAGACGGGCGTGCGCAGGGAGAAAAACGGCAGAAATATTCAAATTGGTGTACGAGCTTCGTGAGGCAAAATGCGAGTATCCTTGTTGAGAGATGGGATCATTTTGAGGATGAGGTGAAGAACGAGTGGTGGAACGCGGTGAAGGTAAAGTGCCTAACAACTCTTCTCTTGAATTTTCACTTATGTATGATCTATACTTAAATACACTAAATTTTTGTGTCAATCAGGCTCAGTGGAACATCGAGAATGATGTTCCAAAGGATAAGACTTTGAAGATTATGAACAATGGTTGGAAGCAATACAAGAGCACGTTGAAGACGGAGTTCATGGAGAAAGGGAGAAATCCGGTCGGCTACTACAAATGGCTAAAACAAGAGGACTGGGATGCGTTTCAAGCTTTGAAGTCTACCGAAGAGTTCAAGGTATCTAACTCGTGCCAAATTTATGTTTATTCTTTCTCGATATGTACTCTTTTTTCTAAAACTAACTGATCGTTATTGTCTTGTTTCTGTAAAGGCAAAAAGTAATAAAGGCAGGATGACCGTTGCCTTTAACAAGTATCCACACCATCTAGGGTCAGGTGGTTACGAGGGTAAGACGGCAGAATGGAGGAAAGTCCTGGACGCGAACAAGGATTCTGACTCACCCGTGGTTAGGATCTAAAATCCTAGGGGCAAAGATTGGGTCATGGGTAGAGCCGAGGTAACCGCTGACGGGAGGATAGTACTCCCAACGGATTTGCAAAGCGTGGCTCAAAGAATGGTAAGAGTCATTTATAACTCCGAAAGTACGTCAATTGTTCTTTTGCTTTAACTAATTCTTCTACTTGAACAGTTGGAAGTGGAGGAGGAGGTCAACTCGGGTGCCCGGAGTGTCGAACGACAAAATGATTCCTTGTCCGCAGCTCTCGAGAATCCAGAACACCCGGGTCGAGTAAGAGCTGGAAGGAGGTGTTCCGAGTGGAGGGACAAAAACCTCGAAGAAAATCTCGTGCCAAGGTAAACAAAGACGAGATAGTTGCGCAGATACGCGCGGAGGTGAGCAAAGAGTACGACGCAAGGTTTGCTGAGATGGAAGCAATGTTGACACAAATTAGATCAGCAACTACGCAGCCATCCGAGCAACCACCTCCCATTTCGCCGGGAATTCGGCGAAGTAGTCAAGCATCCGGCACGTGGGGCGCCTTAGACGATTTGGATAATCTCAAGGTAATCAATACTTCTTCATAATCTAAAGGTATTTAAAACCTGTTTGCAATCTTGTTGGACAATATCGCATCACTAAAATAAACAACTTTCCTATAAATTTGCAGGACCCCAGAGCATGCGACCTCGTCTTGCGGAATGGCAGTTTCTCTGATCGTTGCTAAGGGCGTTGTGCATCCACTCGCCAAAAGTGTACACAATACTCAGCTAAGACCCGACCATGCATGCGTGCAGGTTGAGTTAGTCGTGGATGGATGGCAGCGCGTACCCCTTCCTGTCCCTACCGACGAAGCGGTTGTGCTTGATGACGCACGGATGTCATTTGTCCAATGGCCCAAGAGTCAGATTGTTTTGGATCAGGTAATCCATAAAAAAATTCATTTATTTTGTTACATTCAACTCATTCTTTTTGAAATACTAGAATAATACATCTATAACTTGATACAGACACGAGGAGATGATGTTACCGGTACGGCTCTCTCACCGGTACGTCAGGAGGTGGCTTGCGACGTCGCGGCTGACGCGCCACAATCACCGCCCCGTCCTATGGTCACAGAAGAAGAATACAGATGTTTGCCCAATGATTTGCGCCTTCTCCACGACTACTTGATGACGGCGCCCGACGGCATGGAGGCTATCGTCATCCCTGTCCCACCTGGGATGTTTCTACACGAAGGCAGGGAGCTCCTGCTGTCGTTCAGAGACTTCAAGGACCTCTTCCACCACTCGTCATCCGACAAATGGCTCGATGTTTCACACATCACCATTTTCCTCATGTTAGTGATATTAAAATATTTTCATTATTGTATAGAACTCAAATATATATTCTAATTACAATATGATGAGTTTTCAGGAAGCTAGTCCGAAACTGTGATGAGATGGTTGAAAGGAAGAACTTGTGCATGTTTCTGGACCCCGAGAAAGTGAGTGGTACGGCAGCGACATATTATCCGGATATGGCTATCGAGTACATGTGTTTTGCGATGCATCGTGCTAAGTCGGAGGAGAAGAAATTCATTCTCATGCCATACCACGAGGGGTTAGTTCTAATCTTAACTTATGTGTTGTTTATATTTTAATTAAAGAATTGTATAAAGGAATTAAAAGTTAAACATAAAAAAATGAAATCACACCATCAATCATAGCAAATACTCGTGTGACTTTTATATGCTAAAGTACTATAATTCTTCTCCTCGATCCAACAGCAAACATTGGTGCACGATTCTCATTGTGCCGTACTTAAGTGTGGGCATAATTATTGATTCTTGTAAGCCAAAAGGAAGGACCGCGGCTGCCAAGTGCAAAGTTATCTTGCCTTTTGTGAATAAGTAAGCAATAATAATTCTATAGGTTTGCATTTCTTTCAATCATATCAAATTATAAAATTGCTAATTACATTCACTCACTTTTGTAAGGGCTTTTGTGAATATATTAAAGAGGGAGGATCAGATAGCACGGGCCCGGGCAAGAAAAGCAAGTTGAATTGGAAGTACATGGTGGTGAGCACACTTTATGAGTTAGAAATTTCATATCTTGTTAAAAAAATTATTGTCATTCTAACAAATGCCGCTAAATGTAAATTTCAGAGCCCGCAACAGAAGGAGGGTTGGGAATGCGCTTATTACATGATGATATTCATGTTTGACTTTGTCGAAAGAATACAATTCGAATTCCCAAAAGCGGTATGTACTTCATATGAATTTCCTATATAATAAGCAATTGATATCTACCTTTTCTGAAATACTAACTATTATCAAATTATAATTTTGTAGAATGTGACAAAGCAAGATCATTACACTTGGAATCAGATCGACGATGTGCGGTGCATGTGGGCAAGGTGGTTTGCCATGGAATTTTGTAATCCTCGATATGGATTTGCATAGATTAATTTGTAATAAAAATATGTTTCGAATGAATTTATTGCTATATGAATTTTGTATAAATTTAGTATATGAATTTCTTGCTAATTAATCTGTTTCGAATGAATATTTGTATTTCTGTTGAAAAAAATTGGCTAGCAAAGCTGGAGGCTAGCCCAAAAACAAAATATACAAAAAAAAAAAAAGGTATTTATACACGGCTATTTAACAGTTGTCCGTGTGCAATACTAATCATACACGGTTTTTTTGTTAAAAATCCGTGTATGATAGCCTTGCTGGAGGCGTAATACAAAATATCTAAAACTATTTGTACACGGATATTTACCAAAAGTCCGTGTATAATAGCTAAGAGAGCTACACGGACTTTTAATACAAAGCCGTGTAGAAAGAGGAATCGTACACGGTTATTTAGTTGATATTCGTGTAGCTCGCTAGGTCTTTGTACACGGTTAATTAGGGAATATCCGTGTAGAAATCATCATAATCACACACGGTCAAATATCCGTGTGTAGTTCCTGACCTATTCATACACCCTGGCTTTAAACACAGCAGAAAATCCGTGTAGCTCTTCCATTAATGTCCGTGTGTAATCTGTTTTTCTGTAGTAGTGACACTTTAGAACTACCTAGTCATAACAATGTTGGTACGTAAGATATCGTGTACTTCATATTATCTTCGGTTTCCTTTTTGCTTTTTTAACGCCTTTTATACCATACCAAACACAAGCGACCCGAATGGTTTCCTATGCTTTATGGCTACTGAAATTTGAATTGTTTGAAGGATGCAGAAGGTAGGCAGTAGACACAAAGGTTCTATTAGAGCAGTTCAATGTATGGCTTATATATCCTCTACAACTTGAGAAAGGGGTAGTTTGAGCGATGTTCTATTACAGGATTTTATTCAGGGGCATTTTTTTTTTTTTTTTTTATCAAACAAGGGAAAAAAGCGCACCCCTCCTATGACATAGCCATCAGAGGAGTACACCTCTCATTTTATTAAACATAATTAAACAAGTTGTTACAATTTGTTCAGGGCCAGTTTGAGCACCATAGTAACCCACTGAGAAAGGAATTCATACCACGTGAGGCAACATAAATTAATTCAGAGATGGTTTGGATCTAAACTCAAATTTTCGGTTACTTCAGAGATGCAGACTCATGGAAAGGCAAAATACTTGCTGTGATTGCAGCAAGTTCCCTATTTAAAATAAATAATCACAGCAACAATAATAAGATATAAATAAATAAATAATAAATAATAATAATAATTTGGTCTTCAAGTGTCTTGATCTTTCAGAGAAACCAAAATGAATGCATGCTATAATTTTTTATCTAAAAGAACTAACAGAATGTGACAACCAATCTTACAATCTTATAGTATTGAATTTGCTGTTTAACTCCATATCATAAAAGGAAAAATCGGCCGTTCCGGAGCGGAATCGGCCGGTACCGATTCGATTTCAAGTCGAGTTACGCAGTTACTCTAGATTTCATCAAATTTCGGCTGTTCCGGCCTAAATCAAATTTTGGCCGTTCCGGACCGAAATAGACCAATGCCACCGAAACAGTCGAAACGCGAATTAAACAAACTCAAAAACTTTTTTGAGCTCTCTGCGTGAATCGAACCCATGCCCTTTAGCTAACCAACCAAAGTCAACTACCACCACACTGTACAACATTTGTTGTTAAAAAACACAACTCATTTATATATATGAGAATTTCAATTTGTACAAGATTCTGGCAAAAAAGTCCGATTTTCCGATCCGATTCGGCCGATTCCGACCGATTTTTCCTTCTATGCTCCATATACAGTTTGAATTTGTTGCTTGAACTTGGTTTCTTTTTCTCTATAAATTCTGTGTTTGGTGTCATCACCAGTTAGTGACACCCAATCTTTTAAGAACTTTACTAACTATAGATTTCTCTTCCTGATTAGATAACTCTTGGCTTGTACATGTCAACTGTTTTCTTAACTGTATCATCACAAAGCATCGTTACATGCCACTATTGTAACTCATTTCTCATCATTATATAATCAGTGCAAATCAAGATTCTGAATAGCGATTATAGCGGCATAGCAGGGAGATAAAAAAAAGTTATTGCGAATAGCGTAGCTATGGTGGAAACTATCGTACATAGCGTTTTTTTTTTCAAAATTTATATTCTATATTTCTACTAATTATCAACATGATCAATATTGGAGAATTAATGGAGTAACATCAAATAACAACTAATCTAAGTCTATAATTTTTTTAATCATGCAAATAAGAAGAAAAAAAAGGATCTACAAGGTAACATTATTTAATAGTTCATACTTCATAGTTTACAGATTATAATAGACGAAGAGCAATTAATTTTACAAGTGAAATGAAGTAAGTATACCTATTTGAACATTTTATATATTATAATAATCAAAATCAGCTTTAAATTGAAACAAATAACAATAATTTTACATGTGAATACTAGACGAAGAGCAAGCAAAAGGAAGAATTAATATTTGAATATTTTCTGATATAGAATGAGAGACTAAATTACAAATAGGAACAAAAACACATAGTTCGGTTTAGCATACTTATCATCATAGCAGACTATGTAGTATCAGAAATAAGAACAAAAGTCCATCTAAATTGCAAAAAAAAGCTCATGTAGCATAGCGGTAGCAATAGCTAGTGGTAATAGCGGTAAGCTATTACAACTATAGCGGTTGTAGCTGAATTAGCGCACTTTTATCTCATAACTTAGCTTGTATGGTCTGAAAAGGCTATAAGCGTAGCTATAGAGCAGCTATAGCTAGTTATTTAGAATACTAATTGCAAATTAAAATTAATACCCAAAATTAGAATGATTACACTACAATTCAACACAACCCTCCAATCCTGGTTAAAACCATCGATTGGTGATTATTTCAACTTGTCTAAATTTTAACTATCAATCCCTTTTAAAGCACGGTAATTACGCAAGTACATTCATCCCCAATATTTACCAACAAGAGAGAAGAACACCCGAGACAAAATCGTTGTTCTAGGCCAACATGGATTCCCGTCGTGTTTTGGCCGTGTTTCTTCTCTCTGCTATTTTTCTGGGGGTCTTCACATCAAATTGTGCAGGAGATCTTCTGGGCTGCGACATTGGCAGAAAGTGCTGGAACAAATGCATTAGGAGGCATTGGGTACTCTATTGCAATATTACTTGCCCGCCCGAATGCGACTCACCAGGGATTCCTTTGTGGGGACATGAAGGTATACTTCATCTATATATCTTTTATTTTTTACAAGTTTTTAATCTTTAAGGTATATTTGTTTGATAATTTTTAATGTGAAAAATTGAAAATTGAAATATTTATTTTTCATCACATGATAAGGTGTGTATAAAGTTTGATTCAATTCAAGAATAGTTTAGTCCCCTCTCTTTCTATAAGTTTGCTCTGTTGTATATTTTCTAATAATTAGTTGGGTTAGGTTCAATATTTCTTTCATTTAGAATTATAGATGCAGGGTGATTGCATATGCTTTGAATATTGTAGGAGCTCCAGGATGTTTAAATCAAACTTCAAAACTGAGGACCCCAAATTTTTTTTTTTTTTTTGTCATTCTTTGTACAGTTTCAAAATTTGAACAATTTTTCTTACCTGATTCTTTGAATATTGTAGGACCAAAGAAGTTTCCGTTCTGACCAAAATTGATATACATTACAAATCTACAACTATGGACGACTAATCTACAATTATGGCAACTTTTTTGTTTCTGAAATGTGTAACAAAATTGACAAGAATATTACATATAATGCACTATAAATATCTATTTCAGTAATATTTTCTTGTTGGTCCTTCTGTATCTTGTATCTCTGCTTGTGATAATGATATTTTTCATTTTTAGCTTGTTTGTCCTCTCTCAAGAATTTTTTTTTTAATTTCCAAATTATTTGTCCACTAAATTTTGGGGTTGATTGTTTCATTTGGACCTACAAACTTTGACAAGATGCTATTTTTTAGATTCAATACCACAACAATTTCGGATTTTTTATTAGAAATAAAGGAAGTTGAGAACATATAAAATTTCTACATTTAATAAAATAAAATTAAATCTAAATGAAACACTAACAACAATTATAATAAAGGATCACCTAATTTTTTTTACAAGTAAATAGAACCACATATATTACAGAAAATTATGTTTCCGTTTAAATTTTTCAGATAAAATTCGTGAGAGGGCCGGTGCCCCTGCTCCAGCTCCAGCGCTTTCGCCATCTACAGCAGGTCCTTTACCAACAAATTGCTGAAGATGATGAAAAAAATTTCATCAATGAAAGAAATATTTAAAGGAATTAAATAAGCATGAAGTTGCATCCTGAATCCTTCCACATTTATATATGAACTAAATTTTTATGATTCTGTTAAATAAGCAATGACGAATAAAAAGGCTTGTAAAGTTGTATGTATGATATGTTTTGAGAGAATTTGTAATGAAATCTTGCTACACATTGTAATATTTTGTTACTATTTTGTTACTATTTTTTACTATTTTTTCGTTGGCTAAACGGATAAGGGTACGGGTAAGGCTATTTGGTACCTGTTACCCAATAAGGTAATTATATAAAATATAATAATATGATAATGTTTGAGCAATAATTAGTGAGTACTTTTGTTGTTTAGTGTATTGTTTTTTGTTGTAAGAAAAATATTAGACATATTACTTTATTTGCATGTCTTGTTCTTTAATTAAATAATTGAATTTGTCAGAAGATATATTCCTGTTTTTGAATTCTCTTGTTTTATAAAAAAATACAATTTAGTTGAAATTGATTGTACATTTATTTTTAGTTTTATTTTTTATTAGTAATGTCATTGAATATGTGCGAAATAAATGAGTTCTATTTGTAAAATATAATAAAACTAACTAGTATTATTTGAAGTTTGATTTAAACATCCTGGAGCTCCTACAATACTCAAAGCATGCAATCACCCTGCATCTATAATTCTAAATGAAAGAAATATTGAACCTAACCCAACTAATTAGAAAATATACAACAGAGCATTATAGAAAGAGAGGGGACTAAACTATTATTGAATTGGATCAAACTTTAAACACACCTTATCATGCATGTGATGAAAAAATTTTCAATTTTCAATTTCTCACATTAAAAATTATCAAATAAATATACCTTAAAGATTAAAAACTTGTAAAAAATAAAAGATATATAGATGAAGTATACCTTCGTGTCCCCACAAAGGAATCCATGGTGAGTCGCATTCAGGCGGGCAAGCAATATTGCAAAAGAGTACCCAATGCTTCCTAATGCATTTGTTCCAGCACTTTCTGAGTGACAGGAATATTGCAAAAGAGTACCCAATGCTTCCTAATGCATTTGTTCCAGCACTTTTTGAGTGACAGGAATATTGCAAAAGAGTACCCATTGCTTCCTAATGCATTTGTTCCAGCAATATTGCAAAAGAGTACCCAATGCTTCCTAATGCATTTGTTCCAGCACTTTCTGAGTGACAGGAATATTGCAAAAGAGTACCCAATGCTTCCTAATGCATTTGTTCCAGCACTTTTTGAGTGACAGGAATATTGCAAAAGAGTACCCATTGCTTCCTAATGCATTTGTTCCAGCAATATTGCAATAAGGCAATTTGTTCTCACATATCAGCATTTAATAATGTAATTAGCACTTCGGATTGAATTATACAAATGAAGGTATTGAACATAAAAAACAATATAATAATTTTTTTTTCCGAAATTCTGGTTTTTAGTCTAATTTTTAAATACGCTATATATTTATCACATATAAATATTATTATAAAAATAAGCATATTTTACATTGTAAAAATTATCACTAATATATATATTAAACAATGTACTATAAATTTATACAACAACAACCAAGTCTATACATTTATAGATTATTAAAAATGTTAGAAATGCATTTTTTTAAGATCAAGTTCTATAAAATTGAATATTAAATAATTCTTAGAATTATTAAAATAAAATATCGCAGGAATGTTTTCTTTTTCATTAAAAATATTTTATGGTTTTATACTTCATTGAATAACTACATGGAGATATAATATTTTTTTTGTAAATGAAACCAACCTCCAACGATCAATATTTAAAATTGAATATTAAATAATTAGTGAGTACTTTTGTTATTTAGTGTATTGTTTTTTGTTGTAAGAAAAATATTAAACATATTACTTTTATTTGCATGTCTTGTTCTTTAATTAAATATTGAATTTGTCAGAAGATATATTTCTTTTTTTGAATTCTCTTGTTTTATAAAAAAATACAATTTAGTTGAAATTGATTGTACATTTATTTTTATTTTTATTTTTTATTAGTAATGTCATTGCATATGTGCGAAATAAATGAGTTCTATTTGTAAAATATAATAAAACTAATTAGTATACTAGTATTATTCGTTATTCACCCGCTATCGTTCATTACCCGATAATTTTAACGGTAAGGGTAGGATTGGGTAATGTCAATTCTTAATGGGTAAGGGTAGGGTATGGATAAGGTCGCTCTTAATGGGTATGGGTATTAAAATGCTTCCACTCTATCCGTATCGTACCCATTGACACCCTTAGAGATGACGTGCCATGTCTCGTTTAAGACGTACTGAATGCAAAAAAAATATAAAAATATATACAACATCCTTGAGCTCCTACAATATTCAAAGCATTCAATCACCCACGACATTTTTATTAATATCCAAAGTTTAATAGAAATTAATATTTATGACCAGATTTTCGGGTTTTCACGAAAAATGCCCAAGCCGGCCACAAAATTAAGCCTATTTGATAATATTTTAACATAATTAGGCTAATTAAGCGTAATTTAGCCGAATTTAGCATAATTAGGAAAATTAGACCATTTGATAATATTTTACCGAAATTAGGCTATTGTAGCATATTTAAAGTTATTTTAGGCGCAATTTGGCCCATTTTAGCATTTTTAAGCGCTATTGTAGCATTTTTGTCCTTTTAGCATATTTTACCGAAATTAGGTTATTGTAGCATGTTTTAGGTTATTGTAACCGCAGTTGACCTATTGTAGCATGTTCAAGCAGAATTAAGCCTATTTTGGTCGTTTTTAGCATATTTTACTGAAATTAGGTTACTGAAGCCTATTGTAGCATATTTTAGGTTATTGTAACCGCAATTGACCTATTTTAGCATGTTTAAACAAAATTAAGCCTATTTTGGTCATTTTTAGTATATTTTACCGAAATTAGGTTAGTGTAGCCTGTTTTAGCATGTTTTAATGGCATTTGGCCTATTTTAGGTTATTTTTGACATCAGGATGCCTAGAGCACGATCTACCCGTCGTCCAGGATGCCGGGCGAACGCCGGAGTACCGCCTCAGCGATATACCCCCTCTCCGTTTTAGTTGTATTTTTTCTAGTTTTGTACTATTTATATTTGGTATACTATTTATGTTTGGTATATTTGTATTATCCTATATTTCAGTTCTTTTGTATGTGTACTTTTATGGCACTATTTTTATATTTTTCAGATAAAATAAATTATCATGATAATGCTAAACAGAAAATATTACAACATTAAAATAGTAGTACAACATAAAAAATAAACAGAAAAATATTTAAAACAATTGAATAAGTGTGTTAAACAGCAAAAATAAGTTTTAAAGATTAAAGGCACACCAATTGACGCATTCTGAAATACATTGAGTCGGTGTGACTGACATAAGTACCCAGAAAATAGTTAAGAAAATAATATTACAATACAATAACAAAATAAAATTACACTATATACAAGAAGAAAATAATTTGTGTAAAAAAAAAAAGGGGGTAAGCCGGCCACAAAATGGCCGGCTTAGGGGGGCGAGTAAGCCGGCCATTTTGTGGCCGACTTGGACATTTTTGGCTAAAATCTGAGAATCTGAGCATAAATATTAATTTCTATTGAACTTTGGATATTAATAAAAATGTTGGCAATCACCCTGCATCTATAATTCTAAATGAAAGAAATATTGAACCTAACCCAACTAAATAGAAAATATACAACAGAGCAAACTTATAGAAAGAGAGGGGACTAAACTATTCTTGAATTGGATCAAACTTTATACACACCTTATCATGTGATGAAAAATATTTCAATTTTGGTCTTTAATCTGAACCGAACTGGATAGGTGACCGGATCTTTTTTTTTCGGTCTACCCATCCGGTTCAGTCCGATTTAAAAAATAGTAGTCTATTCAAAATTTATGTTATATATTACGTTTAATTCCTCCAGATTTTGTCTCTTGCAAAAGAAAAATATTCATACAATCCTCTAGTGTCGAAAACAGGGGCGGATCTAAAGCATAAACAAAGATGGCTAAGCCACTCCTATGATATCAAAATTTTAATTATTCATATAGAAATTTAATTGAATTTTATCTTTTTTAAAGTTTTTATATAGTCCAGCTACCCTCAATAAATAACAAATGTTTAGTTGTAGCCTAGTAGTTAAATTTTTATTTTTTAGTTGAAAGGTCATGGGTTCAAATTCCACTCACCATAATTATGCACTTTAATTTTCAGTCACTCCCATTAAAATTTTCTAGTTCTGCCCTGATCGAAAGTTCAAAAAGAAATTCTACTATCCATCTACCTTGGGTACGTTTATTTAATATCTAATACATTATTTATCTTCAACAAATTTGTCATAAAATTAGGTTGGCAGTGTATCGTTCAATCATCAAACTTGCTGTGTATCTAAATTATTTATTTCATCCATCAAAAGGTTATTTCATCCATAATCGTACCACAAAATGCTTAGCAACTTTTAATTAAATTCGTCCTAGTTTAATACACACTCAATTTAAAATAAGAAGAACGTTTACTTATTTCATTCAAGTAATTAATATTATTGAAAATACAAAAATTAATTAATGTTACAAAAGAAGGTTATACAACTCTTTCAAATAATATATTTGCTAGTGTCATCCACTACTAAATAAACAAATTGATATTTTTTCCGAATTTCAGCCCCATTTCAGTTTTTCTGGTACCAGCTTGCATGATCCATCCGAAAGTACCGAAATTACTTTGAAAATCAAGGTTTGCCCTACAAATCAATTAACATGTCAATCGATGAAACCACATTTCTCCGTTGTTACAGAAGAAAATTCATACATTCCCCTAGTGCATGTCAAATTAAATTTCACAAAAATCTCTATAGTATTTTCATTTACCTTGTGCACTTTTATTTAATATCTTTAACATATTTTGCCTTTGTCAAATGTGTTACAAATTAAGTTGTAAAATGAAATAGATGTTACAAATTAAGTGGTAACATATTTTAATTTATGTAATTAGTAATACTGAAAATATGAAATAGATGTACATATATAAACAAAGGTTATACGCGAACAACTCTTTCAAATTATATTTTTATTTGCTATTCGTGCCATCAAATACTGATTAAACAAACTCACAATAATTTCCTAAATTTCAGAACTGTTTCGGTTATATCTTGTACCAGCTTACTTGACAATGCAAGGTTTCGTTCAAGCATGACATCTATATAAGTCCCAAAATCAATTTACATGTCAATGAGCCCACAAAATTTAGTCCTTTCATAATGAAACTCAACATAAGTTATGCTATCACTCTGCTCTTATTCATTCTTCCCATAGTTTTATCACTAGAGAACAATGGTTTTCGCATTGAGCTAAGCCATGTCGACTCGAAGGGCAATTTCACTCAATCTGAGCTCCTATACCGAGCTGCAGCCAGAACCATGCATCGGTTGTCTCAGATCAGAGGCAGGCAACTATTTTCTTCGGCAAATATCATTAGTACCATGCGTGGTGGCAGCGAAGAAACCCCATTAGGTGAATACTACATGGATTTGGCTATTGGAACCCCTCCTCTATTTTATTCAGCAATTGTTGATACAGGCAGTGACCTTATATGGACCCAGTGCACCCCTTGCAAAAAATGTGTATTCCAACCAACACCAATATATAACCCTTCGCGTTCTACCACCGTTTCACCAATACCGTGTAACAGCCCAAAATATAAGCACCTTTGTAGTGTTGATCCCCCTCCTCCATCTTGCTTATGTTCGTACAATTATACATATGTCATCGGATGGACAAGCGGAACTTTGAAAACAGAGACTTTCACGTTTGGTACCACTAAGGCGGTACAACTGTTAGAGACTGTCTTTGGGTGTAGTACATCTTCCAGTGATGATTTTAACGGTACATCTGGCCTGGTTGGGTTCAGTAGAGGTGTACTTTCCTTGCCTTCACAACTGAATGTTAGCATGTTTTCCTATTGTCTTACTTCTTTCTTTGATACTAATAGCACAAGCACGCTATTCCTTGGACATTCGGCTAAATTTAGTGGAACTGCCGTTAAAACCACGCCATTCGTTAAAATCCCATCTAACAGTCCATTGAGCGCATTTTACTATCTCTCATTACAAGGGATATCCCTTGGGACTACCAAGTTGTCAGTCCAACCTTCCGCATTCACCTTCCAATCAGATGGAACAGGTGGGTTTATTATCGATTCAGGTACCACAATTACACTCCTCATAAACCCAGCATATCATGCTGTGCAAAATGCTATTAATTCAATAGTGAACCTGCGCCGGGTTAATGGATCAAATATTAATGGGCTCGACACATGCTACAGTGTGCCATCTGGTTCTTCTCTGCCAACAATGCCTGATATGACGTTTCATTTTCAAGGTGCTGACATGGTGTTGCCAGTGGAGAATTACATGGCCCCCTATCCAGAAAATAACTTATGGTGCCTCGCTCTTTTAGGCACAGATAGTGTTACAGATAGTGTTTCAGTATTGGGCAACTATCAACAACAAAACTTCCACATACTGTATGATGTCGACAAAGATGTTCTCTCTTTTGCTCCTGCCCAGTGTGACAGCTTATGAGGGCATGTTTACTTGTTCTTGTATTATTAATTTTATGCGTATTTTGTTCGTATGTGATGGCATCTTTTAAAAGTTCAGTCCTTTGTTGAATTTTTTTTTTTTAAAAGTGCCGCCAATAGATATATTGATATAAAGACAGTCGGTGATTCAGGAGGGATTCATGGACGGCCGGTACACAGTGGGGGATCCATGAGGAGGAGGTGGATGAGAATGATGGTGATATTGATGAGGAAGAGGAGGAGGCTGTTCAACAAGGCTATCAACTACCGTCCAGGCAGCGCCGTCCACCTAAAAGATTGTCCTTCTCTGGTCCTCGCCACCGTCGTTAGTTATTTATGTTATGTTGTAGTTTTAGTTAGACTAGATTGTAGTATTTTATGTTTAGATTGTATTGTAATATGTTTGAATTGTTATACTTTATGTTGTAGTTTTAGCATTTTATTTTATTTTTGTTATTTTTATAGTTAAACAAAACAAAATTATAACATTATAAAAAAATAATAACATTATAACAAATTATGAATATTACAATAAAATTATAACATTATAACAAATTATAAACATTACAATAAAATAATAACATTATAACAAATTATAAACATTACAATAGAATTACAAAACATTACAAAAAATTCAGGAAACAACATATTACACAACAACTTATAACAAAAATAAAATTTACCAACAAAAAATGTAACATAAATATAGCAGCATTTTCAAAAAAATATATACATATCATACCGCCCCACTGTGAGGCGGCTGGGTCTGGAAGCAAACCACCTCATTGTGAGGCGGCCAGGTATTGTGGTGGACCACCCCACAGTGGGACGGTTAAATTATTTTTCGAAATATTTGAAATCAGAGGGCATTTTTGTTATTTTTTTTAGAGTATTTAAAAAAAATCGGTTGCATCCCACACGCCACGTTTCTATCAGAGCGTCCAACTAAAATAATTTAGTTCTTATCGATCTACCATTATTGAATGGAAATAGGCCGGCCGTCAGATATGAATTTTTTTAGAAATCATAAATAAATAAAAAATTAATCAAACCAACTACCAAAATGGCATCTCAGCACCAAACTTTTTTTTGCTGTGCCGAACGATCATTTTGGCCCATTCAATAATTCAAGAGATTATTTATTTTATATAGAAGGATGAGTCAAAGGCAAAAATAAGTGCAATACATGATTTAGATAAAAATTGTTATATTATGGTTTGATCATAATAAGATCTAGTGCAATACGTGATAAAAAAATGATAAAATTATTGTTCAAATAATTGGGAATTGATTTGGGACCGAGATGCCTATTCGGAACAAGGCCACATAAGAAAATTTGATTTTTTGGCTGTTGAGTTGAAAATTTGTGAAACTTGAATGGATCGAATTGGCTGTTCGGCACGGCAAAAAAAAAACAAATGATGCCGAGATACTATCTCAGTACTTATGAATTTTGCAAAAAACAAATCAATTGATTTGTTTTGATAAAATCTTTTTGTTTATTTATGGTTTCTAAAACAGATATAATTATACAAGTGCAGTTACAAAAAAAAAATGATATTACAGATTAGAGATAATTAAGCGCACTATTATTTAATGACAATATATTGCCCATCAGATAGAATCATACAAATGAAGATATTGAGCTTAACAAGTATGTATGTAATTGCATAGGTAAGCATATACGACAATTATATAGATTATAAGAATTATTTTTAATGAAAATATTATTTTTAATGAAAATATTATTTTTAATGAAAATATTATTTTTAATGAAAATATTATTTTTAATGAAAATATTATTTTTAATGAAAATATATAGCCTGTCAGATATAATCAAACAAATAGTGGACCATTAAAAATAAGTGATTTTCAAAAATTCGAAACAGGTAGTAAAACAAAATTCAAAAATTGTAAAATTTAGTCTCCAATCACATTTTAATATGAAGATCACGTTGAACGGTTCGGATCGACTGTTTGAACTTTGAAATCGTAAAATATGAGTGTGAAGTGAAACACACCCTTTAAGTACTTCATGAAGCACATGAATAGCCCAACTCTAATAATAATAATAATTAATGATCATGATGATCATGATGATGATGATCAAAATAATAATATTTGATAGTTGTATTATTATTATTATTATTATTATTATTATTATTATTATTACGATTAATAAATGGATACAAAAAATGTCATCGACAGATGAATAATTAATACTTAGTGCATGTATATATGTATATATTTATTAAAAAGTAAGCATGAATGCTTATCGATCATATATAATGTTGTTAATGTAATTAAGTATTCATTACAAGTGAAAATATAAATGCTTGTGAATATATTCATGTTATTAATTTGTCTCAGGCATATATAATTGAAATTGCAACAGGGTCTCGAGCATTTTGTCAATCTTAGCGTCCCTTGATAAAATATAATTTGGTGACAATATAACATGGGGTTCATGATCAAATAACGAAGACGATTAGAGAGAAAATTTGTGCTTTGATCTCTCTGTTCGTACAGTTAGATACTATTTCTTTAAATGCACTATAATTTCTTAAAATCCTTACTCCTTAATTAGTTGAATGCATGTTTTCTTGACGCAGCAATTAAATAGAGTTTACTTGGTATTTTATGACCTCCTTTTATTTCAACAAATAAAAATACGAACTAGCCCCTTATTGTTCCTAATTAAAAAGAAAAAAAAATTCTGAGTTTGTGGTCTCTAATTTTGTGTAGTCAACTTCTACAGATCATGAGAGCCATAACCACAACTTATACCATGCACAAACAAAACCTCTTTTCTTCTTAATGAAAATGCAATAACTGCATTCCAAAATGGACAAAATATCTCTAATATTTGCTCAGCTTCTTGTTGGCATTATTTTCATATGTTTATCATGCATAGCAGGCACTCAAGTCAGCCTAACACATGTCGACTCGTACGGGTCGTACTCCAAATCCGAGATCATATCGCGTGGAGTAGAACGGGCTACATCAAGACATGAAGCCATCAGATCGACACTAGAACAATCATCTACCTTAAATGGTCAAAGCCGACTACAGTCCTCCGGCTCATCATACCTAATGGAACTATCCATCGGTACCCCTCCGGTACAACTTGTTTCTATCATGGACACTGGTAGCAACCTCATCTGGACGCAATGCGAGCCTTGTATCAATTGCTTTAAGCAAACAACTCCAATATTCAACCCTGCCAAATCTACATCCTTCAATACGGCCTCATGCAACAGCGATGCGTGCACAAGACTCCAATTTTACTCTAGAACCACCTGCACCTCTGCCAAATGCCAATACACGTACGGGTACGCAGACGAGTCCTCCACCACTGGATCTTTGTCAAAAGAGACCTTCACCTTTGCATCGAAAAGTGGATCTGTCTCAGTTCCAAATGTGGTGTTTGGTTGCTCGAGTAACAGCACACAATCTTTTGACAATACATCGGGTATAGTCGGGCTCAGTATGGGTGATTTCTCTCTGATAGATTATCTCGATTCGCCAAAGTTTTCTTATTGCCTGACACCATTATTAGACATGAGCACAAGTACCCTTTTATTGGGCTCTGGTGCATGTTTGATCTCAAAGAATGCATTATCGATTCCGATAGTAATTAATCCCCGTATACCGAGCCTTTATTACCTTAACTTGAAAGGGATATCGATTGGTGGGGATACCCTACAGATACCAACCAATAGTTTCAACATAAAATCAGATGGATCAGGTGGTGTGGTCATCGACTCTGGTTCGACATTCACAGGTTTAATTTCCAGTGCTTATGTTGTGGTACGAGAAAAGGTCCGTTCTATTGTGAACTTACCTTTGTCTAAGTACACATTCCATCCGGCCGTTGATCTGTGTTTTGTATCAAAATCAAATTCAATGCCAAACATGCCAGACATGATATTTCACTTTGACGCTGGTGATTTTATTGTGCCAAAGGAGAACTACATGTTGCTTTTGCCAGGGAGTGGATTGCTTTGTTTAGCGATGATCGAGTTTCCAACTCTGTCAATTTTCGGTGCCTACCAGCAGCAAAACACACATATACTTTACAATGTCGGGAACAAGATGTTGTCATTTGAGCCAGCTCAGTGCAACAAGTTACGGAGATTTCTTTATAATGTTCTTTTCTTAATTTATTATCAAACGGAAATTCAACTATATATATGTCAGTATTCCCCAATTGCTTATACCCTTAATACCTGATTCTATATATCATTGTGACTTAAACTTTCCAGGCCAATTAAGATGTTTCACATGAAAACTTGGACTGCCAAAAACATAAATTACCCATCACAAAACAGGGGATAATTTACAATTTGGGAAATTTTAGAAGAAATTTATTAAGATTTTTATCTAAATTTTAGGTAATTAATTACTAATTAATTATGACTTCATTTGGTGAAATTTCAGGCCACAACAGCTGCAATGCGGCGGTACCAATGGCACAACTACCTTTTCATCTGGTCGCTTCAGTTCTTCGCCAAGCTTGTTATTCCTGATCCTACAAGTTTTTGTCGCCTTGATTTTCACTTAGCTATGTATGTATCAAGACTTACTTAAATCAAATTTTCAATTGTGCAAACTAGAATTCGATCGGATGCAATGATTTGGCATATTTGAATTTGTAAACATATATATTGTACTGGTATGTTTTCTTCGATCTTTGCATCATACTATTTCTTATGAAATTTTGAATGGTTTATAAACAGGTACAATTTAATGATTCTTTTGGCCTCACTAATTAACTAATGAGTTCAGGATAGTAGGACATCAATAAATTCAATGTGTAGCATTAATTTATTTTATTATTGTATCAAATTTTCTTTCATTGTAATTGATTATGGCTTTCAAATTCACTTTCAGTTCATTTACCAGCGTTCCATTTCTAATCGAAACAAATTTTGGATTTAGATAACTGACGGTTAAATAGTCTCAATAAATTGTCCAATAACACACACTGTACATACAAACTATATAATATCAAAATATACACAATATAATCAATAAAAAAAATTCTCTGTTACATTGTCTAACGTGATACGGGAGACATAGGCTGGACCTTGCCAATGACAAACCAAGGGTCAAAGAGGGCTGTCACTGCAGCCCAAGCAGCCTCTATCTCTGTTCTCGATGGTGTTCATTGTTACATAGCAGCTGCTCTCACTCATCTTGCTTCCGACTGCTCGACGGATCCCTCTTTCCCATGCGTCGATTGAGTTATTTTTCTTTCTCTACCTCTCGATCGATTAGATCAGGACAAGAGCAAGTGAAACAGGGCTCGATTCTGTCTGTTGTTTACAATTAATGGCACGATGTACGTTGTTGTTTTTTTTTTTTTTTTTCAAATTTCAACTAAAGATACATATCAGAGAATACAGTCTCCATCGAAAAATATGAAAACAAAATTTGAACAAAATAGAAACAATTAAATTTATTTGCAGAAGGGACGATCTTTTTGTGCCATGTAGCTTTTGTGAGCTTTTGATTAAAAGTAATTCTTATGCCAAATTATTGCTATCAGTGGCTAATGAAGGTTTTGTTTGTGGCGATTCATTCATGTTTTCAAACTGTGAAAGACATCAGAGGAAAAATAGTCAAAATTGCTTATTTTTTACAAGCTGCACAGCCACATTAGTTGATTTCGCCCTTGGAAAACTAATATTTTCAAATTTGAATAAGAACCACAAGCTCTTGAAATTTCAAACAATATTTATATTTATTTTAATAGGGAGATTACAACCAATAAAATATTCGTACACGTGAAGATAC
This sequence comes from Carex myosuroides, assembly GCA_028015225.1. Taxonomy (NCBI): domain Eukaryota; kingdom Viridiplantae; phylum Streptophyta; class Magnoliopsida; order Poales; family Cyperaceae; genus Carex; species Carex myosuroides. The sequence goes on along the minus strand of CM051491.1, from coordinate 13,089,528 downwards.
AAAATTTGCATCTCTTGGTTAGAAGGAACTTCTTCTAGTTATAATCCAGCAATCCAATCTTTGTCAAGTACAGCTCACTTCTTAACCTAAAATTAAAGCAGCATGTACCACCATGAAAATTTTTCACCTAACTAATAGTTGGAATGAGATTAAAAATCAAGAGGAAAAAGAAAAATACCTGAGAGTAGAGGAAGGTGCCGAGGATAGCAATGCCTGTACCAATAGCATTTATTGGTTGTACTGGTATGTGAAAGATTATTATAGATGATACAATGACCGAAATACGCTTCATGGTGTTACCGATGCTGAATGTGAGTGGCGATATCTCATCCAACGACATGTACGACACTTGATTGTATAAGTGATAGAACACACTTTGTGCAGCAACCCACCTGTCAAAGAAAATGCAAACAACATGGTCAGAATTAACCAGTTCATAAACACTGGTATGAAATATATATAGGTACAAAGGAAAATCAGTGCATGCTTGTCATTTAATTAGTAATTACCAAACAAAGTTAGGACCAATCTGTGAGACTGCCTTCTGCCAGCCAGCAGCCCACAGTTGTGGGCCCTCGACAGCAATGGCGAATGGGGTCAGAATCAAGAGAGACATAATGGAGAGGCATGCATAGTAGTTCATGCCGCTTACCGATTTCCCTTTCATCCCTTTTTTTGAGAAAATATTGCGGAATACAAATGCCAAGTTGGAAATCATTGCCCCCATAAATCCTGTGTAAACCGCAACAAGGTAAATTCTCTGAATTAACTAAAGAGTAAACCGCAACAAGGTAAATCCTGTGTAAACCGCAACAAGGTAAATGCCAGTTTTTTTTAAGCTCTTTCTCTAGCTCTTTCTCTAGCTCTCCACTCCTCTCCGTCCTACCAGCCTCCGTCTTACCTACCTACCAGCCTCTGATGACCATCAACCACCATATCCCCCGCACTCCTAACACTCCCTAACCTCCTCTGCAATACCTGCCATGGCTACCCTTTTTCCCCCCTCTAATCAACTCCAAATCCTTCACTGTTTTCTCTCACCCCAGGAAGAACATGACAGACTCATGGTGGATCTCAACCGGACAGCCCTATTCACAGCCTTGAATGGACATCATCCGCCTTCCCAACCCCTCTTTGCATCATACCTCTATGAGAGGTATGGTGGCTCGCCATCTGATTGGTCTCCAGTCCCAGTAAAAAATGGCTTCCTCCTCAAGGTCCCTGACTGGGAAACTATTGATAACATTGATGGTGATTCCGCTTTCTGGGAAACCAATCTCTCTCTTATTATCCTACCTTGGCAGACACAAACAAGAACGGAACCATTACCACCACCAAACCGCACACTTCTGAGGATTCATAACTTCCCCTTAGACTACTGGCATCCCTATTATTTCCGTCAGGCAGTCTCCGGTATTGGGGTCCTAATGGGAGTGTCACAGGAGAGCTTGAGGGGATCAAACAAAACATCCGTATGCCTTCTGGTGGAATGTTACAGCTCGGCCTTAATCCCCAGCATACTGCGTGTTGGCCACGGGGGTAGATGGTCCGACTGCCCGGTTGAGAGCCTAAATCCTGAGGGAAATACTCCGGCTCACCCTTCGCCGCCACCACCGGGCCCAACAAGTGAAGCTCAACTACGACTACGGAGTGAAATACGTCCCCAGGAGGTTCGGCCTTACATTCCACCGGGCCGACGCAGGGAAATACTCGCTCAGGTATTGGAATGCGACCCACCCAGACGGGGAGCGCCGGCAGCGCAAGCCGGTTTATATCTCCGGTCCTTGATTAGGCGCGGTGAGCCGGGCTTAGGCCAAAAAAACCGCGGATCTGTAACTCACGCACCATGCATACAGAAAAGGAGACAAACATCTGATATATTTCAGGGGCCCCTGACATATTCCTCTGCTCCCCCAGATACGGACTGCCCGGATAAAACAAATATTAGAATAAAGCCAAAGGACACCTGGCGCTGTTTCATTGCTCACAGAACCTTCCTTGCGGCTAATTACTCCCACGCAAAACTCACACCTCCACACCGCAAGGACACGTGGCCAGGGTGCACCTGCACAATTTCATTGCCCACCCATAAAAAGGGTGACTATCCAGTTGGTGATCTTACCACCTACACTAAACTTACTCACACTCCTGCATACACAAGGCACCATACAAACCCCCCCTCAGGCTTCCCTCCATTCTCTAAACCCACATCTCCCCTCCCCTTCCACGAAAAAAACCCCCAGCAGACCCCAAGCACCATGGCAGACATGACCACTGAGGATGAAGCTTTTATTCAGCGCTTCGTTGGCCTCAATACATCTGAGCAGGCCACGAGAGTGGTCAAGGTGCCTTCCTCGGCGGCAACAAGCACCGATTGGCAAATGGCGGCCATGGCCAGAATAGTTACGGATAGAACGGTAATGGATAACTCATTCTCTGAGGCGATGTCAAAGGCGTGGAACACTGACCCAAATACCATCTTTAGACCCGTCAGCCGAAACTGTTACTTGGTGGAATGCACAAACCAGGGAGACCTAGATACAGTCCTCATGGCAGGGCCTTGGACATTTAGAGGTGATTTAGTCGCAGCTAGGCAGGTGACTAGCCATGCCGACCTCCGTGCCGAGTCTATACAGCATGGCCATATCTGGGTGCAATTATTCAATATCCCTATCAACTCTTTGAATGAGGACGGGATACAAATGCTGGTGGGAGAAATTGGTACCCCCCTCTCCATCTCTTCTCAGGGTTTTGTTAATGGTCGTCGTTTCATTAAGCAAAAAGTTAGAGTGAACCTATCCGACCCACTTAAGGACTTGGTCAAAATGGATCACCCACACTTAGGCATAGTCACTGCGCATTGCCTATATGAAAAAGTATCCAGGATTTGTACATTCTGTGGCCGAATGGGCCATAAGATGGCGGGATGCACAGACCTTGCGCGTCTGACCATGTTACTACAAAAACCAAGCATGCTGGGGAAACACAACATATCTCAACTGCTGGTGCCGAAATATGGTGCATGGATGACTAATATTGGCAAGATGCCACGTGATACCGACCAACAAACTGCAACCCGTAACAAAAGATCCTTTGACTCAGCTGAGGAAACCCAGTCTTTTTTCTCTCGTCAGATGGCAAGCCAACTTCCACTCACAGTCTCAACCTCGACGCAACCACCTGCGCCAGGAGGTCATTTCAAACGGCCGAGGCCGGCGGGCCAAAATTCGCCGGATTGTTCGTTATGAGTTTCCTATCGTGGAACTGTAGGGGCAGCGGAGGCTCTACTGTGTCCACGCTAAATAGATATCTCCGTTCTACGAAAGCGGTGTTGGCCTTTATCTCAGAGACAAGGTGTAATGAGGAGACGGCTCGGGCAAGAATTCGACACCTGCCTTTATTAAACTCAGTCGTGGTGCCTTCGAGGGGTCGCTCAGGTGGCCTTTGGCTAATATGGGGAGATGAAGTGCAGGTTCGGGTTCTGCAAGCCACCAGGTTCTTTATTTTCGCTGAAGTTAAATTGAGGGATGGTAATGAAACATGGGGTTTGGCAGGAATATACGGGGATCCAGTAAGGGCCCAAAATCACTTAATTTGGGCAGATATTACTGCTTTTAAATCAGGTCGGTGGCAGAGCATGTCTCCTTGGAGACTTTAATGCTGTCGCAGCCCGTAATGAGAAGAGAGGAGGAAGCAGCGCTTTGGGCCAAAACAACTCTGATTTCAGAACTTGGATTCACACTAATGGCCTCATTGATTTGGGCCATCATGGGCCGTGTTACACATGGTCCAACAAACAATTTCAACATAATCCTATAGATCAGCGGCTTGATAGAGGTCTAGGGACGCTACACTGGACCCTCCAGTATCCGAACTCCGCTATCTTTCACCTCCCAAGATTCTCAAGCGATCACTTACCTATTCTATTGAGAACCAACTCCCACTCAGTTAGAGGGAAGCCGCGCTTCCGAGTGGAGAGCTGGTGGTCCCAAAAGGCGGGCTTCAGGGAAGTATGCCACAGGGCGGCAAATCTCGGCCAGGAGGATTGGGGAAAAACAAAAACCACATTCAAAAAGGAAGTTAAACTGTGGCTTGGAGATCATCCTAGCCCGGCAACCATGCTCAAAGCCGTAGAAGCTAAAATGGAATCCCTTAATGCAGAACCGCCGGATCACCACACCAAATGGAAAGAAAAAAGTCTCGGCGATGAACACCGACAGGTCTTACAACTGGAGGAGAAGTACTGGCATCAGAGGGCCAGGTTAAATGGGTCACTGTTTGGAGATGACAATACTCGCTTCTTCCACGCCACGGCGGTAACGAGAAAAAGAAAGAACACCATCAGAGCAATTCGAGCGGAGGATGGGAGTTGGGAATCAGATCTGCGAAAAATCAGGGGTCTATTTGTTGAATACTTTCGGCGAATTTTCACTAAGGTACAACTCAGACCCATTTTCAACTCTTACCCGGTTGGGGTTTTTCAGGACATCAAGGGCATTCCTTCGGCCGCTCACCACCATCTTGATGCACAGCCGACTGAGGCGGAGGTTTACAAAGCTCTGATGACTCTCGGCCCTAACAAAGCAGTAGGGCCTGATGGTTTCACGGCGGCAGTGTTGCAGGAGAACTGGGACATTTTCAAAACACCGGTCATGGCCCAGGTTCTGGCTTTCTTCCAATCGGGCCACATGCCGGCCACAATCTCCCGCTCTCATTTGATTCTCATTCCCAAGTCAGATAATGCAGCCCAAGTCAATGAGTTCCGTCCTATCTCGGTATGCAACACTATCTACAAGATCATCTCCAAGCTACTGACGATTCGCCTAAAGCCATACATCTCTGCTTGCATATCTACAGCTCAGAGCGCCTTCCTCCCCGGGAGAGAAATCTCAGAAAATGTAATCTTGTTGAGGGAGGTGCTGCATTCCTTCGCCATGCCGAATTACAAGAATAAAGAATTCTGCTTGAAAGTCGATCTATCCAAGGCTTTTGACCGTATGGATTGGTCATACTTGGAATCGATTTTCCCTCTGTACAATTTCCCTCCGGCTTTCATAAAATGGGTGATGAACTGCATTAAATCAGCTGAGTACTCAATTCTGATCAATGGCAAGGGAGATGGTTTTTTTCGGCCAAAATGTGGATTGCGTCAGGGCTGCTCTTTATCACCGTATGTCTTCATCTTGGGTATGGACCTTCTGTCCAGACATCTCTCATACTTGTCTTCATCGGGGGTTCTAACGGGGGTCAAGATTGCACCAACATCAGAGCCACTCACTGACAGCCTCTACGCAGATGACTTGCTAATTTTTGGGGCTGCCACTGTGTTAGAAGCAAATCTCATCAACGAGGTTCTGAAAACCTTTGAATCGGTATCGGCACAACAGGTGGGCCCTCAGAAAAGTTCTATTTGGTTCAGCAATTCTACAACCCAACAAGAGCAAGAGCAACTGGCACAGATATTAGCGGTCCCTCTTGATAGGAGCTATCAATCTTACCTGAGGGCTCCTATATCAACAAACAGAGAATCCTTTGACTTCCTAATAGCAAAGTTCTCCTCAAAATTGCAATTGTGGAAGAGTCACATGCTATCCCAAGCGGGTCGAATAATCCTGATCAGATCAGTCTTACAAGCACTGCCAATTTACTATATGGCCACCACAGCCATACCAAAGTCAGTTCTCAAAAAACTCAATGCCATCATCCGGTGCTTTTTCTGGGGAAAACCTGAGCACACCAGATATATGGCGTATATTGGCTGGGATAAAATTAAGAGGCCAAAGGGAATGGGCGGTTTAGGTATCACTGACTTGCAGGTAATGAATGAGGCCCTATTATTAAAATTCCTATGGAGATTGGCATCGCGATCGAGTGCTCTGTGGACCAGGGTGGTTCGGGCAAAGTATCTGCCAAGAAGCGAACTGTGGCTGAGCAAAAGGGTGTCAAGGTGCACACCTTTCTGGAAGGCAATCATGCGCCTAAGGGAGACTTTACTACCGTGGATCACCTGGCAGATAGGAGATGGGGAATTGTGTACTGCGATGGCACAACCCTGGTTTCAGGGTGCTTTAAACTGTGAAACACAGCTGAATGGAATCAACAGAGTGAAGGTCAAGGATCTTTTGACTCCGGATACAGCAATGTGGGATGTAGAAAAGCTGACTCAAATGTTTGGCTATGTAAACACACTACACATCATTCAGGAAATTCAACCACCAAATCCACAAAGGGGGTGCGACAGACTCATATTCAAGCACTCAACAGATGGGGTTCCCACAGTTAAAAAACTGGGTGTTCTGCTCTCTGCAGACTCTGACACGCCTATCACTGGAGATAAGAAAATTTGGGAATCCATCTGGCACAAGGGAAGTATCCTACCTAGAGTTTGAGTTTTCTTATGGAAGATGATGTTAAACGGCCTACCTCTGGCATCGGCTCTACACCTTAGATTCCCTTCTGTCAATCAAATTTGCGCATCCTGCGGGGATTCGATCGAGGATGTCAACCACCTCGCGCATCTGTGCCAATTGTCCAGATTGTGTCACTTCTCAGGCCCAATTGCTCTCAAATCTGACTCTCTGCCGCCGCACTTCGTCGAGGCATTGCAAACACGTACTCAACTCAATGTTAGATGAAGAGCAATGGACACAATATGTCAATTCGTTGTGGGCAATTTGGAGATGTCGCAATGATAAGGCGTATGGGGGCAAGGAAGTCGGGCTAGCTGATTTCAACAGGTACTATGCCGCAATTACATGGGAGTCCACACTGCGACAGGCAGGGAATGCAAAGTCAGTGGTGCAGGAATTGGAAATTCCAAACCCGGACCGGTCAGATTTTCAATTTTCCTGTTTCGCAGATGGCTCCTGGAGCAATGGATGGGAAGGGGGAACTGGTATCTGCCTAATGAGAGAGGAGAAATTAGTACAATACCGGTCAGCAAAGGCTACCGGATGCTGTCCGATCCAGGTGGAAGCAATAGCTCTCCAGGAAGCGATTCAAATGGTAAAGGGCAAGGGAATCGAAAGCTGCATATTCTATTCGGACTGCAAGTCGCTGGTGGAATGTGTGAATATCCCCACCACTCCGAGTAATGCTGATTGGAGGGCATTTTCAGAAATTATGTTCATTTGGAAGGAATTAGGTGCAAACAAAAACTGGGCATGCATGCATATTCCAAGAGGTCAAAATCAGCTAGCAGATAGTTTATCTAAACTAGGCAGGCAACAAGGCTGGGACCTCATAGGATATACATTTCCAATGTTTTCTGGTAGTTAGTTTTTCTTTTTCTAATGGGAGGATTCAGATATATCTTGTAAGCAACTCAGTGTAACCCAATTACCAGTGAAATGAAATTCAGACCTATGGGTCTTTTGAGACAAAAAAAAAAAAAAAAACTAAAGAGTAAATCGGCACAATGTTTTATGTAGCTTTAGGTTTTGCCAATGTTAACAATTTAACAATTAAATTGCACATCATCCATTATTGCCACAGTTCATCGATCATTGCTGCATTTCACAATTAATAGACTATAATTTATTGTTGTTTAGACTTTGACTAAAAAATAGTAATGATGTTAACTCCAACAGAGGAAATTTTGTTATAAATAACAAATAAACCTCTTGGTATCTACCTGTCATGTTAAAATTCAACTCTGTCGCAGCAGCCAGAGCACAGCCACCAATGATGGGCAAGAGAGAGAGGTACGTCGGTAAAGGAAATTTCTCGCCCAAGAAATAACATGAAACGAACACAGTGAAAGCTGGTTCGGCACTCTTAATTATATGAGTGAATGAGACGGCCACCTTGGACATGCTGACGGTTGCTGCCACATGTCCAATGGTGTGGGCAATGGCAACCTAAATTACATAGATATAATGAAATTTTATTAAGTTAAGAATTATATCAGTTAATGCATGCATGAAAGGAAAAAAAGGAACAAAGGGGTAAAAGGTGTATTCCATTAGTGAACATAATTACCTTTTTTTTTAAAATAAATATTGAGAAATGAGAAACAAGCCCCCTGATTTAATTTCATAAGAATATTAACAAAATGCACTACCATTATTAAATCCCATATTACATTATTGGTTACAAATTTATAAAGGATCACCATCCTTCCTAAACTCAAAAATATTCTGACAACTCATCCATGTTACCTTACCAATTAGTCCTTGAATGTCTTACAAATCTGACAAACCCTTGTAGAGAAACTGATGTGTTGTATCTATGTATAGTGTTTTTGTTGAAATTAATGTTTTTGAGAAAAGAAAAAAATTATTAAATGGGTCAATTAGTCAAATGTTTAGATGAATGTATTTGGAATTTCTAGATAGATTAATTGTTTATGTTTTCAAGGGTCATGTTAGAGAGTGCAATTCATGCACTTGGTATTTGTGTTGTGTTTAATTATATTTATGTTTTTGGGTTTGTAAAAGGTCACCATATGACCTATAAATAGGAGGTATGTCATTTGTAAGAAAAACTCAATATAATAGAAAATATTTATGCATAAGAGTTCTTCTCCTTTCTCTTTCTCTCCACTAAAATACTAAATAAAATAACAAAGGCCTTGAATAGGCCAACATAAGTGGTATCAGGTTGTGTGAGAATTTAAGTGAGGTTTCTCTAATAGACGTGATAAAAAAAGAAGAAGTTGAGAGCGCGAATGGCTATGCAAGGTGGTGCATGGGGGCCGCAAGGTGCGCAACTTTTATTTGATGGTGAGAATTATGACTATTGGAGTATAAAGATGAAAACCCTCTTGATCTCACAAGATTTATGGGCGATAGTGGAAGAAGGTTGTGAAGAGAAAAAAGATGAGAAGGGAAAAGAAAAGGTTGAGACGTCGGATGAAAAAAAGGAGAATAAGAAGAAAGATGCGAAAGCTCTCTATTTGATTCAACAATCCATCACCGACAAGATTTTTCCAAGAATAATCGGCGCGACAAGTTCAAAAGAAGCATGGCAGATTTTGCAAAATGAGTTTCAAGGTACTGAAAAGGTTAGAGCCGTAAAACTTTTAACTCTTAAGAGAGATTTTCAGAATTTACAAATGAAGGAGAAAGAAACTTTAAAAGAGTATTTTTCTAAGGTGATTGAGTTGGTGAATCAAATTAAAAAGTTGGGTGAAAACTTAACTGATAAATCAGTTTGTGAGAAAATTTTAATTAGTCTCTCTCCCAAGTATAATTATATTGCGGCCATTATTGAAGAAACCAAAGATCTGTCTACTCTTGGTGTACAAGACCTAATGGGTTCTCTTGAAATACATGAGCAAAGGTTGAATAGACCTAGTGACTCTTCTCTAGAAAGTGCGTTTCAATCAAAAGTTAATTTAAAAGAGTCATCTAACCAAAATGTGACCAAAGAGGATACGTTCCATGGTGGTAGAAGTGGAGAAACTCGAACTTGCAATTTTTGTAAGAAACCGGGTCATATAGAAAAGAATTGTTGGAATAAGGGAAAGCCTCAATGTTACCATTGCAAGAAATTTGGTCATGTTGAGAAGAATTGTAGGTTGAAAAATAAAGAGAATGCCAATTATACGGAGGAAGAAAACAGTGATAAAGAAGGTGTTGAAAGCACATTTTATGCATGCCAATCAGCGGTTGAAAAAAGGGAAGATGTGTGGTATGTTGATAGCGGATGTAGCAATCACATGACCGGAGATGAGTCGATGTTTTGCAAGCTTGATACGGCCGACACTACTCAAATTATAATGGGTAATGGTGCGGTTGTGAAGTCTAAGGGAAAGGGCACGATTGCCGTTGCTTCAAAGAAAGGTAAAATGTTAATTCATGATGTGTTGTTTGTCCCAGAATTAGCACAAAATTTACTAAGTGTTGGGCAATTGATTGAGCATGGGCATGCGGTTCACTTTGAGGGTGAATCGTGCAAAATTTATGACAAAAAGGAGAAAAAGAGAGAATTGATGGTGTTAGTGAAAATGGAAAGAAATAGAAATTTTCCACTTACACTCAAACCCGAAAAAAGTGTTGCTTTAAAAGTTGGTGTAGAAGACTTATCTTGGTTGTGGCATAAAAGGTTTGGTCATGTTAACTTTGAGAGTCTAAAATTGTTGAGTAAAAAGAATATGGTGTATGGGTTGCCACACATAGAAGAGAAACATGATGTATGTGAAGGTTGCGCTCTCGGTAAAATTCACCGGGAGTCATTTCCAAAAGATAAGGCATGGAGGGCAAAGGAACCGATAGAGCTTATTCATACCGATGTGTGCGGTCCTATGAAAACAACCTCGCATGGTGGAAATAGGTACTTTATCACTTTTATTGATGATTTTTCAAGAATGTGTTGGGTTTATTTTTTGAGACAAAAATCGGAAGCTTTTTCAGTTTTCAAGAAGTTTCAAAGCATAGTTGAAAGGCAAAGTGGCCGGTTAATTAAAAAATTGAGAAGTGATAGAGGTGGTGAATACAACTCTAAGGAGTTTGAGAAATTTTGTGAGGATATCGGCCTAGAAAGACAGTTGACGGTCGGTTTTACACCGGAGCAAAATGGAGTTGCCGAAAGGAAGAATAGAACGATTGTAGAAATGGCGAGGACCATGATGAATGAGAAGGGTTTGCCAATGACATTTTGGACCGAAGCGACATACACGGCGGTTTACTTATTAAACCGGTGTCCAACAAAGGCGGTTGAGAACAAGACACCATTTGAGGTGTGGTCCGGTGGTAAAAAGCCATCGGTGAATCACTTGAAGGTTTTTGGCTCTGTTTTCTATGCACATGTCCCGAAAGAAATGAGGCACAAACTTGAAGATAAAGGTGAGAAATGTGTATTTGTTGGTTATAGCACAAAATCAAAGGGCTATAGGCTCTTTAGTTTGAAAACAAACAAGGTGATTGAAAGACGGGATGTAATTTTTAATGAGAAAGATAAGTGGGATTGGAAATAAAAAGGTGTAGAGAGCATTTCTTTTCCGAGCCATGATGAACCACATAAAGAGCCAAATGATGATAACATTCATGAAGAAGATCAACCACATTCTCCAACGACAAATGCCGGGTCGAGTTCAACTTCTCCAAGCTCAACACCCGTAAGATTTAGAAGATTAAGTGATATTTATGCTACATGCAATTTTTGTGTTGCTGAACCGGAATATTTTGAGCAAGCAGTTAAAGATGAGGTGTGGGTAAATGCAATGGAAGAAGAGATAAAAATGATTAAAAAAAATGAAACTTGGGAATTAGTTGAAAAACCAAAAGAAAAAGATGTAGTTGGTTTGAAGTGGATTTATAAAACAAAAACAAATCCGGATGGTTCGGTGCAAAAGCACAAGGCAAGGTTAGTTGCTAAAGGATATTCACAATAACCCGGAGTTGACTATCAAGAGACATTTGCACCGGTGGCAAGCCATGAAACAATTAGGTTGTTGATTGCTTTAGCCGCACATAAAGGTTGGAGGTTATATCAACTTGATGTGAAGTCGGCTTTCTTGAATGGAGTGTTGAAAGAAGAGGTGTATGTTGAGCAACCGCAAGGCTTTGAAGTTGAAGGTGAAGAAGCTAAGGTGTACAAATTGAAGAAGGCTTTGTACGGGTTAAAACAAGCACCTCGAGCATGGTATGGCAATATTGATGCATACTTCACCAACAAAGGATTTAAAAGAAGTCCAAGCGAGCCAACACTCTATGTCAAGCATGGTGAAACCGGTATGCTTATTGTTTCTCTTTATGTTGATGATTTGATTTTTACCGAAAATGATGAGAAAATGATGCAAGAGTTTAAAAGTGACATGATGAAAAAATATGAGATGAATGATTTGGGCTTGCTTCATTATTTCTTGGGTATTGAAATTGATCAAAGAGAAGATGGTGTTTTTATTTCTCAAAAGAAGTATGCTGAAAATATTCTCTCTAAATTTAAAATGGAGAATTGCAATCCGGTAATGACACCATTGTTGGTGAATGAGAAGTTGGTAAAAGAAGATGGTAGTGGTGGTGCCGATGCGGCATCTTTTAGAAGTTTGATTGGAAGTTTGTTATATCTTACCACTACAAGACCCGATATCATGTATGCTTCGGGATTGTTATCTCGGTTTATGCATCAACCGAGTAAAATGCAATTTGGTGCTGCAAAACGAGTGTTACGTTACATACAAGGGACCAAAGATTTCGGTCTCATGTATGAGAGAAATGAAAAAGAAGATGTGGAGTTGTTTGGATTTTGTGATAGTGATTGGGCCGGGAGTATGGATGACATGAAGAGTACATCCGGGTATACATTTACACTCGGATCAGGAGTATTCTCGTGGGCCTCGAAGAAGCAAGAAAGAGTGGCGCATTCCTCCGCGGAAGCCGAGTATGTGTCGGCAAGTGAAGCAACTAAACAAGTTGTTTGGTTGAGAAAGATTTTAGGGGATATGGGGGAGCAACAAGATGCGGCCACGGTTCTATTTTGTGATAACAAATCCGCCATTGCCATGTCAAAGAATTCGGTATTTCATAGCCGAACAAAGCATATCAATCTCAAGCATCATTACATTCGAGAAGTGGTTGAAGATGAAGAAATTCTCATCAAGCATGTAAAGACCGGAGATCAATTGGCGGACATTTTCACGAAGGCACTTCCATGTGACAAGTTTGTTTATCTTCGGGAATTATTGGGTATGACAAACAAAAACATTAAGGGGGAGTGTTGAAATTAATGTTTTTGAGAAAAGAAAAAAATTATTAAATGGGTCAATTAGTCAAATGTTTAGATGAATGTATTTGAAATTTCTAGATAGATTAATTGTTTATCTTTTCAAGGATCATGTTGGAGAGTGCAATTCATGCACTTGGTATTTGTGTTGTGTTTAATTATATTTATGTTTTTGGGTTTGTAAAAGGTCACCATATGACCTATAAATAGGAGGTATGTCATTTGTAAGAAAAACTCAATATAATAGAAAATATTTATGCATAAGAGTTCTTCTCCTTTCTCTTTCTCTCTTCCACTAAAATACTAAATAAAATAACATAGGCCTTGAATAGGCCAACAGTTTTATGTATTCTTTTCCATCATCTCGTGTTGCTCCTCGCCTCATATAATGGTATCAGTACATGCAATCCTCTTGCTTGCATGCTTCCAAATAATAACTAAAATTCATTAAAAAAAAGAGAGAGAGTTTTCACCGGAGCAAGAGCCTTCCAAAAATCCATGTCAGTCTGTGGAGCCTCCGCAATGTGGGTTGCCCACGAGACCAACATGATGAGGGACCTTGCCGCCAGAGAAAGAATCGAAGTAAGCCAAGGGAAAGGAAATGCATTGAGCACCTTCTTGTTGTATATGTTGAACACTACATTCAGAGCCCACCATGTCGCGAAATATATCGAGATCTTGATTGTCTGTTTTTTCTCAGTGTCGATCGGAACCACCGGGGGCAGATCAGAGGGTCTATCCCCGTCCGCCCGAACCTCCGTGGATCGGAGGTGGCTGTGCATCTGTTGGTGAAGGGGTTTTGCATTTACAGGAGAGAATCTGGAGTTGGTGCATCTGTTGGTAAACCAACAAATAAATAAATTTTGCAACTGTAATGGTGCTGTCACAGTTATGGTGAAGTTGTGCGTCAGTCAACTATTATATTATTTCAATTTATACGCAATTGTCGTTTAACTTCCTGTTACAGATTTCCATTTATTTACAAGAGCATAGTGGGAATTTTTTTTCTAGATCCCACTCACAGTGTGCTCAATTGCCTTCACCCATTCAAATTCAATTGTGGTACAGAGCAGGTGCAAGCTAATACCAGAACTCATGCAAGCTAAAAGAAAATATATATATAAGCCACGGAAAATTACCAATATCCAATTTATATCCCAAATAAGATCAATTTCACAAAGAAATGAAAACTGTTGATTTCTCCACTATATATATTTTTTTTTAAATAGTTCAGTGTTTGTTTATTAATTATTAGTATAACCAAAGATGGCAATCTCCGAATCAGTCGAAAGAAAATTCTGGTTCGACATTCACAGGTATAGTTACATCTAGACACCAGCTAGTAGGCTTTCTATTGACTAATTAAGCCTATAATTTTTTAATTTGACTATTATGTTGTTTCTATATATAAGTTGCATCTAAAAATGAATGCAAAAATTTTACAAAGAAGCACAATATTACAACCATCAAACATTAAAGAAAATGTTTTGCAAATTGGGAGGACATTTGAGTTAACAAAAATAGACAACTTAACGTCTGTGTTTATTTGTCAAGTTAATTGAAATTTAATTCATTTTTTTGTTCTTGACGAATAAAAAAAAATGGAGATGTCCCTGATGGTTTTTTAATGGGATAAATCATTTAGAGTGAGTCTATGGTACTATGCATATCACAGGTTAATTGGTTCGTAATACGGAAAAATAATTTCATTTTCAAAATTTTAACGGTCGATCTGAACCGTTCAACATGATCCCCATATGAATATGTACTTGCAGACCGAATTTTATATTTTTTAAATTTTTTTTACTATTTTTTAAGATAGGTAGAAAATCACTAGATCTGAAAATTCTGAACCATCCAAAATCAGTGATTTTCTACCCATCTGTAAAAATAGTAAAAAAGTTCTAAAAAATATAAAATCCGGTCTGCAAGTACATATTCATATGAAAATTATGTTAAACGGTTCGGATTGACTATTAGAATTTTGAAAACGAAAATATTAATCCGTCTCACAGACCAAATCGTGCTATGCATAGTACCATAGACTCACTCAATCATTTAATATGGAAATCAGATGTTGGATCAACTTGGGTTAAGTTCGGGTGTAACATAGATTCAGTTTACCAAACTACGAAATAGAACTTGGTAGTCCATCAATACGGGCTGAAACAGGCCTTAAAAAGGCCAGACCCGGCAGTCAATAAGCGGTTTAGTAACCAAACTTTTTAACCCACTTTTCCGCGGATTCGTACCCGTTATCAACAAATGCGCGTGTCGGACTCTCGATTGAAAAGGATACACATCCGCAAAACCACGAGTTCTAATCATCTGAAGTAACTTAAATAATGAGTTTAGATCAGAACCGTCCGATAAGAATCCGGGCCAATCCGGCCCAAGATGGAATGCACGGGGTACTTTAATGTCCGTGCTGAAAAAGATCTGACGGTCCAGATCTATACAGGAAAATTGAGTTACTTTAGGTGATCTGAATTCCAAATCCACAACCATCTTAGCTAGAACAGACTAGACTAATAGAGTGGGTGCTTTTTATCTCCAGTTGTGAGTTCTCTCCTCCCGTCTCAAGAGAGAAGAGCAGGGTGGACTCCTAGAGAGATGGACCTCTCTCTGACGCACTTCCCTTTACAGGCTGACAGCTGGCAGATTAGATCCACTGTCAGTAGGCCCCGCCTCCTCTCTCCCCCTTCTCCGCCTCTACGACCTGGCCCCTCTTTATCTCTTCGTCACCTCCGTCACGGTATACTACCAGTGAACAGTTAGTCTGAGAGTGTGTGCGATTGCTTCTAGTTCTAGATTTGCTTGACTAATTTTACTTTTCTTAATTTAGTAAGATATGGAAGATGCACGGGAAAGT
Organism: Carex myosuroides; assembly: GCA_028015225.1. Classification (NCBI taxonomy): domain Eukaryota; kingdom Viridiplantae; phylum Streptophyta; class Magnoliopsida; order Poales; family Cyperaceae; genus Carex; species Carex myosuroides. The sequence goes on along the minus strand of CM051491.1, from coordinate 13,073,990 downwards.
TGAAATGGGAACTCTGTGATGTCAGAGCACAAGCTTCCAATGTGGGAGCAGGAAGCTTTGAAGGAGGAAGCGACTCTTCTGATGCCTCTACTTCTTCTAATCAGTTAATACTTTGCGTTTTCGAATTGTTGGTTTATTTTGTTTTTATTTTCTTGCAATGGTAATTGCTGTACCGGTACTAGGCAATACCCCCTTTGCTGTACCAGTACACACACACACACACACACACACTTAAATATTCAATGAATTTGCAATTAATGTGTCAGTTTACTTTGTGTGGCCTTGTAATTGTACTTACATATGTAGTTATAACCATGGTGTCTGAGTAACCAAATCTAGTATCAGTCAGCCCCGGGCATTTGTGGCCAAAAAAGTAGCTTTTCTTGTTCTATTTCTTTTGTTGCATCTAAACCCCAAATGGTGGTCAAACACTCTGTTAGGGTTTCAAAAGAGAGGTAAGAAACAAGAGACAATTTTATGAGGAAGCTTAATTGTATTCCTTGACTTCATTATTACACAGAATACAAATGAGATATATTTATAACAACATAAATCTCTAAAAAGAGAAACCTATAAATGACACCTCCTAAAATACCCTATACTAAATATTAAATTTTTGCTCCTTAATATAGCCTGCCAAACATAGCCTACTATTTCTGACATCCTGCTAAATTAAACCTGATGAAAATATATGATGAGATGAGAGGCATACACAACACACTCGAACTGAACCTAATTCTTTAAAATTCAGATTGGTACCAATCCCAGGAATTCGATACCCACTTTCTATAGCTGGGGTACTTGCTGTCAGCGCTGTTGCATTTGCACTGATTGTTTCCCTGAAAGGGGGGCCATCTACTGTTATAGATGCTCTTGCCAAATCTGGATTTACTGCTGCTTTTACTTTGATTTTTGTCTCTGAAATTGGCGATAAGGTACAGTAACTTGCTATATTTTTTCTAATAGAATCTATACTTTGGTTAGAGCAAGCTTAGTAAAACTAATTCTTTGTTGTGTCATAGACATTCTTTATTGCCGCACTATTGGCCATGCAGTACAAGAGAGCTCTGGTAAATTTCTTTTGCCCATATTAAACGAAAAATCTAGTACGTTGCCTTATTTCAACAAATGAAAAATAAAATTGTTCAATTTGTAATATGATCAGGTGCTAGTTGGATCAATGGGTGCACTTTCACTCATGACAATCTTGTCTGTTGTCATTGGCCGCATTTTTCAATCTGTACCCTCCCAATTTCAGACCAGTACATCTCTCTCTCTCTCTCTCTCTCTCTCTCATTTTCTTAATTAAGCCCAAGTACCTCATTATTATTTTTTTGTTAATCCACCTTTTTTTTGTTTTTCTCTTTCATAAGAGAACTGAACTGGGGTGCGTTCTTATTTAAATGCAGCGTTGCCTATTGGTGAGTATGCAGCGGTGGCGCTCCTTACATTCTTCGGTCTAAAATCAATAAAAGATGCATGGGAGCTTCCCTCCAGCTCAAGCAAGGATAGTAATGAGAGTTCAGAGCAACTGGGTGAGCTTGTAGAAGCAGAGGAACTCGTTAAAGAAAAGGTAACAATTACATTTAATGGTTTCAAAACCAATTGCGCCGGTCAAATCAAGTTCAGGTGAAGGTTAGGTATTATTACCGCACTGGGGTAAATTTGAAAAGTAAATGACTGTATCAGTTCAAACCTAGTCCAATCTGAGCTGATGGTGCATTTAAGGAAAGGAAAGGGGTAAAGCCGGGAGAAATAATTGAAACAGAAACCTTTGGGCTATTATTTCTCTTTTTTTGTGATGGCCTCTTGCTGCGTCTCTTGAATTTTCACAGATACTTATGTGTTGTATATATTTTTGTTTAAATTTCGGCAGGTAGCAAAGAAGCTGACAAATCCTCTGGAAATAGTTTGGAAGTCCTTCAGCCTTGTCTTTTTTGCGGTTGGTTTTCTTTTTTTATGATGCTAACTTGCTACTTTTAGAGTTAAAGTGTTTTGAATCATTTTCTAATAGATCATGCAAAAACACAATTTGTAGGAGTGGGGAGACCGATCTATGCTCGCAACCATTGCTCTGGGTGCTGCTCAGGTATATTCTTAAGTAAAATTAAGCTTAAGTTAATGTTGTTTCTTCAAAACGGAGAGTCTGATTGCCGTTTCATCAATTGCTTTTTTTTTTGTTCTGTTGTCTGGCAGTCTCCTTTTGGGGTTGCAAGTGGGGCCATAGCTGGACACCTCATAGCCACTTCTGTTGCCGTCTTAGGGGGTGCATTTCTGGCCAATTATATCTCTGAGAAACTGGTATGCAATTTTATGTTCGACTATAAATTTGGCAATGGCAATGGTACTTGAACCCAAAGTAAACAAGAAAGTTAAAATTCCCTCATAACACTATAGGAAAAATATAAAAGAAAATGAAATAAAGATATTATAATAATCTCATTCCTACTTCATGATTTATTAGCTTGGTAGTAATACCGAGGGATTTTGGGCCCACGTTAGATGGATGTTAGTATGAAATTGTAAACTGGTCACAAAATAATGGCATGATCTTTTTTTGGATGGTTCAAGAACTTTGTTTTTAATTTATTATTGGACAGGTTGGGTTCTTGGGAGGAGTGTTGTTCTTAATCTTTGCTGCCGCTACTCTTCTTGGTGTTTTCTAGTGTTTTCGTTGTACATTCCATAAATTTTTTTGTCCTGTAATAAATTAGATAGATTTCATGCGGTGTCTTTTTTTAATTAGGGTTTGTAGCTTGGATGTATCACAAAGACATCCTTAATCCTGTATTTATATTTAATATGTATAAAAAAAAAAAACAGAACAATAAACCATGGATCATAAATTATATTCAATGATGGTTTTGGTTGGATGTACACCATTTCGTGGAGAATATTTAAAGATCAATGGTTTTCTGGCAAATCAAGTATATATTTCGTGGAGAATATGAATACATAAAACCTTAATCATTTATAATGTTCATATCCAATCAAGTCAATTATTAAACCAACCTACATATATACGTGCTATCCACATTGACCATAGCTTGCATTGTCAAGTCAATTATTCTCTTGTTTATCTATCCTGGTGCCATCTATGTACTAATGCATTTGAAACTATCAATAATCTTTCTCATTCGTTGCAACCCCACTATGATATATAAACCAGGGCCAAATCACCATCTAATCATCTCTTTCCCTCACAAACCATGTCTCTTGTACAACCTCTTACCATTTTCTTGCTCTTCCTTCTACCCTTTCTAGCCTCTAGCTGGCACAGTGCACGTCTTGAGCTCAAGTATGTCGACTCAACCACTTATTTCTCAAGGTCCGAGCTTATTCGTCGAGCCACTCATCGCAGCCTTCGACGTGTCTCCAACCTCGCTAGCCTTGGTCCCTCAAATAATTTCAGTGCAGGTTGCCATGCTAGCACAGCATCATATGTAATAGATATATCCATTGGGACTCCACCTGTGCTCATGTCAGCCATTTTAGACACCGGAAGCGATCTCATCTGGACCCAGTGCAGCCCTTGCATTGCATGCTTCTCGCAACCGAATCCTATATTCACACCAGCCAATTCAACTACATTCTCTAAGGTTCCATGTTCTTCTTCCCTCTGCAAAGCTTTGCCAAAATCTCTGTGTAATTCTCAATGTGACTATGAATACTCGTATGGTGATGGTAGTTCAACAAAAGGTTTAATGGGTTTTGAGACGTTCTCCTTCGGAGCTGATAACTCAGTCAAGATTCCCGATGTTGGGTTTGGGTGTGGAACCAACAATGTCGGGGCAACTGATAACTCGAGCGGGATTGTAGGTATGGGGCGTGGTGCTTTGTCACTAGTATCTCAGCTAAATGTAACAAAATTCTCGTATTGCTTCAACTCAATTCATAACAAAGGTTCAAGCATTCTCCTCCTTGGTTCCTGGGCTAACATTACTAGTAGTGCCAGCAAATCAACACCATTCATGCCTAACCCAACCGGTTCACCCATGAGTTCCTTCTATTACCTATCCTTACAAGGGATCACTGTCGGTGAAGCTCTTCTTCCAATACCACCAAGTGTGTTCCAATTGACAGAAGCCGGAGGTGGTGGGTTAATCATAGATTCGGGAACGACTGTAACTGCATTGGAGGAGAGAGCTTTTATAATGGTGACGCGAGCATTCATGTCACGAATCAAGTTGCCACAAGCGAGCGGGGCCAGCCTTGGGCTGAGTCTTTGTTTCACTTTGCCAAAAGGAGGCATTAAATCAATCAATATTCCGAAACTGATATTTCATTTCGCCGGTGCGGATATGGACTTGCCATTAGAGAATTACATGGTGGAAGATACAGCGAGTAAGTTGCTTTGTCTCGGAATGGTTGGCACGAGAGGCATATCAATCTTGGGTAACATGCAGCAGCAAAATATGAATATACTGTATGATATGCAGAAAGGGATGCTCTCATTTGAGCCTGCTGTGTGCACAAAGTTGTAGATAGTTAACGATGGATATATAGTTCCATTTATTTATTTTTTAATATTTTGATGATTGTGCCAAGCACGATTGGTTTTATAGCGTGATGGCCATTCATCAATTATGAGCCGGCCACAAAAAAATTATTTTGAGAAGTGTATAATTCTATACGATTTCATTGCATTATATACATATTTACCAAGGTTCTAAATAGCGATTATCGGGTCATCGTGGAAAGGCTAAATAAAAAGCTATTGGGAATAGCGTAGCTATAGCGAAAGCTATCCTACATAGTGTTTTTTGTTTAAAAAATTATGATTTATATTTCTACTAATTATCAACATTATTTAATGTCTCATATAGCGATAAGTAACGCAAAATTAATTAAGAAATTAGAATATTCATATTGAACCAATATAAAGTCTAAATTGTTATTCAAAATATCCCTAATAATATCATAAACTATCTATATTTTTCCATTCAAAATAACCTATATATTTTTTTCTATTAAAAAAAACTAAGTATCATGGCATAAACTATTTATTTTTTTTTCTATTTAAAAGCAAAAAGTCCGAATACACTATAGCGTCGCTATTGCATTGCTATAGCGTGCTATTTAGAACACTGATATTTACAAAATAATCTCTCGTTGTCAATAAGTCCATTTTGTCATTTCGTTTTGAAGATAATTTTTATAAAATAAAATTATATGAATTTCATGACAATATAAATGAAATCTTTCTTTCTGTTAACGAACTCAACTTGTTCCTCTACATAAATATATTTGAATAGGAATCGGAATCGGATTAATCGATAGGAATAAGCCGAATCAATTGAAAATTTGGATTTTTTTTTTCAAAAAGATCTGGTCTTTTATTCAAAAAAATATTTTTTTTGGTGTAATAAATTAGTTTGTTGGTAAATTATGTTAAGATAAAAAATGATACTCAAATAATCTACTAATATAACATGATACATACATCCAACACTAAGCAGATGGCCTGATGGATTCTAACTCATGGTAGAAAAACTAACGAAAATAAAACATTACATATTCAAATTAAATAATAATACAATTTTATGGATTACGTAATTTACAAAAAAAAATATAGGTCATAAATTAAATCATTGAAATAGGTCTAATGTAAATGAAGATAAGAAACTAATAAAAATGTTTTATTGATACTAAATTATTTTAAATTTTTATTTGTGCAACATTAGTAGTTCCGGTATATAATCTTACTACTAGTTCGTTTGGCACAACATTGAAAGCTAGTCCATCAAAAATCTAAGTTTATAAATAGAAAGTAAATCGAAACTTTTGATTGGAAGAAGGAAAAATTAATTAGAACTTGGACAAAAAAATCCGAATTTTTTATTAATGCCCTCCAAAAAAAATATCATGTCTACCCTCTATATTGAAAATTTTAAAAATAACCTAACCGTCCCACGTTGGGGCGGTTTGCTATTTTTTTTTTTTTACAAATGTTTACCTAACCGCCCCACAGTGGGGTGGTTTGCTATAAATATATATATTTTTTAGAGATCGATCTTAATATTTCCATCTAATATGTATATTATATGACACCTATCCTAGATGAGTATATATGATACATAATCAATTTGAAAAAATATAAGCGATCGACAAGAGCTAAGACGATTATTACAGATAATGATCGTCTGATCCTTTGCAAGGATCAGATTCTGTGTTGTTACATCGATCAGATTTTGTGATGAAATGTGCGGTGTCCCACAAGATTCTGTCACATTAGATTAATTATTATGTTGATGGGACACATCAGCGACCGGCGAAAATCCCATCAGCGATCAGAAGCATGATTTTTTTTTTTGATATTTTTTTTTGGTATTTTTTTTCCCCCAATTGGTACGAAACGTACCAAGCACCAAGTAATTTAAAAGGAATTTAAATATACAATTCACAAGCAATTCAAATATACAATTCACATGCATTCCTTCAAAAAATATGAAATTACCGAGCATAACTCCGCAAAAATTGTATAACAATCATATTGCACCTTTGCAGTTCCGAACTTTACACAGAAGACAATAAGAAAACAAGAAAATGACATATTACAAGAGAATATATTAACCTATCTAGTCCTCCCTCCGTCAAGCTTTTGTTTTTTAATTGCTTGATTCTTCTGTGCAATATCACGGGCAGCATGGTTATTTCATTTTGCGACCTAATCAAATCAAAGAATTACATCAAGTTTCAATTAAAATCAAATTTTATACCAAATTTCAATTACAACTTCAAGATAATTTAGGGATAATAATTAAGACTCCATTGAAATGAAATTCATTATTAATTAAGAGGCCATTACCATGCAATTCTAGTCGAGACCTTTGCATCCTCTTCCCCAGTTACATAGTTTGTCAAAAACAGTGAATTTACAAAGGTGAAAATCCTTGAGCAACTATGAAGGTCAACAAACCCCTTTTATATACTTATTTTGCCCTTAGTTCTTTTTATTTTACTATAAATCCTTGGATTATAACTACTGTATAGGTTTATATATAGAATAAACCAAATAAGTGGACCAAGTGGTTATGACTTATAATCACCCAAAGATGCATTGAATGATAAGATGTACCTGACCAAAACAGAATTGCATGGTAATGGGGAAGAGGATGCCATATATTGATTTCATTTCAACAGATGCAATTCTAGTCGAGACTTTTGCATCCTCTTCCCCATTTATCTATATATCAAGCAATATATTGATTAAAAAGTTTTTAGTGTTGCCGTATATTGATTAAAAATTTATCAAGCAATATATTGATTAAAAATTTATCTATAACTGATACCAAATTAATTAAAAAGTTTTCAGTGTTGCCATATATTGAACAAATTTTTTTTTTTTCAAAATTCAAGGAGGTTGCCTAGAATTTTCAAAGGGTTTATATCAAATTAACCAAAGAACAATATAAAAAAAACAGAGAGGTGACCTGGACCGGAAGAGAGTTAACAAAGAAAAGAAATTCTTCTCCCCCACAAAGGATTTCTTGAACTAGGCATCAGAGAGCTGTAAAATCACTAGATGAATTACACATTTCAGTAAATGCATCAAATTATTTGGGATTAAAACTGGCCAGCACCGAGCACTCTTATTTTGAAAGGATCAGAGATATATTATTTTCAAATAAAAAGCGCTTCTTTACCTTGCTTGATGACATAGGATGTTTCCTGAGATTCCTCTGCGGGCAAATTCGTCTAAAAGTAAGAATAATATCGCATTGCTTGTTACAGTTAAAGAATTATTCAAAATGAATTACGATATGGACAAGAAAGCACTTTAAAAGCAGAGATCCGAGATCATACCTGAATCTTTTCATCTAAAGGAGCAATCGCTCTTGTCGGATTAAGAGGCGACGAGTTCTTACCCAAGAAGAACAGCATAGCTAACAAAACCAGTGCCACTGAAATGGAGAAAGAGAGAGAGGTGCACCTAAGCAAGAGAAGAGAGACTCGACCAGTGGGGTCGGGCGGCCGAGGGGTCGCGCGGTGTTTTTTGGCTAAACCTAGAAATGGCGGGTCGGGCGGCAGAGAAAAAGACTTGGCGGGTTTTTGAAGTGGCACCCTTCAGCGACCGGCCCAAATCGGTCTCTGAAGGGTATATGCGCCGGTCGCTGAAGTGTTCGTCGCCAAAACAATTAATTTTTTTTTATGAGGTCTTCAGCGACCGGCGACCTTACCGGTCGCTGATGCCGGTCGCTGAAGACTGGTTTTGTTGTAGTATAAATTAGAGAAAATATTACCCTACATATAGACAGTTTCACAAGAAATTATTTTTCTAAACAACTTAATATCTTTCAGGCCACATATTACAAGATTAATACCTTTCAGGCCACATATTACAAGCAAAGATAGCAAAACAGTGTAGCTACGCTAATATAGCCCGAAACATCAAGTACCACCTCCCGATGAACAACACACAAAACAAATCCAAAAGAGATATTCGAACAAATTGTTTTACCAGAAATAATCCTAAATCAAATGATACTTCAATTAAAAAATAATTTCACACAATTTCTAATTCAACGACTAACACATAAACCCAAATTCTGAAAAGGAGAAAATAAAACGGTTAACTTGGATCAATCTAACAAAACTATATATTACCTGGATCCGCACAATATTCAATTGGCACACCTTATTGGATCCAGCAGAGATCCAACGGTGATTATGCAAATACTTGAACAGCCGCCAGGCACCAATTGAAGACATAAAATTGACAAATGCATATCTAAAGTTGCCAAAAAAATAAAAGGAAGAGCCTCTATATTGAAGTTTGCAATTAAGTTTTTCATTTCTATTTTTCGAATATATAGAATACTAATTTTTATAGCAAACATTCATTCTATACACACTAAATATCTCTAAAAAAAAAAGCAAACCGCTCCAACGTTGGGCGGTTAGATTATTTAAAAAAAAAAATGCAGAGGATAAATTTGTTATTTTTTTTATGGTATTAATAAAAATTCCGGAAAAAAAAACAACCGAAATCTCAAGAAAAAAAATATTAAAAAAAAGAAAAGGCCCAAAAATTGTGGCCCATTCTGTTGAAATTATAATGGCATCTTCCCCTAATTGTGGTCCTACTCGTCAAACCCTTCTTCATCTCCCCTTCTTTCTACTTAGTCTGTGATAATGGAGGGGACCAAGGAGAAGGTAAAGAAAAAAAAGCCGAAAGTCACGTGCTCCAAAAATTAAAATTGGAAAGAGGAGGAAAGTGACGGAGAGAAAGGGAAAGAGAAAGGGGTACATCCCTATTTATATCTTAATGCATGAAGAAAGAGAAAGGGGTTCACCTGGTCTCGAAAATGATAAATTTTCTACTCTTATCACCTCCCCTTGCTTGATAATTTATGTATTCAATTAACTATATCATTTCAATTACTACTATTGGTTGGTAGATCTCTTTAATTAAAATATTAAAAAGCCATTACTCACAGCATTTGGTTAATTTCTTCAACTTTAATTTAAAAGTCTGACCTGCTCTCCTTTCTTTTTTTATAGTGATCAGTTCACATCTGTTTTCGAAATAGTATTTACGAGAAAAATTATATTTCTTAGAGCTATGTTTTCAATTTTCATGTGCTGATTCTAGATAAACATCTCAGGGTTAGAAACAGAAAAGCCCCATAAACTGTAAATTGGTGTCTTATCTTTCTAGTTAGGGCTGTCAATGATACCCTTTTAACCGTTTACCCGACCCATTCCTTATTAGATAAGGCGGGTATGGGTAAGATTTTTTTCGTTAGTTTATCGGGTATGGGTATGGGTAAGGATTTTTTTTCGTTAGCTAAACGGGTAAGGCCGTAAGGGTATATAGGTAAAGGTTATTTCGTACCCGTTATCCTATAGAATAATTATATAAAATAAATTGATATGATAATGTTTGAGCAATAAATTAGTGATGGTGAAAACTTTATTTGTGATATTTCATATAATAATGTTTGAGCAATAATTAGTGAGTATTTTTTTAGTGTATTTTTTTTTTGTTTATAAGAAAAATATTAAACATATTACTTTTATTTGCATGTCTTGTTCTTTAGTTAAATATTGAAGAGTAGAACTAGGGTGTTCTTAAGCTCACCAAGCCTCTTTGTGAGCTTAACTCAAAAATCTATCGGATTGCCTTCAAACTATACATTTAAACCGTTGAAACCGGTCTATTTCACGAGTGATGCATTTACATGTCAAATTTATAATTTTTCGAACTAGTTTAGTATAAAGTCAAGCGGTCAAAAAATAATAAAAAATGAACTCATTAAAATTAACTTATAAATCATTTTTGTTTTACCGCTTGACTTCATACTAAATTAGTTCAAAAATTTAAAAATTTGACATGTAAACGCATCACTCATGAAGTAGATCGGTTTGAACGGTTGGATGCATCGTTTGAAGTCAATCCGATAGGTTTTTGAGTTAAGCTCACTTAAGAACACCTTAGTTCTACTCAATATTGAATTTGTCGGAAGATATATTCGTGTTTTTGAATTCTTTTGCTTTAATAAAAAAACAATTTAGTTGAAATTGATTGCACATTTGTTTTTTTTTATTAATAATGTCATTGCCTATGTGCGAAATGAATGAGCTTTGATGTTCTATTTTGAAAATATAATAAAACTAATTATTATATTAGTATTATTTGTTATTCACCTGCTACTGTTTTGTTATCTGATAATTTTAACGGGTAAGGGTAGGGTAGAATAAGATCAATTCTTAATGGGTAAGGCCATTCTTAGTGGATAGGGGTATGAAAATGCTTCCACCCTAACCGTATTTCCGTTCCTAGAGCGCGTTGCGACTCGAGTGCTTCTTTGATTGACTGGGCAACTGGCTTATTGAGAACATTGAACAGGAAATATGATCAGACTTGAGACTCCAGTTGTCCAATTGTCAGTATTTTTTATTCGGATACAGACATTGTCAATTTTGAATTAGGGATTTAAAAAAAAAAGATTTATAGGTAATGGGCGGCATTAAAATTTCAGGAATCAAGAACATTGTCTTACAATTGGCAAAGATCAGATTAATACATGTTAGAGAACAAAAACATTAGAATTTATTTGTTATTAAATTGTCTTAGCTTATCTTGAAGGCATACAAACATAGACTACCCCGTTTCATTAGTAAGAAAAATTGAATAACAAAAAAATCCTCTGAATTCCAGGAGTAATGGCTCACCTCAATTATCAGAACTGAACCACAATTATCACTTTATCAGAACTAAATGAAGAATGTAATATTTTACAAGACCAATTAGCAAAACAAAATGACAACCAAAATAGACCTGACATGCTTCCTACAAATTTCACATCAGAATAAATACATTCTGATTCCTAACCCTTCTTCTAAAGGAATATGATGTGCCATCCTTGGGGCAAAAGTAGATGGCAAGGGACAGTGACAAGAAAGGCATTATTCCATGTGGTGTATGACTTATAATGAAGGTAACTCTTTCAGTACCATCTCTAGACAAACACAAGCTTCTCTCCAGAACTTCATAGGTGAATATTTTTTATTTTATGTTTTAGTGTGATTTGTTTTTATATTTATTTTGCTATTAGCTTCTACAACTGTTTATCATATATATATGATCAAGATACAAACAAATGCCTTGTTCTTGCATCGTACAATCACCTTTGTATTTATTATATTGGGTGCACTCAACATCTTGCAATGCAATGCCTTGGATTTAGAACATGGTTAATTAAATAGATGAATGAACTGACAGGACATAACTGTGAACTGATCCATATTAATTACAATTTACAAAGAGAATTATCTTGCTTATTACACTATTATTATTTGCAGTAAACTAACTATAAAGTTCAGGACTCGCCGTTATATAACTTGTTGCTTTTTTTTTACTTTAGTAAAAAAGTAATCTCCAGAAACTGATTATGGATCCGGCACTGCATAAGGCAGTGACTCAAGGCAATCTGCAACAGTTAAAGCGTATTCTGACAGCTGACCCAAAAATCCTTCTCTCCAGAACTCCTGAACAAAACACAGCATTACACATTGCAGCACGCCTCGGTCACCGCCACTTTGCTGAAAGAATCCTTAGAGAATGCGAGACACTTATGCTTGAAAAGAACATAGACGGTGAAACACCTCTACACATTGCTTCAAAATTTGGTAAAAAGAAAGTTGTGGATCTGCTGATAAATTATTCCGTGGAAAGGCCAACTGATATTGAATCTGAAGGTCCATTTACAACAACAAATAAGCTAGGTAGTGCATAACTTTGAAATTAACTCTTTCAGATATATTTCTTTAAATACAGACATACAGCATAGAAACCCTGGATAAATATGCTGCTACTGCTGTATGAGACTTCTTAACTACGCCTATCAGGGGCTACCTTGCAGCAATGTAAACAAGAATGCTGCAAAGGCTCAACGGTATCAAGGGCGGACCCAGAAATTTGGCCAGGGGTAGGGAAAAAAATAAATTAAGCCAAATCTAGGCTGTAGCGAAAAAGATAAAAGAAAAGGCAAGCATGGACTGCAAAAAAAAAGCGGCTGGGAAGAAAATGAGTTGGGCTGAGAAAAAATATCGAGCTCCAACAGGGGTAGGCAAACTTGTTCATCAGGGATAGGTAATAGCCAAGAAAATCATGGGCTAAATTTTTTTTTATTTTTCAAAATCTAGGGGTAGGCAAACTTGTTCGATAGGCAATAGCCGAAAAAATCATGGACTAAATTTTTTTTTCAAAATCAAGAGGTAGGCAAACTTGTTTGCCAGGAATATGCAATAGCCCATAATATCATGGACTAAAATTTTTGTTTAAAATCTAGGGGTAGGAAATCTTGTTTACCAGGGATAGGCAATGGCCCAGAAAATCATGGGCTAATTTTTGTTTTTTTTTTGTCAAAATCTAGAGGTACGCAAACTTGTTCCCCGGGGGTAGACAATAGCCTAGAAAAATCATGGACTAAATTTTTCTTTTTCAAAATCTAGTAGGTAAACTTGTTCACAAGGGATAGGTAATAGTCCAGAAAATCATGGAGTTTTTTTTTTTTTTTTTTAATCTAGGGGTAGGCAAACTGCCTACCCCTAGGCCTATTTGGGTCCGCCCCTGAGCTGTATTTGTGTCGTGCAGACCATACATTGTTATCAGACCCTGACTCGACTCTATTTGGTTACTTCTCTTATGGTTAATAACATATATATTCCAAGCATTAGAAAATATAAATTCAATATCTTGGTACTAACAACAGGTAATACTGCATTACATGAGGCGGTGATACATGGAAAATCTGAAGTAGCCCTGAGGCTATTAGAGGCAAAACCTGATGTGGGTCGTATGCTCAATGGAAGTAAACAGTCTCCATTGCATATAGCTGCACGGGAAGGCATGGCGATGGTGGTGAAAGAGATACTCAAACAATCATGGGTTGAGAAGGCAGAGGAAACTCAGCTGCCTGTATCTGGTACAGAGTTGCCGCCTCACCAAGCAGTGGTCGGCGGTCCTATCAGTTAGTATTAATTATAGCCTTTATAAGTTTCTGTGAGGATCGATAATAATCCAAAATGCTGCTAGTTTCCAAAATTATTGACTCAAATATCCAGAACTGCTAGACCTGAATGATCTAAACCTTGACAGCCCAAACCAAAATGAACTGAGACTTGTGATAACCTGAACTTCAGACAAAGTCATCCCAAATTACCATCAACTGAACAATATGCAATAATGCAACTTCAACCTGGCCTAACCTGTCCAATAGTTAACTCTTATTATATCACAATTTACATTACACAAAATCATGAGAATTAAAATAACATGTACAATGAACCTGATTCCAGAAACGAGTGACTTTGTGAAGCACGTGGACAGTGATGGCAACAATACACTCCACTATGCAGCACAGAGCGACAATGCAAAAATAGTGAAGATGCTAATAATTAAGGATCGATCTCTTGCATACGCCAACAATTACTGGGGTCAACCCCCACTCCATGTGGCAGTCCAGTATGGTTACAAATCAGCAATCAAGGCAATCCTTAAACATTGTCCTGACACAGCAGAGCAGGTGGCGTCCTTATTTGTTTATTTATTTATTTTTCTTTTTAAAATTTTGTTCATTACAGTATAAAGTGGAAACTTGTTTCTGGAGCATTATATATGAAAAGCCTGGCAATAAAGGATTAAGATTTCCAACTCTTAAGATCTCCTTTGAATTCCATTTAAAGCTATTTTAGCTTCTTTTATTATTTAAATTGAGTCCCAATCTGGTATATGTACCCCTCAGGCCAAGGGCAGAATCAGACTTTCAAGTTATAGAGATGAAACGTGAATGGGGGTCGTCATATGAAATTTTCATGATGTATATGGGGTCAATTTTACAATACTCGTAACATTTTACTCTAAACTATATAGAAAATAATGTATAAATAAAAAAAAAAAAGTAGGTTTCAATTGACCTCCATTGGATACATGTGCACCCGCCCCTCCTTAGGCTACACTATAGTTAGTAGCAGAAGCTTGAGACACAAAAGTTGATTGTGTTTTATTTGTGTTTTTTTTCATTGAAATGACCCTTTTTCAATAAAGTGAGTGTAATTTTATATTTTCACATGTCATTTTCTATACTATACATTTGGACATGATGGTAGGAAAGCATTGTTTTAATTTTTTTTATTTTCATGTACCAGCAAAACACCTATTATGATTTTCAATAACGAAATAAAAGTTACGGAGACCCTATGTAAAATGAAATTTGGTGTGTGTTTATTGTTGAAAAGACATGTCATTTTGTTATTCTTAACAGCTTGGAAAAGACGGTGGGAATGCACTCCATGTCGCAGTCAACAATGGGAAATTTGGGTCACTCAAATGTCTGTTGAAACTCGTACAGCCAGAGGAGATCATAAACCATCAAGATTGCAATGGAAATACGCCATTGCATCTTGCGGCTATGCAATCAATGATACAATCATCTCTGTTGCTTCTCAGGGACAGAAGGGTTAACCCTTGTTTGTTAAACCAGAAGGGCCAAACTGCTCGAAGTGTGATTGAGATGCTTGATGCAAACAT
This sequence comes from Carex myosuroides, assembly GCA_028015225.1. NCBI lineage: Eukaryota > Viridiplantae > Streptophyta > Magnoliopsida > Poales > Cyperaceae > Carex > Carex myosuroides. Next base: position 13,058,953 of record CM051491.1, on the reverse strand, counting down.
ATATGAGGTATTAATCTAGTGAGTACCACATTATTTACGCTCACATGCCCTTTCTTTTTACCAAATTGACAGAAACTACAAAATTGGGAACTTCTCATCCAATGGTCATTTAACAAAACAAGTTTGTAATGATATAACACATTTAATTTGCACTTTGTTGTAATATAAATTTATCACGCTGAAATCTTGGAAACTCATCTATTCATCCCGCCTCTTAAATATAACTGTTATTTCTTTTTACCATTCCTAATTAAAGACCATTCATTTTAAATTAGATGTATATTTGGAGGGAGCTAAAGAAACAAGAGAAAAAGAGATCCCAGAAGCAACAATTACCACCAGTTCCATCATCTAGATTCTTTGGAAGGAAGAAAGACTATTTCGAACTAAGTGTACAAACATATACACTTGTTGCAGCTCTAATTGCAACCGTCACCTTCGCAGCCTTCTTTACCATGCCTGGTGGTTATGACCAAACGAAAGGCTTTGCCATTCTTGGTAACAAACCCGCATTCAAACCCTTTGTTATATCCAATACAATTGCTATGTGCAGTGCCCTTGTTGTGATGTTCTGTTTCATTTGGGCTTCGCGAGACCCATTGAATTTACTGTATAAACTGAAGTGGGGCCATCGACTTACTGTTGTAGCATGTCTGTCCATGATTGTCTCAGTCATGAATGCAGTGTATCTCGTCGTTGAGCTTAAGTCGAGATGGTTGTCAATTGTAGTGATATTGATTGGGTGCAGTACTCCTCTCGGGGTTGGGCTTATACTTGGTCACGAGGTTCTGCATGTTCCTTTCAGTTTGTAGGATACTTCTGCTGCTTTTTTGTGAATCTCTCGCTGGGCTTAATTTGTCAAAAAGAAAACTGTATCACAAATTCAATTTTAATGGATATGTAGGGTCACAGACCATTTAGATAGGCATTTGATAATTCTAACTCATATATCTTGTTTTTAAGTGAAAAAAATCAACTATTCAACTAGATAATTGTTAGTTGCATTTTAAGCAAGAACAATATATTTATTTGTATGCCTTGAAGGCTTGAAAGTAGGGTTGCCAAAAAAGCTCGTAGTTCGTGATTCGATTGACTTTGATTAAAAAAAAATCGCAATTAATTCGTTCTATTGAAATTCATTCTGAAACAAATCAAACAAGTTTGGTTCGAATCTTATTTAAACTCAAACTCAAATTGGGTATACTTTATTTGAAATTGGTTCGCGAACTATTTAGGTTCAAATCTCAAATTAACATGTACCGTTCAAATTAGAGCAACGTCAGTGGCTCAGTGCAAAATTAAGGTTTCATTTCAAATTGGTAATTAAGTACTTGATAATGCTTAGTTTAAGCTATCCAATTTTCAAAAAATAACTAAGGGCTCCCAAAAAAAGCTCGTAGTTCGTGATTCAATTTCTTCGATTCGAAAAAAAATTCGCAATTAACTCGTTCGATTGAAGTTCGTTCTGAAACAAATCAAACCAGTTCGGTTCGAATCTTATTCAACTCAAACTCAAACTAGGGTAAGTTTGATTTGGTTTGATTCGTTTGTAGCCCTACTTGAAAGTGAAACTTAGAGCATCTACGTCCCTGGTATTATTAGAGTTTCTAATATGATGTGACAGTTTCTAATCTAGTTTCAGGAATGTGAGAGAGTTTCTTATTTAGAAACTATGCAGTAAAGTTTTCTATTAAGAAACTGTTAAGAAACTCTATACTGACCAAATGATTGGTTCAAATTATTTCTCATTTTTAATTTGTTACTGACGTGGCTTAATAGAAATTCTAAAATTAATTTCAGAAATGTGAGAGTTAGAAACTTTAGATATCTTAATTTGTAAAAAGTGGTTAACAATTATATAGAAACTCATTTGAATTGCTAAAATGTAGATGCTCTTAACATAAAGTAAAAGAAGTTATATTTTCTCTCACAAACTAGCCAGCTAATAAAGCAACTGCTATTTTATATAACTACTATTTTTTAAGATAGGTACATTCAGAATATTCTAGATCATTGAAAAATAGTTATTTTGTACCTATCTAAAGAAAGTAAATAATTCTAAATAATGTAAAATTTGGTCTCCAAGTACATTTTAATATGGAGATCAATTTGAGCGGTTCGGATCAACTATTTGAACTTTGAAAACTGAAATGAAATAATAATGTTAGGCATGATTGGGGCACAAAAATAAGAATTGGATCCTCTGAGACATCTCAAACTTTGAGTGTTTTTTGGAAACTCTCAACCGTTCAAATACGTTCTACACGAATCTAAAAGTACAAATAATACTGGTCCTCTGCGCTGGCACCGACGTCGGTTAGCAAAAATTGAGATATCATAGAGGATACGCATTCCAAATCAGCAGAACAAACTTCTGTGAAATGCCGGTAAATTTGTGAACTTCAACTGATCCAGAACTTCATTTACCAGTTCATGTACTTCTTTGCTTGATTCTCTGAAAATTCTAGCTCCCTTTCTCTCCATAGTACAAACTGTGTAATGAGTAGTATCGATCTTGAACTTGTACTATGGTCAGTGGTAGTCAGCATATGTGTGTGCGGTACCAGTATCTGTGGCGAGGACACATCACCATGTTTGTAGTAGCAGCCACCATATCATATAGGGTCATAGTGAAGACACAATCATTGAAAATGGTGGTGTCTTCAAGGACCATATTCTATGAACATGCATCCTCATATTTGGACCTTGAATCATAACTGTATAAGCGCTGCTGACTGTAAATTGTCGTTGGTTGTTCCATTTCCAGAAAGGTTCGTCCGGAGATGACACAGTAAGCGGTACCTATGACAATATTGCCCCCATGCAGTTCAATTTTATTTCAGCTTGAGGCGAGACAGTGCCTCTCAACATAGTTTGCATTATTGGAGTTCGCTTGGCATGATTCAGTGTCATATATCAGTGCGTATTGCATATGTATACAGTGCCGGGAATTCATATTTGAAAATCCCTGCCGCCCAATCCTGATCCCAGACGGATATACTGGTTCCATCCTCTGATATTAATCTGACCGATATATCAAAGAACTGCTGTAGTGTGTCATCGAGAAAAATTATGGGGGCTATGAAATGTCTAGTAGATCCAAGAGAATCATTGCCAAATTCACATGCTTTGAAAAATAACATTTCTTCAAGTTATTAGATATTAGAGCACAAAGCCGATATGTCATATATATGTCTGCTTAACATTTAAAGAATCCAACAAAAGATCAATTAATGAAACACACAAAATGATACACAATAAAGAATCCAACAAAAAGCTACAAAACATTTAACTATCCAAACTGCTCAGTTTCAATAATGAAACTTTTTTCATTAAGATCAATTAACAAAAATATAATTGTTGATTGTCACGACATTAATTGCTCTTAAAGGCTTGACTAATTTTATATAAATAATTTACTGGCAATTTCAATGCTTTTCAATTCACTCAACCATTCTTTCGGAGTTGTTAGAAAGCTTGGGTAATATCTGAAAAATATAGCAGAATAATACAGTCTTATTCGAACCATTAAAACCTCCTTCATACCTGACACAATAACATCACCAAGTAAGCTTTCAATTCAAGCCAGATGAAGATTGAATTGTGCACTTGTGATTCAATTAACCCCTACTTTAAATAAAAAAACTATAAATCATGCAATTCTCTCTCAATTCAAACTACTCTCTACGGACTACAGTGAAATATTTCATTCATTTCTCTCCCTTGAATCCAACCATAGTGCACTGCCTACTTATCTTAAATGAAAAATGAATTTCTATTATCTAACGAATCAATTTCAAATGCGACATTACACCTTTTGAAATCTCATGAAAAACACAAAATGCAATTTTAAATAGAAAGGAATGAACTTTTTACCACAACATCATGAATCGAAGCTGTCAATCCACAATCTGACACCGCTCAGCTAAAATCCACCAGACTTTGATCCAAATCTCCAACTAAATCGCCATTCGCCAATCCATACCCCAATGGACCAGTATCTTGCCTTTCCTGCTCTCCCTCCAAAAAACCGCACCTTACAAAACACAGAAATGACCACGAAACTGTGTGCAAGAGCGACTTTGAGCTTGTTCAAATGTTCAGGTCGACCAGTTCGGTCGACCGTCCGGTCCGGTCCGAGGGAAGCGGTGGCAGCAGTGGCTGGGGAAAGTCTGGAGCGTTGGCGCGCATTGAGACTGAGAGAAAGACGGAGAAAAAAGGGTATGATGGTCTGGTTTACATTTTATCTCTTAAATATTATTATTTAATTATTTTAAATATATTTAAGATATTGCAAAATTATATTGGATAGATATGTGAATTTTTTGTAACTTTTGAAGGATAAATATGATACTATAAATTTTTGAAGGGGAAATACATAATATTGAAGTTTTTAAGGGGATACATGAAATTCTCCATTTTATTTAGGTTTTATCAACGAAATATAATTCAGAATATGTATTCTCTGTTGAATTAAACTCAACAAAATTCAATTCCGAATCATTATTTTCCATTGAATTGAACTCTATCGTAGTTAGTTTTTATTCCAATCAGAGACTTAATCAAACTTGAGATAGAAGAGAGTTGTGCGGATGCTGAAGGGAAGAATTGAATCCGAAAGTGAGAGAGACAGTGAGCGAGCGCGTTGTTAGAGCTGAGATCAATGCAGGGGCGGCGTGAGCGACAGCGGAGGTATCTCGGTCCTTTGAGGAGGTGGTGGCAGCGGAGCCGAGCAAAACAAGGCACACAGTTTTCAGATAGATCAGGATCAGCCAAGGAGAGGCAAATTAGTTCCTGCGCGAATCAAGGCCAGGAGTCGTCAGGGTTAGGTACACTATATGTGTCGTAACCTCAATCCAATTTGGGAGTAGCCGTTGGTAATTTTGACCAGTCAACAGACGCTCTTGAAGGAGAAAGAATAACGGGCAGAGAAGGCAGCGAAGCGGGCAGAACCATTAAGAGTGCAGCGACTCTGTGAGTGGGCCCAGACTGGCAGAAAGAGGTCTAAGTCGCTGATTCAGTTGAAAGTTAGTTAGAGATCGAATAAACGGGTTGGGTCCTGACAAGATCCATTAACCGAATTTTGCTTTACTTCCTGCAATTGTATCGCCTATAAAAGGCCAATTCATGTACTAATTTGGATTATCCAAGAAATAAAGAATAATTCCAGTTTCTCTTTCATCTCTCTTTCGAAGCTATAGTTAGCTGAGATTGAATTTTACCATTTTTTGTTCGAGTTACCAGTGGATTTGATCTATTTCTAGATTGAATTCTCAATTCAGGTTTTAAGACCTGACAATTTCGTATCAGAGTAGTAATCACATCTGGGCAAGCTGGTGCGAACTAAGAAGAATCGGCAAATGGCGGGCAAGACAAGGAGCCATACCACTGGCGATGACGATGAACAGTTGGATCTGGCCGAGATCAATGAGAGGATTGTAAGGATGGAATCCAAATCAGAAGCATCGCAGCAAGAACTGAGCAAAGCTCAAAGAGAGCTTGCTGGTAGGCTGGAGGCTAATGAGGCTAAGATGGATCGTATGACAAAGATGCTGGAAACGATCATCCTGGCGAACAATTGGGAGAAAGGAGAAACCAGTGCAAATGCATCTAAGCAAGGCAATGATCGGGCAAAGAAAGACCAAGACAAGCCTCACAGTGATCTGGAAAAACAAGGTGAATTCAATTCTCCGATTCAAAAATTCTTCCTTCCTCGTATGGATTTCCCTTCATTCAATGGGGAAAGGGTTGTAGAGTGGGTAGAAGACTGTGAACAGTTTTTTGAACTGTATCAAGTGCCAGATGAGTACAAAACACGCTTGGCCACTATGAACATGATTGATGATGCCAAAGAGTGGTATAGGTCCTTAAAAATTTCCAGAAAAACCCCTCCCTGGCCAAATCTGGTAGATGAAGTTCTGGAATTCTTTACTGATAATTCGAGCAATCCAATTGACCAGTTTAAACAGGTCAGGCAGTATGGCAAGGTGACTGAGTATGCAAAGGAATATTTGAGAGCCAAATCCAGACTGATTTGCAAAACACAGATCTCAAACGAAGAATTTTTTGTAGGATCTTTTATTAGTGGGTTAAAAGAGGATATAAGAAATAATCTGGATTTGTTTGGACCCTCTACACTGAAAAATGCAATCCAATTGGCTAAGAAGATTGAACTTACATTAGAAGGGGGTAGTAGAAGGGTGCATTACAACCAAAAGCCAGTGGTTCAGCAGGTGCCAAGGAGCACTGAAACTGTTGTGAGGAAGTGGGAAGACATCAACAGTAACAATAAAAATCAGTTTCAAAAACCAAACCACACACCACACCTAACAAACACCCAAGCTACCATGACAACTGAGCAAAAGAAAAAGTTGGGGCTGTGTTTTAAGTGCTTGGAGAAATCGCATGTAGGGCATAAATGCAACCCAAGGGTACTGAACACCATGGATAGTGAGGTAGCTGATATTGAACAGGAAGAACAGGGAATGTGTGACTCAGTACCAGTAGTGGAGGAAGAGTATGAAACTGGAGAAGAAGATCAAGCTATGATAACTATATGTGCTCATACCAACATCCAAACCAACCTACAGCCACAAACAGCAAAGACCTTCAAATTTAAGGGCTATATTGGTAATATACCTGTATGTGCTCTTATTGATAGTGGAAGCACCCATTCTTTCATCAATCCTGAAATCATACAAACACTCCAACTCACAACTACCCAAACTGAATCCATGATGGTTACCATAGCTGATGGAACTCAAATGAATTGTACTCAGATTTGTAAAAACCTCAAATTCTCTATTCAAAATCAAGAGTTTGATATGGACCTGAGAGTGATGAAGGTCCCTGGTTATGACCTAATTCTGGGCATTGATTGGTTGGCAACTACTGGAGTGATGACAGTAGATTGGGGAAAGGGGGCAATGCAGTTCAATTACAAGGGCAAACCTGTAAAACTGCAAATTAAAGAAGTAAATGCAGAAGTAAAAATTTGTGAGCAAGATCTGAATATAGAGAAAGAAAAGAAGAAGGGAAGCCAAGTATTGATAGCACATTTGTTTTGCAGTAGTGGAAAGGAGAAGGTGCAGGGAGCTACTTGTCCACCAAAAATTACTGAGATCTTGGAAGAATTTAGTTCCTTATTTGAAGAACCAAAAACCTTGCCTCCAGTTAGAACATTGGACCACAAAATCCCTTTAAAACCTGATGCAAAACCAATTTCACTCAGACCTTACAGATTTTCTTACTTTCATAAAATGGAGGTTGAGAAAATAATAGAAGAATTATTAAAAAATTCTTTTATTCAGCCTTCCACCAGTCCCTACTCATCACCTATCCTGTTGGTTAAAAAGAAAGATGGCAGTTGAAGATTATGCATTGATTATAGGAAACTAAATGAGAATACAATCAAAAACAAGTTTCCTATACCAATCATTGATGATTTGCTAGATGAGTTGAAGGGGGCACATTATTTTTCAAAGCTGGATTTAAGAGCTGGTTATCACCAGATCAGAATGGGTGAGGAAGATAAGTTCAAAACAGTTTTTCAGACCCATGAAGGGCATTATGAGTTCAATGTGATGCCTTTTGGCCTCACAAATGCACCAGCAACTTTCCAGTGTTTGATGAACTCAATTTTCAAGCCATTTCTCAGAAAATTTGTGCTAGTTTTTTTTTATGATATACTCATCTACAGTAAAGATCTAACTTCTCATGCATCTCACCTAAAGCAAGTATTGCAGGTGCTACAAGAGAACCAATTATTTGTGAAAAGATCTAAGTGTGATTTTTGTGTAGAACATATTGAGTATCTTGGACATGTGATAACAAAGGATGGGGTGTCCACTGATCCACAGAAAATCAAGGCAATGCAGGAGTGGCCAGTACCTAAAAATGTGAAAGGATTGAGGGGATTCCTGGGTTTAACAGGATATTATAGAAAATTCATCAGAAATTATGGTGTAATCTCAAAACCTTTGACTGATCAGTTGAAGAAAGATGCATTCCAATGGAATTCAGAGGCTCAGATAGCTTTTGAACAACTCAAAGAGGCCATGACACAAACCCCAGTCCTAGCACTACCTGATTTTTCAAAGAGATTTATTGTTGAGACTGATGCAAGCAATAATGGTATAGGTGCAGTTCTGATCCAAGAGGAGAGACCTATAACCTTTATGAGCCAGAAATTAGGGATAAGAAATAGAACACTGTCAACCTATGAAAAAGAGCTTCTTGCTCTTATTACAGCAGTGGTGAAGTGGAGGCATTATTTGCTTGGGGGGCAATTTGTGATAAGAACTGATCACATCAGTTTAAAGTTCTTGCTAGAACAGAAGGTGAACACAACACTCCAGCACAAAGGTCTTAGCAAGTTGATGGGCTTAGACTATGTAATTGAGTATAAAAAAGGCAAAGAAAATATAGTGGCTGATGCATTATCAAGAAGGGAGGAGTGTGGCAAAGAAATCTCATATTTTAATGCAGGATTGTTGGCAGTCAGTGAGCTCAGACCTCAGTGGATAAATGAAGTTGAAGATAGCTATAAAAATGATGAGTGGATTGAGGGGCTCAAGAAGAAAATTGCTGATGCCAGAGAGCTGCAGCAGGAGGAGCAGCACTTCACTCAACACCAAGGTGTGATCAGAAAAAAGGGAAGAGTGTGCATAGGCAATCATGGGGAATTAAGGAGGCAAATATTGGAGGCACTTCACTCATCCACCATTGGAGGCCATTCAGGCATCACTACCACATACCAAAGGGTAAAAAAGTCTTTTTCTGGCCACACTTAAAAGAGGAGATACATCAGTTTGTGAGAGGATGTGAAAATTGCCAATTCAATAAACCTGAACACCTACCCACCCCTGGCTTACTTCAGCCCCTTCCAATACCTAATGAGGCATGGTCAAGCATAGGCATGGACTTTATATCTGGACTTCCCAAATCAGATGGCAAAGAGGTGATAATGGTGGTTGTTGACCGATTGACCAAATATGCCCATTTCTTATCTCTCTCTCACCCATTTAAAGCTAAAGATGTAGCACAGGTTTTTCTGGATAACATCTACAAACTCCATGGCCTTCCTCAAACTATAATTAATTTCTGATCGAGATCCTATATTTACCAGCAATTTTTGGAGAGAACTTATGAATAGTTTGGGAGTGAAGCTCAATATGAGCACTGCCTATCACCCCCAATCAGATGGGCAAACCGAAAGGGTCAACCAATGCCTAGAAAACTATTTGAGAGGGATGTGTTATAATCAACAAAAGAAATGGCACAAATGGCTCTCAAGGGCTGAATGGTGGTACAACTCTTGCTATCACTCAGCTATCAAAACAACACCCTTCAAGGCACTTTATGGGTATGACCCTCCCCAGCTAGCAATGGGAAGCAGCCCTAAAAGTCAGGTAGAATCTATGAATGAGATGCTCAGTAACAGACAAGAAGTTCTAAGGCAATTGAAGGAAAATTTGAGGAAGTCGCAGGAAAGAATGAAAAATTATGCTGACAACCATCGCACTGAAAGGCAATTCAAAGAAGGTGACTGGGTGTATCTAAAAATACAACCTTACCGACAAGTGACCATAGCAGGCATGAGGAATCAAAAACTAAATCCCAAGTTTTTTGGTCCTTACGAGATAATTAAAAAGATTGGTACAGTAGCGTACCGGCTGAACCTACCTCCTGAATCTTCGATACACCCTGTCTTTCATGTGTCACAGCTAAAAGCAAGAGTGAACGATTCCCAAGCAGTTTCCCCTACTATTCCAGTTATTGGATCGCATCCTTCTCCTCCAATTCAACCTTTGGCGATTCTGGCTAGGCGCATGGCTAAGAAGAGAAATGCTGTAGAACCTCAAGCATTGATTCACTGGGCTAATCAGTCGATAGACGATGCGACTTGGGAAGACTATAGCTTGATGAAGGAGAGGTATCCTGAATTTATTCTCGAGGTCGAGAATGGTGTTAAGGAGGGGGGAGTGTCGCAACCTCAATCCAATTTGGGAGTAGCCGTTGGTAATTTTGACCAGTCAACAGACGCTCTTGAAGGAGAAAGAATAACGGGCAGAGAAGGCAGCGAAGCGGGCAGAACCATTAAGAGTGCAGCGACTCTGTGAGTGGGCCCAGACTGGCAGAAAGAGGTCTAAGTCGCTGATTCAGTTGAAAGTTAGTTAGAGATCGAATAAACGGGTTGGGTCCTGACAAGATCCATTAACCGAATTTTGCTTTACTTCCTGCAATTGTATCGCCTATAAAAGGCCAATTCATGTACTGATTTGGATTATCCAAGAAATAAAGAATAATTCCAGTTTCTCTTTCATCTCTCTTTCGAAGCTATAGTTAGCTGAGATTGAATTTTACCATTTTTTGTTCGAGTTACCAGTGGATTTGATCTATTTCTAGATTGAATTCTCAATTCAGGTTTTAAGACCTGACAAGATGTGGGAGTAGGTTGTGGTGATGATGGCAGAGGATTGGTCAGTAAAGAGACTGGAGGCGTTCAGATCTCTGACAAGAGTCGGAAAGAACTGTGTTCACAGGTAATCTATGCTATGCACCCTACCAAAATTCATTGAGACTTGAGACTCCAGTTGTACAGTTCTGTATTATTTTTATTCTGATAGAGAAAAGGAAATACAAGACATTGTGAATTTTGAATCAGGGATTTTAAAAAAAAAAAAAGGATTTACAGGTTATGGGCGTCATTAAAATTTCAGGAATTAAAAACATTGTCTTACAATTGGCAAAGACAAGCTTAGGCCTGTAATACATGTTAGAGTATAAAAAACATAGAATTTGATTTTAACTGAATTGTCTAAATTTATCTTAAAAGCACACAAACATAGACTTCCCCGTTTGATTTGGAAGAAAAAAAAAGAATAATAACAAAATCCTCTAGATTCCACTAGTAATGACCCACCACAATTGTCTGAACTAAATAGAAATGTAGATGCGACATGCTTGCTCCAATTTGACATCAGAATAAAACATTCTGATACTAAACCCATTTTGGAAAGGAATATGATGTACCATCCTTGGAGCAAAAGTAGATGCCAAGTGACTATGAGAAGGAATGCATTATTCACATGTGTTGTAGGCCTTGAAAAGATAACCCTTTCTGTACAATCTCTAGACAAACACTAGCTTCTTTCCACAACTTCCTAGGTGAATGTTTTCTTCTTTTATGTTTTAGTGTGATTTATTTTTATATTTATTTTGCTAATAGCTTCTTTAACTTTTATCAGATATATATGATCAAGATACATATAAATGCCTTGTTCTTGCATCTTATAATCACCATCTTATTTATTATATTGGATTTACTCAACATCTTGCAAGGCCTTGCATTTTGATAGGACATGACTGTTAACCTAACCATATTACTTGCAATTTACAAAAAATCATTATCTTGCTTGTTACACTATTATTTATGCAGTGAGCTAACTATAAACTTCTTCTGGAATCACCATTACGTAACTTGTTGCTTTTTTTTCCATTAGTAAAGATAAATAAGGAAGCTCCAGAAACTAAATTATGGATCCGGCACTGCACAAGGCAGTGACACAATGCAATCTGGAACTGCTAAATCATAAACTGACAGCTGACCCAAAAGCCCTTCTCTCCGAAACTCCTCAAGAAAACACAGCATTGCACATTGCAGCACGCCTTGGTCACCGACACATTGCTGAAAGAATCCTCAAAGAATGCGAGACACTTATGCTTGACAATAACATAGACGGTGACACACCTCTGCACATTGCTTCAAAATTTGGTAAAATGGAAGTTGCAGAGCTGCTGATAAATTATTCCTTGGAATGGCCCATTGATCCTGAATCTGAAGAAAATGGTCCACTTACAGCAAGAAATAGGCTAGGTAATGCAATAAAACCTTGAAATTACTTATTTCCCACATATGTTTTCTTTAAATGCAGCATATACCCGTGGATATATATGCTACCGCAGTACCAGACTTCTTAACTATGCCTATGAGGGACTACCTTGCAGCAGTTGTAAATGAGAATACTGCAAAGGCCCAGTGGTATTGTGGCTATTTTACAGGACTGTTGTATGACATAACAAGAGTCTCTACAGATTATGTCTCTATCATGCTATTTTAGGATTATAAATTATCCTTATGTGGGACAATAGTCCATGAGCATGTACATGATCTGTGAAGAGTATAACTGTATCAGTCCCCAGTGTCGTGCTCATATGTCATGCACACCATACATTGTTATAGTTGGCTCTATTTGGTTACTTCTCTTATGATGAATAACCTATATATTCCTAACTTCAGAAAAAATATATGTTGGTGATAACAACAGGTAATACTGCATTACATGAGGCGGTGACACATGGAAAATCTGATGTGGCCCTGAGGCTATTAGAGGCAAACCCTGATGTGGGCCATATGCTCAATGAAAGGAAAGAGTCTCCATTACATATAGCTGCACGGGAAGGCATGGAAAAGGTGGTGAAAGAGATACTGAAACAACCATGGGTTGAGAAGGAAGAGGAAACTCAAACATCTGCTTCTGGTACAGGGTCGCCACTTCACCAAGCAGTGGTTGGCGGTCATATCAGTTAGTATAAATTATAGCCTTTATAAGTTTCTTTGAGGATTGGTAATAATCCAAAATGCTTGATGCCTCCAAATTATGGACTCAATATCCAAAACTGCCAAACTTGAATGACCTGAACCAAAATGAACTGAGACTTGAGATAACCTGAACTTGAGACAAAGTACCCAATCAACTGAACAATGTGCCACTTCAACCTGCCCTAACCTGTCTTATTTTTACCCATAATTATATTATAATTTACATTACATAAAATTATGAGAATTAAAATAACTTGTACTATGAACCTGATTCCAGAAATAGTGGAGATGCTGCTGCACCTGAGAAGTGACTTTGTGAAGCAAGTGGACTGTGATGGAAGCAATGCACTCCACTATGCAGCACAAAATGACAATGCGAAAATGGTGGAGATGCTAATAGCTAAGGATGCAACTCTTGCATATTACAACAATTACTGGGGTCAACCCCCACTCCATGTGGCAGTCCTGTATGGTTCCAAATCAGCAATCAAGGCAATCCTTAAACATTGTCCTGATACAGCAGAGCAGGTAGCATACTTATTTGTTATTATTATTATTATTATTTATTTATTTTTTTATTATTATTTTGACATTTTGTTCTTCATGGTATTCATTGGAAACTTGTTTCTGGAGCATGATATCTGAAAAGCCTGGGTGATATGGGATTAAGTTTTCTATATACTCTTAAGATATCCTTTTGAGTCCCAATCTCGTACATGTACCTCACAAGCCACAGTAGTTAGTAGCAAAAGCTTGAGACATAATCTTGATTGAGTTCCATTTGTCTTCTTTTTTCCCCTTGATTAGATGTGTGGTCAATTGTTAATAAAATAAACCCTAATTTTACTCTGATTGGACAATTCACAAGCATATGAACCTACCGTTTAGTATAGACTAGGGTGTCGACACAGGGACTAGATTTGAGTTGTAGGTTTCTAATTTACAACAAGCTAGACTAAATTTAGAATTTTAGAGGTTGAAAACTAAATTCCTAAATTAACACAAATCTTAATAAGGAAAGTTCTTTGGTCTCTAAATCCTAGGGTCTTCGGCTTCACTATAATATCTAATTATTGCCTAATCAATTTACTTAAACTAAATTTCTGATGATTATTTTGAGAGTTTCTAATCAACAATTTTTAAAATTATCTATTCTAATGTCATAACACCATATCTAGGAGTGGATCCTATTATGGCTTGCTAACCTAGACACATTAATTTTCTGTGATTAGCCAAATTCTATACTAGTCACCAACTTTCTGTGATTATCCTAATTTCGAATATTGGTTTCCTCAAATCTAATTGGGATTCTCCTCTCAGTACTTCACCTATTTTCCTAAGTTTTTCTTTGTGGTTCTAGTTTCTAAACGTCTCCTCTCGGTGCTTAGTCTAAAAGCCTAAGATTTTTAAATAAGCAATTCAATTTGGTAAATTACTACCCTAACCTAGATGTGGCCAACACCTAAATGAAGTTTAACAATTCACAATTCAAATCATAAACATGCAATAAAAGCGCACAGATAAATCAATCACAACATAAAATTTAATCTAAGCAAATTAATTAAACAACAAGTATTGAGTTACATGCCTAAACCCTAAAAAAAAACTACTCAGCCTCAAATACGTAAACGGAATAATTAGTAAAAAGTAAAGAGAGTAAGAAGAAGAGTAAACCCTAGAATGACGATCCTCTTCCTTAGCCCTTCCCGAAAACCTACAGCCAACTTCCATAATTTCCCTACATTCTACCCCTTTATAACCATCCTAACAGATCGAAACGTGTAGCCATTTCCTAGGGACATGCCAGAGTTTTCAGGAGGTTTGGAGGTTGAACGGTGGAGAAACTGCTCGTATAATGGTTCCTAAGCAAGTTGTAACTTCCCTTTCAACCTCCTCCTTCAACCCAAAAGCTGTCTTTCGGCTCAGACAGAAGAGGGGTATTCTCTGCGTTTCTTCCTTCAGCTCTAAAGTTAGGTCAAAATCTGTGCTTCGGCCTAGACAGAACGAGGGTGTTCTTGCGCTGCTTCTTGCGGTCCGAAAGGGCAACTGAAAGTGGGCTTTCAGCCTTAACTTGATTAGGGTTTTTCTCATTTATGCTTGATTTCTTCTTCTTTTCACTACTAAGTTCCTACCTATAATAACAAGTAAACTAACAGCAGTATCCTCAATCTTGGTATTAGAAACAACACTTCTAGTCAAATTTTCAAGTTAAACACCTATCCAAAATGTATGTTCATTTGGCACTTATCAAAGGTCCTCTTATCTTTCTGTTTCATTTCAAGAAAGTGAGTGGGTTTTTTTATTTTTCATGTCATTTTGTATACTTCACAGTTTGGACCTGATGGTAGGAATATATGGTTATTGACATATCATTTTGTTTTTTTGTTTTTTTTTTTCAAGTAGCAGACAAAACACATTATGATTTTCATTAACCAAATAAAAGTTACATACAAGATTTATAGGAAAATAAAATGAAATGAGAAAGAAGATGAATTGCTAGCAAATAATATAGCCATTCTCTACATATTTTTTAAATTACCCCATGTACAATAAAATCTGCAGTGTCTTAATTATTGAAGAGACATGTCATTTTTTTATGCTTAACAGTTCGGACGTGACGGTGGTAATGCACTCCATGTTGCAGTCCAAAGAGGGAAATTCGGTTCACTCAAATGTCTGTTAAAACTGATACAGCCAGAGGAGATCATAAACCATCAAGATTTTGATGGAAATACACCATTGCATCTTGCAGCTAAGCAATCAAGGATACAATCATCTCTGTTGCTTCTCAGGGACAGAAGGGTTAACCCTTGTTTGCTAAACCAGAAGGGGCAAACTGCTCGAAGTGTGATTGAGATGCTTGAAGCAAACACATTTGAGGTAATAATCTAGTAAGTACCACATTATTTATGCTCAATATGCCCTTTCTTTTTATCAAATTGACAGAAACTTTCAAAAACTGGGAACTTCTCATCCAATGGCCATTTAACAAAAAGAGGTTTCTAATATCAAATGTTTGTGGTGATACAACACATCTCAATTGCACTTTGTTGTTATATAAATTTATCACTCTGAAATCTTTGAAACTCACCTGTTCATCCTACTTCTTAAATATTACTTTTGTTTTTTATTACCATTCCTAATTAAAGACCATTAATTCATTTTTAATTAGATGTATGTTTGGAGAGAGCTAAAGAAACAAGAAGCAAAGAGATGCAAGAAGCAACAATTACCTCCAGTTCCATCTTCAAAATCCTTTGGAAGGAAGAAAACACCCAATGATTATTTCGAACTAAGTGTAGAAACATATACACTTGTTGCAGCTCTAATTGCAACTGTCACCTTCGCAGCCGTGTTTACCATGCCCGGTGGCTACAACCAAACAACAGGCTTTGCCATTCTTGGTAAAAAACCCGCGTTCAAACCCTTTGTTATATCCACTACAGTTGCTATGTGCAGTGCTCTTGTTGTGGTGTTCTGTTTCATTTGGGCTTGGCGAGACCCCGTGAAGTTTAAACTGCGTCAACTGAAGTGGGGCCATCGACTTACTGTTGTAGCATGTCTGTCCATGATTGTTTCACTCATGACTGCAGTGTATCTCGTAGTCGAGCCAGAGTGTAGATGGTTGTCGATTGTGGTGATATTGATTGGGTGCAGTACTCCTATCGTGGTTTGGCTTATACTTGGTCACGAGGTTCTGTTTGTTCCATTGTAGGATATGTGTAAATCTCTCTTGCTGCGTTTTCTATAAAAGGGAACTGTACGCATTATGTGGTTATATATATGTACATCTCAAATTCAATATTAATGGTAAATGTAGGGTCACAGACCATCCAGAAGCACATTTGTAAACTGTGACTTTATATATCTTGTTTTTAAGTGTAAAATTCAACTATTCAACTCGCTAAATGTTAGTTGCGTGTTTATAAAAGCTAGCAATATCTTACATTAGGATGATGTCTACAATTTATCATTCATTTTAGCTATTATGATGAACAAAAAGCAAGAATACCTGTACCATTAGCTAATGACACATTATAATCTCAAAGAAAAAAATAGTAAATACAAAATATCTAAATTTCAAAATCAAATTTGAACGCAACAGCTGAGATATTAATAGATTCAATACAGCCATTTCTGGTAACTTAAATAGGATGAGGAACTTAAAGCAAAAAAACAAAAACAAAAAACTTTGATCTTATTTCTGGATTATCAATCACTAAACTGGATCAATTTATTGACCCATAGATCTATATGACACAAATAATCAAGGGTTATATATGAATAATCATGAGACATCATCATGTCATAAGAAGGCTTAATATAAATTATAGTTTTCAAGGAGTGATAACACATTAAATACCACCTCCCTATCCTAACTTACACAGATTAAAACATACTACAAAAGTGAACCGTAGCTCAGATAAAGAAATAACTTTTCCTCAATACACACTAATCCATAATAAATATTTCCCTAAGATTACAAAATTTATTGCCATGTCGACCAAACAAGGATGATACCTTAAAATAAAGAGATGCTGACATGGCACTAACAAAATTTGAACAAGGGGTATTTTAGGAATTACTAACCGTTAATACTATGACTTGGGAAGGTTTTTCATGACCGACCTAATGGCAGCCGACAGCTCATGTTTCTTTGACGAAGTCTTTTCAGTAGATACGTGATCTACCTTTCTATTCTCCGGATTTTCCAGTGCATCAACATGCTTGGCTCTTTTCTTACCCGTCTTTTTAGGGTTTTTCAACTTCTCTCTTAGATATGCTGGTGTCCTGTTGGAATGAAAAAACAAGTATTTAATCAAGTCCCATCTAATGAGCTCACAACAAAAAAGGCGGAAGCTTAGATAATTCCCGAAAACATATCAATCATTTACTGCACGTTAAGATATTGCTATCTAAAAAGACGATTTTATTATTTTGACAGACTGGCCCTTCACCCCCACTACACTTAAACTATCCTTGACGGCCAACGGGAAGGTCAAAATAAATTACATGAAAATTAAAAAAAAAAATGAAGTGCATTTTCTTGAACAGACTTTGACAGCCAGAAAAAAAAGAGTAGAACTAGGGTGTTCTTAAGCTCACCAAGTCCCTTTGTGAGCTTAATTCAAAAACCTATTGAATTGGCTTCAAACGATGCATCCAAACCATTGAAACCGGTCTACTTCACGAGTGATGTATTTACATGTCAAATTTATAAATTTTCGAACTAATTTAGTATAAAGTCAAGCGGTCAAAAAAGTTGGTTTATAAGTTAATTTTAATTTGTTCATTTTTCATCATTTTTTTACCGCTTGACTTTATATTAAATTAGTTCGAAAATTTAAAAACTTGACATGTAAACTCATCACTCGTGAAGTAGATCGGTTTCAACGGTTTGGATGCGTCGCTTGAAACCAATTCGATGGATTTTTGAGTTAAGCTCACAAAGAGGTTTGGTGATCTTAAGAACACCCTAGTTATACTCGAAAAAAAATATATAATACCTCTTGTACTGAGGATCAGTGGGATCCAATGCGAACTCATGGGAATTAACCAAAGCACTGAATCTTGGATCAGCTTTAACGTTAACATCAGGAAATTTATCGTCAACGTCATCGATTTCTTTCTTTCCTTTCTTGCCCTTTGCCTTTAGCCGTTTCATGTTATACCCCTTCTTCTCACTCTTCTTATCTTCGTCACCTGCCAATAGCAACTCCAGCTCTGCCTGAGTTGCCGCTCCTGTCTCCTCGACTTCCTCTCTCCTCTTGCCTTTATCCTTCCTCTTGGCCTTCTCTTTAACCTTTTTCTCTGTCGGCTCTTCCATAAAGAAATCATCATCATCACTGGCATAATCATTACCATGATCATCATACAGATCATCATCATCATCATTATCTTGCATGGATTGGGACATCTTTCGAGCTTTCTTCTTGTCCTTCTGCTTCCTCAGAACTGACTCCCAAACAGTCTCTTCTGACTTGCCTTTCTTTTCCACAATCTTTTTACCAAGGGCCTCAAGATCCGTGTTGAAGGTGATCTCCATGTCACCCTCTTTATCTCCCCCCTCACTCTTCTCTGAGTCTGAGTTATTTCCAGAATTCAAAAGGGAAAGGAATTTTTCTCTGGTCGCTTGCTTCTTGGCCTCAGGGTCTAAATCATTTTCTTCATCTTCACTGTCGTCAGTGGAGGCCAAATACATGCTCAGCTCGTCCAGCTATATATGTATATGACAATGTTACATTAGAAGGGACAAATCATATTGAAATACAGATTCCATAAAAGAATGCACCCCAACAATATTTTTTTACTAATGTTTAATTATACACTAGCATCACCATCAACCATAACCCCCCACAAGATAACAACAAACATAAACAGACACTTCAAATCGCACCCTTCTCCTTTCCCCAAACTGAGAGAGAGAGTGCGCGAAGCAAATTAAATCCAGTAGACACAAATGCACATGAGAGAGAGAAAACAAGGGAGGGAAAGAGTACTTCATCAGGATTAAATTTCCGTCTCAAAACCTTCTTTCGCTCCGGCTCTTCATCTTCCCATGTTAGCTTGACTTTGCTGTGCTGAAGTGCCCTTGTCTCAAAATCAGGTTCCTTGTAATTCACTGGTGCCTGTATAATATACCAAACTTTTCAGCTGAATGTTCAACACGCTCAAATCTAAATGAGGTATAAGGTAATTCCACAACTTCTTTCAAAAAAAAAAAATTAACAGCAATGAAGCTATTACTACCTCAGTTGCAACATCGCGGGGTAGATGATTGAATTCCATGGAGTCTGGAATAAACCTAAGGTCAAACACATTTGAGGTTTTTAAAAGCTCTGTACCATCCAGTGTTTTGTACACGTGATTGGCAGTTGCACTTGAATCACACACAACTACTGCAAAATAGTACCTACAAAGAAAAAAAAAGCAAGAAAACATAAGTGCCGTACACTAAGTTCTGGACTAATTAATTACACGACTCCAATGTTGGTAAATTAACAATAATTAGTAAAAAGCTCAAAGGATCAGTTTCGTATAGTTTAAATTCATACCCCACAACTTGTAAAATGCATAGAGCATCATACCAGAGTTAACAGGTATTGACCAAACCTAAGAGCAGATCTCATATGGTTTGACTAGGCAAGCAACCACATTGTATTAATTTGGTTAAGTTCCATAACTCAAGTGACATATTTTAAGGAATGCACGTCCCAAAAAATTCTTCCTAATAAACAGCACAAAAAAAAAAATTCTTATCACCTCAGCTTATTTAGCTCATAAGTTCGAAGTTTATTGTTGATCTCATCCTCATTTTCATCACCTGTATCCTCATCAAAATCACTTGCATCCTCATCCTCATCCTCATCCTCATCCTCCTCCTCCTCCTCCTCCTCCTCCTCCTCCTCCTCATCATCATCATCATCAACATCATCAACATCATCAACATCATCACCATCACCATCACCATCATCATCAGCATCAGCATCAGCATCAGCATCAGCATCAGCCTTATCATCGTCAGGCTTTATATCCAACAGAGCAGAGGGGCCATGAGTAGCTTCAATATCCATGCATTTAAGGCCAAATTCTGACGGATACACAGATACTGACAAAATCTTCCCACCTTTTGGGAGGCACGAGTTCATCACCACATACAAGTCAACTGCCTGAACGAGATAATAATCACAAATGATTTAACACAAGATTCGAAAGTTTCAGTCAAAATAACCACTAACTTTTACCATTTTTAGGTTTGTTATTAATCATCTGCTTTTACAAATTAGTTTCATAGGTACAAAAAAAAATAGAAACAAAAAAAATACCAAAGGGATGCTCGAGTTATGATCGGGACTAAATGGTGTGGTCCCCAACTGGTTCAGATAGAAACTTTGGCAATTGTATAATGTAACCCACAATGCCACAAGGAGCAAAACAGCACTAATATCTCATACTGCAGTTATTTTCTTTAGAGAATCATGGACTTGATACCACAACTTTTCATATACCAGTTTGTATGTACCTTAAGATGACTCCAATCCAAATTAACAACCGCAAGCCGGTAAGTCTCATTCTCTATTGTTGGTGTATCGTCATGGTTTGCCATCAAGTAATGAACAATGTCACTGTTCACCGAATTCTATACCACAAAAAAAAATCAAGCACCCCATCATAATATTAAAGCAAAAAAATAATTGAAAAATAAGAAATAAATAAACAATCAAATTAATAACCTGATCATCGTCGTCATCGTCATAGTCATCATTAGAACCGCTCTCATCACTCTCCGACACATCATCACTCTCTGACAAATCAAGTCTCATTTTATCTTGCACCTCCAACTCTTCGTCACCATCTTCCTTCTTTTCCCTCTCCTCATCTCTCTCTTCCAGTTCCCTCTCCTGATTGAGATAATGCTGCATCAAGAACCTCTTTCCCTTCTCATCGTTCTTTGGCCTCCCCCTTTTATCCACTGGTGCGGCTGACCCAGCAAAATTTTTATCTTTAAAAATTTTATCGAACCGAGAGTCAATCACCACTTTGTTTTCTTTTCTTCTCATCCTCCTAAACAATGGGTCCTGGCGCATAGTAGCAAATCTCTCATCAGTTATTATTTTCTCTCCAGCATCATTCTCTTCTTCATCGGGACTGTTACTTCTTTGCTGCTGATGTTTCTTCTTTTTGTTCTTTTGCTTTGAGCCTGCTTTGTTGGACATGGTAAGAATTTATTTTTTTTACTTTGGGCATTATCATACCAGGTTTAAAAAATGTTTTGGGTTCAATTATGGTGCTATCAAATCATATCAGAACAAACTAACCATATTACATATTTATTTTGCTATTAGTTCTTCCTGTGTTGAACCAAATGGTCGATTATAAGAGTAAGTACTTCATTTGGGGAACATAACATGTATTTTCTGTGTTGAATTTACAGTATTAGTTAGGAACAAAGGCTTAATTTGGGATTATGCACGTACTTGGTACCCTGGTAAATATAGGTTCTTTTCAAACAATACACTTATTGTATACGCATATCATTCGAGTAAGATTACCAATGAAGAATGTGGTACAGTTTCACAAAACTAAAAGAAAAGGGACCATTCCAGATTAAAACAAACAGCGGAAAGTACGCAAAACTAAAACAATCTTCTTAACCTGAGTTATCCCTCATCTCATCGTCTCCATTTATCTCCAGAGAAGACTCGAGCTTGCGCTTCTTGTCCTTGCTCCTGTTCTTCTTCGGTGGGTTTTGAGATTCGTGCTGTTCCATTCCCGACTCGAACGTCTCTTTCTTATTCTTCTTATTATTTTTGTTCTTGTTCTGCTTCCTCTCGTCGATTACGGCTGAAGGTGCCATGGCGGCGGCTGGGACGAAATTGGAAAGGGAGAGACCGAGAGACGAGACGAGACCGCTCTTCGGTTTAACAGAACCGAATAAAATTATAAGGGGTACTGGTCCGGTTTTCTTTCAGCTGTTTTTCGTGCCTCAGATAGCAGCGCATTTCCGTCAATATATACACCGCTTGATTTTAATCGAACCGCTCAGATCGGTTTTGTGTTACCTGGGGGATTATATACCCTACTTAAATAAAATAAACTCTTCTTTAAAATAAAAATAAAAATAAAAATAAAAAACTAGGCTTACTCGCAAGCTTCGATTTCTCTAGTGGGGATGGTAACGGCTTGATTAGGTGTTGTCTTCTCCTCTTTGATTAGTCATGTTAAATAGTATTTTTTTTATCCGTTTAATAAGACACAAATAAATTAAAAAACTTTTTTTTATTAATTTATCAGATAAAGAAAAAATATTCATTAACTAAACAAATATGAATATGGATAAAAGACTATTTCGTAGCTGTTATTTTATAAGAATATTTATAAAAAAAAAGAAAAAAAATAAAATTGAACAATCTGAAATACGTAATTTGAGATGCGTTCTTATTAAGAAATGAGTTTTTAAAATTTAGAAGGTTAAATATATTATTTTTAATTTTAGAGAAAATATACGTAGTTTTTAGATTTTCTTAGAAATAGAAATAGAATTCCCCCTAATTATTTAGTATTCCATGGACGGAACAATTTCAACTATTTAAAATAAAATAAAATTGAACAATCTAAAAGGACCTAGATATTAATATACAATATATCAAATTAATACTTATATTATTGGAAATTTCAGTTCGGTTCACGGTTTGAACCAGGGCCTTGGTTCCATGTTATGATGTATTTAGACCTGTTTTTGATAGATCTATAGGACATAGAATAACAATTAATCTTTTTCATGCAAAAAAGGAGAAAAAAAAAGATAAAAAAGAATTTTTTACTTTCGTAACTATTGACACAGATAGTTTGAATAATTAAAATATAATATAAATTTTATAACTACCAAATAAAATAGAAAGACAAAACTATAGTACAAAAAAAACAAAAAATTTCAAAAAAAAAATTATCCTTTTTTCAAAAGAAGAATTATACTAAACTGACTAATAAAATCCCCTAATTATATTATTACCGATACGACATGAATATGATGATACGCACTTATTAAGAAATCTCTGATATGACAAGCCTTTTAATTATTTTGATTTTTGTTACTTTATGCATAAAATAATAGAATTTGTAACTTCAGAAATCTAACCGACATTTTTATTAATATCCAAAGTTTAATACGAATTAATAAATATACCCAGAATCCGGTCCAATATCGATATATACCCAAGCCGGCGATTTTCTGGCCGGCTATGTACCTTTTTTTTTTTTTCCCGCATTAACCCCTATATATACCCTTTTTTCTCTCTCTCCTCTCACAATTCTCTCATCCCAACCGAATTCCGAATTCTCTCTTCTTCTTTGAGGTAAATTTTTTTTTTATCTAATTTAATTTTTAATTTATTTATTTTAGAGTTTAGGATTTAAGTTTTAGATGTTATAATTTAGATTATGTTGTTGTAATTTAGTGTAATTAGCTAAGTTAACCAATATTTAGTTTAATTAGCACAATTGACCAATATTTAGGGTATTTTGGTCTTTTTTACCATAATTATGCTGATTAAGCGTAATTTTACCGAAATTAGCACGTTTGACCAATATTTAGGATATTTTGGTCTTTTTTACCATAATTAGGCTAATTAAGCGCGATTAGTGTAATTAGCACCGATAACCAATATTTAGGGTATTTTGGTCTTTTTTACCATAGTCATACTTATTAAGCGTAATTTTACCGAAATTAGCACGTTTGACCAATATTTAGGGTATTTTGGTCTTTTTTACCATAGTTATGCTGATTAAGCGTAATTTTACCGAAATTAGCACGTTTGACCAATTTTTAGGATATTTTGGTCTTTTTACCCTAATTAGACTGATTAAGCGTAATTTAGTGTAATTAGCACAGATAACCAATTTTTAGGGTATTTTGGCCTTTTTTACCATAATTATGCTGATCAAGCGTAATTTCACCGAATTTAGGTTATTTTAGATATCAGGATGCCTAGAGCACGGCCTACCCAGCGTCCAGTAGTGGACGAGCCGATTAGTACTAGCAGCACGGAGCACATCAGTCCTCTCCTGTGGATTCCCCACAGCGAGCACCGAGTCTCACTAGCTTCTCGTGAGGTACGTTCCTTTTCTTATATTTTCATTAAATTTTGTTGGATTTAAATTTTATTATGTTGTCACCATGCGGATTACATTTTTCAACGCAGGACACGGATCTTCTAGATGTGAAGTTGAGGTGCGTTCACATGAGGTACTACGAGGTGATGGAGCCGTACCTCGTCAACCTGGGTCTCTACCAGGTTGTGGACATCGTGCGGACAGAGAAGAGCATCATCAATGCATCTCTCATCGCTGGACTGGTGGAGCGATGGCGTCCCGAGACGCACACGTTTCACATGCCATTCGGAGAGATGACAGTGACTCTCCAGGATGTGAGTGCTCTCTAGGGTTTGTCTATGCGTGGCACACCCGTCGGCGGCGTCTCTGACAGCACCAGATTCGCAGGTTATGTCGATGAGTTATTGGGAGCTGATCCTTCCTATATCATTGGGGAACATGGGAGGTCGAAGTTCCATTTGCGAATGACGAGGTTACGGCAGCACTTCATCGCGGGTCTCTCGGCAAATTCCACCGAGCTAGAGATTCAGAGGTAAATTTTTATTAATATCTACTAATTAATTTATAATACGATGATTCTATTAGAATTTTTATATGTTTTGTATTGCAGATATACACGGGGCTACGTGATGGACCTTTTTGGTTCTGTCATGTTTCCTGATTCCAGCGGTGATCAGATGCCGATGATGTATCTCCCGTTGCTGATGGACATTGAGCGGCCGTCGTCGTACAACTGGGGTGGAGCTGTCCTGGCGCATCTGTACTACCACCTGTGTCGTAGTAGTGAGGTAAGTCACCAACTCTTATGTTATAATAAATTATTTAATCAATCAATCCATCAAAATACACTGACGTGTAATGTTCTTGAAAATGAAGCCGACGGCGAAGCAGATGTACGGGCCGGTACTCCTGCTTCAGCACTGGTCGTGGTCACGGCTACCGGTGGGCCGTCCTATCCCCAATGAGGCGCCGGATTGGGGAGAGCCAGATGTGTTTCACTGCCCGGCATACACCAAGAAGTGGTACGGTTTCCACAACTACCAGGATCGGACCCTCGGTGCTACCGTTGGGATCAGACCAGTCCGGTCAGAGCTTCAGAGTTTGCCTGAGCCTCTTGTTGAGTGGACGCCGTACGATCAGTTGTACGAGGAGTTCCTCTTGCCGGGCAGTGTGACTGACGAGCACGAGCGGGAGATGTGGTTCTATCGAGGTCCACTCATACATTTCTGGATAGTGGAGCACCACTACCCAGATCGGGTGCTCCGCCAGTTTGGACGAGCGGCGTTGATTCCCATTGACCCATCTTTGCCAAGTTACACGCACAGAGACCTGCACCGGTAAGTCGTAGTCTATTATATTTATTAAATAAATCATATTACTTGATAGTTTTTTATTGCAACTAACGTCTTCTTTACAGCGTTACCCACCGAGGGCGACTGGATAAGGACTGGAGCACCCATTTCGATCCATACTACAGGACGGCCCAGGATCCTCAGTATACAGACTTCTATCACGAGCCAGTGCTGCTTCAGCAGACCCAGGGGGATCCCCAGTTGAGGTACAATGTATGGTACACGCAGGTCTGCATGGCGAGTGTCTATCTGCAGGGTGATTACGGTGCCCATCTCCGCGACAGGATCAAAACGGATGATGGTTACCATCCCAACGGTCGTGGATGGGCTCGCCAGGTAAAGCACCTACAACCACAAGGTTTGATCTAACTTAGTAATACATCAAGGTTTGATCTGACATGCTAAATTTTTTTCAGCTTTTGGCCGCGATCAAGGAGTGCGGGCATGGGATCCGCATGCTGGGAAAGAAGAGCTGGAGACGGCTTGGGTACCGCACCCTCAAGAAGAATGCGAATGTGGTTGAGGATGCCGGGCACGATGGAAAGATCATCGGTATGCTGCGAGACGCCAGAGAGAACATCAACTGGCGTGAGATAGATCCGCAGGAGCCCGATCCGAGCCCGGTTCTATTAGATGATATGCCATCTTCCCCCGATTCACATCCAGAGTGGGACTACCATCGTTGGGTATTGTCCGACATTGGGTGGACGGCATGGTACGACGAGCATGGACGTCCGGTGCAGCCATATGTATGTCATACTTCAGTATCTGTCAGGTTTTAATAAATTTCTTCATTCCGATCAAATTTAATAATTTATGTGTATGATTGCAGGGTCCAGCAGAGATGCCACCACAGCCACCACCTGCGGAGACCGATACTTCTGAGTACGAGTCCCTCTCGTGCAGTCTCCATGAGTTCGATGAGAGTTTCATGTCGGCACCGGCATGGCCCCGATATGGCACAGAGATGCCGCATGATGGAGAGGCTAGTGGTAGCGGGTCTCATACTCAGCCTACCTTTGGGACTGGGTTTGCCGCATCTATCTTCGCTACACCTCCGCCAGTACCGACAGTCTCCACGGGCGATGCCAGATGGGATACTGCCGAGCAGATACTGAGGTCTGCCGATGCCCCAGATGAGCCCGAGAGAGACGGAGGCTGGCCGCGCTGGCGCCGGGCGAACGCCGGAGTACCGCCTCAGCGATATTCCCCCTCTCCGTTTTAGTTGTATTTTTACTAGTTTTGTACTATTTATATTTGATATACTATTTATGTTTGGTATATTTGGATTATCCTATATTTCGGTTCTTGTGTTTGAGCTTAGTCAGAAAACCATCATATGGGGTTTCAAAAGTTCGAATATGAAAATGTGATCACGCCTTGGTTGTAATTAACCAAAAAAAAAAGGCTGAAATTTTGTAAAAATAAATAAAATATGAAAATAATGCAATTAAGTCAAAATTCACCCTTTATCTATCATTTTATTTTCGAAACGTATCATGTTATAAATTATTTTGAAAAAAAATTCGATTATAAATCGTAAGTCGTAAATTATAGAATGCCGTATATCATGTAGTTATAAGAGTATATGTGCTATATTGTTTTATGGCAAATTTTTCTATGAACTAATACCCGACATTTTTATTAATATCTAGAAGTTGAATAATGTGGGTTAAAAAAAAAATAGATAGGTACTGTCGTCAGTCATGTGATGATATTGATGTTATTTTTGAGGTATTTGTTTTCACTATGAGACAAGTCCCATCAATATCATTACATTAATATCATCAGTCAATGTTTCCGACAAGAGTAATAATTAAGCGTGTCCTTCATATTGAATTGTCATATGGTTACAAAAAATTTAAACAAAAAATTTCAAATTTTCAGTGTTAAATTTCAATACTTTGATCTTCATAGTCTCTCTCTAAAAAACGGAAAAAAAAAAAAAAGGTACATAGCCGGCCATTTTCTGGCCGGCTTAGGGAGGGTACATAGCCGGCCAGAAAATGGCCGGCTTGGATATATATCGATATTAGGCCGGATTCTGGGTATATTTATTAATTCGTATTAAACTTTGGAAATGTCGGGAAATCTAACAACGGTGAAAAATATGGGAGTTTGGATTCGGGTTTGGATTTGGGTAGTGGGTCGGATTCAGTTTGGGTTAAGTTTTGGTTCGGTTGGGGTTTGGACTTCGGGTTTTTTGTTGGGCTAAGGTCTCGGTTTGGTTCGGCTGGGCAAGGGGTCTGAGATGGGCTAAGGGTTCCGCTGGGTTTTGAATTTTTGTTGAATGCAACCTTCATTTGAGAACTGCAGCCTGAATTTGGGAAAATGTAGGCTGAATTTTTTATGACCTTCAAATTTCAATTGATCTTCAATAGTGGTAGCAAGGATGGATCTAAGCCAGTCAGTCACCCTTATAATTTCAAATTTTTAATTATGTATATAAAAATTTAATTAAATTTGTTTTTAAATCTTTTTATATTGTTCAATCCCCTCATAAAATAACAAATATTTACTTGTAGTTTTACATCTTGTTTGGATGAAGAGTAGAGGAAAGGAGGGAATGGAAAGAAAATAATTTTTTTTTCTCGAATTGTTTTTGGTTGACAAAATTATGTCGGAGGTGAAGGGGTACAAGAGAGAAAAAGTTTAACTTTGTATGATTGTAATTAATAGAATCAATTTTCCTCCCAATTTGAGGTGTAACGGATGGAAAAAATTGATTGCAAATATTTAAAAAAAAATAACACAAATGTCCAACAATATATTACATATTTGTGCATTCTTTTCTATTACATTCAATTCCCTTCTATTTTTCACCTCCCTTCCCTTCCTCTACTCTCTATTAGATTCATATCACACTCATATTTGTGCATTTTCAATTTCAATCTTCTATTAAGATTTTCTAGTTCCGCTCTTATGTGGTAGTGAAATTGGGATAAAATGAATCAGTTCAATTAAGACATAGTTCCCTCTATTTCCTTCAAATTAAAGTCATCGGTACTGGATGAAGTTCAATATTTGTAAACCGTTTTGTCGATGCCCAATATTAACATCCAGTATTGTCCTTCTATAAATATTTACATTGTATATTTTAAAATTTTGAATTTTGTGGGAGATTGTTGAAACCAAAATTTGAAAAAACCCGAAATTTCATTTCCATTTGTAATATTCGTAAACTTAAAGCCTCAACTGAAAATTTTATTTCTATTGTCAGTCAGCATAATACATCGATTAAAAAAATAAATTAATTAAATGAGTAAGCAAAAGGGTGTATGATCTGTATGGAAAATTGATTTACTCGTGAATTATGATTATTCTCACAAAAGCGACCATATCTCTTACCACTCTCTGTTTTTGTTTTCGTAAAACGAAACCTTTGATTATCCCCCATATCTTCATCCGAAAATTGAAGAAAATCTCTAATTAATTCTCCAATTGATAAACTGTTGCCCTAAATAGCAACAAACCCAGACATTGTGATGGTGATTCCAAGTTTTACGCTATATAGACAAAATACACTCAAGGATAGTGCTTCAATAGCAACAAACTCAGATATTGTGATGGTGATTCCAAGTATTATGCTATATAGGCAAAATACACTTAAGGATAGTTAGGGGCAGATCCACATGATCTCGGGGGAGCAGCTGTCTCTTCCTTAGATTTTGAGTTTTAGTGGAGATCTATCGGTCCCGACCAACTTTGTCTCCTCCGAAACTTTTTTTTGCTCCTCTATGGATGTTTGGTTTGTAATTCGGGTTAAATGTAGGGTTAAAATTGAAATAAATTTGTTGAATTTTGATTGGTAATTAGAATTATAAGTTAGAGCATAAAAAATTACAAGTTAAAGCATTATTTTTTATCGAGTACCCAATTAGTTAATGAATTTAAACTTGATTAGCTATTTAAATCCGATTCGATATTTTTTTTTGACCCCCTGACGAAAATCCTGGATCCGAAAATCCAGATATATTGTTTCAATTTGATATATTTTGATAAATTTTTTAACTATCTGAATTTCTCATAATTTGACCGACACCGCCTATGTAGAGGTGTTATCGGTTGGGTAGGGTCCGGACACTATTATATTTGGACCAGTACCCTAAAATTGTTTGGGTCCGAATTTCAATCCATATACTTATTTGTTTCAAATCGGGTCGGGTCCGGATTCGAATACCTATCTACCTGTAGATACTTCGGGTCCAGTCTTTCGGTTCTGGGTAGATATATACCCATAACTTGTTTATGGATTATCGAGTCCGGTTCGAATCCGGGGTGGGTCCGGATCCAGAGCGGATACATGTTGCAACTCACAAGCATTTGAGAAACCCTTTACGTTTAAATATAATTATAATTTCTTAAACATCTCACATAATATATCATTATAATATAAATTAAATCTGCTCTAAAATATTGAAGGTATTTTAGAAGGTGAGATAATTTTAGAAAGTAAAATAGTGAAAATGGTGATTTCATTATATAGTTCTAAAAATTCAGAAATATAATATTAATACCAATTTGTTTCAATCAGTGAAGAGATCAATAAATTTTAATAATCCGTGCAGAAAGATAGATACATGAAAGACAAAAAGATCAAGAAAGGAATTAATTAGTTTCGAAAATTTATAGGCAAAAGGTGAACGTGAGATTTGATTTCAATGATATGTGAGAAAAGAGCAATAAATATCATTCAAGAAATAAAAAAAATATTACAAATGATTGTCTTTTCATAATTATCAATACATGTGTTTATATTAAATAAATATAAAGAAATGATATTATCATTTTATCGGGTATTTATACGGGTATCGGATCGGGTTCGGTTATGAGTTAGTTAATTAAATCAAATCCATATTCTATCTATTACAGTATCGGTTCCGGTTCAGACCCGGGTCTGGATATTAAATTATTAATTTTGTAACCGTACCCATAGTTTAACCGGTTATATTTTTTAAACCATATCCTATCCAAATTAATTGGATTCGGGTTGGTTCCAGTTCAGATCCTGTTCAGATGCGGATAATCGGGTAAAAGTAGCATCTCTACGCCTATGTACACACATACGATTGGCGCTACTTCATAGTTTTTCATATTCTTAATTAGTTCATGAATCGCCATAGACCATAGTGAAGTGGTTATAATTTAATGCTCATTGTCAAAATTTCAATCCCTTTTTTTTAGGAAGCTGATATGAGTACCCGCACCTAAACTGCCATAACTGTTTGTGGGGACCGCAACTGTTCTAACTGTAATTTTGTTTTACAAATATTAATAGTAACATTGTGAAGTATTTATATTCTATACAAGACAAGTATTTATATCTATACAATGAACTACATATATGATATATGAATTTTCCTTAAATAACCGTACCTGCACCTTTTTTCGAAAAATCCTCGCATAGTACCCGCATTAGGGGACCACACAACCGTTCCAAAACTGTAATTTTGTTTTACAAATATTAATAGTAACATTGTGAAGTATTTATATCTATACAAGACAAGTATTTATATCTATACAATGAACTACATATATGACATATGAATTTTTCTTAAATAACCGTACCCGCACTTTTTTAAAAAAAATCTCGCATCGTACCCGCATTAGGGGACCACACAACCGTTCCAAAACTGTAATTTTGTTTTACAAATATTAATAGTAACATTGTGAAGTATTTATATCTATACAAGACAAGTATTTATATCTATACAATGAACTACATATATGATATATGAATTTTCCTTAAATAACCGTACCCGCACCTTTTTTGAAAAATCCTCGCGTCATACCCGCATTAGGGACCACACAATCGTTCCAAAACTGTAATTTTGTTTTACAAATATTAATAGTAACATTGTGAAGTATATAACTCAAACAAGATAAGTATTTATATCTATACAATGAACTACATATATGATATATGAATTTTCTTTAAATAATCGTACCCGCACCTTTTCTTGAAAAACCCTCGCATCGTACCCGCATTAGGGGACCACTCAAATATTTTTTACATATGACACTAGATGACGTCTGAAAGTATTAATATCAAGTACTGCAAGTATTTATACCCCTGCACTAAAGTATTTTTACCTATGTGGTCAACTATTTTTGTTAGAGGAAGGTTGACGCGGTGATGATTGGATAAGGTTGATGCGGTGATACGGGGTCCCCACTACTTCATTAGAGGAAGGTTGACACGGATCATAGAGGAAGGGTGTTGCTAGAATTTTAGAATAATAATTAGTGGGGAACATATAATATTTTTTTAGAATAAAGTGGGGACCATATAATTAGTGGAGACCATAGTACATTATTCCTCTAAGTGCAGGTACAGTGCAAGTACTGTAGCGTGGGTACTAAAATAATTATTCTTTTTTTTTAATATCACTAAGGAAGTTAACAAGTTTCTTTGCAATAAAGAATCAGTCTAAACAACGCTAATGTCTTCAGAATTAAAAAGAAAATCAATTGTTAACAAAACATGCTTGAATAATTATTATAAGAACAAGTCCGAGAAATCACAAGATAAGCAGTACAACACATCTGACCTAATCAGGTTTTAAAATCATGAATGACAATACATCAAACAATTATATCCAAACCAAACTAAATTGCTAAGTTCTTCATTTACTAAAGTAGTGCCAACAAAAAGATAAGACCGTACAGAGATATATTTAAACCCACATTGTAGAGGACGAAGTCCGAGAACTTGCGCCCGAGCCCAAATACTCCATTAATGGTCATCCTAGTCTGAGGATGAAGGTGGGACTCAAACAATCCTTTCCACCCTACCCGTTTCACTATAGGTGATGCAAGTGACAGCACTCCCCAGTAAGCTGGATTGCTAAACAGAAGTAAAATGAATGTAGCAACACAAACCAGTATGCTTAGTCGCAAATTTACTTGATATAGTATTGTATATATTGCTAAAGCAAATGCACAGATAGTGGCTTTGCTAGCAATTTTCACCATCAATCCTGAATATACAAGGCATGTGCAACGAAGCTTAAAATCTACAGTAGCTGACCCGGCATAAATAAGCCATGCTGTTGCAAAAGAAGACACTAAAAGCGCCAACAAATCTGCACAATAAAAGCCTTGAAAGCATATTTTTGGGACAGAATAGGTGTGCCTCTGTTCACATGGTCATCAGTAATATATCCACCTGGCATGGTGAAACTAGCGGCAAAAGTCACTGTTGCAATGACTACTGAGATAATTGCCAAATTACGGGTATCACTCTCGACCTTCTGTATCTCTCTCTTTTTGTCTTTGCTGGGGAGTTTTAAATCATCACTGAAATAATCAAACCGATGGGGACTAGGAAGTGCACCAGTCCACATCAAGCAACGAAGTACATTGAAATTTGTGGTCTGAGGAAGGAGAAAAAGCAAAAGTTAATTTAAACAAAAGGATAGATGACAAAGTTATTATAACATTTATTAGAAAATTTATGTGTGCTCTTTTAATCTATAATTATAATTTTTTATTTGGAAAATTCAGGTGTTACTGTTGAGATTTATGTATGTTTATTGCATTAATAGAAGTTGTAGGGTTATATTGGTAAGAAATGAGTTATAGAGAATTGTAGGGTTATGAATGAAAAATGTAACGCCTATATAGGCCCAAGAGAACAAAGGAATCAATACAATTCATTTTTCTGATTTTCCACTTGGTATCAGAGCCTTACAAAACCTAAACCTAATCCTAGCTGCTACAGTGCCGCGCCGCTACAGTACCTCGTTGCTACAGTAACCGAATCGCTACAGTACCGCGTCGCTACAGTAACCGGATCGCTACAGTGCCGCCGCTACAGTAACCGCGCCGCTCGGTCTTCTCTTCTTCTAGAGTCGGCCGGCCACCAAAGGTAGCCTCTTTGTGTTGATTTGGCCGGCGTGGGGGGCCTCTACCCCACGATACCCGAAAAGCGGGTTTGGATCAAGGTTTGATCGGGTTTTGAACTCGAATCTTGATGAGATAGATCAAGATCGGGTCAAGAAGAAGAAGAAGAGGGGGAGATGATGTGGATCTCGATCTTGAGAGTGTAAGATCGGGTCTAAGAAAGAAGTAGGAGGGATTCGGACTAAGATCGATACGTGAGGTGTGGATCTGAGTCGGATCAATGTCGGAGGAGGAGAGCCGGATTAGGCTAGAGGTTGGGGCAGCAGGACTTCCAGGGGTGAAGTCAGCACTAGCGGTCTCCAACTCAGGTAACACAGGGTTCAGGGGCGAGCCTCGACGGTGTTACAGCTGCGGTGAGGTAGGTCACTTGAAACAGAATTGCCCTAAGTCACCTAAGAAGCGAGATGCAGGTGAGAAGGGGCAGTCTGGAGGCCGTGGTTGTGGCCAGGGCGAGAGTGAGGAGATACTGAAGAGGAAGCAGAAAGCAGCAGGTAATGGGAAGAGTGTGGTAGAGGGCGCATCTACCTCGTCTTCACCCAGGGGTAACTTTGCTTGTTTTGCTCACTCGGTCACAGGTGCTTGTGATCCACTTGCTCTTGCCTCGATATCCACCACTAGATCACCAGATTGGATAGTCGACTCTGGTGCATCTCGCCATGTGACTGGTGCTGCTAGAGAGTTTTCTTCCTATACTCACCTAACAGTCCCAGAGAGCATTCAGACAGCCGATGGTACGGCCCAGCCCGTGGTTGGTAAGGGTACTGTGAGATGTACCGATTCAGTGACTCTGACCAATGTGTTGCATGCTCCTTCCTTTCCCGTAAACCTGGTGTCCATTAGTGCTATTATTCGTGAGCAGAAATGCAT
The DNA here is from genome assembly GCA_028015225.1 of Carex myosuroides. Classification (NCBI taxonomy): domain Eukaryota; kingdom Viridiplantae; phylum Streptophyta; class Magnoliopsida; order Poales; family Cyperaceae; genus Carex; species Carex myosuroides. The sequence goes on along the minus strand of CM051491.1, from coordinate 13,024,612 downwards.
CGTGACCTTTGATATTCCGAAGATGGTTTTTCAGGAGAAGGGGACAGGTCGGATACTTGGGACTGGCACATGGCGTGATGGGTTGTGGTACATGGATAGAAAAGGGATGGACACAGCGCTGGCATCTGTGGTCGATAGAGTGGGGGCAGGAGGATCTGGGGTGAGTGTGGAGGATGAGTTGCTTCTGATTCATCGGCGGATGGGGCACTCTTCCTTCAACCTACTGGAACGTTTGTATCCATCAAAGTATGAGAAAGCTGACAAACAGAAACTTGTGTGTGATGGATGTGAGTTTGGGAAGCATACAAGGAGTTCGTATGTAAGCTCAGGAAGTAGGAGTTCTCATGCCTTTGATCTGGTACACTCGGATGTGTGGGGGCCTTGCTCAACAACTTCGATGAATGGGTATAGATTTTTTGTGACTTTCATCGATTGTTATTCTCGTGTCACATGGTTGTACTTGATGAAGAACAAGAATGATGTACTTGCTTGCTTCAAAGATTTTCATAAGACGGCTCAGACTCAGTATGGTGCTGTGGTGAAGGCACTGAGATCCGATAATGGGACCGAATATACAAACAAGGCATTCGAGGAGTATTTGTCAGTTCATGGGATACATCATCAGACCACGTGCCCTTACACACCAGCACAAAATGGAGTGGCAGAGAGGAAGAATAGACACTTGTTGGAGGTAGCCCGGTGCATGATGATCTCCATGAATGTTCCGAAACATTTGTGGGGACAAGCAGTCCTGACAGCCGCACATTTGATCAACAGAATGCCATCTATAGTGTTGGAGTGGCAGACTCCATGTGTGATGTTGAAAGGAGATAATAAGGGCATTCTTCCTCCAAAAGTATTTGGTTGTTTGTGCTTCGTGAAAGACAACAGACCAACAGTGGGAAAGTTAGATCCCAGAGCGGTGAAATGCATTTTTGTGGGTTACTCTGGTACTCAAAAGGGTTATGTGTGCTGGAGCCCGGTAGAGAGAAGATTGTTTGTGAGTATGGATGTTACATTCCGCGAGCTCGAACCTTACTACTCCTCAGAGACTACATCACCCTTTGGAGATTCGCTCGATACAGGAGGTATGAGGCGAGAGGGGGAGAGTAGTAGTGATGGTGAGAGGATGATAGTGAGTGTGGGTGGTATTCCTTTCCCACTGGTAGATTCGGCTAGGGTTGAGCCGGAAAAGGAGGATTCAGCTAGGGTTGAGCCAGAAAAGGAGGATTCGGCTGTGGTTGAGCCGGAAAAGGAGGATTCAGCTAGGGTTGAGCCAGAAAAGGAAGGTTCGGCTATGGTTGAGCCGGAAGTTGAGAAGAATGGGCCCGACAGTGGGAGAACTCAGCCTCAGGGGGAGTCGAGATACCGTGAGGTGTATGTGAGAAGAAATAAGCAGAGTGAGGGAGCCGTGCCTTCAGTGCCACCTGTGCCAAGTCCATTGGCTCTGCCTACTCTGACTCGTGAGACACTTACACCATCCACCTCAGACTCAGAATACACAGGTGCTATGATTCCTCTTTCTACTCCTCCCACTCCCCTATCGGTGAGGACTCCTCGTGAGAATGCGGGTATTCCTCCTGACTGATATGGTTTCCCACATGAGATTGCCCAGTTTGTCTCTTACTCACACATATCACCGGTGCATAGAGCGTTTATTGCATCATTGGATACTGTCTCTATCCCTGAGTGTTGGCAGGTTGCTAAAGGAGATCCGAAATGGAAAGCAGCCATGCTAGAAGAGCTCGAGGCCCTCTTAAAGAACAAAACGTGGGAGCTTGTGCCACTACCACCAGGCAAGAAGGCTGTTGGATGCAAGTGGGTCTTCACAGTGAAACAGAATCCAGAGGGTCTAGTTGAGCGCTACAAGGCGAGGTTGGTAGCGAAGGGGTACAGTCAGACCTATGGCATCGACTATGATGAGACCTTTGCACCCGTGGCGAAGATGAGCACAGTGAGGACACTGGTTTCCATGGCAGCGAATGGGGGATGGAAGTTACACCAAATCGACGTGAAGAATGCCTTTCTTCATGGAGATTTATTGGAGGAGGTGTACATGGAGATTCCACCAGGGTTTGGCACAAACCAGACAGTGGGTAAGGTGTGCAGACTCAAGAAGTCGCTTTATGGGTTGAAACAGTCCCCCCGGGCCTGGTTTGATAGGTTCAGGAAGGCTATGGTAGGCATGGGCTATCAGCAGATCAATGCCGACCATACGGTGTTCGTTCGACAACATGGTGGTCACATTACTATGCTGGCTGTGTATGTCGATGATATGATCATTACCGGGGATGATGAGGGGGCAATTGCAAAGTTGAAGGCAAAATTGGGAAAAGAGTTCGAAGTGAAGGATTTGGGACAGCTTAGATACTTCCTTGGAATTGAGGTGGCTCGCGGGGCAGAGGGGATTGTTTTGTCCCAAAGAAAGTATGTCCTAGATTTGCTCACAGAGACAGGCATGTTGGGGTGCAGGCCTGCAGTTTCTCCAATTGATGTGAAGGCTAAGATAAGTGCAGAGGCAGGAGAACAGGTTGATCGTGAGAGGTACCAAAGACTGGTAGGCAGATTGATCTATTTGACACATAGACGTCCCGATATCTCATTTGCAGTGAGCGTGGTGAGCCGCTACATGCATGACCCTATGAAGGGCCATATGGACGCCGTGTATCACATTCTGAGGTACCTGAAGAGTGCACCGGGGAAGGGCTTGATTTTCAGGCAGAATGGACACATGAACATTGAGGGCTATTGTGACTCTGACTGGGCCAGTTGCCAAGATGACAGGAGGTCCACAGCTGGCTATTGCATGTTCGTAGGGGGCAACTTGGTCTCTTGGAAGAGCAAGAAGCAGCCAGTTGTTGCGAGATCGACAGCAGAAGCCGAGTACAGGGCTATGGCATTGGGAGTTACTGAGATGGTGTGGCTGAAGAGGTTGTTGGAAGAGCTCAAGGTTAATCACGGAGCTCAAATGAAATTGTGGTGCGATAGCAAGTCAGCGATCAGCATTGCCAACAATCCTGTGCAGCATGACAGAACCAAGCATGTGGAGATCGATAGGTTCTTCATAAAAGAAAAACTAGAAAGTGGACTATTGGAGCTGAGTCATGTAGCTACTGGAGATCAAGTAGCTGACTGCCTCACCAAAGGACTTAGCTCAATAGATCTAAATAGGTTTTGTGACAAGATGGGCTTGATGGATATCTTTTGCCCATCTTGAGGGGGAGTGTTGAGATTTATGTATGTTTATTGCATTAATAGAAGTTGTAGGGTTATATTGGTAAGAAATGAGTTATAGAGAATTGTAGGGTTATGAATGAAAAATGTAACGCCTATATAGGCCCAAGAGAACAAAGGAATCAATACAATTCATTTTTCTGATTTTCCACTGTTACACTTTGAACTATCCAAAATAATCATGTTGATCCTAAATTCATTACTAGATTTTTCAAAAGGAGCTCAGTTTGCCCTTCAGTGGGTTCCACTAATGTATACACAAATGATCTTGCTGTTGTACCTGGGAAAAGTTTTGAGTCCAGATTAAAGGAGAAGGAAGTATGATTTGGTGGTAAGAATTAAAGTGAATATGTTAATTAGTTGATTTTGAGAGAAGTTCTGTCACACCTCGAGTTAGGACGTGATTAAAAAAATTATGTATCCATCCACCGCTCTTTAATCTATCTCACTAACAGAATCAGAAAGAAATAAAAGGAGGCAGGCACAAAATTTAGCATGTTATTCAATGAGAAAAGAAGGATCTTTAGAAAAAGGAAGGGCAATGATGAGACAGAGAAGCTCGATAGAAAAGAGTAACTTGGAAAGGGAAATCACAAGAAAATTAGCTCAGTGAAGAAAACTATCACTAGGATAAGAAAGAAAACAAATTATATGAAAAAGAGGAAAGAAAATGAGTCCATGGTCCTTACCAATACGAATCTAAATCCGTCCACCTCTTTTATAGCAAGATCGACTGGTGTTGCACCATCCTTATTCATGATGCTCGAGTACACCATCTTCATTGATATTAGAAATCTCACAATGTGGTATTCTCCTTTTTGACTAGCTAAATGAAGTGGCGTGTTTCCTTGATAATCCCTGGCATTGAGCATTCTCAAAAAGGTGTGATTATGACGAATACTACCAATTATGTTTCCTTTTCCACTTAAAATGGCAAGCTGAAGAAAGTTTCTTCCTTCTTTATCAAGTAATTCATCCGAGTCGGGAAACTTCTCTATCAGCTCTGCCACACTTTGCAGCTATGTGTATTGGAAATAACCCATCCTTGTCTGCCATATAAACTGCTAAAGTCTCATGCTGCAATAAGAGCTTCACGGTAGCTAGATTTCCTACTGATGCTGCATAGTGTAGGGGAGTGCTTTCCAAGTCATCTACCTTAGTTGCAAGTGATTTGTTCCATTCCAAAAGTGTGTGCGTAATTCCTGTGTTGTTAAGGTTTTTGTATAGCAATCAAGGAAAGGTGTAGAATATGTAAATCAATCCAGAATAACTGAATCTTGTTCCAAATTAAATGTTACATGATTAAGGCTTGGATAAATGATCGGTCAATTTGGCTCAGATCTGTTAGTTTGGGTCAAAATCGGCGGGACAAGAGCTGATTTTTACCAGAGAATTCAACTGAGAGATCCTTTCCGCAATAATCAATCGAGGCAGTGGCTTCATCCTCGATACTTTCCAGCATTGACCACATTGGAACCCAACTGCACGCTTGTAGAGCAAGAAGAAGAAATAAAAGAGGGGACGTGCTTTAGTTTAAGTGAAGTTTTCAGTTTTTAACGATATCTATGAGAAAGGTCGACACGGAGCGGGGTATAATTTTTTTATTCTCAAAGGCTAGTAAACAAACAATGGTATCAATTTAGAAGTTATATCTCCTATTATTTCGGATTTAGATAGTAAAAGTTCCTTTTTCTGATCAAAACCGTTTGATTTAAAACAAACGTGTCAGATTAAGCTGCAGCTGTCATCTACATATGGGTTATTGGTGCTTTCAGTAAAGAAATGTAATGCATTTGCTCTAGATCGAACGGTCCTGACAAAAAAAGCAGGGTCCTCTCCTCTTATTCGGATAAGGAAGGGAGGAGTGAAAAACAAAGGCATCCATCTAAGACGTACAGAAACAGGATGAAATAGTTATGTTATTATTTTAGCAAGGCTATGTTCATAGACCATTCTTTTTCTGGACAATAAGATATAACTGATTTATCATAAAGAGGGATGGTTCAGACGTAGAATGTTTAATTATTTCTCTAGCTGCTTGATCTTTTAACATTGTTTTAATGTCGCAGGTCAATTAATTGATATACTTAGTTTTTGTTCAGGGGATTTAATAATGCCAATGCATTTTAGTATTAGTCAAATTCTTTGACAAACACATATATATATATTCGTTTAATACTAATTTTTGAATATTTGTCATGCCTTTAAAGTTGTAAACAATTAAAAACTTTTACGGTTTTGGTCAAATAAAATCTAATAAAATCATGACAGAACCTTAAAAATAAAAATATAATCATGACAGAACAATACGTACCGGCATGTTCTAGCACAGCAACGTGTAGTGCAGTTTGTCCTTTTGGCCCCACAAAGGATACCATGGATGGCTCTTCTCTTGTGAAGATTTCTACTATGTTAAGCATGTTCATCATAGTTGCCAGGTACAGAGGAGATAGCCCTTCGGTGTCCACAATACCAGTTAAGCTAGGTTCAGAAAGTATAAGCTTATTCACTATATCCCTGTGACCAACTCGCACCGCCTCATGCAGTGCAGTCTCACCGTGCATATTTCTTGCTGTTAGAAGGGGTTCCTCTCCAACCTGATGATCATGTTCAGCAAAAGATATCAAGAGGGAAACCATTGTATAGTTCCCGGCCTTTGCAGCACAGTGGAGAGGGGTCTCCTTCAACTTATTGTGTAACATCAGCAAGGATCTGTTTCTGATGTAGACTTCCTTTGCGAAGTCTTCATATTCTCCTTTGAGCTGCCATGTGAGGCCACAGCTGGAAGTAGCAGCAATATGTAATACTGTGTTATCTCCAATTGTTACTCCTTGTAGTAGACTAGGTCAATCCAATTGTTGCAAATCTAGCACAATCAAATTTGCAGTTAAAGATATATATAATTAAGTACATAAATTTAGATCTTGAACTCATCCTAATAAATCCCTATGTTGGTCAAAGGCAAAGAGTCTCAAGCATTATTTTGACTCAAACACAGTTTAAAACTTATAATTATATGCTAAATTGCTAACAAGCAAAGAATAAAAATTGCTCCTTTAGACGAGGGCAAAGAACAATATCAAAAGTACATCTACTTTGAAAGTAAGATATTTCAAAAGCTCAAATTACTTTATAGTTTATTATTGTAAAATATTACGAGTGCGTCATTAAGAAAATTACCACTAGATTAAACTTGTTCACTTAACAGTAATAATGACATTGGAGGTTACTTAAGGCAAAAGGGACATCCTACCAACTTCCCCAATGATCCAGGATCTGTTTGCATTAATCACATAATAAAGTAATCTTTTTGGTTATTTGGATGATGAAAACATGCTGTGGTTATTTTATTGTATATATGCTGACTTTCTCTACATACTGCCTCGTGGGCGGCATATTTTTTTAATGTATAGGCCATTTAAAGGCGCTCGATGGTCTTAGCTTTTGTTTTAAACTTATAGGCTGTTTTCTGGTGATATATTATTTAAATGCCAACTTAACTGTATTGCTCCAGACTAGTGTGAAGTAAGATTCCAAATTACGTATAGATATAACGAGGACCTTTTATATTTGTTGGATTGGAATATATCTGTGATATCTGAACCTCTTTCTATCACATCAATTTAGGAATGAAGCGAGTTAAGTTGAGGTTGCTAAGTTTAGTTTGCTTCCTATTCTATTGTTGTGAGTCTGTGACAAAATTATAAGCTCAAATCGTGATGTTTTGTTTGGAAGGATTAGATGAGTTGACAAAATTGCAACACCGGTGTGTTTTGGTTATGAATACATTCAAAAGGAAAAAAAAAAGAAAAAGAAAAAGAAAAAGGAAACCGTCTTTATAAAAGAAAACAAGTTATCTTATCAAAATTGTGTTGTTGAATTTCACCTTGAGATTGTAGAAATTCTTTCAGAAGCTTGACATCTCCTTCCACTGCAGCTTTGTACAACTTGGGATGTATTGGGATTCGTCGAGGCCGACTCCCTTCTGGGGCATCTCTGCACGAGAGCTTTGTGCTTCTTCCACTGCACCTTTTATTTCCTCCAATGGAGGTACAGTTGGTGCTTGAGACCCAACTGCAGTTAATCCGTTAGATGTGGTATGGGGAATGTTTTGCACAACATCTCCTGGAGCTTGTACCCCAGTGTTAGATGTGGTATGGGGATTAGTTTGTACCACTCTGTCATCAACAGCTGATGAATTTCTGATGAATAATGGCAGAGTCTGATGAGAGTTAGCATTTGAATTAGTTATTGACACGGGGGAAGTCATTTCAGAGCTTGCTGTGTACAGAAGAATTGGTAAATGAGGTTCTGAAGTTTGCAATTGAAGGTTTGGTTGTATAAAGAAGTAATGCCAATTCTGGAGCATATAGCTGACTTGAATTGAAAATAAAATATACGCCAATTGAAATATAATACGACTATCCAGTACATCAAAAAGAAACTAGGCACAAAAAAAATATAGCTGGTCCAACACACCACCTTGGCACTCAATTTTTAATGGCACGAATTTTGATGAGATACTAATGTTAACGAGGAATCACCCATTTGATATATATTTGAACTTTTCCAGCATCGTATATATTAAGTCGTACCTGTCAAACATGCTGTGCGATCCAGCACACAAGACAGGTTAGGCGTGCCATGCCGGGTCGTGCTAAAAATCATCAGACGGGCGGATCCTTTCCTAGTTTCCTGGTTCCCCTCCCATCCTCCCGTGTCCCGTCCCAACCCAGACTCCTCCCGGCGATAAAGACGCTCCCCACCTCTCTCTCTCCACCTCCAGGTGATGACAACAGCGACGCCTCCATCCCTCTCTCACTCCACAACTCAGCCACCTCATATCAGGCATTTCGTCAAACACAAGGCGTGCAAAGCAATTTACACAAATAACTCACTCAGGCATTTCATCAAACACTTGACGTGCAGAGAATTTTACACCAGCCCCTCGCCGACTCCAGCTCTGCCCCAGCTACATGTCCAGACGTCTACAAACCTGCCCGTACTTGTTCCCGTGGCGTGCCCGAATTCCCTAGCCCCGCACACGACACGGATCGGTGTAGAGCAAGCGGCGCTCCTTGGCATGTTGTGCTGTGCCCGTGGCGTTGAATGTCGTGTCATGTCAGATGCGTGCCGTGTTTTATTTAGAAAAAGGGAAGCACCGTTAATTCCCTGCAACGGAGAATTTCCAATTTGGGAGTTACCGTTGGACATTCAGAATTGAATGAAGAGGAGAATTAACCACTGACAGCGGGTCCCAAGGAGTTAATGAAGAGAAAAGAGACTGACGTAAGGGGCCCAAACAAATAAAGAACCGGAGATGCAACACAGAGGTTACTGGAGGCGAGATAAAGAAGATCCCTCAGACAGGATTCTGATTTAGTTGGAGTTTGTTAGGCCAGCTCAACGCTTTCCGCTGAGATGGCACTCCACGAATCTTTTGGAATAAATCTGTATCGTTTTTTGTTTACTTTCGTTTACAAATTCCATCGCCTATATAAGGCTAAGACTTTTATGGAACTGTATGTTGAATTTTGGCTAATGAATTGGTCGAATTGCATATGAGCAATCGAGCTTGGTTACCTTGTCAGTATTGCTGATTTTATCAAAATTACCTCAAATTAGTTCATGTTTTCTCTTGATTTCGATTTGTACTGATTCTGAGACTTAGGCTCGTAGCAATTGTGGTATCAGAGCCATCCGGTTGCAGCTGGGAGTAGTAGCACGGCGATTTCTGATGCCGCCAAAGAGAGTTCCTGATCCTTCTGAGGATGTTGTTCTCCAACTCGATCTGGCCACCATTGATGACAAGCTCAATCAGTTAGCACGAGAGATGCGAACTGGGTTTCAGAGGCGAGATGAGCAGTTACAGGCAAGGGAGGAGCAATTTCACGCTTCCAATCAGCTCCAAGAAGACCGCTTTCAACAGATGATAATGATGATGGAAACGATGCAAAACTCGCTCAAAGCAAGCGGGTCTGGTAAAGGACCTGACATTGGTCAGCACAGCAATACCACGTACAGATCGGATATACCCGATCGAGTGGAGATGCGAGATGACCACCCTGATTATGAGTTTGAGGTCACCAATGGTGAGAAAAGGGGTGACAAGTATCAGGAGCAGCACATGACTCAAAGGATTGTCATGCCACGAATAGAGTTACCTGTGTTTGATGGCAGTAAGGTGGGCGATTGGCTGGAAAACTGTAAGTTTTATTTCAACTATTATCAGACTCCTGAGATGTACAAAGTTCAGATGGCTTCTATGAACTTTACGGGTGATGCAGCTGAGTGGTTCAGCTGTTATAGGGTGGAGCATCCAGATCCACCATGGCCAGTTTTAGTAAGTGCAGTTTTTGAACGTTTTAAAGTTAGAATTCAGTTGAACCCAGTGGTACAGTTTAGAAGAGTGAAGCAGGAGGGTACAGTGGATGAGTACATTAGAGAATATCAGAGAGCCAAAACCAGGTTGCTAGTTGAAACTGGCATTAAGAGTGAATTTTTCTTTGTTTGGAGTTTCATTAGTGGTCTGAAAGATGAGATTCAAAATTCCATTAACCTGTTCAAACCAAAAACTCTTGATGATGCCTTTCACTTAGCCCTGGAACTGGAGGTAGCAGTCAATCCAGGGGAGAAGAGGGTAGGATTTTTAAAAGCATCAAATCCAGTTAATTACAGACCTATGACCACCACTTTTATCAAACCAAATCCCTTGTCAGTAGGCCCTGTGAAGAAGACTGGAGAACCCTACCATAGTTACAAACCACCTTCCAACCAGAAAGCCTCAACCAATAACCAGAACAATAACCTTTCTTTGGATCAAAAGAGGGCATTGGGTCTATGTTTTCGGTGTAATGAGAAGTGGGGGCCCGGGCACAAGTGTAATAAAGGATTACATTCTCTAGAGATGGAAGAGGAGGTGGAAGGGGAAGAAGGTTTGCAACAAAACATAGAACAAGAGTTGGGGTATGGAGTAGAGATAGATGAAGATGAAGAAATTGAACATTTGGTGACTTTGAGTGACACCACCACTGAAGTTAGTAGAGCATTGAAATTCAGGGGAATGATGGGAACTCTTCCAATCTGTGCTCTAATTGATACTGGAGCCACTCACTCCTTTATCAGTCCCCTTGTAGTTCAAGAACTAAATCTAGTAACAGTACAAACCAACAAGTTGACTGTGAGAAGTGCAGGTGGTGAAAGGATGATAACCAACACTCTATGTCCTGGTGTGCCTTTTACTCTACAGGGATATCCTTTTCAAGCAAATTTGAGGGTATTAGAAGTACAAGGGTATGATGTCATTTTAGGGGTAGACTGGATAGCCAGTTTGGGTTCTCTCAAGTTGAATTTATCACAAGGTCAAGTGTTGGTAGAATTTCAGGGCAAATCTTTCAACTTGTTAACACCAAAGATAGCAGTTGCCATACAAACCTTTAGAGGAGTTGTAGATGTGCCGAAAGGGAGTGCAAGGGAAGTGAAATTGCCAGAGTTGACTCCAAAAGCAACAGCTGAGGTGCAGGTATGTGAAGGTACAATTGATGTAGTGAAGGAGAAAAAAAAAGGAAGTCAAATTTTCTTTGCACAGCTATTCAAGATAGAAGAGGATGTAACACAAGAGACAATGATAGAAGAGGAATTAGAAAAGGTGTTGCACATGTTTCCCACAGTATTTGAAGAGCCACAAACCTTGCCACCAAAAAGAGCCATAGACCACAGAATAATCCTAAAACCTGATTCCAAACCCATTAATCTTAGACCTTATAGGTTCTCCTATTTCCAAAGGTTAGAGATTGAGAAGATTACACAAGAACTGTTAGACAAAGGGCTGATCCAAACCAGCACAAGCTCTTATTCTTCTCCTGTGTTATTAGTCAAGAAAAAGGATGGTAGTTGGAGGATGTGTATTGACTATAGGAGATTGAATGAAGAGACTATCAAGAACAAATACCCAATTCCCTTGATTGATGACCTTTTAGATGAGTTGAATGAATCCCATTATTTCTCCAAACTTGACTTAAGATCTGGTTACCATCAAATCAGGATGGCTGATCAAGATATAGTCAAAACAGCTTTCCAAACACATGAAGGTCTATTTGAATTCAAAGTCATGCCCTTTGGGTTGACTAATGCTCCTGCCACTTTCCAAGCCCTCATGAATAGTGTGTTTAAACCTTATATCAGAAAATTTGTCCTAGTATTCTTTGATGATATCTTGGTGTATAGCAAGGATCTGAAAACTCATCTCCACCATTTAAAGCTTGTATTGCAACTCCTCTCTGAAAACCAATTGTTTGTCAAAAGGTCCAAATGTGAGTTTGGGGTTCCCAGGATTGAATACCTAGGTCATATCATATCCAAAGAAGGGGTGTCTACTGATCCCAGCAAGGTTGAAGCCATGATTCATTGGCCTATACCCAAAAATGTAAAAAGTCTGAGAGGATTCTTAGGCTTAACTGGGTATTATAGGAAGTTTATTAAGGGGTATGGCACTATCTCTAGACCCTTAACTGAGCTCTTGAAGAAGAATTCATTTAAATGGAATGCAACAGCCCAACAAGCTTTTGAGATGCTCAAGAAGGCAATGGTGACAGCACCAGTTTTGAAGTTGCCAAATTTCCAAGAGCCGTTTGTAGTAGAGACTGATGCGAGTCAAGAAGGCATAGGAGCTGTCCTTATGCAAGGTAAGAGACCAATTGCATTTTTGAGTAAGAAATTGGGAGTCAGAAACCAATCTTTATCTACTTATGAGAAGGAATTACTAGCTTTATTTACAGCAGTTACCAAATGGAGGCATTATTTGTTAGGGGCTGAATTTACCATCAAAACTGATCAGATTAGCTTGAAATACTTGTTGGAACAAAGGATAAACACACCAATGCAGCATAAAGGGCTTAGCAAGCTGTTGGGATTGAATTATAAAATCGAGTATAAAAAGGGAATTGAGAATAGAGTTGCGGATGCATTGTCTAGAAAAGTTGGGCAAAATGGGGAAGAAGTTAACAAGGGAGCCGAGGTGTGCATGGTCAGCGAAATAATACCAAGTTGGGTACATGAATTAAAAGGCAGTTATGAGGGAGATAGTTGGATAGAAAGGGTAAAAAGGGAAATGAGTGCTGAAACTACTGACACACAGAAATTCAGTGAACATCAAGGCATAGTGAGGTATAAGGGAAGAATCTGTGTAGGAGAGACTGGTGGTTGGAGGAGCAGAATTTTGAGAGAAATGCATGGTTCTAGTTTGGGTGGGCATGCCGGTATATCAGCCACCTATCAGAGGGCTAAGAAGTATTTCTTTTGGCCATTGATGAAGGAGACAGTGCATAAGCATGTGCAAGAGTGTGATAATTGTCAACTCAACAAAGGGGAGAATGTAGCCTATCCTGGTTTACTTCAGCCATTACCCATACCTGAAGAGGCTTGGTGTAGCATAGGCATTGATTTCATTACTGGACTACCTAAGTCCCAAGGTTATGAGGTGATTTTTGTAGTAGTGGACAGACTTACTAAATATGCTCACTTTGTAGCATTAACTCATCCTTTTTCAGCTGTGACTGTGGCACAAGAGTTTATGGATCATATATACAAATTACATGGGTTGCCTATGAATATAGTGTCAGACAGGGACCCAGTGTTTACAAGCCGTTTTTGGAAAGAGTTGATGGCCAAGTTGGGAATTCAGCTGAATATGAGTACGGCATACCATCCGCAGTCAGATGGACAAACGGAAAAGGTTAATCAATGCTTAGAACAGTATTTGAGGAGTATGGTCTATGATAAGCAACACAAGTGGAAGAATTACCTCTCTTTAGCTGAATGGTGGTATAATTCGAATTGGCACAGTGCAATTAAGACTTCTCCTTTTGAAGCTCTTTATGGGTACCCCCCCCCCCTCAGTTGGCTTTAGGTAGTGCACCAAAAAGTCAAGTTGAATCTGTCAATGTGTATCTTAGAGACAGACAGTCAGCATTGATTGAGTTAAAGGAGAATTTGAGAAAAGCCCATAATCGCATGAAAAAGAATGAAGATGCACACAGGAGTGAGAGAAAATTTTCTCAAGGAGATTGGGTTTACCTTAAGCTCCAGCCTTATCGTCAGATTTCAGTGGGAGGTAAACGGAATCAGAAACTGAGTTCCAAATTCTACGGACCATTTGAAGTTCTTCAGTGCATAGGGCCTGTAGCTTACAAGCTCAATTTGCCACCCGGTTCAGCCATTCATCCTGTATTCCACGTATCACAACTCAAGGGAAGAATTGGTGACACTCAAGGGGTATCTCCAACTTTACCTCTATCAGGTCCTGTAGAGAAAATGGTACCAGAACCGTTGGCAGTTCTTGATCGCAAGTTAGTCAAGAGGAGAAATGAAGCAGTGGTACATTGGTTAATTCAATGGCGAAATCAATTGCCCGAGGATGCGACATGGGAGGATTATGATATGCTGGTGCACAGGTACCCCAATTTTGTTCGTGAGGTCACGAATGTTTTTAAGGAGGGAGGAATGCAACGGAGAATTTCCAATTTGGGAGTTACCGTTGGACATTCAGAATTGAATGAAGAGGAGAATTAACCACTGACAGCGGGTCCCAAGGAGTTAATGAAGAGAAAAGAGACTGACGTAAGGGGCCCAAACAAATAAAGAACCGGAGATGCAACACAGAGGTTACTGGAGGCGAGATAAAGAAGATCCCTCAGACAGGATTCTGATTTAGTTGGAGTTTGTTAGGCCAGCTCAACGCTTTCCGCTGAGATGGCACTCCACGAATCTTTTGGAATAAATCTGTATCGTTTTTTGTTTACTTTCGTTTACAAATTCCATCGCCTATATAAGGCTAAGACTTTTATGGAACTGTATGTTGAATTTTGGCTAATGAATTGGTCGAATTGCATATGAGCAATCGAGCTTGGTTACCTTGTCAGTATTGCTGATTTTATCAAAATTACCTCAAATTAGTTCATGTTTTCTCTTGATTTCGATTTGTACTGATTCTGAGACTTAGGCTCGTAGCATTCCCATTTCTCTTGACTCTCATTTGAAATTGGATTTAAATTTTTTACAAGTGACCCAATAACAAAGACATAATCTTATGTATTTATGAAACATATAGCAGATTCGAAATCTCAGTAGAGAAATTTTTTTGGATATTAACTGGTTAGATAGATGGTTTGACTTTTTAACTTTTATATTTTTCACAAGTCTACTTCACCTATTTATTTTATAAAAGAAAGATTCAAATATCTTCATTTTTTATATTTTTATTATACCTCAATTTTTAGAACTTTAATAATAAAATTTAAATTTCAAATTGCAAAATAAAAATATTAGACAAATTGTGTCCATGAGTAAATTTTTGCAAATTCCTAATATATAGCAATCAAAACAAAGTTAAAGTATCATAATATTTAGCATATGTATATATGTATATGTATAGAGAAAATGATAAAAAAATCATATCCTGCGGTTTTATTTTGATATTAAATTTTAAATTTCAAATTATTGAAGTGGAAGGCACAATGAAAATATAAAAAAAAATAAGAAATAAAAATATTTGGACGTCATTTTATTAAGGATTAATATTGTTTGCCCGTTGTTTGAAACTTGAACACGGCTCCTCAGGAATCACGTGAAAAGAATGGAAATAAATCTATTGTTATTCTAATCCCAACCGTTGATCTTCGCTTAGATTCACACATAAAAATATTTTTTCGTTAAAATTTGCGATAAAAAAAATTGAACGGTTAGATTCATAACCTGTTATATATTCCACATATTTTTTTTCCGAAATTGTACAATTCTTTCTTGCATTACATAACATCTTATCTATGATCGCCACATGTACCCTTAACCCTAATTTATTACAACTAGACTTTTCATATATTTTCTTTTTTTTTTTCCTTTTTTTTGTCATTATTAAACTCGTGAACTTGTTGACGAAAAAGAATGTGTGCATATATGAGAATTTCAAACTAGAAATTTTTAAAGCCTTTTTCTATCTAGTATTGTATATATATTTCAAAGCAACGGACAAAAGTAACGAATTTTATAGCATGTGTGCATATATGATATATCTATGTGTGCATGTGTGCATGGTATATATGACCGCACCTGAACTTAACAGCCGCCAGTAAACCATTTTTAAGTTTTCCTGTGTGCTATTGTATTGCAAAAAAAAAAAAAAAAAATCCACTACAGTTATGAACTGACCTATATAATGGTCTACAAATTTTTTTCAGCTTATTTTAATTTTTAGATTTCAAAAAAATAGATAAATAAATAAACAAATCAACTACAGAGTAAAAGACTTAACTAAATATTTGTTGTATATATATTCAATTTGTTTAAACTTTAAAATCGTTATATATATTGAACTAAAATACTCGCTTAATTATAATATTAATTTCATATGATTTTATGGCATGATATTAGTTTACTAGGACAATTAATCAATGATTACCAAAATTCATGCTTGAATAATTATTACAAGAACAAGTCCGAGAAATCACATGATAGAGCACAGTACATCACATCTGACCTAACCAGTTACCAGGTTTTGAAAATCATGAATGACAATACACCCAAGTTCCAACGATTCTAACCAAACCAAACATTCTGCGGAAGACGACAGCATGAGAAGTTGCGCCGAAACTTACATACGCCTATAACGCGCATCCAAGTCTGATGACGATAGTGGGTTATAAACATTCCTTTCCACCCTACCCGGTTCACTATTGGTGGTGCAAGTAATAGCATTCCCCAGTAAACCGGATTGCGAAATACAAGTAAACTGAATAAAGCAACACAAACCAGTTCGCTTATTCGCAAATTTCCTTGATATAGCATTGTATATATTGCTAGAGCAAACGCGCGCACAGACAGTGGCTTTGGCAGCAATCATCACCATGCTTATTGATAATCCAACAAGGAATCTGAAACGAAGCTCAATAGATACATTAGCTGACCCGCCCGGCATAAATAAGCCATGATGTGGCCAATATAGATAATAAAAACGCCAACAAATCTGCAACAATAGAAGCCTTGAAGGCATATTTCTGGGACAGAATAGGTGTGCCTCTGTTCACATGATCATCAGCTATATATCCACCTGGCATGGTGAAACTAGCAGCAAAAGTCACTGTTGCAATGAGTACTGAGATAATACCCAAGTTACGGATAATACTCTCGAGCTTCTCTATCTCTCTCGTTTTGTCTTTGCAGGGGAGCTTTAAAACATCTTTATAATGATCAAACAGATGGGGACTAGGAAGTGCAAAGTAATAATGATCAAACCGATGAGGACAATTGGGGGCTGGGAATTCTGACATACACTTTTCCAAACTTCTTCTTTTATGCAATTGACCAAGAAATTAATTTAGCAGAGGCACCGCAAAGTAATACTCTACGTTCCTTATTAACATCAGGCATATCCACTGTTGCGGAACTGGAATTACACACTTTAACACATCAGATTGAAGATCTTGGATTGCAATTAACGACTAATGTGGATTATGTAAATTGAAAACGGTCACCATCAGGAAATTTTTCTGTTAAGTCTGCATACCAAGCGTTCAAAAATGGACCAAGGAGAATTACCAGAATCCATAAGGTTTGAAAGCTACTGGTACCAACAAGAGTTAAGATTTTCGTTTGGTTAGCATTTTTTAATATAATTCTTACAATTGATAACCTCACCAAAAGGGGCTGGAATTTGGTCAATAGATGAAAGATCAATTCTCCTAATAAATCAAGTTCTCGCCAGATGAAGTGTTTTTTTAATTTTCTGATTGTCTTTTTCTCTTTAAGGCTTCTCTTTATTTTCCTTTTTTTCCTTTTTTCATTCTACTTTTTCTATTTTTCTTTCTTATAAAATTATGTTTTCAATTTTATGCTCAAATTAATGTTCTGAGCATTCTTGCTTTCACCATGTAAGTTACAACTCCCTTGTAACTAAAACAATCTTATAATTAAATGAGGTCCACCATGAAGTCTGAACTACACTGTATCAAGTCATGAACTGAATTAATTAAACCAAATAATTAAATGAATGACCCTTGGATTTGCCTCAAGGACTTGCTATGCAGTACAATTAAATAGTTCCTCCATGTGAATGCTTTAATTTGGTTTATCTGGATCCACTTCCGATTCTTTCTTTCTTTTGAGAAAAGGATTCTAATTTTAGAGAGAGAAAGATAGAAAAGTTCTAGGACCGTTGGATATTCAAAGGTCGAGCCTATGTGAAGCTTTAAGAGAGAGAGAGCAGATTAATTTGGAGAAAGAGGAGGTAGTACAGTTGGCTAGGAAAAGGATCCTAAGACTGTTGGTTACTCAAAGGCCGAGAGTTCGATTCTCCCTCATGACTTCGCAGGCTCTGCAAATATTTTCAAAAAAAAAAAAAAAAGAGAGAGAGAGAGAGAGCAGATTTGGATGCAGGGAGGCGTGACCATAATCTAATTGCAGAGTTGGATTAGAAAACAAGGGAAAGCATGCAAATGTGAAGAGTGCTGCTAGCTGCTGGCATGATGTCTGTGTAAAGTAGCATAGTTTGTTATAATTTTCTTAGTAGTTAATTGTTCTTACTATGGCTGTTTGAAGCACTTGATGTAATGAAATAAGCCACGAAAGAAAAAGAGGGAAATGAGGGCAATGAAGGCTCTGACCGAAATGAGTCGGTCCTGGGCGCTTTCGATTTTGACAGTGGAGAAGAGCTGTCGGATGAGGAAGAGGATGGATGGATCCGAGTAGGGATTATCCGCATTTTGTGTATGCACCATCTATGTGTCTTTTGTGTAACCATTTACAATGACTAGTAATCAAATCTATTTCAAGTTTACTATTTCGTGTCTAAATTGGAACGTTCGAGGATTAGGAGATAAAAATAAATGTGATGTAGTTAAGAATTGGTCACAAGTGCAAATTCTGATTTAATTTGTTTTCAAGAATAGTTTTCTTTCTCATTCTTTCTTCTAATTTTAGCATTTGCTACCTTAGTTTTATTTCTAGTTTAGGGACAAGCTCATCATCATGAGCTACATTGTATCTTTTTGTTTACTGTTACAAACCCTTTTGTAACCTTTATATTTCAATCAAATGAGAGCCCGACTCTTATTTTTCGTCAAAAAAATTTGTTTTCAAGAAACAAAATGGAGCAAGTGCAATGTATTTAGGGTGAGGCAAGTGTGTCCCCCGAAATATATGCGCTATGCGGCTCTAAATGTAGAAGGTAATAAGGGGGAGTACTACTCGCGTGGAGTTCGGTATTCCACCTATTAGATACCTTCATCATTTATTTATTGATTTATTTTCTGTTAGTGTGGTGCTTAAGAGAAATAAACTAATCTGTATGTTAACAGAGGTCTACGGACCACAAGATGAGCAACAAAAAATGCAAATTTTAACGGAACTAAGAATCATAAGAGAGGAATGAATAGCCGTGGGGGAGCTTTCTTTTATCAAAAGAAGAATATACTTTTGTTGAGTTTTGTTTGTATTACAGTTCTCTTAGAGGGGCGGAACCAAGGTCTGGGCTAGTCTGGGTTCTGGCCCCCCCTTGGCCCAAAAAACATATATAGAACTGAGAGCTCTTTAATAAAAAAAAAAAAACTGGCACCTCCTTTGTCTTTCTTTCCGCACTCCCTCTGACACCCCCTCTTTAATAAAAAAAACTGGCACCCCTCTATCGGACACTTTTCGATTTATCAACCGCTTGTTAGGCCTCCCTACCGTTCATTCCTGGTTCCACCACTGGTTCTCTAAATATTCATATCTATTGCTTCCTATACAATTTTGGAGAAGATTTCTTTTATCTATCTTAATCTTTCAAATGGATAATATTTCTTACTTTAAAAAAATTACAATTCTATGTTTACAAGGGTTATAGTAAACTCATGCATTCACCATTGAGAAATGCTGAACTTGAAAAATACATAAAAGCTTAATCAAAAGCGGAGTCAGACTTTCAAGCTATGAAGGTCAATTATATAAAAAATTTATACTATAAATGGAGATCAATTTATAATATTAATAGTATTTTACTCTAAATTATATAGAAAATTATACTTAAATACAAAAATTTTAAAATAATAAAAGTCAGTTGACCCATTCAACAAATTCAGCCGTTTCTCATTTCCCACAAAATCACATTTTTTGTAAGAAAAATAATAAGTCAAAGCACGATTTCCTAAGTCAAACAAATGGCACTGTTGACTCCAGGAATTTTTTTAAATTTGTTTTAAGATGCTTTAAGATAGGAGTTCAAAACCTCTTCCCAAGTGAAGTTCAATCATCATATTGTTAATTTTTTTTTTAATTTTAATATTTCAGTTGTTAATATAGCATATTAGAATAATTTCATCATTTTTGTAAACTATATCTAATTCAAAAATTCATCATTTTTATATCCTTACTATTTTACTATTTCAGTACAAAGAAACAAGTAAATAAAAAAATGTTCAAGAGCTGTCACATGTCTCTCCTCTCATTTACAATTTACCTCAAACTCCAGATACAAATAAATTAATAATATCAGTATTAAATCCACCAAAATTTCAAATTAACGGTGCCCACATTTTTGTTGAAATGTTATTTACATTTTTTTTTAAAAGTAGTGATTGAGAAAAGAGAATAAATAACGCAGCATTAATTCAATCCGGATTAAATTGTCTATAATTTGTTGTTGTGGGATGTGGTCCCCGAAATTTTTATCAATCGAAAATAAATCAAAAAAATATCGGTAAAGAATATCATTTTGACGGAATTTCGAAATGTAGTTAGAACCGGTTGATTTATCCCGTCCCACTAACTCATTTCCGTTTGGCTTAACCACCGCTAATCAAATTAACTAAACAAGCAAAAATCACGGACGGTATAGATCGTCCCGTCCAAGGAGCGAAAAAAAAAAATCACGGACGGGTTAATCCGTCCCGTCCGAGACCAATGTATTTTCTGAAGGTTTCCAAGGTTCTCAATTCATTTAGAAAAAAAATTGCTGGGTTTGAATTGGTCAATCATATTTTCATTCAACAACCAATGCATTTGAATTTGCTGGGTAATTGACTAATTTATTCAACTATTCATTCAACAACCAATGCAGCCAGGGACGGGACAATGCATAACGTCCCGACTTTTTTTTTTTCGCGGTCAGACGTGAACGAATTTACCGTCTTGGTTTTTTCTGATTAACGAGCGGAGGCGGATTAGGAATCAGTATCCGGACGAGTTAAAATTTCACGTCCTGTGGGACGGGATAAACCAACTCGTTCTAACTATATATGGAATTTCCGCTAAAATGATCCCCTTTAACGATATTTTTTTTATTTTAATTTTGATTAATAAAAATTTCGGTGTGGTCCCTGGTGTACCTTCAATTGAATGAAGTCTAATATTTATAATCAAATTGATTCTTATTAAGGAATTGGAAGTTTTTTTTTATATATATTCATATTATTTGACAGTAAATACTTTTCAATTTAGTATACATATTAATTTTTTCGAAGGAATTGGAACCTTTATTTCTTTGACAGCAAATATATATCTTAGACATAAACAAATTTGTGGTCTCATGAGAAAGTTCTACAAAAATGCCCCAGATCGAATCTGGTTGTGATATAATCCTTCGATGTATCATTTAATTTCAATTGCATCGATGTCCCTGACTGCAGCATCTTCTCCATTGAATATTTGAATATAATACGAAATTTGAAATTTGGAATCCCATAAAATTTGGAATCAACTCTTGTAGTGTTTGCGATTGGTTGCATATTTAATTTCCAAGTGGAGCCAGGTAATTCATTTTATATATTGAATTGTAATGTGCATATATGTGCATTGTACACCAGCTAGCTATATAATACTGGTAAACCATCCATCAACCGCAAAACTAAAAAACCTTGCTAATTTACCAGTTTAGTTTTGATTCGGCAGCTCGCAAGGTCTCAACATAAATGAGTTCTTTGCAGTCACAAACCAATTTATCTGATAACTTACTTCATGTGGAAATACGCATTGATCAGCATTCTACTAACGAAACAAGTGAAGATGATCCTGTAGAAGGCGAGGAAGAAAGCCCGCTTCACCGGATGACAATAGATCCACAGCTGTACAGAGCTTTCTTTGAAGGGGATGTCAGATATGTCACTTCTCTAAAACCTCAAGGTCAGGTCGGAGGTCGAGGAAGAAAAAAAAAATTTCATGAATGTTTTATATTTAATACAAGTGCGAAAATTTATATTAACAATCACTTATATATTCTTGAGTTGATTCGGTCATTGATATGGTAAGATCGATCGAGATTGTAAATCCTGCCATAGGAACTTCTTGGTATTAGTCCGATCGAGAATAAATTTTATTTAATTGATTAATTATTAGATATATCTTTATAAACAGAAATTAATTTGATTGTGCTAGATTTGCATCAATTGAATGGAGTAACACTTGGAGATAACACAGTGTTACACATTGCTGCTACTTCAAGGTGTGACCTTACAGACTTCGCAAAAGCAGTGTACGACAAAAACAGATCCTTGCTGATAAAACCCAATAGGTTAAAGGAGACACCTCTCCACTGTGCTGCGAAGGCCGGGAATTATACAATAATGGTGGAGAAGCTTATACAACTTCTCCAACCTGCACGTGCTCACGTACAAAATGGAGAGGGATTTACCCTGAAAACCCTTCTAACAGTAAGAAGTATGCATGGTGAGACCGCACTGCATGAGGCAGTGCGAATTGGTCACAAGGATATGGTGCAGAAGCTTATAAACTCTGAACCTAGCTTAAGTGGTATTGTTGATGCACAAGGTGTATCTCCTCTGTACCTGGCATCTATGACGAATGCGCTTAACATAGTCAAAATCTTCACAAGCAAAGACCAATCCATGGTATCCTTTGCGGGACCAAAAAGACAAACTGCACTACACGCTGCTGTGCTAGAACATGCCGGTATGTATTGTTGTCTGTCGTGATTTTATTAGGCCAATTTTATTTCATGATTATATTAGGTTTTATTAGACCAAAACCTTAAATGTTTTTAATTGTTTAAAACTTTAAATGTTGAAAATATTCAAAATTACTAACATTAAAATGCATTAGC
Source organism: Carex myosuroides (assembly GCA_028015225.1). Taxonomy (NCBI): domain Eukaryota; kingdom Viridiplantae; phylum Streptophyta; class Magnoliopsida; order Poales; family Cyperaceae; genus Carex; species Carex myosuroides. Next base: position 13,002,294 of record CM051491.1, on the reverse strand, counting down.
ATTTTTTAATTTATCCCTGCAGTAAAACAATGTATATCACCTGCAAAATTTAAACAATGCTAAAAGATCAAGTAACTGGAGGAATAATTAAACAATCCAAGTTTGAACGATCCTTGTTTAAGTTAAATCAGTTATATTATAATGTTTAGAAAAAGAATGGTTTATGAACACAGCCTTGCTAAAATAATAACAGAAATATTTCATTCTGTTTCCTTCCTAGATGGATGCCTTTGTTTTTCACTACTCTTCCTGATCCAAATCATAGGACCCTGCTTTTTTTGTCAGGATCGTTCCTGATCCTACAGAAAATGCATCAGATTTCTTTACTGAAACATCAATGACCCATATGTAGATGACATCTGCAGCTTAATCTGACACAGTTCGTTTTAAAAGAGACGGTTTTGATAAAAAAATATAAAGGAAATTTTTACAATCTAAATAGGAAAAAATAGAAGATACAGACTGCTAAATTGATACCCTTCCCTGAACTGTGTCGACCTTTCTTCTAGAAATCTTGAAAAACTGAAAACTTCTCTTAAATAAAGCATTTCATCTCTTTTATTTCTTCTTCTTACACTAAAAATCAGGGCAGTTGTGTCCACCTATTCCAACCCAAACTAACAGTTCTGATCAAGATTGGTCGATCTCGATCATTTAATTTGAAACAAGATTCGATTTATTTTGGATTCATTTATAGATTCTAGCCCCTTTCCTTGATTGCTATGCAAAATCCTTAATAACAGGCATTACGCTCGCACTTTTGGAATGGAACAACTCACTTGCAACTAAGGTAGACAACTGGAAAAGCACTCCCCTTCACTATGCAGCATCAGTAGGAAATCTAGAGACTGTAAAGCTCTTATTGCAGCATGAGAAATCAGCAGCTTACATGGCAGACAAGGATGGGTTGTTTCCTGTACACATAGCCGCAAAGTGTGGCAGAGCACTGATAATTAAGGAGCTGATAGAGCAACTTCCCCACTCGGATGAATTACTTGATAAAAAAGGAAGAAACTTTCTTCACCTTGCCATTGTAAGTGGAAAAGGAAACATAATTCGTAGTATTAGTGATAATTGCACCTTTTTGAGAATGCTCAATGCCAGGGATTATCAAGGAAACACACCACTTCATTTAGCAAGTGAAGTTGGAGATCTCCGTTTTGTGCGATTCCTGATATTATTCAAGGAGGTGTGCCCCAGCATCATGAACAACAAGGGCCTTACACCAGTTGATCTTGCTATGAAAAACACGGAACAAGGACTTGTGCACAGATTGGTACGATTTATGGACTTTTTGTTTCATTTTCATTTTTCTTCCTCTTGTGAAGATTTTTTTCTTGTTTTCTCACTAACGAGCGTGCACAATTCTTAGTTGAGAAGATAACATAACTGTAGAAAATAAGTAGGATTAGGAAACAATTAGCCTCAGAATAATTGTTCATCATAGGCTAAATATAGAAATAAAGGGAGCAACTATTATATAAAGTTACTCAACCTTTATTTCTAAATATGGCAAGTTACCGTTTATTTTCTCCAACAGCTAGTTTCTCTTTATTTCTTATATATAGGTCACTGTACAACAACTTCAGTAATAACAAGAATTCTGTTTTTTCCAACATTATTATTCCGCTATTCATATCACAAAAACATCATGGTATCAGAGCGGGAATGAATTCCTGACTCAAAACAAGAAAACCAGCAGTACCAGTAGCTGCAAGAATCAATAATTCAAGCACACCAGAAGTGCCAACAAACAAGAGACAGCAGTACCAGCAACTGCAAAGCAAGCCCCAAATTCATTTACCAGTAAAATTACTTACTGCCAGAAAAAACCAGAAAAACCGAGATGACACAAAATCACGAAAAACTCACAGGGGTGATGCTCAATGGTAAGAATTACCATGTATGGGCAAGGCAAGTCAGATTTGCCTTAAGCGGCCGAGAAAAAAACAACCACATCGACAGAGACTATAAAATCCCAAAATTATCCGAACCAGTGGCAACTGAGGCCGAGAAAAAGGAAGTAGCCAAATGGCGAACAAGCGACCACACTGTCATCACTTGGCTCCTCGCAACCATGGAGCCCAAGGTATCCGACTTACTTTCTTACAAAGACAGTGCTTTAGAAATATGGGAGAGAGCCGAGCAATTATACGGTCACAAAAAGAATTACTCCCATATCTACCAAATCCAAAGAGATTACCAACAAGCAAAACAACAACAAGGCCAATCAACTATGGAATTGTACGGTTACCTTCAAAAGAAGAAGGATGAACTTAGAGTTTATCGGCCTCCAACAACTGACCTCACTGAAATTCAAAAGCGAGAAGAGCAAGACTCAATCTTTCAGTTCTTAGCAAGCCTAGACTCCACCTACGAGGCTGTGAGATCACAGATCCTGCTATTGGCCGAATTACCTTCCTCGGATGAGGTAGCGGCTATGATAGACAGGGAAGAAACAAGGAGAGCAGTTATGGGACAGCAACCTCTCCAAAACACCGAAACAAAAGCATTCATGGTTACGGCCAAGCCCAACCCTAATTATCGGCCGGAGGCAAGAGGCGACCAAGTCACTGTTAAATGCGAGCACTGTCGGCGAGAAGGGCACCGCAAGGAGCAGTGCTGGTTCTTGCACCCTCACCTCCGGCCCAAGTGGCACAAGAAAGGCGGAGCCGGGACCGAGAGAAAGGCGGAGCAAAGTGGCTGGGACCGAGAGAAAGGCGGAAACGAGAGAGGCGGAAATGAAAGGAAGGGTTCGGGTTCTGGATTTCTCGCTGATGGGAAAGCCGAGCAATCTGATCCGTCCACTGAAATAAGGAATGGAGGCGCCTCTTCGTCTAATCCGTAAGATCCCATGCGGCACCTTCTCCAGCAACTATCCATGATGCTAAATCAAAAACAGGAAAATCAAAGGACTTCTGGTATGATTTCTGTTGCGAATTTTTCGTTTTATCCAAAAATTCTAGATGGATCTTAGATTCAGGTGCAACAGACCATATGACTGGAAATAAAAATTTGTTGACCAATTTTAAATATTATGAAACCAAAAAATTTGTTACGGTTGCAAATGGTGAAAAAATGGAAATCCTTGGAGAGGGCTCAATAAATATATTCTCAAAATTAATTCAACACGTCTTGTATTTAAAGGATTGCTCATCAAATCTATTATCCATTAGCAAAATCACGAATGAGTTAAATTGTGAACTCATATTTTTAGCAAACAATGTGATTTTTCAGGATCGGATAACCAAGATTATGGTTGGTGAAGGATTTCTAGAAAATGGGCTTTATTTTTTGAATGAAGAAAAATTCAATTTCAACACTACAAAAAATGAAGAATTGAGTACACTATGGCATAGAAGAATTGGGCATCCATCCGACAAGATTTTAAAAAATCTTTTTAATTTCTCAAAATTAGATAATAGTAGTTGTGAAATTTGCAAGCTAGGAAAACATACTAGGTTACCATTTAAATTATCAAGTTGTAAAAGCGAGAAACCATTTGAGTTGGTTCACTCGGATGTATGGGGACCCGCCCCAATTACCTCTTTTAATGGATTCAAATATTTTGTCATATTTATCGATGATTTTTCTAGAACAACTTGGCTATATTTACTAAAAGATAAAAGCGAAGTTTTTTCACAATTTCTAGACTTTTACAATTTTATAGAAAATCAATACAAAGCTAAAATCAAAATATTTAGATCCGATAATGGAACGGAATTTGTAAACCAAAATTTCTCAAACTTTTTTAAAGAAAAGGGAATTTTACATCAAACAACATGTGTCTATACACCTCAACAAAACGGTGTATCCGAAAGGAAAAATAGGCATTTACTCGAAATGACTCGAGTACTTTTATTTCAAAATAATGTTCCAAAATTTTATTGGTCGGATGCCGTTCTTACCGCTACATATTTAATAAATAGATTGCCAAGTGTCAATTTAGATTTCAAAAGCCCGTTAGAAATTCTTTATCAAAGAAAACTTAACATTGAGCATTTGAAAATTTTCGGTTGTACATGTTATGTACATAAAAATAATAAACAAGACAAATTGGATTATACCTAAATTAAGGCCATTTTCTTGGGGTATTCATCACAAAAAAGGGGTATAAATGTTATGACCCTAAAAATAAAAAATTGTATATCTCTAGGGATGTAACATTTTTAGAAAAAGAGTCATATTACAAAGAAATTGATTATGAGAATTTTTTGAGAGAACCCTCCAAGGAAATCATATTACCACCGGTTACAATAGAAAATGCTATACCAACACCACTTGCGAATGAAAATGAAAATGAAAGTGAAATTGAGAATGAGGAAGAAATAGAAGAAAATTCCTCAAATGAAGAACATCATGACATAGAAGAGACACCATTGAGAAGGTCGATTCGAACAACACAACCTTCAACACGGCTTAGGGATTTTGTCACTTACAAGGTACAATATCCTATACAAGATTTTATTACATATGACAATGTCTCCTCCAACCATAGGGCTTTCTTGACCTCAATTGAAAAAGAACAAGAACCAAACAATTTTGAAGAGGCCATGAAAAGTTCCAAGTGGACCAAAGCCATGAAAGAAGAGTTGAGTGCTCTTGAAAAAAATGGCACTTGGGAAATAATTCAATTACCAAAAAATAAAAAATTAGTAGGTTGTAAATGGGTGTATAAAATCAAGTACAATAGTGATGGCACCATAGAACGGTATAAAGCACGTCTAGTTGCCAAAGGATACACTCAAACCTACGGTATAGACTATTATGAAACATTTGCCCCGGTAGCAAAAATGAATACCGTAAGAATATTATTTTCTATTGCGGTTAACCAAAATTGGAAATTGTACCAAATGGACGTAAAAAATGCATTTCTTCAAGGAACACTTGAAGAAGAAGTATATATGTCATTACCACCCGGTTATGAAAAAAACCAAAATTGTGATCTAGCTTGTAAATTGAAGAAGTCAATTTATGGATTGAAGCAATCTCCAAGGGCATGGTATGAAAAATTAAGCTCTCATTTAATATCTTGTAATTTTAAAATTAGCAATGCCGATCATTCATTGTTTGTCAAAATTGAAAAAGAAAACACCACCATTATTCTAGTATATGTAGACGACATTATTATCACCGGAAACAACCAAGAGCATATTAAAAATATAAAAGCCCAATTAAAAGAAAATTTTGACATTAAGGATTTAGGCCACTTAAAATATTTTTTAGGGATAGAAATTGCATACTCAAATCAAGGTCTATTTATTTCCCAAAGAAAATACACCTTAGACTTATTAGAAGAAACCGGAAAGTTAGGGTGTAAACCGGCCTCAACACCAATAGATGGGAAAAATAAATTAAATTGTGAGGATGGTGTACCATTAGGAGATATAAATCAATTCCAAAGACTTGTAGGAAAATTAATATATCTAACGGTAACACGGCCGGATATCTCTTTTTCGGTAAGTCAAATTAGTAAATTCATGCATGCTCCTAGAACCCCACACTTAGAGGCAATAAATAAAATTCTAAGGTATTTAAAAGGAACTCCCGGAAAAGGAATTTGTATGAAAAACAATAATTCTAACAATGTATGTGGCTATTCCGATGCAGATTGGGCCGGAAGTTTCGATCGAAAATCGACAACCGGTTTTTGCACATTTGTAGGCGGAAACTTAGTCACATGGAAAAGCAAGAAACAAAATGTCGTGGCACGGTCAAGCGCCGAGGCGGAATATCGAGCCATGGCATCCACCGCGAGTGAATTAACATGGATAAAACAACTTCTCTCGGATTGTGGAATCCAAATTCAATTGCCAATGCAAATGTTTTGCGACAATCAATCGGCGCGTCATATAGCATCCAACCCGGTATTCCATGAGAGAACAAAACACATTGAAGTCGATTGCCATTTTATTAGAGGAAAGATCCAAGCGAAAGAAATTGAGACTCCGTTTGTAAGAAGTGGAGATCAATTAGCGGATGTCTTTACAAAGGGTTTAGATCCAAAACCGTTTGAAGCAAATATAGGCAAGTTAGGGTTACGAGATATCTACACACCTAACTTGAGGGGGAGTGTAGAAAATAAGTAGGATTAGGAAACAATTAGCCTCAGAATAATTGTTCATCATAGGCTAAATATAGAAATAAAGGGAGCAACTATTATATAAAGTTACTCAACCTTTATTTCTAAATATGGCAAGTTACTGTTTATTTTCTCCAACAGCTAGTTTCTCTTTATTTCTTATATATAGGTCACTGTACAACAACTTCAGTAATAACAAGAATTCTGTTTTTTCCAACATTATTATTCCGCTATTCATATCACAAAAACATCAATAACAAAAAAGTTTCAAAATACTGCCATCTTTCATCTGGCATGATGATGTTGCGCACAACAAGTCTCAGATAGTATGCTAATTTAATATATAATTTGAAGATGAAATATTTCATTGATTGATCATTCTCATTAACTGCTTAATTACAAGGATTTATATAGTCTAATTAGTTGTTATAATATCTCTTAATTATTCTACTAGCCGTTAGGCTTTCCTATTACACCAATATCTAATCCAGCTGATTAGGCTTTCCTATTATACAAAATATAATCCAACAAATTTATCCTAATTGATTGCATATCCAATGATGTGTATTTTGTTATTAATCTGCAACATCATGTAAAAAATTGAATCAACGTTTTACAAGCTTCAATTTTTTAAAGTCAATATACAGCAAAAACAGTATGTATAAAAATAGTATATTGATTTTTTATTGGCAAATAAATTAAGAAGGTGAAATTTTGGTTTGTCATTTTTTATGTTAATTAGTTAACATTTTGTTCCGTTTTCAGAATGTACATTACAATCTACTTCGTCTATTGATGTGGGCTGAGGGACTTCCCAGTGCCCATCGACTAGACCGTGTGACAGTTGATTTAGGGCTTCCCGAATATGATAAAGAGAAAGAGATAAAGAATGCTGAGAGTGTTACCCATAACTTGGCCATTATATCAGTACTTACTGCAACAGTCACTTTTGCTGCTAGTTTCACAATGCCAGGCGGATATAGAGCTGATGCCGATCAACACAGAGGCACACCTGTTCTATCTCGGCATTATCTTTTCAAGGCTTTTACTGTTGCAAATGCGATGGCGTTTGTGTTATCTATCTTAGCCACATCATGGCTGACCTACGCTGGGTCAAGTAATGTAGATTTCAAGCTTCGGATGACATGCCTCATCTTTTCAGTACAGATGGTGAAAATTGCTACTAAAGCCACAGTCTGTGCATTTGCTTTAGCAATAAGTTCAGTGCTATATCAAGTAAATATGACACTAACCATACTGATATGTGTTGTTACATTCGTTATACTTCTATTCAGCAATCCGTCTTTCGGAGTGTTTTCACTTGCAGGACCAATAAGGAAGCGTCGAGGGTGGGGAGCATTTTTAAAATCCGTTAATCCTCTTACTAGGGAACGGGTTGATGTAGGACTTGGGCACAAGTTCTCTTATATGTTCTTCGAAGTTAATGTGGGAGTAGGCCAGAGGTTCTCAGTCATGATCTTGTCTCGTATATTTCTGAATACTGTCTTGTTCGCCATTATCTTTCTATTTGCTTTAATTTGAAAATTAACATACCAATTTAGTTTGGTAGTTACATGTATTTGTATTTCTTTTCTTTTTTCCAAAACCTTGTACCGTCTACTGTGTTTTTGTTTAGACTTTACGATGGATTTCATTTTCTTATGGCTTATATATATATATATATATATATATATATATATATATATATATATATATATATATATATATATATATATATATATTCATTTTCTTATGGTTTATTTCTTATTCTGAGCCCATTAAAAGAGACCCATATCTAGTCTACAGTGAGATTACCATTTACAAAACATTACAAACATACAGCCCAAGAAAATACTTTCCGTGGCCCATGGAGTGTCAAAAAAAAAAAATATATATATATATATATATATATATATATATATATATATATATATATATATATATATATATATATACAGAGGTTGGCTAATATCAAAACGTTTGTTCCGGAGCCATAGAACAAACGCTTCGGTTTTTACATTTTCAAAATTCAAATGGTTAATCCAAACCGTTCAACATTCAATCTATAATAAAATATACTTGGAGACTAAATTTTACATTTTTTGAAACTTTTTTACTATTTATTAAACCAGCTTTAAAATCGTTGTTTTCAATGATTCATAAATTTTTCACTATTTATTAAAATCAGCGATTTTAAAACTGACTTAATAAATAGTAAGCAAATTTCAAAAAATATAAAATTTAGCCTCCAAGCACATTTTAATATAGAGATCACATCTAACAGTTTGGATCGACCGTTTGGACTTTGAAAATCGAAAAACCAATTGATTGCACCACAGCTTAGGAACAAACGTTTTGATATTAGCCAACCTCTATCCATATATATATATATATATATATATATATAGAGAGAGAGAGAGAGAGAGGAGGGATCAAGTTACAACAAAGTTACAACAACCATTTTTTTCATTTTCAAAGTCCAAATCGTCGATCCAAACCGTTCAACATGATCTCCACAATAAAATGTGCTTGCAGATTAAATTTTACATTTTTTTGAATTTTTTTTACTATTTATTAAGTATTTAAAAGAATAGTCGTATTCAGACCATTGAATTTTGTACCCATCTTAATAAATAGTAAAAAAATTCAAAAAAATGTAAAATTTGATCTGCAAGCACATTTTATTTAGATAATCATGCTGAACGGTTTGGATCCACGATTTGGACTTTGAAAATGAAAAAAATAATTATTGTAACTCAAATTTGTTGTAACTTGATCCCTCCTCATATATATGAGGAGGAATCAAGTTACAACAAATTTGAGTTACAACAAAGTTACAACAACCATTTTTTTATTTTCAAAGTTCAAATCGTCGATCCAAACCTTCAACATGATTATCGAAATAAAATGTGCTTGCAGATCAAATTTTACATTTTTTTGAATTTGTTTACTATTTATTAAGTATTTTACAAAAAAATAGTCATATTCAGACCATTGAATTTTGTACCCATCTTAATAAATAGTAAACAAATTCAAAAAAATGTAAAATTTGATCTGCAAGCACATTTTATTTAGATAATCATGCTGAACGGTTTGGATCCACGATTTGGACTTTGAAAATGAAAAAAATGGCTGTTGTAACTTTGTTGTAACTCAAATTTGTTGTAACTTGATCCCTCCTCCATATATATATATATATATATATATATATATATATATATATATATATAGGGTAGAACTAGGGTGCTCTTGAGTTCACCAAGTCCTTGGTGAACTCAAGTCTAAAACGCATCGGATCGGCTTCAAATGACGAATCTAAACCGTTGAAAGCCATCTATCTTACGAGTGATGCGTCTACATGCAAAAAATTTAAATTTTGAAATCAATTTTGCATAGAGTCAAGTGGTCAAAAAACATTAAAAAATGAATGCATTAAAATTAATTTATTAACCTTCTAATTTTGACCGCTTGACTTTATTCTAAATTAATTCGAAAGTATGAAATTTTTACATGTATACGCATCACTCGTAATGTAAGCGAATTTCAACGGTTCGGATTCGTCGTTTGAAGCCGATCCGATGGATTTTAGACTTGAGTTCACCAAGGAGCTTGGTGAACTTAAGAACACCCTAGTTCTACCCTATATATATATATAGAGTAGAACTAGGGTGCTCCTAAGCTCACCAAGCCCTTTCGTGAGCGCGACTCTAAAACCTATCAAATTGACTTCAAACGACATTTCCAAACTGTTAGATGTTCAATCTATATTAAAATGTGCTTGGAGACCAAATTTTACATTTTTTAGAATTTTTTTACTATTTATTAAGATGGTTTGAAAATCGCTGTTTTCCAATGGTGCAGAATTTTAATAAAAACAGCGATTTTCAAACCATCTTAATAAATAGTAAAAAACTTCCAAAAAATGTAAAATTTGGTCTCTAAGCACATTTTAATATAGATTGAACATCTAACGGTTTGAAAATGTCGTTTGAAGTCAATTTGATAGATTTTAGAGTCGCGCTCACGAAGGGCTTAGTGAGCTTAGGAGCACCCTAGTTCTACTCTATATATATATATATATAGAGAGAGAGAGAGAGAGAGAGAGAGAGAGAATGGCTAATATACAAACGTTTGTTCGTGGACTCAGGAATAAACGATTCGGTTCTCTGATTTTCAAAGTCCAAACAGTCGATCCAAACTGTTAGATATACAATCTATATTAAAATGTGCTTGCAGACCAAATTTTACATTTTTTGGAATTTTTTTACTATTTATTAAGATGGTTTGAAAACTGCTGTTTTTATTAAATTTCTGCAGCATTGAAAAACAGCGGTTTTCAAACGAGCTTAATAAATAGTAAAAAAATTCCAAAAAATGTAAAATTTGGTCTCCAAGCACATTTTAATATAGATTGAATATCTAGCGGTTTGGATCGACTGTTTGGACTTTGAAAATCGAAGAACGGAATCGTTTGTTCCTCAACTCAGGAACAAACGTTTGTATATTAGCCATTCTCTCTCTCTCTCTCTCTCTATATATATATATATATATATATATATATATATATATATATATAGTGAGTGGCTACTCTACTTACATAAGCATATGAGAGCATATGCTTATAAGTCATTTTTGCGTTTTCAATATCTAAATGGTCGATCTGAAGCGCTCAACATGTTCTCCATATTAATATGTGTTTGGAAACGAAATTTTACATTTTTTGGGATTTTATTACTATTTGTTTAGAATTTTTAAATTTTTTTTATTATTTTTTTTACCATATTAAAACACTGTTTTGAAAAATTCTAGAAAAATAGTAAAAAAAATTTCAAAAAATGTAAAATTTCGTTTCCAAACACTTATTAATATGGAGAACATGTTGAGCGCTTTAGATCGACTATTTGGACATTGAAAACGCAAAAATAACTTATAAGCATATGCCCTCATATGCTTATGTAAGTAGAGTAGCCAACCTATATTTTATGACCCGGTGGTCCAGAAAATTTTACTGTTTTTTACTGTTCACCGTTGGATCAGTGATTTTCAAAGTGGCTTAATAAATAGTAAACAAATTCCAAAAAATGTAAAATTTGGTCTCCAAGCAAATTTCAATATTTAGAACATGTTTAACGGTTCGGATCGGTTGTTTGGATTTTCAAAATGCAAAAAGTAGCCCGAAGTAAAGAGGGGGTTTTACTTTGCAAAGCACCGTAGCCTTACTATATATATATATATATATATATATATATATATATATATATATATATGAAAATAAAACAATTTTACACTCGATCTCATGATTCAACTCAAAGCAAGGTACTTATAACGTGAGGGCACATGACTTCCTAAATCAAGTCAACGCCCTTGATTAAGCATGAATCAAATTTCTTAACTTAATCATGTTAATGCATTGCTAAATGTACTTGGTGAGGATATATGAATGTGTAAAGATGTTGTTTGATAGAATGTTGACATTTAACTTTCTCTATGGTCCAAACCTTTTTTTATTTTCCTTTTAATCTATGTTTTCACAGACAAAATAATGTATTTTATATTAGTGTGGTACTATTGACATTTAGTATAGCACAAGTTTCATAATGGATCAAAATCCAATATTGTTCATTAGATCTTTATAAACTAATTAATACTAGAAAAGAGAACAAAAACGCACAGTATTCCATCTTCATTTAGTGGTGCAAATTTTTTTATCTCTGTGCTGATATATATATATATATATATATATATATATATATATATAGGGTCCGGCTAATTTGCTGCCGGCAGCATTCTGGCCAGCTGCTGCCGGGGGCATTTCGGCCATTTCTCGTGTTCAAACAACAAATCCGAACCGTTCAACGTGTTCTAAATATTAAAATCTACTTGGAGACCAAATTTTACATTTTTTGGAATTTTTTTACTATTTATTAAGCCACTTTGAAAATTCCAGATCACATGGTCCAGAATTTTGTTGCACTGTTCACCCGGATCAGCCAATTTCAAAGTGGCCTAATAAATAGCTAAAAAAATCCAAAAAATGTAAAATTTGGTCTCCAAGTAGATTTTAATATAGATTGAATATCTGTATAAAAAAATTTGTTGTTTGAACACGAGAAATGGCCGAAATGGCCCCGGCAGCAGCTGGCCAGAATGCTGCCGGCAGCAAATTAGCCGGACCCTATATATATATATATATATATATATATATATATATATATATATAGATGGGCTATTGTGCTTTGCAAAGTAAATGGGGTTTACTTCGGGCCATGTTTTCATTTTAGAAAATCCAAACAACCGATCCGAATCGTTCAACATGTTCTAAATATTGAAATGTGCTTGCAGATTAAATTTTACATTTTTTGGAAATTTTTTACTATTTATTAAGCCACTTTGAAAATCGCTGATCCACTGTGAACAGTAAAAAACAGTAAAATTTTCTGGATCACCGGATTAGCGATTTTCAAAGTGGCTTAATAAATAGTAAACAAATTCAAAAAAATGTAAAATTTAGTCTGCAAGCACATTTCAATATTTAGAACATGTTGAATGGTTCGGATCGGTTGGTTGGATTTTCAAAAATAAAAATATGACCCGAAGTAAACCCCCATTTACTTTGCAAAGCACAATAGCCCATCTCTCTCTCTATATATATGTAGAGGAGAGTTCAAATGCCTCCATTTTTCATGCCTCCACCATGCCTCCATTTTTTAAAACTTTAATAACTAAAAATTTAAAACTTAAAAATCAAAATAAAACCGTTGGATATGATCTAAATCATTTTATCTATGCACATGTAAAAAATTATGACATTTCAATTTTGTTTTGGTTGTCATCAAGAGCTTGTAAAAAGCACACTAATGTGGATAATTTCTAGACGTTGATTTTTCAACTTATTGATTCACATAAAAACAAAATCAAAATGTGATAATTTTTTATGAGCACATTGCTAAAATGATGTAGATCATATCCAACGGTTTTATTTTGACTTTTAAGTTTTAAATTTTGAGTTATTAAAGTTTTTAAAAGTGGAGGCATGGTGGAGGCATGAAAAATGGAGGCATTTGAACCCTCCTCATGTATATATATATATATGAGGGTTCAAATGCATCATGATTTTGTGCTCCAATATACTTCACATTTTTTATCTCTGTTTTTAAAGTACGAACAGTCGATCCGAACCGCTCAACATGATCTTCATAATAAAATATGCTTGGAGACCGAAATTTATATTTTTGAGAATTTTTTTACTATTTTTTTAGATAGGTACAAAATCACTGTTTTAAGAAGATTATGCACCATCCGAAAAAGTGATATTGTACTTATGTAAAAAAATAGTAAAAAAATTCTAAAAAATATAAAATTTAGTTTCCATGAATATTTTATTATGAAGATCATGTTGAGTGGTTCGGATCGACTGTTCGGACTTTGAAAGCGGAGATAAAGGATGTGGAGCATATTGGAGCACAAAATCATGGTGCATTTGAACCCTCCTCTCTCTCTCTCTCTCTTTATATATATATATATATATATATAGAGTAGAACTAGGGTGCTCCTAAGCTCACCAAGCCCTTCCGTGAGCGCGACTCTAAAACCTATCAAATTGACTTTAAACGACATTTCCAAACCGTTAGATGTTCAATCTATATTAAAATGTGCTTGGAGACCAAATTTTATATTTTTTGGAATTTTTTTACTATTTATTAAGATGGTTTGAAAATTGCTGTTTTCCAATGGTGCATAATTTCCAATATATATATATATATATATATATATATATATATATATATATATATATATTATTTTCTTGTCAACTGCATAAAGTCCCATATGATGAAGTTAATTAATTGTTTCTTGTGGTTGACTTGGACCTTAACAGGTTGGTTCACTATGGGCAGCATGAAACACGGCATCTGCATCATTTAATTATCAAATGAAAGGATTGCTTTAATTAATTACTATATGGATCAGAGTTTTTTATTAGCTCTGGTGTGAAAACTATGACAGGAAGTTTCCTTGCCACCAAAGAAAGTTGCAAGGAAAGCAACATACTGATTTTTCTGAGAGAACTGAGATTTCTTTTGTAAGCACATGTTGAACAATTAATGTGTGTGGATCTAAGTTTGTTTTTTTTTCATAAATATTATTTATTTGTACTGGATGAAATTTCAAATCATGCTATTTTATATATGAGAAAATTATTCTTATTTGTTGACAAACTTATGGCGCTAAACCAAGCATAACCCCTAGGATAATTAGTAGTTAAATACAATGACAATTGACAAATGAAGTCTCAATTCATATATTCATATCTTTGATTTAATTTATGAATAATTATTTCAATCCCCCACTCCAATACCCGCATTGTACCCGCAGCAACAATAGAGGAAGGTTGTACTACGGTCCCCACTAATTAGAGGAAGGTTATACTATGGTCCCACTAATTATGTGGTCCCCCTTTCTCAGTCTCCACACTCGTCTTCATGTCAACATTTATAGGTATAAATACTTGGAGCATAAAATATTAATACTTGCAAAATAAGATATAGATACTTGCATGCGTAACTTGATATGATCATCCCCTTTTTCAGTCCCCTAATTGTTCCCGGTCAACCTTCCTCTAATAAAGTAGTAGAAACCCCGTATCTCCCCATCAACATTCCCTAATAGTCTCTATGTCAACCTTCCTCTAACAAAAATAATTGACCTTATATGTATAAATACTTACAATACTTGATATTAATACTTTCAGATGTAATCCAATATCATATGTAAAAAAAATACTTGTAAGTATAGGTATAAATACTTGCGTGATGATGAGCCCGAAAGTACGTCATTATAGATCTCATTTGAAAGAGAAAATTATGTAGAAGATGTTCGTGGTTTTAGATTCACAAAAATTTTCACAGATCGTCAGAAATATGACAGTTAAGGTGCGGGTACAATGCGGGTACTGGAATGCGGGTACTCATATCAGCTTCCTTATTTTATGGTGGACTTTTAGGATGTGTTGGTATGAATTCAGATTAGACGAACTGATCAGATCTGCTTTGAAATTTGCTGTGCAGCAGCCAGCAGAGAATACCATATGTTTTCATGAATTAATTATTCAACAAGAAATGTGATCTAACTTTTCTGGGTCATTAAACTATATGTCACAAAATTATCCCACTTGTGTTCATTTTATCTTATTTAAGTCAAAGTCAAACTAATCTCTTCTATCTTACAGCAAAGCATAACATATATACATTTTTTATTTTTTTAATCTATATTATTATCACGCTGCCTTTGTACCTATGCCAGGATTTACAACCTCCAATTCAAGCCGATTGGAGGGCTTTTAAGGAAGTGTATGAAATTTGGAGGACTTTTAAGGAAAATAGTGGTTTTGTTTGCCAGCATATCCAGTTCTGAATTTTTTATGATTTTCATATATTTTTGTAAGGGGGGCCTGATACTGATTTAGATAGAACTGATGTCTTTGAAATTTTGATGATTTTTCATATACTTTTTGTAAGAGGACTGATACAGGTTTAGATAGAGCTAATGTTTTAATTTCTTTTTTACCAGTATCCTGTATCTGTAACTGCCTACGGGCGTTTTAGAAATGCAAAAAAAAAAAAAAAGTAGGTAGTTTTTTAATTTAATCGAAATAAATTTATGTTGAATAAATATAGTTTGTTGTTCGGTCACTTGGTTCAATTTGATTTAAAAATGATTGTTATAAATAAACTTAACAAATCAAATGAATCAAAATATTAGCATATTATTATAGTATTAATACCTACATTATTATCTAATACATGCAATATTGTTTGTAAATTGAATATTTTATACAGACCAATTGGTTTAACCGAATTCGATTCGTTCATTTTGTATGCTAATTTGTACCTTAAAAATATAGTTGAACAAATTTTAATTCAGTTTGAACTGAGCCAAATTTTACTAATTTGTAGCTTATTGTTGAATGTATATGCCTATATTCTCTATTATATTCTTTATTTTAAGTGTTTCCTTTTTCTTCTCTCAGTTGTGCTTTATAAGTTTGTTTTCATAATGTAAGACTTTATTTTTAATTAAATAAATTGTCAATTGGTATTTGCTAATTAACATTACAAAATATATTTTTTTTCTCTTTTTTTTGTGTGCCAATTTTCAGTTATAAAATATATAAGCTTCTATTAATTTCGGTTTCTATTAAGAATAAGTACCGATACTTGTATAATAATATTATAATAATAACAAAAAATATTCCTGAAATCTCGCAATTATATATCCCTTTTCTTTCAAGCAAGAAATTTTATAAAGAAGCTAGCCATGCTTCATGCATGTGATATTCTGGCAAGGTAAGGTGCTGCGTTATGTATGGTTCAATCAATCTATATATAAACTCGTTGAAAAATATTTCAAACCCTCAAATTTGACCAAGACAACCTTCGGTAGGTACATGTTAAAAATAACGGCTACAATTCAAATTTGTAAATAACGGCTAGTTAGTAATTAATAGACTAGGAGTTAGTGGTTAGTGGTTGGTAGTTGTAATTAATAGTATAACGGCTAGTTTTTGTTCTTCTTTATAAATAGACATATATGTAAAATCTGAAATTAAGATTGCAATAATAAAATTGTTTTCTTACATCTATTCTCTCTTACAAATTTAACAGTACATATTTTGTATTAAGAAACACCCCTTAATTATTATCTAAAGAGGGTTTTTTGAAAGGAAATTTATTTTCATAATAACAGGAAAAAGATATTCCAGTAGAAGTGTCGGAAACAAAACACCATGACATGCCTGAAATAATATTTTGTTGATGAAAAAAACACAGTATAATATGTGTGCATTGAACAAATTAGTTCAAATATCAACCAAGAAAACACAAATAATCAAATATGAGTGAGGCTATGGTGTTATGCATAGCACCAATGGCTAGTGTACTACGGCTCAATATGGTACTTTTTAAAATTCTAACGGTCGATCCAAACCGTTCAATGTGATATCCATATGAATATGTACTTGCAAACAAAATTTTATATTTTTTTGAATTTTTTTACTATTTTTTTAGATAGGTAGAAAAATCAGTGTTTTTTTAAAATTCTGGACCATCAAAATTCTACCTATCTAAAAAAATAGTAAAAAAATTCGAAAAAATATAAAATTTAGTTTGCAAGTACATATTCATATGGTTATCACATTGAACTGTTCGGATCGACCGTTAGAATTTTAAAAAGTATCATATTGAGCCGTAGTACACTAGCCATCCGTGCTATGCATAGCTGCTACACCAAAAAGGTATAGTACAAAGTTTCAGTATAGCAAGCTGTACCTTTTAACCTTAAATACACTTTTGGTTCAGACTGCAAGTATACAATCCTACCACGTAGTATATTGTCGGGTATCGATCACAGGGACGGTTCAAGTCTTACCCGGACTCTACTTAAGTTAATTAAAGACTAGAAGTTGGAAAATGTTGGTTTTGGTTGTTTATAATTCCTACAGATTCAATAGCAGAAATAAAGTGCAAGAAAGTAGATTAAACTGGTTTTAATCAATAATAAAAAGCGTTCCCAGGGTTATGACTTCATCTCAGTTTTGCCTCAAGCTGTCCTGTCCGGGCCGTGTCATTTCCTACACGGTCCGTGTCAGCCTCGAGTAAATGCAGCAGCTACTGTTTCTTTGTGTTGTTCCTTTGTGTAGGGTTCTACTGACCAGACCTAATGTTTCTAAACCTCAACTGTCGTTTGTTGGTTCATCAACTTGGTATGGAATTGCAATATTTGCCCTCGTCGGGTTCTAGACCTCAACTTTCGTATGTTGGTCCGAATTACCTAGTTGCTTGTTTGGTATACTAAAGGTAACTCCTATCTGTCGATAGGGAGTAATTTTCGCCTTTCGGTTACTACTTGGTTTCGCCTTTCGGGTCACAAATCCTACCTCATGTACTTAGTTTGATTGAGAGACTTTTAAGGGCTAAAATACCTTCTAGATGTGGCCATTCATCTAGTGGTAACCCAATATAAATCAAACAATTTAATCTAAGCAATTAAAATACTACTCAATCAATCAAACACAAATTTCAATATAAAGATTCAATAACTAGCATGCAAGACAAAACATTCGACTACATCAAAACCCTAGAAACTAAGGAAACTACTCACATATAGTTATAAAACAGAAAATACAAATAGAGATAGAGTTGGTCATGACAAAACCCAAAGCACAAAGAAGATCAATCGAAAACTCGCGTATTTCGCTTCTCAACTTCGCCTCCAAACTTAGCCGCCAAAGACAAACCGTAGAATATGCTCTCTCTGTTCCAGAATGCCTTTCTCTGGAGAGAATTCCCGCTTATATGTTTAATTGGTCGACCTTCCTTCCTTAGCCTTCTTTCCAGATTTCTGGATCTGTTTCCGGAAATGCTTGACACGGGCAGATATGTCCGGCCCGTGTAACTTGTGCTCCTTCAGTGATCGAGTTAGCAGTTGTCTGTGGTCGAGTCAGTGGTCGAGTCGAGGTTGACACGGCCCGTGTGAAATGTGACACGGACCGTGTAGAGACTTCTTAATTGCAGATTTCTCCTCGATTTCGCCCGAATCCTGCAAAATAAGAATAAACTTGCAGCAGTACCACATTCTAAAGATATTCAATGAAATACAACTGATTTAATGGGTTTAAACACAAGTTTGATACGATTTTAAGGTCGAAATATAGATAAGTTTGCGAGATATCAATAGCACCATAGCCTCACTCATCAAATATCTAGACAAGAAAGAGAATATATGCTACTGTTAAAATTGCTTAATTTGTTGATGATTTTTATTCAGCGGCAAAATTGCTCTGTCCTTTTTTGAATTCTTTTACTATATTTTAAGATAGATAGAAAATCACTTGATCTGAAAATTCTGGACCATCTAAAAACAATGATTTTCTACTTATCTAAAAAAATAGTAAAAAAATTCTAAAAAATAGAAAATTTAATTTAGTCACAAGTATATTCTCATATGAAAATCATGTTGAAAGTTCGAATCGACAGTTAGAATTTTGGAAACGAAAATATTGATCCATAGTACGGACCAATCCGTTGCTATGCATAGTACCGTAGACTCACTCATACTTATTTCTTTCATTTTCAACTTTTATGTCTGCAGGGAAGAAAAAAAATTTAGTATTAGTCAAACAAATAGATTGACATGAAAGAAAAAGAAATTCAGGGAAAATATCAACAATTCAAAATATCGGACCATCTCCCCTATAATTAACAAGCATATTAATATTCGATGAATTTATACCGCAGATGGAGCTATCTACGTACTGATATTCCCTTCTTTAATTATCTATTTTCTCTTTGCTGTCACGCATTTTTTCTACTGAAAATGATATATATATATATATATATCTATATATATATATATATATATATATATATATATATATATATTTGACTGAAAGCTATAAAGACTAATTAAAGATGATACCTTAAAAGTTTGATGAAGACAATGATATACTGGCGTTCTCGCTTCATATCAAACATATAGACGGCTCAGATTTCTCCGATTGTTTTATTAATAAGAAAAAAAATATCGAAAAAGTGTATGATTCTACCAAATCTCGATTTATTGGAAGAACGCATGTCCAATAATCGTAACCATAAACACGATCGCTAATTAACTAATTAAATGATGTAGTTCATATCCAACGGTTTTATTTTGAATTTTTAAGTTTTAAATTTTGAATTATTAAAGTTTTGGATTAGAGGATCTAAATAGTAGGCAAAAAAATGTTAATATCTCTTAATAATTGGGGTGCTTTATTTAAAAAAAATATAGTTATTTTCTTTTATAACTGTTTATACGAAAAAAAAAATAACTTTGAATGTGTTTATTTCAAACTTTTTTTTACGAATATCAAAGGAGCTGCTATTTTCATATTAATATTAGATATTTTAGATTGAATACTAATAGGGCCATGTTCCACAGGGCCTTAAAACTACTCCTTTACGGGTCATGAAAGAACCGGAATTCGGACCTCCTTAAAAGGCCAACCCGGAGTCAATACGAAAAACCCACGTTCTATCCAAACAAGGCCCAATAAAAAGCCTTGAAACAGCCTCACAAGGCTCAGCCCGAAATTGGCTTGCACCGCTTCCACGCGGGATAACTGCCGATACGGTTTGCATAACCGGCCATGTCTCCCATAACCGCGCGGGATAGCGGTTATGGACAGACTATATAAGGCAAGAAGACCTATTAAACAGGGATCGAAAAACTTTTGCTAAGAGAGATATCGCATAAGTCAGAGTCTGAATATCTTCAAACCTTCCCGAGTTTCAAACTCGGTCCACACTTCGGCCTGTTATCCCGCAACAAGATGAACTCAGTCCAATTCATTTTCCATACGGCCTACTCTCTCCGAGATAGGACGTATCAAATACAAGTTTTGCTAGGCGCGGATTCCAAACCTAATTTATCAATTTATCATATATTATAAGTCTTAATACAAGCTGGCGCTTTTTATTCTTCAAGTTTCACGCTTAAACGAGACAAGATGTAGTATGACGACTTCGTTGATTTTTGTGATAACTTTTCTTTTAAGATATATAGAAGATTCTTTTTTGTTGATTATTGTGAGATCAAAAATAGAAAATTCACGAGTGATAAGATCACATGTTATTGTTTGTATCGAGACATTATCATGTTAAAATTTAGGTCAGTTCAGACAAAAGCAGCTAGAAATATTATATTACTTGTCATGTTTTTAGTGAAATATTAGACAGGTCATACTAAGAAAAAATTGAATAACAAATTTATAAATATGTTATTAAATATAAAGATAGTCTAACAATTAAAATTCACACAATTTAAGAATTGTTTGATGAGGTCTCAACAACTATTAATTCTGTTTCATTCATAATTTAAGTCAGTTGATGTACGAAAAATATGCATGAAATCTCAACAAATTTTAGACATATCTATATGAGCGAGTCTATGGTACTATGCATAGCACGGATTAGTCCGTACTACAGAGTCATATTTTCATTTTGAAAATTCTAATGACTGTTCAACGTGATCCCCACATGAATATGTACTTGCAGACTAAATTTTATATTTTTTCAAATTTTTTTACTATATTTTAAGGTAGGTAGAAAATCACTTGATCTGAAAATTTTGGACCATCTAAAAACAGTGATTTTCTACCTATCTAAAAAAATAGTAAAAGAATTTCTAAAAAATAGAAAATTTAGTCCACAAGTATATTCTATATGGAAATCATGTTGAACGGTTCAGATCGACTGTTATAATTTTGAAAATTCAAATATTGAGCTGTAGCACGGACCCAACCGTGCTATGCATAGTACCGTAGCCTCACTCTATCTATATTGTCTATGATATTAAATTTATATTTATATTTTTTTTAAATTATCAATATTATTAAAATAAAAATTGTCATGTGAGTATGTGTACTTGAGAGTAGGTCGGACCTACTCTCGTTCGATGGGTTTAATCACCGTCGATTTGCTTTAAAATTCGTGCAGAACGCTTTAAATTCATGCATGTTTGTTTCAATATTCATGCGCACATATCTTAAATTAGATCGGACGGTTATCATGCTAGTTGAACCTAAAAGTAGGTCCGATGAGCATCAGCCCATCGGACCTACTCCGCCGTCGAGTATGTGACCTCGTCAAATATAATATCATCTTATAAAAAGTGTGGTTCTCTTTTCAGGCGAGTGGGGCCCGGCTCCCATATACTTTTTTTGTTATCTCTTGGGAAGAAGATATGGGGAGCGGAGTGCAATCGCCTTTTGATGAGAAAAAAGTGATAATCCAACGCACGCCTCTGATAATTACATGGATCCAGTCATCCATATATCTTTAATTCTTTATCCTTATTCCCCTTTTTGTATTCGTCAGAATAGTACTCAAAAGAGTCGAATAAAACGACGTTATACGCTGTGATGTTATCATTCATCCGTCCTCTCCATTTTTAGCAAACTGGGTGTAATCAACCAAAGACCAAATATAACAATTGACCCTCCAGTTAGAGATCAATGGAGAAGGGAATGTGACTATGTTCTGGATAATGACGGTAAAAGCGACGGCGGGTAAATTAATATTTCCCCAAACTGCCCCTGCTCTTCTATCAAGAAGTACTTTTACCAATTTGAAACGGAAAAGTTATTATTCCAGGCCAATGTTCCAGTTCATCTACAACCGTGCAAATATCGAAAAGATCAGATAACGCCAATATGAAGGAGAAGGCTTGGGTCCGATGCCCATCGGACTCAAATTTGGGTTCGATGGGTTTGGGCCCGTCCGATTCCCTTTAAGATCCGTGCGCACGAACTTTAAAGCCGATGCGAAAGTTGCGGTTGCGAATCCTAAAGCAGATCGGACGGTGAGAGAACCCGTCGAACTCATTTCTCCCAATATGAAGGTAGCAATTACTTCCCTACAACTTTTGTTGAAGAAATAAGATATTTTGCTTATATGAAGAAAATTCATCCTGTGGGCGTTGCTTGCTTATGATTGGTTAACGACTGCAGCGGGGACCACGCAGCCGGCACACGCGTCACTCGCCTAGTCTCAACTCATCCTTTTGCTTTTCAATCGAAGCGAGTTAATTATTTACCCACTAGTCCATGATTCGGACCCGTTTTACAGAACGTTACATAGTTCATATTATGGAAGAACATAAATGGAAAATTCTGCAAACACTCGCACAGAAACACAATATCTATAAACATATTTCTTTGTTTCTCAATGTAAAATCTAATTATCTTCCAGCAAACCTCGTAGGAGCATTATTCCAAACAGCATTTGCTATTTTGTATAAAAATTGTTAACTGATAGTGTTGATATTCTCATTTGGAAACGATTCAAATATATTTATCTTTTAAAATAGTATTGGGTTAATTTTATTTTATTTTGGAAACCGAATATTGTATAGGAATAACATCTTTCCATCCTTCGAATTAGCACTGTTCAAATAAATTTATTTGAAATAACATTTACAGTATTCCTAAAAGTACAAAATTGGTACTTTTCTCTATTATCAAGTATTATTCTTACATTATTATTTATTATCCATACACACTCACACAAAGCAGCTATTCCAACCTTGGAATAGCTAAAAAGAGAAGAACAAAATTATACTTTTTAGAATCTTCAATCAAAAAGTTATTAAAATTACAAAGTTTAATATTTCAAAGTGTTTAATGATGGTCAAATAATTTTTAATTTGGACTAAATTTGATAAAAGAATTATCTAAATGAAGGAGTATGCATCTATAATTTTAATTCATCAGGTTTTATTAATATAAAAAAAAAATACTGGTTGGATTATCTACTATAAAATTGGACAAGTATAATATATTATACTATAATTTGTGAAGTGAAGAATTCAAATCCCTCAGTTTTTTATTTCTTTTTTTAAAAAGGTTAAATTACTATAAACTTATAACTCAAATAATAAATACAACCATTTTATGTAATCTAAACTATTTTCTCTACGCCGATAATAAGATGTCAGTGTGTTGTTTAGATAAGCATTAAAAGTATGTAAGAAATTAAGAATTCACTAATCCGAAAATTATTTTTCATACAAATGACTTCCACATAAAATTCGAAATGCTTTAAGATTTATGTCAATGTAAATATATTGACAACTTTATTTAATTTTTAAATTTTAACTTATTTATTAAAATTATAAAGAATAGAGAAATATAATTAATTAAAATTGAACGCGTATAATTAATTCAAATTTAACTTATTTAATAAACTTATAAAGAATAGAGGTATATGCTTAAATGAGACTATCCATACTTAATTATAAGTTGAGGAGGGTTCAAATGCCTTCATTTTTTGTGCCTCCACCATGTCTCTATTTTTAAAATAGATAAAATGATGTATATCATATCTAACGGTTTTATTTTGACTTTTTAGTTTTAAATTTTGAGTTATTAAAGTTTTTAAAAATAGAAGCATGATGGAGGCATGAAAAATGGAGGCATTTGAACCCTCCTCTTATAAAGTTATAAGAGCAACTAAAGTTATATAAATTACATGAAAAATGGAGCAACTAAAGTTATATAAATTACAAATTTAAAAAACAAAAGGATCTAGGAGCAAAGTTTCAAATTAGAAATTGGTGGCCGTTTTCCAATCCTGCCCCTAACAACAGGTCCAGTCTTCTCTCTTTGTTTTATATCGGACACAAAGTCCTCTCTCTCTCTCTCTCTCTCTCTAGCTTGAACTTTGAGCTTATAGTAGCAAACAAAAAGGAAGGATCGAAAGAAGCAAATTAAACCATGGTTCTCTTCAATACTTCGGTAAGTTTTAACTCCTATTCCATAATAATTATCTTCTCATCTCATCTCTGCTTTTAATATATATATATATATATTTTTTTTTTTTCAATAGATAAAACCGCTTATCATTCCAAGCGAGGTTCCAGCAGAAGACAATCATAAAACCAATTATGTTGTGGAATCTCAGCCGTTAGATGGATTTGTAGCTGTCGATATCGGCGCCTTATCGGCGTGCGCCGATGAACCAGTCTCGGTATTACCCTTCTCTCATCCTTCTTATTCTTTCTTTTATTAACTTTCTTTTAGACAATATTTTAAATTTAGCTTCATGCATATGACTCTGTTATATGGTATATTGGTATTATACTATTAGCCCTAAAATTTGTGGTACAGCTTTTTATATAATTTATTTTGCTTTATTAGAAAATAACATCTTGGAAAGCAATGAAAAACATCTTAGAAAAAACATTTATTTACATTCTTTTTTGAAAATATTCTATGGAATTTTACTTTTTTTTAACAAGTTTGAAATATTTTTTTTTGGGGGGCTTAGAATAAAAATTTGGCGAGAACGATGTCCAGGAAAGGATCACAAAAAACACCCGATGGAGATCCCAACTGCACCGGTGCTGGTGAGTCATGCTCTTTTCTCACATTAAAATTAATAATAAAATCTGAATTTGTATAGAAAATGGAAAAAGAATCTCTCAGCACATGAAAATCGAAAATTATCTTATTTTATTTTCTCTGGGTCAAGCAACCATGGCATGGTTGATGGTTCCCACTTCCCACTTCCAATAAAATTTATGGAAAATCACATTTTTTGTCTGGTAGTGGTGCTCCACAATCGGCTGAAGGATTTTTGAATTTTGAATTCGTGAACAGGTGGACCCGGGGCAGGGGATAAGCTGGACACGTATGCACACGTGGCGGGAGCAAATGGGGAAACGCTTAATGGTCACACGGGGATGGCAACAGCAAATCTAGGAGGGAAGTGCCGGAGGTTAAACAGTAGGCGGTCCCCACAGTGGATCAACCCCAGAAGAGTTCTCTTTACTTTTGCCACAGTGTAAGTTCACATTTTTAAAATTAAATAAATTAATTATTAAACACAGTTTCAATTGAAATAAATTTGTTTAGAAAGTGCTACTGATGTTGCAAAAAAAATGTATAGAATAAATACTGAATTTTTATTTCAAATTGGCTGGTTCCATTAAAATGATTGACCCAATTAAAATATAGTATTTTTGTATTTCACACCAAATAATTTATTTTAAAATTTGCAAGAAAACCCAATGTTGTGTTATTCTAGCACTAGGTTTCTTATTTATGTATTATACATGTCTATGAAAAAAAAAATGTGATTTTATTTTTTCTATTTCACAATTACTATGATAATTACTCTAAGCTTGTTCTGAAAACCTTCTTTATTGTGTGTTTCATACTTAGCCACACACACACACACACACACAAAAAAAAGGATTGCCATGAACCGTGACAATTTGGGTTTTGTTGGTACACATTAATTCCATGTTTCTGGTATTATGTCACACCAGCATAGCATTTATTCAGCGCCAAAACGAAATATTTGGTATAGGGACTATTTTGGAGCGATGTTTGTTTTAGACTTGGATACAATATTGAGAGATAACTTGTCGTTTTTTATATATGGGTTGCATTTCGGCGCAACACATCATTGCTTCATCCTCATGAATTCCTAATCTTTTTTAGTAGCACTTCTTCTATGACCATCCTTGTACCACAGTCCGTGTTGCTAATACTACCTTCTTTTGCAAAAATAAATTGCTAAAATTTGATATGCTACCTTAACAAAGTTCTATTTTAAATGCATTTTATATGCTTTTGGAAGCAACAACTCTTTTAATTGATCATTGCTAAGTTTAGGTCTGTAAAATTGTATACCCTATTATTTTACCTGATTTAAATGCTTGTGCTAGAATTAGAACATTTATCCCAGAAATGACATCATTTTAGGTTATTTATTCCAAGAATTAAGGTATCTTTATGTTTTTGATAGCTACCTTGATACTGCTAGAATTAGAAAACTAATCCATTAAATGTCATCATTTTTAGGTTCTTGCTACCAAAAAATTGAGGCTTTTTATTGCCTGTAATTAATTGGCCAATGGCTGTGCAATCAAATAACAAATATTATGAACATGTAAATTAGTCTAATGCTATTGTGCAAGGGTGCTAAATTTTTTTAACTAATAATTTATCTTATCATATTTCACAATTTCAATTAGGATGATTCTATTTTTTTTTTTAATTTGATTTTCAAAATTTCAGGTCCAGTATGGGTACTTTGATTCTGCTCTACTTCACACTGTCTATGGGGAAAATGGCAATGGAGAATACCAACATGCGCTGACTCAAATCCAAAATTTGACAAAGAAATGTCTAGGCCTCAAACCGTTTGATAATATGTGTCAAAATTCAGGAGAAAAGAAGAGAATTTTTTCTTTTCTTTTTGTGTGCATCCAAGGTATTTATGGTGCATACAACAGAGAGGAGCAGTTGAATGCATTTTTATGATGAAATGTAGAGAAAAAGATGGTATATAGACATTAAGAGAGTAAAAGAAGTATATTTTCTATATTTGAAAATTTTATCTACATATAAAGGGGTTTAAAATATAGTTCAATTTGCAATGCGGTTAGGAGTACTTTCTTTTTCAGAATCCAAAAACTCATGTTTTTCATAATTAGTAGTACTATCAGTAACGCCTGGGTTAGGATCGCACGCAGGTCCGAGGTCCAGATCCCCTAAAGTAACCCATTTTTTGATTTTTGGATTGGGAACGTCCGATTCGAATCTGTCGCTCGGGATCGTCTTGGGATTCGAATCCGTCACTTGAGATGTGTACGCTCCACTTCGGGATGGATTGTCGCGGATTTGAATTGGCCAGTCCTAATTTAAAACCCAAAAATTGAGTTACTTTACTGGATCTGAATTGGTTGTTTTTGACCGATCCTGATTGCTGATTCTCCACTAGTGTCAAGTCCAAATTGATAGGTATAAATTTCAATGTCAATTGCTTGGAAACCACTAATCAATTTGTTATATTGGACCAATAACTGACTGTTGTCCAAATAATTAGTTTTTAAAAACAAATAGGAAAAAATAGAAAAAAAAAAAAGAATGTAGTGAATGAATTCTAAATAAAAGATAACTA
Organism: Carex myosuroides; assembly: GCA_028015225.1. NCBI lineage: Eukaryota > Viridiplantae > Streptophyta > Magnoliopsida > Poales > Cyperaceae > Carex > Carex myosuroides. Next base: position 12,974,709 of record CM051491.1, on the reverse strand, counting down.
AAGTAAAAGCATATTAACCTACACTTTTAGCTAATCTTGCATTGTAAGATATATATATCATCAAAACAAGATATATAAGAACTCTTAACAGATTTTATAAATTAAATAACAGGACAACATTATTAATTGTTAGTTCTAACAACATAACCTTATTAAACAGGAATAACATAACCTCCGATGTTACATTGCATGTGTGTGGTTATTTATTTAAGAATGTATTGCGAACAATTATAGCTGGCTAAAATTAAAATAAGAATCCTTAAATAACAAAAAAAAATTCCAGGACAGACCGGTCCATAAGCTAAAAAAAAATGTACTGTTTTGTATCGATCTCTGTTTGATATGTTTCCATTTGTTAAAACTAATTAAATAATTAAAGCTATATATGTTATTTCACATAAAGCTTTTTGACTAGATTCTGCTTATTGGAAAAATAAAAAAAAATAAAAAAACTGCACAGAAATTAGAAAATAATAATTCTTGCTAAAGTATATATTAATGTCGATTACTTAGATCTGGCTCATACACATAGTGGCCGGGATATTGTAATTCCACCCTTGAAAGTCAATAATAAAGCAAAACAAAAGGAAAAAAAAAAGATATACATTACAAAAAGTATGTTATGTGCTTACAAAAATAGTAAGTAAATGGTTTTCATTTTTATTTTTCAGGAATTGAGCCAATTTCTCCATAGCCAGTGACTGGTTTCGGGCGCCTTTCGCCGGGATGTTGCCACATTTATAAATCAAATGTAATACAAAAACTAGTAGTTGTATAACCATCCATGCCATGAACTTGTCCATGCATGGTGGTGAAATAATAACAATGATCAATTTGAATGTAATTATTCTGGGTGCTCTATTTGTTCTTCCTTTGTTTCCTACCTGCCCATGCATGCAACACTTTTTTTTTTTTTGTTAAAGGCCGAGGTTCAATTTCATTAAAAAACGAAACAGAGTTTTGTAACACATAGGATGCCATAATCCTTTGGAGAACAAGCACCTGTTCTCCCTGCTACCATATCTAACACCTAAGTATACCCTGAATCACATCAAAACCAACTGCTAACTAAGTAGGAGCCTATATCATACAAGAAAGGCTAACACATAGCACCACAAAACACCAGCAATCCTCTATTACTACTAACTGTCTATGGTTAAAAACACATAGTGAATGAAACCAAGGAGATGATATTAGATCATCACAAAATCACAAAACACAGCCTGCTCTAGCTCTCCTTTTTCATGTACTCTCAGTTGAAGACTCCTCTATGAGCTAAAAAGAGATGCTCTCTTCTTCTTCTCCTGGTAGAATAATTCTCAGAGGATGGCATCCATGATATCTTCCTTGGGATCCAGTCATGTGTCTCCTCTTGTACCTTTCTCTTACTTTTAGTATGACATGTCCATTATATAACTAAAGAAATGATTAGACATACAAGAGATCTTGCTGATTTTATTGAAAAAAATTTAAAACAGACTTCATTTCGATGTTTCCAAAGTGTCCAGCATGTTGCACTAAAAACTATGAGAAATGCAATCATTTCTAGTTTGGTTAGAGCTGAAGCAAAATGAAACACATTTTTCAAAGATTTCCACTATTGGTAATGTAGTTAGTTCTTCCCTAACTAGTACCAAATTTGCTGAACTAATTGACAGTGTAGGAATAGATGGTTAACAGTTTCAAGTTGATCACAGAACATGCTCTGAGTACTACTAACCACCCTTTTTTTTTACTAAGATTAACCTTTGTAAGAATTCTATTTCTAAAAGTTAGCCACATAAAAATCTTAATTTTAGAAGGGATAAGTAATGTCCACCAAAGCAATGGTTGTTCCACTAATACCCCTTTATAATTGAGGATGTGGTATAGTGATTTCACACTGAATTTTCCTGTAGACTCTCATCTCCAAGAAAGCCTATCAAAATCATGTGTGAAAGAGAATTGACTAAGTGTGACTAAAATTTGATTCCATTCTAACATGCATATCTCTGTAAGGACATCACTAAACAACACATTTTGTCCTTAAGAATTAATGACCTCATTAAACAGAACATCTTTGGTTATACACAGTTCACACAGTTGGGGATATCTAGAAGCAAGGGAGCAGTTTTCAAACCAATTATCTTCCCAAAATCTTACTGTATATGTTTTGCTTGGTGTATATTGAACACTAGTGGAACCTAGAGCCTCCAGTTTGAGTATTTCATACCAAAAAGGAGAAGAAGAGTGTTTTTCAATGCTGCAGAAATTTAATAAAAACAGCAGTTTTCAAACCATCTTAATAAATTGTAAAATAATTTCAAAAAATGTAAAATTTGGTCTCCAAGCACATTTTAATATAGATTGAATATCTAACGGTTGGATCGACTGTTTGGACTTTGAAAATCGGAGAACCGAACCGTTTGTTCCTGAGTCCAGGAACAAACGTTTGTATATTAGCCATTCTCTCTCTCTCTCTCTCTCTCTATATATATATATATATATATATATATAGATGCTATCATGCTTTGGGAAGTAAAGAGGGTGTTTACCTTCCGCTAATATCTCTATTTCCAAAGTTCAAACAGTTGATTCGAACATTCCAACATGATCTTCATATTAAAATGTGCTTGAGACCAAAATTTTCATTTTTTCAAATTTTTCTACTATTTGTTTAGAATTTTTGAAAATCACAACTTTTCATTAAATAAAATAATAATAAAAAATTAAGAAAAGCAATGTTTTTTCATGTTTTAGAAGCTCGGATTGATTATTTGAACTTTGGAAATAAAGATATGAGCTTGAAGTAAAATAACCTCTTTACTTCCCAAAGCACCGTAGCATCACTCTATATGTGTGTGTGTGTGTATATATATATATATATATGTATATATGTATATATATATAGAGTAAGGCTACGGTGCTTGCAAAGTAAACAGCCCTCTTTACTTCGGGCTACTTTTTCAATTTGCAAAACTCAAACAACTGATCTGAACCGTTCAACATGTTCTAAATATTGAAATGTGCTTGGAGACCAAATTTTACATTTTTTAGAATTTGTTTACTATTTATTAAGCCACTTTGAAAAATCGCTGATCCAACGGTAAACAGTAAAAAACAGTAAAATTTTCTGGACCACAAGATCAGACTTTTTCAAAATGGCTTAATAAATAGTAAAAAAATTCCAAAAAATGTAAAATTTGGTCTCCAAGCACATTTCAATATTTAGAACATGTTGAACGGTTCGGATCGGTTGTTTGAGTTTTGCAAATTGAAAACGTAGCCCGAAGTAAAGAGGGCTGTTTACTTTGCAAAGCACCGTAGCCTTACTCTCTATATATATATATATATATATATATATGTATGTATATATATATATATGTATGTATATATATATATATGTATGTATATATATATATATATATGTGTATAGAGTAAGGCTACGGTGCTTTGCAAAGCATAGAGGCCTCCGTGCTTCGGGGCTACTTTTTGGATTTTGAAAATCCAAACAACCCATCCGAACCGTTCAACATGTTCTAAATATTGAAATGTGCTTGGAGACCAAATTTTACATATTTTGGAATTTTTTTACTATTTATTAAGCCACTTTGAAAATCCCAAAATCCAACGGTAAACAGTACAAAAATTTGAACCACCGGATTTGGAATTTTCAAAGTGGCTTAATAAATAGTAAAAAAATTCCAAAAAATGTAAAATTTGGTCTCCAAGCACATTTCAATATTTAGAACATGTTGAACGGTTCGGATGGGTTGTTTGGATTTTCAAAATCCAAAAAGTAGCCCCGAAGCACGGAGGCCTCTATGCTTTGCAAAGCACCGTAGCCTTACTCTATATGTATATATATATATATATATATATGTATATATATATGTATATATATATGTATGTATATGTATATATATATGTATGTATATATATATATATATGTATGTATATATATATATATATATATGTATGTAGTATGTATGTATGTATGTATGTATGTATGTATGTATGTATGTATGTATGTATGTATGTATGTATGTATGTATGTATGTATATATATATGTATATATATATGTGTATATATATGTATGTATGTATGTATAATCGAGAGATGATATTCACAATAGTTCACAATGTGATATTCAAAGGATTCAACGAATTCTTAAGAAAATCCCAAGCATCTGTCATGATATATATTATGATAATCATAAGATTCAAAAATATATTTTCAAATTAATCTCGTGATATGTATTATATTTATATACCATAAACGTCTTCAGACAAAATCACACTAGCTAGCTTTTGCAAAACAAGCAAGCAACTCTGCTAATAGTTAACTTAGTACGCTGATCGGAAAAGGGAAACACATCAGTGTAATATGCAAATAACAATTATTGAGGAGCAGAGGCGGATTCAAGAAGATTTTATGGGGACTTAATTGATCCTAAGCTTTTTAATTTTTTTTTATATTTATGTATTATTTTTTTATATTTAGCGTAAAATGTTGACTCACATTCTCCGTAAGAAAAAATGCCGATATTTTTATTAAAACCCCAAAAAAAAACAAATTATCAAATCTGCTCCCACTTCAAAATTATAATTATTTCTACCCTAACCGCCCGTAAACTGGGCGGTCCACTTTTCCCACCAGACCGCCCAACAACTGGGCGGTTCACTTTTCAACTTGACCGCCCACAGGCTGGGCGGTCCACTATTACAATCTGACCGCCCAGGGGCTGGGCGGTCCACTATTAATTTTTTTTTTATATTAAATTGTTGTAATGATTGTTTGAATGTTTTATATTAAATTGTTGTAATGATTTTTGAATGTTTTATATTAAATTGTTGTAATGATTTGTTTGAATGTTTTATATTAAATTGTATGATATATATTTATTATTTGTTGACGATTATTTTTATATGTTATGTAATTGTGTAGTTTTAATATAATTGATTAGTTTTATATTAAGTTTGTTAATGTTTAAATGTTTCTAAATGGTAATCTAAATAGTAAGTATAAACAATAAAAGTAGGTAATCTAAATGGTAAGTCTAAACATGAAACATAACAGTCCAAACATGAAATATAATAATCCAAACTAAAATACTAGAAACCTATCAAACTAAAAAAAATATAAAAACCCTAACGGCGACGACGAGGGCGAGGTCCGGAGAGGTCCAACCTCTCAGGTGCACGGTGCTCTCTCTGCGACGGCGGACGCCTCTGGTGAACCTCATCCACCTGCATGTCATCGTGTACGTCCTCACGCGCCCATGGGTCCGCCCCCAGGTGTAATGCATGCTCCCCATGGATCCCCGCCTGTGTACGCAACACCCACGGATCGGCCTCCCAAGTAGGAGGATACGTGGCCGGAGGCGGTGTGCCAAATATAGCAGCAGCAAAGCCATCTGCAGTCTGTGCCCCACTCCCACTGGCCTCGCCGTCGTGCTGTCTGGGCTCCATATACTGCGGTCTGTGGGAGCTAGCTGGCTCCCATCCGCCCTCATCTCCATCGGTGGGAGCTAGGTCATCCAATGAGAAAACGGCATCGTCCGCGGCGGCAGCTCCATCCTGCATGTAAACAATGTTAAATTAGGGACATAGAAGTAACGAGTAAATCTGGTAAATAATGAACTTTTGCTACCTCGGTATGCTGCACTGGAACTCCATACTCGTTGTAGTACGCGCTCCACGCGTTGTTGTTCAATACCCATTGGTGGAACGCCCAAGTTGGGTCATCATCTGCATAAATGAAGATAAATTAATAAGAATGATCTTTTAGAGATAAAACTTAATAATGATCATTTGTATGACATATTATTACCTGCAGGAGGTGGCGGCATCTCCGCAGCGTAGATAGGGGCGACAGGCTGCTCCGGATCTGGTGGTGGGGCCTTTATCTCGCGCCAATTGATGCCCTCCCCGGCATCGTGCAACATACCAATGAGGCGCCCGTCCCAGCCAGAGTCCTCAACGATCGGTGCACTGTGTTGGAGCATTTGACATCCTATCGCTCTCCAACTTCTTCTCGCCATGCACACCAAGCTGTGTGCCACTCCTCTAATACCCGTCAAAATCTGCACACAATGTATTTTCATTATTATTATTAGAAGATGAATAAATAACTACAATTTTTTAAGCATGTCATTTTCATTTAAACATACCGAACGAGCATGGATCGGGCCGAAAGGCAAGTAAGTCCTAGATCCCTCACCCGTGAGTCTCCGTCGAAGAGCATCACCGTAGTCCCCCTGTAGATAAACCGTCGGCATGCCCCATCTCTGGTACCAGACGATATATCGCAATCTCCAAGGCCCGACCGGCATAGGGACATCTCTTGCTGGAGGCGGGGTCCATAAGTGCAACTGGGGAGATGCAGCACGCTGGTAATGCTCCCAGAAACGCGTGCTCCAGTCGACTTTGGGCTTGTTGTGTTTGGTGCTGCAATATAAATTAATTAGTAACGTGTATGGCTGAATAAGTAATAAAATAGACAAAGGATAAGGCAGTGGGTAGTTACCTGTGCAGCTGGGTGGTCTGCTGCTCGCCCAACTCTGGAAAATCAGGGACAAAGGCATCTAAGCCAAACTGACGGGGCACTCGGTCAGGATAGTGAAACTCAACTATCCAGAAGCATACGCACGGCCCCCGATAAAACGAGAGGTGTCTCTGCTCTAATGTCAGCGGGCACAGAAGGCCCCGATCGTAGAACACACGATAGGGGTACCAGGTGACGCTCGCCTCGTGAAGCATCTGGAGCTGGCCCCGGACATACGAAATCCCCACGGTCCTCCCTCTGCCCGTGTCCTCGTACGTGAGGGGAGTACTCCATATGGCACCGTACCCCGGACGTCTCTCGGGGTCATCTCCCATCCATAGCCCCTCCTGAGCTGGAGGAACAGGCCGACACACCGGTAGATGTGACCAGGACCACTGCTGGAGTAGAAGAAGTGGTCCGGCAATCTGCCTGTTCGTCGCCTAAATTTTGAACATGCGATGCATTTCTGGTAAATATGGAACCATAATATATGTAATAAAAAAATTAAAATATTTGTACAAACTTACCAGACAAGCATGACACAAGCCCCAGTATAAGTGAGCGAGCACGGCTCCACCCCAATTCAACCTCGACGGCCGCTGAATGTCCCTCAGCAGAGAGAGGAACATAATCGGAACTGCGTCACCGCTGTAATCGACAAACATGACGCTGCCACATAAATCCAAGACAAACGCCCTCACGTACCTGCAATATAAATTAGAAACATAAATAACTACATTTTTTGTTCAATCCATAACATATTTTAATTTGCAACTGTTTGTGATTACCTCAGAACAGCCTGCTCGTCACGTGTCTGAGGGGTGATCCTACGCCGGTGGAAGTGACTGCGGAGCGCCGCAAGACTGATGCAGTACTGTGAATACTGGTACTCCTCCTCCTCCTCTCCTTTCTTCTTCTTCTTCTTCTTTTGCAAGTCCGACGGAGCGGCCCCCAGCAGCTCCGGTATCATGTGCATCAGGTCTGGATGGTCTCAAACACCACCGATGGGGTCGCCGTCTATCCGTAAACCCCACAAGGCGCTGACATCACCTAGTGTGACTGTCATCTCCCCAACCGGAAGGTGAAATGTATGCGTCTTCGGTCGCCATCTCTCCACTAGACCGCAAACGAGGGCCTGATCAATATCACAGTGAGGCATGGTGGCCAACTGATACAACCCCAGATGAAGGATGCACTGCTCCATCAACGGGTGACGGACGTATGGTATCTCGGGGGTGCAATGCCTCACTGTCATCATCGTCGTGTCCTGCATGTTACAATTATTTCAATATAAACGTCTAATTAAATAATGATATTTAAATTAGGAATACAACACCAACGTACCTCCATAGATGCAAGTGAGACACGGTGCCTGACATGTGGGATCCACAGAAGAGGACTAAACGTGTCAGGATGGTGAGGGGGATAATCTCCAAAGGGAGCATCTGCACCGGACGACTCTGCACCGGATGCCTCTGCACTGGATGCCGGTGCACCGGATGCCTCTGCACCGGATGCCTCTGCACTGGATGCCGCTGCACCGGATGCCTCAGCATCGTGATCATGTGAACTCTCCCCCGTCTCCAGAGGGGCATCCCATGCACGTCCCCGTCTAGTTCTGACCATACTACATTTCAATAAACAGAAGATTTTATCTTACAAATCCTGATTTATAAACCCTGACTTATAAACTCTAATTATGTCAACCCTAAACCCTAATTTAGGAATTCAACCCTAATCTAACAATTCAACCCTAAACCCTAATTTGATCCATAAACCCTAATTTAACCCCTAAATCCTAATTTAACCCCTAAACCCTAAATTAACAATTCAACCCTAATTTAACAATTCAACATAATTTAAACAATTCAACCCTAAATCCTAATTTAACAATTCAACCCTAATTTAAACAATTCAATCATAAACCCTAATTTAACAATTAAATCGCGACAGGAAAATCAACAACCCGCACACGATAATTAACAATTCAACCCTAATTTATAAACTTCAGTTTTGTCAACCCTAAATCCCTAAACTACAAACTCTAATACCGGAAACCCTAATTTTGAACAATTCAATCGTTTCGGGAAAATCAACAACCCGGACACGATAATTAACAATTCAATTCTACCAATCGTTCCAATGCCAATACAAGATACAAAATATAAATTAAAAACATTATTTAGAAACTTACCCGAAAATAATCGGACTGTTGCCGAGATGGCCGAAATTAGGGTTCGGGTGAGAGAGAGAGAGAGAGAGAGGAAGAGAGAGAGAGAGAGGAAGAGGGAGAGAATGGCAGAATAGAGAGAGAGAATGGCAGAATAGAGAGAGAGAGAGAGAGGAAACCCTAGAGAGAGAGAGGAAGAGAGGGAGAGAGAGAGAGAGAGAGCTCTAGAGAGAGGAAGAGAGGGAGAGAGGGAGAGAGAGAGAGAAAAGCACTGCTGGGGTGGGGTGGGGTGTGGTTTCGGGCGGCGACGCGGGCGGCGGGAGAGCAGCGGCTGGAGGCAGAGAGAAGAGAGAGAGAGAGCCGCTGGAGGGGGCGGACCGCTTTTAAAAAAAAAAAAATTCATAGTGGACCGCCCAGCCTCTGGGCGGTCAGGTTTTACGAGTGGACCGCCCGAAAACTGGGCGGTCAGATTTCAAAAGTGGACCGCCCAGTGGCTAGGCGGTTTGGTGGGAAAAGTGGACCGCCCAGTCCACGGGCGGTTAGGGTAGAAATAATTATAACTTTGGAGTGGGAGCAGATTTGATAATTTGTTTTTTTTTTGGAGGTTTTAATAAAAATATCGGAAAAAAATGATACAATTGACTTTCACATGCGTTTGATTCACATAATTCAAAAATCCAGCTCCCCCTTGTTGAGAAGAATACAAAAATATAGTATTGATACATCATACATTCGAAACATATATTACAGAATTAGGAAAATACGATATTTATATCGAATGGTAAAAATATTCTATATCGATCACTTGGGTATATAGATGCATATAATGTTGAAATAAATTCTAAAAAAAATCGGATAGCATCAGAATAAATTAAAAATAAAATAAAATAAATTTAAATTATATTATTCAGGAGATGGATAGTAGGACAGTTGCTTAGGAAAAAGAGTTCTAAGACTGTGACTACTCAAAGGTCGAGAGTTCAAACTCTGCTCACGACTTCGCAGTCTCTGCAAAGATTTCAAAAAACAATTATATTATTCAGATCGTGTTACATTATTTTCAAACGTATTTTCAAACGTATTGTCTATTACGTAGAACAACAATTAATCTCCACCAAAATAACATGAACTAGTTATTTTTTAAATTTAGAGCACAACCATAAAAATGATTGACTAAAAATCATTTTAATATCCAACAAAAACTCAAATTAGAGAATTATGTGAAATTAAGAATTTTTAATTTTCAAATAAGAAAAAGTACACAAAACCTCTCATTTTGATGTTGTACTCCATGATTCTAAAATAATTTTCCAACGCAATTAAGGACAGGATTACTAAGTAAATGCTGGAAAAATATGAAAGTATGTGAACAAGAAATATTGTAGTTACATCATCATTTCTTCCCAAACATACCTCACATTATATTTGACCAACATCTTTAAAAAAAAAATAAACAAAATTATAGAGGCTGCAGTACAAGAAGTCATTCATCTTGTACTGATTTTCTTTCATGTTCTACTGCTTGTCTTTCATATTCTACTAGTTGTATTTTCAAATTCTACTGGTTTTCTTTCATGTTCTACTGGTTTTCTTTCATGTTCTATTAGTTGTCTTTCATGCTCTTCTCATTGTCTTTCATTATTTACTGGTTGTCATCCATCTTCCTCTAGTTGTATGTCATCTTGTACTGGTTGTCTTTCATATTTTTCTTTTTGTTTTTCATCTTGTACTAATTGTCTTTCTTGTTCTACTGGTTAAATATCATCTTCTACTAGTTGTCTTTCATCTTGTATTGGTTTTCCTTCATATTCTACTAGTTGTTTTTCACAACCTACTGGTTGTCTTTCATGTTCTTCTCGTTGTCTTTCATGTTCTACTGGTTGTCTTTTATCTTCCACTAGTTGTCTGTCATCTTGTACTGGTCTTTAATATTCTACTGGTTCAATTTCATCTTCTTCTAGTTGTCTTCCATCTTGTACTGGTTTTCTTTCATGTTCTAGTAGATGTCGTTCACATTCTGCTGGTTGTCTTTCATTAACTTCTCATTGTCTTTCATGTTCTACAGGTTGTCTTTCTTCTTTCTCTTGTAGTTTTTCATCTTGTACTGACTGTCTTTCTTGTTCTACTGGTTGAATTTCATCTTCTTCTAGTTGTCTTCCATCTTGTACTGGTTTTCTTTCATATTCTACTGGTTGTCTTTCACATTCCACTGGTTATCTTTCATGTACTTCTCGTTGTATTTCATGTTCTATCAGTTGTCTTTCATCTTCCTCCAGTTGTTTGTCATCTTGTACTGTCTTTCATGTTCTACTGGTTGTTTTTCATTTTCTCCTAGTTGTCTTTCATCTGTTACATGATCTCCTTGGGCTACACAGAATGATTTAATGCATATGATCTGATGGAAGATTCACGCAAGCTTTCTGGAATGTCAGATATTGATGGGATGCTGAATCGTGAAGAATATGGAGGATCATATGAAGATCAAGATCATGAAGATTATGAAGATCATACTTTACCATTTGTGTTGGAATTTTTATTTATGTCCAAAAGTATGGTAAAGTAGATCTGAGGTTGAGATCACCCGAGTCTAGTTGTTGCTTGGTTGGATATCAAATTCATAATTCAAATAACCGTGTATGATCATTACTGAAAACTTTGGCATAAGCAAAATAGGCTAAACCATTATGTTGTAGATCTTGTGATCTGTAAAAAACTGTTGGCTCTCCTTTGAACTCCACTATAAATAGTGGGCTATGTCTCATGTCTCATTGACGAGAGAATACCTCACAAATCTCACACCTTATAATCCTTTTGAGAGGTTTAGCCTAGTCCATTTTGTTGCTTGTGCTCAAACTCCAATTATCTCTTTAGCAACCTCAAATATACTTCACCTAACTTGAGTAGAGTGAAGCCAGTGATTGTCCGGTCTTAGAGCCAGCGAGCTCGCTTATACCGCAGCCTTGTAGCTCATCTCATACCAGAGCCTGTGTGCTCACCTTTCTTTCGTTTGAGCTGTTGCACTCAACCTGTCTTTTGTGTGGACCGCTAGAGTGTTGTCTCATACTGGTCATAACTTGTATTCCTTTCTTCATTGGGTAATAGAAAGGCGCACCCTATTAAGGTTGTGTTGCCCCGGAGACGTAGGTCCTTCAGTGATCGAACTTCGTTAACAACTCCTGAGTCACGTTCTCTAACTCTATCTATTTACTTTACTGCACTTTAATAGTCATTAGTTATTTAGTTTACAAGTTCTTGATTCTGCCAAGAATTTAAATTATATAGGTAAGTTAAATTAAGTTAAAACACAAGAACGACTTTAGAACTTGTTTATCCTACCGATAGTCACAAGTTATAGAGGTTAAATTTTAAACATACATATTCAACCCCCTCTAGGTGTCGTTAGGGACAACAGTCTTACACATTCTATTGGTTGTCTTTCATGTTTTACTGGTTGTCTTTTAAGTTCAACTGGTTGTCTTTCAAGTTCTACTGGTTGTTTGTTATCTTCCTTTAGTTGTCTGTCATCTTGTATTGGTTGTCTTTCATATTCTACTAGTTGAAATTCATGTTCTTCCAGTTGTCTTTCAATTTGGACTGGTTTTCTTTCACATTCTACTGTTTGTCTTTCACATTCTTCTGGTTGTCTTTCATGTTCTACTAGTTGTCTTTCATCTTCCTATAGTTGTTTTTCATCTTGTTCTACTGGTTATCTTTCATCTTTTTGTAGTAGTCATTCATCTTGTACTTTTTTTTCATATTCTACTGGCTATATTTCACATTCTACTGGTTGTCTTTAATAATCTACTGGCTGTCTTTCACATTTTACTGGTTGTGTTTCATCTTCTACGGGTTGACTTTCATGTTCTACTAGTTGTCTTTCATCTTACTCTACTTTTTTTCAGCTTGTACTGGTTATCTTTATTGTTTTACTAGTTGAATTTTATTTTTTTTCTAGTTGTTTTTCATCTTGTGCTAGTTTTCTTTCATGTTCTACTAGTTTCAATCATGTTCGACTGGCCGTCTTTCATGTTCTACTCGTTGTCTTTCATGTTCTTCTCGTTGTCTTTCATGTTCTACTGGTTGTCTTTCATTATCTACTGGTTGAATTTCATCTTCTTCTAGTTGTCTTCCGTCTTGTACTGGTTTTCTTTGATTTTCTACTGGTTGTCATTCACATTTTGTTGGTTGTCTTTCATAAACTTCTCATTGTTTCTCATGTTCTATCGGATGTCTTTCATCTTCCTCTAGTTGTCTGTCATCTTGTACTAGTTGTCTATCATGTTCTACTTGTTTTTCATATTATCCTAGTTGTATTCCATATTGTTCTGGTTTTCTTTCAAATTCTACTAGTTGTGTTTCAAATTCTACATGATTTCCTTCATGTTCTACTGGTTGTCTTTTTATGTTCTACTGGTTATCTTTCATGTTCTTCTCGTTGTCTTTCATTTCTACTGGTTATCTTTTATCTTCCTCGAGTTGTTTGTCATCTTGTATTGGTTGTATTTCATGTTCTACAGGTTGAATTTCATCTTTTTCTAGTTGCGATAATCTTGTACTTGGTTTTCTTTCATATTCTACAGGTTGTCTTTCATGTTCTACTGGTTGTCTTTCATGTTCTACTGGTTGTCTTTCAAGTTGAATTTGTTACCTTTCAAGTTCTACTGGTTGTCTTTCATCTTCCTCTAGTTGTTTGTCATGTTGTACTGGTTGTCTTGTACTGGTTTTCTTTCAAGATCTACTAGTTGTCATTCAAATTTTGTTGGTTGTCTTTCATTAACTTCTCATTGTCTTTCATGTTCTACTAGTTGTCTTTCTTCTTTCTCGTATTGTTTTTCAACTTGTACTGGTTGTCTTTCTTGTTCTATTGGTTGAATTTCATCTTCTTCTAGTTGTCTTCCATATTGTACTGGTTTTCTTTCATGTTCTAATGGTTGTCCTTCACATTCTACTGGTTGTATTTCAGGTTTTACTGGTTGTCTTTCAAGTTCTTCTCGTTGTCTTTCATGTTCGACTGCTTGTCTTTCATCTTTCTTCTAGTTGTCTCTTATCTTGTACTGGTTGTCTTTCATGTTCTATTGGTTGAATTTCATCTTCTTATAGTTGTCTTCCATCTTGTACTGCTTTTCATTCGTGTTCTACTGGTTGTCGTTCATATTCTTCTGGTTGTTTTTCATTAACATCTAATTGTCTATTATGTTCTACTGGTTGTCTTTCATCTTTTTCATCTTGTACTAATTGTCTTTCTTGTTCTACTGGTTGAATATCATCTTCTACAGTTGTCTTTCGTCTTGTATTGGTTTTCTTTCATATTCTATTGGTTGTCTTTCATGTTCTTCTCGTTGTCTTTCATGTTCTACTGGTTGTCTTTTATCTTCCACTAGTTGTCTGTCATTTTGTACATGTTGTCTTTGATATTCTACTGGTTGAATTTCATCTTCTTCTAGTTGTCTTTCATTAACTTCTCGTTATTTTTCATGTTCTATTGGTTGTCTTTCACCTTCCTCTTGTTGCTTTTCATTTTGTACTTGTTGTCTTTCTTGTTCTACTGGTTGAATTTCATCTTATTCTAGTTGTTTTTCACATTCTACTGGTTGTCTTTCATGTTCTATTGGTTGTCTTTTACATTCTACTGGTTGTCTTTGATGGTCTACTGGTTGTCTTTCACATTCTACTGGTTGTTTTTCTTGTTTTACTGTTTGTCTTTCAAGGTCTAGTTGTTTTTCATCTTGTACAATGTCTTTGTTGTTCTACAGGTTGAATTTCATCTTCTTCTAGTTGTTTTTCGTCAAGTACTAGTTTTCTTTCATGTTCCACTGGTTGTCGTCCACATTTTGCTGGTTGTCTTTCACTAACTTCTCATTCTCTTTCTTGTTCTACTGCTTGTCTTTCATCTTTCTCTTGTTGTTGTTCATCTTCTACTGGTTGTCTTTCAAGTTCTACTGGTTGTTTTTCATTTTCTCATAGTTGTATTCCAACTTGTTCTGGTTTTCTTTCATGTTCTACTGGTTGTGTTTGAAATTCTACATGTTTTCCTTCATGTTCTACGGGTTGTCTTTCATGTTCTACTAGTTATCTTTTATGTTTTTCTCATTGTCTTTCATTTCTACTGGTTGTCATTAATCTTCCTCTAGTTGTTTGTCATCTTGTATTGGTTGTCTTTCATTTCTACTAATTGAATTTCATCTTTTTCTAGTTGTCGATCATCTTGTACTTTGTTTTTATTCATGTTTTACTGGTTGTCTTTCACATTGTAGTGGTTGTCTTCCACATTTTGCTGGTTGTATTTCAAGTTGAACTTGTTGTCTTTCAAGTTCTACTGATTGTCTTTCACCTTCCTCAAGTTGTCTGTCATCTTGTACTTGTTTTCTTTAATGTTCGACTGGTTGGCTTTCATCTTCTTCTAGTTATCTTTCATCTTGTACTGGTTTTCTTTCAAGCTCTACTGGTTGTCTTTCATATTCTACTGGTTGTATTTCAGGTTTTACTTGTTGTCTTTCAAGTTTTTCTCGTTGTTTTTCATGTTCTACTGGTTGTTTTTCATTATCCTCCAGTTTTCTGTCATCTTGTACTGGTTGTCTTTCATGTTCTATTGATTGAATTTCATTTTGTTCTAATTGTCTTCCACATTGTACTAGTTTTCCTTCATGTTCTGATGGTTCTCGTTCACATTCAATTGGTTGTCTTTCATTCTACTGGTTGTCTTTTATTAACTTCTCGTTGTCTTTCATTCTACTAGTTGTCTTTAATTAACTTCTCGTTGTCTTTCAAGTTCTACTACTTGTCTTTCATTAACTTCTCGTTGTCTTTCATTCTTCTCTTTTGTTTTTCATCTTTTTCAAGTTGTCTTTCATCTTTTACTACTTTTCTTTCATAATCTATTGGTTGTCTTTCACGTTCTACGTGTTGTTTTTCATGTTCTACTAGTAGTGTTTCATGTTCTATCGGTTGTCTTTCATCTTCCTCTAGTTGCATGTCATCTTGTACTGGTTGTCTTTCATGTTCTCTTAGTTGTCTTTCATCCTGTTCTGGTTTTCTCTCATGTTCTACTAGTTGTGTTTCAAATTCTACTGGTTTTCTTTCATGTTCTACTGGTAGTGTTTTGAATTCTACTGGTTTTCTTTCTTATTCTACTGGTTATCTTTCATGTTCTACTAGTTGTCTTTCATTAACTTCTCGTTGTCTTTCATGTTCTACTGGTTGTCTTTTATCTTTCTCTTGTCGCTTTTCATCTTGTACTGGTTGTCTTTTTTGTTCTACTGGTTGAATTTCATCTTCTTTTAGTTGTCTTCCTTCTTGTACTGGTTTTCTTTCATGTTCTACTGGCTGTCTTTCACATTCCACTGATTGTCTTTCATGTTCTACTGGTTGTCTTTCACATTCTACTAGTTGTGTTTCAAATTTTACTGGTTATCTTTCATGTTCTTCTCGTTGTCTTTCAGGTACAACTGCTTGTCTTTCATCTTTCTCAAGTTGTCTGTCATCTTATTCTAGTTGTGTTTCATGTTCTACTGGTTGAATTTCATCTTCTTCTAGTTGTCTTCCATCTTGTACTGGTTTTCCTTCATATTTTACTGGTTGTGTTTCACATTCTACTGGTAGTATTTCATGTTCTTCTTGTTGTCTTTTATGTTCTTCTGGTTGTCTTTTATCTTCCTCTAGTTGTCTTTAATCTTGTACTTGTTGTCTTTCATGTTCTACAGCTTATCTCTACTTGTTGTCTTTCAGGTTAAACTTGTTGTCTTTTATGTTATCCTAGTGGTCTTTCATCTTGACTGGTTTTAATTCATATTTTACTAATTGTCATTCACATTCTACTGGTTGTCTTTCTTGTTCTACTAGTTATCTTTCATGAACTTCTCGTTGTCTTTCATGTTCTACTGGTTGTCTTTTATCCACCTCTTGTTTGCTTGCCATCATGTACTGGTTGTCTTTTTTGTTCTACTGGTTGAATTTTATCTTCTCCTAGTTGTCTTCTTTCTTGTACTGGTTTTCTTTCATGTTCTACTGGTTGTCTTTCACATTCCACATATTGTCTTTCGTGTTCTACTAGTTGTCATTCACATTCTACTACTAGTTGTGCTTCATGTCCTTCTTGTACTGGTTTTCTTTCATGTTCCACTGGTTGTCTTTCACATTCCACAGATTGTCTTTCATGTTCTACTGCTTGTCTTTCATCTTCCTCTAGTTGTCTGTCATCTTGTATTGCTTGTCTTTCTTGTTATACTGGTTGAATTTCATCTTCTTCTAGTTATCTTCCATCTTGTGATAGTTTTCCTTCATATTCTACTGGCTATGTTTCACATTCTACTGGTAGTCTTTCAAGTTCTTCTCATTGTCTTTTATGTTCTTCTGATTGTCTTTTATTTTCCTCTAGTTGTATTTCATCTTCTACTTGTTGTCTTTCATGTTCTACAGCTTATCGTTCACATTCTACTTGTTGTCTTTCTTGTTCTACTAGTTGTCTTTCATTAATTTCTCTTTGTCTTTCATGTTCTACTTGTTGTGTTTCTTCTTGTTGTTTTTCGTTTTGTACTGGTTATCTTTCTTGTTCTACTGGTTGATATTCTTCTTCTTCCAGTTATCTTTTATCTTGAACTAGTTTTCTTTCATATTCTACTGGCTGTCCTTCACATTCAATTGGTTGTCTTTCATGTTCTTCTCGTTGTCTTTCATGTTCTACTGGTTGTCTTTCATCTTCCTCTAGTTGTTTTTCATCTTGCATAGGTTGTATTTCATATTCTATTGGTTGTTTTTCATGTTGTCCTAGTTGTGTTTCATCTTGTACTTGTTTTCTTTTCTTTTTTCTACTGGTTGTCTTTCATGTTCAACTCATTGTTCATGTTCTATCGGTTGTCTTAAATCTTTCTCTAGTTGTCTTGCATCTTGTATTGGTTGTCTTTCAATCTACTGGTTGTGTTTTGAATTCTACTGGTTTTATTTCATGTTCTACTGGTTATCTTTCATGTTCTACTAGTTGTCTTTCATTAACTTCTCGTTGTCTTTCATGTTCCACTGGTTGTTTTTTATCCTCCGCTTGTTTGCTTTTAATCTTGCACTGGTTGTCTTTTTTGTTCTACTGGTTGAATTTCATCTTCTTCTAGTTGTCTTCTTACGTATACTAGTTTTCTTACATGTTCTACTGGATATCTTTCACATTCCATTGATTGTCATTCATGTTCTACTTGTTGTCTTTCACATTCTACTAGTTGTGTTTCAAATTTTTACTGGTTGTGTTTCATTTTCTTCTCGTTGTCTTTCATGTACTACTGCTTGTCTTTCATCTTCCTCTAGTTGTATGTTATCTTGTACTGGTAGTCTTTCATGTTCTACTGATTGAATTTCATCTTCTTCTAGTTGTCTTCCATCTTGTACAGGTTTTCCTTCATATTCTACTGGCCGTTTTTCACATTCCACTAGTAGTCTCTCATGTTCTTGTCATTATCTTTTAGGTTCTTCTGGTTGTCTTTTATCTTACTCTAGATGTCTTTTATCTTGTACTTGTTGCTTTCATGTTCTGGTAGTCTTTAATGTTCAACTTCTTGTCTTTTATGTTATCCTAGTTGTCTTTCATCTTGTACTGTTTTTCTTTCATATTTTACTAATTATCGTTCACATTCTACTGGTTGTCTTTCTTGTTCTACTAGTTGTCTTTCATGTTCAACTGGTTGTCTTTCATCTTTCTTTTGTTACTTTTCATCTTGTATTGGTTGTCTTTTTTGTTCTACTGGTTGAATTTTAGCTTCTTCTAGTTGTCTTCCTTCTTGTACTGGTTTTCTTTCATGTTGTACTCGGTGTCTTTCACATTCCACAGATTGTCATTCATGTTCTACTGGTTGTCTTTCACATTATACTAGTTGTGTTTGATATGTTACTTGTTGTTTTTCAGGTACTTCTCGTTGCCTTTCATGTACTACTGGTTGTCTTTCTTGTTCTACTGGTTATCTTCCATCTTGTGCTTCCTTCACATTCTACTGGCTGTGTTTCACATTTTACGGGTAGCCTTTCAAGTTCTTCTCGTTATTTTTTATGTTCTTCTGGTTATCTTTTATCTTTCTCTAGTTGTCTTTCATATTGTACTTGTTGTCTTTCATGTTCTACAACTTATCTTTCTCATTCCACTTGTTGTCTTTCATGTTCAACTGGTTGTCTTTTATGTTATCCTAGTAGTATTCATCTTATACTGGTTTTCTTTCATATTTTACTAATTGTCGTTCACATTCTACTGGTTGTCTTTCTTGTTCTACTAGTTGTCTTTCATTAACTTCTTGTTGTCTGTCATGTTCTACTGGTTGTCTTTTATCCTCCTCTAATTTGCTTTTCATCTTATACTGGTAGACTTTTTTGTTCTACTGGCTGAATTTTATCTTCTTCTAGTTGTCTTCCTTCTTGTACTGGTTTTCTTTCATGTTTAATTGGCTGTCTTTCACATTCCACAGATTGTCTTTCATGTTCTACTAGTAGTCTTTCACATTCTACTAGTTGTGTTTCATATTTTACTTGTTGTTTTTCATGTCCTTCTCGTTGTCTTTCTTGTACAACTACTTGTCTTTCATCTTCCTCTAGTTGTCTGTCATCTTGTATTGGTTGTCTTTCTTTAGTTGTTCTACTGGTTGTCTTTGATGTTCACCTCATTGTTTTTCATGTTCTATCGGTTGTCTTAAATCTTCCTCTAGTTGTCTTGCACCTTGTATTGGTTGTCTTTCAATCTACTGGTTGTGTTTTGAATTCTACCGATCTTCTTTCATGTTCTACTGGTTGTCTTTCATGTTCTACTAGTTGTCTTTCATGTTCTACTAGTTGTCTTTCATGTTCTACTGGTTGTTTTTTATCCTCCTCTTGTTTGCTTTTCGTCTTCTACTGGTTGAATTTCATCTTCTTCTAGTTGTCTTCCTTCTAATACTGGTTTCTTTCATGTTCTACTAGCTGTCTTTCACATTCCACTAATTGTCTTTCATGTTCTACAGGTTGTCTTTCATCTTCTACTAGTTGCATTTCAAATTTTTATTGGTTGGCTATTATGTTCTTATCGTTGTCTTTTATGTACTACTGCTTGGCTTTCATCATCCTCTAGTTGTCTGTCATCTTGTACTGGTTGTCTTTCATGTTCTACTGGTTGAATTTCAACTTCTTCTAGTTGTTTTCCATCTTGTACTGGTTTTCCTTCATATTCTACTGGCCGTGTTTCACATTCTACTGGTAGTCTTTAATGTTCATGTGGTTGTCTTTTATGTTGTTCTGGTTGTCTTTTATCTTCCTCAAGATGTCTTCAATCTTGTACTTGTTGTCTTTCATGTTCTGTACTTATCTTTCTCATTCTACTTGTTGTCTTTTATGTTCAACTGGTTGTCTTTTATGTTATCCTAGTATTCTTTCATCTTGTACAGGTTTTCTTTCATATTTTACTAATTGTCGTTCACATTGTACTGGTTGTTTTTCTTGTTCTACTAGTTGTCTTTCATGGACTTCTCGTTATTTTTCATGTTCTACGGGTTGTCTTTCATCTTCCTCTTGTTGCTTTTAATCTTGTACTGGTTGTTTTTTTGTTCTACTGGTTGTTTTTTTCATGTTCTACTGATTTTCTTTCATGTTCTACTGGTTGTCTTTCATGTTCTACTGGTTGTCTTTCATGTTCTACTAGTTGTCTTTCATACTTCTCGTTATCATTCAAGTTCTACAGGTTGTTTTTTATCCTCCTCTTGTTTGCTTTTCATATTGTACTGGTTGTCTTTTTTGTTCTACTGGTTGAATTTCATCTTCTTCTAGTTGTCTTCCTTCTTCTACTGGTTTTCTTTCATGTTCTACTGGGTGTCTTTCACATTCCACAGATTGTCTTTCATGTTCTACTGGTTGTCTTTCACATTCTACTAGTTGTGTTTTATATTTTACTTGTTATTTTTCATGCCCTTCTCATTATCTTTCATGTACTACTGCTTGTCTTTCATCTTCCTCTAGTTGTCTGTCATCTTGACTGGTTGTCTTTCTTGTTCTACTGGTTGAATTTCATCTTCATCTAGTTATCTTCCATCTTGTGCTTCCTTCATATTCTACTGGCCGTGTTTCACATTCTACGTTTCAAATTATTCTCGTTGTTTTTAATGTTCTTCTGGTTATCTTTTATCTTACTCTAGTTGTCCTTCATCTTGTACTTGTTGTCTTTCATGTTCTACAACTTATCTTTCTCATTCTACTTGTTGTCTTTCATGTTCAACTGGTTGTCTTTTATGTTATCCTAGTTGTATTTCATCGTATACTGGTTTTCTTTCGTATTGTACTAATTGTCGTTCACATTCTACTGGTTGTCTTTCTTGTTCTACTCGTTGTCTTTCATTAACTTCTCGATGTCTTTCTTGTTCTACTAGTTGTCTTTCATTAACTTCTCGTTGTCTTTCATGTTCTAATGGTTGTGTTTCGTCTTGTACTGGTAGTCTTTCATGTTCTTGTCGTTGTCTTTTACGTTCTTCTGGTTGTTAAATCTTCCTCTAGTTGTCTTTCGTCTTGTACTTGTTGGCTTTCATATTCTACAGCTTATCTTTCTCATTCTTCTTGTTGTCTTTCATGTTCAACTGGTTTGCTTTCATATTTTACTAATTGTCGTTCACATTCTACTGGTTGTCTTTCTAGTTCTACTAGTCTTTCATTAATTTCTCATTGTCTTTCATGTTCTACGGGTTGTCTTTCATATTTCTCTTGTTCCTTTTCATCTTGTACTAGTTGTATATATTGTTCTACTGGTTGAATATCATCTTCTTCTAGTTGTCTTCCTTCCTATACTGGTTTTCATTCATGTTTTACTGGCTGTCTTTCACACTCCATAGATTATCTTTAATGTTCTACTGGTTGTCTTACACATTCTACTAGTTGTGTTTCATATTTTACTTATGTTTTTCATGTCAATCTCGTTGTCTTTCATGGACTACTACTTGTCTTACATCTTCCTCTAGTTGTCTGTCATCTTGTATTGGTTGTCTTTGTTCTACTGGTTGAATTTCATCTTCGTCTAGTTGTCTTTTTCCTTAATATTCTACTAGTTGTGTTTCACATTCAACTGTTAGGCTTTCATGTTTTCTCGTTGTCTTTTATGTTCTTCTGGTTGTCTTTTATCTTCCTCTAGTTGTTTTTCCTGTTCTACTTGTTGTCTTTGATGTTCTACAGCTTATCTTGCTCATTCTACTTGTTGTCTTTCATGTTCAACTGGTTGTCTTTAATGTTATCCTAGTTGTCTTTCATCTTGTACTTGTTTTCAATCATATTTTACCAATTGTCGTTCACATTATACTAGTTGTCTTTCTTGTTCTACTAATTGTCTTTCATTAACTTCTCGTTGTCTGTCATGTTCTACTAGTTGTCTTTTATCCTCATTTAATTTGCTTTTCATCTTGTACTGGTAGACTTTTTTGTTCTATTGGTTGAATTTTATCTTCTTCTAGTTGTCTTCCTTCTTGTATTGGCTTTCTTTCATGTTCTACTGGCTGTCTTTCACATTCCACAGATTGTCTTTCATGTTCTCCTGGTAGTCTTTCACATTCTACTAGTTGTGTTTCATATTTTACTTGTTATTTTTCATGTCCTTCTCGATGTCTTTCATGTACAACTACTTGTCTTTCATCTTCCTCTAGTTGTCTGTCATATTGTATTGGTTGTCTTTCTTGTTCTACTGGTTGAATTTCATCTTATTCTAGTTGTCTTCCATCTTGCACTGGTTTTCCTTCATATTCTACTAGTTGTGTTTCACATTCAACTGTTAGACTTTCATGTTCTTCTTGTTGTCTTTTATGTTCTTCTGGTTGTCTTTTATCTTCCTCTAGTTGTTTTTCATTTTCTACTGGTTGTTTTTCTTGTTCTACTAATTGTCATTCATTAACTTCTCGTTGTCTTTCATGTTCTACTGGTTGTGTTTCGTCTTGTTGTTTTTCGTCTTGTACTGGTTATCTTTCTTGTTCTACTAGTTGAAATTAATCTTTTTCCAGTTGTCTTTTATCTTGAACTAGTTTTCTTTCATATTCTACTGGCTGTGTTTCATGTTCTACTCGTTGTCTTTCATGTTCTATTGATTGTGTTTCACCTTCCTCTAGTTGATTTTCATCTTGTATATGTTGTATTTTATGTTCTGTTGGTTGTTTTTCATGTTGTCCTAGTTGTGTGTTTCATCTTGTACTTGTTTTTTTTTTTCTACTGGTTGTCTTTCAGGTTCTACTGAATGTCTTTCATGTTCAACTCATTGTCTATGTTTTATCGGTTGTCTTTCATCTTCCTCTAGTTGTCTTGCATCTTGTATTGGTTGTCTTTCATGTTCTACTCGTTGTCTTTCATGTTCCTCTAGTTGTTTTCCATCTTCTACTGGTTTTCCTTCATATTCTACAGGCCGTGTTTCACATTCTACTGGTAGTCTTTCATGTTCTTGTGGTAGTCTTTTATGTTCTTCTGATTGTCTTTTATTTTTCTCTAACTGTCTTTCATGTTCTACTTGTTGTCTTTCATCTTGTACATGTTTTCTTTCATATTTTACTAATTGTCGTTCACATTCTATTGGTTGTCTTTCTTGTTCTACTGGTTATCTTTCATGTTCTACTTGTTGTCTTTCAAGATCTACTGCTTGTGTTTCACCTTCCTCTAGTTGTTTTCCATCTTGTGCTGGTTTTCCTTCATATTCTACTGGCTGTGTTTCACATTTTACTGGTAGTCTTTGAAGTTCTTCTCGTTGTTTTTTATGTTCTTCTGATTGTCTTTTATTTTCCTCTAGTTGTTTTTCATTTTCTACTTGTTGTCTTTCCAGTTCTACAGCTTATCTTTCACATTCTACTTGTTGTCTTTCTTGTTCTACTAGTTGTCTTTAACTTCTCGTTGTCTTTCATGTTATACATGTTGTGTTTCGTCTTATTGTTTTTCGTCTTGTACTGGTTATCTTCTTGTTCTACTAGTTGAAATCATATTCTTCCAGTTGTACATTATCTTGAACTATTTTTCTTTCATATTCTACTGCCTAACTTTCACTTTCTATTGGTTGTCTTTTATGTTCTTCTCGTTGTCTTTCATGTTCTACTGGTTGTCTTTCATCTTCCTCTAGTTGTTTTTCATCTTGTATTGGTTGTATTTCATGTTCTCTTGGTTGTTTTTTATATTGTCCTAGTTGTGTATCATCTTGTACTTGTTTTTTTTTTTTCTACTGGTTGTCTTCCACGTTCTACTGGTTGTCTTTCATGTTCAACTCATTGTTTTTCATGTTCATCGGTTGTCATCTTCCTCTAGTTGTCTTGCATCTCGTATTGGTTGTCTTTCAATCTACTGGTTGTGTTTTGAATTCTACTGATTTTCTTTCATGTTCTACTGGTTGTCTTTCATGTTCTACTGGTTGTCTTTCATCTTGTACATGTTATCTTTCATATTTTACTAATTGTCGTTCACATTCTACTGGGTGTCTTTCTTGTTCTACTAGTTGTCTTTCCTGAACTTCTCGTTATTTTTTCATGTTCACTGGTTGTCTTTCATCTTCCTCTTGTTGTTTTTCATCTTGTACTGGTAGTGTTTTTTGTTCTACTGGTTGGATTTCATTTTCTTCTAGTTGTCTTCCTTCTTGTACTGGTTTTCTTTCATGTTCTACTGGGTGTCTTTCACATTCCACAGATTGTTTTTCATGTTCTACTGGTTGTCTTTCACATTCTACTAGTTGTGTTTCATATTTTACTTGTTATTTTTCATTTCCTTCTCGTTGTCTTTCATGTACTACTGCTTGTCTTTCATTCTCCTCTAGTTGTCTGTCATCTTGTACTGGTTGTTTTTCTTGTTCTACCGGTTGAATTTCATCTTCTTCTAGTTATCTTCCTTCTTGTGCTTCCTTCATATTCTACTGGCCGTGTTTCACATTCTACGGGTAGTCTTTCAAGTTCTTCTCGTTGTTTTTTATGTTCTTCTGGTTATCTTTATCTTACTCTAGTTGTCTTTCATCTTGTACTTGTTGTCTTTCATGTTCTACAACTTATCTTTCTCATTCTACTTGTTGTCTTTCATGTTCAACTGGTTGTCTTTTATGTTATCCTAGTTGTATTTCATCTTCTACTGTTTTTCTATCATATTTTACTAATTGTCGTTCACTTTCTACTGGTTGTCTTTCTTGTTCTACTACTTGTCTTTGATTAACTTCTCGTTGTCTTTCATGTTCTACTGGTTGTGTTTTGTCCTGCCGTTTTTCGTCTTATACTGGTTATCTTTCTTGTTGTACTGGTTGAAATTCTTCATCTTCCAGTTATCTTTTATCATGAACTAGTTTTCGTTCATATTCACTGGCTGTCTTTCACATTCTATTGGTTGTCTTTCATGTTCTTCTCGTTGTTTTTCATGTTCTACTGGTTGTCTTTCATCTTCCTCTAGTTGTTTTTCATCTTGCATAGGTTGTATTTCATATTCTATTAGTTGTTTTTCATGTTGTCCTAGTTGTGTTTCATCTTGTACTTGTTTTCTTTTTTTTTCTACGCTTGTCTTTCACGTTCTACTGGTTGTCTTTCATGTTCAACTCATTGTTTTTCATGTTCTATCGGTTGTCTTTCATTTTCCTCTAGTTGTCTTGCATCTTGTATTGGTTGTCTTTCAATCTACTGGTTGTGTTTTGAATTCTACAGGTTTTCTTTCATGTGCTACTGGTTGTCTTTCATGGTCTACTAGTTGTCTTTCATTAACTTCTCGTTGTCTTTCATGTTCCACTGGTTGTCTTTTATCCTCTTCTTGTTTGCTTTTCATCTTGTAATGGTTGTCTTTTTTGTTCTACTGGTTGAATTTCATCTTCTTCTACTAGTTGTCTTCCTTCCTATATTGGTTTTCTTTCATGTTATACTGGCTGTCTTTCACATTCCACTGATTGGTTTTCATGTTTTTCTTTCAAATTCTACTGGTTTTCCTACATATTCTACTGGCCGAGTTTTACATTCTACTGGTAGTTTTTCATGTTCTTATCGTTGTCTATTAAGTTCTTATGGTTGTCTTTTATGTTCTTCTGGTTGTCTTTTATCTTTCTCTAGTTGTCTTTCATCTTGTACGTGTTGGCTTTCATGTTCTACAGCTCATCTTTTCATTCTACTTGTTGTCTTTCATGTTCAACTTGTTGTCTTTTATGTTATCCTAGTTGTATTTCATCTTGTACTGGTTTGTTTTCATATTTTACTTATTGTCGTCCACATTCTACTGGTTGCCTTTCTTGTTCTACTAGTTGTCTTTCATTAACTTCTTCTTGTCTTTCATGTTCTACTAGTGGTCTTTCATCTTCTTCTTGTTGCTTTTCATCATGTACTGGTTGTCTTTCTTGTTCTACTAGTTGAATTTCATCTTCTTCTAGTTGTCTTCCTTCTTGTACTGGTTTTCCTTTTATGTTCTACTGGCTACCTTTCACATTCCACAGGTTGTCTTTCATGTTCTACTCGTTGTTTTTCACATTCTACTAGTTGTTTTCATATTTTGTTGTTTTTCATGTCCTTCTTGTTGTCTTTCTTGTACTACTGCTTGTCTTTCATCATCCTCTAGTTGTCTGTCATCTTGTACTGGTTGTCTTTCTTGTTCTACTGGTTCATCTTCTTCTAGTTGTCTTCCATCTTGTACTGGTTTTCCTTCATATTCTACTGGCCGTGTTTCACATTCTACTGGTAGTCTTTCATGTTCTTGTCGTTGTCTTTTATGTTCTTCTGGTTGTCTTTTATCTTCCTATAGTTGTCTCTCATATTGTACTTGTTGGCTTTCATATTCTATAGCTTATCTTTCTCATTCTACTAGTTGTTTTTCATGTTCAATTGGTTGTCTTTTATGTTATACAAGTTGTCTTTCATCTTGTACTTGGTTTCTATCATATTTTACCAATTGTCGTTCACATTCTACTGGTTGTCTTTCTTGCTCTACTAATTGTCTTTCATTAACTTCTCGTTGTCTTTCATGTTCTACGGGTTGTCTTTCATCTTTCTCTTGTTCCTTTTCATCTTGTACTGGTTGTGTTTTTTGTTCTACTGGTTGAATATCATCTTCTTCTAGTTGTCTTCCTTCTTGTACTGGTTTTCTTTCATGTTCTACTGGCTGTCTTTCAAATTCCACAGATTGTCTTTCATGTTCTACTGGTTGTCTTTCACATTCTACTAGTTGTGTTTCATATTTTACTTGTTGTTTTTCATGTCCATCTTGTTGTCTTTCATGTACTACTGTTTGTCTTTCATCTTTCTCTAGTTGTCTGTCATCTTGTAGTGGTCTTTCTTGTTCTATTGGTTGAATTTCATCTTATTCTAGTTGTCTTCCATCTTGCACTGGATTTCCTTCATATTATTTTAGTTGTGTTTCACATTCAACTGTTAGGCTTTCATGTTCTTCTCGTTGTCTTTTATGTTCTTCTGGTTGTCTTTTATCTTCCTCTAGTTATTTTTCATTTTCTACTGGTTGTCTTTCTTGTTCTACTAGTTGTCTTTCATTAGCTTCTCGTTGTCTTTCATGTTCTACTGGTTGTGTTTCGTCTTGTTGTTTTTCGTCTTGTACTGGTTATCTTTCTTGTTCTACTTGTTGAAATTAATCTTTTTCCAGTTGTCTTTTATCTTGAACTAGATTTCTTTCATATTCTACTGGCTGTGTTTCTTGTTCTACTCATTGTCTTTCATGTTCTATTGGTTGTTTTTCATCTTTTATATGTTGTATTTTATGTTGTATTGGTTGTTTTTCATGTTGTCCTAGTTGTGTTTCATCTTGTACTTGTTTTCTTTTTTTTTCTACTGGTTGTCTTTCGGGTTCTACTCGTTGTTTTTCATCTTCCTCTAGTTGTCTTTCATCTTGTACTTATTGTCTTTCATGTTTTTCTAGTTGTCTATTATGTTTTCTTAGTTGTCTTTCATCTTGTACTAGTTTTCATTCATGTTCTACTAGTTGTTGTTCACATTCTACTGGTTATCTTTCTTGTTCTACTGGATGTCTTTCGTTAAATTCTCGTTGTTTTTCATGTTTTATTTGTTGTGTTTCGTCCTGTTGCTTTTCGTCCCATTCTACTGGTTGTCTTTCATGTTTTTCTCGTTGATGTTCTATCGGTTGTCTTTTATTATCTACAGCTTGTCTTTCACATTTTCCTAGTGGTCTTTCATCTTGTACTGGTTTTCTTTCATGTTCTTCTGGTTGTCTTTCACATTCTACTGGTTGTCTCTCATGTTCTACTAGGTGTCTTTCACATTCTACTGGATGTCTTTCATGCTGTTCTAGTTGTGTTTTATCTTGTATTGGTTTTTTTTCCTGTTCTATGTCTTTCACGTTCTACTGGTTGTATTTCAGGTTTTACTGGTTGTCTTTTAAGTGCTTCTTGTTGTATTTCATGTTCTACTGGTCGTCTTTATTCTTCTTCTAATTGTCTGTCATCTTGCACTGGTTGTTTTTCGTGTTCTACTTGTTAAATTTCATCTTCTTCTCTCTTCCATCATGTACTGGTTTTGTTTCATGTTCTACTGGTTGTCTTTCACATTCTACTGTTTGTAATTCACGTTCTACTGGTTGTCTTTAATGTTCTACTGGCTGTCTTTTCACATTCTACTAGTAGTCTTTCATGTTCTACTCGTTATCTATCAGGTTCTATCGGTTTTCTTTCATGTTCTAATAGTTGTCTGTCATTTTTTACTGGTTGTCATTCATGTACTACCGGTTTTCTTGCTTGTTCTAATGGTTGTCTTTCACGTTCTACTGGTATTTCAGGTTTTACTGGTTGTTTTCAAGTTCTTCCCGTTGTCTTTCATGTTCAACTGGTTGTCTTTCATTAAGTTCTCGTTATCTTTCATGTGCTACTGGTTGTCTTATATCTTTCTATTGTTGTTTTTCATTTTGTACTGGTTGTCTTTCTTGTTCTACTGGTTGAATTTCATCTTCTTCTAGTTGTCTTTCATCTTGTATTGGTTTTCTTTCGTATTCTACTGAAAGTCTTTCACACTCTACTGGTAGCCTTTCATGTTTTACTGGTCGTCTTTCAAATTCTATTTGTTGTCTTTCATGTTCTACTTGTTGTTTTTCACATTTTCCTAGTTGCTTTCATCTTGTACTGTTTTTTTTCCTGTTCAACTGGTTGTTTTTCACATTCTACTAGTTGTCTTTCATGTTGTTCTAGTTGTGTTTCATGTTGTACTGATTTTCTTTCCTATTCTACTAGTTATCTTTCACGTTTTACTGGTTGTCTTTCAAGTTCTTCTCGTTTTCTTTCATGTTCTACTGGTTGTTTTTCATCTTCCTCTAGTTGTCTGTCATCTTGTACTGGTTCTCTCTTTCATGTTCTACTGTTTGGATTGTATCTTTTTCTAGTTGTTTTCCATATTGTACTGGTTTCTTTCATATTCTACTGACTGTCTTTCACATTCTACTTCTTGTTTTTCATGTTTTTGTCGTTGTCTTTCATGTTCTATCGGTTGTATTTCATGTTCTACAGCTTGTCTTTCACATTTTTTTTGTTGTCTTTCATCTAGTACTGGTTTTTT
Source organism: Carex myosuroides (assembly GCA_028015225.1). Taxonomy (NCBI): domain Eukaryota; kingdom Viridiplantae; phylum Streptophyta; class Magnoliopsida; order Poales; family Cyperaceae; genus Carex; species Carex myosuroides. Next base: position 12,945,554 of record CM051491.1, on the reverse strand, counting down.
TCATGTTCAACTAGTTGTCTTTCACATTCTACTGGTTGTCTTTCATGTTGTTCTAGTAGTGTTTAATCTTGTACTGGTTTTCTTTCCGGTTCTACTAGTTGTCTTTCACGTTCTACTTGTTGTATTTCAGATTTTACTGGTTGTCTTTCAAGTTGTTCTCGTTGTCTTTCATTATCTACTGTTCACATTTTATTGGTTGTCTTTCACGTTCTACTTGTTGTCTTTCATTAACTTCTCGTTGTCTTTCATATTCTACTTGTTGTCTTTCATTAACTTCTCATTGTCTTTCATGTTCTACTGGTTGTCTTTCATCTTTCTCTTGGTATTTTTCATCTTGTACTGGTTGTCTTTCATGTTTTACTGGTTGTCTTTCATCTTCATCTAGTTGTCTTTCATGTTATATCGGCTGTCTTTCATCTTCCGCTAGTTGTGTGTCATCTTGTTCTGGTTTTCTTTCATGTTCTACTAGTTGTGTTTTAAATTCTACTGATTTTCCTTCATGTTCTACTAGTTGTCTTTCATGTTTTTCTCGTTAGCTTTTTTGTTCTACTGGTTGAATTTTATCTTCTTCTAGTAGTCTTTCATCTTGTATTGGTTTTCTTTCATTTTCTGCTGGTTGTCCTTCATATTCTACTGGTTGTCTTTCATGTTTTACTGGTCGTCTTTCAAATTCAACTAGTTGTCTTTCATCTTCCTGCAGTTGTCTTTCATATTGCACTTGTTGTCTTACATGTTCTACAACTTGTCCTTCACATTTTCCTAGTTGTCTTTCATCTTGTACTGGTTTTCTTTCATGTTCTACTGGTTGTCTTTCACATTCTACTGGTTGTCTTTCATATTGTTCTACTTGTGTTTCATCTTTTTATGCTTTTCTTTCATGTTCTACTGGTTATATTTCATGTTTTACTGGATGTCTTTCAAGTTCTTCTCGTTGTTTTTCATGTTCTATTTGTTGTATTTCATCTTTCTCTAGTTGTGTGTCATCTTGTATTGGTTTTCTTTCATGTTCTACTAGTTCAATTTCATCTTCTTCTAGTTGTCTTCCACCTTGTACTGGTTTTCTTTCATGTTCAACTGGTTGTCTTTCACATTCTATTGGTTGTATTTCTTATTGTTCTAGTTGTGTTTCATCTTGTACTTGTTTTCTTTCCTGTTCTACTGATTGTCGTTCATGTTCTACTAGTTGTCTTTCATGTACTACTGGTTGTCTTTCAAGTTCTTCTCGTTGTCTTTCATGTTCTGCTAGTTTACTTTCATCTTTCTCTAGTTGTCTGTAATCTTGTACTGGTTGTCTTTCATGTTTTACTAGTTGAATTTCATCTTCTTCTAGTTGTTCTTCCACCTTGTACTCGTTGTCCGTCATCTTGTACTAGTTGTTTTCCATATTTTATTGGTGTCTTGCATGTTCTCCTAGTTGTCTTTCATCCTATTCTGGTTTTCTTTCATATTCTACTAGTTGTGTTTCAAATTCTACTGGTTTTCCTTCATGTTCTACTGGTTGTATTTCATGTTCTTCTCGTTGTCTTTCATGTTCTACTGGTTGTCTTTCATGCTCATCTAGTTGTCGATCTTGTACTGGTTGTCTTTCATGTTCTACTGGTTGAATTTCATTCTCTTCTAGTTGTCTTTCATCTTGTACTGGTTTTTCTTTCATGTTCTACTAGTTATCGTTCACATTCTATTGGTTGTCTTTCATGTTCTACTTATTGTCTTTCATTAACTTCTCGTTTTCTTTCATGTTCTACTGGTTGTCTTTCATTAACTTCTCGTTGTCTTTCATGTTCTACTGGTTGTCTTTCATTAACTTCTCGTTGTCTTTCATGTTCTACTGGTTGTCTTTCATTAACTTCTCGTTGTCTTTCATGTTCTACTGGTTGTCTTTCATTAACTTCTCGTTGTCTTTCATGTTCTACTGGTTGTCTTTCATCTTTCTCTTGGTATTTTTCATCTTATACTGGTTGTCTTTCATATTTCTCTTGGTATTTTTCATCTTGTACTGGTTGTCTTTCATGTTCTAGTGGTTGTCTTTCATCTTCCTCTAGTTGTCTTTCATGTTGTATCGGTTGTCTTTCATCTTCCACTAGTTTGTGTTTCATGTTCTATTGATTGTCTTGCATGTTGTCCTAGTTGTATTTCGTCTTGTTCTGGTTTTCTTTCATGTTCTACTAGTGATGTTTCAAATTCTACTGGTTTTCCTTAATGTTCTACTGGTTGTCTTTCATGTTGTTCTCGTTATCTTTCTTGTTATACTTGTTGAATTTCATCTTCTTCTAGTTGTCTTTCATCTTGTATTTGTTTTCTTCCATATTCTACTGGTTGTTTGTCGTTCATGTTTTACTGGTTGTATTTCAAATTCTACTTGTTGTCTTTCATGTTCTACTGGTTGTCTTTCATCTTCCTGTAATTGTCTTTCATATTTTACTTGTTGTCTTCCATGTTCTACAACTTGTCTTTCACATTTTCCTAATTGTCTTTCATCTTGTACTGGTAGTCTTTCACATTGTACTGGTTGTCTTTCATGTTGTTCTAGTTGTGTTTCATCTTGTACTAATTTTTTTTCTGTTCTACTGGTTGTCTTTCACGTTCTACTGGCTGTATTTTGGGTTTTACTGGTTGTCTTTTAAGTTCTTCTCGTTGTCTTTCATGTTCTACTTGTTGTCTTTCATCTTCCTTTAGTTGTCTGTCAACCTGTACTCGTTGTCTTTCATGTTCTACTGGTTGAATTTCATCTTCCTCTAGTTGTCTGTCAGCCTGTACTGGTTGGTCCCTAAGGCACCTAGAAGGGGGTGAATATGGGGTCTTTTAAAATTTAAAGCTAAGTACTTTTAACTATCGTGTGTATAAGTTATTCTTAGTGGAAACTCGAATAACGTTAAACTAAGCAAGTGTGCGTAAAGTAAATATAAGAGTTAAGAGACACTTGACACGAGAGTTGTTTACGGAGTTCGGCACTAACACCTACGTCTTTGGCTTTGCGACCTTCGAGATGGCACGTCTTTCTTTACCCAATGAGAAAGGAGTACAAGGTGGAACCGGTGAGTCCTTACAAAGCTTGAGAAGTCACACGGCCTGAGCACGAAAATGGCTCACAAGCACTAAAGGCTCGAAGTAGAAGAGGCGAGCAACAAAGACTCTAGTGTTTGTAGTAAATAAAAAATCACTCTAATTCTTGTAATGGTTTAAGTGTGGTGGAGTAGATTTTCGGTTGTTGAATGAGTATTGAAGTTTCAAGATCAAACAACCATAGTGGCTCTCTTTTGCAGTTGAGGAAGAAGAGTTTGATGGCTGGAGCCTCAATCGAAAACCTAATATTTGCTTCTATATATAGAGAGAGAAGCAAATCTTGGTTTATACACGTTACCATATCTGACGTCTGCCTTCCATGGCCCATAGAGACCCATAAATTCATAATTTGAATAAAGTTACAACATAAAAGTTTTAGATCTCGGTCTCCTAAAAATTTCAAGCTTTTATTCACTCAAATCGGAGTTCGTATGACCAAACTACGTCCAAAATACGAACGGTGTGTAAGCTGCCCGATATCAACCGTTGCAACGAAATAAATCACTTCCAGACCCAATTTTCTGCAGACCCAATTATTCCGTTGTGACAGCCGTTGCAACGGTTCCATGAATCTTCCAGAGAGCAACAGTTGTGACAACCCTTACAACGGTTGTCAAGCGTGTGGAATTTCAGCAACCTTCAGCAATTTTCAAACTGGCGTATCTCGGCGCTCGGATATCCAATTTCGGCATATGACCACTTTTCAGAAAGCTTGTGAAGAGTAGATATTGATTTTGAAGTCTTATCCTTCATTGGAACAATTGTGCATTCAATTATCTCAAAGACAAAGGAAAGAGCCTCAACAGTCATGTTGCACTTGATGCTTCTCAGTCCAATGCTTGGTTCTTCGTGACTCATCCTTGATAAGTACAATTGAACATTTCTCTTTGATGTATATGTAGAAATCTATATCATCACGAACCTGTACAATATCTCAAGACAATAAATCATAAATTTCAACAAATATATGTTTTGCAAATCTAGTCAAACATACAAGTAGATTATGACACAATCCAACAATCTCCCCCTTTTGACGATTTGCAAAACACACACACATATATATATATTACGTGAGTGCATAAAATTGGATATTCCCACAAATTAAAAATTTGAATTTTTTGTTTTTTTGTTTTCTTTCCCTTGTGTGGTGTTTATCGAATACCAATTTAACAAACTTGTAATATTTCTCCTCCTTTTTGAAAATGGTCAAAAGGGCGAATAAATATTACAATAATGAAAATGAAGAGGGCTCCCCCTCAATTCATGCACTCCCCCTTAAATTTATAAAATTGTAAATTAAGGCATAATAAAAATATATAAAAAATAATATGGCAATTAAAGCATAAAAAATGATATGGCAATTAAAGCATGCATATATGCACTACACAAGAATGTAGAAATTTAATATTGTGCATTATATGTTTAATGGAGTCATATACTCAACTATAAATGAAATTTGGTCACGATAATGAATATTTAATAATTGAAATTTTTATTTGATCAAATTGAATTATTCTCATAAGAAGTTGATTTTGCAATTAAGTATTTGATCAAGATTGATAAACTCAATTAGATATGAAAATTCCATTGTATTATTTAGAATTTATTCGTTATTCTCATTAAATTAGATATTGCAATTTTATTTTATTTAATTGAAATTTAATAAGTGAAGTTATTTATTTGATCAAGGTCCAATGAGGTTATAATTTTGCAATTTTATCCAATCAAAACCCAATTAACATGAATAATATAGCAAAGGCAATTCATTGTTGAACAATCCAACAATCTATAGTGTCATATCTTTTGTTGTGGCAATTTAGTCATGTAAGATAGATTTTTGCAATTAATCTTACCACATCTCAATATTGCCAATTATTTATAACAATAATTTATATCTTTATGTCTCTATTATGGCAATTCAATTAATTCAAGAGTTAATATTGTCATTTCTTAATTTTGCCAATCCAATAAATTTGATATAAATTTAGCACTTTTAAATTTTAATCCCTCCAATTTTTTTAATTTAAAATGCTCACATTTGTCAATAAAGTTGTAGTTAGTATTTTTAAAATGAGTTTGACAATTTTATTCGCTAAATGAGTAGATGTTGCAATTTAAGTTTTGAGAATCATAGAATTTTACAATGTAAAATAAATTGTCAATTGACTGAACTTTGTGTTTACAACTTTGACAATTGTAACTAAGTCCAATAGTTCAATAGATCAATGAAATTTAATTGTTGCAATTCAAGTATGGACAATTTAATTAAGTTAGGATTGAGCATGATCGACTAAATTTGATTCTTGCAATTCACGTATCATTACGTATGAGACCAAGTCATATATCCAAATCCAAGTGAATTTTAGTTGAGTAAAATTTTGTATCTTAATAATTTTACTAGTCTATATGAATTCTCATTAAGAAATATTTCAATTCAAAGTTCTATATTAGTATGAAATTTTGGCAAATCATTTAATCAATTGAATTCAACATGATTCTCAAATATGAGATTAAATAGATACTCATGATTCTCAAATATGGAAGGGTATCAGGAATTTAATTAATTAGTCAAATTTCAGAATTTTCAAGAACTGGAAATAATTAATTAGGAAAGAAATCAGCAGACTTATGCCCTACCGCAGACAACTGTTGTAACGGTTGGGAAAACGTTGCAACGGAAGATGAAAATTTACTTTTTCTGAAGTTAATTATGATGTGATCTTGTTTAAATAGTTGCTATGCTTCCTAACTAACATATATTGACACATTTTGAGGTACAATTCAGTCTTGAAATTCAAGCATACCTAACTTAAACATAAGATCATTGTTTCTTTTAAAATTTGATGAACTTGATAAAAATATTTGTAATGTGATGTAAAAAAAAATTCATTGTTTATGATCCAATTAATTTATTTGTGAGTAATGATCAAACACACTTACAAGAGTATATAATAGTTATAAAAGAATGGATAATAACTAATATATACATTTATCTTATCTCCCCCTTAATACTTTTGAATTTGAATAATTTGGGGAGATACTAGCTAGAGCTTTACTCTAACCTAGATTTAGGAACTCAAACAACATTCGACATGTTGTTTCCCTTCCTAAACCTACACTTCAATGAAGTATGTCCAATCTTACAACAATAATTGTAAAAAATTAATTAGTGAGGGTTTTCGAGATATTGGGGAATGATGTTCGTTCAAATTTGGACCTTTCTTGAAATGATGTTGAAAGTGACATTCAATTCTTGAATTTGTTTCCAAGGTTCATTTGGACTCCAATTTACTATTTTAGGTGAAATATTTTTATTTTGGTAGGATTCAAATTTATTGTGATGTTGGGAAACACTTTTAGTTGATCCATTAGTGTGAATTCTATTTTGTGAAGTATTTTTATCTTTTAACTCATGAAACCATTCATTCGGTTTTTTATAATAAACTTTGTTTGAACCTTGTGAGTTAAATGTTCTTCTTGAATTGTTGTGTGCCCTATTACCCTTATAACTTTTATTATTATATCTATACCTAAATGCATAATTATGTGACATTTGATTATTATTAAAATTTAAGCTTCATGTATCCCTCTTTCTTTTATGCTTACGGTATTTTTGCAATTTCTAATCAAATTACCTACCTTATCTTGTTCAAGATTAACTATATTTTTAAACTCACTATATGATTTTAAAACCTTATTTTTGGTCTCTAAAGTTTGTATTCTTACTTTTAAAATAACTATTTCACCTAAGTGTGTTTGACAATTGTTAATTTTACTAGTCATTTTCAACTCTTTAACTTGGGATTCATAACTTTTAATCTTACTTTCTAACATTTTATTTATAACATTAGTTGCTTTTAAGCTTCTATTCTCATCTTGTAATTGATTTGTCTTTATTCTAACATATTCCAATTCGTCTAAGTGTAATTTACAATTGTGTGACTCAAGTGTCATTGACTCAAATTCATTTATCTTGGACTCAAGTTTAACAATCTTAGACCTCAAATTTTGTAAAATTTTCTCTCTCTCAAGCAAATCTGAATTTGCCTCATCAAGGAGTTTTCTCAACCTAATTTCATTTTCGGAGGCTAGATTCTTCTTATAGAAAATGATTGGCTCATTTGTGAATAGATTATTGGATAAATTGGTTTGAGTCTCTTTAGTTTCTAATGAGTTGCTAGTTGATTCACTTTCGGATTCATACCCACTAAAATTTAATTGTACCTTATTAGAGGTGCTAGATGATACCTCGCTTGGCTTCTTATTCTTGTTCTTTGATCTTAGTACCTCTCTAAGAAATTTAATGGTGAGTTTGTCGGTGATGTTGTTGTTATCAATAATCGCATCCATATCTATCTCCGAGTCATCATCGGCATTAGCCATCAAGGCTAGGTTGACCTCTTGCTCATCGTCCAACTCTGGGTCGGATTTTTCATCATCACTTTCATCGAAACTTTCACTCAACAAATCCTGCATTAGTTTTACCTTTTTCTTACCTTTGTATCCATCATTTCTTGGTCTAGACCGGCGGTCATGTTTTCCTTCTTCATCCTTGTTTCTCGGAAAGAGCTTGTAACATGTTTGCATGGAGTGCCTTTCCTTATGACAAGTTATGCACATTGCTCTCTTGTGTTTCTTTTCACGCTTCTTGTTGAACTTTTGTTCAAACTCTAACATGCCTTGAAATATTTTGGATAAAAGTAGGGCATCTTTTGAGGATTTTTGGCTTATATTATTTAGGAGGTGGTCATTTGAAAGGCGATTGTTTGAGGGGTTGTAGGATTTCTTTTTGAAATTTTTTTGTTTTTGTGCGGGAAGAGCTATGGTCTTGGTTTTATTTCGAGTTCATCGGTTTGTCTAAGCTTTTCTTCACAACTTCGGAGATGGGCGAATAGCTAGTCCGGGGTTAAAGTTTGAATTCCTGATAGTACCTCAAGAGCACTTATCATTGACTCCATCTTGGTTTCCTAAGCATCACACGCAAAATCTGTCCTACAACTTTATTGTTAGAAATAGGTTCTCCTAATTCTTTGAATTCATTTTGTATTTCTAAAATTCTATTGTACATGTCTTTAATTAATGCACTATCTCCTATATTAAAAGTTTCAAATTTAGTTTCTAACCCTGTGAGTTTGATTAGTTTGATTTGATCATTACCCTCATACTTATTTATAAGGGCTTTCCATATTTCTTTGGCATTGGTAGCATTTACAAAACTAAGGCTACCGATTCACTTACCAAACCTAATATTGCATTAACCGCGTAGTCATTTTCCCTCTTTTCTAATTTTGAGGCGGTGGTCAATTCATTAGTAGATTTATTATATTCTGGGGTGTAACCTTTTTCAATAATACCCCAAACATCAATTAAATTTAGGTAATTAATCATAAACCTTTTCCAATGACTAAATCTCTTGGTTTTATTACTCAATATTGGGGGTACTATCACTTGTCCATTTGGTGCCATTTTGGATCGATAAAACTCAAATTAAGTGTGTCCTAATTTGAGTAACACTGCTCTGATACCACATGTTGGTCCCTAAGGCACCTAGAGGGGGTGAATACGGGGCCTTTTAAAATTTAACACCTTGTTTGGATGGAGAGTAGAGGAAGAAAAGGGACGTGAAGAATAAAAGGGAATGGAATGGAATAGAAAGGAAGATTAACATATTTAATTTCTTAGTGTTTGGATGATTAATGAAGGAAAATAAATTTAACTTTTCTTTCCGTCTTATTTTTTGTTTGGTTGATTAAAATTTAGAAGGTTAATGAGAAATTCGGTGGTTGTTGTAGGTTTGTGACAAAAAACTTGTATAAAAATTATATAGGTAAGATATAGAATTGGACATTTGTGTTTTTTGTTCTAAAAGTATTTGCAACAAAATTTCTTTCCATCCATTACACCCCAAATCAGGAGGAAAACTGATTCTATTGATTATGATACAAGGTTAAATCTGTCACCTCCTGTACCCTTCACCTCCGACATAATTTTGTCAACCAAACACGATTTGACGGAAAGTTTTCTTTTCTTTCCATTCCCTCCCTTCCTATACTCTCCATCCAAACAAGGTGTAAAGCTAAGTACTTTTAACTATCGGAAACTCGAATAACATTAAACTAAGCAAGTGTGCGTAAAGTAAATAGAAGAGTTAAGAGACACTTGACATGAGAGTTGTTTACTGAGTTCGGCACTAACGCCTACGTCTTTGGGGCTTCACGACCTTCGAGATGGCGCGTATTTCTTTATCCAATGAGAAAGGAGTACAAGGTGGAACCAGCGAGCCCTTACAAAGCTTGAGAAGTCACACGGCCCGAGCACGGAAATGGCTCACGAGCACTGAAGGCTCTAATACAAGAGAAGCGAGCACTAAAGGCTCGAAGTAGAAGAGGCGAGCAACAAAGACTCTAGTGTTTGTAGTAAATAAAAGATCTCTCACAAATCACTCTAATTCTTGCAATGGTTTGAGTGTGGTGGAGTAGATTTTCGGTTGTTGAATGAGTATTGAATTTTCAAGATCAAACAACCATGATGGCTCTCTTTTGTAGTTGAGGAAGAGGAGTTTAACGGCTGGAGCCTCAATCGAAAACCTAATATTTGCTTTTATATATAGGGAGAGAAGCAAATCTAGGTTTATACACGTCACTATATCTTCTGTCTGCCTTCCACGGCCCATAGCGACCAATCATTTCATAATTTGAATAAAGTTACAACATGAAAGTTGTAGATCTCGGTCTCCTGAAAATTTCAAGTTTTTATTCATTCAAATCAGAGTTCGTATGACCAAACTGCAGCCAAAATATGAAAGGTGTGTAAGCTGCCCGATATCAACCGTTGCAACGGAATAAATCACTTCCAAACCCAATTATACCGTTGTGACAGCCGTTGCAATGGTTCCTCGAATCTTCCAGAGAGCAACCGTTGTGACAACGGTTGTCAAGCGTTATGAAATTTTAGCAATCTTCAAACTGGCGTATCTCGACGCTCGGGTATCCGATTGTGGCATATGACCACTTTTCGGAAAACTTGTGAAGAGTAGATATTGATTTTGAATTCTTAGCCTTCATCAGAACAATGGTGCATTCAATTATCTCAAAGACAAAGAAAAGAGCCTCAACAGTCATGTTGCACTTAATGCTTCTCAGTCCAATGCTTGGTTTTTCGTGACTCATCCTTGATAAGTATAGCAATTGACCATTTCTCTTTTATGTATATGCAGCAATCTATATCGTCACGAACCTGCATAATATCTCAAGACAGGAAATCGTAAAATTCAGAAAATATATGCTTTGCAAATCTAGTCAAATAGACAAGTAGATTATGGCACAATCCAACATCTACTGGTTGTCTTTCAAGTTTTACAGGTTGTCTTTCATGTTCTACTAGTTGTCTTTTATCTTCCTTTAGTTGTCCTTCATGTTGTACTTGTTGTTTTTCATGTTCTACTGGTTGTCTTCATGTTTTACTAGTTGTCTTTTATGTTCTCATAGTTGTCTTTCATCTTGTACTGGTTTTCTTTTATGCTCTACTGGTACAAGAAGTTGAAAAATGACTAGTCCAAGACGAAAGACAATTAGAAGAAGATGAAAGACAACCAGTTGAAAATGAAAAACAACTAGTATAAGATGAAAGACAACTAAAAGAAGATAAGACAACAAGTAGAACATGAAAGACAACCAGTAGAACATAAAAGACAACAAGAATAAGATGAAATACAACTAAAGGAAGAAAAAATATAACTAGAAGAAGATGAAAGACAACAAGTAGAAAATTAATGCCGCTTCAATAATGGGAAAGGTCATTTTTGAAAAAGCAAAGCAGATTCGGGTTCCCCTTCATTTCCTTCTGAAATCCGGATAGAGTCCGGATATCTGTTTCCGGATCCGGATCCGTGTCTGAATCCAAATACTGTTCTCGGTATTCAATAATTATTCGGATCCGGAAAACTATCTGCTCAGTTTATTCAAATTCGGATCATAGACGGATTCAAACCGGATAATCCGGATTTGTTTTCACCCTACGCTTCTTGATAGTAAATGAATTCATTTTTTGTGCGCATCATATGTAAACGAACCTCTCTTAAAGAAGATCTGTTGAATTTGTCGTTTGAAGCTGATTCCATAAATTTTAACCAGAAGCATATAGATTGAAATGCTACTAAAAGCATATTAGTCGAACTTGAAACAATGTCTAGAGAGATTTGGATTTGTAAGAAACCAAAGAGATAATTAGGTCCATTCAGTACTAAATTTATAAAGATCTTCGAGAAAAGGCCCTATATATGACGCCTATACAACAAAATGAGCCCAATACAAATTTTGTGAAGATGATACTGTGGATGTCCCGGTGCTCATTGAACACCATACGATGTTTAGTTCTTGGAGATAGTTTTCATTAAAGCGGCCCAAGAATCACCTCTTAGTTTTTCTGGTTTGAGTTCCTATCTTTGTATCTACTATTTGTTTCTTCTTAAACTCCTTTTCCTAGTGGTAGTAGCTTTTTATCAACCGAAATATTTTTTGTTACCACCTGGTTAATTTCTAATTAAAAAAATATCACTCTAATTAACTTATTTTCAGAGTTACCACCCACGCTTCTCCAGCCCATGCATCAAAATAGATTGGCGCGCATCCTAGAGAATGGTGCGCACCAAATCTTTATTTTTATTTTTTGTAGTTCTGTTCTTTTTTGTTTTGCAATTTTGGAATTATGAATTTTGTTTTAGAATTATGAATTTTGTTTTGGATGCTGAATTTTTTTGTTTTATAATTTTATTTTCCTTAAAAGACAGAATTTTATTTTTCTTAAAACAAAATTCATAATTCCAAAATTGCAAAACAAAACAGAACCGAACCACACAAAAAAAAAGAGTTAGTGCGCACTATGGGGAAGGGCACCATTTGGTGCGCTTTCCTAGTTAGAGCACCAAATGGTACCCTTCACCAGAGTGCGTACCCGTCTATTTTGGTGCACAAACTGGGAAAGCGTGATCAGTAACTCTCGAAATAAGTTGATTAGAATGGTATTTGTTTAATTAAGAATTAACTGGCTGGTAAAAAAAAAGTTCGGTTTTAATAAGCATTAATTCACAAAAAAAAAAAATTATCCAAAAACTACACACGCAAGTGTTTTATACACCGAACAAACAAATGTTTCTTACCCTGAGAATTACACCTTTCTAGCGCTGAGACAACAAATTTTAGCATTCCACCTCATTAAGCTGCAATTTTCACAAATAACCAAGTGCAACCCCAAATTATGTATATTGCCCGTTCGTTGAAAACGGTACATGAAATATGAGTCAACACCTCCCATAAAAATTATCCAAACTACACATGCAAGTGATACACCGAATCCAAAATATGCAAACATTACAAGCAATTTCGCACATCTTTTCCTTAAAAATCAAAAGACAACTACATAGGTGTCTGTCTATGAAACAAATTTAAAAAAATGGTACGTACTCGCCAAGAGAAAAAGATACGAGTAACTAATTTGTTATGCTGGAAGCATATATATCAGAAAACAAATATTCTATTTGCCAGAAAATATTTGAAATTTTGTTAGTGCACCAGTACCACCAACACACCTACTGACCTAGCCAGTGCCAAATACTGGTAGATTCAATGAAATAGCTTTTAGTCAACACATGATTCACAACCAGAAAAGATCCTTCCTTTTTTGTATTTGCAATTTCAGTTTGCTTCATTTAGAAGTACTTTTAGTTCATATACAATATTTTACAAAATATTAAAAGGATAGCAATTAATTAATATCGTTTAGATATTCCAGGCATCAAGCATTTTTGCTTCTTGTCGTGATACATCCTCACTATGACAGCAGCTGTTTCTTCTATAGCTTTTCCAGTCACCTCTGCAATTGATAAAGAACATAAACAATATTATTAAATGACAAAATTTTCATATTGGCTCTTCAATGAATGGAAATGAAGACAACTTCAGCTATAGTTAAATTTTGGACCCAGTCTTTGTCAAGTTGACTGAAATAGAAATCAAAATGCATTAACTAGCTCGGTTTAACACAATATATGCGACAAGAGTTTACCATACGGTACAGTACGAAAAGAAAAAAAAAATTCTAAAGAAAAATAAACATTTAGTTGTGTAAGCTTAAATTGAGTTCTGAAAGGTGTAAACTTAAAAAAAAAAAAAAAAGAACCATCATTATCTGTATTGTACTAGTCGGATTATTAAACATTGTCTTTTTTTTTTTTTTTTTTGAAAGATCTTGGCAGGAGCTGTGGATTATTAAACATTGTCAATGTCTGCAAACCACATTTTTGGTTCGTGAACATTGTCAGTGAACATTTGCAAATCTTGTGTGTGGTGGGTTTGTAGACAATTATGTGAACCAAAATTTCTTCCAATGCAATAAATTTGAACCAGAAACTAGTTCGCACACAATTAATGCGAAACTTAAAACATATGCAATTTTGAACTCTGTTCTTCTCATTTATTGTTTTCATATCATCATATAAACAAAATTCCTGATCTATGTAGGATAATTAAAAAGATCCAAAGAACTGAGAACTTACCAATAACAGGCCATGATGGATTTTGTGCAAAAATTTTATTCGCGTGCTCCAACTCACTCCGCACATGGTCCATCTCTGAATAATTACTCCTCATGCCCCCATGAAACCCAAGGGTCTTAGCCCTTGCCTTCCTAATTGCATGCAACACAGTGGGGTTTATCGTCAGCCCGAAAATCTTCTTTTGGTTTATCTCAAACAAGCACTTTGGCAAATCAACCCCCATAACAATCGGCACATTCGCCACCTTGTATCCCTTTTGTGCCAGATAGATAGAAAGCGGTGTTTTTCCAGTACGGGAAACGCCAACCAGAACAATATGGGCCTTGTTAAGGTTCTGTGGCTGGGCCCCATCATCCTGCTTGATGGTGAAATCAATAGCCTCGATTCGCCGAAAGTAGTCCTCGCTTAGCTGCGCCTTGCGGCCAGGAGCCCCACGGGGGATTCCTGAAGGGGCCACACCGAGGTGCATGGCGATTGCCTCGGTGGTGGGGCCCAGAATGTCAGTGGAGGGAACCCCCCACAGCTGGCATGCCTGCTTGGCGGCATCGGCCATGTTGGGATCTGCGAGAGTGTAGAGGACTAGTGCGCCTTCCATTGCAGCTTGTTTTATTATCTCCAGGAGGCGATCAGTGTCTTCTACCTAAACAATGCAATTTCCAAAAATGGTTAGAAGTTAAAATATGGATGGAAATTATAACAGTAAATATGTGTGAAGAGAAATTCAAAATATGCTTTATATTTGGTTACTAGTTTTCATTGGTAATTATTTCATGAGTAGGGGCACAAGATAACAGTGATGGTGTGCTTCATTGTTGAGCTAAAGTTTTCATGTCAGAAGCTGATCCATTGAATTTTTTTGCATAATTGTAAAGTTAGTACTATGTGCATTAATATGAAAATTAATGCACATAAGGTTGTAATAGCAGTGTAGTTCATTCCAACCCTAAAATCACCCTATAGAGGAAAATAGAATTAAGGGAGTAAAGGAGGAAAATACCCCTGAGAAGAGGTGCGTATTTATGGGACAGCCCCTGTCGACAAGACAATTCTCAAACTGCCCCAAGGCGGCGTTCACTGAATGCTCAGCCGTCCATCCAGTGCCATCTGACACCATATAAATCTGCTTCCCTTGATTCACCGCTTCACCAAATTCATCTAGACCGTCCATCTCGTCGATCTGCTCCTTCATATCTCCAGTTGACGACGTAGACGAAGAGGAGGGGGATCGAGGCGGGATAGTGAGTGGATCAGCCGACTCGGATTTCTCTCTCAGAGCAGGCCAACTGAGCCGTCGACCGGACCGGAGCGAACGAGCGCGGGACCACCGGTTCAACTGCGAGCTGGCGCGACGAGTCGGGCTTTGAGGCTGGGTCGGGCCTGATTCGGGCTGGGTTGGATTTTGAACTGAGTCGGGGAGGCAAGAGGTGATGAGGCGGGTGGGGTCGGAAGAGGCAGGAGCGGCGGGGAAGAGTTTGGGTAAATGGAGGAGCTTGGTACGAAACATTTAATTGGGTGAAACTATGAGGTGACAGGTGGGGTTTATGTAGTTGAGAAGTGGTTTCGATTCTGTGGGCAAGGGGGAGAGATTTGTAACTAGTTTGTAGAGCGAAGCTGTGGGGAGAGTTGATGGTTGTAGTGTATAAGGCTTGTTGGTTTTGACGGTGGTGCACACTGCGGAGCACATGAGTCGGAGGAGGTAGGTAGGAAGGAGATTAGATGGAGATATTTGGAATTTCTGAGGGGAGATAATAATTTTATGTTGACCAGTGACTCTTGCAATTGGTAGTTTGGTACCAGTTACTCCATCAATTGGTAAAGTTGAAGGAACGTGATAGGTGTGCGATGGGTGAGAATGAGTCAATGAGGTCATCCATTATATTACAGGTTATTATGTTTACAAATTTTCTTAAAAGTAAATAAAATAGAAAAAAAAAAATCAATGAGGAAAAACACTGGACTTGATTGTCATCGCCGCTTGCCTTGCGGCCCTTGCCCATATGTTTATGTCTGAGTGAGATAAATGAATGATTAAAATTTTTTTCTCAACATTTACTTTTCTTCATAAACTACAAAATATATCTTAATCATTTTTTGAACATTTAAATTTAATTAAATATCATGGCTATACATACTAACAGAGACGTATTTAAGTAGATGGAATGAGGATTAACTCTACCTTTTTATTTATTTATTTATGTATGATTTTTTATATAATTTAGAATAAAATATCATGGTAGTATGATACTATAAAATTAACCTTCTATTATTTTTACGGGAAAATTTTATATGATTGATCTCTATGTGTTTGACTTCTATAATTCGAAAGTCTTCCGCCTTTGTATACTAAAGCTCTATTATTTCTTAGTAAATAGATAATTATTGAGATGTTTATCTATTGGATATTTGGATACTAAAGCTCTATACTAACGCTTCAATATGCACTCAAGTAGTGAATGACTAAGGATACTGGTGCATTAAGAAAACCAATGTTTGGTTCTGAAATTTTAAGGGCTTCGTACCATCACAACTTCTCAATTCAAAGAATTACGTCATCAAGCACCACTTGAGTGCATATTGGAGCGTTAAACTGAACAATGAAGAATTTATTCGGAAGGTATTCGAGATAAGCAAAAGTTAGGTAGAAGGGAATAATCCAACATGTGCCGCGCGGAGGCGTGTCGTACCTGGTTTTGATTCTGATCCGTGTCTGGGGCTCTTTTTCCATAAATTTTTTTTTTTTTTTCTGAACCTCTGTTTGTGAACTATGCTGACATGTTGCTTGTTTTAAATTTGGGCTTATTCTTATTGGACCGGATTTTGGATCCTGATTTATGCCTTGTTCCTTCATGTCTGGGCTAAGGTGTGCTAAATCTGTTAATTTCTTTTGGGGGAAAACAGTGGGATCATTGATGCCAATTGTTTTTTGCTAAAATAAAAAAAAAAAAAAATTAGGTTGGAATGATGTCAGAACCCATCTGGAGAATATTTTCATTTACATTAATGTGCTTTGGCCTGGAGTTTTGATCTGAACAAAATTTTCAGTTTTGTTTGTGCTGAAAGATAATTATTCAGATCGTCTTTTGTAATATATTATTCCAACGCATGGTTTCATGCAAAAATAAATAGACATATATATAGCGGTCTGCATGATCTGCTCGTCCATCCATTCTTTAATAGACAAACAAAAAATACATAAATAATGATACCTTTGTTCAAGTAGCAAGTATGATCATGCAGAACAAATATTAAGTTGGTACATGGAAATCTAAAACCGGGAAGCGCATAGGGTTATGAATAATAAATCACTGCAATTTGACCTGAATACTAACAAGTTATGCACATATTTTTTTCTTAGATTTTTATCTTATTTTTTAACGTTTTTTTTAATAAAGAATTCTACCTAGTTCTAGTTCACTCCAGAAAATAATGGTACCTATTATAAGCACTATATTTGGGCATGCATTTTGTTGGTTATACAATAATAATTTATCTTATTTGGTACATTTTTTCAAAAATTGACACGCTAGGACTAAAAAAGGTCAATGTTCGGTCAAATTGGAGTAAATGATGCTTGCAAACAAATCAAAGTAGCTCTAATTAATTAGCCATTAAACATCCAGCAACCCAGTCTAATTGTTAAAAGATAGAGATAGTCTACTTGGTACCAGAAACTGGTATGGTCCGATACCACTCTTCATTTCCATTTTACAACTAATTTGGAATTGAATTTAGCATCGAAGTACTTGACCACTTATACCCAGAAGCAAATATATTCTCACAAATACTAAGGCACCAAACATATATAATTTTCAGTGTCTGATAACAACTAATTTTTAAATGCAGTCATTAAAAACAAACATACCCTAGGAAAAATTTACATCGCCACGGTATCCTTATCTGAAGAACTAGGTTGACCCTCATACTCCAACTTAACCCGCAAATTTGCACAAACAACCCTGAACTTCAACCTTATATTCTCCAACATTTGTTGCACATCCTCATTTTCAGGCTCCATTAAGGGATAACTATCTATCAGCTTCTCCAATTGTTCAATATTCTTTCTAACCCTAGATGTGAAAGCCTCAGGATCAATTTGTATGACAGAATTCCATACATCAATACAACCTTCATAAAACCCTAGTTCCTCTCCTACTTGAAAACCAGTGTTTAAGCCAACCTCTCTTCCTTCTTCCTTACCAGAAACCAAACCATCCCTGTATCCATCTTTGAAACCTTCTTGGTATTGAGATTCGTCTAAAAGAACTGATTCTTCTAGAAAGTCGCCAAGGTTACTAGATGTTGAATCCATTGAACTTAAAAAAATAGGGCATATATTTTGCAAAGGTTAGCCTGCATAAAAAAAAAAGAAATAGATTATAATTATTATGGGCGGTATACCATTGACAAAGGAATAATTTGACAACCATGACAATGGAAACTAAAAATGATATCTTTGAAATCCGACAAGTAAAATGTAATCTATATTTCATACATATCATACACATACAAATTGATGAAATTTTATGCAAGTTTCACTGTTCATCAAATGACATGAAATTTACATTTATTTAAAGGTATTTGATGGAACATCGCATGATATTTGAATTGCATGAAAATTAATATACAACCATTCTAATAAAACATGCATATAATTTTTGTCTATTTTGAAAAAAAAAAAGTTGGCACAATTTGAGAAAGCAATGCTAAGGGTTCACGGATTACTGTCCGGAAAGTGGCTGTGTTAATTAAATTCATCAATGTACATTTTTTTGCTGTTATTCCGTCATTGTGCATCAGGTTGGGTTTCTTTAAAGAACTTTACTGAGAGAGTATTTGAAACAACATGTACTGGTACCATCTGGTAAAGCAGTGTACCAGCCATGGTTCCATGGATAATTTCTGATACAATGACCTAATTCCAGATCTTCTTCCATTTTTCCTTTACCTTGTATGAAACAATTAATTTGGAATCAAACACAAAATAAGTTTAGATTCCTCAATAATAATGCAATGAAATTTTCCTTTTAGGCCCTTTGCGAATGGTAATCATTTAATTTGTGGAAGTTATAATATATCATAAGAAATAAAAGCATAAAACCAGAGAAGAATGATAGAGATATATGACAAATCAACATTCTTAATTGTTAATAATAAAAATTAATTAATATATAAACGCTGGCTAGTTAAAACAAAATCTAGTTTTAACCTCTCAAGATCTAGCACAATACAGCTTACTTCTAAAATAATAGATCATTAATCGTAGTTTCCTTTAGTACAAAATAGCAAACAAGATACAATTTCTCGATTTAATCCGTTGGTAAATCCAAAGCATTATTTCAGGGATTAAATCGAGAAAATAACTGACGTAAGCTCGATTTTTAAGTATATCTTAAATTAATTGTGTGTGTGAGAGAGAGAAGAGACTCGCTGTCAACCTTAAAAAAAATAAAAAATAAAAATTAAGAGAGAGACCTCACGATCCTCTGAGATCAAGGAAGGAATCTTGATATCAATGATGATTTTCGAGCTAGCGAGAGCGAAAAAGAGACGGCGGTGGGATATCAGAAGGATCTTGTGAATTGCATCTATCGGAGAGAAAACGGACGGTCTAGATCATCCAGCCTCTCTCCATTTGATCAAACTTTCATTCAACATCTCCAGTTTGTAATTAAAATGGACATCTAAAGGGACGGACCACTTAATTTTGCGCCTCCGACCATTGACGGGTTCGGATCCTCTGAAGTAAAATTTTGAGTTCAGATCGGGACCGTCTGATCAGAATCTGGATCAATCCGGTCCGAGATGGAATGCAGCGGGTTTCTTTAACATTCGTGCTTAAATAGATCGGACGACCCGGATATAAACTCAAAATTTGAGTTAACTCAGGTGATATGAATTCACCATGGACACCCTTCTGTTTTTCTAAAACAGTGGCGCTTCTTTCTTTTCTCTAATCTAATAAAAACCTCAGAATCGTCGCCTCGGCTGTTCAAGCTACAATAGCTTCATCACTTCATGCTTCTAACCGATTTTTGCAATGACTTCTTCTCGGGTAAGTAGTATCCTTCAAATCGTTTGTCGTTCTTCATTAAGTAATAACAGATGGGTAGATTATTTGTTGTTCTTGTTTGTCATAACTCAGCTTGATCTTTTGTTTTATGAGGAGAACAATACACATCTATTAGAAATTAGTTGAGGTACAAAACTTCATTAGTTGCTCAAGGTGAGGTGATTAAATTCTCGTTGCCTGATTAGTGGCTTATCTTTGGTTAGTAGTATAAAGTGTGCCAGCTTCAATTTTCTACAAGTGCTTGCAATGGAGCCCTTAAATTATACATATAGTTCAGAATTCCTTTTTATGTGGGAATAATTCAAAAAGTAGTTCCCTGATATAATTAGTCTGTAAGACCTTATTATTTTTTTTAATAAGAAAGGAACTAATTAAGATTATGCAATGACAACACTGACTATAATACTAATAAAACATGATCCTATTTTCTAAACAATGTATCAAGAAAAGTAGATTAAATCAGTTTCTTGAACTGAACTAATGTTATAAATACTCTTTTAAATTTCTCTCCTTGGGAGATTTTTTTTTCTTTTGCAAATTCTTGAAATTCACATCTATATTGGAATTTATCATTATGAAGAGGCTCAATTTGCAAACTTCTCTAAGGTTAAATCTCCTTGCAATTTCTTAGGTGATGATGGGAACTTTAGTTCCACTTGAGAGTATTCATGCTACAAGTTGTTCACTACCAAATATCCCTTTATTTGAAGGAGATAATGTAATTGGGCGTAACGATCTCAAAATCACTGATAAAAGAGTTAGCCGCAAGCATATCAGCTTGAAAGCATCTGCCAATGAGGGCATTGAAGTCTTTGTGGTGAGTTTAGTGTTGATTTTTTTTTGTTTTATCTAATTGATTTTTGTTAAAAAAACACACACAAATAAAATTGTTGTAATATGGTAAGGTTTGCCACCTGAGGCTTTAATTTGGGACTATTTCATGTGTGTGTACAGCCCTACAAACAAAATGCTAAACTTATTAAAGAAATAGGAAAAGTCTCATATGCTTTTCTAAACCATAATACCTTTCACATATGGGGCGCCTCTACAGATTTCAACAATTTTTAATTTAAGATAAACAATAATGAAAGAAGGTAGTTACTAATTTTCTTCTTTTTTCGTACGGGCAGACATGATATTTCTCATTTTCAAGCTAAGTGTTATATTTTCATCTTCACTGGCTCACAGTTGTCCCAGCAATATTGAAGTAATCAAAATTTGGTATTTTACCTTTGTTATGCATGTTTCTATGTTCTAGGAAGGGCCAAATCCGATTATTGTGAGTTCGCAGGGGCAGAGGAGGAAAATTTGTTCAAATGATAAAGTTTTCATAAAGGATGGAGATATAGTTGAATTAATACCAAGTACCCATTTGTTCAAATACATGGCAATTGGCAATGATAACTCCTTTCAAACCACTCAGAAAAGCACAAATTCATCCAAAAGGGAAAAAAGGCACAGTGAAGAGAGAGAAAGCTCAGTTGCCAAGAGGAATAAACAAATACTTCTAGACGAAGCTCTTGCGAGGGACTTACAACAAGCGGAGGATGAGAGCATTCTAGAAGGTTCTTTTGAGAAAAAGGAGGCATTGCATAATTTTAGGGTTTCTGAGGAAACAATTTCAGACACATTCAGGCTCATGCGTGTCCAAGGCCTCCCTTCCTGGTCTAATTCCAATTCTGTTACTATTCAAGATGTTATTCAGGTATACGGATCTTCTTAGCTTAATGAGCATTTTCCATATTTTATGTTTTATTCTAACTGGTAAATGTTTCCAATTCTACCCCCTATCTTAAATCCCATCCTTAAATGGATACAAGATCTACCTGACTAAGTTATACTCCAAGCCTGGTCTTCTTGGCCTTTTTTGGTACTCCATCCTTAAACAGGCCACTTTGTCTGTGCCTGGCAACTGTTGCAAGCTTTAGATTTTATGTCGACCACTTTGTCTGTGCCTGGCAACTGTTGCAAGCTTTAGATTTTGGTACTGTTTATCAATTTTACTGAATTGCATGTTATAAAATACAGGGGGATGTGCTTGTTGCAATCCTCTCAAATTACATGGTCGACATTGATTGGCTTCTGTCTGGTATCTTTCTCGAGCTCCCAATTTTTTTTGTGTTTCCTATTATCATTTTAGATTTGGGCATAGATGCACTTGACAATGGATTTATTTGGTAAATTGTGTAATATATGTTTGCAGCATGTCCTAATTTGAAGAAGATACCACATGTTCTTGTTGCACATGGAGAAAGTGGTGCTGCATTTGATCATCTACTGGTATTTCATTTTGTAATTAACACTCTTTGATACAATGGTATTGCAATTTGGGTGTCTTATGCACACTTATTTTCTTAGGGATGTACCGTGCAAAATATCAACTGCCACATATCCCTATAAACTGTAATTGCACATACACCTCAGGCAAAATCTAGACTGTTACTTGTTAATATTTTTGAAAAACATGGGAATGGTGTTTTGCTTAAGAAGTATTTGAAAAAACTTAGGAGTCTAGTGTAAATGATTTCTGCTTTCTATTCTTTTGGGAGTATGTTAGAGTTTTCTTTAATAAAAAGGTAAATGGTGTTTTTTGGGTTTCTGGCCAGATGTGTAAGGTTTCCTAAATATCATTGCAAATAGTGTGTATTGGTGAAATTTCCAATGTGGTGTAAATATGACACTATATGATGAGATACTTTCCATTTTGTAGGATAAATACATTTATCTTGGATTTGAAGAATAATTGTTAAGATCTTCCTTGTCCTTATATTAAGAGTTAAGAAGATTTGTTAATCGAATTCTGCTCCTCTGTTATGAAATTAAAAGTAGTTACAAGAAATGTTCTGTCTTTAGATTGGTTCAGATAACTTAGCCACCGTTGTCCAAAAAGCAAGATAAAAAGCATAAGATGTTATCTCACCGCTCATCAGAAGACAAACAAACCAGTGAAAATTGGAATTTAGAATAAAAAATTTCTTGTTCGTTGATTTCTCTCTCTTTTTTTTTTTTCTGAATTGACAATATATGACAGAAAAATAAGCTTGGAAATTGGGTCTTCCACAAGCCTCCTCTCCCCATATCATATGGAACCCACCATTCAAAGGCGATGTTTCTCGTATATCCCACAGGAATACGAATTATTGTTCACACTGCCAATCTAATACATGTGGATTGGAATAACAAAACTCAAGGGTTGTGGATGCAAGATTTCCCATGGAAAGATGCAAGTACACTAACTGGTACTAATAGGTCTCCTTTTGAAAATGACCTTGTGGATTATCTAGCTGCACTGAAGGTATTTCCTTTTTCTTCTTAAAATAATTATAAAGGGAATGAGGAAAATCTAGAATCTACTTGTTCTATGCGCAGTTACCCGAGTTGCGTGTAGGTCTACCATCTATTGGCAATGTCTCAATAAATGCTGCATTCTTTTGCAAGTTTGATTACAGCAGAGCAAAGGTACAAGATTCTATGCATTTAAGGGGTTATGTTTAAATATTGTTCATAGACAAGTTTTTATTTCTGTATCTTTCCTACTTTTAACAGGTTAGGCTGATAGCATCTGTTCCAGGGTACCACAATGGATCGAGTCTGACAAAGTGGGGCCACATGAAGTTAAGGAGTATACTTGAAAGTTGCAAATTTAGCAAAGAATTTTGTAAATCACCTTTGATTTACCAGGTAATTATCTATTAGCTTCTTAATTTTTGTATATTTTTTTAATTGTTCCTGGCAACCAACCATTCCCTAGCATATCAGAAAAATAGATGTGACAAAATTAGTGAATGATCAAATGACAACTCCTTTGTGTGACACATCATAACAACTTTTTATATTAATAACTCAATTTTCCAATTCTAAATGATAGACCTGAAAATTGATCTTCTAATATGTTGAGAGTAATATTTGTTCACTGAGAACTATAAAATTGGAGTTTGTTTATTACATGAATAAGAGGTGAAAATAATGAATGCCAGAATTAATTACAACCTGCCATTGATTTCTCGATTGATCAACTAAACGAACTCGTAAGTTTCATAGTTTTCGATGCCTATGCATTGCTCCTATAATGCAATAAGATCAAGGGGTCAGCTTAACCATTTGAAACCTAAAAAATTATTAAGGCAACAATATTGTTGTCATCAAACAAAGTTGTAATCAAATCCCTCAAAATCCAAGACGAGTGCTGAAAAATGAATAATTGGGCCTTATTGCAAAGATACTTTGCACCTAGTGTAATACTCTCAACATGCTTTTAGTTGGACCTACTGTTAGGAAATTGGCTGCTTTACCCTTAGTGCAATATTTCCAATATACTGTTAATTCAGACTTCTCAATGTGACACAAAAAAAAAATTCATAACGAATATGACATATTTCATGAGAAGAAAGAATTCGATAATAATTTATTGCACAGATAATAGGAAGAAAAGAAATTTGTCCTAGAAAATGATAATTCAAATAACCAAAAGAATACTTTGTTGGATTCCTCTTTAGTTATTTTAAAATGAGTTATGTTGATAATATGGGACTTATGTATCCTTTTCCATTTCTTAACTATGAAAACCTTATGAAATATAGTGTTTCTATTTTAGTTTTCCTCTCTTGGCTCATTGGATGAGAAATGGATGAACGAATTTGGATCATCTCTCTCAGCCGGTAAAACTGATGATGGGTTCCCTCTCAGAAATGGCAAGCCCCTTGTTATTTTTCCTACAGTGGAGGATGTTAGATGCTCCCTTGAGGTATTCACTAATATAAAGGCATACACTATAACTGGTATATGATTTGTAATAATTATGTATGAAATATTATTTTGAAGGGATATGCAGCAGGTGGTGCAATTCCAAGTCCTCAGAAAAATGTGGAGAAAGATTTCTTAAGGAAATATTGGGCCAGATGGAAAGCTGATCATGTTGGCCGCTGGTATGTTATTTACTTGAATTACAGTTACACATACATAATCTTAAGGTGCATTCCCATGATGTAATTGTCATTTTTCGATGTTATCTTATATTGACAGCCGTGCAATGCCGCATATAAAGACGTATACAAGATACAATGGTCAAGATATTGCGTAAGGAGTTATTTTGAATAATACCTGTATTCTGATTTCTTTGTATTTGGACAATTTTGAAGCCTCGAAAGATTTGAGTTCGTGAAATTTGTTTTCATTGTAAATTAACATACTGCAGATGGTTTCTTCTAACTTCAGCAAATTTAAGTAAGGCTGCCTGGGGTGCGTTGCAGAAAAATAATACCCAACTTATGATACGTTCTTATGAGGTAAACGTATTCATGTTTATTTTCTCTCTTTCTGTAAGCAACATGTAATGTTAAAGTTCACAGTTGATGGCCCTAGAATGATGAACACGAGCTATCAATATAAAACACTAATGTCACATTTCTTTCCCTATTTGCTTATTCTTACTCTTTAACTCATGCAAGTTGATGTAATCTTGTTATAGTTGGGTGTGCTATTCTTGCCCTCTATGTTACTCCACGAATCCAGCTTCTCATGCACGAGTACCAGTGTTGTACCAGTAAGTTTAAAAATTTACACTTTAACATAGTTTGTTGTCATTTTTATGCTCACTTGCTAAGTTACATTATTGAAGACTGTTAGCAAGTCATCAAGTCATGTCGAAAACCCAAAGGCAAAATTGGTTAGTCTATGTTGGAACAAAGAAAGAGAATCCAATTCCTCGTCAGAAATTGTCAGATTGCCTATACCATATCAACTCCCTCCACCGACATACACCTCAGAAGGTTTTTTTTTATATTTCTTCATTTATTGTTTCTCTAGATTACTAATATGATCACTGGTCGCCTTTATATCTGCTCAGTGTACCTTTTGCCACTATAAGGGTTTTTAGACCTATCATGCCACCTTTATCGGAATATTTTTAAACATCATTACTCGTTACCAATGGTTGGCTATCAAATTGGGAATATGCATTAAATAGGCCGTGTCCAGAATTTGGCCCAGGTGGATCTGCTGGCCATATATGAGCCTATTTGTGATTACTCATTTTCTATTTGAGTGAAACACAATTTTGTGATGCTTTCAGATATTCCATGGTCATGGGACAGGAGATATACGAAGAAAGATGTGTATGGTCAAACCTGGCCCCACCATGCGTAGACAAATGGTGATTCTTAAAATTTGTATATGAATGCATCTGTTTACATAGGGATTTTTTTTTCTTTAACATGAGTTCATGATTTAGAATGAAGTAATATGAAATTCAGGTTACTTTTAGAAACTATTTTAGTTCATCATGATAGTAGCATTCAACGAGAGGTGGAAAGTTTGCTTAATCTATTAGCTTTTCACTTTATTCTTTTAAAACAGCCTTCAATGACTGGATCTACATAGCAAAGATGAGATGTGAGATTCTTAATATTATCTATGAAATTGTCCAAAGTAAAAAAAAAAAAAAAGAAATTAACTAATCTTTCATGGATAATTATTTATAAGACAAAGTAACCATGGTGATGTTTGATCGAGAATTGATAATGGCTACAAATATGTAGTCCTTGCTCAACTCCTCACTCTTTTCGTACCGTGTTAATATAGTCAAGATGTGCTATCTGCTTTTATTACCTTTTGAAACCAGTATAAAACTAGAGTTTAGAGGTCATACCTTTCTCACTGAATGTCTAGAACTGCATGAAACAAATTATTGGAGTTATTCCAATATTTTCCTACCTTTTAAGTAGGGGTGCTAATGAGCCGGATCAAACCCAAAACTCAGCCCAGCTCTTCAATCTTTCATTAAAAGCCCAACTCAGCTCAGCTCAATTTTGAAGGATAAAGCCCGACTCGGCTCGGTCCACTGGATTCTCTAAGCTCGGCCCGAACTCGGCTCAAACCCAATTTTATTTCATACGCGCAGCATTGACCGAGCCAGTATTGACCAATTAATAGAAATTCAACGCGTTTGACCGAGCCAGTATTGACCAATGAAACTCTTTCATTAAATACAGCGGATCTGCCACGTATAATTGAACATAAATATAATATGATGAATATATTTATAAAACTATTTGAACATCATTTAACAAATATTAAATTCAAAAGATGACATAAAAGTGGATGAATAGATCCAGTAACCCAATTTTATCGGTCCAACACCAAAATCTAAGCCTTTACATTACTTCACACATGACTGACCAAGTGAAATACACATATAAAAATCTAAAAAACCAACAAAAACTAAAAACAAAATGTGTTCCAAGAGCACACGCTTTGTTACTGACATTTTACAGCCACACAAATTACTAAATCAGCATCTTTAGCCTAGAAGCTTCAAAGCTAAAACTGGTCACATTTTTTAACTGATTACACCCTCTGACAAGCACATTTTATAAAATCAATATTTAACAGATTACACCCCAAAACTTTGGAACTCCTTTTTCACTGGGACAGTCATGCACCACTTCAGCCATGCACCACTTTGAAACTCCTTTGAAACTCCTTTTTCACTAGGACAATGTATGCATACAACTGTTGAATCTCCTGCTTTTTCGAAATGGTCCCACGCATTGTATCTCTTTTTTTTCGATTTTGCCTTACTTCGATCGATACACTTTGAGAATCTCCGACATCAAGGTTTGTTTGGGAATGAGATTGAGACATTAACTCTACAAAAAAGTTTCATCTCTTGATTAGTTATCAGTAAATAAAACCCACTGAATGCATTAAGTGACAATAACTAAAACTTTAAGGAACTGAAGTAAATATAATTACTGCTGATCTCTTAAAGTCCTTGAGAAAAAAATTTCAGAGGTGAAAAGAAGCCAATTCTTACAGCTGAAATATAAAAAAAAATAACAGGTAACTATCATTAAATCAAACTTTATAATTTTAATTCGAATTTCTTTTTCGAGACTCATTCAAATTGTTCACCTTTCAGTCCAATTCATCAATTTCAATGAAGTTCAAATAAATAAGGTCCGAATCATCCGTCCAAGTTTAGTTCATTTCCTTTTTTACTTCAATTATTTGCAGCCCAGTATAAGCAAACCCAATTCCATTTAATTCTCTTCATAATAAAATTTTCCAGCCTATTTTACAGATTAATGTTCAGTCAGTTTGCAACTGGTATGAGCAAAACGAAAAGGTATTTAATCTTGGGTACCACTTCAATAAAAATGTCCAAATCCAATTATATAAATCCCAATTGATCTCAAATTTAACCAGGTGAAAAAAATTCACTAATAACAACAATGTACCAAAGCAAGCTTGGACTTCTATAGAATTCTTACCACTGGATTCACACCTCAATTATGCTTTAGGTAGTCGAAGAATCCACACCTCAATTATGTTATCTTGTCTTGACGATATAAAAAAAGAGAAGTCTATAAGATTACAATTAATGTTCCGTATACCAAGTACAATATACCGAATTTTTTATTTTGACCATATTCTAAATAAAAAAAAACAAACCACATTTTCTAGGAAATTCACAATTTACTTGGGTCGTTCATTGGCCATGCGGCCTCAAAAATTGAGGGCCACCTATTGCCTGTGCGGTTCCAGTATAGAGGACCCTCATTGACCCTGCGGCCCCTCTTTTTTTTTTTTTTTTTCCCGGAAAACAATAGCATTAGGTGGCTCAAATGATAGCATTACACTAGTACAAAAAATTCCTTCACCGACCCTTAACCACCGACTGTTTTAAAGGAAGCATCAGTGTTGCTCATACTACACTGACCCTTTTATTAAATAACAGTCATCGTTGTTGTTCAACACTGACGCTTTAAAAACAGTCAGTGTTGGTTATCAACACTGACGGTTTAAAAAAAAACAGTCAGTGTTGGGGCCAACCCGAGGTTAAAGATTGCCTGGGACTCGGACCCCTTCCCGGGGCCAGCCTGAGACCAAGTACAGGCCGAGTTCGGACCCCACCCCAGGGGCCAGCTCGGGACCAAACAAAACAAGGCTCAAAGCCTAACATGCCGAACAGCCAGAGAAGGCCGACGCACGGCCTCGCTGATTCAGCTTGTGACAGATTATGCGGATACTATCGCCTATTATGCGGACGCCTCCAAACAGTTATGCGGGCCCTCGTCATTAATGCTGACAAGACCCCGCTACAATAAGGCGCCCCCCTATTTAAGGCAGAGAAATCCCCAGAGAAGGGGACGGCATAAACCGCATTTATCACAATCTGAGGAGGTATTAAAAAGGGTTAGAGCGTTAATACCCCTCCAACACCCCGCGTGTCCATCGTCTCGGCCCGTTTCGCTTGAACCGGGACGAGCTACACATTCAGTCACCAGCTTCCGCACGGCCTGCTCCCAAGGGACAGGACGCGCTTGCACCTTACTGGACCGAGTCCAAATACGGCCCGGCCCTCCCGGGAAGGGACGTATCAGACTGTTTTTAAAGCGTCAGTGTTGAGCACCAACACTGACGCTTTAAAAACAGTCAGTGTTGGTGTTCAATACTGATTGTTTTTTTAAAAATCGTCAGTGTTGAGAAATAAATCATGTAATTATGCTGGTATCTAGTCCTAAACCGACGAGCGCACATACATATGAGAAATGATTTACTATTTAATTTGACATATCATCACTATAATTTTTGTGTGTTAATTTAAATTTCAAGTTTTTAAAAATGTTCTTGAATATTTTATCTTCTTCTATATCACATGGAGTATTTGTACGTGAATTAAAAATTATAAAATATGGAGTTTACTTGATACCGGATCAAAGGGTAAAAATATCAATATACATATTTAACTATGACTAACCTTGAATTTTTTCTGTTATGTTGATGTTATAATAAAGAAACTCTAATTTTTTAACAATATGTCTTACTTGTGGTATTGAACAAGATCAGTATTTCGACTTGTCATTTGGAGCATAAAACAAAATTATTAATATAGCATTAGGTGTTGTCATGATGAACGTGGCATCGAAATTCAATTCGTGAAAAAAACAACACGAGTAATGAGCTGGAACCTGATCGAATTCAATTCTTCTCTGCTCATTGCGCCACTCAGACTATTTTCTTATCCGAATCTCATACCAAAAGCCAAAGGCTAGCACTCTTGGACTTGCCAAATCTGATTTATATATGTCCTAAACTAATTGGGACTTATAAAATAATTTATAAATAATTTATTAGGGTTGAATTTTATTTAAAAATAATAATTTATGTGTATTATGTGAATTTTATTTAACAATTATATTTATTTTTTCATATTTTTGTTTGTTTCATTTTTCATTCTATTTTACATTTTTTCCTTAATTTTTTTTTCAAATATCATAATTAAAAATATATTATTTTGGTTTGAACATTTCATTGAACACATGTAATACATTAATTTATTTAATAAAATCAAGTTAAAACTTAAAATCTTTCATGTTTTTACAAATACGAATTTAATAATTACAAGATAATGCAAGAAGACGGAGAATCCTAAAGAAAATCACAAGTTATATGAAATGTGATTTCAACTGGGATTTTGCGTATGATGACAAATTTTATAAGGCAATCCAATTAAGTAATTTGTGGATATTTACATAAACAATTAAGTCTTCCAAAATTTATAATATATTTTTAAACTTTGATTAATTGTTAAGGAAGTACGTACATAAATAAATAATATGATAATTTAATTTATGTTAAACAAAATAAAAATAAAAATATGTGCATTAGAAACTTAGAATTTTGTAAATTTAAATTGTAGATAGATTTTATGTTAGTCTTGAGAGGAAAGTGAAATTAATTTCACTTGAATATTTAAAAAAAAATTGTTAGGGATGTATAACTATTTGAGAATAAAAATTTGTGCATTGTGTATATTTTGTAAGATATTTAATAATTAAGTTTAATTGTTTAAATTGAATTTATAGATGCAATAAATATTTTATCGTTGTAATTCATAAAATATAAAAATAGGATTGGAATTATATTTGGTAAGACGTTCGTTGTATAGTGCTTAAAAATTTGTTAATGAGGGAATGGAAAACCTAGCTAATACAACGTAAATTACTAATTAATTGTTTTATGAAAAAATTGTAATGCTTGTTTATTAGAATGAACATATTCTATTTAATAAGTATGATTAGTAATTTACTTGATTAGTGAAATTTGGACAATTAGCATCAAATTTTGACTTTAATTAATTAGAAAATATTTTGTAATGAAAATTATATTAGTAATATTTATACAATAATTAATGTTATAACATGTTTATTGCTTAATTAAATGATTTTAACATTTATATTATATAGCATTACATGCATATTGCATATATGACTCACATCTTCTATCATGAACATGAAACATAATCTCTTGTTTCATGAGTTAATGAAGACTCACGGGAATATGTCGTCCGTGGGTCGATCGGAACCGTTTAAATTTGTTTGACCCTAAAAAGTTGTTGTTCAAATCTAACATGATAAATGGCAATCTCTGGGGTAATTAAAACACCAAAGTCACACTCAGACCCTTTCAAGCAAATTGGGCACACATATCAAAATTCTTGTTAGTATTTTATACGCGAATTTTGATATTTGAAATGGTCAAAATCACTAAGGCATTAATTTCTCACGATCAAAACAATTGATGGGTAGCATGCTGGGTGCAAACAACAGGGTATACCTAGCAAAATCACCTTTCTAATGCTCTTTGGGTGTAATTGGGGTATGCATAAAAATGGCTTGGCGCCTAGGGCCCACATGTCAGTGGCACAAGGCCTTTTTCGCTGGACTCTCGGTTTGGGTGAACCCAGAACACAGGAAACCCATTACATGGACCGAGTTAACAGCCATATGGTCTACTACGAGCCAAGACCAGGCACCCTTGACCAAGTATCGCCGAACTTAAAATTCGGGCGCCGTGACCCCTTCAACTTGCGAGGACTCGGTGTACTATGCACCATGCCACTCTTTTCACACGGCTCACAAGGTCTAAGACCAACCAAAGCAACAACACAACCAAATAACACGATTGGCCTCTAATAAGAGAGACTGACAGTGGGCCCTCCCCTGTCAGCTCTCTCTTCCTCCTTCTCCTTCCCGGTTTCAACAGAAAAAATGAGATTCAAATTCGGGTTTAAAGATTGGAGCTTTGTGCAAGCTTTTACCTGAGATTATGGAGTATCCCTACTCCATCTTTTCTTGACCGAAACTATAAGTTCGGGTATCTTAATAAGCTCCAATTTGAAGCCGAGAAGAGGGAAAAGTGAAAATGCAAAATGAATGATAGAACTCGATGTAGGCTTTAGGGCTTCACAGGACTACACTATGTGACTAGGCGAAGGCCGTATGGGCTTTAATTTGAAGTAAAGAGGAGCAGTTGGGCGTGCACCATGAACCCGAACCATGTCAGGCCCGAGTTATATCAATACTGCCTATCCAACTGTCTAAATGTTAAGTTGGACCGGGTATATGATAAAGGGGTGTTGGCGATGCTCTCTGTCATTATCTCGTGTCTTAGAGTGCATTAATTGATGTGGTAGCAAGATAGGCCGGAAACCGGCTTGGTACATCATACCACAAATTTAACAGCTAGTAATTGGGCAGCTGGTCCCCTGGACACGTGTTGGATTACCTCTGAACACAGACAAAATTGGAAGGTTCTTCTCCAGAGGTGCAGGAGGGTGTAAATCACGTTGTGCCATATTTGGCCGGCCAATCAAAGGCCCTAATGCAATGCACAATATTCGAGACTGATCCAAGGGTTGGAGTTACTCCCAGAAAGGATTAGTGGCATGTTAGAAACCTATTGGGTGATCATTGCCATATATACATGAATATGTGAGTTAAGATGATCAAGACCACACATCAAACACCTGGCATGCATGATGGTAGCCACCTCAGCAGAACCCTAAACCCTAGGCCCTTGCTGCCTTATATAGGGCACCTAAAATGAACACAAGATACACCTCTTATTCTCCAGAAAACCCCCTGTGCAAGAACCAAGAAAGAAGCCTCCATTTTCAAGAAGTTTAAGTTAGGTTTTTCTCAAAGTTTCAAGCTTTTAAGAAAGGTAATCAATACCTTGAAAAATGTAAGCTCAAACTGAGCCATGATCTGTATATATTTCATTTCTAGTCAAAATAAAGGTTTTTTTTTTTGTTGATGGTTCTTCTTGTTTGTTCTTTGCTTTATCTTATTCTCATCCTCTATTTTATTTTTCCCTCTTCTCAAATCATGGAGGTGAAAGCTATATAGTTCATCTTAGAATGAAGGAAAATGTAGCTTGATGATCAATAAAGAAAATGCCTTCTTTCTTTTCTTTTCTTTTCCTTTTTCTTTCATTTTCTCGCATCTTCTTTCCTTTTAAAGCAAAAAATATATATATATATATATATATATATACATATTAAAAATATATTACTTGCATCTTCTTTGCTTCTTTGGTAATTCTCATAAAAATAAAAAATAAAAGAAAATATATATATCAAAATATGACACTTGCCTTCCTTTTTTTTTATTCTCTATCTCCTTTTTTTTCCTTTCTTTTGTTCTTCTCTTCTTTATTTTATATTGCGAAGGAAAATAACAACATACACATAATCACATAAATATAAATAATATATATATTAAAAGTGACATTTTTTTATATTATAAGAAATATAAAAGGAAGAGGTATCAAGGTTGATGTTTAGCTACACCCCTTGAATATCAATTTCTAATATAATTCTTTTAATATAAAAATTAAATTAAAAGTGCATAATAAATTGAAAGGAAAATGTGAATTCCTTGGCATCTCTTTAATAGTGCCATTTTGAACTTTTTAATGGACTTCAATGCATAAAAGAGGAGTAAAAGGATTAATATGTGAAGAATGGATGTTTTACTACATCTTCTTCCATATTATGAATTTTATTAATCTTAAGAGGACCTAGATGCATAATTTTTAGAAGGAGAGGGCAAGTGAGAAGAGGGAAATTCCAATCCCCATGACATGATGCTCAAAGACCCTTTTTATGAATATGCAAATGATCAAGGACCTATATGCATAAATTTTATTGCTAGCAAATGACACATGTGATGCTAGCACCCCATTTTTCTTCCTTGATGCAAGCTTTCATTTATAGCATCTTAAAACAAAATACCATGATCAATGAGATAGCACAAACACAGAAATTTGCCCAAATAACCTGTTAGTACAAATCAGCCAGTGCAGGCTGATTAAAAAACTAAATCTAAAATCTGTTTGAATAGGAAGATAGAGGACACAAAAACAATCAATTTAGACCCAAACTTTGCATCTTTCTGATTTTTCTACTATTTTCTAGCCATTTTCAAAGTTGGATGTCAGAAAATCATAAAACTGCAGCATGTACATTTGCATTTACACCCCTCTGTCTTTTTGCTTACCTTAAAAATAGAAATAAAAATCATAAAATTCCCAAATTTCATACAATTATGCCTGAGATATTACATTACAAGAAAGATATAAGAATTATGCATATCTATTGATAAAATTCATGAGAAATGAAGAGAAAG
Source organism: Carex myosuroides (assembly GCA_028015225.1). Taxonomy (NCBI): domain Eukaryota; kingdom Viridiplantae; phylum Streptophyta; class Magnoliopsida; order Poales; family Cyperaceae; genus Carex; species Carex myosuroides. The sequence continues at coordinate 12,911,395 of CM051491.1, read as the reverse complement.
TGACATGAACACCATGGTCAACCCAAACCCGAAACTCAAATCCAAACACCATGTCCAAGTTCGATTCCATTCAACATTGATGCACTGCTAAGCCCTCTCAAACATGCCATGATCATTCGAGACATGCTATTGAAACCAAACACCAGGTACCGGTACCAGAACCGGTATCAAACCGTGAGATCGAGTCAGAGGGGTCACCAAACTTCCATGAGGAATGAAATTGACTCTGTAGGAAACTCCCTCATACTCAAAAAACGCTAAAGGAACAGTTAATTGGAGGAGAATACGACTGAAACCATGAAATTCAACGAAAAACCCTTGGTCGGTACCGAAGGGCCCAACCCAGCTGTGCCGCCACCTCCGTTGATCGACCACTGCCGACAATGCGCCCAGCTGAACCGCACGCCCAAGGCGATCTCAGTGGTGTTCCCCGTTAGCCTCGCCGTGGCCGGGAGCTTTGTCAGAGGTGACCGCCGGATCAAACCCCTAATTGGGTCTCAAACCCGATTTTCATCACGTCAGCACGATTTTTGAAGTAGATAGGGTCTGTTGGATTTTGGCGCCAAGAAAGCATTCAAACCAAAGCGCGAATCTTTATACAAGAGAAGGATCCGAAGGGTCAGCATTAAAGTTCAAATAGATCGGGGACCCACTGTCAGAGGGACCCATATGTCGGATAAAATAAAGGTCTCTCGGAACGAATCTTAAGGCTTGAGCGCACATCTTGGAGCAATTAATTGCCTAATCCTAAAGTTCAGATCAAACCCCAAATCTCAATAACTCTAATGCACATCTTGAAGGCCCAAACACCAATTTTAAAGCCCAATCTACAATCTTAAAGCCCAGAAAATGATAAAAGAATGAATGTTTACAAGAAGGTCCCTCTGACAAAACTTCTTCACAAAATAGCCCTTGGATATTTGCAAATAGGCCCCCGACTACCTAAAATCTCTTCAAATGAGCCCCTGGAGGCCCAATTTCCACTTCAGACCCTGCTTGAAGCCCAAATCACAAATCTTAGCCCTTCCCAGCTTTACCAATAGGTCCCTGGAAAGTTTTAACTTCATAAATAAGCCCTTCCCAGTCCTTTTTGGCCATAACTTCTTCATTTCAAACCCAAATCAACTCAAACCAATTCCAAATGAACCCAAATTGAATCCTCCACCTTTCTAAAACAAAATTGGACATGTCCAAGCATCAGCCAGGCCCTGAAATGACGAAAATACCCTTTTCTTCATGTTTCAATCATTTTCTCTTAAATAAAAATATAAATAAAGCATAAATATATTTTCTCAAGTATAAATATGTTTATAAAATAAATAAAAAAATGTGTAATAAATGTATTTTAATAATAATCATTACGTCTTGTGCATACATAGTAATTAAATACCTAAAACAATGTTAATAAAAGGAACACACAAAAAACCAAATACATGAGTTTTCCTCTTTTAGCCCCTTTATTCAATTCATGACAGATAGGCATAAATCCCGAAATGAACGAGGTATTCAGCATGGCTTGGGAGGGCCATCTGATGTAATTAACAGCGGGGGCTTGCGCCCGCTGGGAGTTAAACGTCCCCACAATCATTAAACTCTCTCGACGGACTGATTAGGAACAATAGGTCTGTCGAGGGTGAACCAGAAGGAATAGCAGAGAGAAAGAAATGAATGTTTCGAGTTCGATGTTCTTTAATCAATCGAGAGCATTGAACCATGAGACATTTAAATACATATGCACACACCTTCCCATACCAACAGTTGTGCAACTTTCTGCGCCCTACAAAATTAAAGAGCACTGCATTTATTGTCTTGCATCCAAGTTTGATCAAAATTTGTTTTTAATTACCCATCCATCTAGTTAACCGAAAATTGAAGCATCGTATGGCCATAAACACTTCGTGTTGGATCGAAGCTCATACATAATAAAAATTCCGTACTTTTATATTGGTTACATTTAGTGTTCTCCCTTGATCATTTTAGAAAAGATTTGGAATGATTTCACTGCAGATCGACCGTTTATTTCCCACGTGAAAATGAACGGTCAGTGTATCATTTTATGTTAATTTTATTGTCAATTTTTTTTGTAATTTTTGATTCACTGACTGTTTTTATTCCAAAACCGTCAGTGTTGATACTATTACTGACTGTTTTGTTGTTTTGTGTAAGCCGTTAGTGTTGAAATGATACAACAACTGTTTTTTTTCTTAGCCGTCAGTGCTGCATTCTTCACTGACTGTTTTGTTCGGAGCCGTCAGCGAAACACCTTCCCAAAATTTTTGCTCCCGGCTTAACATTTTCGATCTGCCGCGAAAGTTTTCATTTCCCTCTTCTTTTTTACGAAAATACACTTGCGATCTCCCAAAACCCAAAATCGATCTCCCAAATATTCATTTCCCTCGCGATCTCCCAAAAACCCAAATCGCATTGCTGCCTCTTCTTTTCCCTCTTCGTTTTGGGAGATAATTTCCCTCTTCTAGCAAAACCCGAGCACCCGGACCCGACCACCCGCACCCGACCACCCGCTGGAGCGCCCGAGCACCTGCACCCGACACCCGCACCCTCCTTGCCGCCTTGCTGCCTCGCCCCGCCATGCTGCCTCGCCCCGCACCCGATCAACAAAGTACTTCCGTTTTCAATTTATTTCCAATTCAAACCACTTTTGATTGTGCAATTTGTTGATTTGTTGATTTTGCAATTTTTCCCTCTCAGCCTCAAGCCTCAAGCAGACCATTTAATATAAATAGTTATTTCCGTATCCTCTTAATATTTATTTCCGTATCCTCTTAATTTATGATCAATGTGTATTTTTGCGGGACGATTTTTGGGATTTGAGGGTCGAGCGCGGGTTGTTGATTTTCTCGGCCTACCGTTGTTTGCTTGCTGTGCAGTTACTGGTGCGCATCTTTCTGTTCTGGTACCTGCTGGTTTTACTGGTACTGTACCAGTGCTGGTACAGTACCGTACCAGTTTCTTCTTTTCTGTGTGCCTGTCGTGACTCTGTCCTGTGACCCTTGTTCTTGATTTTTCCTTGACTTTGCGCCTCCTTGCTTGTTCGGCGATTTGCTACTTTGATCGGGCACTACTACAAAAATAGTCATTGTACACTGCACATTGTACACGGATTTGGCAATTTTATTAAAACCGTGTACCAAATATGATTTTTTACTTGCCCAAAAGATCTGAACGATTTCTACACGGCTAATTAGTTAATAATCAGTGTAGAATTATTACAGAGAGCTACACGGTTTATTAGAAACCACAAATCCGTGTGTAAAGAGGTCCGTGTGCAAGTTATTGAGAGAGCTACACGGATTTTTGTTAAATATCCGTGTAGGAATATATACACGGATTTTTGATAATATATCCGTGTAGAAATGGAAGTTTTGTACACAGATTAATAATTAAATAGCCGTGTATGGTTTAGTTGGAGAGCTACACGGATTAATAAGTAAATATCCGTGTATAAAAGTGTAGGGTTTTAATGTCTTCTCCTTCCAGCGCCGTTTTGATCAAGTCTTTTATATATGCACCTCGATCTATACATCTCTCTGAACTGAGGTTTTTCCTATCAGATTTCTGCGAATTGAGGTCAGCAGCTGAGATCTGAGATCTTTGAAGTTTGTATTTTCTCCTCTCCATCTTTCTAAGGTTAGTAATATGTATTTAAATCATTTTCTTCCTCTAATTTTCTGTTATTTATGCTTATTTAGGTCATTTCATGCATGCTTGATTTCTTAATTTTAGATGTAATTAATTAGTGTATTGTTGTCCAATAACCGACCTATAGATGCTTTTAGGTCCATGTCCGTTCAAAATTAATCCAATAGGGATTAATTTTGGATAGTCTCCGTTTTGGGACTGCTCTTTGAATATTATGTCTCATTTAGGATGTGAACACATATTAGCGGAATTTAATTAGTATTTGAGGAAAGTTCGACAGTATTTTCCCTTAATGCTCCTACGAGTATGTGGTTCGTACGCATACTTGGGGAGTTAAGGGGAAATGCTGCCGAATTTTTCTCAACTACTAATTAAATCTCGCTAATATGTGTTCACATATGAGACATAATATTCAAAGAGTGGGTTAGGATTGTAAACCGGCCCTTTGTAAGCCCAAAATTTTGTTACAATGGAGAATGTTGACCATGCATGATTAATTGATCAAATCATTTTTTTAATTTAATTTACAGATGGATCGAAGTTGGATGTATGAAATGCGACATGACAGTGAAGAATATTTGGTTCGTGTTGATGAGTTTATAAAATTTGCTGAGAGTTATAGAGTGAAGAAAAAAGAAGAAGACATTTTGTGTCCTTGTAAAGATTGTAAAAATTTATTAAGATTTTTGGACATCGAAGAAATTAGAGCTCATTTGATTTGTCGGGGATTTAAGAAGAGATATACATGTTGGTTCATGCATGGTGAGAAATTTGAGAAAAGTGGTAGTGCCAGTAAAGATTGTAATCGTGAATTGAATGATGAGAATGTTGGAATTTCTGATAATTTTGAACTTGATTGGAACGAGGATTATGAGAGTGTCGAAAATTCTGATAATGTCGAACCCGGAAACGACGATGGTGAGATGGAGATGAATTTTGATGAAAATGTAGAACACGAGTTTACTGAAAATTTTGAGGAAATGTTACGTGATGTGGAAGATGAAATTAGTGTTAAAAATTATGATAAATTTCAAAATTTGTCTAATGAATCCAAGAAGCCGTTGTATCCCGGGTGTACCAAATTTACAAAACTGTCAGCTGTGTTGAAATTATTAAATTTAAAAGCAGACAATGGTTGGAGCGATAAGAGTTTCACGTCCTTATTACAGCTTTTACGAGAAATGCTCCCAGATAACAACGAGTTACCCGGTACAATATATCAGGCAAAGAAGTTGATATGTCCAATGGGGTTGAAGATCGAAAGAATACATGCATGTCCGAATGACTGTGTATTGTATCGTAACGAGTACGAGGCCATGCATGTATGTCCTAAATGCGGTGTTTCACGGTATAAACGTAAGAACCAGGACACTGATGATTGTAACGAGGCCACAAATGGCCGGCCTCCGGCTAATGTGTTGTGGTATTTGCCGATAATACCGAGATTCAAACGGTTGTTTGCGAATCCCAAAGATGCAAAATTATTGCGCTGGCACGAAGAAGAGCGCAAAAATGACGGTAAACTAAGGCACCTGGCTGATTCTCGTCAATGGAGAAACATTGACAGACATTTCAAAGAATTTGGTTATGAAATGAGGAACCTTAGGATTGTGGTGAGCTCAGATGGAATGAGTCCATTTGGAAGCATGAGCAGCCGGCACAGTACTTGGCCAGTTCTTCTAGCCATCTACAATCTTCCTCCTTGGTTGTGCATGAAACGTAGATATATAATGATGTCATTACTAATCCAAGGACCCAGACAACCCGGAAATGACATAGATGTATATCTTGCACCATTAATCGAGGACCTCAAAAAATTGTGGCGTGATGGCGTCCCGGTCTGGGATGCGTACTGCAAAGAGGTCTTTCAATTGTGGGCCATGGTGTTTTGCACCGTAAATGATTTCCCCGCGTACGGGAATTTGTCGGGTTACACTTGTAAAGGAGCAAAAGCGTGCCCGATCTGTGAAGATGACACGCAGGTGCTGAGGTTGAAAAATTGTCAAAAGAATGTATTCATGGGCATCATAGGTTTCTTCCTATTAATCACTCATATCGTAGGAAGAAGATGGCATTCAACGTGAAAATTGAGCTTGGAGTGGCTCGTCATCCATTAGACGGGGAGAGTGTCTTCAAACGGGTAAAAAACATTGATGTTGTTTTTGGAAAATGCGCCAAAGCACCACCGAAGAATATTTGGAAAAAGAGGTCCATATCGTAGGAAGAAGATGGCATTCAACGGGAAAATTGAGCTTGGAGTGGCTCGTCATCCATTAGACGGGGAGAGTGTCTTCAAACGGGTAAAAAACATTGATGTTGTTTTTGGAAAATGCGCCAAAGCACCACCGAAGAATATTTGGAAAAAGAGGTCCATATTTTGGGAGCTACCGTACTGGAAGCATTTAGAAGTGAGGCATTGCCTAGATGTCATGCATGTGGAAAAAATTGTCTGCGACAGTTTAATTGGTTTATTATTGAACATTCCGGGAAAGACTAAAGATGGTATTAAAGCGAGAAAAGACATGGTAGAGATGGGAATACGACATGAGCTCGCACCGCAGGAGAAAGGGAAGCGCACATACCTACCCCCCGCACTGTGCACAATGTCAAAGAAAGAGAAAACAAGCTTCTGTGAATGCATCAATGGTATAAAAGTCCCATCAGGGTATTCTTCGAATATTAAGAAGCTGGTGTCGATGAAGGACCTGAAGTTGATTGGTATGAAATCCCACGACTGTCATGTTTTATTGACACATATAATTCCCGTTGCAATTCGGGGAATTTTACCAAAGCACGTTCGTCAAACCATTACGATGCTTTGTTCTTTCTTCAATGCAATAAATTCCAAAGTGATAGACCCTCTAAAATTGGACTCTTTGCAGAAGGAGGTCGTCGTTACTCTTTGCCAACTTGAGATGTATTTTCTGCCATCTTTTTTCGATGTTATGGTTCACCTTGTTGTTCATCTTGTGAGAGAAATTAAGATTTGTGGTCCCGTGTTCCTTCGGTATATGTATCCATTCGAGAGATACATGGGCATCTTGAAAAAATACGTAAGGAACCGACATCGACCCGAAGGTGGCATTATAGAAGGATATTCCATGGAGGAGGTGATTGATTTTTGCACCAACTACTTGACCGGTGTGGATCCTATTGGCGTTCCAAAATTTCGATACGAGGGAAGGCTCCAAGGAGTCGGGACAATTGGGTTGAGAGCCGTAGTTGCTGATCTAAATGAACTACAAAAGGCACATTTTATTGTACTACAGCACATGACAGATGTTGCTCCCTATATAGATGAGCACATGACAATCCTTCAACAACAAAACTACACGAGAAGTCAGAAGTGGCTTGTTAATGAGCATAATCGTTCTTTTATAGGATGGCTGAAAGAAAGAGTGAAGTCACACCCCGTACCTGAAATTGTTAAACTGCTGGGCGAATGACCCTAAATTGTTGTTAGAACATTCCAAGGTACGAGATTAACGGATATACATTTTACAAAAAATCCCAGAGTGATAAGAGCACGATGCAAAACAGTGGGGTGACGTTGATGGCGACCTCTCAAGAATTCAGTAGATCCGGAGATGGCCGGGCTCTAATAGCATCAAAGTCATATTATGGCGTTATTGAAGAAATTTGGGAGCTCATTTACAGTCCTCACCTGAGCATTCCCGTGTTTCGGTGTCAATGGGTCGAAGACCGAGGTGTTAAAGTTGATAGCGACGGGTTCACACTCGTTGATTTTAACAGGGTTGGGCATGTTGATGATCCGTTTATACTCGCCAAGCAAGCCACCCAAGTCTTTTATGCCACTGACCCGAGTGATGATAGGTTGAGCGTCGTCCTATCCGGAAAAAGAAGGATTGTCGGGGTAGAAAATGTAGTCGATGAAGAAGAGTACGACCAGTTCGACGAAATACCTCATTTTTGTACCGACGTGCAAGCTGAGGTAGCAACACTTGAAGGGGTGGACGAAGCTGACTACATGCGGTCCGACCACAATGAAGGATTATGGGCCGAGGGTACTGTTCAAATAGTGAAAAAAAGGAGAAAAAGGAAAAAAAAAGCATAATGTATAATATTTATTTTGTTTAAAACCGTGTAGCTTTCAATATTACAACTTTAGCTTATAATATATCAAATAAAAAAGGAAAAAAAGAGGAAAAAAGAAAAAAAAAGCATAATGTATAATATTTATTTTGTTTAAAACCGTGTAGCATTTAATATTACAACTTTAGTCCAAATATTAGTATTAGTTTTCAAAATATTAGTTAAAACATTTAATAATAAAATAAAATATCAAATATCAGTATTAGATTTTAATATTAGTTGCTTGGTACAAATATCGGTATAAGTTTTTAAATATTAGAAATATACAATTTTAGTTAATTTATTATTACTTTAGAAATATTAGTTGCTTGTAACTGAACTGAACCTGGGACCCGCCTGTCGGACCTATTTATACACGGACGTTTAGCTAATAGTCCGTGTAGAAATGGAAGAGAGCTACACGGTCTATTAGCTAGATATCTGTGTAGAAAGAGAATTGCACACGGACTATTAGCTAGATATCCGTGTAGAAAGAGAATTGCACACGGACTATTAGATAAATGTCCGTGTATAAATAGGTCCGACAGGCGGGTCCCAGGTTCAGTTACACAATTTTTTTGCTCCCTATATCCCAAGCGCCCGAATTTTATTTCCCCTTCTAATTAATTTCGAACTCTTTCAAATTCTGCGCTCCTCCCCTCTGCCTCCTCCGCCTCCTCTCGGTCCTCCGCCTCTCGCTGCTCCTCTCCCTCTGCCTCCTCACGCTGGTCCTCTGCCTCTGCCACATTTTGCTCCTCCACCGCTCCTCCGCCTCTCCCTCCTCCTCTGCGCTCCTCTACAAATATCGGTATATATTGCACCTCAGAACTCTTTAATTTCTTGCAGGACCAACCAACCAAATATCGGTATATATTGCACCTCAGAACTCTTTAGCTAGTTAAAGGCTGGTAACCAACCAAAGTACATATATTGCATCTTTGATAAAGGCTGGCAACCAACCAAATTTTACTATTAGAATAGCAACTTTTTCTGTTTTTGGGACAACTTGTTTGCAGAAATTTTAATTAATTTCGGGTGATCAAAGGGTTTATGATATAGGGATTATGATATAGGGTTTTAATTAATTTTAATTAATTCTTGAAAACCGACATGGTGAAGGTAAAGTGCCTAACAACTCGTTGCTTTATTTTCACTGATGTATCTATACTTGAATACACTAAATTTTGGTGTCAAACAGGCACAGTGGAACATCCCGAACGACGTTCCAAAGGATAAGACTCTGAGGATAATGAATGAGGGCTGGAAGCAATTCAAGAGCACGTTGAAGACGGTGTGGATGGAGAAAGGGAGAAATCTGGTAGGCTACTACAAATGGCTAAAACAAGAGGACTGGGAGGCGTTTCAAGCTTTGAAGTCGACCGAAGAGTTCCGGGTATCTAACTCGTGCCAAACTTATGCTTATTATTTATCGATATGTACTTATCTTTCTAAAATTAACTGATCGTTGCATTGTTTCTGTGAAGGCAAAAAGTGATAAAGGCAGGAGGCTCGTTGCCTTGAACAAGTATCCACACCATCTAGGGTCAGCTGGTTACGAGGGTAAGAAGGCAGAATGGAGGAAAATACTGGACCAAAACAAGGATTCTGACTCACCCGTGGTTAGGATCCAAAATCCTAGGGGCCAAGATTGGTTCATGGGTAGATCCGAGGTAACCGCTGACGGGAGGATAGTACTCCCAAAGGATTTGCAACCCGTGGCTCAAAGAATGGTAAGAGTCCTTTGTTATTACTTTGTGACACTCATGTACAAAATTATAACTCCGAAGGTACATCACTTGATCTTTTGCTATAACTAATTCTTCTACTTGAACAGTTGGAGGTGGAGGAGGAGGTCAACTTGGGTGCCCGTAGTGTCGAAAGACAAAATGATTCATTGGCCGCAGCGCTCGAGAATCCAAAACACCCGGGTCGAGTAAGGGGTGTAGGGGCCTATAGGGGCTGGAAGGAGGTGTTCTGAGTGGAGGGACAAAAACCTCGAAGAAAATCTCGTGCCAAGGTAAATAAAGACGAGATAGTTGCGCAGATACGCGCGGAGTTGAGCAAAGAGTACGACGCAAGGTTTGCTGAGATGGAATCAAGGTTTTTGAGCCAAATTAGATCAGCAACTACGCAACCATCCGAGCAACCACCTCCCATTTCGCCGGGAATTCGGCGAAGTAGTCAAGCATCCGGCACGTGGGCCTTAGACGATTTGGATAATCTCAAGGTAATCAATACTTGTTCGTAATATAAAAGGTAATTAAAACCTGTTTGTAACCTTGTTATACAATATCGCACCATTAAAATAAACAACTTTCTGATAATTGCAGGACCCCAGAGCATGCGACCTCGTCCTGTGGCCTGATAGTGTTCCTCTGACCGTTGCTAAGGGTGTTGTACATCCAGGAGCCAATATTGTACACTTACCTCAGCTAAGGCCCGACCATGCATGGGTGCAGGTTGACTTAGTCGTGGATGGATGGCAGCGCGTACCCCTTCATGTCCCTTCCGACGACATGCTTGTGCTTGATGATGCACGGATGTCATTTGTCCAGTGGCCCAAGGGTCAGATTATTTTGGATCAGGTAATCCATAAAAAAATTCATTTATTTTGTTACATTCAAATCATTCTTATTTGTTATACTTGAATAATCCATTTATAATTTGATACAGACACGAGGAGGTGATGTCACCGGTACGGCGATGTCACCGTTACACCAGGAGGTGGCTTGCGACGTCGGGGCTGACGCGCCACAATCACCACACCGTCCTATGGTCACCGAAGAAGAATACAGCCGTTTGCCCAATGATTTGCGCATTCTCCACGACCACTTGATGACGGCGCCCGAAGGCATGAAGGATATCATCATCCCTGTCCCACCTGGGATGTTTCTACACGAAGGTAGGGATCTCCTACTGTCGTTCCAAGACTTCAAGGACATCTTCCACCACTCGTCATCCGACAAATGGCTCGATGTGTCATTCATCACCATTTTCCTCATGTTAGTGATCAAAAATTATTTTCATTATTGTATAGAACTCAAATATATATTCTAATTACAATATTATGAGTTTTCAGGAAGCTAGTCTGAAACTGTGATGAGATGGTTGAACAGAAGAACTTGTGCATATTTCTGGACCCGGAGAAAGTGAGTTCTACGGCAGTGACATGTTATTCGGATATGGCTATCGAGTACATGTGTTCTGCGATGCATCGTGCTAAGGCGGAGGAGAAGAAATTCATTCTCATGCCATACCACCAGAGGTTAGTTCTAATCTTAACTTATGTGTTGTTTATATTTTAATTAAAGAATTGTATAAAGGAAATAAAAGTTAAACATAAAAAAAATGAAATCACACCATCAACCATAGCAAACACTTGTGTCACTATTATATGCTAAAGTACTATAATTCTTCTCCTCGATCCCACAGCAAACATTGGTGTTCGATTATCATTGTGCCGTACCTAAATGTGGGCATAATTGTTGATTCTTGTAAGCCCAAAGGAAGGATCGCGCTTGACAAGTGCAAAGCTATCTTCCCTTTTGTGAATAAGTAAGCAATAATAATTCATTAGGTTTGAATTTCTTTCAATCATATCAAATTATAAAATTACTAATTACATTCACTCAATTTTGTAAGGGCTTTTGCGAAATATATTAAAGAGGGAGGATCAAATAGCACGGGCACGCGCAAGAAATCTAAGTTGAATTGGAAGTGGATGTTGGTGAGCACACTTTATGAGTTAGTAATTTCATATCTTGTTCAAAAAAATATTGTCATTCTAACAAAGGCCGCTAAATGTAAATTTCAGAGCCCGCAACAGTTGGAGGGTTGGGAATGCGCTTATTACACGATGATATTCATGTTTGACTTTGTCGAAAGAATACAATTTCTATTCCCAAAAGCGGTATGTACTTCATATTAATTGTTCCTATATAATAAGCAATTGATATCTACCTTTTATGAAATACTAACTATTATCAAATTATAATTGTAGAATGTGACAAAGCAACCGCATTACACCAAGGATCAGATCGACGATGTGCGGTGCATGTGGGCAAGGTGGTTTACCATGGAATTTTGTAATCCTCGATATGGATTTGCATAGAGTTGTATAAAATATTGTATAATTTAGTATATGAATTTCTTGCTAATTAATCTGTTTCGAATGAATTTATTATTGCTATATGAATTTTGTATAATTCTGTCGCAAAAATCTGGCTAGCAAAGCTGGAGGCTAGCCCAAAAACAAAATATACAAAAAAAAAAAGATTAGCTATTTATACACAGATATTTAACAATTGTCCGTGTATGATAGAAAAATAAAAAAAAAATTAGCTATTTAACACGGATATTTAACAAATGTCCGTGTATGATAGCTAAGAGAGCTACACGGACATTTAATACAAATCCGTGTAGAAAGAGTAATCATACACGGATTATTTATAAGTTGTCCGTCTATGATAGCAGTGCTGGAGGCGAAATACAAAAAAGATTAGCTATTTATACACGGATATTAACCAAACGACCTTGTATGATAGCTAAAAGAGCTACACGGTCTTTTAATAAAAAACCGTGTATAAAGAGTAATCGTACACGGTTACTTAGGGGATATTCGTGTAGCTCGGTAACTTGGAGAGCGACACCCCAGGTCTTTGTACACGGCGGTTTACAAAGTAATCCGTGTAGAAATTATTATAATCACACACGATTAAATATCCGTGTGTAGTTTCTGACCTATTCATACACCCTGGATTTTAACACGGCAGGAAATCCGTGTAGCTCTTCCATTAATGTCCGTGTGCAAACTCATTTTCTGTAGTAGTGGGGTCTTGTGCCGTTTGTTGATTTGTGGCTGTTACTTGACTGTGGCCTCTGTGCCAATATGGAGATATGATATTAATTTTTAATATCCGAAACATTTCCTTGCTTTTGTTACCTTTTCTTAATTTGTTAATGATAAACTACGTATATACGTACCAATTATATATAATATGACAATATATGCATTCTCTAGGCTATAGGCTTGTTTCTCGGTGGATGAAATTCAAGTTACACTGAAATTAAAGTTAGTTATTTTCACATTCATAATTAAAAAAAGAAAATGCATCTGCACAAAAAAACAGGGAACAAAAGCCTGAACTTTGCTTGGAGATTTTATCACAAAACTAGGCACTGAAGGGAAATTCGGATACAACATGCACTTTGGGCTGTTACTTGACTGTGACCTCTGTGCCAATATGAAAAAAAAACTATAACTTACAAGTACTGACCTGTTCCAATATGGAGATATGATATTAATTTTTTTAGTTTCTTTTTTCTTTTTGCTTAACTTGAGTTTAGTTATCTACGACATGCACTTCTAATAACTTGAGTTTAGTTATCTACAACATGCACCACAGAAAAGGCACACAAAGAAGAGAAAGATGGATTCAATGCCTACTTTGCCTTCTAGGTATATTTTCATCATAATAAATTGTTGAAATTGTTGAATAATGTTAAATTCTATTCAACTTAGTTCCCTTTAACTATTTTTGTGAAATTTGAAACTTTTAGCTTTTGTGAAATGCTCGTTGAAGAGCAAGGTGTGGTTGGAGAAGGCAGCAGCCATCAAATTCATAGTGGAGCAAATCCTGGTATATAAACAAATTACCATTTATTTCGTCTTTAACCAAACAGTATGCTTACTTCTTGATGTCAATGTTGGTTCAAAAATAAATTATGAGTTGAAATGTTAAATTATGTAATTGCAGATATGGATAGAGAGGAGTACAATCCTTTAACATCTTCTGATGAATCGAGTAGTGAGGAGGAAGCACCACAAAAAAAGACGAGAGGTCGGACCACTTGTGCTAATTTAGGAAAGAAGCCTAATTTACGTATCAGGTTCAACAGGCATGGGCATCCAAAGGGTAAAATGTTGAGTAAATACTTGACTTACGTGGCAACAGTGTCAGAAAATTCTATAGATTTTATCATTGAAGGTTTCTTCTACATGATCAGACTGGAACTATAAGGGCAATTTGGTCTTATCTCAAACACTAGGGTGATTATCTTTTGAAAACCGATATATAGTCCTTATTACCTTACATTCTGAGTCTCTATGGTGCTGATTATATTAGTTTTTTGTAAATGGGGACCATTTATGATGATCTGATTATTTACCATGTTTTGTTTTATTTCTACCAATAGAAATTTACATCGATTTATCATCTTATTTACAGCTGTCGTCTATTCACTGCAAATAATAATATAACATGCATGCTATCAAATTCAACTATATATTTTAGTTAACTTTTATGTTGCTTTCAAATTTCTAAGGTAACTTTTGTTAGTTCAATTGACAGGTCAAGAAAAGTTAATTACTAATTAATTCATTGACATTTAATAATTTAAGCATTTTTCAATCTTATATCGAGGCTGGAGGAGTGCACAAGGAGGGATCAAAGGAATGTGAGTGGAAATTCATTAAGGTGTGACTTGTACACTATTTTAATGGGTTATGTAAATTTTGTAAATTGCATATTTTGTTTTTATGGGTTATGTAAATTTTGCTATAGTGTGGTTTTTTGTGAATGAATATGTTATGTTGTTAAATTGTGTTGCCTTTTATTTATGTTGTCTACATTATTTGCATGATATTCTATTTAATGTCAATGAATGTTGAATAGTTATATGGCTAACAAAATATGGAGGCTAGCCTCGATACAAGTGGAATCATGCCAAAATTTTTATGTCAACACCGACTGTTTTTAGGACCTACACTGATGGTTTTTAAAAACAGTCACTGTAGGTATGCAACACTGACTGTTTTTAAAGCGTCAGTGTTGGCATTCAACACTGACGCTTTAAAAACAGTCTGTGTTCAATACCAACACTGACTGTTTTTAGAGCGTCAGTGTTGGTGTTCAACACTGACTGTTTTTAAAGCATCAGTAAAAGATAACATTCACTGGCGCCGGCTTTACTGACGCCGCTAGAACAGTCAGTGTAGGGGTATTTGAACAGTCAGTGAAAGAGTTTTTTGTACTAGTGTTCAAATGATAGCATTAGGTGGCTCAAATGATAGCAATAGGTGGCTTTCCATTCTCACTCTTATTAATGATCGTAGAACAGTAGCCCATGTTTATGACCGTTGGAGACTTTTTCTTTGCATTTGGTGCTCAAATATTGATAGCATCCAAAGCCACATCCACCTTTCAAAACTTGCATCTGATCAAATCAAACAGGAAAATTCCTAAACGCATTTGACAGTGGCCATAATTTATAGTTGCAGAAGCTAGCTACCAACATTAGCGTCAGGTTCCAAGGACAAACGCCTTGTCCCGTCCTGGACAAAAAATAAAAAGTATTAGTGTACTTGGTTAGTAGTATTGTTATATTTAGTGTGTATCCTCTTAGATATCTTATATTTTGGGTGAACGATGTGTCCGTTGCCTATTCATAGATCGCGCAGGGGCCAATATTATTTGTGCTTTGAGATTCGTGCATACTATATTTGAATGGTTAAGTTTTTCTAAAACAACACGCAAAATATGAGATATCTCAGAGGATGTGAATTCGTGCTAAACATTATTTTAAGAAAATTAATTAAAAATAAAATTTATATAATACAAGATAATAACTTTTATCTCAAGATAAAATTATACATAAAGAAAAAAAAATTATTATTTTCATAACATGAAAGTGAAATTAACTTGTATCTCAAAGTTATAACGAATAATAATTAAAAAATTATAGACAAACACAAATATCAATTAAAATAAATTTTGCTAAAAGAATTGTATTGTGATTATGCACACTTTATTTTTCTTTGTTTTTTGTTATTTGTACGTAACTCTTGTTTTCTAAAGATGATTGAATTGTAGAATGCTGTGATTTGAAGATTTCATTAGATGATTGGACATTTCCTTTTTAGTTTCTTCTATATCCTTTGACAGCTTTTCAAAAACAAAAGGTTCATTTTTTAATGTAAGTGGTGCGGAAATCAAAGTCTATATGGAAATGAGAAAGCTGTCACAAGTTTGCTTTTCAAACTTTTATTTAAGACCTTATAAGTTTGTAATGTTTCATAGGGGTTACCACATACAAAAAGTAAAATTCAATTGAACTTTTACATACTTGATAATATTTTTTCAAAATGATAGGGTGGTTTAGCACCAGTACGGATGTTTTAATACTATCATTGGGACTATTGAAAACAAATTTTGTTCCATAATAGCCATGAAGTCCAAGCAACCGCACTAAATACTATTAAATTTTGTTGTTGTTGTGAATGTGATAAAGTAAAAGAGAAATCCATAACATCTTCAATGGTTTGCCAGTTATCAAAGTGATTCTGACAATTACCCATCCAAAACCAAATTTTTCGAACTCTGGGACATTGGACAAAAAGGTGGTCAAGTGATTCCTCAAATGTGCGAAAATGACACGTAGTATCTCCTACCCATCCTTTAGTAAGAAGATTAGTTTTGGTAAGGATTATTTTATGCGTAAGGAGCCGCATAAACACTTGAATTTTTGGGGGGTTTTAACTGTCCACCAAGTCAAAGCATGTAATTCCTTAACCCCTCTAAAAATTAAAAATTGATAGAAGGATTTAATAGTGTATTTCCCTGTACTGCCTAAGTTCCAACTAATCGAGTCCTCTTCAGAATCAGGTAGTGTATTGATTTTACCCGGGCGGGTTGACCCGGACTGAGGAAACCTGTGATCCGTATCCGGACCGGACCGTCCTAAAGGGTTGGGTCGGGTTAAGAACGGGTCGGATGCGGTTTTCCGGGAGAAACCCGAGCATACCCTACCCGTTTGAACCCGCCTACCCGAACCAGACCCGGACCGGCCTAAACCCGACCCAAATCTCGAGATCCGGGTCTAACCCGGCCGAACCCGAGCCAACCCGACTAAACCCAAGTCTAACCCGACTAAACCCGACCTAACCCCCCTGAAACTCGACCCGAACCAGCCGAAAACCCTACGGGACCTGAGTCAACCCGACCCAACCCGGTCAAATTTGAAATTTTTTGATTTAATTCAAATTTTTTTTTTTTTTTGGCTTCTGTTGCCGACTTGCCGCTGGTTCGCCTCCGTTGGCAATTGGCATTTGGTAAATAGCCAATAGGTTAGATTTTATTTTATCATTATATAAAAAATATTTTGCAAAGAGCAATGCTTACAAAATCTTGACCGTTTCACGCAGCATGTGGAAAGGAAAGAGTTAGAAACTTAGAATTTAGATAATTTCAATTTAATTAACGCTAAATAAATTAATTTAATTTAGAGTTAATTTAGATTTATATTTACTTTAATTTAGATTTAGATTTAATTTAGATTTAAATTATAACAATAGGGAATTAATTTAGATTTAATTTAGATTTAAATGCCAATAGGGAATTAATTAATTAAAGTTTTATTTGGCAAATAGCTAATAGGTTTCAACATAATTTGATTTTGTTATAACAAAAATATATTGAGTTCAAATAAAAAAAAGGAAAAAAAAAACTGAAAAAAAAGAAGCCAAAAACCCTCAAACAAAACAGAAAAAAAATAACAGAAAAAAAAACGAACCGGCCCGGACCGGACCAGACCGCCGACCAGACCCGCCCCTCCCCGCCCCGACCTAACCCGCCCGGTTTAGGCCGGGTAACGGTTGGCCGACTCAAAACAAAACCCGGGTACCCCTACCCGAGTCAACCCGTTGACCCGGGCTAACCCGTGCCCGGGTCAACCCGGGGACCAGGCGGGTTTGGACCGGACCGACCCGACCCGGACCCTTTTCAATACACTAGAATCAGGATTGAAGGTGTGGATAAGATGCAAGACTTCCTCCCATTCAAAACGATTCACTCTTGTTAACTGCCTAGTAAAGGTCACAGCTAGACCTTGAGAAGAAATGACATCTACTAGAGTAATATTGGGGTTGCAGCACATGTCAAACAAGAATGATAAGACAGCTAAGGAACACTCTCCAATCAAAACATCCTGCCAAAATCTAAGCATGCTATGTGTACCAGGATGATAAGAAATACCTAGATTAAATAGATCCTGAATGTCACTAAGTGCTTTCCAAAAGGGAGAGGGACTTATAGGGTTACCAGACATGTAATTAAATTGAATAGCTAATTTTCACATCCCTCTGTAACAAGGATCTTTGAATTTCCAAATCCATTTGGATAGCATGACTCTATTCGTTTGAGCTAGATCTAAGATACCCATGCCTCCAAATGCTTTGGACTGACAAATCTGTCCCAAGTTTACTAAATTATACTATTTTCTATTATCTTCGTACCATAACCACAAAAATTTCCTTCTTCTTTTATCTAACTGCTTGAGCACCTCTTTAGGAATTTTAAAAATGGATAGTGCATATAAAGGGTTGGATGAAAAGAGCTGCATTAATAAGAGTTCATGTACCCCAATAAAAATCAAATTGCTATGCCAACTTTGTAATTTCCCTTCTGTACTTCATGGCTTTTACGGATTAAAATTTGCTTTCCACAGTCCCTATGATAGTATTACAACATCCGTACTAAATGTGATTCATTGGATTATACTTTGGACAGGTACTGCTGGCAATCCTGAAGAAGCAGGTGCAGCCAATGGGAGTGCAGGGAACATGGCAGCATGGCTTCCTCAAGACACTGCTCAAATACTGTTGCAGGAACTGGAACCTGAACAGGTGTTAGTGGAATCTGCTAATACAGATGACTCGTTCAGGTGTTAGTGGAACCTGAACTATGTTACTATCTGCTTTATTTTTTTATCATCTATCTGCTTTTGTTGTGTTGGAAATTATGCTAGACCTCTTATGACTTTTGGATATGTTGATATCATGTTTTCTTGTAAAACATGATTTAGGGACTGTAATTTACTAAAATTTCGAAATGGAATGGGCTATGCCTTTTTTTTTTTTTTAAATCAACATTTTAATCTTTTTATGCTTTAGGTAAGTCGAAGAATCCACACCTCAATTATGTTACTTGTCTTGACGATATAAAAAAAGAGAAGTCTACAAGATTACAATTAATGTTCCGTATACCAAGTACAATATACCGAATTTTTTATTTTGACCATATTCTAAGAAAAAAAAACAACCACATTTTCTAGGAAATTCACAATTTACTTGGGTCGTTCATTGGCCATGCGGCCTCAAAAATTGAGGGCCACCTATTGCCTGTGCGGTTCCAGTATACAGGACCCTCATTGACCCTGCGGCCCCTCTTTTTTTTTTTTTTTTTCCCGGAAAACAAACAGTGCCGACAGCCACCTACCTCTACACATGGCCATAAAACAAACTGTTATATTTTCCATTTTTCAGGGCTCGACCTTCGCACCTTGAACAAAGATAACAGATGTCTTGTGCATGGGCGGGAACCTTTCCCACTGATACCGTATTGGTTTCCCTATCTTCTCAAATTTTAAATAAAATTGAGAATCTAGTACTAAAGCTACTGAATATTTTAGTGTATAATTTCATGAATTAAATAG
Source organism: Carex myosuroides (assembly GCA_028015225.1). Taxonomy (NCBI): domain Eukaryota; kingdom Viridiplantae; phylum Streptophyta; class Magnoliopsida; order Poales; family Cyperaceae; genus Carex; species Carex myosuroides. Next base: position 12,892,153 of record CM051491.1, on the reverse strand, counting down.
AAGTTATCTTATATTGGTATGTATAATTAAATAACAAATCATATTCACATAATAAGCTGTTAAGTGTTTGGTAAGACATGAAAATGGAGATCTCCATTTAATAACGAATGGATAAAATAGCGTCTTGGTATAATATTGATAAGCACTCCAAAACATATAGAATGGACGTTTGATACAGTATAGCACTTTTTACATGATAAGTTTCTCCCTCCAATGAAGCAGAACTGCAGAAATTTGACGCATTAAAGACAGAAAGAGTACAAAAATCATCAAATCATAAATTAGCAAACTGCCAACCCCTGCCCGCCCCAATTAATTTTCTTTGTAATAAATAGGGGCCCGCAGAGGTAATGAGCGATTCCACAGTCCGCAGAGACATTGAATGGTCTTGGTATTTTTCTAAATTCTCAGAAAAAGGGAATTTTTTTTTTTGAAATATGCTATAAATAAAATTTTAGGTACAATAGATATTGACAATCGTTTAAACAAAAACACTCCAGAAGTCGATCATGTACAACTAGAATTCTGGAACTCATTATGAATTACTCTGTTGCTCAATTCCCACATAATAATTAGAATTTCACTAATCTCATTGGACTAGAGCAAAGTAGTACTTCATTTTGGCTAGAGCCTTTAGTAATAATTAGATTCAGTAGTGGAGTTAGAAATTAATGTTAGAAGAGGTAGGAGATTATATGCAGACAATAACGCATTAAAATTCATAATTTTGTTAAACCTACCAAGAAACACTTTTTTGCTCTATTATTGTCAATTTGATAAGTGCGACCGCAGCCCAGTTAGTCCTCTCTGACTTCGCTCTTGGTCAGATGTAGATCTAATCTAACTCAAATAAAAAAAGAATATCTAGATCTAATTAATTAAGGTAAGTGTAGAACAAGGGTTTCAAATTAAACAGTCTTAATAATTGGGTAATGAGTGTTACAATAAGTGTCTCAATAGGTGGCTTTCCATTCTCCAAGTCAAATGAGCCAAAATAATAGCATTAGGTGGCTCAAATGATAGCATTAGGTGGCTACTTAATTAGCTCGAGAAACTCTTAGTAATGATCGTAGAACAGTAGCCCATGTTTATGACCGTTGGAGACTTTTTCTTTGCATTTGGTGCTCCAATATTGATAGCATTCAAAGCCAAGTCCACCTTTCAAAACTTGTATCTGGTCAAATCAAACAGGAAAATTCCTAGCGCATTTGACAGTGGCCATAAATTAGAGTTGCAGAAGCTAGCTACCAACATTTAGTGATTTGCAAACGGGTACCTCGGGACGGGCAGGGCAGTACCCGTCCCGGGCAGCGGGTAGGCGGGTAGGCGGGTACAACGGGCACGGGTAGGCGGGTTTTTTTTTTTAAAAACTCCGCCCTGTCCGTCTCAAACCCGCGTCCGTTGCGGGTAGACGGGTACAACGGGCACGGGTACAGCGGGCACGGGCAGAACGGGCACGGGTATTTTTTTTTTTTTTTGTTTCTATTTTGTGTTCTGATTTGTTTTCTTATTTTTTTTACCATGTCGTACGAATATTATTACGTGTTTATTACGTGTTTACCGTGTCGTACGAATATTATTACGTGTCGTACGAAATATTATTTCTTTACACGAGTAATTTTATTTTATTTTCAAACTCTCATTCTAATTGTATAGTTTCATAATTTATTTATATCTCGAAATTTGTAGTTTACATTTTAAATTGATAATATATTTTGTAAACGTTCAATTTAAATTGATAATATAAATCTAAATCTAAATTAAATAAAAATTAAATATAAATAAAAATTCAAATTTAAATTTAGATGCAAATTAAATTAAATCTAAATTGAAATTCAAATATAAATTAATAGGTTAAATAAAATATAAATAAAAAATATATTAAATCAATTAATTTAAAACAATAAACATTTTAAATTGATAATATATTTTGTAAACGTTCAATTTAAATTGATAATATAAATCTAAATTAAATAAAAATTCAAATCTAAATTTAGATGCAAATTAAATTAAATCTAAATTGAATATAAATATAAATCTGAATTAAAATTTAAAATAAATCCAAATCTAATTTAAATCTAAATTAAATTAAATAAAAGAAAAAAAACAAGGTTAACTGCCGTCTGCCCGTAATGATTGCGGCCCGCAACCATTGATTGCACGAAAAAAAAAATATTGCGGCCCGTAATGAAAAAAAAAACAGTTTTTCTGCACTGCCACCACTCATTGCGGTCCGCAATAGATGTTATTGCGGCCCGCAATAAGTGGTGGCAGAGCAATATTTTGCTATTTTGAGTGATTTATTTTTAGGTTTTGTGAGGAGTATAAAAAGTTAAATCTAAATTAAATCTAAATTAAATCTAAATTCAAAAATAAAAGTTACCCTCCTCCTTTATTCCGGGCTTGGGACCGGCTATGTAAAATAACATAGGCGGAGTTCTAACTTTTTTTTTGTTAGTAATTATTCTTTAAAATGAATAATTTAAGAACTAATTGAAACGTTTAGAAATTATAATTTAAAAAATAACCATAGAGATTAAAAAAGGTTAGAAATGTATACTGACACTACCTATCTAGTAGTTTGGATTCATATACCATTGTTCGCCCTCTGCCTCTGCCCTCTGCCTCTGCCCTCTGCTGAATTATAAAAAAAAAAAAAAAAAAGGTGCCTCTGCCGAATTTAAAAAAAAAAATCTAAATCTAAATTCAAATCTAAATTCAATATAAATATAAATTCAAATCGAATTTCAAAAATAAAATCAAACCTATTCAAAACAAATCTAATTACTTCACATGTTCAAAATAACAAATCCAACATATTTTCTTAACCTATTAAAAATAAATCCGAATTTCAAAAATAAAATCAAACCTATTCAAAACAAATCTAATTACTTCACATGTTCAAAATAACAAATCCAACATATTTTTTTAACCTATTAAAAATAAATCCGAATTTCAAAAATAAAATCAAACCTATTCAAAACAAATCTAATTACTTCACATGTTTAAAATAACAAATCCAACATATTTTTTTAACCTATTAAAAATAAATCCGAATTTCAAAAATAAAATCAAACCTATTCAAAACAAATCTAATTACTTCACATATTCAAAATAACAAATCTAACATATTTTTTTAACCTATTAAAAATAAATCCGAATTTCAAAAATAAAATCAAACCTATTCAAAACAAATCTAATTACTTCACATCTTCAAAATAACAAATCCAACATATTTTTTTAACCTATTAAAAATAAATCCGAATTTCAAAAATAAAATCAAACCTATTCAAAACAAATCTAATTACTTCAAATGTTCAAAATAACAAATCCAACATATTTTTTTAACCTATTAAAAATAAATCCGAATTTCAAAAATAAAATCAAACCTATTCAAAACAAATCTAATTACTTCACATATTCAAAATAACAAATCCAACATATTTTTTTAACCTATTAAAAATAAATCTGAATTTCAAAAATAAAATCAAACCTATTCAAAACAAATCTAATTACTTCACATGTTCAAAATAACAAATCCAACATATTTTTTTAACCTATTAAAAATAAATCCGAATTTCAAAAATAAAATCAAACCTATTCAAAACAAATCTAATTACTTCACATATTCAAAATAACAAATCTAACATATTTTTTTAACCTATTAAAAATAAATCCGAATTTCAAAAATAAAATCAAACCTATTCAAAACAAATCTAATTACTTCACATATTCAAAATAACAAATCCAACATATTTTTTTAACCTATTAAAAATAAATCCGAATTTCAAAAATAAAATCAAACCTATTCAAAACAAATCTAATTACTTCAAATGTTCAAAATAACAAATCCAACATATTTTTTTAACCTATTAAAAATAAATCCGAATTTCAAAAATAAAATCAAACCTATTCAAAACAAATCTAATTACTTCACATATTCAAAATAACAAATCCAACATATTTTTTTAACCTATTAAAAATAAATCCGAATTTCAAAAATAAAATCAAACCTATTCAAAACAAATCTAATTACTTCACATATTCAAAATAACAAATCTAACATATTTTTTTAACCTATTAAAAATAAATCTGAATTTCAAAAATAAAATCAAACTTATTCAACACAAATCTAATTACTTCACATCTAACAAATCCAACATAAAATAAATCTAACAAATTTAAGTACTTAACAAATTTAACAAATCTAACGTAAAATAAATCTAACAAATCTAATTACTTAACAAATTTAACAAATCTAAATTAATCTAACATGAAAAATTTACTCTACAAAAATAAATTAAACTAATTTAATCTACAAAAATAAATCTAGCATAAACTAAATTTACTCTACAAAAATAAATTAATCTAACATGAAATAAATGTAACCTTTAAATCTTGTGGAAAAATCTTGCGGGAGGTGACGAACTTCGTAATTCCGATACCTTCGTAATTCCGTTTGCGTATTTGTAGAATGAATTAAATTTACAACTATATTTTTTTCAAACAATAAATTTAAAAACTGAAAATAATAATATTGAGATATTGAGAGAATGATATTATGAGAGATTGAGAGATTGAGATAATGAGAGGGTGTGAAATATTGAGAGAAAGATGGTGGATATATAGAGTTTTGATTGGAGGGAGAATAATATTTGAAATTTAATAAATCCGAAAAAAAAACAGAATTGACGGGTGGGACCCACCCGTACGGGACAGAAATGACAGGTGGGACCCACCCGGTTTGACTGATTTGAACCAAAACTGTAGAACGGCTCAGTACATTAACAGAGCAGTTTTAGCTTCATGCAGCGCAATATTCATATGCATTTCTGTACTCCGTGCGCTGCCTGTAGCCAAAACTGTTCTGTTAACAGTCTCCAGTGGGGGGAAAAAAATTTGAAAAAAAGTATCTTCGGGTAGCGGGCCGGGCACGGGTACGGGTAGCGGGCACGGGTACCGGGTGCGGGTAGACCCGGGACGGGTGCGGGTACACGGGTACCGAGCACGGGTACGGCGGGTACGGGTACACCCGGGTTTGTTTCGAAAAAAAGCCGCCCTGCCCGTTTGAGACCCGTACCCGTGTACCCGTTTATCCAGGTATACCCGGGCACGGGTACGGATACCCCGGGCACCGGGCACGGGCGGACCAGGTTCGGGCAGCCCGGGCCGGGCACTGTCAAACCACTACCAACATTAGCGTCAGTGCGTCAGGTTCCAAGGACAAACGCGCCTTGTCCCGTCCTGGACAAAAAATAAAAAGTATTAGTGTACTTGGTTACTAGTATTGTTATATTTAGTGTGTATCCTCTTAGATATCTTATATTTTGGGTGAACGATGTGTCCGTTGCCTATCAGAGATAGGGCAGGGGGCCAATATTATTTGTGCTTTGAGATTCGTGCATAATATATTTGAATGGTTAAGATTTTCTAAAAAAACACGCAGAATATGAGATATCTCAGAGGATGTGAATTCGTGCTAAACATTATTTTAAGAAAATTAATTAAAAATAAAATTTATATAACACAAGATAATAACTTTTATCTCAAGATAAAATTATACATAAAGAAAAATTATTATTATTTTCATAACATGAATGTGAAATTAACTTTTATCTCAAAGTTATAACCAATAATAATTAAAAAATTATAGACAAACGCAAATATCAATTAAAATAAGTTTTGCTAAAAAAATTGTATTGCTATTGTGCACACTTTATTTTCTCTGTGTTTTTGTTAATTGTACGTAACTCTTGTTTTCTAAAGATGATTGAATTGTAGAATGCTGTGATTTGAAGATTTCATTAGATGATTGGACACTTCCATTTTAGTTTCTTCTATATTGTTTTACAGCTTTTCAAAAACAAAAGCTTCATTTTTTAATGTAAATAGTGCGAAAATTGAAGTCTATATGGAAATGAGAAAGCTGTCACAAATTTGCTTTTCAAATTTTCATTTAAGACCTTATAAGTTTGTAATGTTTTATAGGAGGCTACCACATATGAAAAGTAAAATTCAATTGAACTTTTATATACTTGATAACATTTTTTTAAAATGATAGGGTGGTTTAGCATTAGTACGGATGTTTTAATACTATCATAGGGACTGTTGAATGCAAATTTTGTTCCGTAATATCCATGAAGACCAAGCAACTGCACTAAATACTATTAGAAATTTTTGTTGTTGTGAATGTGATAAAGTAAAAGAAAAATCCATAACATCTTCAATGGTTTGCCAGTTATCAAAGTGATTCTGACAATTATCCATCCAAAACCAAATTTTTCGAACTCTGGGACATTGGACAAAAAGGTGGTAAGGTGATTCCTCAAATGTGCAAAAATGACATGTAGTATCTCCTACCCATCCTTTAGTAAGAAGATTAGTTTTGGTAAGGTTTTTTTATGCGTAAGGAGCCACATAAACAGTTGTATTTTTGGGGGGTTTTAACTGTCCACCAAGTCAAAGCATGTAATTCCTTAACCCCTCTAAAAATTAAAAATTGATAGAAGGATTTAACAGTGTATTTCCCTGTACTGCCTAAGTTCCAACTAATCGAGTCCTCTTCAGAATCAGGATTGAAGGTGTGGATGAGATGTAAGACTTCCTCCCATTCAAAACGATTCACTCTTGTTAATTGCCTAGTAAAGGTCACAGCTAGACCTTGAGAAGAAATGGCATCTGCTAGAGTAATATTGGGGTTGCAACACATGTCAAACAAGAATGAATTAGACACAGCTAAGGAACACTCTCCCATCCAAATATCCTGCCAAAATCTAAGCATGCTATGTGTACCAAGATGATAAGAAATACCTAGATTAACTAGATCCTGAATGTCACTAAGTGCTTTCCAAAAGGGAGAGGGACTATTAGGGTTACTAGACATGTAATTAAATTGAATAGCTAATTTCCACATCCCTCTGTAACAAGGATCTTTGAATTTCCAAATCCATTTGGATAGCATGACTCTATTCATTTGAGCTAGATCTAAGATACCCATGCCTCCAAATTCTTTGGACTGACAAACCTGTTCCCAGTTTACTAAATTATACCATTTTCTATTATCTTCATACCATTGCCACAAAAATTTCCTTCTTCTTTTATCTAACTGCTTGAGCACCCCTTTAGGAATTTTAAAAATGGATAGTGCATATAAAGGGATGGATGAAAGAGCTGCATCAATAAGAGTTCTTCTACCCCCAATAAAAATCAAATTGCTATGCCAATTTCGTAATTTTCCTTCTAATTTGCTAATAAGAAAATCCAAATCTTTGATCAGTAATTTTTTAATATGAAGGGGAAATCCTAACTATTTAAAAGTAAGGATCCTTTTTTGCACCCAAAAGATGAAGCCATGTGAGTCAATTCTTCTTGTTCTATATTAACGGGAACATCTCAGTTTTGTCTAAATTGATTTTAATGCCTCATAATGCTTCAAACTCTCTCATAGTCCACCATAATCTATCTATCATACCTGGAGCTGATGCCACAAAGATAGTTATGTTATCAGCATAATGACAATTAGTTACAGCTGATTGGAGAATTAAAATGTTGATTTGAAGTTCAAGTATATTCTTTATTTAATTATATCTTTTGCACCAAACTGACAAAACTTTATATGTATTCAAATAATACATTTAAGTCATAATTATCATTGTTTGACTAACATAAGCCATATATAATTATGTCTGTTCAATTCAAACAAGAAATATCACATATTTTAACAAATCTTTAAAATACGAAGGGTGCTTCCAAAACTGGTAGGTGTAGAGAAAATGCCCATGTGCTGTCCTTTTTGTTAATTCGGAAGGAATATCTCCACATGCGTCCTTTCAAACTTTTTTTTTTTATACAGAAATCCAGTAGAATGGATGTCAATACATATATTCAAGATTCGCGGACGTTTAGTTCGCACTATAGATCATTTTATAAATATTAATTATGATCTCAAAGAATGTAATATTATGATCATTTGACAACCTCCTGTGCCTCATCCGCCTTTTGCATTGGTGATTAAATATTAGTTCATTTGTTCAGCTTCAAGATTTAATTAAAAAAAAAAAAACCATGTTCCAATATTTACATTGCAACAGTTTATTTGTCATAACAAATAGACTAATTTGTTATCACTTTGCTAAATATGCGAGAGCAATTTGTATATATTTGGTGGAGTTAATTTAGTTTGTTTAAACGACTGTGATTTTTTAAAATTCAGTTTATTTGTGATATATAAAAAAACGGAGCCATATGATGTCAGAGGTGAATCTTACCTCTCTAGCCGAAACTACTTTTTTTAAAACAAATGCAAAATATGTTAATAGTTCAAATAATCCCACATCACCAGCTTCAGTGCTTCACCTCTGAATATTTTATAAACTAATTATAGCGAGCTACATTCTTAAATCTGTCCTCGAGTCATATCGTGAGAACGTATTTATTAAAAATTAGCAAAATTATCCAGAGAACGTATTCATTCAAAAATTGTGCTCATATTTGGAAGTAGCCCCAATAAGAAAAAAGAGCATCTCCACCACCAATCTGCTACTATCATCTCTTCTCTCTGTCCAATCGTAAGATACCTTGAAAAATACCATGAATGGGTTATCTTCTTCAGTGAAATACACCCACGAAGTTCGCATTGAGGTATTGGTGATACTCACAGCGATGCTCATGGTAGTGCGCTACATCCTCGACGTCATCTACTGTCGCAGATTAAGCAATAAAGCTTTTCTCTTCACGGTGAACATGATTGCTACTCTGCCATATGGACTCCAGACCTACACAATTGGGCTAATGCAACTAACTAAAAGCAACAATGAAGTGTACCAGGTATGGGCCGTTGTATTGGTTACGCTCCTGTACAGTATCCGGGCTGTTCGGCCAACTGGTATATCTGGTAAACAGAACCCACTTCAGGACATGATGTCGTCCTTGTGGACGGCCAACCTCCTCGGCACCAGGACCACTCTGCTAAAGATTCCTCTTTGGTTGCTGTGGTCTCTCAGTTCTGTCAGAATTATCTTAGGATTTGCTGACACGGAGTTGACCTCCAGTAGGCACGGGAGACACTTAATGTTGCTCACTGAGTACATGCGTACTGAGCATGAACACTCTCCTCTAGAGGATTGCGATGCGACACATATGAAGGGATACAAATACTTGGTTCAGGGAGAAAACAAACAAAAGATCAAAAGTGACCCGCCGGAGTACAGAGTCCGGTTGGAGGTGACTAAAGAGAAAAAAATTATAACTACAAACAAAGTTTGGGAAACGAATGGTGCATTACTTGGCAAACCAAGCGAATCAAATGAGCTTAAGGATTTATGCCTCGCATTTGCTTTGTCTAAGCTGTTGCGCCGTCGGTTGTTTGGCCTTCCAATCCATGAGGCCAATCAGCCAAAGAGTAAGGAGTTGGTCCTAAAAGGATTAATTCAAAATGACAACTATGACAGGGCATTTCAGATTATTCAGGCAGAGCTTGCCTTCGTTCATGATTATTTCTTTACACGATATGCAGTAATGTTTGCTAGAGGTTTCCCGTTCCTGAGACTTTTGTTGTCCCTGTCTGTAATTGGAGTGGCTTCATATCTCGCTGTTATCTTTTATCTCTCAAGGGGTCGCCTTGCAGGTGACTTAAGCAAAACCACCAATGGAATTGTTGTCACCTGGACACTCCTTGTCATTCTCGCCATCAAGGAGATCTGGGAGATGGTTTCCTATGTGATGTCTGACTGGGCCAAAGTGGTGTTGATATCAAATTACGTTCAGCAGCCATTCTGGACAAGGTGTACTCCTATTGTGGCTTCAATGAAGTTCTTGTGCCAAAGAACAATAGTGAACCGGTGGCATGGCATTCTTGGGCAATACAACCTTCTTCAATCTTTTAGGTACACAAGAAATTTAAATCCGCTGTATACCTGGATGCGCCGTGTCTTTTTCAATTATGTCCTAAGAATAAAACTTCCTGGTTACAAAGGAAGCCCTCCAATAGGGCTTCCCGAGGAAGTAAAATCAGCCATAGGTAAATCGCTACAAGACTTCTGTAAGCAGCCTGAAGACATGGGAAAATATTTGTCAACCGTAGCAAATTCCTTTCCTCCAGATTTAGAACAAAAAATTTCACAGACAAGAGAGTTTGCAACAGAAACCCAAAAGATCTTAGTCTGGCACATTGCAACCTGCTACTGTGAAATTAAGCTTGCCAACAAAAGGTCCAAAACCTCTCAAACCACCAAAACACAATCGCACTACAAAGTTGCAATAGCATTATCACAATACTCTGCGTATTTGCTGACTCTGCTGTCTCCTTTACTTCCAGACCGCAGTCTCGTTGCCACCCAACTCTTGAGATCAACTCAAAACACAACCCTGGATCTCCTTTATAGCTGTAAATCACGGCATGATGTTCTAACGAAACTAAAGAACCTAGAAAAAGATAATGATGGTGTTGGTGGTCGTACTGATGATGATAAGGATGATAAGAATGATAATGATACTATTGGTGTTGGTGGCAGTAATGATGGTGATAAGGATGACAAAGATGGAGATCAGAATCTCTCGAAAAGGCAGGAAAGGAGGAAGAAAAGGCAGGAAATGCGGGAGAAAATTATAACAGATAAAATTATAAAAATTGGCGTGAAGCTTGGAGGATCCCTCTTAGAACTACTATCAGTGGAGAACGAGAATGAGAATGAAAATGAACTATCAGTGGAGAACGAGAATGAGAATGAAAATGAACTATCAGTGGAGAACGAGAATGAGAATGAAAATGAGACATTTGACGACGCTAAACTGTGGGAGTTTCTGGAGAAATTCTGGGCGAGATATCTTCTACATCTTGCTGCCTCAATTACTCCAAGTCGCCATAAGCAATCGCTTTCTGGAGGTGGACAGTTTATTACCCATGTATGGGCACTGCTATTTCATGCTGGTCTCTTAGGGAAAACTGACAAGGATCAACGTTTATGTCTGTGAGTGATTTAAATTACCCTGACGAAAGTGTCTAAAAAATAACAGTATGTAACTTATTGTTGGTATTGCTCTATATATTTTCATTTATTGTGCTTTCGAGGTTGCAAGAATTGATCGATGCTTAGAATTCAGAACTATTAACTAGTTTTTTCTGTTGCATTTAAATTATTCTGCCTTTAATTTTACTCTCTTTTGTATCTCTGATTGTTGCTTAGATGCGGAAATGTATTTCTGTTATATGGAATTCTTGCTATTTTGTCATATATATTAGGTTTAGAATGATCGATGCTCAGATTCTTGCATGAAATTATACTAGGGGAAAAGGGAGAAAGGGAGAGGAAAAGGGAGAAAGGAACATCGGGAGCTCAGATTATATTGATCGATGCTCAGATTCTTGCATGAAATTAAAACACTGAAACCCTTAATAAATGTCCCATGGATTATACTATGGGATTTTAAGTTTTTAACATGATAAGATCAATGGAAGAGTCAACAGGGGGCCCTCGCAATTTGGGAATAATTATGCAGTTTAATAACACGATAAATGAACTTGATTTGTTAGAAGTACCTTTGTCAGAAAGATCGTTCACTTGGTCCAGCAAAAGGCTGAGCCCGACTTTCTCACGCTTAGACAGGGTTTTTTCTATCCATTCATTGGTTAACAGCAGGGGCATCATATCATCTCATTGATTTACCAGATACAGTATCAGATCATATACCTTTGTTATTTAACCTAAAACCGCATTCTCAACAGGAAAGGATACCCATGCGTTTTGAGAACTACTGGTTATTGCATAATGATGCTCATGAGGTAATAAGGAATGCTTGGTCACTGCCTTGTCCAAACAGAAACCCTGCTCGGAATTTTTGGCTTAAACTGCGCAGAACACTGGGGGCATTAAATAATTGGTCTCAAGCTAAATTTGGCAATAGGAAAAAATTTCTACAAAGATCCAAATGGGTTCTTCACTGTCTGGATAGCGTAGAGGAAAGAAGGTCTTTAACGAGGGCAGAATTTGTGTTTAGAATCTGCGTTCGAGAACATATTTTTGCTTCGGCAATGGAAAAAGAGGCAAAGTAGAAACAAAGATCTGGTGCTCAGTGGCTTCGATTGGGGGATAAAAGTACTAGATATTTTCACGCGGTTGATAGGTGTAAATTATATACACCGTTGATCTAGTTTTTATCATAAAATAACATCAAATATCTTGTATTTTGAATATAAAGTGAATAGAAAACACCTAGAATCAAGTTACTGCGTTCGCTCGACTTTACAATGCAGGAAACAATGCAAAATGAAGAAAAAGTCTCCCAGTGCGGACGCACTCAGTACTTAGACAAATTTCCAGCACGCAGAATTTCACAGACAAGAAGTCCGAGCGCAATGTGTCCGCAGTCAATCTCCAGTGCGAGTGGGGTCATCCGCACTCACTACTTAGCCGATTTTTGCAACTTTCAGATTCTTCAGAAAACAGAAAACTCCAAAGCCAGTGCGGATGCACTAAGATCCAGTGCGGACGCACTCAGAGAAAAATGCCGAAAATCCAGCAAAGGAAACTTGGAACCAAAGGAAAATTGGAGCCAGTGCGACTCAGAGCACCCGCACTCACCACCAGTGCGGACGCACTGGACCCGCAGACAGCCAGAAATTTGTATTTTCAGGAGGTTTTCTATTTTTGGCACATGAGAGACACGTTTTAGAAGGCCAAAAATAGGCAATGTAGTATGAGGAGTGCACCAACTAACTCCACTTCTAGCCTCTAAATTGAGCAAGATCTTTGGCTATAAAAGAGGAAGAATTTCATCTCTCTCGGATCATCCACTATTACATATCCATTTTCCACAAATTGAGAGAGAGAGAGAGCTGCAGAAATTCTCGAAGTTCCGAAGGCTTTTCAAGGAAGGAGAAGAAGAAGATTCAAGCAAAGAGTCGGCAAGATCGAGGTTTTGGATCTAAGAAAGGGTGTAATCATTTCTTTATTTCATTTCTTATTGTTTTTGCCAAACTTTGTTATGGATTTCTCCAAGAGAGAGTAGTTCTCTTTCTAGGGGTTTAGGTCAATGCATGAACTTGTTTAATTCTATTTTATTCGGATATTTGTTTTTATTATGATTGTTTTATCGGATTTGATTGTTAATTTCTGTGATTTATCATTTGTGCTAATTACATAGTTTAGTGCTTGAATTGGACAAGTCCCGCTTTGGATTCGAAAGAACCAAAGTAGTTAGGATGGGATAGGAGAGTACCAAATTATGAGCATAAATACCTTAGGATTTGGATTAGAAGCGACCGTACTTTGATATTCAATCCGGAACTATAGAAATTAGGGTTAGGGTTTGGTGAAGAACGACCGTGAAGTCAAACCCATAATCAGGACACCTTAGAACAAATATCGATATATACTTTGGAGCATGTGACTTAAATATCCCTCTAGGTTAGTGACAGCTCTAGAATTTGAGGAACATTAATCCATCCACCCAAAGTATTTGTATTAATATTTGTTCCAAAGGCTAACAAGAGCTTAATGGGTCTAGATAGCTAGGGGGAAGAACGACCGTGAAGTCCGAAACTATCTAGGCACGTTATTAATTCACGACAGTGACCCTTTTTAACATTTTAGGTTAGAAACCTCATCAAATCAAACATGAATTCAAACAAACCGAATAAATAGAATTAGCAAGGAATTGTAGACCGAATGTCCCTAGATCTCCTCAAACTTGAAAACAAACCAATCTTTCTTTTCTCTATTTTATTTACATTCATTGTTTAAAACTCCTCTTTTCTGGGTATTGAACCCAAATTTAGGATTTTAGAACAAAACCCCCCTCTTTACTTTTATTGCTTAGTTTTTAGAAGTAGTTTTCTTTATTGAAAATTGGTATTTCTCTATCTCCCTGCGGATCGACACCTAAATACTACGATCGATAGGTTGTGTGCTTGCAACTAACCTATTTATTGAGTACGAAGGTTTAAAAATATTAAAGGCAAAAAGAGTACAAAATTACTATATCTAAAATACTCAACAAGCATTTTGGCGCCGTTGCCAGGGAGTTAGGATAGATACTAGTTTTATTTTAGGAAAGTACTTTTAAGTCTTAGTTTCCTTATTTACTTTATTTCCTTTTTCAGAAAATTAAAAACCCAAAAATAGTTTATTTTATTTTTTCCAATTTCTGAAATTTATTTTCCTTATTTAGAAAAATCCAAAAATATTTACTTTCCTTATTTAATTTGTTGCACTTTACTATTCTCCCTCTTTTACATCTCATCTTTTTTTCATAGAGTTTGAGCGCTGGCACCGGTCACAAGGAGCCAAACTGCGAAGATCAAAGCCGGCGAATCCTCTCTCTCTCAACCAATGGCAGGTCTAGATCCCAAACTAGGCATGCCTCGCACATTTGAGGTGGAAGTGGAAGACTATCCGGAAGGCCTTCTCAATCAAGACCTCCATGATAACAATCCAACTCCTCCTCCTCCAAACAACAACCTACCGCCACCACATCCACATCCACACAACAACAACAACATCGATCCACCTCCTATTCTCAATAACAATCCTCTATTTGGTGTCAATCCAAACAACAACGGAAATGGCCGTTGATGTCTCATTATTAGACCTATAAATCCGACCAATTTCTGTACCAAAATCTGTGTTTTAAACCACCAAATCGTGTCTTTTACATTGAATTTACATTGAATATCTATAGAATGTGGTACTGCTGTGTTTTCATTCTTACTTTGCAGAAAATGAGCGAAATCAGGGAAAATTGTGAGTTCTGGAACCCTACACGCGGGCGGCGTCCGATCCCACGCGGGTAGCGTCACATCCCACGCGGGTAGCGTCAGATTCCACGCGGGTCGCGTCAAACCCTGAAATTTCAGCACCGAACTTAAAACAGTGAGCCAAAGGCACGCGGGCCTCATCAGATCTCACGCGGGTCGCGTCAGACTTTTCCAGAAACAGAAGCAGAATTGGAAACAGAGGCTAATTGAAGAAAGGTCGGCCAGAAAAGCTATAAGAGGGGATTTCTTGCACCCGAGAGGGCATTCTGGATCTGAGGGACAATTTCTAGGATTAGGAGAGACGGCTGGCTGGGAGACGAAGAAGGGAGGAGCGGAACGAGAGTTTTGCGACGAATCTTCATCGTTCTTCTAGTTTTTCTATGAACTCCTTTATCTTTATTTGTTTTATTTGCTTTTTGATTATGCTTGAGTAGTTTTCTTTGTTTCTAGGGTTATGATGTAGTTTGATACTTTGTTTTGTATGCATGTTGTTTGAATCTGTGTTGAATGTTAGTGTTTAATTGTTTGAGTAGTATTTTAATTGCTTTGTTGAAGTTGATTGAATAATTCTTGATTGTCTACTGTTAGATGTCTATAGCATCTTTCATGTAATTTGGCCCTCATGTTTCTCTCAACCAAACTTAGTATTTGAGGTAGGTTTACGAGCCGCGAGGCGAGACCAAAAAGTAACTGAGAGGTGAACTTTTCCACTTATCGAGAGGTAGTGGTTACCTTTAGTAAACCAGACAATTAACTTAGATTAAAAACCTAAGAAGGTGAAATTGCATTTCCGATACCAGGTTTATTAAGCCAACAAACGAGAGTTGAGGTTTAGGAACATTAGGTTCGGTCAATGAATCATTACACTAAAGAACAACGCAAAAACAGACAACTACTACATTCACTCGAGGTCCACGCAGACCGCGTATGAGAGTACGCGGGTCGCGCGTATGAGAGTACGCGGGTCGCGCGTATGAAAGTACGCGGGTCGTGTGGGTACCGAGAGGCAAGGTTGATAATGAAATCAAAAACCCTGAAAACGCTTTTCTCTATTTGATAAAAACCAAAATTTACTTTCTGTCAATTTAACTATTTCTGTCATTGATTAAATTTAGGAAATTAAACAAACAAACCAACATTTTCCAACTTCTAGTACCTAATTGATTTAAGTAGAATTCCAGATTTGATTTAGAACCGTCCTGTGGATCGATACCTGACTAGACTATACGACAGGATTGTGCACTTGCAATCTTAGTCGGAAGTTAAATCAAGGTTAAAAGCTACAGCTTGCTGTAGTGAAACTTTGTGATACACTTTTGTGCGAACAGCCGTAATCGTCAACAAGGCCACCGCTTCGGTTTCATCACTCAAGGCCAAGATCCACGTGAAATCAAGCCTTCTCTCATCCACTTGCTTGGCCAAAGCCAGTTTGGGGGAGCCCTAAACGAAGATCCACATGCCCACTTGGCGGTTTTCGAAGAATCTTGCGGCACTTTCGCTCGAGAAGGAGAAGAGCTAGACAATCTCAAGCTCAAATGTTTCCACTTATCCATCCGAGATAATGCAAGAACGTGGCTAAGGACAGTGAATCGTGACCACATAAGGACATGGGACGACATGGAGAAGTTATTCTTAGGAAAATACTTCCCTCCATCCAAAACCCAGCACTTCCGAACGAAGATCACGACGTTCAAGCAAGCCGAGGGAGAGTCTTTGACCGAGGCATGGGATAGATGGGCAGAGCTCCAACGCTTGTGCCCTAACCATGGCCTTGACATGTGGTTGCGTTTTCAATTCTTCTTTGCAGGTTGCACGATAACCACCAAAACTCACTTGAATTTAGCCGCAGGGGGAAACATGTCAAAAAAGGATCCCAAACAAGCCATGCTAATGATTGAGGATATGGCGATCAACCAAAGGGAGTGGACGATCGAAAGAGGTGGGCGAACCCAAACCACACCGGGAGTCTTGAAAACTGACGAAGCTACCGCTTTGCGTGCCCAAATGGAAGCCTTGCAACATCAAATAGTACAAATGCAAAACGCCAAATCCGTGACGAAAAAAGCTTCATGCGGTATTTGTGGAGAGGCGACTCATATCACCGCCGATTGCCAAGTTCTCTTGGAAGGAGAAGACGTCGAGCAAGTCAATGCAATGTTTTATAACCAAGGTGATAAGAGAAATGACCCGATCTACAATAAGGTTAGGCCAAATGATAACTCAAATACATATAACCCTAACACGAGGTGGAATCATCCTAATTTCAAATAGAGGACCGACAATGACAACTCCAACCAATACTAAGGTAATTCCAATCAATTCCAAAATCGGTCAAACCAAAACTCATATCAAGGACCTTCTCAAAACAACAAACTAGAAAAAATGATAGAAAGCCTTGTAATCTCTCAAAACGAGTTCATGAACCAACAAAGAAACACAAATACCGATATTTCGGATTCCTTGAGGAACCTCAACAATAGATTTGAGTTCTTAGAAACTAAGACAAAGATGCTAGAGACCCAAATAGCACAGCAAGCATCTTCGTCATCTCGTCAACAAGGCACACTTCCGGGAAAACCCGATATCAATCCAAGGGAACAAGCAAAAGCCATAACCTTGAGGAGCGGCACGGAATACGAAGGACCAAAGATGCCCAGCGGGGATGAGTTCCTACAACCACCAAATGAGACACAACCACTTAAAACTCCTCTCAGCACGGACGCACCCATTCCTAATGCGGACGCACCGGCATCGGAAAAACCACAAGAACTGGGTAAGCCTAACCCGGCCAAGGTAAAACCTACTGAAACTCCTAAGTATATCCCACCACATAGGTTTATGCCCTTCCCTTAAAGGTTAGTAAAAAGAAAACTTGACCAACAATATGCCAAATTTGTATAACACCTCAAGAAACTGAATATCACCATCCCTTTTACCGAGACAATTACTCATATGCCCACTTATGCGAAATTTTTGAAAGAAATTTTATCCAATAAAAGAACAATTGAGGAAGTGGGCACGGTATCCCTTAATGAGGAGTGTAGCGCTCTCTTCTTAAACAAACTACCTCCGAAATTAAAGGATCTCGGAAGCTTTGTGATTCCATGCGTAATTGGTGATACCGAATTCAAGAGGTGCCTATGTGATTTAGGCGCAAGTGTGAGCCTCATGCCAAAAACCGTTTACCAAAGGCTAAATCTTGTTGACTTGAAAGCCACAAGGATGTCATTACAACTAGCCGATAAGACGGTAAGGTACCCCGAAGAAATTGCGGAAGACGTGATTGTCATGATTGGTAAGTACTTTGTCCCGGTGATGGAAGAGGATACTCATACCCCTCTCCTATTGGGGCGTGACTTCCTTACCACAGCAGGTGCAAACATTGATGTCAAAGAAGGAAAGATATCCTTTGACATCGGAGGCGAAAAGGTAAATTTTCACATGTTTAATGCCATCAAATTTCCTTCAAATGATAATAATTCTATATGTAGAGTGGATGTTTTAGATTCCATTATAGCTGCCCATATGCAGAAAGAGATGGTAAACAAACAACTGGACCAAATCCTGTAAGAAACCGGCTCCGAAAATGACCGAATGGATGCAAATGACCCTCAGTGCGTCCACACTCAGCATGATGAATCTGCAAATTCAGGCATCCGATCCCAGTGCGTCCGCACCGAATTTCCAGTGCGGATGGACCACTCACACTCGCCAGTTTCGCCACATGATGGAGCCGAGGAGACAAATGTCCGAGCTCAGTGCGTCCGCACCGAATCTCTAGTGCGGATGCACCACCCGCACTCCGACCAGGATGAGTCCAAGATTTCAGCAAACCAAGCGCAGTGCGTCCGCACTGACCACCAGTGCGTCCGCACTCAGGCAGAAACAGCTCAAATCGAGGGAATTTTGACCAATCCCGCACCACCAAAGGTCGACCTCAAGCCTTTGCCACCTAACCTTCGCTATGAATACCTGGGGGAGGACGAGACATATCCGGTGATTGTCAATTCTGAGCTCAACAAAGACCAAACCGAGAAGCTTTTACACGAGCTAAGGCTACATCAGAAAGCAATCAGCTACACGATCGATGACCTAACCGGAATCAGCCCATCCCTTTGTATGCATAGAATCCTAATGGAGGACGACCACAAACCCACCGTTGAAACTCAACGAAGGCTCAATCCGAATCTAAAAGAAGTGGTGAAGAAGGAAATCCTCAAACTACTTGATGCCGTCATCATCTACCCCATCTCCGATTCCAAATGGATAAGCCCGGTCCATGTAGTACCAAAGAAGGGAGGCACAACGGTGGTGAAGGGCGAAGGTGACAAAATGATATCCACAAGAGTGATCACCGGATGGAGGATGTGCATCGATTACCGAAAGCTTAACAATGCAACAAGGAATGATCACTTCCCTCTACCATTCGTGGATCAAATGCTCGAAAGGCTAGCTAATCACTCACACTTTTGCTACCTAGATGGGTATAGTGGATTCTTTCAAATCCCTATTCACCCCGATGACCAAGAAAAAACGACTTTTACTTGCCCTTATGGTACGTTCGCGTACCGAAGGATGCCTTTTGGTCTATGCAATGCCCCAGCTACATTTCAAAGAGCCATGATGGCTATTTTTTCCGATTTATTAGAAAATTCCGTGAAAGTTTTCATGGATGACTTTTCAGTTTTTGGTAGTTCTTTTGATGATTGCTTATCTAATTTAATCAAAATTTTAGAACGTTGTGAGCAGGTCAATCTAGTACTAAACTGGGAGAAGTGCCACTTCATGGTGCAAACGGGGGTGGTTCTAGGCCATGTGGTGTCCTCCAAAAGCTTAGAAGTCGACAAAACAAAAGTGGAGGTGATCGAGAAGTTGCCATATCCGACTTGTGTGAAGGATGTGAGGAGTTTCTTGGGTCATGCGGGCTTCTATCGGCGTTTCATCAAGGATTTCTCAAAAATCTGCAAACTACTTACTAATCTAACTATGAAAGATGCAGAATTTATATTTGATGAACCTTGTATTGTTGCTTTTGATAGAATCAAGAAGGCGCTAACCTCAGCTCCAATTCTCCAACCTCCTAATTGGGATGTGCCCTTTGAAATCATGTGTGATGCAAGCGACTTCACCGTCGGAGCCGTTCTAGGACAAAGGATCGACAGCAAGCCACATGTGATCTATTACGCAAGCAAAGTCCTAGATGAGGCGCAAATGAACTACACAACCACGGAAAAGGAGTTCTTAGCCGTCATATTCGCTATCAACAAGTTCCGACCCTACTTGGTTGGATCTAAGGTGATTGTATACACCGATCATGCGGCAATCCGATACGTCCTCAACAAGAAAGATGCCAAAACACGCCTAATCCGGTGGATCCTCCTACTCCAAGAGTTCGACCTAGAAATCAAAGACAAGAAAGGTACCGAAAATTCAGTGGCGGACCACCTATCACGCATTACCAACGAACCAAAAGAAGATGACATGCCCATAGACGACTCATTCATAGATGAACAACTCTACGCAATCAACCACCAAGAGGCGCCATGGTATGCGGATTTCGTCAATTACCATGCATGCGGTTTCATACGCCCAGATTTAACCTTCCAACAACGGAAGAAATTCCTTTCGGATGTAAAACAATATTTTTGGGATGAACTGTTGTTATTTAAACTGGGGGTGGATGGAACCCATAGGCGATGTGTACCTCAAGAAGAAACCGAACAAATTCTCAATTGTTGCCACTCATCCCCCTATGGAGGACACACTTCAACCAACAAAACCGCCGCAAAAGTTCTTCAAGCTGGGTTCTTTTGGCCCACGCTCTTTCAAGATGCAAGAGATTATGTGCTTAGATGCGACAAATGCCAAAGGACCGGAAACATATCAAGAAGACTTGAGATGCCTCTCAACGAAATTCTAGAGGTAGAATTATTTGATGTTTGGGGGATAGACTTCATGGGGCCCTTTCCGAGTTCTTGCAACAACAAGTACATACTTGTGGCGGTAGATTACGTTTCAAAATGGGTTGAAGCCGTGGCAAGCCCTACCGCCGACTCCGCCGTGGTAAGAAAGCTTTTTGCAAAAACTATCTTTCCTAGGTTTGGAGTATCCCTAGTGGTGATTAGCGATGGTGGCTCTCATTTCATAAACCGCCAATTCAACAATCTCCTACTCAAGTACGGAGTCAAGCACAAGGTGGCCACACCATACCACCCTCAAACAAGCGGGCAAGTGGAGGTATCCAACCACGAGATAAAGAGCATCCTACAAAAGGTGGTGAACACATCACGAAAAGATTGGTCACTCAAACTTGATGAAGCTCTTTGGGCATACCGGACCGCTTTCAAAACACCCATAGGTATGACTCCTTTCAAACTAGTGTATGGTAAGCCGTGCCATTTACCGGTTGAACTTGAGCACAAAGCGTATTGGGCAATAAGGACCCTAAATTTTGACATGAGGGCTGCCGGTGAGAAGAGGATTCTTGACTTACATGAGTTAGAAGAATTGCGCCTCAATGCATATGAAAATGCCAAGCTATACAAAGAGAAGACAAAGAGGTGGCACGACAAGCATATCATAAGGCGAAATTTTCAAGAAGGAGACACGGTTTTATTGTACAACTCACGCCTCCGGCTCTTTCCCGAAAAGTTAAGATCACGATGGACAGGCCCATTCGAAATAACGAAGGTATTCAACCATGGAGCAATTGAGATATGGAGCAAAGAAACCGGAGCATTCAAGGTGAACGGACATCGCCTCAAACATTTCAACCATGCGAATCCAGTAGGCGAAAAGGAGAACATGCGCCTAGCCGACCCACACACTCAATAGTGAGCCCAAATCATGTCGAGCTCACGACGTAAAATTAAGCGCTTCTTGGGAGGCAACCCAAGCTTTTTATTATTTTTCTTTATTTTTCTGCACTTAGTTTAATTTTAAATTTTCAAAATTTTAGATTCCCTAACTTTGCTAGACTTTCAGGACGAAAAAACATACAAAACAATATCAGTGCGTCCGCACTGACCACCCAGTGCGTCCGCACTAACACAGACTGAAGGTCTGCTCAGTCTGGAAATTCTACCCGAGACCAGTGCGTCCGCACTCACAGCCAGTGCGTCCGCACCCAAGGTACGTTTTTTTAATTTTTCGGAAAATTAGAAAACTCGAAATTTTTGGGATGAGTGCGGCTGGACCACACGCACTGCCTGCCAGTGCGTCCGCACTCGGGTTTCTCCCTCTTCTTAACTGACCCGACCCCTTCATTTTCCTTCGTGCCTTTTCAATTTCAAAACCCCAAAACTCGGTTTTTCTCTCCCAAAACCCGAAAACCCCGTTTTTCTCTCAAAATCTCCCTCTCCTCTCTCTTCTCTACCACTTTTCTCTTCTCCTCTCTCTCTTTTCTCTCCAAAAACCGAAAATCCAACTTCTCTCAAGCCATTCAAGCGCTGTCTCTCTAAAACTCGGATTTATTCGTGTTTTCTCGAAATTTTTGTGATCTACAACGAGGTTTGATCTCTCCTTACTCTTAATTTCATTATTTACTACTTAGATCTGTGAAATAGTACCAAAAATCGAAGAAATCGACCAAATGGGTGAAAACGGTTCAAATTCGTCCCCCAGTGCGAGTGCACCACCCGCACTGCCATCCAGTGCGTCCGCACTAAGCTGGGGGGAAAACCTAACCAGACCTAATTTTTCATTTTTTGGCTAAGTACCCAGTGCGAGTGAACCAGTCGCACTGAGAGCCAGTGCGTCCGCACTAGGCTTGGGAAAATCCAAACCGGCCCAGAAATTTTCCAATTTTTGGTTAAGTACCCAGTGCGGCCAGGACCACCCGCACTGAGAGCCAGTGCGTCCGCACTAGGATCGAGACAAATAAAAAATGACCCTGAATTGAACCAAAATTGAACTGTTTGTGTACAGTGCGTCCGCACTCAGCCCAAATTTTTACAAAAATTTCGTAATTTTAATTCTTGCTATCTTTTCATTGCAGTAAGAATGCAGAAGAAAAACGCTGCCAAGAAGCAAAGGGCTTCGCGAATAATGAGCTTCAACCTTGGCGGCTATTCTCATCAGATGCACACCACCGAGCTCATGGAAGCATTCAACCTACTCATCGCGAATATCGATCAAATGCGCACCATTCTGGACTTCTTTCACGACATGAGTGAGGCCCAATTCCGCATCTACACGTGCCAAGACGGGATCCTCGGACATCAAAGGGTCAAAAATGTCCTCCATCCGGCAATCCGATATCTCCAGCGGGTACTTTCTCACACTCTCTTTGCCCGAGGGGAGTCCGCATCGGTCTTCAACCTGGGAGATATGATGTATATATGCAGCACGCTCAGACGAAACAATGGCGAGATGGAATACATGCCGCATATCGGGTACCATTTGGCCAAACACATGCAAACTGTGTCGCACAACAGGCAATCGGGCGGGAAAGTTCGAATTGGAGGGATAATTACAAAGCTTGGCCGGCACTTGCAAGTACCGACAGGAAATAATGTGGTGCTCGGCTACACTGTAGTTGACCTCGATGGTTTGTTTAGGGCGAGGCTCATACGGTGGGATGATATTGAAGATGCTTGGATCAACTTGGGGCCAAAGGATAACATCCGACACAAGTTGCCTCTTCACACTCAAATTGACCCATTGAACACCGACACTTGGAAAATTGTAGATGAGCCAATCGATCCGCCGCAACCACCACCACAACAACCATTTGAGCTTCCGCCACATCCCGTAGCACCCGATGCCGCACAACCACAAGGAGGCCCAACAAACCAGCAAATTTGGGATTTCCTGCAAACCATGAATACATCCATCAATGACTTACGTATCGACGTTGGTGGCCGCATGGATCACATGGACGGCCGCATGGATACCTTTGACCGCCGATTTGATGAGGTCGAGGCCGAGGCAGCCAGGGCGACATACTACTCCCGCAAAGCAGTCATGAGCACAAATCCACATTTTGCAGATGATCCACCGACACCACCATACCAAAGACGGGCCGCTCGTAGGAGAGAGCAAGAGATGACACGGGAGCGTGAGGCGGCAAGGCTCGCACAAGAGGCCGCAGCAGCAGCTCAAGGCGGAGAGGATGGAGAGGATGGAGAGGATGGAGAGGATAATGAGGATGCCGAAGACATGGATCGCGACGAGGATTGATCCTGCGCAGCGCAACCACCACCTTACGCTAGTACAGTAGTTCATGTTTCTTCTCTCTTTTTAGTTTATTTTTAAGCACTGAGGACACTGTTTTATTTAAGCTTGGGAGATGGAAAGAAATTGTATCTGCATGCATGTTTATTTTTCAATTTTTTCGAAACTTTTTAGGATTTATAACCTTGCTTTTTACTTGACCATGAATAGGATTTGTGATTTTGAACTTAAATGCTTGAGATTACGAATTTGTCAAGACGTTTTACGAGGTTATGAAAAATAGAGTCTTGCATAATTGGACTTAATTGTCTAAAAATGCATAAAGTATAAAATCATATTTAAAATTTTGTGTTAAAAGTTGGCAAAAATAAAATTTTTGATAAACTTGAGTGATTGACAAAAATTAAAAGTATTCTTGCACGATTTTTGCGAATTTTTGGTACAACCCTTGGAATGATTTGAAAAGACGACATAATTTGGCGAAAAACTTTGTGGAAATAAAGGCGTTTGAAATTGAGACATTAGAAATTTAAATTTATTAGAGAAGCCATTTAGATTTAGAAATTTTAAATTGAGAAAAATTGGGATATCCATAAGTGTGAAATAATATTTAGGGATGTGTGTACTCATGATATGTGCATAAATGTTGAGAAATTAGATAAAATTGAAAATAGTGAAAATAAAAGGAGACTCCAATGACCTATGTTACGGCTTCATGACGTACTTATGGTTATGAGTCCTTAGCACTCCTGCTCCACTATTCTCCCGATAAAATTAACATTCGTGTTAATGGAAGGGTAGATTATGAGCATGCAAAGCACCCTTGAATTAGAACGGTTGGGTACAGTTAACTACTTGTAACTAACCGGTGCTTAAATGAGGATTGGGAAAATAGTGCTAAATCATGAAAGAAAAATAAAGGCAACATAAAAAAAAATGTGAATATGCATGTATCAACACACGAAGTCCGTGATTTTCTAACCCAAGTTTGATTCAAGCTTGGGGGTATTTGAAAGTTCTACATTTAAAATGGCATGTCTTTCAATAAATTTGGAAAAACGAAGTTCACAAATTCAAAGCCTTTAAGGAAATAAAAGTTAGAGTAATCAAATTATGGGTTGATTTATAATTATTCGAGGGTTGAACTTGGAATTTAGGAAATATGCATGGAGATTTTTAAATTTTTGCAAGATCATACAAGTTTTTCATTTAAGAAATATGTACTTGATATAGGGTTGAATAGATCGAATTTTAGTTCAAGTTTAGATGTTGCTTGGGGACAAGCAAGGTTCAAGCTTGGGGGTATTTGATAGGTATAAATTATATACACCGTCGATCTAGTTTTTATCATAAAATAACACCAAATATCTTGTATTTTGAATATAAAGTGAATAGAAAACACCTAGAATCAAGTTACTGCGTTCGCTCGACTTTACAATGCAGGAAACAATGCAAAATGAAGAAAAAGTCTCCCAGTGCGGACGGACTCACAGCCAGTGCAGATGCACTCAATACTTAGACAAATTTCCAGCACGCAGAATTTCACAGACAAGAAGTCCGAGCGCAATGCGTCCGCAGTCAATCTCCAGTGCGAGTGGGGTCATCCGCACTCACTACTTAGCCGATTTTTGCAACTTTCAGATTCTTCAGAAAACAGAAAACTCCAAAGCCAGTGCGGACGCACTAAGATCCAGTGCGGACGCACTCAGAGAAAAACGCAGAAAATCCAGAAAAGGAAACTTGGAACCAAAGGAAAATTGGAGCCAGTGCTACTCAGAGCACCCGCACTCACCACCAGTGCGGACGCACTGGACCCGCAGACAGCCAGAAATTCGCATTTTCAGGAGGTTTTCTATTTTTGGCACATGAGAGACACGTTTTAGAAGGCCAAAAATAGGCAATGTAGTATGAGGAGTGCACCCACTAACTCCACTTCTAGCCTCTAAATTGAGCAAGATCTTTGGCTATAAAAGAGGAAGAATTTCATCTCTCTCGGATCATCCACTATTACATATCCATTTTCCACAAATTGAGAGAGAGAGAGATCTGCAGAAATTCTCGAAGTTCCGAAGGCTTTTCAAGGAAGGAGAAGAAGAAGATTCAAGCAAGGAGTCGGCAAGATCGAGGTTTTGGATCTAAGAAAGGGTGTAATCATTTCTTTATTTCATTTCTTATTGTTTTTGCCAAACTTTGTTATGGATCTCTCCAAGAGAGAGTAGTTCTCTTTCTAGGGGTTTAGGTTAATGCATGAACTTGTTTAATTCTATTTTATTCGGATATTTATTTTTATTATGATTGTTTTATAGGATTTGATTGTTAATTTCTGTGATTTATCATTTGTGCTAATTACATAGTTTAGTGCTTGAATTGGACAAGTCCCGCTTTGGATTCGAAAGAACCAAAGTAGTTAGGATGGGATAGGAGAGTACCAAATTATGAGCATAAATACCTTAGGATTTGGATTAGAAGCGACCGTACTTTGATATCCAATCCGGAACTATAGAAATTAGGGTTAGGGTTTGGTGAAGAACGACCGTGAAGTCAAACCCATAATCAGGACACCTTAGAACAAATATCGATATATACTTTGGAGCATGTGACTTAAATATCCCTCTAGGTTAGTGACAGCTCTAGAATTTGAGGAACATTAATCCATCCACCCAAAGTATTTGTATTAATATTTGTTCCAAAGGCTAACAAGAGCTTAATGGGTCTAGATAGCTAGGGCGAAGAACGACCGTGAAGTCCGAAACTATCTAGGCACGTTATTAATTCACGACAGTGACCCTTTTTAACATTTTAGGTTAGAAACCTCATCAAATCAAACATGAATTCAAACAAACCGAATAAATAGAATTAGCAAGGAATTGTAGACCGAATGCCCCTAGATCTCCTCAAACTTGAAAACAAACCAATCTTTCTTTTCTCTATTTTATTTACATTCATTGTTTAAAACTCCTCTCTTCCGGGTATTGAACCCAAATTTAGGATTTTAGAACAAAACCCCCCCCTCTTTACTTTTATTGCTTAGTTTTTAGAAGTAGTTTTCTTTATTGAAAATTGGTATTTCTCTATCTCCCTGCGGATCGACACCTAAATACTACGATCGATAGGTTGTGCGCTTGCAACTAACCTATTTATTGAGTACGAAGGTTTAAAAATATTAAAGGCAAAAAGAGTACAAAATTACTATATCTAAAATCTCTACAGCGGTGGCAAATGAGCAGAAAAACATTAACACTATTCATAGATTACAAGATGAACACGGGGTTCCGGTACCACAGGTAGCCATAGAGCAGATGATTTTCAATCACTACAGACATACACTAGGTCAGAGAAGGACCGGCCAACTGCCATTCAACATTACAAAGAAGGTGGGTCCCCCAATGACGGATAGCCTGAGCCCGTTGGACGCGCCAGTAACGGCTCAGGAGGTGCTACATGAGATAGCTCACATGCCCAAATACAAAGCATGCTATACGGACGGGATACCAATGGAGTTCTATCAACACTTCTGGAGTATAAACCAGGGGGACCTCGTAGATCTCATAGCAGCTTTCTTCAACGGTACGTGTAGTTTAAAATGTCTAAATAAAGCAACCATTACATTGGTGCCAAAAAAAGGAAGGGGCGCAAACCTTGTCATACTTTAGACCGATAAGCGTGGTCAACACGGTGATTAAGATAATCTCCAAGAAAATGGCAGCAAGACTACAGCCTGAGATGCATAGGCTGGTAAGCCCTGGACAGACAACATTCATCAGAGGTCGATCAATTATGGAATCGTATGCAGTGGCAAGGGAGCTCTTAACATTCTCACACAAAAATAAAATCCCGTCGATCTTGTACAAGGTCGACTTTGCCAAAGCACTTGACACTGTTGACTGGTCCTTTCTGACAAACCTCTTGGTTGAACGGGGCTTCCCACCTAAATGGCTTTCGGCAATGGTCGGTATATCCTCAGCCATAAAAGTCAATGGGCAATTGACAAGGTACTTTGACCATAAACAGGGTTTCAGGCATGGGGACCCGCTATCACCGCTTCTTTTCATCTTGCTCACTGACTAACTGCAGTGGTTCCTTACAAACTCAAGGCCGATGATGCATGATCGGATGGTAGTTGAACCACAAGCAATCCAGTTTGCGGATGACACAGTCATATTTGCAGAGGCACATCCAACCACATTGCAGGTAATATCCTTCATACTTGACCTTTATGGCAAGCTGACGGGACTGAAAATTAATAGCACAAAGAGCAGTTTTGTACCCATCTCGATCCCGCAAACACTGGTCCCAACAACCGCCTCAATCCTTGGATCTCAAAGATCTGATCTGCCAATTAGGTATCTCGGGCTCCCACTGACAATGAAAAAACCCAAACTGGCGGACTTCGCAGATTTAATAACAATGGTACAAAGAAGGACGGAGGGATGAAAATCAA
This sequence comes from Carex myosuroides, assembly GCA_028015225.1. Lineage (NCBI taxonomy): Eukaryota > Viridiplantae > Streptophyta > Magnoliopsida > Poales > Cyperaceae > Carex > Carex myosuroides. Next base: position 12,863,786 of record CM051491.1, on the reverse strand, counting down.
ATCTTTTGTCCTTCGGAGGAAGAATGACGCTGGTCAAAGCTGTATTGACGGTAATCCCTCTGCACTATCTGCAAATTATCTGACTCCCTAAAAGGGTGATCAAACGGCTCGATAAAATGAGGAGGAGATTTCTCTGGAAGGGGAATGCCACGTGTAGAGGCATAAATTGTTTAGTAAATTGAGAGCGGGTATGTGGCTTAAAGGTCAATGGAGGTATGGGTATCATAAACCTCGAAGCACAAAATGACTCTTTAATGACCAAATGGCTATGGAGAATCATGACCCAATAGCAAGGCAAATGGGCACAGACTCTGAATTACCTATATGGGGTAACTGACCCGCAACAGCTCCTACAACATAGAGGAGAGTCGGTATTCATTAATGAGTTAACTGACCTGTTGCCATTTTTTAATGCCTCCTTGTGGCAGTCCAGCATTGCAAACTACCGAGAGTGGAGATGGACGGCACATGGGGAATTCACGAGTGCATCGGCTTACAGGGCCATGCGTAACACTGGGGTAGAGTGTGAGTATCACAGAACACTGTGAAAATTAAGGGTCCCCACCAAGGTCATAGTCTTCATTTGGCTATTAATCCATGACCGCATTCTGACCCAGAGGAATTTGGAAGTTAAAGGAATGCACGTCATACCAGGATGCACATTGTGCCAATCGAATGAATTGGAAAACAGAGATTACTTACTGTGGACATGCCAATTCTCGGGTAGGTTCTGGAGAGGGCTTACGGCTCATATGAACACCTACCTATATTCGAGAGCCGGGACGATAACAGATGCGTGGTGGGAATCAAGGCAATCGCTACCCTTAACACAACAGAGGTGAACGGATACGACTTGGCCGGCGGGCTGTTGGGCGCTGTGGCGAGAGAGGAATTGACGTATCTTCTCTAACTAGCGCAAGACAATACCAATGCTGCTAAATGAAACAGTCACAAACATCCTGCGCTGGATGGAGCACTGTTAACCGGAGACGTAAATGCTTGGCGTATACTTTTAATTTAAATATAGGATTGTAAGTTAATTAGTAGGCACTAGATAGGAGGTGATGTAAATAAACTTTTACCTTTTTTAATACAAAATGTTAAAGGCTAAGCCTTTAACCTTCAAAAAAATATTAGGTTTAGACACAATAATGAGTTTGTTGATTTCTAGGGTTTTAGAGTACAGTAAAGAACCGAAAGAAAGAACAAAAGAGATTTAGAAGAAAGAGGGTTCAGAGTTAATTCTTCTCTCTGACTCCTCATCTATTTCTATTACAATGTTTCAAAGTTATAAAACAGTCCATATATTATGTACAATTACAAATGTATCCCTATTACTATATTTCTATTAACATGGTAATAGTCCATATATGTAGAGTTTCTATTAAACACAAAAGGCACAATAACAACTCTATTTCTCAACACTCCCCTTCACATTGGAGCATAGATATTTATCATGCCCAACTTCGAACATATTTCTTCTATCCTTTTTCCAAACAACCATTTCGTAAACACATCAGCTAACTGTTCCTGAGATCTCACATGCTTTGGGTCAACCACTTTCTCCTTCACAGACTTCTCACGCACTAAGTGACAGTCCACCTCTATGTGTTTTGTCTGTTCATGAAAAACATGATTGCTACCAATATGGAGAGCTGCTTGATTATCATAATATAGAGGAATTGGCTGTGTCATCTTGAACCCCAACTCATCCAACAGTGTTTTAATCCACATACCCTCACATGTCCCATTTTCCATAGCTCTATATTCTGCCTCTGCACTCGATCAGGAGAAAACCTTTTGCTTCTTACTTTTCCAAGTGACTAAATTACCCCCAATGAAATTGCAATAACCAGATGTGGACCTTCGATCAATGGTACTCCCAGCCCAATCAGCATCAGTGTATATATCAATGTTTAGAACATTTCCATGAGAGTACAAAAGACCTTTTCTTGGTTTCCGTTTTAGATATTTCAAAACTCGTAAGTGTTGAGTATTTTAGGTATAGGATTTTTGTACTCTTTAGGCTTTTAATATTTATAAACCTAGTACTCGAAAATATGGTTGATTGCAAGCGCACAACCTAATCTTTGTATAATACTTTAGGTATTGATCCACAGGGAGATAAGAAAATACTAATTTTTAATAAAGAAGACTACTATTAAAACTAAACTATAAAAGTAAAAGGGGGGTTTTTGTGCAATTTTGTTTTTAGAAAATTAAAGGTTTGTAACAAAGCGATTAAAAGTTGGTTGTAAATCAAGTTTGGAGAAGTCTAGGGGTATTCGGTCTACAATCCCTTGCTAATTCTATCTACTCAGTTTGTTTAAATTCATGTTTGATATGACAAGGTTTCTAACCTAAAATGTTACCCAGGGTCACTTTTGTGATTAAATAACGTGCCTAGATCACCTAGATCATGAAGTTTAATGTTAGCCTATCCTATATTAGATATTGATACTTCACGATTAAGTCATTCATACCAACATGCAATTCAATTCAAGGGGTCCTAATCAGGGATTTGACTTCATGATTAAGTCCTTCACCAAACCCTAACCTTAATTCCTATAGTTCTGATTTAGATGTCAAATTTGGTCTATTCTAATCCAAATCCTAAGGTATTTGTGATCACAATTTGTACTATCCTATATGATCCATTCTACTTTGAGTCTAAAAGACCTAAACGGGATAACTACAATTCAAGCGCAAATCATGGAACATCACAAAGAATAAATGACAGAAATTAACATCAAATCAAACAATCATAATAAAAACTAAAATCCGAGTAAGATAAAATTAAACAAGTTCATGCTACATGACCTAAACCCCTAGAGAGAGAACTGCTCTCTTTTGGTGAGATCCATAACAAAATTTGGCAAAAATAAGAAGAAATGAAATAAAGAAATTATTACACCCTTTCTTAGATCCAAAACCTCAATCTTGCCGACTTCTTGCTCGAATCTTCTTCTTCTCCTTCCTTGAAAAGCCTCCGGAACTTCGAGAATTTCTGTAGATTTTTCTCTCAATTTGTGGAAAATAGACATGCACCAAGGGATGATGAGAGAGATGAGATTCCTCATTTTATATAGCTAAAGACCATGCCCAATTTAGAAGCTAGAATGTAGGGTTAGTGGGTGCACTCTTCAGACTGCCATGTCTAATTTTGGCATTTTAAAACGTGTCCCTGATGTGCCAAAAATAGAAAACCTATCGGAAACGTGTATTTCTGGCTGTCTGCGGGTTCAGTGCGTCCGCACTGGTGGTGAGTGCAGGTGGTCTGAACCGCACTGGCTCCAAGTTTGCTTTCTTGGATTTTTTGCGTAATTCTCTGAGTGCGGGTGGTCTGAGCCGCACTGGGTTTTAGTGCGTCCGCACTAGCCACGAACTTTTCTCTTTTCCTAAGAATCTGAAACTTGCAAAAATTGGCTAAATACTGAGTGTGAATGATCTGACCCGCACTTGAGGTGATTGCGGACGCATTAGGCTCGGAATTTTTCTGTGAAGTGCTGAGATGCTGGAAATTTATCTAAGTACTGAGTGCGTCAGCACTGGCGGTGAGTGCGTCCGCACTGGGGGTCTTTTTCTTCATTTTTCATCATTTCCTGCACTGTAAAGCCGAGCAAACACAGTAACTTGATTCTATGTGTATTCTATTCACTTTATATTCAAAATACAAGATATTTGATATTTTTTTATGATAAAAACTAGATCGAATGTGTATATAATTTATGCTTATCAAATACCCCCAAGCTTGAACATTGCTTGTCCTTAAGCAACATCTAAACTTGGACTATAATTTGATCTCCAATTCAACTCTATATCAAGTATACATTTCTTCAAATGAAAAACTTGTATGATCTTGCCAAAATTTAAAAATCTCCATGCATATTTTCCAAATTTCAAGTTCAACTCTTGGATAATTATGAATCAACCCACAATTCGATTATTTCCTTAAAGGTTTTGAATTTGTGAATTTTGTTTACCCAAATTTATTAAAAGTCATGCCCTCTTAAATGTGGAATTTTCAAAATCCCCCAAGCTTGAATCAAACTTAGGTTAGAAAGTCGCAGAATTCGTGTGTTGATAGATGCATATTCACATTTTTGTTGTTGCTTTTGATTTTTGATTTTGATTTTTCTTTCATGATTTAGCACTATTTTCTCCATCCTCATTTAAGCACCGGTTAGTTACAAGTAGTTAACTGTACCCAACCGTTCTAATTCAAGGGTGCTTTGCATGCTCATAATCTAACCCTTCCACTAACATGAATGTTAATTTTATCGGGAGACTAGCGGAGCAAGAGTGCTAAGGACTCATAACCATAAGTACGTCATAAAGCCATATCATAGGTCATTGGAGTCACCTTTTATTTTCCAAATTTTCAATTTTAACCTAATTTCTCAACATTTACGCATGTACCATGAAAACACACATCTCTAAGTATTCCTTCATACTTGTGGATATCCCAATCTTTCCAAATTGTAAAATCCCAAATATAAATAGCTTCTTTAATAAATTTAAATTACCAATGTCTCAATTTCAAACACCTTTATTTCCACAAAGTTTTTCGCCAAATTATGTGGGCATTTCAAATTATTCCAGGGATTTACCGAAAATTATTCAAAATTTTGCATCAATACTCCTAATTTTGCCAATCACTCAAATTTATCAACAAAATGCATGACACAAAACTAGGTAAACATCCAAACAAGTCGGACTGGACCCTATTAAGGTTAGGTAAAACCCTAGTTTTAAACAAAAAATTTAAACATGCCTAAACTAAATGCAAGATACAATTGTGAATTTCAGTTTTTTTTTTAACCCTCCCCCCAGCTTAAACAAAACATTGTCCTCAATGTGTCAAGTCATACTAGAAGAGGAAATTAAAAAGAAAAATAGAAACGCACAAGATATTGCTCGGTTTAAAGTCGCGAGCTCGACTTGTTGAGACTCAGTTTGAAGGTGGTGGATCACCGAGGGCAATTGCCTCCTTTTCGATGATCGGTTCATCTTGAATGAAATGTTTGAGCCGTTGTCTATTGACTTTGAATAAACTCGTTCTTTTGCTTCATATTTCGAGGGTCGGTGCGGACGCACTGGGCTCGGACATTTGAGTCTGTAGCTCTATCATGCTGAGTGCGGACGCACTGGATGTTAGTGCGGGTGGCCGATCTGAACTCAAGGTCATTTTCATCGATTCGGCCATTTTCGGAGCTGGTTTTTTCGAGGGTTTGGTCCAGCTGTTCTCCTTCCAACATCCTATCTAAATGATCATCAATTAAAGAGTCTAAAACATCTACCCTGCATATCGAATCATTATCATTGGACGAAAATTTGAGAGATTTAAAAACATTAAATTCAACCTTTTCATCACCTACTCGGAAAGAAATCTTTCCATCACGCACATCTATGATTGCACCTGCTGTGGTTAGGAAATCACGTCCCAATAGAAGTGGACTTTGTGTATCCTCTTCCATCTCCACCATAACTAAATCTACCGGTATGAAAAACTTACCAGTTTTGACAATTCCATCCTCCATAATTCCTACCGGGTATCTAACAGATATATCCGCTAATTGGAGCGACATTTTTGTTGGTTTCAATTCTCCTAGACCTAGCCTTTCATAAACCACTTTTGGCATTAAACATACGCTATCACATAAATCACACAAACAACTATTGAATTCGGTCTCCCCAATTTTGCATGGAATAGTAAAACTACCGGGGTCCTTAAGTTTGGGAGGTAGTTTGGTCAAGAAAAGTGCACTACATTGCGCATTTAGGGTGATGATTTCGACCTCTTCAAGTTTCTTTTTGTTTGACAATATTTCTTTGAGAAACTTGACATAGGTTGGCATTTGTTCAATTGCCTCGGTGAAAGGTAGGGTAATGTTCAGTTTTTTCAATTGTTCAATGAATTTGGCATATTGTTGATCTAGTTTGTGCTTCACTAACCTTTGTGGAAAAGGTATGAACCTATGAGGAGAAACATACTTTTGAGTTTTAGAATTGTGTACTTTTGTTTGGTTAGAATTACCCGTTTTGTGATACTTTTCCGATGACGGTGCATCCGCACTTATGGGGGATGCGGCCGCATTTAGAGGAGCTGAAGCTTCTTGTGTCTTCTTTTGAGGCTGCTGTTGCTCTTCTTCGTCGGACATCGTAGGTCCTTCGTATTCCTTGCCACTCCTCAAGGTCACGGCATTCACATACTCTCTTGGATTGATGTCGGGTTTGCCCGGAAGTGTGCCTTGTTGGCGAGAGGATGCGGATGCTTGTTGTGAAGTTGTGTTCTAGCATCTTTGATTGGGTAGCTAGGAATTCTACCTTGCTGTTCAAATTTCTCAAAGAGTCCGCAACCTCGATGTTGGTTGTCTTTTGGTTGTTCATAAACTCGGTTTGAGAGAATACTAGACCTTCTATCATTTTTTTCTAATTTGGTCATTTGAGATGGTCCTTGGTATTGATTTTGATTTGAACGATTCTGGTATTGGTTCCCACTACCTTGATATTGGTTAGAATTGTCATTATCGGTCCTCCACTTAAAATTTGGATGGTTCCACCTTGTTGTTGGGTTGTAGGTGTTTGAATTGAAATTCTCATTTGGCCTACCTTTGTTGTAGATTGGATCGTTCTGTTTATCACCTTGGTTGCAGAACATGCTATTGACTTGCTCCACTTGTTCCTCGCCTTCCAAGAGAGTTTGGCAATCAACAGTAACATGGCCTAGATCTCCACAAATGTTGCAAGAAGCCTTCTTAGTCGCGGATTTGGCTTGTTACATTTGCGTGATTTGGTGTTGCATGGCTTCCATCTTGGCCTGCAAGGCGGTGACTTCATCTACCTTAAGCACGCCGGACGATGCGACGCTCTTCCTTGCGTCTCTCTCGGATGTCCACTCGCGTTGACTAATTGTCATGTCCTCAATCATTTCCATCGCCTCCACCGAGTCCTTGTTAGGAAGGTTTCCTCCCCCAGCCGCGTTGAGTTGAGACTTCGTGGCATACGTGAAACATGCATAGAAAAATTGAAACAACAACCAAATATCTATCCCATGATTGAGGCACAAGCGCAATAATTGCCGCCACTTATCCCATGCCTCGCTTAAGGATTCATCTTCACCTTGTTTAAAGGTGGTGATTTTTTGCCTAAAATGTTGGATTTTAGATGGAGGGAAGTATTAGACTAAGAATAACCTTTGCACCTCTTGCCAAGTTTGTGCCATATTGGGGTTCAACAACCTCAACCATGTTCTAGCATCATCCATGAGAGATAGATGGAAACAATTCAATTTTAGGGCATCTAATTCGGGCCCTTTTGGTGCAAAAGTAGCACAATGCTCCTCAAATGTTGCTAGATGTTGGTGAGGATCCTCATTCAACCTACCCCCAAACCTATTTTGACCTAAGAGATGAATCAAAGTTGGTTTCAGATTTGGGTTTGTCCCCCCATGTGCAATATAATCGAATTGTTTGCCCAGCTCCATTTGATTTACAAAATCTCTTATGGGTCTGCGGTCGTTTGGATTTCCACCAAAGAGAGGATTATTGTTGAGAAGAGGAGGTGGATTGTTGTTTAGGCCCGCCATTTGTTGAGAAGAGGATTCGTCGGCCTTGATCTTTGAGGCTTGTCTCCTCGTGATGGGGGCCAGTGCTCAAATTTGCAAAAGAGAAAAAGAGAAGAGATGAGATGTGAAAGAGGGGAAAGAAAGGAAAGTAAAGTGCATAATTTAAATAAGGAAAGTAAAGTGCAGAATTTATATAAGGAAAGTAAATATTTTTGGATTTTTCTGAAAAGGTAAATAAGGAAAGTAATTTTTAGAAATTGTAAAAAAGGAAACAAAATATTTTTGGGTTTTTATTTTCTGAAAAAGAAAGAAGGTAAATAAGGAAATAAAGAATTAAAAGTACTTTTCTAAAATAAAAACTAGTATCTATCCTACTCCTCCCCGGCAACGGCGCCAAAAAGCTTATTGAGTATTTTAGGTATAGGATTTTTGTACTCTTTAGGCTTTTAATATTTATAAACCTAGTACTCGAAAATATGGCTGATTGCAAGCGCACAACCTAATCTTTGTAGTACTTTAGGTATCAATCCACAGGGAGATAAGAAAATACTAATTTTTAATAAAGAAAACTATTATTAAAACTAAACTATAAAAGTAAAAGGGGGGGTTTTGTGCAATTTCGTTTTTAAGGAAAATTAAAGGTTTGTTACAAAAAGCGATTAAAAGTTGGTTGTAAATCAAGTTTGGAGAAGTCTAGAGGTATTCGGTCTACAATCCCTTCCTAATTATATCTACTTGGTTTGTTTAAATTTATGTTTGATATGACAAGGTTTCTAACCTAAAATGTTACCCAGGGTCACTTTCGTGATTAAATAACGTGCCTAGATCACCTAGACCATGAAGCTTAATGTTAGCCTATCATATTCTAGATATTGGTACTTCACGATTAAGTCCTTCACCAAATCCTAACCTTAATTCATATAGTTCTGGTTTGGATGTCAAATTTGGTCCATTCTAATCCAAATTCTAAGGTATTTGTGATCACAATTTGTACTATCCTATATGATCCATTCTACTTTGAGTCTAAAAGACCTAAGCGGGATAACTACAATTCAAGTGCAAATCATGGAACATCACAAAGAATAAATCACATAAATTAACATCAAATCAAACAATCATAATAAAAACTAAAATCTGAGTAAGATAAAATTAAACAAGTTTGCTACATGACCTAAACCCCTAGAGAGAGAACTACTCTTTCTTGGTGAGATCCATAACAAAATTTGGCAAAAATAAGAAGAAATGAAATAAAGAAATGATTACATCATTTCTTAGATCCAAAACCACAATCTTGCCGACTTCTTGCTCTAATCTTCTTCTTCTTCTCCTTCCTTGAAAAGCCTCCGGAACTTTGAGAATTTCTGCAAATTTTTCTCTCAATTTGTGGAAAATAGACATGCACCAAGGGATGATGAGAGAGATGAGATTCCTCATTTTTTATAGCTAAAGACCATGCCCAATTTAGAAGCTAGAATGTGGGGTTAGTGGGTGCACTCTTCAGACTGCCATGTCTAATTTTGGCATTTTAAAATGTGTCCCTGATGTGCCAAAAATAGAAAACCTGTCGAAAACGTGTATTTCTGGCTGTCTGCAGGTTCAGTTCGTCTGCACTGGTGATGAGTGCGGGTGGTCTGAACCGCACTGGCTCCAAGTTTGCTTTCTTGGATTTTCTGCGTAATTCTCTGAGTGCGAGTAGTCTGAGCCGCACTGGGTTTTAGTGCGTTCGCACTAGCCTCGGACTTTTCTCTTTCCCTAAGAATCTGAAACTTGCAAAAATCAGCTAAGTAGTGAGTGCGAATGATCTGACCCGCACTTGAGGTGCTGCGGACGCATTAGGCTCGAACTTTTTCTGTGAAGTGCTGAGATGCTGGAAATTTGTCTAAGTACTGAGTGAGTCCGCATTGGGGGTCTTTTTCTTCATTATTCATCATTTCCTGCACTGTAAAGCCGAGCAAACGTAGTAACTTGATTCTAGGTGTATTCTATTCACTTTATATTCAAAATACAAGATATTTGGTATTATTTTATGATAAAAACTAGATCGAATGTGTATATAATTTATGCTTATCAATAAGCAGCTTGTAGCTGTTCATGTGAGGGATTTTGCAAAAGTTGGCTAAGGACACTAACAACATAGGTTATATCAGGTCGAGTAATTGTCAAATATAACAACTTGCCAATTAGTCTGTTGTAAACAGTTGGATCTTCTGATGGCCTAGCTGTTTTATCCCAAACTTTATAGTTTGGTTTAATAGGACTTGTCACTGTTTTACAACTCAACGTTCCGGTTTCTTTTAGCAAGTCAAGGGTATATTTTCTTTGACATATAAAAGTACCCTTTTATGAACGTGACACTCCAAATCCAAGAAAATATCTCAACTTACCTAGATCCTTGATCTCAAATGCATTTTTCAGATTGTCTTTCAATCAATTTATCTCGTCAACATCATCTCCTGTCACAATTATTTCATGAACATATACAATTAAAACACATACCTTCTCACCCCATCTTACAAACACAGATGATCAAAATGTGTTCGTACATATCCCAAGCTGATCATGATAGACCTCAATCGTTCAAACCAAGCTCAAGGTGACTGTTTGAGACCATTTAATGATTTCCTCAATCGACACACCTTATGTGTCTCCCCCTCAAGTTTAAAACCCGGTGGCTGATCCATATATATTTCTTCCTCCAAAGATCCGTGAAGGAAAGCATAGTTCCCAATTTTTGCAAGCAGCAATGCAAAGTAAAATGCGCACTGAGTTCAATTTAGCCACCGGAGCAAAAGTATCATCATAGTCCACACTTTGTGTTTGTGTATACCCTTTAGCAACCAATCGAGCTTTGTACCTCTCAATTTTACCGTTAGGTTGAAATTTAATGGTATACACCCGTCGACAACCAACTGTCTTCATAGACTTCCCATGTCCCACTCTTCTCAAGAGCATATATTTCTTCTTCCATTGCTTTTCTCCAAGCATCAGGTTCCAAAGCTTCCTAGCAGTTCTAGGAATAGATACTGTATCACATGAGGTGAAGGGGTTTAGATATATGAGAATATGAGGCATATTTACTGATTGAGAATTTGATGTTTCATTTACCTTTTCTGAGAGCAATCGGTAGGTCAAGATCATGTGGCAAGGGGTCTATGTTACCTTCCTTGTCAAACATTGTATTTTCCATATCTTGATTCGAGGCACCTCCTTATTCTGTGACATTTGAAGAGGTTAGAAGTACCACTTCTCGTTTACCTCTTGTATAGACTTTCATCTCAGTGGGCTGAGGTTCTCTATCCTCACTAGACAAGTTTTCTATAGTGTTTGGATTGAAGACATACTCTAATTGACTTGGGAAAAAGAATTCTTCTTCATTTTTATTAGGTCTTTACAGAAGCTATTTTCACCAGAATTAAAGTACGGTTGTTTTTCAAAAAATGTGACATCCATTGAAACATTTTGGTGATAGGATCAAAGCACTTGTACCCCTTTGAGAATTTGAATATCCTGTAAAGACACATTTGATAGCTCTGGGATCCAATTTGTCATGCATAGGTCCCTTCATGTGAACAAAACAAATGCAACCAAAGACCTTTGGAGGTATGGAAAATAATATTGATTTGGAATCAACAATTGAAGTGGTGTATTTCCATTAAGAATCTTTGAAGGCATTTGATTTATCAAATACACAGAAGTCAGCATTGCTTCAGACCACAAATACTTTAGCACATTAATACCAATCATAAGAGAACGAGTTACCTCAATTATATATCGGTTCTTTCTCAGCTGCCCCATTTTGTTGTGGAGTATAGGGGCAACTTGTTTGAGACTTAATACATGCAACTCCAAGTATTTCTGAAGTTCAGAAGAGATATACTCTCTTCCATTATCACTTCTCAAAATCTTGATAGTTGCACCTGTAACATCCTAATTTAAGAATATATGAGAATTTTAGTTGACTAGAAATAAAGTGTGTTTAAAATAACAATTTGGATTTTTAAATTATAATTATAAATGTTAATTAACTTAACTGTACTTGTAAATTTTTTTTTCTAGCTTGTTGTATTTTGAAAAGTTATTGTAGCGTCATATTAGTTGTATTATTTTAAAGTGAATTTATTTCTAATAATATGGGGGGTTTAGTGTAAATTTTCTAACCAATAAATAAGATGAAATATTAAATGAACCTTTTGTTAAAATTATGAATGTTGGGAGGGACACATGTCATTACTAGAATTATCAATTATACCAACTTCACCAACCGGACCATTTTTCCCTTCTAATGAAATTATTAATGAATCTTTTGTAAAATTTTGAGTGTGGGGACACATGTCATACACACCATCGATCCACCTAACCCCCACTTATTCTCTTTCTTTTCTCATTTTGCTTCTTCCCCGATATTACTCATTTTTATCTCCTTTTTGATTGATCTATTCACATAATCACTAGTGGAAAAAGTACAATTAGTGTCGCCCCATCAGTGTCGGATTTATGTCCTAACCGATACGGATATAGATCAGCAACGGGCACAATACGGACCCGACCTTGATTTCACTTATCAGGAACGGTTGTATTTAAAAATGCGTTCTTGATAGTGCTGGCCAAATCAGGAACGGTTATTTATAAAGAGGCGTTCCTGATTGTATCTTAATAGGATCGGTTGATAAACAGGCGTTACTGATTAGTAGTATTTGTATCGGTTGTTTTAATAGGCGTTACTAATTAGTAGTATTTGTATCGGTTGTTTAGGTGCGTTCCTGATTAGTATTATTTGTGTCGGTTGTTTTAACAGGCGTTACTAATTAGTAGTATTTGTATCGGTTGTTTAGGTGCGTTCCTGATTAGTAGTATTTGTATCGGTTGTTTTTAACAGGCGTTACTGATTAGTAGTATTTGTATCGGTTGTTTAGGTGCGTTCCTGATTAGTAGTATTTTGTATCGGTTTTTTTAGGTGCGTTCCTGATTAGTAGTATTTTGTATCGGTTGTTTTAGGTGCGTTCCTGATTAGTAGTATTTTGTATCGGTTGTTTTAGGTGCGTTCCTGATTAGTAGTATTTTGTATCGGTTGTTTTTGGTGCGTTCCTGATTTACTATTTAATTTGACATATCATCACCATATTTTTTTGTGTGTTAATTTAAATTTCAAGTTTTTAAAAATGTTCTTGAATCTTTTATCTTCTTCTATATCACATGGAGTATTTGTACGTGAATTAAAAATTATAAAATATGGAGTTTACTTGATACCGGATCAAGGGTAAAAATATCAATATACATATTTAACTATGACTAACCTTGGATTTTTTTTCTGTTATGTTGATGTTATAATAAACTCTAATTTTTTTAACAATATGGAGCGTAAAATAAAACTATGACTAACCTTGTGGTATTGAACAAGATCAGTATTTTCGGATGTTCACTTTGAATGCCCCGGTATCTTTGCTCCAAATCTCGATTGCGCCATGGTTAAATACCTTCGTTATTTCGAATGGGCCCTTCCATCGTGATCTTAACTTCCCGGGAAATAGCCGGAGGCGTGAGTTGTACAACAAAACCGTGTCTCCTTCTTGAAAATTGCGCTTGATGATATGCTTGTCGTGCCATTTCTTTGTCTTCTCTTTGTATAGCTTAGCATTTTCATAGGAATTAAGGCGCAATTCTTCTAGTTCATGTAGGTCAAGAACCCTCTTTTCACCGGCAGCCCTCATGTCGAAATTTAGGGCCCTTATTGCCCAATATGCCTTGTGTTCGAGTTCAACCGGCAAATGGCATGGCTTTCCATACACTAGCTTGAAAGGAGTCATACCTATGGGTGTTTTGAAAGCGGTCCGATACGCCCACAGAGCTTCATCGAGTTTGAGTGACCAATCTTTTCGTGATGTGTTCACCACCTTTTGTAGGATGCTTTTTATCTCGCGATTGGATACCTCAACTTGCCCGCTTGTTTGAGGGTGGTATGGTGTGGCTACCTTGTGCTTGACTCCATATTTGAATAGGAGACTGTCGAATTGACGGTTGATGAAATGAGAGCCGCCATCGCTAATCACCACCCGAGGTACTCCAAACCTAGGAAAAATAGTTCTTAGAAAAAGCTTTCTTACTACGGCGGAGTCGGCGGTTGGGCTTGCTACGGCTTCTACCCATTTTGACACAGAATCGACCGCTACAAGGATGTACTTGTTGTTGCAAGAACTCGGAAAAGGTCCCATGAAGTCGACCCCCCAAACATCAAATAACTCTACCTCTAGAATTCCGTTGAGAGGCATCTCATGTTTCCTTGATATGTTCCCGGTTCTTTGGCATTTGTCGCACCTAAGCACATAGTCTTTCGCATCTTCAAAAAGCGTGGGCCAAAAGAACCCGGCTTGAAGAACTTTGGCGGCGGTTTTGTGGCTTGAAGCGTGTCCTCCATAGGGAGATGAGTGGCAACAATTGAGAATCTGTTCGGTTTCTTCGTGAGGTACACATCGCCTATGAATTCCATCTACCCCCAGTTTGAATAGCAACGGCTCATCCCAAAAATATTGTTTGACATCCCAAAGGTATTTCTTTCGTTGTTGGAAGGTTAAATCTGGGCGTATGATACCGCATGCAAGGTAGTTGACGAAATCCGCATACCACGGCGCCTCTTGGTGGTTGACTGCGTATAGTTGTTCGTCTATGGGCATGTCATCATCCTTCGATTCGTTGGTAATGCGTGATAGATGGTCCGCCACTGAATTTTCAGTGCCTTTCTTGTCCTTGATTTCTAGATCAAACTCTTGGAGTAGGAGGATCCACCGGATTAGGCGTGGTTTGGCATCCTTCTTGTTGAGGAGGTATCGAATTGCCGCGTGATCGGTGTACACAATCACCTTGGATCCAACCAAGTAGGATCGGAATTTGTTGATGGAGAATATAACGGACAAGAACTCCTTTTCGGTGGTTGTGTAGTTCATTTGCGCCTCATCTAGGACTTTGCTTGCGTAATAGATCACATGTGGCTTGTTGTCGATCCTTTGTCCTAGAACGGCTCCAACGGCGAAGTCGCTCGCATCACACATGATTTCAAAGGGCACATCCCAATTAGGAGGTCGGAGAATTGGGGCTGAGATTAGTGCCTTCTTGATCCTATCAAAAGCAACAATACACGGTTCATCAAATATAAATTCTACATCTTTCATTGTCAAATTAGTAAGTGGTTTGCAGATTTTTGAAAAATCTTTGATGAAACGCCGATAGAATCCCGCATGGCCCAAGAAACTCCTCACATCCTTCACACATGTTGGATATGGCAATTTTTCGATCACCTCCACCTTTGCTTGGTCGACTTCTAGGCCTTTGGAAGACACCACGTGGCCTAGAACTACCCCCGTTTGTACCATGAAATGGCATTTCTCCCAGTTTAGCACCAAATTAACCTGCTCACAACGTTCTAAAACATTGATCAAATTAGATAAGCAATCATCAAAAGAGGTACCAAAAACTGAAAAGTCATCCATGAAAACTTCCACGGAATTTTCTAATAAATCTGAAAAAATAGCCATCATGGCTCTTTGAAATGTAGCTGGGGCATTGCATAAACCAAACGGCATCCTACGATACGCGAACGTACCATAAGGGCAAGTAAAGGTCGTTTTTTCTTGGTCATCGGGGTGAATAGGGATTTGAAAGAATCCGCTATACCCATCTAGGTAGCAAAAATGGGAGTGATTAGCTAGCCTTTCTAGCATTTGATCCACAAATGGTAGAGGGAAGTGATCCTTCCTTGTTGCATTGTTAAGTTTGCGGTAATCGATGCACATCCTCCATCCGGTGATCACCCTTGTGGATATCAATTTGTCGCCTTCGCCCTTCACCACGGTTGTGCCTCCCTTCTTTGGTACTACATGGACCGGACTTACCCATTTGGAGTCGGAGATTGGATAGATGATGCCGGCATCAAGTAGCTTGAGGATCTCCTTCTTCACCACTTCTTTTAGATTCGGATTGAGTCTTCGTTGAGCTTCAATTGTGGGCTTGTGGTCGTCCTCCATTAGGATTCTGTGCATGCAAAGGGATGGGCTAATTCCGGTTAGGTCGTCGATTGTGTAGCCGATCGCTTTCCGATGAAGCCTTAGCTCGTGTAAAAGCTTCTCGGTTTGTTCTTTGTTGAGCTCGGAGTTGACAATCACCGGATATGTCTCGCCCTCTCCCAGGTATTCATAGCGAAGGGTAGGTGGCAGAGGTTTGAGTTCGACTTTCGGTGGTGCAGAGTTGGGCGAAATTCCTTCGATTTGAGCTATTTCGGCATGAGTGCGGACGCACTGGTGGTCAGTGCGGACGCACTGGGGTAAATTTTCTGAAATCTGCAATACATCCTGGTTAGAATTGTGCTGAGTGCGGACGCACTGAGGGTCAGTGCGGACGCATTCCTCTCGGACATTTTCCTCATTGGCTCCAAACTGTGGCTCAACAGGTGAGTGCGAGTGGGGCATCCGCACTGAGACTTCAGTGCGGACGCATTGCGCTCGGTTGACTGAAACTTCGGTTTCACCATGCTGAGTGCGGACGCACTGAGCGGTAGTGCGGACGCACTGAGGGTCATTTTCACCAATTGTGTCGTTTTCTGAGCCGGTTTCTTCCAGAATTTGGTCTAGTTGTTCATTGACCATCTCCTTCTCCATATGGGCAGCTATAATGGAATCTAAAACTTCCACTCTACATATAGAATCATTATCATTAGAAGGAAATTTGATGGCATTAAACATATGAAAATTTACCTTTTCGCCCCCAATGTCAAAGGATATATTTCCTTCTTTGACATCAATGTTTGCACCAGCTGTGGTAAGGAAATCACGCCCCAATAGAAGAGGGGTATGAGTATCCTCCTCCATTTCGACCACTACAAAGTCCACCGGAACAAAGTACTTACCAATCATTACAATAACATCCTCTGCAATTCCTTCGGGATACCTTACCGTCTTATCGGCTAGTTGTAATGACATCCTTGTATCTTTCAAATCAACAAGATTGAGCCTTTGATAAACGGTTTTTGGCATGAGGCTCACACTTGCGCCTAAATCACATAGGCACCTCTTGAATTCGGTATCACCAATCATGCATGGGATAACAAAGCTTCCGGGATCCTTTAATTTTGGAGGTAGCTTGTTTAGGAAGAGAGCGCTACACTCCTCATTAAGGGATACCGTGCCCACTTCCTCAATTGTTCTTTTATTGGATAAAATTTCTTTCAAAAATTTCGCATAAGTGGGCATGTGAGTAATTGCTTCGGTAAAAGGGATGGTAATATTCAATTTCTTGAGGTGTTCTATGAATTTGGCATATTGCTGGTCAAGTTTGCTCTTAACTAACCTTTGAGGGAATGGTATAAACCTATGTGGTGGAATATACTTAGGAGTTTCATTTGGTTTTACCTTGGCCGGGTTTGATTTACCCGGTTCTTGAGGTTTTTCCGATGCCGGTGCGTCCGCATTAGGAACGGTTGTGTCTGCGCTGAGAGGAGTTTGAGGTGGCTGTGCCTCATTCGGTGGTTGTTGAGACTCATCTCCGCTGGGCATCTTTGGTCCTTCGTATTCCGTGCCGCTTCTCAAGGTTATGGCTTTTGCTTGCTCCCTTGGATTGATATCGGTTTTACCCGGTAGAGCGCCTTGTTGACGAAATGACGAAGATGCTTGTTGTGCTATTTGGTTTTCTAGCATCTTTGTCTTAGTCTCTAAGAACTCGAACCTATTGTTGAAGTTTCTCAAGGAATCCGAAATTTCGGTGTTGGTGTTCCTTTGTTGGTTCATGAACTCGTTTTGAGAGAGAACAAGTCCTTCTATCATTTTTTCTAATTTACTGTTTTGAGAAGGTCCTTGATACGAGTTTTGGTTCGTCCGGTTTTGATATTGATTGGAATTACCTTGGTATTGGTTGGAGTTGTCATTCTCGGTCTTCCACTTGAAATTGGGATGGTTCCACCTTGTGTTAGGGTTGTATGTATTTGAGTTATCATTTGGCCTAACCTTATTGTAGATCGGGTCGTTCCTCTTATCACCTTGATTGTAGAACATTGCATTGACTTGCTCGACTTCCTCTCCTTCTATGAGGACTTGGCAATCGGCGGTGATATGAGTCGTCTCTCCACAAATGCCGCATGAAGCCTTCTTTGTCACAGATTTGGCATTTTGCATTTGTGCCATTTGATATTGCAAGGCATCTATTTGGGCTTTCAAGGCGGTAACTTCGTCGGTTTTTAGGACTCCCGGTGTGGTTTGGGTTCGTCCACTTCTCTCGGCCGTCCATTCCCTTTGGTTGATTGCCATGTCCTCGATCATTAGCATGGCTTGTTGGGGATCCATCTTGGACATATTACCTCCTGCGGCGGAATTCAAGTGAGTCTTTGTGGCGATTGTGCAACCTGCAAAGAAGAATTGGAAGAGCAACCACATGTCGAGACCATGGTTAGGGCACAAGCGTTGAAGCTCCGCCCATCTATCCCATGCCTCGGTCAAAGATTCTCCCTCGGCTTGCTTGAAGGTCGTGATCTTTGTTCGAAAGTGCTGGGTTTTGGATGGAGGAAAGTATTTTCCTAAGAATAACTTCTCCATGTCGTCCCATCTTCTTATGTTGTCACGATTCACGGTCCTTAACCATGTCCTTGCATTGTCACGGAGGGATAGGTGGAAGCATTTGAGCTTGAGGTTGTCTAGCTCTTCTCCTTCTCGAGCGAAGGTGCCGCAGGATTCTTCGAAAACCGCCAAGTGGGCGTGCGGATCTTCGTTTAGGGCTCCTCCGAACTGACTTTGGCCCAGCAAGTGGATAAGAGATGGCTTGATTTCGCGTGGATCTTGGCCTTGAGGTATAAAACCGAAGCGGTGGCCTTGTTGGCGGTTACGACCATTTCCGTTGTTTGGATTGACACCGAACAAAGGATTGTTATTGAGAATAGGTGGATCGTTGTTGTTGTTTGGATGTGGTGGCGGTAGGTTGTTGTGTGGAGGAAGAGGTGGTGGATTGTTATTGAGATCGTGAAAGTTTGGGTTGATGAGACCTTCCGGAAATTCATCCTCTCTAAAGTTGCGTGGCATGCCTAGTTCGGGATCTAGACCTGCCATTGGTTGAGAAAGCGAGGATTCGCCGGCTTTGATCTTCGCGGTTTGGCTCCTTGTGACCGGTGCCAGCGCTCAAATCTATGAGAGAAGAAAAGATGTGAAAGAGAGAGAATAGTAAAGTGCAAAAAATTAAATAAGGAAAGTAAAATATTTTTGGATTTTTCTAAATAAGGAAAGTAAATTTCAGAAATTGTAAAAAAAAAGAAATAAAATATTTTTGGATTTTTAATTTTCTGAAAAGTAAATAAGGAAACTAAGAATTAAAAGTACTTTCCTAAAATAAAAACTAGTATCTATCCTATTCTCCCCGGCAACGGCGCCAAAAAGCTTGTTGAGTATTTTAGATATAGGAATTTGGTACTCTTTTGCCTTTAAAATTTATAAACCTTCGTACTCAAAGAATAGGTTAGTTGCAAGCGCACAACCTATCGATTGTAGTATTTAGGTGTCGATCTGCAGGGAGAGAGGGAAACACTAATTTTTAATAAAGAAATCTACTATTAAAAACAAAACAATAAAAGTAAAGTGGGGGGGTTTTGTTCTAAAATCCTAATGTTGGGTTCAATACCCGAAAGAGAGGAGTTTCAAACAATAAATGTAAATAAAATAAAGAGAAGAAAGATTGGTTTGTTTTCAAGTTTAAGGAGATCTAGGGATATTCGGTCTACAATCCCTTGCTAATTCTATTTATTCGGTTTGTTTAAATTCATGTTTGATTTGATGAGGTTTCTAACCTATGTTAGCCTTTGGAACAAATATTAATACAAATACTTTGCGCTCTATGAATTAATGTGCCTCGAATTCTAGGGCTGTCACTAACCTAGAGGGATATTTAATCTCATGCTACAAAGCATATATCGATATTTGTTCTAAGGTGTCCTAATTTAGGATTTGCCTTCTCCTTTCGGTCCTTCACCAAAATCCTAACTTTAATTTCTATAGTTCCGGATTGGATATCAAAGTATGGTCGCTTCTAACCCAACCCTAAGGTGTGTCTTTATGGTTTCAATTAGTAGTCTCCTCATGACCAATGCCGGAATTTAATAAACTTAAAGCGGAAAGACACGATCAACGCGATTTCAAAACTACTTCAATTCAATAAACCCTAACCAGGTGAACTCAAAGGAACGAGTACTAATGAAATTCATAAAGAATAAATCACAGAAATTAACAATCAAATCCAATAACACAATCATAATAAAAACAAATATCCGAATAAGATAGAATTAAACAAGTTCATGCATTGACCTCAACCCCTAGAAAGAGAACTACTCTCTCTTGGAGAGATCCATTACAAAGATTGGCAAAAACAATAAGAAATAAGATAAAGAAATGATTACACCCTTTCTTAGATCTAAAACCTCGATCTTGCCGACTCCTTGCTTGAATCTTCTTCTTCTTCTCCTTCCTTGGAACTTCAAGAATTTCTGCAGGATCTCTCTCTCTCAATTTGTGGAAAGATGGATATAATAATGGATATGTAGAGAGATGAAATTCTTCTCCTTTTATAGCCAAAGGCCTTGCCCAATTTAGAGGATAGTAGTGGGGTTAGTGGGTGCACTCTTCAGACTGCTATGGCTATTTTTGGTATTCTAAAACGTGTTCCTTGTTGGCCAAAAATAGAAAACCCCCTAAAAATGCGAATTTCTGGCTGTCTGCGAGTCCAGTGCGTCCGCACTGGAGTTGAGTGCGGGTGGTCAGGGTCGCACCGACTCCAAATCCCCTTTGGTCCGAAGTTTCCTTTTCTGGATTTTCTGCAAAATTTCCTGAGTGCGTCCGCACTGGCTGTGAGTGCGTCCGCACTGGCTGTGAGTGCGTCCGCACTGGCTGTGAGTGCGTCCGCATTGGCCTTGAACTTCTGTTTTCTGGAAAATTCTGAAAGTCGCAAAAATCGGCTAAGTAGTGAATGCGTCCGCACTGAAGGTGAATGCGGCCGCATTACGCTCGAACTTTTCGTCTGTGAGGTCTGCGCTGCTGGAAAATCGGCTAAGTACCCAGTGCGTCCGCACTGGTGGATAATGCGTCCGCACTGGGCAGTTTTTTCATCATTTTGCACTGTTTCCTGCATTGAAACATCGAGCGAACGCAGTAACTTGATTCTTGGTGTATTATATTCGCTTTATATCCAAAATACAAGATATTTGGTGTTATTTTATGATAAAAACTAGATCGACGGTGTATATAAAATACACCTATCATTACTGATTAGTACAATTTGTATCGCCTATTACAAAGAACCGTTACTGATTAGTACAATTTGTATCGCCTATTTACAAAGAACCGTTCTTGATTGTCAACAATTAGTAACGGCTAAATATAAATACCGATCCAGATTGAGGGATTTAGTATCGGCTGACGGTAACCGATCCTGATTGAGGAGTATTAGTATCGGTTATTTAGCCGACATTGATTAGTCCAACTATCTGTAACAGCTGGGTCAGTGTCGCCCTGTAGTCCGTTCCTGATGTGCGTTTTTAACCGACCCTGATGTACGTTTTTCCACTAGTGAATTATTTCTCTCTTCCTCTTCTTAATCGGATTGAACAAGAAAATAAATGATCTCTCTAAAGATACCAAGTGCATGTTGCCTTTTCACTAGTAATCCTTGCTACTCTTATCACTCAAACCTCTTCCCTTGCTGGAGGGTAACAAGAATGTGAAAATCAAAGTCGAGATGACAAGGGTTGAGGTGATGGTGTTGGCGACCTTGCAATAGGGACATCGAAGGAGAAGATAGAAGCCTGCTGGTTTGCTTTGCTTCTTAATTGCGTTCTTATGGCAGCTAACGAGCAAGTCTATTGGTGTGAATTTGGTACTTCAATTTCTCTGTTCTTACTGGTCTAACTTGAGTTTCTTTCCTTCTTAATTGGCACTGGACCATTTCTAGTTAAATTGATGTTCATAAAATAGTAATAACCATCCGAGCCATCTGATAATGATCCTCTTATAATTCCTAACTTGGTTACAAGGTCTTGTAAATAAATACATATGGAGTCACAACAACAAAGTACGCACTTATCGCGAGGGAACTCCGTCGCAAAAAGTATCGTTGCGAAAAGTAGGCACTTATCGCGAGGCACTTTTTGCGAGGGAGTACCGTCATAACTGTGCTTTTTCTTTTCGCAACGATACTTTTCACGACGGAGTTCCCTCGCGATAAGTGCCTACTTTTTGTAGTGAGTCTTTCTAAATTAATTGAAACCATTAAGAAATTAGAATTTAGTTAAGTTATAATTGGATTGGGAGCATTTGAATTAATCCGTGGGTTATAGTGGAAATATGCATTGTATTTCTTAGTTGAATCAAATGGATGCATGAGCATATATTTCTAGAAAAATTCGAAACTGAAATGCGATATGATTTTGAAAATAAGGGTATATGATAAAATATTATTGTAGAGTGAATTGTGTTGAAATATAAGGAACCTAGAAGTAATACTCCCAAACTATGTTTAAGTGTACACTAGTGGAAAAACACAAATCAGGATCGGTTATATTCGCACATCAGGATCAGACCTACAGCCGATCCTGTTCCAGCCGATACAAGTAGTCAATCTCAACTGTATCGGTTAAACAACCGATCCAGATAGAAACAATCTGGATCGGTTATTAATAAATAACCGATCCTAATTCTAACTATCAAGGTCGGTCGTTAAATTTTAGCCGATCCTAATTCTAACTTTCAAGAACGGACAATTATACAGCCGATCCTAATGTTGACTTACAAGATCGGTCAATTAATATATCCGCCACTAATTCATAACTATCAGGATCGGATTTTGAAATATAACCGACCCTGATTGGTTTTTTTACTATTATTTTTTTTTTTTGTGAAACCAACATTTTGAATCTTGATATGATGCACTAATGATACCTATACAGTCTATTTAAATCCAAGAAGTGCAATGGTATTCTTGATAAATAGAAAGATGCCAACATGACCCATTTCATTTACCAGTAAAGTAATACATGACTCGTTCTTAGTAATGACACAAGCCTAATAAAATACTAATTCCTAAACCCACTAAAAACCCAGAGGGAAACTTTGACAGCATTACATGTTTGACTACTAACTAAACTTTGAGATTTCAAATGTGACTCCATTTTTCAATCTGCCTCCAGCTCTGGTACCACCACAAAATTACTTTATCGATCCATCATCCAGTGCAGTCCCAAATGGCAAGCTCTGTAGGGATATCAAAGCCAAGTGTTAAAATGTTTATATAATCAAACATGTACCACAAGATAATTTTACCTTTGATCATTAAAAAATGTTAATAATGATAATGATAAAAAAATTCACTTTTCTTAAAGTATTTGAGGGCATAAATATAAAGGCTATGTTATAGAAGGAGATGCACACAAAATCTTACCTCATCCACACAAAGGAGAGATGGTTCCTTGGCCATTTCAAGTACTTGTTTAATTAAAGAAACCTTTCTCAGGAGATATAAGATAAGGTTGGTCTTGAATAAATTAGACATAATTTAGTACTAGAAATGCAATTAACCTAACGTACTAATTTGCAGATGTTCATTGCAATTTAATTAACATTACACTAACTCTACCTTGAATTAACTCAATCTCCTCATTGCACTTATTCTCAATAATGCAATTTTGCCCAAATTTTGAATTTTTAACGACAAATATGCAACCATATTACCAGTATATGGCCGATTCCTGATGCCCAATGTGTCATCAGATCACCTAACAACCTAGCCACCATATAAACCTCATCATCTTCCAATATGCTCCTAACAATTGAAAAAACAACAACAGAGTCAAGGTCATGCAATAAAATGCCTTTGGAGAATGTATAGACATTAGATATGAAACATAGTAAAAATAATAAATGCTTGATATTTTCAAATATGAAAGGTTATAACCTCTTGACCACATAACTGGTTAGGTTGCAGGATTAAAGAGCCAACAAATAAATGTAAAATCATCAACCTTCTCTTTTTTAGCTAATGCTTGGCAAAGCTTCGTCTCAAGAGCCCAGTATTGAATTCCTTTATAGTTCATCAATAATTCTACAGAATTAGAGAAGAAACATAGTAAAAATGTCAACTAAGAATTTAATAAACGAATTAATAATTTACTAATTAAGAAAGAAAATATGGTATAACATAACACCATAAATCATGGTACCTCTTGCAAATACTAAGAATTAGCACTCAAATTATCGTAGGTCAGATGTACTTTCAGCCACTAGTACAAAAAGTGATATGTCAAGCTAGCCCAATTTTCACCGATAATCATCAATTTTCAACCTGCGAGCTTTTTATGTATGAGTAGAAAAGGTGATAGAGATCACATCTTTATTCTGATATATGAGTTCAATATTTTAATTTAATAATTTAGTGGAGGCATCTGTATATTCCTCATAAATATAGCTCCCAGGTTCTTGTGCTTTTCCATGTGATTTGAAAGTCACATGCATTGCTTCATCTTTGTAAGGGAACTGGTGTTATAAAATAACTTCAAGCCACCATATATGAAAAAATGGTCATCAATCGCTTAAAAGAACTTTATTAAAAAATGAAAAGAGAAACTAGATACCTTAGGAAAGGCTCGTAGGTATCTTCATGAGAGAGGGATTTATCATGAAACAATCTCGCTCGGGGCAATAGTTGTTGCCATGGTTAGCACCTCTCCGTGGCATTCACTCGAGCAGTTGCTGTGCACCTGCCTTTTTATAACAAAGAAACACACAATTAGGGTAGCATTCACTAGACGGGTATAGAAACGATACAAATTATCAGTATTATTGCGAAAATTAAAAACAAAAACAAATAAAGTTATTGATAGATACGTCAAGCAGTGTGTAAATTGATGAACAAACTAGATATAATATATAAACCCTAGTAACAAAAATTAGAAATGGAGTGCATTCTAATATATAAACCCTAGTGTATAATATATCTCCTTCTGGCATGACCCGTGGTCGGGTGCGCCCCTCGCCGGCAGACTGACAGACAGACCAACCTGTCCACGTGTATCTCTTAGAGATGGAGTGCAGGCCATCAACTTTATAGGTCCTGAGTTTGCAGCGGAGGTGGCGGATATCCAGTTCACTCATGACACAGATGCTATTCAATGGAGGTGGGAGTCAAATGGGTACTACACGGCAGGTTCATTCTACCACACTATAATGGGAGGAGGTCTGATTCGAGATAGGCACATGAGAGTTTGGAAGGCAAAGGTGCCGCCCACGGTGAAAATCTTTGGGTTCTTGATGCTGAGGAACAGAATACTGACGCACGAGGTCATGCAACATAGACATATGAGATGCTCGTTATCGTGTGTTCTGTGCGAAAACTGCCCGGTGGAATCAGCTTTCCACATATTTTTTCTGTGTCCCTACGTTGTACAGGTATGGTTTATTCTAACTAGAAAGGTAGGGTTCAACCTAATCAGAATTGGACAGAACTTGCTGGAAACATGGGAGAACTCGGTAAAGGCACTAAGATGTAGAGGAAGTACATGGAAGCGGCAGGCACTGCCTCTGTTGCTATGTGTGTGCTGGGAAACTTGGAAGCAGAGGAATGATAAAATCTTTAATCAAAGAAGGATGGCACCTCAGTGCTTGGCATAAAAGATCTGGAATGAAGCTGCACAGTGGAAGGCTCACTGCTGACCAAACCTATGCTGTTTTTTTCCTGCTTGTTGTTTTTCCGATTTCGCCTTTGCATGTAATAAATTATATAGAGGCTGGGTCAGGTTTTTTTCTTCATTCAAGTGCACCTATGGTAGAGTAGGCTATATAGAGGATAGTTGTTGCACTCTTACAAAGTAAGCCGTTGTAATCGGATCTATGCTTCATTTATAATATACAACTTGGCAGCCGCTGCCAAGCTTTTCAAAAAAAAAAACAAAAATTAGAAATAAATCTGATTGAAATGCCAGTAATGAAGGAGAAACATGTCTCTATGTGTGTATGTATAGGTATCGGTCTAGTTGTTTCAGAAATAGATCAATTTACAAGTTTAACACACAGTTGTCTCAGAGGCATTCACTCGAACACCTTTCACTCACTTGAAAAAACAAAGGCACAATAAGAACTTCAACTAAGTCAAGATTCCACAAGAAGGTATTTACTGGAACAAGAGAAATGCACAAAAACTAAACCATGGCAAAAAATCAAAGAAATAAGTGAGATTTAACAGTCCCGCTACTTCAATTTTGGCGATTAGAAACTAAACTATACATCAACCAGCGCCCAAGATGAACAGACTAGGCAAAATCATAAACCCTAGCTAGGAATTGAAAACTCACCTGTAGGAAATCCTGGTTTTTCTTAAATCTCGACCGTTCAAAGTTTGAGTGCTGGTGTTTGAGATCGGCGGAGTTGAGCATGAGGAATCACGTGGGAGAGACGACGTCGACAGTGGTGAAATGAGATCGGCGGAGGTGAGAGCAGCTGTGCGGGGGAGTGGGAGAGGGAACTTGAGGAAAAACCTAGCGGGATTTAGAAAAAAAAAGCGGTGAAATGAGGTGTTCTGGCGGCTGGGTGAAATGAGCTCTAGATCGGCTTTAAAAAAACTGAACAACATCAGGATCGGCTCAAACAATAACACCGATCCACCGATCCTTGATGTCTCATTATTAGACCTATAAATTCGACCAATTTCTGTACCAAAATCTGTGTTTCAAACCACCAAATCGTGTCTTTTACATTGAATATACATTGAATATCTATAGAATGTGGTACTGCTGTGTTTTCATTCTTACTTGGCAGAAAACGAGCGAAAAACGAGCGAAACCAAGAAAGATTGTAAGTTCTGGAGCCCTACACGCGGGCCGCGTCAAATCCCACGCGGGTCGCGTCAAACCCTGAAATTTCAGCACCCGAACTTAAAACAGTCATAACTTTTGACTCGTAACTCCGTTTTGAGCGTATGACCACTTTTCGGAAAGCTTGCGAGGAGATCTACAATCTGAGCCAAAGGAACGCGGGCCGCGTCAGATCCCACGCGGGTCGCGTCAGACTTTTCCGGAAACAGAAGCAGAATTGGAAAACAGAGGCTAATTGAAGAAAGGTCGGCCAGAAAAGCTATAAGAGGGGATTGCTTACACCTGGGAGGGCATTCTGTATCTGAGAGAAAATTCCTAGGGTTAGGAGAGACGGCTGGCTGGGAGACGAAGAAGAGAGGAGCAGAACGAGAGTTTTGCGACGAATCTTCATCGTTCTTCTAGTTTTTCTATGAACTCCTTTATCTTTATTTGTTTTGCTTTCTTTTTGACTATGCTTGAGTAGTTTACTTAGTTTCTAGGGTTACGATGTAGTTTGATACTTTGTTTTGTATGCGTGTTGTTTGGATTTGTGTTGAACAATAGTGTTTAATTGTTTGAGTATTATCTTAATTGCTTTGTTGAAGTTGATTGAATGATTCATGTTTGTTTACTGTTAGATGCCTATAACATCTTTCTTGTACTTTGGCCTTGATGTTTCTTTCAACCAGACTTAGTATCTGAGGTAGGTTTACGAGCCGTAAGGCGAGACCAAAAAGTAACTGAGAGGTGAACTTTACCATTTATCGAGAGATATTGGTTACCTTTAGTAAACCGGACAATTAACTTAGATTAAAACCCTAAGAAGGTGAAATTGCATTTCCGATACCAAGTTTATTAAGCCAACAAACGAGAGTTGAGGTTTAGGAACATTAGGTTCGGTCAATGAATCCTTACACTAAAGAACAACACAAAAACAGACAACTGCTGCATTTGCTCGAGGTCCACGCGGGCCGCATATGAGAGTACGCGGGTCGCGTGTTCCATGCGGGTCGCGTGTGAAAGCACGCGGGTCGCGTGTTCCATGCGGGTCGCGTGTGAAAGCACGCGGGTCGCGTGTTCCATGCGGGTCGCGTGTGAAAGCACGCGGGTCGCATGAGTACCGAGAGGCACGGTTGATAATGAATCGAAAACCCTGGAAACGCTTTTCTCCATTTGATAAAACCCAAATTTACCTTCTGTCAATTTAAGTACTTCTGTCATTAATTAAATTTAGGATTTAAACAACCAAACCAACCTTTTTCCAACTTCTAGTACCTAATTAATCTAAGTAGAATTCCAGATTTGATTAAAGAACCGTCCTGTGGATCGATACCTGATTATACTATACGACGGGATTGTGCACTTGCAATCTAGTCGAAAGTTGAATAGGGTTAAAAGCTACAGCTTGCTGTAGTGAAACTTTGTGATACACTTTTGTGCGAACAAGTTTTTAGCGCCGTTGCCGGGGACGACATCATTTATCTTTTCTGAATTTTTGTTTATTTTGATTAATCTAGATTTTAATCTGTATCTTTTCTTTTTGTTTTTCTCTCTTTCTCTCTTTCAGGAACACTGGCTTTCATACCACCTCCTACGGGCGATTACCATCTCAGGAGCAGAGGCCCGATACCTGACGCGACCCACATAGAATTGCACGCGGACGGCGTCCCTCTTCTCGAAACCGACACAAGATCTGTGCGCTCAGCCCCAGCTGCAACACCTCCTCACGCGGCCCGCATACAACACACGCGGTCCGCGCGAACCGACCCAGACAGAGAGGGGCACTCTAGTAGAGCAACCATGAGCAACAACGGAGACGAGGAACGGGCCGAGAATCTGACTGACGATGAGTACCAGGAAGACATCGTGCCGAGGACATTACGCGAGTTCAATGTGCCTAGGGCTGGAGACGTGAGAGGAGCAATCAGGCTGCCGCAAATTCCAGGACAACAACCGAACTTCAATCCGGGCGTTGTTAACATTGTGCAACAAAACACTTTTCATGGGTTGGATCATGAGGATCCACACTCTCACCTCCAAACTTTTCTTGAATGTTGCACTACCATTAGAACAAATGGCGCAACTAATGATTATATCAGACTTGCTTTATTTCCTTTCACTCTTAGGGATAAGGCCAAAAAATGGTTAGGGTCACTACCAAGGGATTCAATTACCAACTGGAGGGAATTGTCCAACTCATTTCTGACTAGGTTTTTTCCACATAAGAGAACTGCCAAGGTAAGGACCCAATTGACCAGCTTTAGGCAAAGGTCTGATGAACCCTTGAACGAAGCTTGGGAAAGGTTTAGGGAGTTACAATATTCTTGTCCACACCATGGTATACCTGACTGGTTATTGATTCAGACTTTTTATGATGGTTTAACAGAAAGCACTCGTACTTCTGTTGATGCTGTTGCAGGTGGAGCACTGATGTCAAGAGAACCTCTTGAAGCAATGAATTTGATCGATAACATGGCTCAAAACCAACAGTGGTCCGGCCGCGACAATTCCAGACCTGGAGGAGGCGGCCGACTTGAGGTCGATCAGATCACAGCTCTAACCGCCAAGATGGAAGTCATGCAAAAGGCATTCGACAAGATGAGCGCCAAATTAGTCAGCAACCATCAACTACAGTCTTGTGCCATGTGCGGCGATAGAGGGCACTCTTACGAGCATTGTCCATTGGCGCAAAGGGATGGAGAGGCCGAGCAAATCAACTCTCTCAACAGCGAGCCATCCTACTTTCCAAAACCTACATTCAACCGAACCTACTCCAAAGACCCGGTTGAGCAACAGAACTGGAGGTGGAAGCAAAACAACTCCGCGCCATTCAACAACCCCTCGAGCAGCGATAACCGAAACTTCTATCAGAATGCATCTTTCAACAACCGGGAGCCACAACCTCCACCACCAGAGCCGTACATCACTTCTGCTGTCACTAACTTCATGCACGAGCAAGGAAAAATGAATCAGATGATGTTCGAGCAAATGCAACAAATGAGTGCTCAACTGACTGCTCAGAATCAGATGATAGAGCAATTGGGGTACAAAGCCGGTCCAAGCCAACCACCGCCTGGTAAGCTTCCCAGCCAGCCAGAGATCAACCCCAGAGGAGAAGCCAAAGCAATAACATTGAGAAGCGGGACTCAATATCAAGAATCACCCAAGCCGACAGACCAACCCGCAAAGCACGCGGGTCGCATCACTGACACGCGCCCCGCGTCACCTCCTGAAGAAGAGAACCCGAGCCGCATCGAACTGACTCGACCGACAATCATTGCTGAAGAACATGTGGACGCGGGCTGCGTGACGGACGCGCGGGCCGCGTCGAAGGAGGCTGACAACCAAAGAAGGAAGGGGGCCGAGAAACCACCACCTTACCGGCCACCTGTACCTTTCCCACAGAGACTAGCTGAGCACAGGCTTAATGATCAGTTCGCCAAGTTCATTCAAGTCATCAAGCAGCTGCACATCACCATCCCATTCACCGAGGCATTGACTCAAATGCCGACTTATGCCAAGTTTCTCAAGGACATCCTCTCGAACAAGCGAAGCTTGGGGGGACATGAGACGGTGAGATTAACAGAACAGTGCAGCGCAATTTTTAGGAATGAGCTCCCACCAAAACTGGAAGATCCCGACAAGTTCTCTATTCCTTGCACAATCGGGAAAGCAACGATCAAGAAAGCCCTATGTGACTTGGGGGCCAGCGTGAGTCTCATGCCACGCACAATCTTCGATCGCATGAGGGTAGGTGAGCTCAAACCTACGCGAATGACTCTACAACTAGCAGACTCTTCTGTGAGGCGACCACTTGGAATAGTGGAAGATGTGACAGTTCGAGTTGGCAAGTTCTATGTGCCCGTCGATTTTGTGGTCATGGAAATGACAGAGGACAAGGAAGTACCAATCATACTGGGACGGCCTTTCCTCAGAACAGCGGGAGCACTGATGGACATGAAGGAGGGGACTCTGACCTTGCGGATTGGGGATGAGAAAGTCCGGTTTGATCTCAACCGAGCTATGAAGTACCCAGATGAACCAGAGACATGTTGCGCGGTCGACGTGGTTGATAAATTGGCCAAAGGCCCACTTCGTGAGAAATATGA
The DNA here is from genome assembly GCA_028015225.1 of Carex myosuroides. Classification (NCBI taxonomy): domain Eukaryota; kingdom Viridiplantae; phylum Streptophyta; class Magnoliopsida; order Poales; family Cyperaceae; genus Carex; species Carex myosuroides. The sequence goes on along the minus strand of CM051491.1, from coordinate 12,833,260 downwards.
CAGCTCATTTAAAAATTATCCTGATTATTTGGCTGATTTGCAGGTGAAGAAAGCTGCCAAAGAGAAGATGTGTGCAACAGAAGCGAAGTTTGACAATCTGGAGGAACTGACACACAGACCGCATGCATCTTGCATAGACCGCGTGCCACAGTCAGAGAACCTGGAGAATAGGGGAAGCGGGTCGGGTGAAACTGACGCGAGGTCCGCACGCGAGCCGAGTGCACCAGATGCGGGACGCGTCAAGGCCCAGACAGAGCAGCTGACTCCTGAACTTAAGCCTTTTCCAACTAACCTCAGGTATGAGTTCCTAGACCCGAATAAATCTTGTCCTTTGATTCTGAATGCAGATCTCGACCAGGATCGCAACCTTAGATTCTTAGAGGATTTGAAAGCTCAGCAAACTGTGATCGGGTACTTGATTGGGAAGCTGACAGGCTCAGCACACAACTTCTGGCATTCGAAGTTCAGCAGGGCACACGGACCGCACGCAAACACACACGGTCCGTGCACTATCCCACCAGACTACTGATCAGGTGTGTTTTCTTTTCCCCCGGTTTTACTTTTTTCTATCCATCTGTCTTGAAGCATTGAGGACAATGCTCAGATTAAGCTTGGGGGGGAGAACTTTGTATCTTAGGTTATATTTAGGTCATTTTTAAACTTTTTACCTTTTCTTAGATCATGTTTACTTTTCTTGCACTTTTAGGTGATATATTTGCATGATTGCTTGAATTAAGGACTTTTATGAAAAATCTTGGTTGTGATTTGGGATGACCTTGAGATATTAGAACTAACCCCATAATTGATAAAAGAACTGATTGGAAAGGGATGCTTTGAGAACTTGAGAAGAAGAAAACTTGAATTGCGTCGAAAAAACCATTTTGAAACAGAACTGTGCCTTTTAAATAGGGAAATGGGGATTTAAAATAAAGAAAGATTGGGACATCCATTGGTATGAATGAATACCATTGGATGTGTGTATTCATGGTGTAGGCGTAAAATAAAAAATGATGAAATAAATGAAAAGATGGAGAACATAAAAGTACTGGCAATAAGTCCAATTGGGCGCCTTTGAGCTCGTCTCCCAAATTTAGAAAAGAAAAGAAGCTTTGCATACACCAACACACGAAGTCCTCGACTTTCTAACCTAAGCTTGTTCCAAGCTTGGGGGGGCAAAAAGAAAAGAAAAATCACCACAAACGAGAGCATAATTTCAGCAAAAGAATGAGAAATTGATCAATTCGGGTAATTAACTTTGCAAGTCTTAGAAACATTTCAGAATTTAAAGTTTGTTTAGTCAATTTGTGTGGTGAATCAAAATTGATCAAGGAAAGTCTAAATTATACCAAAAGGATTCTCTAAGTTTTTTATTAAAGCAACTCATGTAAATTTTCACATTTAGGAACTTAATTTGCATTTAGGTAAGACTAGAGTCCAACCCGGTACCTAAGTATGGATCTTTTCTTGAGGACAAGCAAGATTTAAGCTTGGGGGAATTTGATGTCTCATTATTAGACCTATAAATCCGACTAATTTCTGTACCAAAATCTGTGTTTCAAACCACCAAATCGTGTCTTTTACATTGAATATACATTGAATATCTATAGATTGTGGTACTGCTGTGTTTTCATTCTTACTTTGCAGAAAACGAGCGAAATCAAGAAAGATTGTGAGTTCTGGAGCCCTACACGCGGGCCGTGTCAAATCCCACGCGGGTCGCGTCAAACCCTGAAATTTCAGCACCCGAACTTAAAACAGTCATAACTTTTGACTCGTAACTCCGTTTTGAGCGTATGACCACTTTTCGGAAAGCTTGCGAGGAGATCTACAATCTGATCCAAAGGCACGCGGGCCGCGTCAGATCCCACGCGGGTCGCGTCAGACTTTTCCGGAAACAGAAGCAGAATTGGAAACAGAGGCTAATTGAAGAAAGGTCGGCCAGAAAAGCTATAAGACGGGATTGCTTGCACCTGGGAGGGCATTCTGTATCTGAGAGACAATTCCTAGGGTTAGGAGAGACGGCTGGCTGGGAGACGAAGAAGAGAGGAGCGGAACGAGAGTTTTGTGATGAATCTTCATCGTTCTTCTAGTTTTTCTATGAACTCCTTTATCTTTATTTGTTTTGCTTTCTTTTTGACTATGCTTGAGTAGTTTACTTAGTTTCTAGGGTTACGATGTAGTTTGATACTTTGTTTTGTATGCGTGTTGTTTGGATTTGTGTTGAACAATAGTGTTTAATTGTTTGAGTATTATCTTAATTGCTTTGTTAAAGTTGATTGAATGATTCATGTTTGTTTACTGTTAGATGCCTATAACATCTTTCTTGTACTTTGGCCTTGATGTTTCTTTCAACCAGACTTAGTATCTGAGGTAGGTTTACGAGCCGTAAGGCGAGACCAAAAAGTAACTGAGAGGTGAACTTTACCATTTATCGAGAGATATTGGTTACCTTTAGTAAACCGGACAATTAACTTAGATTAAAACCCTAAGAAGGTGAAATTGCATTTCCGATACCAAGTTTATTAAGCCAACAAACGAGAGTTGAGGTTTAGGAACATTAGGTTCGGTCAATGAATCCTTACACTAAAGAACAACACAAAAACAGACAACTGCTGCATTTGCTCGAGGTCCACGCGGGCGCGTATGAGAGTACGCGGGTCGCGTGTTCCATGCGGGTCGCGTGTGAAAGCACGCGGGTCGCATGAGTACCGAGAGGCAAGGTTGATAATGAATCGAAAACTCTGGAAACGCTTTTCTCCATTTGATAAAACCCAAATTTACCTTCTGTCAATTTAAGTACTTCTGTCATTAATTAAATTTAGGATTTAGACAACCAAACCAACCTTTTTCCAACTTCTAGTACCTAATTAATCTAAGTAGAATTCCAGATTTGATTAAAGAGCCGTCCTGTGGATCGATACCTGATTATACTATACGACGGGATTGTGCACTTGCAATCTAGTCGAAAGTTGAATAGGGTTAAAAGCTACAACTTGCTGTAGTGAAACTTTGTGATACACTTTTGTGCGAACAATCCTGATAAGATCTGCACTATCAAGATCGGTTCATCATTAACGGCCGATCCTAATAAGTTAAAATCAAGATCGGAGTTAGTAAACAACCGATCCTGATATGTCCTGAACTATCAGGAACGGTTGTTTATAAACGACCGTTTCTGATACCCACTTTCAAGATCGACCCATTCTATTTGTCCGATCCTAAAAGTATTAGTATCACATTTTTGAAAAGTCCGATCCTGATGGGGCGATACTATTTGTACATTTTCTACTAGTGGTAGGCTACATAAATGATTATGTGAATATGTTTCAAATTAATTCCTAAATCTAGTCCGTAAAATGTATGTGACGAGTTATTGATTTATGCTCGTAATTTCTAAGACTTAGGCATGCTTCGACAAATTTGAATCAAACAAACCACCTACTTAACATGCCTGCAGAATGATGAACTTGACCTCAAGCCACGTCGTGCCCAACATTGCTAAGGTGCGGGTTTCGCGTTATTCTTAAATTCCTCTAACTTATTTTATTGTTGTTGTTTGCTTGTCAATTCCTTTGCTTGTTGTTGTTGCTTGCTTGTTTGTTTTAATTGGTTGTATTGTTGATGTTTGCTTGGTTGCTTGCTTTGTTGCTTGATTTTGGTAATTAGTTGTAGTTAAGTTCTTGAATGTTCTTTAGATGAAGTGCATAGCATGAATGCATGAGTTGTCATAAAGAACATGCACATATATTCTAGAATTGAATTGTGACAAAACTTCAAGAGTTTAGTGGCAAAATAAGATTGTAGTATATGCTAGTGTTATATTTTTAGACTAAAGCATCACGATGCATGATCATATATTTTTATAGCAAAAATCTGAAAATGAAGTATGATGTTCAAATTTAGAATTTGGTTTTGAATATGATATGATTTGCATCAAGTTTTCGAGTTGCATTGCATATGCATAAATGATATAGGACAAGAGTTGAACTAAAACTTTTGCATGATATATTTGCATGCATGATACATAGCATAACATGATATGAACTATTTACTTGCATTAAATGAACCTTCAATAGAAATGTGAATATGAATTGCATTCATGGAACACATTGATTTGCTTGTATATGGAATGTCTTGTATGTACTTTGATGGGAATTGAAGAATGAAATCCGAGGGTCATGTAGGCGCCATATTCGGGTAGCGCATAGCAAGAGCTGTGTAGGCGCCATATTCGGGTAGCGCATAGCGTCAGCTGCGTAGGTGCCATATGTGGGTAGCGCTTAGCGAGAGCCGTGTAGGCGCCATATTCGGGTAGGGCATAGCGAGAGCTGTGTAGGGGCCATATTCGGGTAGCGCATGACCGGATTTATGCTTGGTGCAAGAACTTGTAACGCATGATAAACAAAGGAAAATATTTGAGAATTGCTCTAGTTGAACAATAGTGCGAATGTTGAATTTATTTAGTTTTTCCTCTTGACTTGATTGCGGTGTTACTTTTTATAATTGTGTTCAATATATAGCTAATTGATTCATGAGCTTTTAGATTGCATAATTGAATTCTTTCATAAATTTCTTATTTGCATCACTTGCGAGTATATAGAAGACATGAGTTGAACCATGCTGGTAGTTGATATACATGGCATGTATATATATATTTTCTAAAACTGGTGCATGGCATAATAGGAAGTAATTTGGCCGAAATAGGAGTTCGATGTAGATGAATCATTTGCGTCATTTGAATGCATAGCTTATCTCATGAACATATGACATGGATGCATTAGGTTGCACATGAGGCATGAACATAATATCTGAAATTAAATGGTTGATTTTAAAGCATTTGATTAAAACATGAGTTATAGTTGAGTTATGAATTGTAAATTTTATGTTTGATTGTTATAGTTTTATAGATTGATTATATAAAGTTCAGGGTTGCTGATTTTTGTTATCATAAATGAGTATTCCATAAAGTAAAGTTCTATTATTTTCGTTGATTGATTATAGTTGAAGCTAGTTTATTGGAATCTTATATTATTATTGTAGTGTATATTTTTGGTGCTCGGTGCTGTTTTAGTTTCAGTTGGTCGGATCTGGGGATAACTCGACTGGAACTGAATACCGCACTGGAAGATTTTTAATGTCTCATCTTTCCACTTTGTGGGTTCCAGGTACAAAACACAAGATAAGGAAATACGATTTCGAACTTGAAGACTGTGGGACTTGCAATGGAAAAAAAAGTAAGTTATGTCATTGGTAATGTATATGTATATATGTGATTATGTAAAATGATAGAAACCGCACTTGAAGACTGTGGGCCCCGTTGTCGGAGTATGACAGCACCATATTGAGTCTGAACCATCTTGTGATATATTGGAAAAATGGAGGCAACTTCACTCTTTGATTTTATTAAGAAAATAATGGTATAACGAGAACAATCATCCACAAAGCAAATATAATATTTATATCCAAAAATAGATACAACAGGAGATGGACCCCAAACATCACTATGAATAATTTCAAAAGGAGTAGTACAAGTGATCATTGATTATAGGATAGTGACTCCTGACCTGTTTAGCTCTGACACAAACCGTACATTTAAAATCTCCCTTTGCCTTTGAAAGTTCTGGAAACAAAATACACAACTTTGTAGGGTGCAAATGACCTAACCTATAATGAAGAAGTTCTACACTTTCCAATTTAGAACAACCTAACCCACAAGATGAAGTTTTTACTCTTAGATCTTCAAGAAGGTATAATCCAGTAGCCACTCCCAAGAAGGCTGCTCGTCGTCAAGTCTTGAAAATTACAATGATTTGGAAATAAAGTTACACTACAGGGCAAGCTCTTAGTGATGGCACTTATGGAGAGAAGATTGACTGGTAAGTTAGGCACAAATGAAACTGGATTGAGTGTGACAATAGGGGTAGAAATGGATCATTTCTAACAATTGGAATTGAAGAACCATCAGCAATGGTCATTGAATTGGGCTGGTTATATAGGTGAAAGTTTGAGAAAAGGTGTTTCATACCAAAGTAGTGATCAGTGGCACCGGTATCTATTACCCATTTTCCACTAGAGGATGCTAAGTTTGCTGATCCTTGAAACCTTTGTTGAGCATCAAGAGCTTGTGACATGCCAAGTTGAGACCCAGAGAGACCAACTTTTAACTCATCAAGTTGTCTCTTCAAGTCTTGATATTCTTGCATTCCTATTGTCTGGGATGCACCTTCTCCAGTAGCATTGAAGGTCCTTTTTCCTCTTCTAATGTGAGGTGGCCTTCCAACTATATCCCAGCACTCTTCCTTGGTGTGCCTCATTTTGCCACAATGAGAGCACTTGAGTTTATCACGATCACCATGTCCTCTTCCTCCTTGGTTAAAACATCTACCTCGACCTCTCACAGGTCCATACTATGCCACTATTCCTACCTTTTCAGTTTCACTAACAGATACTTCCATCATTCGTTTCCTTGTTTCCTCTCGCTGAACAACATAATATACTGACCCAATTGGTGGAAGAGATAATTGAGCAAACACCATACTCCTCACACTTTCATATTCAGAATTCAATCCCATTAGAAAATCAAACACCTTATTTTTCTCTCCAGTTTGAATACAATTAGGACATGGTTTTTCACATACCTTAAGTTCATTCCATAGTTCTTGAAATTCTGAGTAGTACTCTTACACTGAACGGTTGCCTTGAGTACATTTTCGAATACTCTCTTTGAATTCAAACAATGTTGCATCATCACCTTTGTGGGAGTAAGTTCCTTCAATTGCTAACCACATATCCCTTGCAGTTGCTACTCCTAGAAAATTCCTTCCCAATTCAGGTAATATAGTATTATTTATGGAGGCCATAACACCATAATCGGTTGCCCTCCAATCAGAATACTTTGCATCTATTTCACCTGGTACCTTTATCTCTCCATTAACATATCCAAGGAGTCTACATCCTCCTAATGCTATGATCACAGCTCTTGATCAATCCAAATAATTTGATCCATTAAATTTAATAGATGTCAGGTCTCCATGGTATACAACCTGGGCAGAATTGGTACTGGTTCCAGATCTAATTTTAGTACCAATGGTCAGATCGGGGGTATCACCTACAATTTCTGAGCTCATCTTGTCAGTTTTGAGACAGATTTAGAGAATATCACCTGCGTGCACAACTTGGACCAAAAAAAAAACACACCACTCTACGCGATTCTTCTCTCCTCTTGGAGCAATTTCAATCAGCAATTATGCTTCCTTTAGAGCGATTCAGCCTCCTTGGGCGATTCTACTCTCTTCTTGGAGTAATTTCGGTCCGTGCTTCTCTTATCCAGGCGTACTCCACTTCTAAATTCTTCAACGATTCACCTCCAGTCTGTGTTCTCACTCCTACGATTTCATAAATTTTTCAACCTCTTCAACAACTTCACCCAAGTTATCGAAATCAACGATTCCTCACTTTAGTGATTTCACCCAAATCAGCGATTCCATCTATTCTTCGGTTGAGGTAAGAAATAAAGTTTAATCGGGTTAGATCGAGTGCTATGATACCATGCTGATTTCTAGGGTTTTAGAGTAAAGTAAAGAACCGAAAGAAAGAACAAGAGAGATTTAGAAGAAAGAAGGTTCAGAGTTAATTCTTCTCTCAGACTCCTCACCTATTTCTATTACAATGTTTCAAAGTTACAAAATAGTCCATATATTATGTAAAATTACAAATATATCCCTATTACCATGTTTCTATTAAACATGGTAATAGTCCATATATGTAGAGTTTCTATTAAACACAAAAGGCACAATAACAACTCTATTTCTCAACAAAGTTGACCACGATACTAGCTACACTAGTACTAGACAGCTCGTGTCATAAGTTTATACATCACTTAATTTACAATGTCCGAACACAGCTAGCGGCTTACAAGAATGGAACAGTATCCGCGAGGGATACTATCGGTATACGCTCGCAGATACTCCCATCGCTAATAGAAAAAGTATCTCGCGGATACTGTTCCATTCTTGTATTGTTACATTATCTCATCTAAGATTAAAATATTAGGATATTGAGTTTATAACATAATAAACATTTTTTTAATTTCATAGCACAAGGAAAAAATTATAGTATGCCGTAAAAATATGTAAGACAGACTACTCAAATAAGCGATCTAATTAGTTAATGATTATCATTACTAAAGATAGGCGATTATAAATACTCGGTTAATAATGTTAATGATATTGGGTTATATATGGTGCAAGAAGGTACAAATTTTAATTTTTCTTACTATAAATTTATGATCTACTACTAGGAATGCATCAAATTAACCATGCAGTTTATGCTCACATCTTCCATGTGAGAGGCATTTACACTATGAGTAACATAGATATACTTCTCCAACTAGTGAAGCGAGAATGACTTGCTAGCATTGTGTCACCCTGATGCCTTTTTCTCCAAGTTTTCAAGTAGAAAACTTCCAAGTGTAATCAACCAAGAAGTTGATCGAACGAGTGCTCCATTCCAAAGTTAGATGTACTTAGATCACTGCTTTAATAAAATCCCTCAATCCAACTATCTCGATTTGAACCAAAACTGTTTTGCTCAATCTAGTGGAGGGGATGCTCAACACATGACCCAAAGGAAGGAGGAAATTGGTGGATGGGTGATAAGGCTATGTTTTGACTTAGGAAATGACGAACAACAATAGGGTAGTTAGTCGTTTTTATAGGAATTCAATTACTTTTGTGTTTTTTAGTGAATTTAACAGGTTTGGAAGAAAGTAGTGATTTTAGGAAAAAATAGAGCCAAAATAGCAAATTCCAAGTGCAAACAACATCTTCATATGGAATAGAGCATCCCATGCAACATCAATATTATGTTGCAGGGCAACAATCATTTTATCTAGAAGTTTTTGATTGCCATGTTTTTGGAGATTACTTGACCTCCACACTCCACTAACTTCCAAGGACCAATCAGAGATCAATCCACTACAGAACTCAGGCTTTCTTGTATCTTTCAATTAGTGTTCAATTCTAATCAATTAGTACTCTTGAGAGTAGGGTTAGGGCCAATTAGAGGCCGAATTAGGGTGAAACTCTGCTGGGGGCAAAAGGCGACTCATTGGAGGCCTAGGTGTACTTCTTTCATCTCTCCTTCTATTGGGTTGTATTATGTTTTCTTTATCTCTTTTCATTGTTGATTTTTCCACGAGGGGCTAAATAACCCTATCTCTAGGGTAGTTTAAGTTTATAATTATTACTTGTTACACTTGATTTGGCTTCCTTTTGTATTTTACCTTGTATTAGTATTTATTTGGTATTCTAACTATCTGCTTGGTAATGAATAATGATCATACCATGTTGTAGGCATTATTGGGTTGACCACTTAGGGTCAGGATACTTGTAATCTGTGGGGTGCAGAAATACCCAAACTCACTCTTTTGGATTTCCTCTGCCTGCCTCCTTTTGTGTTCTTGGATTTGGAAGAGGGGAGACTTGGGAAACACTGGAGTTTTGGGCATTTTTTCTTCCTTGGGATTCACTCCCGATGGCCTACTGTTCATGACTATGTGTACCAATGGTAGTAAAAAGGGAAAAAGGAAAAAAAACATCAAGAAAGCTAAAAAACTTAGATACAAAAATTCATAGAAAATAGTAGAAAAATCGAAATGAATCCAAGTTTGGGTCTAAACTGTATGGAATGAAGTCCTCTACATGCCTGTCATGTTTATTTTGACAGAAGTAGAGTCTATGTTCTCTGATTTGCCTGTTCATGATAGAAGGGCATTTTTGGGCATTTTCATGAGAGTAGAGGCATTGGTAGGCTTCATCACTGATCTCATGTCTTCAATGCATATTGAGGTGTCAACATGTTTTTTTTTTCTTACGTGCCTAAAACCTGAGATCAGTTGATAAACCTTCCTTTTATACTGTTTCATCTACCAGCAAGGAATTAAACATGAGGTTATTAACTTTGCTTGCATACCCTTGTCATTTTTGGGATATATCTTTATGCAGCAAGGCCCGTGACCTTTGTTTATTTACTTTTTAGCAAAAAAGCCTTTCTTTGTATGCAAGTGATACCTCGCATATTTAGTCTATTTTAGGCCTGTTTTAGTACCAGATTCGTGCCCTAATTCACCAGAATCATGTGCATTTCATCGATATATCTTTAGAATTTGGTACTGCTGAGTGTTTGTTTGTTTTCTGCAGGCTTGGAGCAAAACACACGAAGAAACGACGATTTGGGATGATCTGGTACGGCCCTTACCAAGTTTGGTACGGGTCTTACCGGACTTAGCCATTTTTCAGCTCATCACGCCTGGTACGGCCTGGCCGTACCAATTTGGTACGGGCCGTACCTAAAGGCGGCCTGACAGATTCAAATTTTGGCAGAGGCTATTTAAAGCGGGGAACTCTCCAATTTCGACATACATTCCATTCCAGATCTATTTGAGAGCACAGTAAGAGAGAGAAAGAGAGCTAAGGAGCTAGGAGCAAGAAGGAAGGAAGAGGAAAGAGGCGAAACTCGACGGATCTAGCTTCCTCCTCTCGATCCCTTCGATCCATGGCTATCTCTATCCCTTTTATTGTATTTTTAGATCAGATCATGTGCTGTGAGTAGTTATTTTAGTTTCTAGGGTTTAGAGATGGATTCTTGATTTGTTTTGACTTTCTTTGACTTGTATCTTGTATGAACTCTTTTGATTGATTGATTGTGATTTCTTTGCTATCTTTTGCTTTGATTGCTGTGATTGTGTATGATGAACCTCTAGGTTTAGATCGAACCTATCAAGGTCATGTGATCATCTCAATCTCTCAACCAAATCAATTGTTTAGGGTAGACTTGTTCGAATTGAAGCCGAGAGGTTGAATTCTCCTCTAATCGACAAATTAGAGGGTGCCTTAGGTCTCCAATCAACCAGTTAGGGTAGATCTGTACCAACACACGAGAGTTGAGGTGTAGAAATCCCTAAAAGGCAATCAATTGCATTCCAACCTAGATCTTGATCCAACAAACGACAGTTGAGGCTTAGGAACCTTAGGTATGGTCAATTGAACCTTTCCAAAGAGTTTAGCACAAGGTACCAGCAAGGAAATGCATCAACTCGAACTGGTAAGCTCTGTTATGGGAAGCCAGTACGGGTCTCACCGAGTGGTACGGCCTTGCCTTACCAAGTTAAGTACGGCCTAGCCGTACCGACTTGGTACGGGCCGTACCACTAGAGGCAGATCATAGATGAAGTCTGAAACCCTGGAAACGCCTTTTATCCATAATCAAAACACAATTTACATTTCTTCTAGCATTTTATTACATCTTTCTGAATTGTTTGAATTGTTTGAATTGACCTTTTTAGAAAATTAAATACCAAACCAAAACCTTCTCACTTCTAGTTTTTAATTGAGTTTGGTAGATTCTAACCTAGTAATTGCCCGTCCCTGTGGATCGATACCCGATTATACTACTCGATAGGGGTTGTGCACTTGCGACCCTTACTCGTAAAGTGTAAACGCGGTTTTAAAAGGTACGCCCTCAAGCGTACCGAAACTTGCGTTGCGCTTCTGCGCGAACAAGTTTTTGGCGCCGTTGCCGGGGACGGTAACCAATTGCCTAGTTAGATTTTACCTTACTTAGTTAATCTAGACTTTATCTTGTATCCTTTATTTTCTTTTATTTTGTTTCGTTTCTTTTATTTATTTATTTTCTCTTTTTCAGGAACACTATGGCGATTACTATCTGAGGAGCTCAAGACACCATGGATCTCATGTACAACATGACGACAGACCAACATTGGTTTGGCCGCGACAATTTTCAAGCTGGAGGAGGCGGCCGATCCAAAGCTGATCAGATCACAGCTCTATATGCTAGAGCTGCCGAGCTAGAGGAGGCCATGATCGCAGCTCTATATGCTAGAGCTGCCGAGCTAGAGGAGGCCATGGAGAGTTATTCAATCAGAATGAGCATGAGGGCAGCCAGAAACCAGAAACCACAGCCATGTGCCATGAGTGGGGACAGGAGACACTCTTATGAGTATTGCCCACTGGCTGATTGGAGTGAGGAACCGGAGCAGGATGGCTATATCAGCAACAACAATTGCAATTTCTACGACCCTGCACCATTCGATGACTCGAACAATTGCGTATTCCAACCCGACCCACCCGAGCCGTACGTTGATCCCGCTGAGATCGAATTCATACACGAGCAAGGGAAGGTGAACCAGATGCTGTGGGAACAGTTACAAAACATGTCCACACAGATGGCCGCTCAAAACAAGCTGTTGGAGCAGTTGAGTCAGATCATCATCTCACGCCAATCTCAACCTAGAAAGCTGCCAGCTCAGCCAGAATGCGAAGGACCAGCCCAGCCAACAGACCAGACCGCACTTGACGCGACCCCCATCATTGAGACACGACCCGCATCACCCACGGAAGAACATGTGGACCCAGGTCGCATCGAGCCAAGTCGACCCGCATCTCCACCTGAAGAGCATGTGGACGCGACCCGCACGCCACCTGATGCGACCCGCATGCCGTGGTCTGATGACCTGGAGACAAAAGGAAGCAAGTCGGATTGGTCAGCATGCGATGCCATTTCACCTGATGCGACCCGCACGGCACCTGATGCGACCCGCGTCAAGACCCAGACAGAGCGGCTGACTCCTGAGCTCAAGCCTCCAGCAGCACACCTCAGGTATGAGCTTCTAGACCCAGATAGATGTCGTCCTGTGATCATAAGTGCAGATCTTGAACCCGATCGGACTGCTACACTCTTGGAGAAATTGGAAGCGCACAAAAGCGCGATCGGGCGCTCGATCAAGAACTTGATGGGAATCTTGCGGATTCTTCTGATGCAAGAGAGTGATCGCATGGGCCGTGTACCTCAGAAGTGGGTGCTCCCACCAGTGCCACCTGATCCACCTCCCACCAACCAGTGAGACGCCCCCGCTTCATCCCTCGCTCACCATCTAGTAAGTTTCCATATTTTCTTCTATTTACTTTTGCCTTGTGTAGATTCAAGCATTGAGGACAATGCTTCATTCAAGCTTGGGGGGGGGGGGGGATAGAAGAAAATTGTATCTGCATTTAGACATGTTTCTTTTTCAAAAATTTTGCATTTAGGTGATAAATTTGTGTGATTGCTAGGATTAGGGACTTGTTTGAAAACTTTTGTTTGTGAGTTGGATGACCTTGGGAAATTAGAACTAACCTCATAATTGACCAAACAAAACTGATTACGAACAAATGGTTTGAGATTTGTAAAATTGGAAACTTGAATGTCGAGATAGCATTTAGAAACCGAATTGTGCTTTTCAAATGTGGAAATAGGGATTTCAAATAAAGAAAAGTTGGGATATCCGTTGGTGTGAATGAACACTAGTGGATGTGTGTATTCATGGTATGTGCGAAAAAAAAAGAAGAAAAAAAAGAAAAAAAGAAAGAAAGAAAAAAAAAGATGAAAAGATGGAGAACATAAGAGTACTGGCAATAAGCCTTGAATGGGCGCCTTTGAGCTCGTCTCCCAATTAGAAATGAAAAAAATAAAATTTTTGCACATATCAACACACGAAGTCCGCAACTTTCTGACCTAAGCTTGATTCAAGCTTGGGGGTGCCAAAAAGGGAAAATCTCTACAAACGAAGGCATAGTTTAGTGAAAGAATGATAAATCGATAAATTCGAGTAATCAACTTTGCAAGACTTGAAACATTTTGAGTTTGAGGTTTTATTAATCAATTTGTGAGGTGAATCACAATTGACCAAGGGAAGTCCGAATCATAGCAAAAAGATTCTTGCATTCTTTTATTGTAGCAATCACGTAGGTTTTCACATTTAGACTTGTATCCGCATTTAGATTTAGTTGTCCAGCACTTTTACCCGAGTTTGAAACTTTTTGCTTGAGGACAAGCAAAGGTTCAGCTTGGGGGAATTTGATACCTCGCATATTTAGTCTATTTTAGGCCTGTTTTAGTACCAGATTCGTGCCCTAATTCACCAGAATCATGTGCATTTCATCGATATATCTTTAGAATTTGGTACTGCTGAGTGTTTGTTTGTTTTCTGCAGGCTTGGAGCAAAACACACGAAGAAACGACGATTTGGGATGATCTGGTACGGCCCTTACCAAGTTTGGTACGGGTCTTACCGGACTTAGCCATTTTTCAGCTCATCACGCCTGGTACGGCCTGGCCGTACCAATTTGGTACGGGCCGTACCTAAAGGCGGCCTGACAGATTCAAATTTTGGCAGAGGCTATTTAAAGCGGGGAACTCTCCAATTTCGACATACATTCCATTCCAGATCTATTTGAGAGCACAGTAAGAGAGAGAAAGAGAGCTAAGGAGCTAGGAGCAAGAAGGAAGGAAGAGGAAAGAGGCGAAACTCGACGGATCTAGCTTCCTCCTCTCGATCCCTTCGATCCATGGCTATCTCTATCCCTTTTATTGTATTTTTAGATCAGATCATGTGCTGTGAGTAGTTATTTTAGTTTCTAGGGTTTAGAGATGGATTCTTGATTTGTTTTGACTTTCTTTGACTTGTATCTTGTATGAACTCTTTTGATTGATTGATTGTGATTTCTTTGCTATCTTTTGCTTTGATTGCTGTGATTGTGTATGATGAACCTCTAGGTTTAGATCGAACCTATCAAGGTCATGTGATCATCTCAATCTCTCAACCAAATCAATTGTTTAGGGTAGACTTGTTCGAATTGAAGCCGAGAGGTTGAATTCTCCTCTAATCGACAGATTAGAGGGTGCCTTAGGTCTCCAATCAACCAGTTAGGGTAGATCTGTACCAACACACGAGAGTTGAGGTGTAGAAATCCCTAAAAGGCAATCAATTGCATTCCAACCTAGATCTTGATCCAACAAACGACAGTTGAGGCTTAGGAACCTTAGGTATGGTCAATTGAACCTTTCCAAAGAGTTTAGCACAAGGTACCAGCAAGGAAATGCATCAACTCGAACTGGTAAGCTCTGTTCTGGGAAGCCAGTACGGGTCTTACCAGAGTGGTACGGCCTTGCCTTACCAAGTTAAGTACGGCCTAGCCGTACCGACTTGGTACGGGCCGTACCACTAGAGGCAGATCATAGATGAAGTCTGAAACCCTGGAAACGCCTTTTATCCATAATCAAAACACAATTTACATTTCTTCTAGCATTTTATTACATCTTTCTGAATTGTTTGAATTGTTTGAATTGACCTTTTTAGGAAATTAAATACCAAACCAAAACCTTCTCACTTCTAGTTTTTAATTGAGTTTGGTAGATTCTAACCTAGTAATTGCCCGTCCCTGTGGATCGATACCCGATTATACTACTCGATAGGGGTTGTGCACTTGCGACCCTTACTCGTGAAGTGTAAACGTGGTTTTAAAAGGTACGCCCTCAAGCGTACCGAAACTTGCGTTGCGCTTCTGCGCGAACAGCAAGGTCATGTTTTAATGAATTCCTGGCAAGTTATCATACTTGTCTGTCCATTATCTTGACAGTAAGCATGAGCCTTGTTTCATTTTTTTTGCCATTGACATGACCTTGTTTATAAAGAAAACCTAGTTTTCTTGCTGGATCAGTATAGAAGGCTTCCATTTAGCAGCCCCAAATTAGATTCAAAGCTAATAACAAAGCACACCTAGTCCTCTACTGCAAGAGAACACAGTTTGCATGTCCTAGGCTTACCAGAATCATTCTAAGGGGCTGAACTTATGCAAGAGAACACCATCCAGTCCCTGTTTCCTATCAAAGATCAAGCTAAAGAATGATGGATTAGTCCTCTAGTGCAAGAGAACACTATCCATCATCCCTTTTCCTTACCAGTTGCAAAGAAAAATAAAAATAAAAAAACAAGCTAAAGAACTGAGTTAGTCCTCTAATACAAAAGAACACTGCTTAGTCCTTATTTCCAATTAAAATTCAAACTAAGAGATGGAAAATTAGTCCTCTAATGCAAAAGAACAATATTTGCCATCTCCTTTTCCTACCAGCACAAAGAAAAAGTAAAAAAATGCAAAAAAAGGAAGAAAAGAGGTAACTTTATTGAATAAAAGCTCAAGCTCTTAAAGAGCTACATTTTTACAGCCTATGGGGATTGTATTATACCTTTCTTGCAGAGATTTGAAAGCTACAAGCTTTTTTTTCCTATAACTTATCTAATTTCTATGGAGGAGACAGAGAGACAGGATTAGTCTATATACTAGGTGATTGTATTGTATCAGGTGTCTTGAGTGTGTCACTTGTGTTTGTCCCTTCTTTGAGGTGTCTTTTATAGGGCAAAACTAGGGTTTAGGGTTTACATGCTGCTAATGTGGTTTTCATCACATCCATCCACTGTTTTATTAGTGGTCTTCATCATTTGCTTAGCCTTTAAGCCTTTCATTGGTAGGGAATCACCCAATCATCTTTTAACATGTCATATCATTGGCTATATCATTTCTAGCCTTTGGATCAGCCTTGGATATAATGCATGGCCTTTAAGCCCTTGATTAACTAGCTTTGGATAAAAGCATTTGTGCATGCTCCTAGCCTCCAGGGGCGAAGATTCTTCTAAATTGGCTTGTAGCTTTATGCATGGACAGGTGTGCATGAGGACAAAGGCCTCTATTGCGCCAGCTGAGAGCATGGTGATATGTGCCTTGAGTAAAACCAGCTTAACATGGTCCATAGTCCTTTTATACAGCTATAATTGATGAGAAGCCAACACAATGCATATGCAACATAGCTTTATCATGCCTTGTGCGATACCATATCCTCTTTGTTACCATATCCATTTTTTATTGGTTGTGTCGCTGATCGGGCCAAAACATATAGCGAAAATTCATATCTTTTCTAGCGAAAAATGGCCAAAAGCGAATGCAAACTAGCCATTCTCCTATTCTCCCAATTTATTTACCACAAACGTGTTTTTAGGCTATTTTGGCAGGTTATGGAGAAAGTTGCGTATTTAGGCCAAAAATGGACCAAAAGTGTCGAATTAGGCAATTTCTAGAGTTAGCACCAAATCAAGGCACCGCCTGGAGCATGTAACACCTCACACGAAGTGCACAACATGCGAAATGGAGAAAATATAACAAAATCCACTAAGTCAGGAGTTGTGCGGGTTCACCTATGCCGCATGCGGTATAAATCTGTACCGCACGATTAGTGAACTCAATCCGTGGACTGTTCAGATTCTGATCAAATCTCCACCGTTAATGCTAATTTCGGTAGAATCCTTCTAGAAGGTCGCGATCGCTTCAGAGCCATGTTTGGCACGCTATTTTTGGCTCCATCTATGCAAACTTGGAGTGCACTCCAAGTCTCCACTACTTCCACTACTCACCCTCTCTTTTAGGAAGCCTATAAATACCCTCTTGTAATTGATTTAGGTGTGCGTGTTTAATTGTGTTAAGTTCATAGAATCAAGATTAGTAATTCTCATTGCTAGGTTAGGTTAGAGAGTTACTTAGAGAGAGAAGAGTAGTCATCGGAAGCCAAGCAGGAGAAGGTGTCATCTAAAGAGGCCCATCCATCTCCAATGGGTTGTAATTTATGTTCTCTTTATTTTATTCTTTTTTTTTGCCATGGTGATCAGAGTCAAAATGATGATGAATTACGTAGGATTTTGTCTTAGGTTTTGCATATTATCTCACACATGTTTAATTAATTAGAGGAAAAGGCTACTATCATCATTTTTTATGTTTTATTGTAGGAAATATGTTTTGGGACTATTTCACATCAAATGGAGCAAGAATTGGGTTAATCGGATAAGCGATGCTCATCGACTAAGGCTCTGTTACGGCCGTATTGCCTGATACAAACCTAGTCGGATACGGACCAGGAGATAGCGCGATACGCATTAAACCCTTCAGCGACATGGTCTCAATACGGACCGTTCCAGCCAGTACGGTCCGTAACCAAGGCACCTTTTGGGGAGTAACTGCTACAGCTATATGCAGATCCGGTTTCTTGGCCTCCACTCATCTCCAGACATTCATTCACTCCTATATAAGCACCCTGGACAGAAGAAGAAATCATCTTTGTAATTTTGGTTAGATTTGATTAAGTGAGAAAGAGAGGAGTGATTGTAACCATGTTGCTTTGATATATATATATTTGCTTAGGGGTTAGGCAGTAAACCTTGTTACTCATGATGCTTTTATATATATATTTTCTGTTGATTATGATTTCTTGTTGTTTGATTGAAATACTTTTGTGATTTATTATCCCTTCGCCTGATATCGATGATCTAGTTTAATCCGTTAGGGTAGTGACAATGCTTTAATGGTAAGAGAAACTATGATGGACGAGTCAGCCTCGTTGGGAAAAAAAAGTCATTAGATTTATGTGAAGAAAACTAGGAAAATCATAAATCGGAACAACAAAATGCGAACCAAGTTCTGTCACTTGCGTAAGATAAATCGCAGTGTCATATGCAGCAACTTGTGTATTTAGAGATCTATCATTTGCGTAAGATAACTCGCAGTGTCCTATGTAGTGTCATCCATAATCCCTAGGAAGTAGAATATCAAAAAGGATTGAGTAGAAATGGTGTGCCGAAACCCTAGGAATCTCATCTCTATCTTTTTTTTTAATTACTTTTAATTGTGCCAAATTTACATTGATCACAACTTCAACTCTCAAATTTTTAGATTTCGTCTAGCCTTTCAAAAGATTGTGATTGATCGCTCAAGACTGTAGACCAATATTCTCTGTGGATCGACTCGATTATACTAGATAGGATTGTGCACTTGCGATCCGAACCGATAGCATTTCCGAGTTTATAAATTTTAAAAGATAGCATCGCTCACTTTTGAGTGATCAAGCTTTTTGGCGTCGTTGCCGTGGAATAACAGTTTATTGTGCAAGGCCTCGCGAGACGCCCTTGCTTTGACCATTGAATCTAATTAATTAGAGACACCTAGACTTTTAATTTTTTGCATTTTTATTTTCTTTACACTTTTATTTTTATTTATGTTTTTCTTTTATTTTTCAGTTTTTAGTTGAATTTTTAGATTTTCTTTTCTTTTATTTCTTAGGACACTACACGCTGGCCGAATCATCCCTACGGAGATCTCTAAGGATTGCAAGTAGGAGAGGACAATTCGCTTCCACATCATCGATAAGGACCAACCATAGTCCTTCCTCAAGTTATTTTGAAAGCGAAGGAGACTCAGATTCAATCAACATGGATGACCCACCGAACGAACCGATTCACAACAATCCATTATTCAACAATGAAAACGGACAAGAAGGCAATGGTGAAAATGGAGTTCAGAATGCAGCAAGACCCAAACTTCTACCAGACTATTGCGTACCGCACATGAATGATCCTAACTCAAGCATAAACCAACTGACTATTACAAACCGTAATTTTGAGATCAAACCTGCTCTCATAAATATGGTTTCGCAACAGCAATTTGGAGGATTTCCAAGAGATGATCCACATTTTCACTTGTCAATTTTCCTTACAATATGCAAGACGATAAAGATCAACTGAGTCACCGATTAAGCAATCAGGCTAAGGCTATTTCAATTCTCATTAAAAGATAAAGCAAGAGCATGATTATTTTCCTCACCGACCAACTCTATTCAAACTTGGGACCAATAGTTTAATGTGCTCATTGCAAAATACTTTTCACCTTCTAAAACTTTAAGATTAAAAAATACAATTACTAATTTTAAACAACGAGAGGGTGAATCATTCAGAAATGCAATTACTAAATAGCCGTTCCTGATTAGGGACAATCAGGAACGGCCTTTTATATAGATCCGTTCTTGATTGTCCCATAATCAGGAACGGTTCTTTATAAAAGGTCGTTCCTGATTTAAATATGCATTAGTAAGATTGCATGTGAGGATATAAAATCATATTTGTGTTAATAAGTCAATTTGACAAACTCCGGAACTGGAACTAAATCCTGTACTGAGAGACTGTTCGATCTCTCACCCGTTCCACTTTTATGTGGGTTCCAGGATATGATGAAGCAGACGATGAGCAAGAATAAGAGGGATGCGGATCAAGAAGTCAACGAGCAGACGGCTCAAGTATCTTTTTATTTTCTTTTAGTTAAACTTTAATTGTCTCTTTGAAAGTGGATACATTGACTAACATGGCAATTATTGGTTTGTTTGCCATGTTTGTCTTGATCTCATGTTGAATGTATGTTATGTACTTGAACTATTTGTGGTTTTAAAAGATTTCGTTTGACTTTAAAATGTTGCATGAGTATTTATTATTGATAATGTATGTGATATGCACACGCCTTACGTGTAAATACGTGGTGGGTTGTCTCGGGGTGTGATACTTGATCATTGTAGAGCAGATTTGGACACCTTTTGATGCAGATCGACCGTTGAATGCCCACGTGAAAACAAACGGCCCGAAAATATTTTCTAAATTTGAATGGACACGCAATGATCAAAGTATATCAAACTGATATTGGTAAGGATTATTTAGCCACATACGATGCAGAAAAAATAAAAATATTCAATTATAATTTTTTTTCATAGGTGTTGCTGTCAAAAAAATGCACAAATTGTCAAAAAGACAATCAGAATCGGCCTTTTATAAAAAACCATTCCTGATTATGGGACAATCAAGAACGGATCTATATAAAAGGCCGTTCCTGATAGTATAAATTTTTTCGATTCCATAGAAGGAACATATGAATTTTTGATTCCATAGAATAGCATATAAAGTTTTTTATTCCATAGACGGAACATATAAATTTTTCCATAGAAGAATATATAAATTTTTTTGATTTCATAGAAGGAACATACGATTTGTCGAACTCTTCATCGGACTCTTTTTTTTTTTGAAGGTCCTTCATCCAACTCTTTAACATGAAATATAATTTATTAAAACATGTATCTTCATATTAGGCTCTGTAAACCCTAATGGTTCCAAAACGGAAGAACCACCCACTTTACCGCTCTTCCAGTCCTAAGTATGAAACAGACTTGCGGCAACCTATCGCCTCACTTGTCCATTTTTGGCATTTTCAATATAAAGCCATAAATGAAACGAAAAAAATAAAAATATTCATTTATAATCCTTTTTCATATGTGTTGACCTCAAAAAATGCAAGAATTTGTAGATAAAGACAATTAGGAACGACTCTTCATATAGAACCGTTCCTGATTATGGGACAATCAGGAACGACTCTTAATAAAGATCCGTTCCTGATTGTCTTTCTGCAAAAAAAAATTTCAATTCAGGCATATATATATATATATATATATATATATATATATGAGTAAGGCTACGGTGCTTTGCAAAGCATAGAGGCCTCCGTGCTTCGGGGCTACTTTTTGGATTTTGAAAATCCAAACAACCCATCCGAACGTTCAACATGTTTTAAATATTGAAATGTGCTTGGAGACCAAATTTTACATTTTTTGGAATTTTTTTACTATTTATTAAGCCACTTTGAAAATCCCAAAATCCAACGGTAAACAGTACAAAAATTTGGACCACCGGATTTGGAATTTTCAAAGTGGCTTAATAAATAGTAAAAAAATTCCAAAAAATGTAAAATTTGGTCTCCAAGCACATTTCAATATTTAGAACATGTTGAACGGTTCGGATAGGTTGTTTGGATTTTCAAAATCCAAAAAGTAGCCCCGAAGCACGGAGGCCTCTATGCTTTGCAAAGCACCGTAGCCTTACTCTATATATATATATATATATATATATATATATATATATATGTATATGTATATTGAAAAACTGGCCATTTGTGATCCACACCCATTATTCACACATGATATACAAATATGCAATTAAAACAATTATGACAAACAAATCACAATTTAATCAAGCATCACACAATCATAAATAAAAACAACCATAATATAAATAAGTTAATTTACCATTCAACAAGTTCAATAGAAGGGAAGTCATTGAAGTAACTAATATAATATGAAAACTAAATTAACAAGTTCATCCAAAAGTCAATGTTCGCACAAAAGTGTATCACAAAGTTTCACTACAGCAAGCTGTAGCTTTTAACCCTATTCAACTTTCGACTAGATTGCAAGTGCACAATCCCGTCGTATAGTATAATCAGGTATCGATCCACAGGACGGTTCTTTAATCAAATATGGAATTCTATTTAAATCAATTAGGTACTAGAAGTTGGAAAAAGGTTGGTTTGGTTGTTTAAATCCTAAATTCAATCAATGACAGAAGTAATTAAATTGACAGAAAGTAAATTTTGGTTTTATCAAATAGAGAAAAGCGTTTCCAGGATTTTCGATTCATTATCAACCTTACCTCTCGGTACCCATGCGACCCGCGTGCTTTCACACGCGACCCGCATGGAACACGCGACCCGCGTACTCTCATACGCGGTCCGCGTGGACCTCGAGCAAATGCAGCAGTTGTCTGTTTTTGCGTTGTTCTTTAGTGTAAGGATTCATTGACCGAACCTAATGTTCCTAAACCTCAACTCTCATTTGTTGGCTTAATAAACCTGGTATCGGAAATGCAATTTCACCTTCTTAGGTTTTGAATCTAAGTTAATTGTCTGGTTTACTAAAGGCAACCACTACCTCTCGATAAGTGAAAAGTTCACCTCTCAGTTACTTTTTGGACTCGCCTCACGGCTCGTAAACCTACCTCAGATACTAAGTTTGGTTGAAAGAAACATCAAGGCTAAAGTACAAGAAAGATGCTATAGACATCTAACAGTAAACAAACATGAATCATTCAATCAACTTCAACAAAGCAATTAGAATAATACTCAAACAATTAAACACTATTGTTCAACACAAATTCAAACAACATGCATACAAAACAAGGTATCGAACTACATCGTAACCCTAGAAACAAAGAAAACTACTCACACATAGTCAAAGAACAAAGAAAACAAATAAAGATAAAGGAGTTCATAAAAAAAAACTAGAAGAACGATGAAGATTCGTCGCAAAACTCTCGTTCCGCTCCTCTCTTCTTCGTCCCCCAGCCAGCCGTCTCTCCTAACCCTAGGAATTGTCAATCCCGATGATACGTCTTTTCATGAATAAGACAACATGTCTTGAACGATCGGTATGATTAATTATGTAGAATACTTGTGTGGCTTGTCTTGCAAGTATAAATGGATCATCCTTATATCCAACCTTACTAAAATCCACCAAAACGGAACCATCGTTGTCAACTTTAACCCCCTTACAGTTATCGACGCATTTACACTGAAATAACGGGATCTTAAATTGTATGTAATAAGTTCCCAAATTTCTTCAATAAACCCGTAATACAACATCAATGCATGCGATGGCCCGACATCTTTAGCTCCTGAAAAATCACTCAAAATGGCTACTAACGTCACTCTACTGTTTTGCACGGTACTCTTTGAATCTTGACTTCTTGTGTAAAATGTATACCCGTTGATGTCAAATTCTTGAAAGGACCTCACGACATGGACTGGACCAAGAGCTAACAATTTCACAATTTCTTAATGTTTTCTTCCTCTGGAGCATCCATGACTCTACGTGTAAACCAACCTTTGAACTTTTCATTGTGTTCGCCAATCAACCACTTATCGGATTTCCTGGGATTATGTTGCCGCAAGATAGTCATATGCTCGTTCAAATATGGATGAACGTTTGTGAGGTGTTGCAAAACATGGAAATGTGCTAGTGACATCATTTTAAGTTCGGGCACGATTAACTTCGAACCGATTGTGCCTTCACCGTGAAGTGTTCCCTCGTGCCGAGATTTAGGGATGTTGATAGCTTTAACCCATCCATATAGTTAGTATAGTACTCAATAACCTCTTCGGCAGCATAGGCTCTTACAATGCTGGCCTCAGGACGATATTGGTCCCTCACATATCCCTTTAACAATCTCATGTATCTCTCGAACAGATACATGTACCTTAAGAAAACTGGTCCACACATCTTATTTCTCTAACTAGATGAACAATTAAATAAACCATGATATCAAAAAGAGATGGTGGAAAATACATTTCAAGATGACAAAAGGGTGACAACAACGTCCTTCTGCAAATCATCCAATGTATCATGATCAGTTACTTTGAAACAAATGGCGTTGAAGAAAAAACAAAGTTTTGTGATGGTATGTCTAACGCATGGTGGCAATATGTCCTGAATTGTAATGGGAAGAAGCTGTGTCATTAATACATGATAGTCGTGAGACTTCATACCTGTCAATTTTAAATCTCCCAGTGAAACTAGGTTTTTAATATTTGAAGAATAACCAGATGGAACTTTGACACCATGAAGGCATTCACATAAGCTAGTTTTCTCTTTTTTCGACAACGTATGCATTGCGGGTTTTAGATACATACAAAGTTTACCCTTTTCTCTTTCCTTCTCTGCTGGTTGTAGATCCGGCCGTATGTTCAAAAATTTCATGTCTTTCTGAGCATTGATACCGTCCTTAGTCTTATCCGGAATATTCAATAATGTTTCAATCATGCTGTCACACACATTTTTAACCACATGCATCACATCGAGACAGTGTCGAACCTCTAAATGCTCCCAGTATGGTAAATCCCAAAATATTGACCTCTTCTTCCAGCTAATTTTCGGAGCCCCTTTCTTTCTCACCACCTTTTTTCTAAATTTCCCAAATTCAACTTTGATATCCTTCACTAGCTAATAAACTTCTTACCCAGTCAACGGATATTTTAATGTGCTGTTCTCAGTCTTTCCATTGAATGCTTTCTTTCTTTTTCGGTGTGCGTGATTGGTAGGAAGAAACCTACGATGACCCATGTACACATTTTTAGAGGAATTAGGTAACCACACATTGACTGTATCATCTTGGCAAATATGACACGCTTTTTCTCCTTTAACACTATAACCCGACAAATTACCATACGCTGAAAAATCATTAATGGTGCAGAAAATCATGGCCCGTAAAGTAAAATTCTCCTTGCTATATGCATCAAATACCTAGACTCCTGGGCACCACAATTTTTTTAAGTCCTCGATCAATGGCGCTAGATACACATCTATGTCGTTTTCGGGCTGTTTGGGTCCTAATATCTGTAAGCTCAGCATGATGTACTTGTGTTTCATACATAACCAAGGCGAAAGATTATAAATACACAGTAGAACCGGCCAACTGCTATGCTTACTGCTCATGCTACTGTGCGGATTCATTGCATCTATACTCAACCCAAGCTTTAGGTTTCTTGATTCGTCGCCAAATTTAGAAAACTTTCTGTCGATATTTCTCCGCTGAGGAGAATCAGCGGGTGCTGTAATTTTCTATTCTTTTTCCAATTTTCGGCATGCCATCGCAACAATTTTGCATCTTTGGCATTTGCGAACAAACATTTGAATCTCGGCATCACGGGGAGATACCACAATACTTTTGCCGGATGTCCTCTATACAATTTATAATCATCACTTTTATTGTTGGTTACCTGCTTTCTCCTGTAACGTGATACACCGTATTTTGGACACTCGTGGACATCTTCATACTCATTTCGGTATAATATACAATCATTTGAACACGCATGTATTCTTTGAACTTCCAAATCCACTGGACATAATATTTTCTTCGCTTCATAAACATTACATGGTATCTTGTTTCCATCCAGAAGCATTTCTTTTAAAGTTTCTAATAACACATTAAAACTTTTATCACTCCAACCATTAGATGCTTTAAGGTTATACAATTTTAATACTCCTTTCAATTTTGTAAATTTAGAACAACCAGGATACAATTCCTTTTTAGAATCTTTATACAAATTCTCGAATACACAATACTGCTTATCCTTACCAAAATCCTCTTCTAAATCACGTATTATTTGATCCAAATTAACACCTTCATCTACCACTATATAATCATTTTTATCGCCTTGCACATCACTTCCATCGACATTGGAATTATGGTCTTCCTGATGCTCAGTACCAGTACCTATGTCGGTTTCCAAACTCTCGCCATGCCATATCCAACATGTATATTGTTGCTTCAATCCACGACGGATTAAATGGTTCATCACTTGGTTGGGGTTGGAAATTTTTTTCATATTGTTACAATCACGACAAGGACACGACATCACCGCATTTCCATTACTAGCCATATCTTCCATAACCACTTTCATAAATTTATCAACACTTGCCTTATATTCATCCGAAAGACATGATATTCCTTACATCCAACTGCGGTCCATCTGCAATTATTAAAAAACAAAATTAACTACATAGTTAGGGTTTAATGTCCACTAGGGCTTATATGGGGCCAGTTTACCATCCTATCACACTCTTTGAATACTTTGTCTCTATAGTGAATACATATTAGTCGTGTTTTAATATTTAAGAAAATTTCGGTAGCATTTCCCCTTAGTTCCCCAAGTATTCGGGGAAGTAATAGGAAATGCTGCCGAAATTTTCTTAAATACTAAAACACGACTAATATGTATTCACATCCTAATTAGACAAAATATTCAAAGAGCAGTACCAAAATGGGGACTATTTAAAATTAACCCCTATTGGATTAATTTTGAACGGGTATCATGACCTAAAGGCATTAATAATTCGATTGTGGCTCATAAGACAGTACGTACGTACTCTAGCTAGGTAGCTACCAACTTTAGATACATTTAATTAACTACGTACATCCATTTAACATAATACACATCCATGCATACACAAAATTAAACACGAGTTCTATATTATACTTATAATTTTTTGCCAGAACGAGTGACAAGAAGAGATCATTGCACCAAATCTCTCAACCTCCACCTCATGCACAAAATCTGATTTCTTCTATCGATCTATATCGATCCTGTAATTAAAATTTTGAAATTTTTTGTTAGTAAAACAAACAATACATATATATATATATATATATATATATATATATATATATATATATATATATATATATATACGTCAAGTGGAGAAATAATCACTGTAAGGGAGAAAGAATCGCCTATTTATGACAAACAATATATATATATATATATATAAGTCAAGTGGAGAAAAAATGGCCTATTTATGGCACATTGGACAAAATGATCAATTGTGATGAATAGAAGAAATACCACTAAAATACACCACGGATTAATCTCCTACAAACTTCTACCTATTAATGGAGATAAATCACCGAGGTAAATCACTGAGTGGAGAAGGAATTGCCTAAAGAGAGCTCAGAACCTAGGTTACAAACTAAAAAATTCGTTTACTAGGAGAGGTGAAGGCCTGGTGAGGTATCAAGATCGGACATATAAATAACTGATCTTGATATAACATTATAATTATCGGTTAAATGATTCAGCTGATCCTGATATGGTGTTACTGATATACAAATATTAAGATCGGACATTAGTTAAATAACCGTCCTTGATAGACACACATCAGGAATGGATGTTAATAAAGAATCGTTCCTGATAGTTACTGACAAATAGGAGCGGCTTTTTATTAACAGCCGTTCCTGATGTGTGTCTATCAGGAACGGCTATTAATAAAAAGTCATTCCTGATAGTTCTTGATACTATTAGGAACGACTTCTTATTAATAGCCGTTACTAATGTGTGTTTTAAGGTCGACTCCTTATTAACAACCGTTCCTATTTGTATCAGTTTCATTTTTAAGCATTAACCAATCCTGATAAGGCGATACAAGTTGTGCATTCTCCACTAGTGAATTGTTACTTTAGGGATCGTGATGTAGCAGGTAGTTATCATCTGTGTCTTTTGAATAATTACAATGCATATTGCTAGATGCCACTTGTAATTTATGGAATCGAAAGGAGTTTCATATTCTATTGCCAAATGACATAGATCCCACAGGGTCACATTAATAAGGAATTAATTAGAAAGGCTCATTCATTTATTTGACATGTGAGACATGACTGATAAATAGAGTTCTCTATATAAACATGAGATATATAATTATGGGGATAATTATATGATGTTATGGATTTAATTAAATGGTTTAATAAAATTTAAATATCGAGAAAGATCAAAATGGAAGAAGCTTTGTGAGCCACAAAAAGGTGTTTTTGTGTGCAGCAAAGAGTTATGTATTTCCACCACGATATCTATGAACAGAACTTAAAATGGGCATATCTCATCAACCGTAGCTCTGTTTTCAGTGTTCTATGACTTTTCAGAAAGCTTACGAGAAGATCTACAGTTTGATATAAAATAAACTGGAGGTCTATGCCGCATGTGGTATCACACAGTGCGCTGTTGGGCCATAATCAGCTGATTTTGGCCCATATTAATTATGGAAATCGTGGAGAACGTGGGATAACGTGAGAATCATGTCGAGGTCGGTGGGGACTCTTCTAAACAGCAAGAAAGCTATTTAAAGAGGTCCCTACTACCTAGGGTTTCATCCATAATCATTATTCATCTTCTTTAGAGAGCTAAAACTTTATCTCTCTCCTATTTTGATCTCTCATGTGTTGAGAACCCACAAACCCTATAATCAAGATCTAGTTCTCTTGGAGGATAGGGATTAAGAAGCGACCAAACTAATACTCTCTAGCAAGAGGAAATTTTGATTCCTAATTAATTTCTTGGTGGATACCGTGGAGGGCTTCTACTTTGAAGTCTCAACTTGGTGCAAGGCGCTGCAAGGCATCAACCACCATTAGCATCGATAAAGAGGTGAAGGATCTTCAACCCTATATCTCAAGGACCTTGTTTTCTTGTTTGGAGACAAGAAACAAATGGTATAATGTTTATTTATTTGGAAATTTGATTTGGCTTGATTTCAGTCGTACATGATGATCTCTTTTAGTACTTCTCTTGTCAAAATTTTGAAATTCTACTTCCTTAAGTACCATAAGAACCCAAAAGTATTACTATATATATTTATTCATTTTATATGAATAAAGTATATATTAGAACTTTTATCATTTTGAATAAATTTTGTAGTTTTCGAACTTGAAATTTTAATATTTTGATGAAATTTAATATGTTAATATATTTTGTCCATCTTTGACTCAAATTCTTATTACACACTAGTGTGAACTAGGGGTATCAATGGGTAGGTACGGGTTGGATGGAGGCATTTTCATACCCATATACACTAAAATTAATTTACCCATACCCATTAAAAATTAATCTTACCCTACCCTACCCTTACCCGTTAATATTATCGGGTAATGAAACGGTAACGGATGAATAACGGATAATACTAATATAATAAGAGGAGGGATCAGATGACACCCTTTTTTGCTGACATCGGATGACACCGTGCATTTTTTAAGTTTTCAAAGACTAAACAGTTGATCCGAACCTCTTAACAAAATATCCATATTGAAATGTGCTTGGAGACCAAATTTTACATTTTTTTATTTTTTTAAAATATTTTAAAATCACGGTTTTTTATGGTCCGGAACCATTCAAAAAGAGCGGTTTTATACCTATATAAAAAAATAGTAAAAAATTTCCAATTTTTTTTTGAAAAAACAGAAATAAAAACTCATATTCTGATACATAAGAATTATATAAGAAACGAGAGAGTCTATATTTTATATTAGCAAGTGTGTGTGTGTGTGTGTGTGTGTGTGTGTGTGTATAGAGAGGTTCGCATATATCAAAACGTTCACTAGTACAAAAAACCCCTTCACCGACTATTAAAAAACCCCTATACTGACTGTTATTGAGGCGTCAGTGATGGCACCGCCAATATAGGTATATCTTTACTGATGGGTAAATAACAGTTAGTGTAGATACCTAACACTGACTGTTTAAATAAATCGTCAGTGTAGATACCAACACTGACTGTTTTCTTTAAAAAATAGTCAGGTAGGTACCCAACACCGACTGTTTTATTGAAAAAACAGTCGGTGTTGGGTACTGTTTGACCCTAAAAAGTTGCTATTTAAGTTTAACATGATAGATAGCAATTTTGGGGCAATTAAAATGCCAAAGCTACACATGGACCCTTCAAATAAATTGGGTAAAAGTATATTATAATTCCTGGTAATATTCCACATATAAAACCATGAATTTTGATATGCAATACGGTCTAAACCACCAAAGAACTAAATTCCTACAAACAAAGCAACTACTGGATGATGTTCTGGGTGCAAAAATGTGGTGGCACCTAAGCAAATCCAGCTCTAAAGCATCCTGGGTGCAAAATTGGGGACTTTAAACAAAACCCAACGGATGGGGGCCTGCATGTCAGCGACCCATTTACAATATCGTTGGAGCTTAAGATTGGATAAACCTGGAGCACGAATATTGAATTCCATGGACCAAACTTACAGTCTTACGGCTCACCGCTAACCGGGATCACGCAAGACTCGTATAGAGTCGCCGGATTTAAACATGGGCAGAGTGACCCCTTCAGCCTACGTGCTCCCAGTGCACATGCACCACGAGCAAGACAGATCACGGCATATGGTGCACCGCGCCCAGTTAAAGAAAAGAAAATGAAATAAGAGAAAAGGTACTGTGCTTCAGAAACTGACAGTGGGCCCCTCGCACCCTCCTTCTTCTTCTCTTCTACCTCGAGCCGAAACTACTTTCAAGCGATGGCATTCGAAAAAAATGAAGAGAATTGGGTCGGGAGTTCATGCTCAAGCTAAAGCACCTCCTCTCTCTGACTTAAGCATGTTTAGAGATTGATAAAAAGAACT
This sequence comes from Carex myosuroides, assembly GCA_028015225.1. Lineage (NCBI taxonomy): Eukaryota > Viridiplantae > Streptophyta > Magnoliopsida > Poales > Cyperaceae > Carex > Carex myosuroides. Next base: position 12,802,719 of record CM051491.1, on the reverse strand, counting down.
TTGTATAAAGTCAGTTTTGCCCGAGAAGAAAAGGGAAATGTCACTTGGGTTGTTCGATTCGAGATAAGATATGAAGTTTTAACTCAAGGAAGACCTTCTGGACTTGGGTGCGATGTGAATAAAAATGCTAATTTGAAAGAGAAAGGCCCAATTAAATGCGGTTCATGAATGAGGTTCTGTGTTGGGTCAGGCTCACCCGAAACCTGCCAAATTCATTGCAGGAGGGGTATAATGTTCTCTAGAACATGATCAACGGTATATGGCGACGCTACCTGTTATCTCCTCATGCCTCAAAGCGTAAGAATCGAGTGGCACACGTTAAGCTCAAAGCTGAACCCGGCATAGCATAACACATCTTCAACAGCTACTGAATAGCTGGTTGGTCCCCAGTAGTCATAGGGTACTGCCAAAATAGGAGAATCTCCTCCAAAAGGTTTGGAACATGCAATACAACCTTCTATTCCCTATCCGGCAGTAAATCAAAGGCTAAGAATACTATGCACTATCCCCGAGATAATCCAAGGGCTAAGGAAGGCTCAATCAAAATTAGTGACATGTTCAAATGCTATTGGATACTCTTTGGCCAGCAGGGCATGTATATGATGATGAAGAAATCAGAACCCTTGATCAAGCACTTGGTGTGCATAGCAAATGACACCTCAGAAAAACCCTAAACCCTAGACCCTTGCTGCCCTATATAAGGCACCTCAAATGAAGGAAAAATAGAGCTCGAGAATATCCAAAATATACTCCTTCTCCAAAAGATCTTTGAGCCCAAGTTCTACAAATTTTAGATAGAAATTTCAAGTTTGAAGCTTCTTTTTAGCAGAAATTAATAGGTAATAGAAACTGAGGGGATGTAAGCTCTCTTAGAGCAATGATATGTACATTATTTCATGAAATCGAAATGAAGATTTTTTTTTATTTTGATGATTTTCTCCTTTGCCCTTCACTTCTCCTTTCATTTCTTTTTATTTTATTCATTTAAAAGCTAAATGAGAAAGTAGCATGATTTCTAGTTCATCTTAGGATGAACAAAAAGAACATGTAGCTTGATGATCAAACAAAAATATTTTATTTCCTTTTCTTGCATTTCTTTTCTCTTTTAAAGCATAAAAAAATATGTGATATATGTATATAATAAAAATACACTATAATATCTCCATTTGCATTTTTCTTGCCCTTTAAACAATTTTCATGAATAATAATAATAAAAAGCATAAAAAACATGATTCTTGCTTGTTCCTTCCCTTCTCTGCCTCCTCCTTCTCATTTTCGATTTTTTTTATTTTCCTTTTTTTAAACTCTTTAATTCTCCTTTTAAAACAATAAAATGGTAGAGGGTATATATGTTGAGCTGGATAGCTCCATCTATACCTAAGCTATTTAATTGTTTTATTCAAGAGAATTGAAGAATAAAAAAAAATATAAATACATGTGAAAGGGCGAATAAAGGTTGAGCTGGATAGCTCCCTTATTTATCCCTATTAAATAAGGCCTATGTTGCATATTAAAGAAGATTTAGGTTCCTTATGTGAAAATTCATCAATGTGTACTAGTTTACACCATATAAGGACATTAAGTTGATTATTATGCAAATAGTGAGGGATAGAGGGTTCAAGGTGTAAATAGACTCAAGCTCTATGTCATTTACACCTTTTATCTAATGAAGTCCTAATGATATGCCTTTCAAAATAATGCAAGAACTTTCAAAACATGATTTTACCAAAAAGCAGGGACCTTTCTGCATAAAAATAGGTTCTTGATGAATTTCTAATGTTTCAAGTTGGAACAATGATTTTTGGAGTGATTCTTGGAGCTTCCTCTTGATTGTTGGTACCAAATAATAGCTTAGAAGCTATGAAAAATCATGTAAATAGAAAGACAACTCATAAATTCAGTTGTAAATACTCTAAAACAGTCCCTAATGTTCCCAGGAACAAGAACTCAGCCATAAGGCATGAGTTGTATACCATTAGTATAAGAAAAACACTCAAAAGTGCCAAAATGACCTCCTCTGGTAAAAGGCACAATATGAACTGATGCAGGGACCAAAATGAAAAATAAACATCACCATCAGATAGAGGACATCACGACACAAAAAATTGACACAAGTTGCATATTTTTCTGATTTTATTTCGATTTTATATGAATTTTCAAAGTTCAGGTTTTCAAACAAAAATTCCAGCATTGAAACAAATGAAAAGGACCTGCTGGTAAATTGAGCAATAAAAAATGTTTTAAGGACCAAATTGAAAAATAAATACCACAGTTGGATAGAAAACTTAAAGAACACAAAATGGACATAAATTTTACACTGTTCTGATTTTATTCCTATTTTTCATGAATTTCAAAGTTTCAGCTTTCAATCAAACAGAAAATCCAGCAATAAAAACTGGAAAATGACTTCAATGCCCTTCTGCATAAATAAATACTTTAAAAATAGAAATAAAATCTGTAAAAATCACGAAATTCATTCTAAACATAATACAAACACCCTTCTATGAATTCATGACAGGAAATCAGAAAATCTCTCATAAAAAACAAGAAAACCGATTTAATTCAAAGATTGACACACCATGAAATTTTGCAAAGTTCATGTTTACTATAAAAAAAATCGAAATTCATGTTGAAAAGTAAGTTCGGACTGATTCAAAGGACTAAAGATATTTAAAACATCATTCTTCATTTTCCAATCATATGCTGAAGCCTTTGTCACCCTGACTGGTACCTGATCGGTACCAGACCGAGAATCTGAAACCGAAACCATGATCAATGACCGAATAAATTCAAAATTGATATCGTGATTAGCTCTTATGTGATAGAACGACAACAAACAAACAATCAATTGAAGAAAATATGATTATACCGATGAATCTAATCGAAATTCAAGCTAAATACAGAATTTGACTTTGTCCGAGATCAGTTGATTCCGGTCTCCGACGATCGCCGACGGTAAGCAAGACCAATCTAGGAGGGAAAGGCGACTCTAATCATACCCTCCTCAGTCTCGGCCGTAGCCGGAGCACCTTCGGAACCAAACCCCTAGAAACCGGAGAAGAACCCCAGTTCGGATGCTAAACCCGATCAGCTATTCTGCCTGCACGAATATTAAAACAATCTGGATCGTAAGATCTCGGCGCCAAAACAAGGATTTAAATAGAAGCACAAATCTCAAAGCGGGACCTAAGTTCAATAAATTAAATGGATCTCGGTCCTGTGGGCCCCCTGTGTCATAATAAAATGAATTCCCTAACCGGATCTCAAAGGCCCGAAAGGCCGATGCTAATCGTAAAGCCCAATGAAACAAATCTCAAAGCCCCTTTGTTCACATCTAAAGTATATGTGAGTCTAAAACCCAAGATGCACATCTCAAAACCAAATACCAATCCTGAAGGCCCTACACGAATCTCAAAGTTCAAATATTAAATAAAACATTAAGTTAAATCCCTGTTTACAAAAAGGCCCTTCTGACTTGAGATCTTTACAGAGCAGTCCTTATAAATTTACAAATAAGTCCCTGGTAGCTTAAAACTATCTCAAATAAGCCCTTAAAGACCCAATTTTCATATAAAGCCCCATAAAAACTCCAAAATCATAAATCTCACCCCCTCTGTTTTATAAAGAGACCCCTGAAAAACAATATAAAATTTGCAAATAGGTTCTTCCAGTCCTTTTCAAGCATAACTTTTTTATCTGAAGCCCAAATTGACTCAAACCACTTCCAAACGAACCCAAATCAAATTCTTCATCTTTCTAAATCAAAATTGAATATGTCCAAGCATCAGCCAAACCCTGGAATGACCAAAATACCCTTTCTTTAAAATTAATGATATCATTTCTTAAATGCAAATAATTAACAAAAATATAAATAAATATGTCATAAATCAAATACAAATAAACAATGCATTTAAATCTCTCAGATGTCTAAATTCCTACTTCAAAAATATAATTTTAATAAGAAACTACACACACACATATGTCCAAATGCATAGGAAACCAAATCAATATTAGAATCTATACATGAGTCCCCTTTTAGCCCCTTTATTTAATTCACAACAAATAGGCACAAATCCCGGAATGAACGAGGTATTCAGTATGGCTTGGAAGGGTCATCTGATGTAATTAACAGCGGGGGCTTGCGCCCGCTGGGAGTTAAACGTCCCCACAATCAATAAACTCTCTGATGGACTGATTATGAACTGTAGGTCTGTCGAGGGTGAACCGAAGGAATTGTAGAAAGAAATGAATGTTTCAAATTCGATGTTCTCCTCCATGTCTAAAAAAATGAGAGAGCATAGAACCCTGAGGTATTTTAACACATGCACACACCTTCCACCGCTGTGCAACTTTCTGCGCCCTACAGGTACCTACACCGACTGTTTTCTTTAAAAAATAATCAGTGTAGTTCTAAAAAACAGTCAATAGTTAGTTCTAAAAATAGTCGGTGTTGGCATAAAATTTTGGCATGGTTCTGTTTATATCGAGGCTAGCCTCCATATTTTTGCTAGCAATATATTACTATTCGGCATTAATTCATTGACATTAATTAGAATATCATACAAATAATTTGAGCAATACAAACAAAAGACAACACAATATAAATAACATAACTCATATTTCATTCACAAAAAAATACACTACAACAAAATTTACATAACACATTAACAAAACTAGCATTCGCTTTGCTTCGGCATTGATAATTAAGATGTATTATACTGAGTTGTCAGTGATATAACGGAAACAAAAAAACATATATCATGCAAATGTTAGTTTACATATGAAAGAATAATACAAAAAAAAGTATAACATTCAAGCATTAATTTACAACGTACATGAACTACAGAAAATATTAAAAGAAACCTGTTATTGTTCTTCCCAAAAAATATTAAAAGATGCATTTTAATAGTGGTAAAATCCAATCTCATAGCAAAAATCAAACGTATCGTATGCAATTCTGATTGTGTACCATATTGGTATGCACTTTGCTTTACTAGTAGTCTAGTACCCCATGCCTGATGATTGAAGATAAAATTGTATTGGTACCGGTTGGTACATCGTACCAGATGACCCTTCTCTACTCTTAGACATCCTCAGTTCCAAAGCTATACTACTATTTTTTGTAAATTCTAATGCAGTCAAATGGACAACAATTCAAAAGTGATATATAAAAAGAGCTGTGGTTAATTTTTCCTTAGCCACTAATCAATTTGCGTTACGAATTGCTCGTTCAAAATGAACACTAAAGAATTGAGTATGTAAAGAAGTATAACATGCAAAACTAACAGAAGTTATGGGAGAGCTAGCTTGAAGCTGAAAACTAACAGAAGAAAATCATTAGGGGATAAGTATTCATAATTGGTAAAGGAAACTAACTCATAGTCATAGCAACAAAGTACCCCTTGAAGTAACATCAGAGATAATTGCTAATGCATCCTCATCCCACCTGGTTCAGATAATTGATACAAAATTAACACATCATCCATATCAAATAATATTCGCTTGGCCTCTTGAGCGTTAGCTAAATGATAGCTATATAAATAAGCTTATCAGTGGACATAGGGACAAACATAAATAATCTTAGATCTCTACTATATGCAAATGAAGACGATTGTTTATAAAAAATGATACTTACCATTGAACAGAGAAAAGCAAGATTTCTAGGATCGAAAGGAAGTAGGAAGTCTCCTCAAAGCACTCATAGACACATATTGCATGTTGCTTCTTATATATAATTGACTAAAATCTCAAAGAACAAAAGATGAAGAGGTAAATGAGCTTTAGCAAACTTCAAATAATCGACTACCCATAGCAAAAGAGCATCATCACTTGCAGGGAAGCTCAACTCTCAGTCACTGATTGCAAGCCTTAGTTTCATTCCATCTTAGGCAAGACGCATTTGGCGACCCAATAAAAAAGAACATTTTAAATATGCTAAGAAAATTAATTTGAAGATGAGTTTGATGATTAAGTATGTTATGTCTGTTGGACAAAACCAGACAATATGGCAATTATGAAATGCAAATCAACCAGTACTTTTACATCTCATCTCTCTGGCAATCAATCATGCAAGTCAACTATTTATACTCAGTGAAGTTTGGAAATTAAAATCATACACATAAGGTACCTTATAACACCTCATTCTTGGGAGCATAATTTCTTGTTATTGTTAGGAAAAAAAATTAAAGGTACTTGAGTCAATTAGCAACAAAGGCACAGAGAAAGCATATATCTGTAAGAGATATTGTGCTTAGTCCTAGGAACCCATAATTGAAATAATTTATATCACACTATAAGGTTGAAGAAGCTCACATGGACATACATGTATAATGTATTATCTCCCCTTTTTAATTAATTCGAGTACAGGAACTACATGATTGTTTAAACAGTGATCTAATTATAAGTATAAGTAGCTAATCACAGCCTGTTCAGCTAAACTGAGATATGGTAAAAAAGAACACACGAAAACAAAAAAGAAGATGATAATTCAACAGAACAAAAGTTAGCAAAAATTTAGGAAAAGGAAAATCAATTCCCTAGATCAAATCAACGAGAGGCAGAAGACCGAAGTAGATCTAAAACAAGAGATAGATCGACACCCCTCTTGATATAATCAACTCCATGGTGACTGCTCAACACTGACTTTTAAAAAAAAAAACAGTTGGTATAGGGTATGAGCAACACCGACTGTTTTTAAAAAAAAACAGTCAGTGTTGGTGACTGTCAACACCGACTGTTTTTTTAAAAAAACAGTCGGTGTAGGATATCAGCAACACCGACTGTTTTTAAAAAAAATAGTCGGTGTAGGGTATGAGCAACACTGACTGTTTTTCTAAAAAACAGTCGGTGTAGGGTATGAGCAACACTGACTGTTTTTTTAAAACAGTCAGTGTTGGTTCACTGATGGTTGTTTGTAGTTGAACAGCCAGTGTTGAGGTTCTTCTTATTTATTATTTTACCACGCAGTCTCTACACCGACTGTTACATATTAAAACAGTCAGTGGTTGAGGGTCGGTGAAGGGGTTTTTGTACTAGTGGTTTGTTCTGGAGCTGTGTTGCAACCAATTGATTTTCTGATTTTAAAAGTTTAAATGGTCGATCCAAACTATTAGATGTTGACACGGTCCGGCCACGGAGATTCACAAGGACCCTAGCTAGTTCAACTAAACATCACTCAAGAGGAGCAAAGCTCAACCCAACAGAGGATAAGAGGAGATAAAACTCAACTCAAACAAAATAAATTCGTAATAATTCAATGATCTCCTTACAAAATGACTTTTGGGCTATTATATAGCCATATTCTTACTCTAGAAGCTACCTAACATTTATTACAACTCTCAACTACTTTTGCTAATACCAAAATACTCTTAATAACCTCCTAGAGACTCTAAAAAGACTCTCCTAGAAATCCACAAGTAAACAGAATTCAAATACACTTTTGACCATATTTAAAACCCACTAAGAACTCACACCTAACTAATTAATAACAAACTGACTCAAAACAGACCAATTCTCTTGGCATGCATGTTTGATCATGATATGTTCAGAATCTGGACAAATGTATGACATAAACGTTGTAGAGCTTGTTGACAGCTTTCCACAGAATTTTGGATCACCTAAATCGGAGTTCGTATGAACCAGAAATGACCAAAATACTGAAGCGTGTCAAACAGTTGCAGATCTGTCACTCAGTGGCGGTTTTGGACCATAAAACAGCCACTGCTGGATTAATTCTCTTTTGTCTAAGCACCTGGATAATCTCTAGGCCTGTTGAGTGTCCCATATGACATGTCACTAAATGATAAGGCCTATATGCTTCATGAATATCAAAATGGTGCAATTTGGGCGGTGTCATTCTCCCCCGGTTGAAAAGAACTTGCCCTTGAGTTCGGCTCTTTTTCTTCATCTCATCTTTGTAAATTTCTTTGCAGCAGTACAACCTCAGAATAATCGCCGTTAAGGAACAAATGGACTGCAAACCACCATGCTTTTGCTGCACTACTCCTCGCTCAAACAAATTTTTGAGGCAGGGAAGAGTGAGGACTTGAAATTGAGCGATGTCGGTGTTGAGCTCAAAGCCTGCTTGCACCTGGTCGGTCATCTTGCGCTCCTGAAATTAGTACTCTTGATTTTTGAGCTCGAAATTCAACAACATGGCATGTAGTGTCTGCTGTGTAAACTCCTTAAAAATTTGTTGAATATGCGCACCAAATTCTTTGTTGCACACAAGAGTGTTGCTGGCCACCAACCTGAAAATAATAAGCTCAAAGAAAAGTTGGGTTAGTCTCATATGAGCAGCGAGATGTATCGCGCAATGATCAGGTTGATTGGGACCTCCATGTGGTCTCGGTTGAGCGGTTTGGAGCTTGAGTTCAGAATAGGTTTGCTTCTCAATTAGCCACACAGACTTAGCAAGTTTTGTACGGCTCATGCAATTCGCACCGCCGCTGAAATCGTTGAGGTAGGAAAATTTCATTCGGCATTTAACCGACATGTCATCAACACATGAGAAAGAGAACCGGTATAAGACTACTATGCTCTTCATACACATGAGAAAAGACACATCCTTCAAAAGAGCAATAATCACACAAACCATTTTGTCTTTCTGATTCAATTCTTTTCTCACAAAGTCTCTGTTTTGCCAATCAAGTTCGGCATTTTTCACTTCTGAATTTTTCATGTTCTCATCAAAAGAATTGGTATTTCTAAACCCAATATGAATAACTTCTCCATCATGCTGCCACGGTTTCTCCAAAACAATGTGACATGCATTTCTAGAATTTTCAACATACGATACCACATTCTGGTATTCATTTTCAAAGCAACAGTTCATTAAAAGCTGCTGGTCTTCTTGTACCAAATTACCCTTTTGCAACCAACAAAGTTTGAGTGATTGGGAATAATGTTCAGATTTTGTCACTAGTTTCTCAATCCAAACTTTTGACACCAAAATTTCAATATTCCCACTATCAAAAATAATTTCACAGACCTTGCAATGTGAGGTGCAACGCGTATAAAAAATGTTGTTGCGAAACCATACCTCATCTTCTACCGGGTTGGAATTTCGGCTACCACCATTACCCGCCGAAATTTCATCATCTTTTCTCTTAAAGTGCAGCAGGTTTTCTCCACTTTCTTGTGTTTTAAACTCAAAATAAAACCATCTTGCTTTCTTGTTTTGCTGTCCCAAAAGTGTGTGTTCAGATTTGGATATTTTCATGAAAGGTTCCGGCACTTTTGCGTCATGGTCTTTGCTACATAAACTCAAATCTATATTCTCAACAATCTTTATGTTCATGGTAGGATTTGGAAAGGATAAAATATGTTGGTATAGTGTAAGAAGTTCACTTTCATTAATTCTCAATACAAAAATAACAATAATAGAGTTGTGCAAACCACAAACGGGTAGTCTAACGATTGGTTCAGTTATCTCATCAAAACTGAAATCAAACCGAGTGTTGCAACTTCTAAAATTTTTAAAGTACCTCTCATTTGTTGTTTCACTTCTCGGTTTTAGGAAAGGATCTTCATATTCATACCTTGAAACTTCATTTTTCAATACGAACAAATCATGGGCTGTTGAGAAAGAATGAACCTCCAAGTTTGTACTCATCACGGTTGAGGATACCGGTAAACCATCGATAATGTCTTCATCAAAGGTTGAGAGGTTGTCAAATGACTCAATTTCTTTCTTGGGTTCACCCATCAAGTTGATGACATCATCCTCTCCATCGGGATATTCATCAAATATTGGTGGAGTTTCAAATGTCATGCTTTCATTCACAAAAATTTCAGCAACCTCAAAAACACTACGATCTAAACCAGAAATTGTTTTCACCAAACAAGTTTTTGAGTTATGTCCATCACAACCACACTTAAAACACCGTACACTTCTTATTTGGGATTGAACCAAGCAAGACTTCTTTGATTTTATAAGGTTCTTACGGGTCTTTTTGGTTACCATAACAAACGGTTTAAACTTCTTCTTAGAAGACCCATTTTTGTCAAGCTTGGGTGAACACGGTTTGAGAGAACAAAATCCTTTGTTGCTGCTGGGTTTTTGCTCCTTCATTTGTTTTCTAACCTTCAAATCAGATTTTGGTAAGAAAGAATGTGAGGGAAAAGGGTTAAGAAAACCTCTAGAAAAATACTTCTTACAAACTTTTCTCTTGAGGTTTTTGGAATGGTTGTTTCTCTGCTGGAAGTGAGGTGAAGGAGAAACATTGTCGCTGGAAATGTTGTTGAGGCGGTGGTGAAAAGAAAAGTCAGTGTAGCTCGCAGATTCGTGCCTCGGTCGGCGGTCTCGACTCTCACGAGTTGTGCTTGTGGAAGAACCGTGCCTCATTCGGCGATCGCGATTCTCACAAGTTTTGCTTCTCGAAGATCCATGCCTCATTCGGCGGTCTTGGTTTCGATCGGCGGCCTCCACTAGCGAAATACGCCATAGGAGTTGTTGGACGTGCTGTCTCAACTCGTTCATCTCAACGTCTCGTCGGTCTTGGTCTTCATACTCAGGCCGGTTGCATGTTGCACGACGCACCATCTTCAACCTTGAGCTCTGATACCAAATGACACGGTCCGGCCACGGAGATTCACAAGGACCCTAGCTAGTTCAACTAAACATCACTCAAGAGGAGCAAAGCTCAACCCAACAGAGGATAAGAGGAGATAAAACTCAACTCAAACAAAATAAATTCGTAATAATTCAATGATCTCCTTACAAAATGACTTTTGGGCTATTATATAGCCATATTCTTACTCTAGAAGCTACCTAACATTTATTACAACTCTCAACTACTTTTGCTAATACCAAAATACTCTTAATAACCTCCTAGAGACTCTAAAAAGACTCTCCTAGAAATCCACAAGTAAACAGAATTCAAATACACTTTTGACCATATTTAAAACCCACTAAGAACTCACACCTAACTAATTAATAACAAACTGACTCAAAACAGACCAATTCTCTTGGCATGCATGTTTGATCATGATATGTTCAGAATCTGGACAAATGTATGACATAAACGTTGTAGAGCTTGTTGACAGCTTTCCACAGAATTTTGGATCACCTAAATCGGAGTTCGTATGAACCAGAAATGACCAAAATACTGAAGCGTGTCAAACAGTTGCAGATCTGTCACTCAGTGGCGGTTTTGGACCATAAAACAGCCACTGCTGGATTAATTCTCTTTTGTCTAAGCACCTGGATAATCTCTAGGCCTGTTGAGTGTCCCATATGACATGTCACTAAATGATAAGGCCTATATGCTTCATGAATATCAAAATGGTGCAATCTGGGCGGTGTCAGATGTGATCTTTATATTAAAATGTGCTTGGAGACCAAATTTTACATTTTTTGAAATTTTTTTACTATTTATTAAGGCAGCTTTAAAATCACTGATTTTAATAAACGGTGAAAAATTTCTGGATCATTAAAAACAGCGATTTTAAAACTGGCCTAATAAATAGTAAAAAGTTTCCAAAAAATGTAAAATTTGGTCTCCGAGCATATTTTTTATAGATTGAATGGTGAACGGTTTGGATCGATTGATTAGACTTTGAAAATATAAAAACCAAAGTATTTGTTCCACGACCTAGGAACAAACGTTTGATATTAGCCAACCTATATATATATATATATATATATATATATATATATATATATATATATATATATATATATATAGAGAGTGGCTAAGATCAAAGTGGTATGACCAAGGCCTTTGGTGCTACCAAGTCGTTTTTGGATTTTCAAAGTCCAAACGGTCGATCTAAACCGTTAGATGTGATCTCTATATTAAAATCTGCTTGGAGACCAAATTTTACATTTTTTGGAATTTTTTTACTATTTTTTAAGCCACTTTGAAAATTACTGATCACATGGTCCAGAATTTGGTTGCACTGTTTTTACTGTTCACCCGGATCTGCCATTTTCAAAGTGGCTTAAAAAATAGTAAAAAAAATCCAAAAAATGTAAAATTTGGTCTCCAAGTAGATTTTAATATAGATTGAACATCTAACGGTTTGAATCGACTATTTGAACTTTAAAATTGCAAAAACTAATTGGTAGCACCAAGGCCTTGGTCATTCCACTTTGACCTTAGCCACTCTATATATATATATATATATATATATATATAGAGTATGGCTAATTTGCTGCTGGCAGCATTTCGGCCAAGTGGTGCCAGCAGCAAATCTGCCATTCTGGTGTTCAAATAACCGATCCAAACCGTTCACCGTGTTCTAAATATTGAAATGTGCTTGGAGACCAAATTTTACATTTTTTTTACTATTTATTAAGCCACTTTGAAAATTCCAGATCCGGGTGAACAATAAAAACAGTCTGGACCATATGATCTGAAATTTTCAAAGTGGCTTAATAAATAGTAAACAAATTCCAAAAAATGTAAAATTTGGTCTCCAAGCACATTTCAATATTTAGAACATATTGAACGGTTCGGATCGGTTATTTGAACATCAGAATGGCAGATTTGCTACTGGCAGCACTTGGCTGAAATGCTGCCAGCAGCAAATTAGCCATACTCTCTCTCTCTCTCTCTCTCTATATATATATAGAGGTTGGCTAATATCAATGATGTCTCGTTATTTGACCTACAAATCCGACCAGTTTTTGTACCAAAATCTGTGTTTTAAACCACCAAATCGTGTCTATTACATTGAATATCTATAGAATGTGGTACTGCTACGTTTTTATTCTTACTTTGCAGAAAACGAGCGAAATCAGGGAAGATTGTGAATTCTAAAACCCTACACGCAGGCCGCGTCACATCCGAAGCGGGCCGCATCAAACCCTGATGCGACCACAGACGCAACCACTCATTACACACGCGAGAGACACAGACACGCGGGCTGCGTCACACCCGACGCGGGTCGCGTCAGCCTATTCCGGAAACATAACAGAAATGGAAACAGAGGTTCAATGAAGGAAAGGTCGGCCAGAATGGCTATATCACGGGATCCTTACTACAGGGGGATTCATTCTGCATTTTGGAGAGCAAGAGACAAATCCTAGATTTGGAGACTTGACGGCTAGCTTGGAGACGAAGTTGAGAAGCGAAAGACGGAAGTTCTTCACAGATGTTCTTTGTTATTTGGGTTTTGTCATGGATACTTCTTCTATTATTTGTTTTATTTGCTTTTTGACTATGTTTGAGTAGATTATCTAGTTTCTAGGGTTACGATGTAGTTTGATACTTTGTTTTGTATGCATGTTGTTTGAATCTGTGTTAATGTTCGTGTTTATTTGTTTGAGTACTATTTAATTGCTTTGTTGAAGTTGATCGAATGATTCTTGTTGTTTACTGTTAGATGTCTATAGCATCTTTTCTAGTATTTTGGCCTTGATGTTTCTTTCAACCAGATTAAGTATTTGAGGTAGGTTTGCGAGCTGTGAGGCTAGACCAAATAGTAACCGAGAGGTGAACCTTTCCATTTATCGAGAGGTAGTGGATACCTTTAGTAAACCGGACAAATAACTTAAGTAGAATACCAAAAACAAGAGTTGAGGTTGAAAACCTAAGAAGGTGAAATTGCAATTTCGATACCAAGTTTATTAAGCCAACAAACGAGAGTTGAGGTTTAGGAACATTATGTACGGTCAATGAAACCTTACACCAAAGAACAACGCAGAAATAGACAGTTGCGGCATTGACTCAAGGGCCACGCGGGCTGCGTATGAAAGTACGCGGGTCGTGTCTGGTGCCGAGAGGCAGAGTTGAAGATGAAATCGAAAACCCTGGAAACGCCTTTTTATATCTGATAAAAACCAAAATTTATTCTCTGTCATTTCAATTATTTCTGTCAATGTTGAACTTAGGAATATTAAACAAACCAAATCAACATTTTCCAACTTCTAGTACCTAATTAATTTAAGTAGAATCCAGTTTAGATTTGAACCGTCCTATGGATCGATACCTGACTAAACTATACGATAGGATTGTGCACTTGCAGTCTTAATCGGAAGTTAATTCAAGGTTTAAAACATACAGCTTGCTGTACTGAAACTTTGTGATACACTTTTGTGCGAACAAGTTTTTGGCGCCGTTGCCGGGGACGGCATCATTTATCTTTTCTAGATTTTTTTTGCTTATTTTAGTTAATCTAGATTTTAATCTGTATCTTTTCTTTTATTTTTTCTCTCTTTCAGGAACACGCTGGCTTTCAACCCACCTCCAACGGGTCATTACCAGCTGAGGATCAGAGGGCCATTGCCTGACGCGGACTGCATAGACTTGCACACGGCCCGCACAGCTCTGCCAGAAGTGACTGTTTCCGCACAACCACCTCTTTACACAGATCACGCAACCAATACACGGTCCGTGCGCTCAGTTCCTGCTCGAACACCTCTCCACATAGCCCGCGCACAAGACACGCGGTCCGTGCAAACCGATCCGAACAGACAGGGACCTTCCAGCAGAGCAACAATGAGCAATAACGGAGAGGAAGAACGGGATGAGAATCTAACTGATGATGAATACGAGGGGGACTTCGTGCCAAGGACATTGCGAGAGTTCAATGTGCCGAGGGCTAGAGACGTAAGAGGAGCAATCAGACTGCCGCAAATTGCAGGACAACAACCGAACTTCAATCCGGGTGTTGTTAACATTGTGCAGCAAAACACTTTCCATGGGTTGGATCATGAGGATCCACACGCTCACCTCCAAACCTTTCTTGAATGTGCACTACCATTAGAACAAATGGCGCAACTAATGATTATATCAGACTTGCTTTATTTCCTTTCACTCTTAGGGATAAGGCCAAAAAATGGTTAGGGTCACTACCAAGGGATTCTATTACCAACTGGAGGGAACTGTCCAATTCATTTTTGACTAGGTTTTTCCCTCATAAGAGAACTGCCAAGGTAAGGACCCAACTGACCAGCTTTAGGCAAAGGTCTGATGAACCCCTGAACGAAGCCTGGGAAAGGTTTAGAGAGTTGCAGTATTCTTGTCCACACTATGGTATTCCTGACTGGGTATTGATTCAGACTTTTTATGATGGTTTAACAGAAAGCACTCGTACTTCTGTTGATGCTGTTGCAGGTGGAGCACTGATGTCAAGAGAACCTCTTGAGGTAATGAACTTAATCGACAGCATGGCTCAGAACCAACAGTGGTCTGGCTGCGACAATTCCAGACCTGGAGGAGGCGGCTGATTCGAGGGCGATCAGATCACAGCTCTAACCGCCAAGCTGAATGCTATGCAGAAAGCTTTCGACAAGATGAGTGTCAAATCTGTTGGGAACCATCAGTCACAGCCGGAGTCATGTGCCATGTGTGGGGAGGGACATTCCTATGAGCACTGTCTATTGGCGCAGAGGGATGATGAAGAGCTCGAACACTTGAATTCTCTCAACAGCGAGCCATCCTACTTTCCAAAACCTCTATTTAACCGAACCTACTCCAAGAACCCGGTTGAGCAACAAAACTGGAGGTGGAAGCAGAACAACCCAGCACCATACAACAATGGTCCAAACCCCTCTGGCAACAACAACAACCGAAACTTCTATCACAATGCATCCTTCAACAACCAAAACAATCGAGCAGCTCAATCCGGTCCTTCCGAGCCATATATCGCTCCCACTGTGAGTGATTTCAGCATGAGCAAGGAAAAATGAACCAGATGCTATTCGAGCAGATGCAAACAATGAATGCTCAACTGACTGCTCAGAACAAGATGATGATGGAGCAATTGGGATACAAAGCCGGCCCAAGCCAACCACAACCTGGTAAGCTACCCAGCCAGAGCTCAACCCTAGAGGAGAAGCTAAGGCGGTTACTTTGCGAAGTGGAACCCAATATGAAGGACCAGCCCAGCCAACAGACCAGACCGCTCTGCATGCGGGTCGCATCAATGACATGCGTCCCGCGTCACCACCTGAAGAAGAGAACCCGAGCTGCATCGAACTGACTCGACCAGTAGTCATTGCTGATGAACCTGTGAACGCTAGCCGCGTCGAAAGAACCCGAAAGTAAGAAGAAGAAAGGAGCTGAGAAAACACCACCATACCGGCCACCTGTACCTTTCCCACAAAGACTAGCTGAGACCAAATTGAATGCATAATTCGCTAAATTCATCGAAGTTCTCAAACAACTGCACATTACCATTCCATTCACCGAAGCCTTGACTCAAATGCCCACCTATGCCAAGTTCTGAAGGACATCCTATCTAACAAGAAGGCTTTATGCAGTGCCATTCTGAGCAGCGAGCTACCACCCAAATTGGAAGACCCTGGTAAGTTTTCTATTACTTGCACTATAGGGAAAGCCACGATCAAGAAGGTTCTATGCAACTTGGGAGCTAGCGTGAGTCTCATACCACACACTATTTATGATCGAATGGGAGTAGGTGAGCTCAAACCTACATGAATGACCTTGTAGCTAGCGGATTCCTCGGTAAGACTTCCACTTGGCATAGTGGAAGATGTACCAGTTCAGGTTGGTAAGTTCTATGTACCTGCTGATTTTGTCGTTATGGAAATGGAAGAAGATAAGGAAGTCCCCATTATTCTGGGATGACCTTTTCTAAGAACTGTAGGTGTAATAATCGATGTGTTTCAAGGAACACTGACCTTGAACATTGGAGAAGAAAAAGTACGATTTCAGATTGATCGTGCCATAAAGTACCCTTCAACCGAATCTTATTTCCGAGTAGATGTGATCGAAGAATGCTTAACAGATTTGGCAGAAGACTACTTTATCGAACAAATCAATGAGCGTATGAATGAGCTAATTTTTTGTCTGAGTTGTAGGTTGAACAAAGTGAGAAAGAATCAGTTTGTGCAGCAGACATGAAGACAGACAACATGGAGGAACTTGAACGCAGGCCGGATGAGTCACACGCGGGCCGCGTGCCATAGTCCGAGGACCTAGAGACTAGAGGAAGCGGGTCGGATGAAACTGACGCGAGGCCTGCACGCGAGCCGAGTGCACCAGACGCGGGCCGCGTCAAGGCCCAGACAGAGAAGCCAACTCCTGAACTCAAGCCTCTTCCAGCCAACCTCAGGTATGAATTCCTCGGTCCAGATAACTCTTTTCCTGTGATTGTAAATGCAGGTTTAAATCCCGATCAAACCGCCAAACTTCTGGAGAAGCTGAGAATTCACAAAGGCGCAATCGGGTATTTAATCAAGGATCTGAAAGGAATCAATCCATCCATCTGTTCACACAGGATCTTACTGGAAGATGATCACAAGCCATCTGTTGAACACCAACGATGACTCAACCCAAATCTGAAAGAGGTAGTGAAAAAAGAAATACTTAAACTTTTTGATGCAGGTATTATCTACCCGATTTCTGACAGCAAATGGGTGAGCCCTGTCCATGTGGTGCCAAAGAAAGGAGGCGTAACAGTGGTGAAGAATGAGAAGAATGAGCTCATCCAAACACGTGTGGTGAATGGCTATAGGATGTGTATTGACTACAGAAAACTCAATGTAGCCACACGCAAGGATCACTTTCCGTTACCATTTGTTGATCAACTCCTCGAAAGGCTTGCTAATCACTCTTATTTTTGTTATCTTGATGGTTATTCTGGTTTCTTTCAGATACCCATTCACCCAAAAGACCAAGAAAATACCACTTTTACTTGCCCATATGGTACATTTGCATATCGTAGGATGCCCTTTGGTCTTTGTAACGCACCAGCAACCTTTCAGAGAGCTATGATGGCCATCTTTTTTGACTTTATTGAGAATGAGGTTGAGGTTTTCATGGATGATTTTTCTGTGTATGGTGTTTGTTTTGATTCTTGTTTGACTAACCTCTGTAAGATTTTATAGAACTATGAAGACGTTAATCTGATTTTGAATTGGGAGAAGTGTCACTTCATGGTCCAGGAAGGTGTTGTCCTAGGACATGTTGTGACCTCCAAAGGCATCGAGGTGGATAAGGCAAAGATTGAAGTGATTGAGAAACTTACAATCCCAACATGTGTTAAAGGGGTTCGCAGTTTTCTAGGTCATGCAGGATTCTATCGCCGCTTCATTAAGGACTTTTCTAAAATTGTGAAACCATTGACCAATCTACTCATTAAAGATTTTGATTTTTTTTTCACTGATGATTGTGTCAAGTCTTTTTGTGGTTTGAAGGAAGCCCTCATCTCAGCACCCATTTTGCAACCACCTGATTGGTCTTTGCCATTTGAGATCATGTGCGACGCGAGTGACTATGCTGTAGGAGCAGTTCTTGGGCAGAGGAAGGACAAGAAGCCATCCGCCATTTACTATGCTAGCAAGGTGCTAGATCCAGCCCAGATGAACTACACAACCACCAAGAAGGAGCTTCTTGCAATTGTGTTCGCTCTTGACAAATTTAGATCGTATCTGGTTGGCTCCAAAATAATTGTTTACACTGACCATGCCGCACTCAGGTATTTGTTGAATAAACAAGATGCTAAACCTCATTTAATTAGAGGATTCTTCTCTTGCAGGAATTTGATATTGAAATTAGGGACAAAAAAGGAGTCGAAAACATCGTGGCTGACCATCTATCTCGACTTTGTTGGGAGGATGAGGGCTCTGCCGACTTGCCAATTAATGACTCGTTCCCTGATGAACAACTCTTCTCAGTCTCAGCTCTAGATACCTCTAACGTGGGTCGCATGACCAAGCACGCGGGCCGCGTGGCCACCCAGCTGATCCCTTGGTATGCTGACATCGCGAAGTACCTAGCCTCTGGGGTGCTACCTGATACCATGTCCTACCAGTAAAGGAAGAAGCTCAGATAAGATGTCAGGTACTATTTTTGGGATGAACCCTTTCTTTTCAAAATAGGTGTTGATGGCATCTTCCGACGTTGTGTGCCACACGAGGAGACGCGCTCCATCCTTGAGCATTGCCATTCATCCGCTTATGGGGGACACGCTTCGTTCTCCAAAACAGCCACCAAGGTATTGCAATCTGGTTTCTTTTAGCCTTCTCTTTTCAGGGATGCAAGGACCTTAGTCACGGCTTGTGACAAGTGTCAACGGACCGGGAACATCACCAAGCGCAATGAGATGCCTCTCAACTCCGTTCTTGAGGTAGAGGTCTTTGATGTGTGGGGTATTGATTTCATGGGATCGTTCCCATCATCATGTGGGAATGAGTACTCCTGGTTGCCGTAGATTACGTGTCTAAATGGGTAGAAGCAGTGGCATGTCGAAAAGCAGACTCGAATGCAGTGAAGCGACTGTTCAATGACATCATTTTTCCGCGCTTTGGAGTGCCACGAGCTGTTATCAGTGATGGAGGCAAGCACTTCATTAACCGATAATTTGACAATCTCCTGAGCCGTCATGGGGTGACTCACAAAGTAACTACTTCTTATCATCCTCAATCTAATGGTCAAGCTGAGATTTCTAACAAGGAAATCAAGTCCATCTTGGAAAAGACTATGGCAAGGACAAGGAAGGATTGGTCGCTGAAGTTAAACGATGCACTTTGGGCGTATCGAACTGCATTCAAGACACCAATTGGGATGAACCCTTTCAAGCTGGTGTATGGAAAGCCATGCCACTTACCTGTGGAGATAGAGCACAAAGAATTATGGGCCACGCGAGCCATCAACATGGACATGCTAGCAGCTGGAGAGAAGCGTATCCTCGACTTACACGAGTTGGAGGAGATGCGTTTACACTCCTATGAGAATGAGAGGATTTACAAAGAAAAGACCAAGCAGATCCATGACAAGCGTATCATGCCTCGAGAGTTTAAGGAAGGTGATCTTGTACTTTTGTTTAATTCTAGGTTGAAACTCTTTCCAGGTAAGCTCAAGTCTAGATGATCTGGTCCATTTGTGGTAAAGAAGGTGTACCATTTTGGTGCAATTGACATTGGAAATGAGGCATGTGGAACATTCAAGGTAAACGGTCAACGTCTCAAGCACTACATTGCTGATCATCCGCACCTCCCACGATTTGTTCAGGATCTCTCCGATCCTACCTCAGCCGAAAATTAGCAAAAGGTGGTCAAGCTTAAGACCTAAAACAAGCGCTTCTTGGGAGGCAACCCAAGCCCTTTTTAATTTTATTGCACTTATAATAATTCCATATTCCTTTCTACATAATTTTCATTTCTGTTGTTTGCATGAATATTTGTTTTCAGCTATTTTTCATTTAGGAAAGTCAAGGGAGAGAACTGCAGGCTCAGTACATCACGCAACCCGCGTCACTGCCAACCGACGTAGCATTAAAAAGGCGTGCCCTTGCTGTCACCATCCTCTCTACAGCTCAAGTGGGACCCTGAGAACCAGCCTTACATCAAGTTCAGGATGCGCAGCGGGACTTGGAGGGTTGGTGTTGCTACCCTCCGTGAGTGGTTCGGATTCCAGCCAGACCCTCAGACTGACACTCTCGAGTTTAGTGTTGGCTTTGACAAGGACCATTTCTGGCGCTTAATTTCTGGGATGGACGTCGCCACCAGCAACCAATTCAGGGGTCTCGCCATTCCTCATCCAGTCCTTCACTGCATCCAGCGAGCCCTTGCTGTCACCATCTTCGCACGCGGCGAGACATTTCTCGTGCCAATGTAGAGGACCTCCAGTTGTTGGAACACATGCTCTGTAGAGACGGGGAGTTAGAGCGGCCAGATCTGATGCTCATTATAGTCCGTCACTGGCTCGATATCCAGCGCTCCACGAGGGTAGGTGGTGCCATTACCATCGGTGCCTATGTCACCCACATTGCTGATCAGCTAGGCTTACCGACCACAGGTTTCACTCTCTGCACAAGCCCAATCATCATGGATTCCACGGCCTACTGCCAGGCAACTTTCATCAAGATCCAGCGAGGCCCTGCCAACCACCGAGACAGATACCTCTAGCGTATGCCGAATGGGACTCTACTCCAGTTGCCCATCCCAGCACCTATTTCATTCACGGATGAGAGCACTTGGCTCTTCACAGGACCTCAGGCACTACCACCGCCACCTCCTGTTCAGGTGCATCCACCTTCTCCTCACGCCACTGATGTTGATATGGCCGAGGCTCACCACTCTACCCCGCAGTTCCATGCCTCCACTTCTACCGCAGCCCCCTCCTATCCACCCCCGATAGCCGACCATCCAGGATGTGTACACCCTCATGTATGACATGCAGCGTGAGCAGGGTGCTATACTTTATGATCTTTAGAGCCGGATTACAGCAGTTGAGGACCAGCTACGCGCCTAGTGGCTTGATCCTCCCTCCGACGACTGATCAGGATTGTTCTTCTCTTTCTCTAGCTTTACATTTTTCTATCTTTCTGTCTTGAAGCATTGAGGACAATGCTCGGACTAAGCTTGGGGGGGAGACTTTTGACTTTTAGGACTTGTTTATTTTTTTTATTTAGGTCATGTTTACTTTTTCTTGCATTTATAGGTGAAAAATTTTCATGATTGCTTGAATTATGGACTTTTATGAAAAATTTTGGTTGTGATTGGGATGACCTTGAGAAATTAGAACTAACCCCATAATTTTAAAAGAACTAATTAGGAAGGGATGTTTTGAGAACTTGAGGAAAAGAAAACTTGAATTGTATCGAAAAACCATTTTGAAACTGAACTGTGCCTTTTTAAATAGGGAAATGGGGATTTTAAATAAGGAAAGATTGGGATATCCATTGGTATGAATGAATACCATTGGATGTGTGTATTCATGGTGTATGCGAAAAATAAAACAAACAAAAAGTGATGAAATAAATGAAAAGATGGAGAATATAAGAGTACTGGCAATAAGTCCTATTGGGCGCCTTTGAGCTCGTCTCCCAAACTTAGAAAAGACAAGAACTTTTGCATACATTAACACACAAAATCCATGACTTTCTAACCTAAGCTTGTTCCAAGCTTGGGGGGGCAAAAGGAAAAATCACCACAAACGAGGGCATAGTTTCAGTAAAAGAATGAAAAATTGATCAATTCGGGTAATTAGCTTTGCAAGTATTAAAAACATTTCAGAATTTGAAGTTTGATTAGTCAATTTGTGTGGTGAATCAAAATTGATCAAGGAAAATCTAAATTATACCAAAAGGATTCTCGAGGTTTTTGATTAAAGCAACTCATGTAAATTTTCACATTTAGGAACTTAACTCGCATTTAGGTAAGATCGGAGTCCAACCCGGTACCTAAGTATGGATCTTTGCTTGAGGACAAGCAAGATTTAAGCTTGGGGGAATTTGATGTCTCATTATTTGACCTACAAATCTGACCAGTTTCTGTACCAAAATCTGTGTTTCAAACCACCAAATCGTGTCTATTACATTGAATATCTATAGAATGTGGTACTGCTGCATTTTTATTCTTACTTTGCAAAAAACGAGCAAAATCAGGGAAGATTGTGAATTCTGAAACCCTACACGCGGGCCGCATCACATCCGAAGCGGGCCGCATCAAACCCTGACGCGACCACTCATTACACACGCGAGAGATACAGACACGCGGGCCGTGTCACACCCGACGCGGGTCGCGTCAGCCTATTCTGGAAACAGAACAGAAATGGAAACAGAGGCTCAATGAAGGAAAGGTCGGCCATAATGGCTATATCACGGGATTCCTTGCTACAAGGGGACTCATTCTGCATTTTGGAGAGCAAGAGATAGATCCTAGGGTTGGAGACTTGATACTTTGTTTTGTATGCTTTTTGACTATGTTTGAGTAGATTATCTAGTTTCTAGGGTTACAATGTAGTTTGATACTTTGTTTTGTATGCATGTTGTTTGAATCTGTGTTGATGTTCGTGTTTATTTGTTTGAGTACTAATTAATTGCTTTGTTGAAGTTGATCGAATGATTCTTGTTGTTTACTGTTAGATGTCTATAGAATCTTTTCTAGTATTTTGGCCTTGATGTTTCTTTCAACCAGACTAAGTATTTGAGGTAGGTTTGCGAGCCGTGATGCGAGACCAAATAGTAACCGAGAGGTGAACCTTTTCATTTATCGAGAGGTAGTGGATACCTTTAGTAAACCGGACAAATAACTTAGGTAGAATACCAAAAACGAGAGTTGAGGTTGAAAACCTAAGAAGGTGAAATTGCAATTCTGATACCAAGTTTATTAAGCCAACAAACGAGAGTTGAGGTTTAGGAACATTAGGTACGGTCAATGAAACCTTACACCAAAGAACAATGCAGAAACAGACAGCTGCTGCATTCACTCGAGGGCCACGCGGGCTGCGTATGAGAGTACGTGGGTCGCGTCTTCCATGCGGGCCGCGTATGAAAGTACGCGGGTCGTGTTTGGTGCCAAGAGCCAGAGTTGAAGATGAAATCGAAAACCCTGGAAACGCCTTTTTATATTTGATAAAAACCAAAATTTATTCTCTGTTATTTCAATTATTTCTGTCAATGTTGAACTTAGGAATATTAAACAAACCAAATCAACATTTTCCAACTTCTAGTACCTAATTAATTTAAGTAGAATCCAGTTTAGATTTGAACCGTCCTGTGGATCGATACCTGACTAAACTATACGATAGGATTGTGCACTTGCAGTCTTAATCGGAAGTTAATTCAAGGTTTAAAAGGTACAGCTTGCTGTACTAAAACTTTGTGATACACTTTTGTGCGAACAATCAAAATGATTGTTCCGAAGCCATGGTGCAACCAATTGATTTTCTAATTTTCAAAGTCCAAATGGTCGATCCAAACCGTTAGATGTGTCTCCACATTAAAATGTGTTTGGAGACCAAATTTGACGTTTTTTGGATTTTTTTTACTATTTATTAAGACAGTTTCAAAATCGCTGATTTTAATAAACAGTGAAAAATTTATGCATCATTGAAAATAACGATTTTAAAACTGTCTTAATAAATAGTAAAAAAATTTCAAAAAATGTAAAATTTGGTCTCCAAACACATTTTAATATAGATTGAATGTTGAATGGTTTGGATCGACTGTTTGAACTTTGAAAATGTAAAAATCAAAGCGTTTGTTCCATGGCCTAGGAGCAAACGTTTTGATATTAGCCACTCACTACATATATATATATATATATATATATATAGGAGGGTTCAAATGCCTCCATTTTTCATTCCTCCACCATGCCTCCACTTTTAAAAACTTTAATAACTCAAAATTTAAAACTTAAAAGTCAAAATAAAACCGTTGGATATGATCTACATCATTTTATCAATATGCTTATAAAAAATTATCACATTTTGATTTTGTTTTTATGTGAATCAATAAGTTGAAAAATCAACGTCTAGAAATTATTCACATTAGTGCGTTTTTTACAAGTTCTTGATGACAACCAAAACAAAATTGAAATGTCATAATTTTTTACACGTGCATAGATAAAATGATTTAGATAATATCCAACGGTTTTATTTTGATTTTTAAGTTTTAAATTTTGAGTTATTAAAGTTTTCAAAAATGGAGGCATGGTGGAGGCATGAAAAATGGAGGCATTTGAACCCTCCTCATATATATATATATATATAGAGAGAGAGAGAGAGAGAGAGAGAGAGAATGGCTAATATACAAACGTTTGTTCCTGGACTCAGGAACAAACAATTCGGTTCTCCGATTTTCAAAGTCCAAACAGTCGATCCAGACCGTTAGATATTCAATCCATATTAAAATGTGCTTGGAGACCAAATTTTATATTTTTTGAAATTTGTTTACTATTTATTAAGATGGTTTGAAAACTGTTGTTTTTATTAAATTTCTGCAGCATTGAAAAACAGTGGTTTTCAAACCAGCTTAATAAATAGTAAAAAGTTTTCAAAAAATGTAAAATTTGGTCTCCAAGCACATTTTAATATAGATTGAATATTTAAAGTTTTGGATCGACTATTTGGATTTTGAAAATCGGATAACCGAATCGTTTGTTCTTGAGTCCACGAACAAACGTTTGTATATTAGCCATTCTATATATATATAGGATTTTGTTAATATGCTACGCGTAGCATAGAGCCCCTCCGTGCTACGACTCAATTTTTAAGTTTTCAAAATCCTAACGGTCGATCCGAACCGTTCAACATGATCTCCATATAATATATACTTGCAAACCAAATTATACATTTTTTAGAATTTTTTTACTATTTATTAAGCCACTTTGAAAATCGCTGATCCAATGGTCCAGAAGATTTTACTGTTGTGTACAAATTACTATTTTTTCAAAGTGGCTTAATAAATAGTAAAAAAATTCTAAAAAATGTAAAATTTGGTTTGCAAGACATATTCATATGGAGATCATGTTGAATGGTTCGGATCGACCGTTAGGATTTTGGAAACTCAAAAATTGAGCCGTAGCGCGGAGGCCTCTATGCTACGCGTAGCACCATAGCCAAGTCCTATATATATATATATATATATATATATATATATATAGTTTTGGATGTAAAATTAAAATCATAGATGAGTTATTTATTTTGAAAATAAGTTTTGCATTATATTTGGATCAATCAGATAGTCGTTTAGCTCCTTATTAAATATTTTTTTATGTTTTCAAAATGCAACGAAAATGATTTTATTATAAACGATCAATATTATTGAAATTGACTCAAGCCTGATATACATCTTAATTAATTTAATAATTAAGAACACATTTACAATTTTTATTTTATTCCTACTTGTAATCTATTTTTTTTAAATGAAATTGAGTCAAGCATGATATACATCTTATTAATTTAATAATTAAGAACACATTTACAATTTTTATTTTATTCCTACTTGTAATCTATTTTTTTTAAATGTAGTATATTGAAGTTTATTATGTATTTTAAAAAAAATATATAATATTTATTTTTTATTTATACATGTTTTGTTTTATTCATCCCTAAACAGAACAATACTTGTGAGGGTGAATGCTTCATTAATTATATTATTTTACGTTTGGATAGGAGAAAAAACAGAAATCTTTAGTCGTTTATCAAAGAAAATTATATATTGATAGTTCTGTAATCTGTAGTCTATACCACACATCATATCATGACCCGTTACAACAAATGACCCCAAGTGCAAGCAACTAATTAAATCATGCCTACGGACGTACGGTGACTTTAATTCTGCAATTATTGGTCTCTTGAATTTTTGCTCCAGCAAGCTAGTATTGCATCCATTACTTTATTTCTTTGGGCAGACGCTTTCGAGGACCTCAACGTTGGCTCATTGGTGATGCCTTCTCAGAAATCTCAGGCAAGTTGTCATCGGTGATTGGCCTCCCAGAAATCTCAGGCAAGTTTCATGAGCTAATTAAACTCATCTTCCTTTATTATTTTACTATTTAGACTTTCTGCTTTTCCTATTTTTGTTGCGATAAATTCCGTGTTTGTATTCTGCTTCTCATTATCATTCCAACAAGGACTGTTAATTGGTTCAACTCCTTGAAAGGGACAAATGATATAGGAAAAGCAATAGTTTAGACCTCGGTTCCGTGAAAACTATAATTCTGTCTTGGGAGAAAAGCATTACCATAGCAAGAAATAAACTTGGAGAAGCATTCTCTACATTATTCTTTTATATATGTTTACTTAATCTCGTGGTGCTCTTCTCTTGCTATAGACGTTTAGTAACAGTATCCGTGAGAGTAAAAAATAACTATTAGTGAGGGTATACCAACAGAAAAATACTTTATCTGAGCGTGTCGGTATTATCGACGGGAGTGTCCGCGATGATATCTCGCCGATATTATTCCATTCTTGTAGCATGCAAATAGTAATTTTGTCATCTCTCTTTATTATTATTATTTCTAAAACCAAGGTTACTGAAGTTATTGTTGAATATTAAACTTTCTTCTATTATAAAGGAGAGTATAAGGATTTCATTTATAGTTGCTCTCTCATCCTCAACTACAACCAAAACCCTTGGTCCTATTTATCGTTGATTGGACAATCTCCTTGATTGGACGATCTCCTTTAAAATTTCGAATTTAGATGGTACTCTCATCAGTGATATATTGGAGTGCAATGATGTTATCAACCTCAATTTCGTTAGATCTTTCATCCAGTGTTGCCATAAAGGAGAAAATAGGCTCTTGATTATTGATCAGCTCAGTGATCTATTCGATTCGAGCATTTCCTTCAAATTTACTTGTTAGTATTTTCTACATTTCATGAGCATTTAATGAATCATCTAATAAAAATGAAACCCATTCCCCAAATGAAGTAATTATTGCATATTTTGCAATGAAGTCCTTTTTTTCAGTTTTTGATTTGGGGGTCAATTAATTATTTTCATCAAATGTTGGTACATACCTAATTTCAATAATATCCCAAACCTCTAAATTATTAAAATATCCAACCATGAGCCCTTTCCACTGGCTAAAGTTATTTGAGGTTTGACCAAATATTGGGGGTTCGGTACAAGTGGTTAGTGTCATTTTGGATCTTTAAAATACCCAAATTAAGTAAGTCTTGATTCAAGTTAACTTGCTCTGATACCACTTTGTAGTCCCTAATGGCACTTAGAGGGGGTTTAAAGGGAGTCTTAAATATTCTTAGGGTGTGCTCCAGAAAAGGGGAGAGGAGGGGAGGGGAGGAGAAAGAAGGGGTGACCGGATTGCCCAAACATGTTTACTTGCTCCACAACCTTAAATTTTGGAGGGGAGCCTAGGAGAAGGAAGGAGAACCAAGACACAAAAATGAATAAAGTTTCCCTCCAATCTTTACACCCTTACACCCCGATTTGGAGGGTAGCTCTTTCCTTTACTCCTTCCATCCCCTTCCCTCCCCTTCCCTTCCCTTTGAATTTGTGGAGCATACCCTTAGATGTTTTTCCGTAAGTCATCTAAACTAACAAGTCAAACAGGCATGTGCAAGAAAAGTAAATAGAGTAGAGTTTAGAGATAGTTGACACGCAAGATGATAACGGAATTCGGCGTAAAAAGTCTACGTCTCCGGTGTAGAGCAACCTCGTCGGTGCCCCTTTCCTATTATCTAAAAAGGAAGGATACAACTCGTGACACGTGAGCCCAATAGTGGTGGGAAGTTACGGCCTAACTCATGTACAAGGTGAGCCTAGAAGATTGAGCTGGAGCGTCCCTCGGGATCATCACACACCTATGGATATATGTGAGCAAAAATGCTCTATCTAGTGTACCCTTTCGCGCCCTACAAGCAGGATGCACTAACTGGGATGTAAAGGCTCTAGAACTAAATCCTAGATACTAAACTAAATCTCCTAAAAGGTAAGTCGAGTGGATTTGAGAGTGTTGAGAAGATATTGAAATTTAAGCTCACTCAACAATGGAAGCTTTCAAGTGTTGCACAATAAATGCGTTTTCATATTTTCTAGATGTACTCTAACAGGAATAAACCCGTTATAATGGACTGTACGAATATTAAGTTAGGGTTTCTACAAAATAATTCAAGTTGATATTAACTGTTCTGAACTTTTATGCCCGTTCAGGATGGTTAGTACAATTTGTACCACAAAACTTGATAAGCTTTCCATATGGATGTCATCCATCTCGGACGAAATCAAACTGGAACTTTCTGACTTGTTTCATTTAAATTGTTCCATATGATTTGTTCCGTTCAAGGCGGATGCTCCAAAAATCAACAAGCCTCAAATATATTTTGCTTAACTACTTGATTATTACATAAATCTACAGCTTCATAAAGTCTTGTTGACTTCTTATGTTCATAAAAAAGAATTTTGTAATTCATCACTTCATGAACCTCTGTTCTTCATTATAAATCTTGTAATTAAAGCTTTGAACCAACAAACTCACTTAATCATGTAAATGGTTAAATTCAATAAATATATGTTTTGCAAATTTAGTCAAACAAAGTATTAGAAGATTGCATCCAGCCAACAAGATCATGTCCACTAATTAAAAGGATATGATTGTAATTTCCCATTGTTTGGGACTCATGCACTATTTAAACCCATGTGAACTCTTATTTTGATTAGTCCATTCATTCTAGTAAGATTTATTTTCTCTTTCCTCATCTAGATCTCTCTCTCTCCTCTCCATGGCTGAACTAAAGAAGAGCTACCATCCTCCCATTGGTTGCCTCTTCTCTGCCACAGCTTCGTCGGTGATCGCTCACCTCCGTCGAGCCTGATCGACTTGGAGTCGCGCCGCCCGATCCCAAACTGATCGCTTTAGAGCCCATCGGGTTTGTGTAATATGAACCCTATCTGATCTGTTGGATCCAGATCCACGTTACCTCCTCTACCTCACGCCACCACCGTGCGCCACCACCACCGACTGCATCTCTCCCCTAGGCCGATCTACCCTTGCTTAAGCGGTGTTTTCTTCTCCTCTTGTGACAAACTGAGATTTGTGGAGAGCGTGTTAAGTTTACTTGCGATAAGAGTGATTCAAAGTAATTTGAAGTCGTGAGACAAGTGCGAATGATTTGAAGGGAAGAGGATCCGAAAACTAGCATGAGAACTCTTCTTCTCATCCACACCTTGGTGTACATCGATTGAGGTTCTCTATCTTGAGAACTAGCGAGGCATGCGATCAAGGATGATGAAGGAGCTAGCCATTCTCTTTCCATCTAATTGGAGAGGTATGAGATCTTTGAACTCTATGCTCACCCATGCGTGTGGCACGGGCTATAAACTGTGTGGATGATTGTTAATCTTGTAGTAAGATTGTACTCACGACGATAAAATTTAAAATTTTACTTGTTTTACCATGAACTATTATCCTACACAATGGTCATCAGTCATCTTGATGAACATGTTCCCTTCCCATAAGTCATGCATACTGAAATATTATTTCTATAGCTCCCGGTCAAGGCTAGCATTGAACAATATCTATAAATACACATTTCTCATGTATGAAAAATGAAATCTCAGGCCTTCAAATTCAACACTTCATGAAACATTTAATACCACAAACACAATCCATATAATGTTTCATTTAGGGTATTCTCAAATATTATGTTCTCCAATACGCATTCATGCGATTAAACGGATGCCTCGAATCTTTAGTTTCCAAAACATAATCAACATTTAATCCTCATACTAACTTTATAATGATCAATTAGTATTCCATGCTATTTACCAAGATTAGAGACAAATTAGAGCAATCATCATATACATGCATTATGGAGTTTTACAATTCAGTTCTTAACACGAATTATCGATAACATGATAAAAACTCAAGGAACAAAATGATATCAATTATTCAATCCATGAATAAAACATAGTATACAATCATCCAATAATTAATTTCTAGGTCACAACACTAACAATAATCACATAAACATATCATATATTGCCCTAATTAAAAAAATTACACAACTTTAAAAGCTAACCGAAGAAGAAGAGAGGATAAGTTGCAATGTGCGCAGAGTGTGAAGTGTGAAGATCTGGTTGGTTTATACCGAACAAATAAGTATGTCATTAATAGTGAAACACTCTTATTAACAACATTCCTACAGCCAGCTGTTAATTTTGTAGGGTTGTCTTAAATTATACCGTATATGTAGTCCCTAATGGCACTTAGAGGGGGTTTAAAGGGAGTTTTACTGACTCTTAGACATTTTTTGGTTCGACCCTAGAAACTAACAAGTCATACAAGCGTGTTGATGAGTCAAAATCAGAGCTAATAATATTTATAACCCTAATTGTCTACTCTACAATCGATTGACAAGCGCATGAACCTATCGTATAGTATAGATCGGGGTGTCGATCCACAAGGATAGTGTATTAAGAGATCTAATCAGCTATTGATTCTAGGTTTAGGTTGATTTGGTTGTTTGGATTGATTGTTTGGTTTGTTTGGTTGGTTTGTTTAGTAATAGGAACAATAGAAATAGTAAATAAATGCTTTGTGTATAGAATATGGGCTTTTAGGGATCAGGCTATCTATCATTCTTACTTATTTAATCTAGTTTTTGGTCACATATGCAAACATATACGGTGTTGTCACCAACCGTATGCAAGCGCAATACCGGTCAATTATGGTTTCTAACTCCAATCGGTGTCGCATGCGGTTTGGCTAGAACCGTGTGCGTCTTGTACTGGTATCAATTGCAAATCTGAGGGATGCTAATCTTATTCTAGTGTTAATCGCATGTCTGTTATAGCACCCTAACTGAAGAGGACTAGTAAGGGGATGGTACACTTACCTCACCCTAATCAATTACTTAAATATCAATGATAAGTCTAAATTACCAAGATTAGAAGGATTTAAGTTCACGGGTACGTCCTTCCTTTATACCTTCTGTAGTTGAATGACCAAGATTACCCTACTTTCGGTCTATAGAACGCGATATTCGTCTGCAGATCTATATTCCAATAGGTTCTTAACTGGGATTCTGATAAAAGGGATTAATGGGTACGTCATATTTCCCTATATATCTAAGAGAATTGTACCATATTCTTGTCGGTTAACCCTATATGCCTACCATACGAGGTTACACGCACCGTAGTAATACAAAGAATAAAGTTCAGAAAGAATTCAGATCATGCGCAAAAGATAAATATAAATAAACCTCTAGATTAAACTCATAAGAATTCAAGATTACATACCTTCACCTTAGAATGGTGTTGCTTAGCCGCTCATGGCGAGTTCAACAACACAAGATACAAGAGATACAATAAAAGCAAGAAGAGAGAAGAAATATGAGGGATACATCTAGATGATCTTCTTATTTGATACACACCGTCTTCACGTCTTGTATCTCTGTTCTTCTAGTAAAGCTTACATGTTTTCTATTCTCTAATATGAACTATCTCTCTAATAGCATGATGTATGTGAACCTTACATATATTCTATATATATTCTACTAGGTTCCTGTCTGTCCAGATGACGAGATGAGTCCTGATTTGTCCATTGGGTGTTAACGGGCTTAGTAGAACTTGGCTGCCAAGTTTAGTGCTGTAACTGCAATCCTGTGAGGTTGTCTAGGTTGCATGCGGTTGAGCGTTCGTCCGTGTGTGATCCTTGCGCTACATCTCTTGTATATGGTTTGGCTGCCTCTGGTTGCATGCGGATAAAAGGTCAACTGCATGCTGGAACCCGTATTTCCATAATGCTTCATTTTATACCTGTTTTAGCTCCAAAAACACTAGAAAACCTGCAATTCTACATAATCAAGTAAAATGACAAAAGTAATCTGATTCTACCTGAATTCGACACTTGTAACTCGATACTTAGCAATTTTTTAGGTTAAGTGATAGGGAAAAATAGTGCTTATTTAGACCTTGTCTCGTGTACAAGTAATGTAAATAGAGAAGAGTTGAGAGAGAGTTGACACGCAAGATGATAACGAAGTTCGGCTTAAAATGCCTATGTCTCCGGGACAGAGCAACATCGTCTGCGCCCCTTTCCTATTATCCAAAAAGAAAGGACACAGCACGTGACACGTGAGCCCAGCAACGGTGGAAAGTCACGGCCTAACTAGTGTGCAAAGTTGAGCCTAAAAGCTCCAGCTGGAGAGTCCCCCGGGATCGTCACACAGCTATGGATATATGCGAGCTGAAAAGCTCTAGCTAGTGTACCCCTTCGCGCTCTACAAGCATACCACACTAGCGGGGATGTAAAAGCTCTAGAACTAAATCCTAGACACTAAACTATCTCCGAAAAGATAAGTCGAGTGGATTTGAGTATGTTGAGAAGATATTCCAATTAAGTATGCTCAATAATGGAAGCTATCAAAAGTTGCAATAAATGCATTTTGAAATGTGAGAGGTGGCTAGCTTAGCAAATCTGAAGCGATGATAACTCTTTATATAATGGGAGGATTCAGATTTGCTAGATCCACTCTAACAGGAAGAAACCCATTAGGTTGGATTGTACGGATATTGAAGTTAGAGTTTCCGCAAAATAATTCAAATTAATATAAATCGTCCAAAATTTTTATGCCCGTTTAGACTAGTCAATATAAGTTGTCTCACAAAACTTGATAGTCAACCATCATACGGATGTCATCCGTCTTGCACGAAACCATTGGAACTTTCTTGACTTGTTAATTTAACTTGGTTCCATATTTGTTTCGGTAAAGGCGGATGCTCCAGAAATCAACAAGCCTTAAATATACTTTACTTAACTACTTGATTATTACACAAATCTATAACTTCGGAAAGTCTTGTTGACTTCTCAGGTTCATGTAATCATCTTTGAAATTCAGCACTTCATGAACCTTGGTTCTTCATTATAAATCTTGAAATTAAAGCCTTGAACCTATTTAGTTATTTGCAATAGATTTTGTATCTAAAGCTTTGAACCTGCAAACTCACTAAATCATGTAATAAGTTAAATTCAATTAGTGTATGTTTTACAAATCTAGTCAAACAAAATATTACAAGATTGCATACAACCAACAGTATCAAGCCAGTCTACCTAGTAAAAAAGAAGAGTTGTTTTAAATTACAATTTATTTATTTTTATATCAAAGGACCCGTAGGCCAGTTAATTACAAACGCGTCTCACACAGAGAGAAATTTCCAGAGAAATTTAAAATCAGAACTAAACCTCTGCCCGCTCCATTGCAAACCCTCTCTAGTGCCAGCTTATATTGTGAAACAGGGAAATGTATGACCTAAAAAATCCCAACCATTTGTTCACCCTTTCTTAGCTAGATCGTCAGCCAAATCATTATGGCTTCTTTGCACATGAATACACACATATGACTTATTGTCCCCACCAGTTTGGATAATTCATCTTGGTTGGGTCAAATTATGCAGCTTTTACGGCAAAATAAATGAGGACTAAACCACAGGGTCTGAGATTTGTGATACTAGATTTAATCTGCAATTTACCTGGCCTGATATATATAGCTGCCCTATAAGAGTGTTAGAAATATTCACTATTAGTTTATTTACTATATGTTCTAGTAGGTTATAACAAAATTAACGGATTACTGAAGTCATTTGCCATTTGTAGGAGTCCTCATTAATCAACTTAATTAATTTTGATTTTGACACTAGTTTGTGTGCCTCATCTTAATTCTTCTGTAACTAGCTAGGTATCACAAATTTTCTTTTTTCTCAAATTGATACCTTGTTGTTCTTTCTTTCTTACAGATTCAAGAAGTAAAGAGCAGCAAGAGGTATAGCATTTTTCATCACAGCTCCAAGAAACCACCATGGCCAATATCCTTTCAATTATATCTTCATTCCTTTTGATTATGCAAACAAATAATGGGATATTGGCACGAATTGAGTTTATGGTGGTGCTAAACTCAATTCTGCTCCTGATATTATTTATTTTCGATACCTATCGACGCCGATCTCGTAGCAAGCTAGTCAAGTACATCCTTTTGGTGGTTGATGCAGCTTCCAACTCAATGGTCATCCACACCTTGGGTCTGATGCAAAGTGCACCTATAATTAACAACCTCTTTGAAGTCTGGGCCATCCTCCTGGTTGCTCTGCGATTTGGCAGCAACTACATAGCAGTGTATGGGCTCCAGGACCAACGATTACATTGGAGTATGGAGCTTGGTCAAGCAGTAGCGTCCTACACATGGGCTGCTAACCTGAATGGTACGAGGAACTCTGATTTCAGTATACCCCTTTGGGTCCTTTGGGCACTACAACCATCAAGGATTGGTTACATGTATTATGCATATGAAATGGCTTGCCGGTCATATCGACAGGGGCTCAGTTCAGTTTTTATTGCTGATTATATGGAGAACGAAAATGAACAAACGGAGCATGAAGCAAGCAGTGACATTAACAGAAATGATTCCACGAACCACTCAGAATATAAACCCAGAGGTACCAATCCTAATGATGATTGTGGGGTGGGTCCAAGAAGTGACAGCAGGGTATCCAATCGAAGGGGCAAACCCGAAGATATGGTTGACCTAACAAATGCCAAGAAGGTCAACTTAAGAACCAAATCACGAAGCCTAAAGGAAATGGAGGAAGTTAGTCAAAACACTGATTACCAAGAACCACGCAACTACAATCCAAATGCAGAGCCACAATGGAGGGTAACAGAAGCCGATGGGAGAACCAATGTGGAAGTACCAAGTAGCAGTGGGGTTTATGATCAATCATCACTGAAAAGATATCCGAACCTTATCCAGGGCAAAACATCACGAAGTGTGAATGAAATTGAGGAAGTCAGTGAAGAGACTAATTACCAAGAACCAAGCAGCTGCTATCCAAATACTGAGCCACAATCGAGCATAGGAGAAGCCAATGCGAGAACCAATGTGGAAGTACCAATTAGCAGTGAGGCTTATGATCCATCATCAATGAGAGGATATCAGTATATTATCCAGGGCGAAACCTGGCAGGAAGTTGAAGCTGAGATGGTTGAACTTGAAGACAAGCTTCAGTTGACCGTCACCCGCAAAGAGAAGTTAATCACTCTCGAGAAAATTTGGAACTGCAAAGGTAAATTAATGGGTGAGTGGGGGGACAAAGATGGTCAATTGAAGGACTTGTGCCTCTCTTATGCTCTGTACAGGCTCCTTCGGTGCAGATTCGACGACTTTCCATTACCAGACAACAGCATCCCCAAGACTCGTACATTGTTGGTGAGTAATATCCTCTCTAGGACCAAAAATCATGATAGTATAAAAAAGGGAAATAAGGGGCCCGAAGAATTACAAGAGGGAACCAAAGAGGAAAATGAGAGTACTGAAGAGCAACAAGAGGGCACTAAAGAGGGAAACAAGAATCCCAACGGGCAAGGAAATGACAATAACCAACATGGAGTTGTTTGGTACTTGCTAAAGTTGTATTCAATCATTTCAATAATGAAACGGGCTTTATGCTTCATTTTCAAAAAAGAAAAGCAACAGGATGGTTCCAACGCTGAAAAGAACGAAGATGAAGTGACAGAGGAGGTTGCAGATCGAGTTTTTGAGATCACTGGGACAGAACTATCATTTCTCAACGATTACATGTATTCCAGGTTCCCCGTGATATTCTGGAGAACAAGAGGCCTTATTTTTTCCATAATGTTTTATATCACCATAATTGCAAGTACATGCTGGGTTGCAATATCTGTAGTTAACGTGTACACTCCACATGTATATGAGTTCTCTCATGAAATAAATGGCACCAACATAGATGTGTTGATCACCTGGAGCATGTTGTTGTTTATTGTTGTCAAGGAGACGTGGGAAATACTGATCTACTTGTTCTCGGATTGGACCAAAGTCATGTTGATTTCCATGTATGTGGAGCGCACTTGCACACGGAACTGGCTGATGGAGAACTTCATATGGTTGCTTTGCAAGTACTCAGTGGTTAGAAAATGGCATGGAAAAATTGACCAATACAACTTTCTCGAGGCATACGATTATAAACCCGGAGTATGCAATTTAGCATATTATTTAAGCCTTGGTTCGCTGCCTAAGGCTACCCATGGAGTGGAAAGTAAAAGTCTGATTGTGTTACCAAAGGAGGTAAAAAAAGCTATTGTCAAGTCCATTTCTTCATTATTGAAGGAAGAGCATAAAAAGGGCTCTCTGCCAGGCGGAATGCCTTCCATATTGAGTAGGAATAACGTAAATATTGCAGCAACCTCCCAAATAAGTGAATTACAAGGACTACACACATCTTTTGTCAAAAGAGAACAAGAACTACACACATGTTCTCACATAATCCTGGTGTGGCACATTGCAACAAGCCTCTGTGAAATCGAGCTCTGTCGACACTACAACATTTACTTGGCAGACTCTGAGTTACCTTCGCTCTGGTCATCTCTAAATTGCTGTTCTTCTGAACCTTTTCTGGTAAAGCTAGAGAGGCTCGGCAAAGACCTAAGCAAAAACTTCATAGTTGCAAATAGTTTATCACGATATTGTGCTTCCCTGCTAATTAAACAACCAAATTTACTAGCGGACAACATGTTCATCGCAGAGGAGATTTTTCAACATGCCGTGCATGAAGCCCGCAATACCTTAGAGGGGTGTGATACATTGCAAAGTATCTATAAAAGGCTGATGGAAGAAGGAGGAAAGGAAATAAGATCTAAAAAAGAGAATACTATTATGAGACGAAGTGCAAGGCTTGGAAAGATACTAATTGAAACTTTAGATGAGGCAGCTCGATGGAAGGCACTGGCTGGTGTCTGGGCAGATTTGCTGGTATACATGGCACCAAATTCAAATGTGGAAGCCCATGAAGAAAGTCTTGCCACTGGAGGTGAATTAATCACTCATGTGTGGATTCTGCTTTATCATGCCGGCATACTTAAAAATAGTCTCGTAGACCAAGGTGATGATAATGATGCTGAGACCCCTGATAGCATACTTGAAAATAGTCCCGAAAACCATGGGGAAGAAAATGATGTTGAGGAAAGTAGTCATGTAGGTGTTGTATACCATAATGATGCTGAGGAAAATGGTCTCATAGACCAAGGTGATGATAATGATGCTGAGACCCCTGATAGCATACTTGAAAATAGTCCCGAAAACCATGGGGAAGAAAATGATGTTGAGGAAAGTAGTCTTGTACGTGTTGTATACCAAAATGGTGTTGAGGAAAATGGTCTCATAGACCAAGGGAGAGCTAAAGCTGGGACATCGATTCAGGATGGTGCGTCGTCACCGAAGGATCGGTGGTGGAGCGAGATTGATTTTAATAAGATGGGTCCCCATTTCAAGTATCTGCATGATCAGACAATTCAAAGAGTTCCACAATTCGAATTCTTCACCATTCCTATACCGACTAACTTGTTTCATCATAAAGAACGGAATATCATGATCCATATCCAAGATATCGACGACTTGCTGACAAATAAATGGCTCAATGTCACGATTATACAGATATATATGCTGTGAGTTTGTTTATTCATACAATATTGAAATACTTATATAAGAAAAAAAAATCCCTAATTGTACATATTCGTGATGATTTGCAGGCACATGTACAGATACTGTATTAATTATGGTATCACCTCCGTTGGTTTTATGGACCCTAACAAGGTCAATGAATCTTTTTTGGAAACTCACAAGACGGAATCAATAGAATACATGTGCCATGCGATGCAAGCACAACAAGAAAAGAAACTTATCCTCGCCCCGTATTATCAGATGTTAGTGCTCTTCCTCTCTCTTTCTTTGTATATATATACTAATATCTTGTCCGTACTTTGCTAAGGGTTCAAAATTCAAACAGACATATACAACATATTTATTATTGTTTAAAATTGTTGTTTTTTAATAGTCCAAATTGTCTCAAAACAGTAATTTTGTACATATCTTAATAAATACTAAAGAATTCCAAAAAATATAAAATTTGATCTTCCAGAACATTTAATATGGAGATCATGTTGAACGGTTCGGATAGACTATTTGAATTTTGAAATTACAAAAATAACTTGTAAACATATAGTGTCAAGATATATCACCATAAAATAATGTAATTGAATATCTCTCCTCACACACACATACATATACATATATACAATGTATATATGTATATTAATTATATATATATATATATATATATATATATATATATATATATAGTTCAATCTAATTTATTTTTATACAAAAATAAATGGAAGGATTCTTATTGTACATATATGTAGGAAACATTGGATACTGCTGGTGATTATGCCTGGAGCTGATACGGTTTACGTCCTCGATTCCAACCCCCCTCAACCGAAATACTTGATTGAGGATCCATTTAATGTGTAAGTAATGCATGCCAATATTTTTTTAGATAGGTTTTTTACTTGTAATATATTAACCATCTAAGTTGTTAACAATGCATTAACCACGGTTATTATTTCAGTGCTTTCTTCAAGTATAGAGGCAGCAATGTGTCTTTCAAGCAGTTCAAGGTAAACATAGATCTGTTGTCCTTACAATTGCTACTTGCAGTATATATTTTTAAATTCTTACTTGCTTTTTAATACCTCATATAGTGTCCCCGGCAGCCTGAGTCTTGGGAATGCGGCTACTATGTCATGAATTTCATGCATGATATAATCATGGCCAATCTGGATCTTTTTCCGGATGCAGAGGTATTATTATTGTCGGTCCATTACATTATTAAATAATTGTAACACTAATAAAGTGAGTAATTAATTAACTTATATATCTTAATAATGCAGGATGTTTTTGCTGCTGACAAGTACATGAGAAGAGACATCGATAATATACGGAATCAGTGGGGTGAAATTTTAAGAGATGAGTGGGCACAAGTCCAAAATAATTTGGCAGAAACTTAGCAAATTTTTGTATTGTGATTGTTGTGACGGTGAGCCCCGAATTTTTTTAATATCCAATAAATAAGAAATTGCAAAAATTCCCACTATTTTTATTTTTAAATATCCAGACTGCCAGGATTCATGGCGGTCCATTTCTTTTCTGACTACCAGGAATCTTGGCAGTCCATTTCTTTTATGTTTTAGTTGGATGAATTAGGGTTTTATAATTTGGAGTTTATTTAGGGTTTATGTTGT
Source organism: Carex myosuroides (assembly GCA_028015225.1). Taxonomy (NCBI): domain Eukaryota; kingdom Viridiplantae; phylum Streptophyta; class Magnoliopsida; order Poales; family Cyperaceae; genus Carex; species Carex myosuroides. The sequence goes on along the minus strand of CM051491.1, from coordinate 12,763,463 downwards.
ATGTTTGTTGTAATTTCATCAATTTAGAGTTTGTGTTGTATATATGTTGGATGTAATCTTTTAATTATATTTTAATGGATTAAAAAAACAAAATTTTCAGAGTTATAGGATTTTGTAAACATTTCTTATGTATTTTTTAAGTTCATCTTTTCAAAATATCCCAAAAAACTGTAAATAACAATGGAAAATTACCCCTTCTGTCCTTCCTTTTGGACAACCATTTGACTCAGTTAATAAATTCAATAAATTATGAAACTTGGCATGCATTTGGACTAGTCTTTTATTTACATTTTCATAAAAAGAACAAAATTTTGGTTTATTAAATATTCCCGAAATAATTTTTGAAGTTGGCAAAAAATAAAGTTCACAAATAAAACGGTCTAAATAACGTCTTAGTCTAAACAAAGTAGTTCATAACATACAAATAAAGTTCACAAATTCAAAATAAAATAGTTGCATCTAAATAAATGAGTTCACAACATGCATCTAAATAAAATAGTTCATCATTGACTACGTCTGAATAATCTTCGGAGTAGACGACCAAATGCTCGGCTACCAAATGCCTTTACTTGGCTACCAGTTGTCCTTGATCGGCTATTAGATGTGCTTTTTCGTGACCCTTGTGTCTTGCCTCTACTACAAGTTGCCTCTGCGATAACTCTAACATTTTCTTTTTCATTGGCTTCGTTTATAGCAGCTGCATTGCATTTGAATTTAAGAATCATTGTTACTTACTAAACTAGTAAAATTGAAATTAAATATGAATTTTGTACAATGTCACATACCTACCCTACGTCTATCGGAAGTGGAACGACGAGCCTAATGTCTCATTCACCTACCTTGCATAGCATCCATGATCATTATAGCACGCTTGTGTTTTCTCCTCTGAACCCTAATTCATGACTTGGAAGAAAATACTCTGTCACCAAGGAAAGGAGGCCAATCCTCCTGGGTGCCGAAAGGATGGAAAATTGCATTCCAAGTACTTACAAGATAGTCCACATCATACATATCTGCTACAAATCTATTCTCGTCGTAATTTCTAGTTCGACAAACCGCCATGACATGAGCGCACAAAATGCTAGTTAATTGGATATTTCAGGATTACATGAGTGAACTTTATCTTAACACAATCTCCCCCCCCCCCCCCCCCCCCCCATGCTCATACACACATCATCTTTAATGGCCTTCTCAATGGTATCGGCAATGATTAATGCTGACAGCTGTGGCCTTTTGAAGTTTGCTTTTCAGTTCGATTCATCTCTGCTGCTTAGCTATGCTGGGTCATTCATTCTATATTGTATTTAGATCCAATTTTTTTTACTATCCATGAATATTGTTAAATAAATATTTTTTCATTAATTTATTTAGTTTATGAAAATTTGTCATTTTGTATGGGAATTTATTTTTGTTATCTTATAATATATCCCGTTGCAACGCACGGGCACGATACTAGTATTAATATAAAGAAAGTGAATCTTAAAAAGATATGGCATCCAGAGAGAAGTTAAAGCAAAGATAAATTTGTCCATATAAGTAAAAAGTTTGAAATTGTTGTGTTAATATAATAATTGATTGTGTTAGTATCATCACCCTATCCGTATCCGAAAAATTATAACGGATAAGAATACAGTTTGACTTTTAACTATATGTTACTATTCGTATCTAACTGTTTACATCCCTATTCCATGCCACTTGGTATATATGGCGAAGGGTTTCTTACCACCTCAATGCATTCCCCAATATACGGATATAGTAGTTACAATAGGTATGATAATTTTCTGGAGTGAACAAGGAATGATTCTTTATAAATTAAAAAACGTAAAAAATATTTAAAAAATCTATAAAAGAAAATATGTACATACCTGGTTGGTATTCAGGTAAAATTGTAGTGATTTATTATTCATAATATACTATGCACTTCTCGATTTCAGATTTTCAAGGTACCCAACTTAATTTTTGTTCTCCATGAGCATGCTTGCTACTTGAAAAACAGGGGCTAGTGACAAATGCAGACCACTATATGTCTATTACTTTTTGGATGAGACCATGCGTTGGAATTATTTGTTACAAAAAACGATCTAAAAACTATCTTTCAGCACATTAATATAAATCCAAAACTGAAAACTTTAAACAGATCAAAACTCCAGGCAGAAGAACATTAATATAAATGAAAATATTTTCCAGATGGTTTCTGACATCATTCCAAACATAATTTTTTTTTTCTTTCGAGGAGAAAGCAATTGGCATCATGATCCCGCGGTTTTCCCCGAAAGAAATCAACAGATGGTAATTTATGTTTATTCCGAAAGATGTGATGAGCAGAATTGACACTCTGCTTTTAAATATTTATAAATTCTAATTTCTACTTACGTTCAGATTACAAGCGCATGATCATATCGTGTAGTATGATTGGGGTGTCGATCCACAAATATAGTGTATTAGATTATAAACAATTTTCACTAGTCTAGGTGCTTCGGTTGTTTTGAAAAAAGATTTTGAAAAGGTTTTTAACGGGTTCAATACCCAAAAGTTTGATGTGGTGGTGCTAATTGTACTAAGGTTTGAGTTAAACAATTAAATAGAGGTACTCTAGGGTTCATATTCTCTCCTCCTTAATTATGTAAAATATAAGTTCAGACGTCTCTATACCCCGCATGCAATCTGTCACCTCGTATGCGGCATAGATTGTCCCACAGCTACCCCGCATGCGGCACTGTCACTACCCCACAGGGCGTGTTGGGTTTCTGTGTACGTGATTTAAAAGGTTTTCCGATCTTGCGATCAACTTTTGGGCTATCAATTCAAAGTATTACAATTTACAAGTATTACAAGTATGTAATTATTTTTCTCACACAAACACAATTGATCATATCCTATTCTACCCCTTAATTCAATACCCCAAAGACCCTACCTAAACTAGATATCTCCTAATACAATTCAAATTAAAAATTTACGCTATCCTGCCAAGGGAGCCCACTAGGTTCTAACCCTAGTCTTTGAACCGCTGCCAAGCCTCGTTAGCCGAAGTATTACATATACTTATATGCATTATCCCTCTCACACCGGGATGCAATGAAATCATACACCTACTGGTATGTGGAGGACATTGGCATATAGTAGATATAACTATGTATGCAGGGACTTAATAAAAAGGGTTTAAACAATAAAAGTAAACTCAAATCAACATACACAAAATATAAATATACATTAAAACATAATTAAGAATTTGATTACAACCCTCACCCTAGATATGAGAAGTTTAGTTCATCATGGCCATGGCAAAATAAAAGGGATAAAATAAAGATAACATAAATTACAACCCAGTTGAAGATGGATGAACCTCTTCCTCCTTAGATGGCGTCTTCTTCTCCTGCTTGTCTTCCGATGACTACCCTTCTCTCTCTAAGTAACTCTCTAACCTAACCAAGCAATGAGGATTGCTACTCTCGATTCTATGAACTTAACACAATTAAACACACACACCGAAATCAATTACAAGAGGGGTATTTATAGCCTTTCAAAAAGAGAGGTGGAGTAGTGGAAGTAGTGGAGAAAGTGTAGACTTGGTGAGTGCACTCCAAGTTTGCATAGATGGAGCCAAAAATAGCGAAGTAAACTTGGCTCTGAAGCAATCACGCCCTTCTAGAAGGATTATGCCAAAATTAGCATCAACGGTGGAGATTTGATTAGAATCTGAACAGTCCACGGATCGTACGGCATAGATCCATGCCACATGCGGCATAGGTGAACCCGCACGATTCCCTGACTTAGCGGATTTTGCTGTAATTTTGTCATTTTGCATGTTGTGCACTTCGTGTGAGGTGTTGCATGCTCCATGTGATGCCCTGATTTGGTGCTAACTCCAGAAATCGCCTAAATATAACACTTTTGCTCCATTTTTGGCCTACATACGCAACTCTCTCCGAAACCTGCCAAAATAGCCTAAATACACGTTTGCGGTAAATAAATTGAAAATATGGCTACTTTGCATTCGTTTTTGGTCATTTTCCGCAAGAAAAGATAGTGATTTTCGCTATATGATTTGGCTTCATCAAGATAGTAGTTTGCAAAAAGCACCATAATTATCTGACACTAATTTCTAGCATATTTTTTTAGCTGAACAATATCAGCATACCAAAAACATTCTTAAATTAGATTGTAAATCAAATAGTAACCTGAATGACTTACACTTCTTCTTTCTAATATAAATAAAACAATGAAACGACATACTTTCTCTTCTCATACTTATATGATTATATCGCATAGCAAGGGCAGAGCTTAGTGTTATGAAAAGGGTCCGGGTCGGGTCGGTCCTGTCCAAACCCGACCGGTCCCCGGGTTGACTCGGGCACAGGTTAGCCCAGGTCAACGGGTTGAGTCGGGTAGGGGGGGTCGGGTTGGGGTTTGACTCGGCCGACCCTTACCCGGCCTAAACCCGGCGGGTTAGGTCGGGGCGGGTTAGGTCGGGTCGGGGGTCGGTCCGGTCCGGGTAGGTCCGGTCCGGTTCGTTTTTTTTTTCTTTTATGTTTCTGTTTTTTTTTTCTGTTTCCAGAGAGCCAGAGAGCCAGAGACGATGAAATCTGTTTTTTTTTCAGTTTTTTTTTTTTTTTTTATTTGAACTCAATATATTTTTGTTATAACAAAATCAAATTAAGTTAAAACCGAATTTTGTTAAAACCAAATTAGTCTAAAACCAAATTATTCTAAATCCGAGATATACCGAATTAGTTTAAAACCGAATTATTTTTTATCTTTAAAACTGAATTATTTTAAAACAATAGATTTAAAAACAAAAGTTATCCTCCTCCTTTATTCCGGGCTTGGGACCGGCAATGTAAAATAACATAAGCGGAGTTCTAACTTTTTTTTTGTTAGTAATTATTCTTTAAAATGAAACAATTGAAATATTTAGAAATTATAATTTAAAAAAATAACAATAAAGATTAAAAGATGTTAGAATTTTATACCGACACTACCTATCTAGTAGTTGTTGTGCATATACCATAGGTCGTTCTCTTGCTCACCGTCCGAATCTTCATTAGGCTCAGGTCCCTCGGTACTGCTTTCTTGAGTGTCGACACCGAATGATGCCGCTTCCAATCCCATGGCATGTTGCGTGCGATTTCAGCATCAATCCAGTCTTTCAAGCACACAAGTCTCTCGAAAACATGTGCACCCAGCTTACTTCGTTTATCGGTGAGGATCCTGTTCGCCGAGCTAAAACAGGATTCGAAAGGGATGGTTGACACGGGCACGGCAAATATGTCGCGGGCCATCATCGCCAGTGTTGGATAGGCAGTTGCATTCCTCCTCCACCAATCCATGAAGTCAACTCCTTCAATTTCGTTGGTCCCCAAACAGTAGCTCATTAACTCGTTCGTGTTACCTTGGGATCCCGTCGGGTCGTCATCATCCTGGAAATCACCTAACAATCCAGTACTGCTGTGTGTGGATAGACTATTAAAACAATAGAAAAAATTAGTGGACAAATAATGTAGATATTATAAATAATAAATATTAAAAACATATGTATATTTATATTCATACCTCACGCCACCGGTCGAAGGCGGTTGGTCGGCATTTCTTCTTTCGTTGTATATGGCAAACATGTCCTCCAATGCCTTTTGTACGCGGGGCTCCTCGTCCCTCCAGTTTAATTTTAGATTTCCCTTGTATTGTCGAAGTATTTTTACCGTGAACTTCTTCTTGTATGCCGGATGGAGGCAGTTTGCGAGAACGGTCAAGAGGGGTACCTCTTCCCAATATTTAAGAAATTTTACCTTCATGGCTGCTACGATCGGATGGAGAGGGGAATCCTCACTATCCCTATCTTCCATATCACGGTACACCTTGGAAATATAGTAGAGATGGTGCAGCAACTCATGTGCCGTCGGTGAGTACGAGCAAGATAATTTGACGGTTGCGGTGAAAAAGGTTCCAAGGAATTGTGCAAGCATTATTATTCACTGTCATTCGGGGTCGGTGAGTTCCAAAGCTTGTCCTTCGTTCGTCGATCTCAACATCTCCCATATAGCTGCCTTGTAAGGAATGCATCGGTGCAGCATCCTGTAGGTGGAATTCCAACGGGTGTCTATATCCCAAGGTACCCTCATTTTGCCCAAACCTATTCTTTCGCACAAAGCTGCGAAATTTTGTTTTCTTTCTTGGTTTGAATAAATATGGGCAAGACCTCCCTTGAATTTAATTATCAAGTCTTTTACGGCTTCTACCTTAAGACCATCTTTTACGGTAAGGTTTAGTATATGGCAAGCACACTTTTGGTGAAACAGTGCACCATTCATGATTGGGTTTAGGGACCGGATGAAATGATTGATGGACGCTACATTGTTGCTAGCATTATCGAATGAGATAGAAAAAATCTTGTTCCGTAAATCCCTTTTGAGATTATATTCTTGTAAAACCTCAATAATTGAATGGTAAATAATTTGTGCAGTGTGCGGGGAATCTAACACCCGAAAACTTAAAACCCTTTTTTGTAATGGCCGGTAATACAAGAGTACCCTAGGCTGTGTTTACCGGCAGTCCATATATCAGAGGTAATGGAGACATTATAATTTGCATATCCAAATATAGCCCGTAGGTCGTTTTTCTTTTGGATAAACTGGTTTTTAATTTCACGTACCATTTTTCTATGATGGATTCTCTTATACAATGGTTGAGCACACCCCCGAATTACAAGCCGGGCAAAACTACTACAATTACCCATACTAATTGGTTGTTCCTTGTGGGCAATATATCGGGCAAATTCTTCAAGCATTATTTTTTCATCATATCTTTGGTGGGTTCTACTACCATCCGGGTTCATAAGGGTTTGGACTAACCGCGGGTCCGCATTTTCTTGTGGTTGCTCACCCTTTTTCGCATGACCGTCGGCATGTTTCTTAAATGTTGACATATCATTTGCAAGTTTATACTCGTAAATAACCTTGCAACCGCGTACCTTACATTTTAGAGTACGGACAACTCCACTCGCATGAAATGTCTTCTCATAATACCGCCACCAATCCGCCTTGTATTCGGGCCTTGGTTTTTCTCTTCTTCGGTGGTTCGATGGGAGCAACACCTTCGGCTTGAGTTGCGGGGACAACTTCGACTTGAATTTCTGGGACACTTGTCGAGGGACCGCTTTTTATAGGGGCGGTGTATTGAGTCGATCCGGTAGAAGCAGTACCTGCTCCATATGAAGGGTTAGAATAATAGTAATTAGGTGGTGGCATTTCGGCGGGATTTTGTAGATAATAGTTAGGATCTTGTTCATGATAAATAGGTGGTGGTATTTGGGAGGGATTTTGTGGATACGGCGGTTGCATTTGTACGGGATTTTGTGAAAGCATACTTTCTATTGTTTCCATATTTTGATGGTATCCAGATGGCATAGGGTCGAATAAATCGGCCGAAGCTCTATGGATCCAATCGTCCGATATTTGTTCTACATATTAAAATTAAATCCATTCAAAACAAATCCGAAATTATCTAACCTATTTAAATGTAAATCTAAATTCAATATAAATTAGATTAAATGTAAATTAAATCTAAATTAAATTCAAATCTAAATTAAATCTAAATTAAACCTAAATTGAATTCAAATCTAAATTAAATTTAAATTAAAGTAAGTAGAAGAAAAAAAAAAACAAGGCTCATGAAGAGCCTCTAGCCCTCTGGCCTCTGCCTCCTAACTTCCTAAGTCTTACTCCTTGAGTCCTTGGCCGAACTTCAAAAGAAAAAGAAAAACGAAAAAAAAAACTGTGAAGCCTCTGCCTCTGCCTCCTTGACCGAACTTCAAATCAAAAAAAAAATATATATATACAACTAAGTCTAATTCAAATTTAAAAAATAAAGTCTAATTCAAATTTAAAACATAAGTCTAATTCAAATTTAAAAAAACAAGTCTAATTCAAATTTTAAAATTTAAAAAAAATAAGTCTAATTCAAATTTAAAAATTAAAAAAAATAAGTCTAATTCAAATTTAAAAAATATATTTAAAAAAATAAGTCTAATTCAAATTTAAAAAAAAAGTCTAATTCAAATTTAAAAAAAAGGTCTAATTCAAATTTAAAAATTTTAAAAAAAAATAAGTCTAATTCAAATTTAAAAAAAAGGTCTAATTCAAATTTTAAAATTTTAAAAAAATAAGTCTAATTCAAATTTAAAAAATAAGTCGAATTCAAATTTAAAAAAAGGTCTAATTCAAATTTTAAAATTAAAAAAAATAAGTCTAATTCAAATTTAAAAAATTTAAAATTTAAAAAAAATAAGTCTAATTCAAATTTTTAAATTGTAAGTCTAATTCAAAATAAATATAACTATCCAACAAATTCAAAAAATAAATATAACTTATTTATCTAACCTATTTAAGATAAATCCGAATTTAAAAAAATAAAATCTAACATATTTCAAAATAAATCCGAATTTCAAAATAAAATACAATAATCTAACAAATCCAATAATCTAACATATTTCAAAATAAATCTAAAATCTACCATATTTCAAAATATTCAAATGTAACCTATTACAAACTAAATATAACATATTTAAAAATAAATATAACTATCCAACAAATTCAAAAATAACAAATAACTTAAAAATCTAACCTATTTAAGATAAATCCGAATTAAAAAAAATAAAATCTAACCTATTTCAAAATAAAATACAATAATCTAACAAATCCAATAATCTAACATATCATATAATCTAACATATTCAAAAATAAAATCCAATAATCTAACATATCCAACAATCTAATATATTCAAATCTTATTATCTAACATATTCAAAATTTAAAAAATAAAATATAACATATTTATCTAACAAATCTATTTATCTAACCTATTTATAAATAAAATCCGAATTTTAAAAAGTAAAATCTAACCTATTTCAAAATAAAATCCAATAATCTAACATATTTAAAAATAAATCTAAAATCTAACATATTTCAAAATATTCAAATGTAACCTATTAAAAATAAAGATAACATGTTTAAAAATAAATCTAACTATCCAACAAATTCAAAAATAAAATATAACCTATTTCAAAATAAATCCGAATTTCAAAATAAAATATAATAATCTAACAAATCCAATAATCTAACATATCCAATAATCTAACATATTCAAAAATAAAATCCAATAATCTAACATTTATTCAAAAATCTAACAAATATAACATTTATTACTCAAAATTACTAACAATATCTAACACTTACTAAAAATTACTAACAATTACTAAAAATTATCTAACAATTACTAACAATATCTAAAAATTATTAAAAATTACTAACATTTACTAACAATTATCTAACAATTACTAACAATATCTAAAAATTGTTAAAAATTACTAACAATTACTCAAAATTACTAAAAATTTATAAACATTACTAAGAATTACTAAAAATTATCTAACAATTCCTAACAATTACTAAATTAACCTATTTAAACTAATTCTAATTATCTAACAATTACTAAAAATAAATCTAACCTTTAATCTCGCGGAAAAATCTTGCGGGAGGTAGAATGAAAAAAATCCTTCGTAATTCCTCTACTTTCGTCTTTCGTAATTCCTTTACGTATTTGTAGAATGAAATAAATTGCAACTCTTTTTTTTAAACAATAAAAATAAAATTTGAGAATAATGAAAATATTGAGAGTATGAGAATATGAGATTGAGAGAATGAGAGATTGAATGAGTATGAGATGTGAAAATGTGAAGAATGGGGGTGTATTTAATGGGTTTTTTTTTTGGGGGGGGAAGTTTACCGTTGAAATCTAAAAAAATTTGAAAAAATTCGGTGGGGGTCGGATTGGCCGGGTTGGGACGGGTCCCGCCGGGTTGGGGGGGGTTAGGTCGGGTTAGGGTCGGGTTAGGCCGGGTTGACCCGGGTTAGTGTCAGGTTCACCTGGGTTAGGCCGGGTTTAGGGTCGGGTTCGGGCGGGGCGGGTCGGATTTTGGCCGGTCCGGGTCGGGTTCGGATAGGCGGGTTGAAACGGTGGGGGTATGGTCGGGTTTCGCCCAGAAAACCGCATCCGACCCGTTTCAAACCCGACCCAACCCTTTAGGACGGTTCGGGTCAGATTCAAGGTCGGGTCCGGGTCGGTCCGGGTCCGGATCCCGGGTTTGGTCGGTCCGGGTCGACCCGCCCGGGTTTAATCAATACACTAGCAGAGCTAGACTTTCGAACTATGGATTTAGAGTTTAGGTTTAGCTTCTTGACATTTTACTCTAAATTATATAAATATTTATACATAAATCTAAAAAAGAAATGGCAATCATTTGACCCCCCGTACCTCCTCTTTACCTCCGCTCTTGTCGCATAGCAACATGACAGAGTTGTTATTTACTAAAAGTTGTATGCAAAATTATGAAATGAATTCAGAAATATCATGAAATTATAGTAAAGCAATATATACTATAAAAAGTGTTCACCTTTTGCATAGAGCTTAAAATACATAAATAGTGAACCATATATATAGTTGTCTACTAGATTCTCAGGATATTCCAACAATATTAGAACTCAATACTAGCTAGCAATCAATATTGACATGAACCGGAACCACACTAAAATATATCTGACCAACATTTAAAAAAAAAAAATACGAATGTGAGCTCCAAAAATAGGCTAAATCAATGAAACAGCAGATAGTGTTGATAGAAAGACATTATTTAACATATTTGCACAACAAAAACCTATTTGGGTATTGTCTAGGAGAACGGAGTAGGTCCGATGCCCATCGGATCTACCTTTAGGTTCAACGAGCATAATGACCGTCCGATCTAATTTAAGATTTGTGGGCACGAAATTGAAACAGGAAACACGAATTTTAAAGCATTCCGCACGAATCTTAAAGCAAATGGACAGTGATTAAACCCATCGAACCAGAGTAGGTCCGACGCCTATCGGACCTACTCTCAAGTGATTGTCTAGAATTGATGGTAAAGTTTAAGCCTATAGTATTGATTGAAGTCAAAAAGAAAATTTAATATGGAGAGAAAGAGAGAGCAATATCCACCATCCAATGTGTGGAAGAGACTCCGCTGATGAAGATGATTAAAACCCCTAATTGTCAATCAATAGCAGGATGTTTTTGCTTTTGCTTAATTTGGTTGTGTTTTGCTTGATGTGTAATGGTTTCATAACTTGGCATTTCATTTTTCTTGCTAAAGTACTGCTGGGATAGTTACCGATTTTAACAACTAGCTTTTAATTCTCACAGATCTGAGCTAGGAGAATTTTTTTTTTTTACCAAATTGTCCATTCTCCGATAAGGACATAATAGAGCTAAATTTTAGATTTTTTAAATTAGAAAGTTATCTGAAATCTGTCGGCATTAATTATAATAATAATTGGTTATTGTTGTAAAATTAAAATGAAGTTGCAACAAAAGTAAAGTAAATGACAAGAGAGATAGAGAGCAATAGCAGGATTTTATTCTCTTCTAATTATATGTACATTCTTGCTTTTACAAAGCCTCTATTTATAGGCTAGAAAGAGATGTTACAATAATAAAGAAGAAAATGAATATCCATAGTAGTGGAGTAGTGGAGTAGTGGAAGAAGTGGGGCAATGAATTGAACATCCACATAAATCATATTAAATTTGATTTACAACACTTCCCCTTGGATGTTCATCTTTCATTATACGCTATTAATATGATACTTCAGGATCAATATTAACACGATACTTCCGGACCGTGTACTGCCTCATTAAAAACCTTATCAAGAAAAACCCATTGGGATAAAAACTTGATTAAGGGAAAAAGAGTACAGTGCGTATAACGCTTCCCCTTATTTAGATATCATTGAATATTCTTCAATCGGTGTAGACCTATCTTCTTTCTGAGTTGTTCAAAAACCTTTGTCGGCAAAGATTTTGTGAATAGGTCTGCCAAATTATCGATTGATCGGACTTGGCAAACATTGATTACGCCTTCCTTTTGTAGGTCATGTGTTGAAAAGAACTTTGGCGCAATATGTTTAGTCCGGTCTCCTTTGATATATCCTTCTTTGATTTGTGCAATGCATGCTGCATTATCTTCATGCAGTGGAGTAGGGTTTTCCTTGATGTTTTCAAGCCCGCATTCTTCTTGAATATTTTGAATCATTGACCGTAACCAAACGCATTCTCGACCTGCCTCGTATAAGGCGATTAGCTCGGCATAATTTGATGATGTTGCCGTAAGAGTTTGTTTTGTTGATCGCCATGAAATTGCAGCTCCACAATAAGTGAATACATATCCCGTTTGGGATCGTGCTTTATGTGGATCCGACAAATATCCCGCATCTGCATATCCAATTAATTTAGATTTTGTATCTTTTTGATAATATAACCCCATATCTCTAGTTCCGCAGAGATATCGAAATATGTGTTTAATTCCATTCCAATGTCTTCTGGTTGGTTTGGAACTATATCTTGCTAACACATTTACTGCAAATGCGATATCGGGTCTTGTATTATTTGCAAGATATAATAATGCCCCGATTGCACTTAAGTATGGTACATCATTTTCTGCATTTAGCGATCGTACGACCATTGGTGTGCTCAAAGGATGAGCTTTATCCATATTGAATCTCTTTAGTACTTTTTCAATATAATTTGATTGATGGATAAATATTCCATTATTTAGATGCTCGATCTGCAGGCCGAGACAAAATTTAGTTACACCAAGGTCTTTCATTTCAAACTCATTTCTCAACAATTTTGCAGTATTCTCAATCTCTTCAGGAGATCCAATAATGTTCAAATCATCAACATACACTACAATGATTGTAAAACCTAGATTTGATCTTTTAATGAAAACACACGGACTGATTATATTATTTTTATATCCTTCTTTTAAAAGGTACTCACTCAGTCGATTGTACCACATTCGGCCTGATTGTTTTAGTCCGTATAAAGATCTTCTTGATTTTATAGAGTACATTTCTCTAGGTATTGATTTATATGCTTCAGGCATTTTCAATCATTCGGGGATTTTCATGTATATGTCACTATCAAGTGAACCATATAAATATGCTGTTACGACATCCATAAGTCGCATTTTTAGATTTTTTGTAACTGTGAGACTTATTAGAAACCTGAGAGTTATCGCATCCACTACAGGTGAATACGTCTCTTCATAATCGACTCCAGGTATTTGTGTAAAGCCTTGTGCCACTAGCCTTGCTTTATATCTCACAATCCCATTTTTCTCATTCCTTTTTATTGCAAATACCCATTTGTAACCTACAGGGTTAACATCTTTAGGGGTTAAGACTACAGGTCCAAAAACATTGCGCTTTTCAAGCAAATCTAATTCAGCCTTTAGGGCATCTTTCCATTTTGGCTAATCATTTCTGTGCATACACTCTTCAGGAGTTTTTGGCACATAATCTTCCTCATTTAGCACATTAATTGCTATAGCATATGCAAAAATTTCATCAGCACATGTTTCATTTCGGTTCCATATTGTACCATTTTGTACATAGTTTATTGAGATCTCATAATCATTAGGTACCTGAGTTTCTTCTGGAACTTCATCAACCTCTTCTAGAGTTTTATCAACTTCTTCAGAAGTTTTACCATTAATCTCTTCTGGGATTTTATCAACTTCTTCAGGAGTTCTACTATCAACCTCTTCTAGGATTTTATTGACTTCTTCAGGAGTTTTACCATCAACCTCTTCTGGGGTTGGACCAACTGCTTTATTCTGCTCTTTCCTTTTACGTGGATTTACATCCTTAGAACCAAGTGGTCTTCCACGTTTTCTACGCATATTAGATTCGTTAGATATTTTTGTAATGTCAATTCGAGCAGGTGCGTTTATAGCTGGAATATGCGATTTAGTAACTCTATTTGTATCTGTAAATGCATCAGGCAATTCATTTGCAATTCTTTGCAAATTTATAATCTTTTGAACTTCGAGTTCACATTGACCACTTCGGGGATCAAGATAAGATAACGATGAATTCCAAGTTACTTGTTTATCCAGCTTTAGTTTTTCTTCCCCTAAGTTTGGGAATATTGATTCATTAAAATGACAATCAGCAAATCTTGCTGTAAAAACATCTCCTGTTAATGGTTCTAAATATTTAATAATAGAAGGAGAGTTAAAACCAATATAAATTCTCAACCTTCTTTGAGGTCCCATTTTTGTGCGTTGTGGAGGAGAAATTGGAACGTATACTGCACAACCAAATACCTTTAGATGGGACAAATTTGGTTCTCTTCCAGAGACCAATTGTAACGGGGAATACCTATGATCTGCAGTTGGCCTTAACCTAATTAGTGCAGCAGCATGTAATATGGCATGTCCCCATACAGCAAACGGTAAACTAGATTTCATAAGTAAAGGTCTAGCAATTAATTGCAACCTTTTAATCAACGATTCTGCTAGATCGTTTTGTGTATAAACATGGGCCACTGGATGTTCTACCGTAATTCCAATAGACATGTAATAATCATTAAAAGTTTGAGAAGTAAACTCTCCTGCATTATCAAGCCGGATTCTTTTAATTTGATAATCCAGAAAATGAGCTCTCAATTGGATAATTTGTGCTAATAGTCTAGCAAACGCAACATTTTTTGTTGCTAACAAACTCACATGTGACCAGCGTGTTGATGAATCAATTAACACCATAAAATATCTAAATGGTCCACATTGAGGTGTAATAGGCCCACATATATCTCCTTGAATTCTTTCTAAAAATGAAGGAGCTTCAGGTCCAATTTTATTTGGAGATGGCCTAGTAATTAGTTTTTCAAGAGAGCATGCTTCGCATGTCAATTTTTTTTTTATAATAGGATCTTCAGGTCCTTTAGGGGATGCCCATTTGCACTTTCAATTATTCTCCTCATCATTATATTTCCTAGATGACCCAATCTGTCATGCCACAAAGTAAATAACTTTGGATCAACTAACTTCTGGTTAGTAACCATATTTGATTCTATTGTACTTATATAAGTACCATATAGTCCAGAAGACAATGCTTGCATCTTTTCCATTATAATTTTCTGGCCATTTTTAATAGATGTGATATGAAGATATTCACAATTTCTCTCATTCATAGTTTCAATATGATAATCATTCTTTCGAATATCTTTAAAACTTAGTAGATTGCTTCTGGATCTACTTGAATATAATGCATCATCTATTATTAATTTTGTTCCTTCAGGTAACAAAATACAAGCTCTTCCGGAGCCTTCAATTAAATTAGTTGTGCCAGATATAGTGTGGATATTTGTCTCACCAAGATGCAATTGTGAAAAATATTTCTTACTTTTCAATATGGTATTTGTTGTTCCGCTGTCTACTAAACATGGATCTTCTTTACTTACCATTGCGTCAGTCATTTTCATAATTACTTTGCAACTTCTTCCGAGCAATTCGTGCTGATAACGTGTTGTAAAATTAAAATGAAGTTGCAACAAAAGTAAAGTAAATGACAAGAGAGATAGAGAGCAATAGCAGGATTTTATTCTCTTTAATTATATGTACATTCTTGCTTTTACAAAGCCTCTATTTATAGGCTAGAAAGAGATGTTACAATAATAAAGAAGAAAATGAATATCCATAGTAGTGGAGTAGTGGAGTAGTGGAGTAGTGGAAGAAGTGGGGCAATGAATTGAACATCCACATAAATCATATTAAATTTGATTTACAACAGTTATGTAATTTTACTCAAGGAGTGACATTTCTATAAAAGTTTATTTTATTCAATGACTACCGCTTGTATAAAAATTATTTCCTAAACAGTATCCTACGGACAAAAAATAAATTTTTAAACAAGTAAAATAATAATAATTACCGGATAAAATCCAAATAAAAAAAAAATGAAAATCGAACTATAATATATAAAAACATACTATCGATTTATAACATAGAGTATTTCTTCAATTATAATACGATCAATTGATATTCATTAAGATCCATATATATTCAAACTATAAAATAAAATTAACAAATTAACAAACAAAACATAACAAAATTTTGAAAAGCATACGATCTAAAATAAAAATTATTACTCCTACAACATAAATTCTAATAGGTGTCTGATGGACAATTTATTATTATTCTAACAATATAACTAAAACTTCAAAAAGTAGAAAAATCATTTAAATTAAGCATAGTAGTAACATTATTCTCAAATGTCATATTAAGATCTCCATTTTCATTCACCAGTTCATTGACTTGAGGGGCTTGATTGTTGGCACATGACTTGTGTTTTTTTTATGTTTCCATAAGTTCAAATCTAGAAGGATCTCGCTTGGTAGAACTTAATGCTCTTTGTTTTCTTTGTTGTTGTAGCATGCACTTGTTAGGTGGGACTTTTGGTTCGAGTACTAA
This sequence comes from Carex myosuroides, assembly GCA_028015225.1. Classification (NCBI taxonomy): domain Eukaryota; kingdom Viridiplantae; phylum Streptophyta; class Magnoliopsida; order Poales; family Cyperaceae; genus Carex; species Carex myosuroides. The sequence continues at coordinate 12,747,122 of CM051491.1, read as the reverse complement.
CTTAGAATTGGAAATAAAGTTGGCAAGAAGTTCTTTAGCCGCTTCCTTTTTGTCAATAGGCTATTGTTGATACTTGGATTGAAACTCATTAAGTAAACTCATTATTTCATTATCAACATTATTAGTCATGTAGATTGGTGAAGTATCCAAGAGTGTTCTATCAATTCTTCATTGCGGATGAATCAAATCCAGAGGTAACATTGAATTTGTGAAGTTCATCATGTTATGAGCACATGGAAGACCCATTGTCGCCTCAAAATTTCCCGCGCAAGCAGGATTGATTGCTATATTTTTTTTGTCTTTTTGTATTGCTTGTACAACTCTTGCAAAGAAAAAATTGAGACATTCTATAATAGTTTCTTGAACAACCGAATATCACAATTATTCAATACACGAATTTTTTTACCTGAGAGTTTCACCTTTATTTCATTGAATAATGCTCGATTGCAAGACATAATTTATCTTTTACCTGTTGAAACTTGCAAATACATTTTTAGTTTTGCATGCACCCCTTCGGCTCTTGAAGATGCACGATTGCCTAGATGCAAGCACTTATCCGTCCATGCTCCAATAAATTTTTCTTTCGATGGTAGTAAACCCTACAAAATTACAATCATATTGTCATATTATCGAATTAGAACATTCAATTTGAAACCATGCAACTACACAAAATCACCCTCAAATCATGCTGAGGAGGAGTTGTACATGATTTTAAATTTTGAGTAACTTGGCAGTGGCTGCCAACATAAAATTTATTAAATTTAAACGAATATATTTACAACATCTCAATCTTGAGAGGATCCCATTGGTTGTACCTAATTCTATAATACAAATCGTGTCACACCCCGCAGCCATGAGTAGTGACAGAGCCCCGCCGTAAGCATACAACTACATGTATGCTTACAAGGCAATTACGATATAACTCATCATAGCACAACAAAAGAATAAAACAAGTTTATATATAACAATCCAGGTACAAAAGTCTGGTAACAGTAGAATATACAAAATGTATCTCATACGGATACTAACCATAAGGTATGACATAGAGATCTATACAGCAAAACATAAGTATATCTCTAGTCAAATAACAAAACAGGTACTAAGGTAGTATGGTAACATATACTAAAGGCCTACTACTCGTGTGCCTCTCCAGAACAGGCCGTCCCGTAACCTGTAAAAAGATCCCAAAGGGAGGGGGTGAGAATAAATTCTCAGTGCGAATTTGCCACAATTTAGATTATTGGACTTGCAATCAAAATCTATATTCAGAAATGAAACCATACAAAAGCAGTTCAGACATGTGCATATTCATGAATAAAGCAAGTGCATATGATCGACAACAATTTACCAACTGAAACACAAGTTACGGAATTTCCAAGATGAATCCCAAACACGCACATTTTTGGCTTAACTCAGTTTATTACAGCTGGTAGCACCTACGGATGTCCCACCGAGCTGGACCCTCACTAGTGGAAAAACAGGAATCAGGATCGGCCCATCTGGATCGGCTACAACAAACAACAGATACTAATACCTATCTGGATCGGTTTCAACAATGAACCCGATCTTAAAAGCTAATGCAATCGGATTTACAAACTTATAGGATCGGTTCTAGATTGACAAACCGATCCAGAAACTATCTGGATCGGTTCTAATACAATAACCGATCCTGATTTATCATATATTAGGATCGGTCGTTACACTGGAACCGATCCTGATAGTATCAGGATCGGTTATAATAAACAACGGCTCCTGATTGTTCAATATTTGGATCAGTTGATCAGTTCTTAGTTAGAACCGATCCTAATACATAATCTAGGTAAGATATTTTCATTTCCATAGAAAGATTAAATTTTTTTTAATTCCATAGAATACAAATATGAGTTATATATACACATGAAATGCTAAATTGGCCGATATTTCAGTGGCATTAGATTGAATCGAATTGAGCACTCCAGAAAGTCGGTTTGAATTGTGACTATCTCATTTTCTTCGCCAGTTTCGTTTTGAGGAGGTATAGGATTCAAAGTTTTTCCTTCCTTGATTTTGCTCTAAGATGGAGGATTCAAAGTCTTTCCTCCCTTGATTTTACTCTAAGATGGAGGATTCAAAGTTCTTTCTTCCTTGGTTTTACTCTGAAAAGAAGGAATATTTAAAGTCTTTCCTCGATGAAATTATGAAGTTATTAATTAGAAACGAGAGAGTTTTAGTCTTCTCTCACAATATTGAGCCTTCAAAACTCTTGATTAAATCTATAGAATTAATAATGTTTTGAATAGCTAGGGACATGCGTAGAGTATTCAAGTGCTGAGCCAGTGAAGTTGCATCCAACCTGGGCGTATACCTGTTCATAGCAGATGTACTGTGACACATTTTAAACAACTGCAGAATTTATTCTATGGAATTAAAAAAAAAATCTTTCTAGTTTCTTAAAAAAAATATCAATATTCTTTTCAATATGTAAATAATATTAGGATCGGTTATTTATTAAGTAACCGATCTTGATACTATCAGGATCGGTTTTATACACAACCGATCCTAATAATAAAAATTAGGATCAGTTCTTCAATAAGTAACCGATCCTGATAGTATTAGGATCGGTTGTTAATAAAAAACGATCCTATTAAATGTAATTAGGATCAGTTTTCTACAACAACCGATCCTGATAGTGATTATAAAGGAGTCACACTCTCGACAGAACTTTAATTTGTCAATCCTTCTTCCCCAAGCGAGCCTCTCCTCCATTAATGAACGCAGCTCCTATCTCGCAGTGCATTAATACAGCTATCTGACGCTTCTTTTCTCAGGTTCATTAAATGAACATAGATATATAGATCGCTTTTAATTCGGTTCAAAATATAAACTCTAAGGCCTAAACCCTAAATCCCAAATCCCGAAACCCTAAACCCTAAACCCTAAACCCCTAAACCCTAAACTAATTAGTTTTGCATATATGGTGCTTATATGGATCAAAAAACTTAAATGAACATATGGTGCTTATTTTGTCATAAACACAACTAAATGGCTTATAAATATATCAAAAATCGCATAAATGTTAAAATTAGGTACATTTTGTTGTTTTTATGTCATATGTATTTTCTTTCTCTTTTTTGTAGAGATATAATTGACATTAATTACATATAGCTCCTTATTGTTAAAAATTGTAAAGTTTGACACATACTAGCTAGTAGATTGTAGCTAGTGCTATATATATGGATTTTCATATAAAGATAAAAAAATTGTAAAATTTTGTAGATTGGCTATTGTTGAGAGATTTGGTGCAGCAGTCTTCATCTCACTCAGTACGACATCCCAAAAAAGTTGTAAGTACAAACGTATAATCTAACTTTAATTAGTTTAATTTGTATGTGCATGAATATGTATTTTAAATTGATAGCTAGATTAAATGTATTTATGTTAAGTATGTAGCTAGCTAGAGTATTGTCTTATGAGCCACAACCGCATGATTAATGCCTTCAGGTCATGATACCCGTTCAAAATTAATCCATTAGGGATTAATTTTGAACAGTCCCCGATTTGGGACTGCTCTTTGAATATTTTGTCTCAATTAGGATGTGGTCACTTGTTGGTCGTGTTTTAGTATCTAAGAAAGTTTCGACAGTATTTCCTTATTAGTTCCCCGAATACTCGGGGAACTGAGGGGAAATGCTGCCGAAATTTTCTTAGATACTAAAACATGACTAACACGTGGTCACTATTGAGACAAAGTGTTCAAAGAGTGGGATAGGATGGTAACCGGCCCCATGTAAGCCCTATTGTGAACAGAATTTAGTACCCCAACCATGTTCTTAATTAATTGTGTTTCATTATAATTGCAGATGGATCGCCGTTGGATGTACGAAGCATCGCGTCTATCAGATGAATATATGACAGGGGTCGATGAATTTATCAGAGTTGCTACGGAAGATATGGCAAATAAGGGGAGTGCACTGATGTCGTGTCCATGTCGTGATTGTAACAATGGTCAAAAATTTTCCAAACCGAACCAAGTGAGGAACCATTTAATCCGTCGTGGATTCAAGCAAGGATATAAGTGTTGGATATGGCATGGTGAGAGTTTGCCGACCGACATAGTTACTGGCACTGAGTATCATTCATACCATACCGGTGGAAATAAAATGAATGATCTACAGGGATTAGAAACCGACATAGGTACTCGTACCGAGCATCATTCAGAATACCATACCGAAGAAAATGTTGACATTGTGGCAGATAGATGTGATAATTTTGATCAAATGTTGCGTGATTTAGAAGAGGATTTTGATAATGATAAGCAGTATTGTTTATTTGAGAATTTGTACGAAGATTCTAATAAGGAACTGTATCCTGGTTGTACTAAATTTTCAAAATTGAAAGGTGTATTAAAATTGTATAACCTCAAGGCATCTAACGGTTGGAGTGATAGAAGTTTTACTGAGTTATTACAAACAGTAAAAGAAATGCTTCCGGATGGAAACGAGATACCACCTAATGTTTATGAGGCAAAGAAAATACTGTGCCCAGTGGATTTGGAAGTTCAGAGAATACACGCGTGTCCAAATGATTGTATATTATATCGAACTGAGTATAAAGATCTTCACGAGTGTCCAAAATGTGGTGCATCACGTTACAAACCAAAGCAGGTAACCAGCGATAAAAGTGATGATTACAAACAGAACAAAGGGCCTCCGGTAAAAGCATTGTGGTACCTCCCTGTGATACCGAGATTCAAACGTTTGTTCTCAAATGCTAAAGATGCAAAATTATTGCGTTGGCATGCCGATAACCGAAAGAAAGATGGAAAATTACGCCACCCCGCTGATTCTCCTCAGTGGAGAAATATTGACAGAGAGTTTCCCGAATTCGGATGTGACCCTAGAAATCTTAAGCTTGGGCTGAGTGCAGATGGAATAAATCCGCACAGTAGCATGAGCAGTAAGCATAGCAGTTGGCCGGTTCTATTGTGCATTTATAATCTCCCGCCTTGGTTATGTATGAAGCGCAAATACATCATGATGTCCTTACTCATATCAGGACCAAAACAGCCCGGGAATGACATAGATGTATATCTAGCGCCATTGATCGAGGATTTAAAAAAATTATGGCTTACCGGAGTGCAAATATTTGATGCATACAGTAAGGAGAAATTCACTCTACGGGCCATGCTTTTCTGCACCATTAACGATTTTCCAGCTTATGGTAATTTGTCGGGTTACAGTGTCAAAGGAGAGAAAGCGTGTCCTATTTGCCTGGACGATACAGTCGATATCTGGCTACCCAATTCCTCTAAAACCGTTTACATGGGTCATCGTAGATTTCTTCCTGCCAACCACGCACACCGAAAGAGAAAGAAAGAATTCAATGGAAAGACAGAGAATACCAGAGTAAATTATCCGTTGGCTGGGAAAGCTATTTTCTCTCGAGTGAAGGATATCAAAGTTGAATTTGGGAAATTTAAAAAAAAGGTGGTGAGAAAGAAGGGGGCACCAAAAATTAGTTGGAAGAAGAAGTCAATATTCTGGGATTTACCGTACTGGCAGCACTTAGAGGTTCGACACTGCATCGATGTGATGCATGTGGTTAAAAATGTATGTGATAGCATGATTGGAACATTATTGAATATTCCGGGTAAGACTAAGGACGGTATCAATGCTCGAAAAGACATGCAATTCTTGAACATACGTCCTGATCTACAGCCAGCAGAGAAGGAAAGAGAAAATGGGAAATTTTGTACATATCTAAAACCCGCAATGCATACGCTGTCAAAAGAGGAGAAAAAAAGCTTATGTGAATGCCTCCATGGTGTCAAAGTTCCATCCGGTTATTCTTCGAATATTAAAAACCTAGTTTCACTTGAATTTTTGAAATTGTCAGGAATGAAGTCTCATGACTGTCATGTTTTAATGACACAGCTTCTTCCTGTTGCAATTCGGGGTATATTGCCACCATTGGTTAGGCAGACCATCACGAAGCTTTGCTTTTTCTTTAACGCCATTTGTTGTAAAGTAACTGATCCTGATGCGTTAGATGCTCTCCAGAAGGAGGTGATTGTGACTCTCTGTCATCTTGAAATGTATTTTCCACCGTCTTTTTTTGATATTATGGTTCATTTAATCGTTCATCTAGTTAGGGAAATTAAGATGTGTGGACCTGTTTTCTTGCGGTACATGTATCCGTTCGAGAGATACATGGGATTCTTAAAGGCATATGTCAGGAATCGATATCGTCCTGAGGGCAGCATTGTAAGAGCTTATGCTGCCGAAGAGGTTATTGAGTACTGTACTAATTATATGGACGATACGAAAGCTATCGGCATTCCTAAATCTCGACATGAGGGTAGGCTTCACGGAGTAGGCACAATCGGTTCAAAATTATTCATACCCGATGCTAAAACGATGTCACTAGCACATTTTCATGTTTTACAACATCTCACTGACGTTCATCCTTTGTGGGACGAGCATATGACTATCTTGCGGCAACATAATCCTAGAAAATCCGACAAGTGGTTGATTGCTGAACACAATAATAAGTTTGCAGGATGGTTTACACATAGAGTCATGCAAGCTAAAGAGGGAGAAAACATTAAAGAAATTGTCAAATTGTTAGCTCTTGGTCCAGTCCATGTCGTGAGGACCTTCCAAGGATATGACATCAACGGGTATACATTTTACACAAGAGATCAGGACGTAAAGAGTACCGTGCAAAACAGTGGAGTGACGTTAGTAGCCTCTTCGAGTGATTTTTCAGATCCTAAAGGTGCCGGACCATCGCATGCATCCATGTCGTACTACGGGTTTATTGAAGAAATATGGGAGCTAGATTATAGAACATTTAAGATCCCGTTATTTATGTGTAAATGGGTCGATAACCGTAGGGGGGTTAAAGTCGACAACGATGGTTTTATTTTGGTGGATTTCAATAAGGCTGGATACAAGAATGATCCGTTTATACTTGCAAGACAAGCCACGCAAGTGTTCTACGTAACTGATCCGGCCGATCGTTCAAGACATGTTGTCCTCTCTGGAAAAAGACGTATCATCGGTATTGATAACGTGGAAGACGAAGAAGCGTACGATCATTTTGATGAGATACCACCGTTTTCCACTGGCATGGCGTCTTTATCAATCGGTGAGGACCATGAAAATCTGGACATGCGCATTGATCATAATGAAGGAGAATGGGTTGAAGATGTTCCTGCTGGCAACGATCAAAATGAAGGAGTTCATACATAATTTTTTATTGGTATGTCGTACACAACAAATTTTTATTGGTTTCAAAATATAAAAATAAATTCAATATCAATATTGATGTTATAACATGTTGTCATTTTATTTTATTTTATTTTATCAGATGTGCATTGAAACACAGGACGATGCGAATCATGCAAGTTAATTACAATTCTTCAATATTTATGACATTTGTAATTCATTTGGTAGGTTTTCTTGTAAATTATTAGCTTAGGTTTTCTTCAATATTGTTTTTCATGGTAAATGTAATTTGTTGGCTTAGTTTTTGAAACTATTATAAGTTATTTTTTAGTAGCTAATTTTTTAGTAGCTAATTTTATTTCATACACATTATTTTAAAGTAGCTAATATTATAATTATTTTATAAACCATAATATAAAATATCTTATAAATTATTTAATGTAGCTAATATGAAAATTTTATAAATGTTACAAATTTATCTGGATTTGATATAAATTTATATCTGGATTTTATAAATTCATCTTATAAATTACTTACAAATCACTTCCTAGGAACATCTGATATGAAAATTGTTATCTGGATCGGCTGTTAATACAACAATCGATCCAGATACACATCTGGATCGGTTGTTAGTACAAAAGCCGATCCAGATATTCAACAATCTGGATCGGGTGTTAGCTTAACAACCGATCCAGATTCTTATCTAGATCGGTTGTGGTACTACAAGCCGACCCAGATTGTTTTCTGGATCGGTTGTTAGCTTAACAACCGATCCAGATATTGTTTTTAAATCCCTTTTCCGCCCTCTTCTCCAAAACCCTTCTCCTCCAAATACTTCTTCTCGAAAAACCTTCTCCCTCTCCTCCTCAGAATCCCTTTCCGCCGAGTGAGATTGGACATTTCCGCCGTGGAGCCCTCTCTTCCTCTTCTCCATCCAGCCCGCTACCCTCCTATCTAGTCGCCGCCAAGGTCGCTGCCAGTGCACCTCAAAGCCGAGCCGCCGCTAACCCTAGCTAGTGCACCTCAAAGCCTAGCCGCCGCTAACCTCAAAGCCTAGGCGCCGCTGCCAGTGCACCTCAAGGCCGCTGCCAGTGCACCTCCTATCTAGTCGCCGCTGCCAGTGCACCTCAAGGTTCTGTTTGGGAAAGGTTCTGATTTGTATAAAGGTTCTGTTTTCCATTTACCTTTGATTTGGGAAGTTTTCGATTTTTATATGCAATCACCTTAGTCAGTTCAGTTCACATCTTAGACTGCTAAAGACCTAACCCCAGAACGAACCAGTATAGCTTGGCATGACTCTTTAGATGGATATTTATGTAGACATGCAATTCAACCCTTATTTAGCTTGGCATGAACCTCAATGCTTCATATTTGTATGGTATTTGTAATTAATAAAACACGGCGTGAATCTCAAAGCTTGATAGTTGTATATACATGCAATTCTTTAACTTGGCATGAATCTCAAAGCATGAGAAATAAATTGTTAGCTTGGCATGACTCTTTAATTAGATGGATATTTATGTAGTTTGTGTTGTAATTAGCTTCCTTATCCCTAAATTATTATTTATTATTTATTTTGAAAATGAGCAGATATGGAAGGTGGCAGTGAGCAATCCTCGGCTAAGAAACGAGGGAGAGGGCCAAACCAAATTAAGGAGAAGATCAGTGAGACAGGCAAGAAGCTTGAGATCGACAGATTTTATAGGCCTGTTGTTACCGCGGAGACAACGTCTTTTTCCACGGAACTTGGGGTTTTAGTAAGAAGGAATATTCCTATAAGGTTCCAACATTGGAGAGATGTTCCAGACAATAACAAGAAAATAATATGGGAATCAATTAAGGTAAATAACATGGTGTTAATTTGAACAGCTTTTATTTGATATTAACTAACTCCAAATCTCGATTTCTATTTGTTTGGCAGCTAGGATGGGGTATAGAGGAGGACGATAAAGTGAGGAGGTACTATTATCAGAAAATGGCTACCATTCACCGAAAGTTCAGAACCAGTCTGACTAAAGCGTGGCGCAATGGTAAGACCCCCGATTTTGGGAAGCTCAATATTGAACAACACGACTGGGATGAATTTGTCGAGTATCGAAATACGAAGAAATTCCAAGTATGTTTATTTTTATGGACCACATACCTTCTCTCTTATTAAAATTTGAACTCTGCACTTATAATTAAGGCCAACTGTTTCTTTGTTCAAATTGTAGGATGCCAGCCAGATTGGGAGGGAGAATTCGGCCCAAAACAAGTATCCACACTTCATGGGATCCAGAGGTTACAGCGGTGTGGGATTCCAGAGCAGGCTTAGAGATGCTATGCAGGTGATTGCAAATGAGAAAGCATCTAGTGATCCGTCTTCCCAAGGGTCAAATACTACTGCATTGACACCTGAAGAGGTTACCGATTTGTCGGTCGAGAATAGGCACGTCACGTGGAAACTTGCTAGACAGAAGCTCTCAGTAGAGACCAAGGAACGCTTCTATCCAGAAACATACGTACCGGTCATCAAGAAAATTGTAAGGATTTAGATATTGTCATTCATTAGAATACAACAAGTAATTTATTATGTTATAACATGTTGTCATTTCAGGACGAACAAGAAGCGGCTTTCAAACAAGGCTCGTTGGTCGTCGAACGACACGACGATGTTCTTGGAAGTTCTCTCCCAAATCCAGAACATTCAGGGAGGGTGAGAGGAGTGGGAGGTTTGATTTCAATGAGAAAAACATACGGCCCAACAAAGAAGAGACGCCCTTCCTTGAGGACTGAGAGGTCCGAACGTGAATTTGAAGCGAGAGTGGATGAGAGAGTGGAGGAGAGAGTAAGAGGAATAGAGGAGAGACTGCAGCGAGAAATGGAGGCGAAAATGGAGGCACTGTTTCGGCATAAAATGGGCATACCAGAAGAAACTGATAGCCAAACAGTCTTTCTGAGCAGCTGTCAGTCAGTCATACCGACGGCCGATCTTTCTGCTTTTCATGAGGTAATTCAAATTTAGATTTGAATCAATAGGCCTATGCGCGCCTTTGTTTCATACATATTCAGATTTTAATTTTTTTTTTGCGTAACACGTCTTAGATTCATAGCAATCATTTTATTCGAGTAGAAGTCAATATTTGTGCAGGAGGCAGAATTAAGATGCAAACTCAAGGCGGTTGTTAATGGGAATACTCTGGTAGTGGCCATAGGCCTAATTAATGCTCCAGTTAGACAAGGTGGAACAATTCACTGTAGGCCGATACCGCCCGACCATGCAAAGGTAACTGTTGATGCTGTTCAGGATGCGGACTTTTTAGCCATCCCCTTACCTGTACCAAATGACGAGATGGTAACCCTGCAAGATGCTCTCGGCAGTTCCACGGCATGGCCGATGTCCATGATATCTATTGGTTCCTCTGATGTTGAGGTATATTGTTATTACAAGTACTTATACTTCTTAATTTGTATCTATACGATAGAGTCGTAGTTGATTCAGGATTTTATCTCAATTTATTATGAATTTTGCAGGAACCACAAGTTCCTGGAGGTGGCAAAGCGAAGAGTCACTGCAAGGCATTTGATGGTATCGAGTTTGACAAGCTGGGACGAACATTCAAGCAGCTGCGTGATCGATTTTTGGAGTCTGATGGCAATCAATTAGATATCGTTCCGCCACTTGATTTTTTCCATTTAGCAGACCCCATATCTATCTATGCCGATGATTATGTCCTCTTGCTTAAACCACGGCAGTGGCTCACTGCGCCAGTTGTTCAGATCTGGATGCTGTGAGTTAATATTCGTAATAATTGCATAATTTAGTACCTTTAATTCAAATTTCACAAAATTCAGATTATCTGTATGCTTTTTTTTTTTGCAGGTATTGCCACAATTTCATCAAGGAGGAATTTCCCGATGAGCAGGTTGGTTTCATGGACCCTGCAAGAACATGTGCCGACCAAATGGATCTAGACCGAGGAGCTGTCGTTCAATACATTGGGAAAGCACTCAGAGAAAATCGGGACAAGCGATTGATATTCATACCTTATCATCAGATGTTAGTGTTATATTTCGATTCTCAGTTTATTAAATTTCTTTCAATTCATTGAAATTATAAAATGTGAAATGCTACAAACCTAACATGCAGAGATCATTGGATATTGGCCGTGCTTATGCCAAGAGATAGGGCATTGTACGTGTTCGATTCCGATAGGAAGCACAATAGAATGTTCATGATCACTGCTGCTGTTGAGGAGTAAGTGCCTTCCTAAATTTCACGTTTGTTTATTAATTTATTATTTTAACCATCTCTCGTATGTACTGATTGTTCAATGTATTCATATTTCAACAGTGCTTTCCGCATAGAATTGGATACTTCTTTAGATATTCATACCGGATGCAAGGTAATAGTTTATATTCAGATATGATATGATTATAGGTACGTACATGCAAATATTTGTGAATATCTAATATAAGCCATTTGTATGCTCATCATACATTTCAATTTTTCTTTAAAGGTTCAGAATGATTGCGAGGTAATATTTTCTATTGAGATATGATGATTACAGGGACCTAGATGCAAAAATTTGTGAATTCTATACATTCAAGCCATTTGTATGCTCATTAACATACGTTTCAATTTTTTCAAACTTGTTATGTAGTGTCCACAACAACCATTTTCCTGGGAATGTGCATATTATGTCATGTTGCTCATGCAAGACATAATGAAGGAATTCCTCGATGTTTTCCAACATTAAAGGTATATATGTATATATATATGCATTTATGGAATTTTTCAAAAGTAATACAAAATTAAATTTATAGTCTCTGCTATCTTTTAAAAAATGCAGAATATTCCCGCTAAGCATACCGTACAACGCTTGAGCGACTTTCGACTAATGTGGGTGCAAGTTTTACTAAAGGAACTAAAGGCGAGTCGAACAAGTATAACAATTTAGGATGTCAAGCATGAACATGATTTATATGTAATAATTTAGGATAAGTTCAACTTTTGTGTAATATTTTAAGATGTGTATATAATGTGTATGATATTTAATTTAATTATATGTGATAATTTAGAATGTGTGATTGTGATTTAGTATTTGTATGTTGGCCAGCAAATTATATATATGGGGGCTGGCCATATTATCGAAATTGCTTTATTTAGATTAAATAAACATCAGGATCGGTTGAAGTTCTGGAACCGATCCAGATACCAACTTTAAAAAAAAGATTATTCGTACAATCTGGATCGGTTTATTACAGCCGATCCAGATAATTATTATTAGGATCGGTTATGGAAATAACCGATCCTAAATGTTATCAATTTAAATAAAGAAAAATACCCTAGGTTGGATCGGTTTTAAGAAAGAACCGATCCTGATACTGTTTAATCTGGATCGGTTGTAATTTTTAAAACCGATCTAGATTATATTTATCGGGCTCGGTCGTTTTTTACAACCGATCCAGATAGTATCTAATCTGGATCGGTCAAACAACCGATCCAGATTTGTTTAGTATCAGGATCGCCCCGATCAAGATCGGTTGTGGCCCGATCCTGATATCTGTCTATGACCGATCCTAATTCTTATTTTTCCACTAGTGCCTTTATCCAACCCACATCTGCAGTGTCACTGACACCTACAGATGGCCCACCAGCTGGACCCCTTTATCTGACACTCATCCGCAGTGCTTTGGCTTAACCATTAACTAAGGTCTGGTTCATAATCAGATAAAATAAGAAAAAGAATTTCGTATGCAATAAGCTCAGAATCGTCCATTCGCACACGTCAAACCAAACTGTCATTCCTGTCCCAGACTGGACATGACACCATTTCATCATTTCCTCACAGTCACCCAAAGTCTCCGTCACGATCAGTCATTGCCCAGCATTGACTGATCTTAATCAATCACTGCCCAGCAGTGATTAATTATCCTCATATGCGCACATGGTTTCGAGTCATCGCCCAGCGTTGATTTTGAAACGTTACCGACCATCCTAGATAGTCATAAATTGTTGGGGACTTTCGACCGTAGTTCCCAAAACAAAAGAACACAAACAAACGATATACCATTCAACATGCAAATACAACTATGATATTCATTTCGGACTGAAATGGGGTTATTGCGGCTCGCAACTTAATTACCCAAAAATTTCCAACTCTTATTGGCATTTTCCAGGCCCTTATTGCGGCCCGCAATGGCTGTGGTTGCGGCCCGCAACAAAGTACTCCATTCTCAGCCAGAGAGTATTTCATTCTGCTACGTTCATTGCGGCCCGCAATGAATTTATTGCGGCCCGCAACAAAGTATTCAGAGAGTCAGTCAGTCTATATCTTGAGCTACGTTGTTGATTGCGGCCCGTAATGGGAGTTGTTGCGGCCCGTAATAAGGCAATTTCAGTACATATCAGTTCTAATTTAATACGGTTATGCATATGATTCAAACAATTCGATTATGCAATCAATCAAGCAGTTCAACATGACAATTGGAAGCAGTTTAATTCATGAATATAAATTATCAAACAAGTCCAAGAATCCCGCACCTGATTATGAAGAACGTATTTCGCACTTATGATTTGGACGTCTCGAAAGGTCCCTCGAATTTCTGCTCAACCGAGCTTACACCTATATTAACATACGTAACTAATGTAACTTTTGTTCGACAATAGATATGCCTACTTGAGCTATCTTGGTTCATTTACCCTTTTCTTAACATAATCCACACACCTTTCCAAACATAGAAACAATTCGCAAAAATACCCATTTCATCCTTGTTTATCTCCAAACCGAATTATAAATGGAAAGACAAGACTTATTAACTTATAAACTTTAATTTGAGGGTTGAATATATAAAAGGTTTAAGAAATAACTAATCAATTCTTCCAATTACCCAAACCCTAGATCAATCAAAACCAAAATATATTTCAGATTTTAAAAGAGAGAAAAACTTACCGATTAATACTTCTCTTTGTTCGATTAGATTAGATTAATCACAACTCCTTTCAAATTTTCGGATTTGAACCAAACCCTAGATAGAAAATCAAAATTGAAGTGAAATTGAGAAAGGGATTACCAAGTTAATAACTTAGAAGCTAAATGGAGATGGAATACTCAAAATTTATACAAAAATTTCAGATTTGGGCAAAACCCTAGAAATGGAGAAATTTTCGGATTTTGAGAGAGATGGGGAGAGAAGAGAAATTACCAATTTGGAGATTAGATGACCATAGAGAAATACAACCGAATTTCTCACTCCTTTCTTAGATTTCTCAAGATTTTTGGGGTGGATTTTTGATGGAGAAGAGAGCTCCCTTCTCCTTCTCTTTGTTTCGGCAGCCACAAATTTCCAAGGAGAAAAGAAGAGGGTCGGACCAACAGGGAAGAAAGAAAGAGAGAAAGTTGTTGATTTTTTTTGGAATTTTACTAATAAACCCTCTCATTTGTTTAATATTGCTTAAAGAAGATAATGATGCATATAACCCCATATATATACATATTTATATAAATGTAACTTTAATTTATAAGATATAATTTCAAGATATAAATTTCAGAATTCGATTAACTCTGACTATTTCGAAATTTCTGACTAATGTTATAATTATTTTAAATTTCAACTCTTAGTTCATCAATAAAATTTTCTATTATGTTCTAACATAAAAAAAAATTTATTGTTAAAAATTTCTTGACGTAACAAATCGTTAGTGAGGATTTTTCTCACTAATCTTAAAAAGGCTACATGAATAGAATAATGTTCATATAAATAGATTGAAACACTAAATAATATCTTTATTATGTAATCTAGCGCAGCTTTTGTATCTTTATAAAGTGATTGAAGTTCCAACCAACTTTGATCAAATTCTGCTTCGGTTAAAGAATAAACTACCTTGTTCCAGATAGATAGAAAAATATCATACTCCTCTTTGGAATCGAAATATTTTCGACAATTCATCATCAAGTTCTTTTCAATATGCCACACACAGAGAAGATGTGTAGTAGCCGGAAATACCACATTTACTATATTTACAAATGCTTGTTGCCTATCTGACATTATAACCGAAGGTTGAGTCTCTTTTGGAAGAACTTTTTTAAACATGTTTAGTGTCCATATAAAATCTTCTTCCCTTTCATTCTTTATAAATGCGCAACCAGCATAAAAGGATGTGTTAAAGCATGAGACCCCAACAATATCAAGAAGTGGCATTTTATACCTATTTGTTTTGTAGGTACAATTCATAATGAAAACACTCGAGAAATTCTTAACCATAGTGATTGACATAGGATGTATAAAAAAAAATGTGTAAGAGTATCACCTTCATCGCGCAAAATATCATGCTCAAACTCACCTTCTCCTAGTTCTTTAAATAAAACTTGAATCATTGTTCGACCACCTAACTTTTCTCTACAAATCTTTGCCTTCACATTATATATTGTTGTATAAAGAGCTTTAAGCTTCGTGTTCTTTTGGTGTAAAGAAGAGAGAATTTGTCTGGGTAGTATTCCAGATTGAGTCATATGGTCAACACTCTCGTTATCTTCTTGTGATAGTTGTCGAAGAGAAGAATGGCCAGAGATATCGGCAGATGCTTCATGGTTGTGCGATAAGTTATGTATTTTAATTATCCAAATTTCTTCATCTGCCCTTTTACCTCTAATTTTAAAAGGACAACTGATCCGATGTGTTCTGGATTTCTTTTCTCTTTCATCTAAAGGCACATCACATTTATCACGATATTGACCACCTCTATCACACTGTAAAACCACATATCTCTCTGACTTTGAACTACAAATCGATAATGTGTATCATTTAGCTGAGTAAAATTCTCTAACACTACTAAGTAAATCTTCACGAGTTTCGTACTTACAATTGAGTAATTTAAGTTTTTCGGCCTCTTGTTCGAATGAAATTGCTGACCGATCAATATCTATCTAGTAAACAAAAGAATATATAAAATAATTAACTTTTTTTATTTAAACCTGTAATTATATTGTTACAATAATACTTCTATCATATAATGTTGTATTTGCAGAAATAAAAGAAAAACAATTTGAAACATAAAATTAATTAAAAATATTGAATTACCTTTGTTGAGTTAACTTGAGAAATTTTAAATAATCTGGTCGTCTGAAATATTGAAGCAAACTTGTGAACTTGATAATTTCAACTTTTTTTTTTGTTCAACTGTAAAAGCTAGCAAAGTTGAAATCGAGAAGTTTTCTTCTAGGAAATAAATGTTGGTGGGTCAACATCAAGATAGCCTTCTAATTTAAAAGATTTGAAATCGAGCAACATAAATATTTCATTATCTCATAACCATGACAGAGAAAGGCGAGCACTACTGATCGATCGAGTCATGCAGTATTCTATACCGTAACGTAAAACAGCCACAGTGAAAAGGAATTCCAAAAAAACTGAGCTTGAGCGGTCTCTCATGGCAATTTTCTAGGCGATAAAAAACTGAGCTTCAAAATTCCAAAAAAAGAGAAACAAAAAAACAAAAAACATGAGAATCAAAAGAGAAAAATTACAAAATCCCCTTCCGTCTTGTGATCCAACACCGAAAGTTGATCCATGGCTGTCTTGAATAATCGCTTTGGGCCTCTTGCTCAGCTCGAGAATTCCCTTTCTGCGCTCCGACAACTTCTCAATAATCCGTCTATTCTTGGACCACCTCCTGCTCATCTTGGCCCGATCCTCACTTCTCAGCCCATTCTACCTCCTGCAGTTAATGCTGATGGTTTTGGCGGGAAAACCATGGCGGTCGCCACACATGATCCGAAATGAAAGGTTGTTTCAAACCTGTCACATCCGTACCGTGACGCTCTGCTGAGCAACGACATTATCACCCCCCCCCCCCCCGCGCCTCCGAAACCGATCATCAAGACCTTCTGGCAACGAAAAGACTCCTCCAGTGCCAGTGACAAAGCCTCATTTATTCGCTCTAAACTCACCTCGCTTCGCGCAGCCTCTTCTCTTTCCTCTCCGGTGTGCCTTAAATGCGGCGATCATGGCCAACTAGCCTCCTCCTATCGCAATATGGTCCTCTGCTTCCTCTGTAATCGGTTTGGTCATCGTGCGCGCTGGTGTAAGGCAACTACTGAACTTCCCCCTCCTCGAGTGTCTTCTACCCTCCCTGCTACTCTCCCTGCTACTCTCCCTGTCAAATCAACCTCCTCACAGCTCCTTGCTTCTCATTCTCAGGCTAACACCGACAAGATGCATCGCCACACTTCCATGAATGCTCCGGTTGCCCGCTTCTACTCGACCCCTAAGAGTAAGGCCCTTGAACAACACTTCCGACAGAGTTTCTTCCTTGACGATCCTCATCGGTGGGGGCCTGAGAAGATCGAATGCCTCTTTCATGCTCACCCGCTACTCCGTAACTACAACTGGAAGGTGCGGGTCTTTGAGGATCAGAGGTATCTCATTGAAGCCCCCAATTCTCACTGGCTTGATCATACTCTTGGAAATGGATTTATCCGACTTGAGAACAAAGATTTCCCCATTTCTGCTTGGGATCCGGGATTCATTGAATGTCTCAAGCTTATCTCTGTCTGGGTCAAGGTACGTGGGTTCCCTTCTCATCTCTGGCAATGGGGCAATTTTGAGTACCTTCTTCAACCTTACGGGACTGTCCTATTAGATTTGGATCTTCATACCAGTGAGATTGCGGATTGACGGGCCGCGCGGGTGCGCCTCGGGGTTTGTGACCCTGCCCTCATCCCGCCAAGTTGGTGGATAATGTTTACTGATTCCAATGGCTATACTGGCCGTCAGGAAGTCACCTTTGAACTTGAGAAAGACCTTGGACCAAAGCAAAAATGGCTCTCGGTGTCCCTAACCTAGCCCTCTCCTCTGACAAGGACAAAAAAGGTCCCCCTGGTAAGCCGAGCGGTAAACCCAGACCGAAAGAACGCGGGATTGAATTCAAAGAGAAAGCTCCCCTCTCTGCTCCTCAGACTGGATATTCTGGTAAAGGTAAAGAGGTTGCGGTTTTAGTTCACAATGAAGATTCTGACAGTGACAGTGACCTTCCTGATCATGCCTCTATGTGTTCTGCTAGTTGCTTTGATCTTCCTCCTATCATCCTCACTTCTGGTACAGCCACATGGAGGCCATCTGGATATGGGTCCAGTTCTACTAATCGACCCCCTCCTATTCATATCCTTTCTAATGAGACTATTGAGCCAGCCTCTATTGTGGCACCCCCTCCCCCTTCCTCCCTCACTTCAACCCCCACATGCACTTCCCCCTATCCTGGAAGTCCTGGTGGAGCCACAATCTCCCTCTCATACCTCTACTGCTCTCTCTTCCCTCACTCCTCCATTTCCCCCAGCTTTCACTACTATCCCCACAGCAAACTTCCCCCCTCAGGTCCATAATGCTTCTTCGGACTCTATGGGTAGTGATGCAGTGGGATTCAAAGCTCCTACCTCCCCCTCTAGAGGTGAAGATTCTGATTCACTGGGATTCACAGACAAAACCTCCCCCACAAAGGTTGCTTTGAGCTCTGATAGCTCCCCTGTTGTCTCTGTATCCCCCCCTGCAGCTGTCCCTCCCACTCCTCCTGTGATTGACCTCTCTTCTTCCTCCCAAACTACTCTCCCTATCCCCCCTGGATTCTCTCCTACCCCCCACCATACCCCTCCCACTTACCCCCCCTCTACCACCGTTCTGGTAGCTTCACCATCCCTCTCTCTGCTTTGGCTGATGCTGATATCAAACTTGAAGATGCCCTCAATTACTCCTTCTCTGCTAAAATGAATGGCCCAGATGATCTCCCTGACCTCCATGCCCAACACAGCCCAGACCTGGCAGTGAAGCTTTTCACCATTCTAGTGAACCAACTGGCACTTAGACCCTCTAAAAAAAGCTCTCTTCCCAAGACAGATGGTGAGGGTCTCTCTATTCTTGCCCCCAATAGTTCACCTATCCCTCCAGGCCAGGCTGTTCTTGCATTACCTACCCCTCAGGCTATGGAAGATCCCCCTTCTAGAAAGAGAGGATTCAGGGTAGACAACCTCAGAAGAAGTGTGAGAATCAAGGCCACTAGGGAGGCTGGCACTTCTATCCTCACCAAGGCTAAAAACAATGTGCTCTCCACCTACAACTTACCCAGTGGCAAAAAAGGTATCCCCCTAGTTTTCAATTTTCCTTACACTAGATTAACTACTTCTAAGGTAGCTGCCCTTTTTAGGGCTTACAATATTAGACTTGGTATTAGTGATCTACCGGAAGAAGATATAGTTAGGGGCATTCAAAATCTAGATAGAGATAAGTTTGATGCTCTTATTACTCAGGCTTTGAGAAACTTAGGGCATCTAGCTCTAAGATGTGCTTGATCTTAGATCAGGATGACTTGGGCACTCTTAGGATTTTATGAAGATTCTCAATTGGAATATTAAAGGCCTTAATGCCTTTAGGAAAAAATAGATCTTAATTGATGTACTGAAACACAATAGGATAGATATAGTAGCTATACAGGAAACCAAAAAAGAAAACTTTAGTAATCGCATTCTTAGATCTTATTCTTCTCATATTGATATCAGGCATTGGCTCCCTTCTGTTGGTAGATCTGGTGGCATCCTTTTTGGATGCTCTAGCACTCAATTCTCTATTAGTAGAAGTTTTATCCCTTACTTATTCTCTCACAATTAGACTGCATGATAACCAATCTCAACTAGATGGCTATTCACTTTGATGTATGCCCCTATAGATAGATCTTTAAAAGCTGAATTTTGGGTAGAACTACTATCTTATAGAGCTTCATGCTCTCTTCCTTGGTTCCTGTGGGGGATTTTAATGCTATCAGAAATAGACAGGAAAAATCAGGTCCTAATTTTGATGTTCGATTAAGTACAAAGTTTAATTCTTTTATACATGATCATTCCCTCATTGAACTACCCCTTACTGATAGGAAATACACTTGAACAAATGGTAGACATCATGCTCTATTGGATAGAATTTTCATTACCAACACCTTAGCAGACCTTTTCCCCCACTGTTACTTATCTTCTCTTAGTTCTTTTGGGTCAGATCACTGTCCCTTACTATTTCACAGCTCCTCTTCTACCACTCATGTTTCCCCCCTTTTCAAATTTGACCCTGAATGGATTTCCTTCCCTACATTCCTTGACCTCATACCCAAGTGGCTTGCTGAGAAGCCCATTGATCCAACTAAGGAGTTTGGCTTCCAATGGAAATCCAAATTACAACATCTCAAACAAAAAATCAAAGGCTGGGCCAAAAACTATTATGGAGAGAAAAAAACGGTTAAAGAGAAATGCCCTAGCCATTCTCTCTGACTTAGAACTTCTCAAAGAACAACGACCCCTTACCCCTGCTGAGTTTAATTCTTGGCAACAAACCACTGCTCAATTAGATCAGATTTACTTAGAGGAAGAACAATATTGGAAACTTAGAGCCAAAAACCAATGAATCAAAGAAGGGGACTGAAACACTAAATTCTTTCATAGAGTTGCCTCCCTTAGACGGAACCGTAATAGAATTCATAGATTGGTTCAGGATTTACATGAATACACCACCACTTCTGACATACAACATCATGCTTATACCTACTATAAGAATTTATTGGGTACCCCACAGGTCAAATATGCCTCCTTAGATTCTGATTTTTGGAATAGGTCTAACTTACTCTCCACCTCTGACCAAACTGCTCTCTCCTCTCATTTCACCTTAGAGAAACTGAAAAGTGATGTCTTTGATTCAACTCCTAATGGGGCCCCTAGTCCTGATGGTTTTAGCTATAAATTTTACCAAAGCTTTTGGGACCTCCTCAAGAAGGATTTGATGATTATGTGTAACCAGTTCCACTCTAATCAACTTAACCTGTTACACCTCAATAAAGCAGTTGTGTGCCTCATTGCTAAAGTTCATGAAGTTTCTCACTTAAAACAATACAGACCCATTAGCTTAGTTAACTGTAGCTTCAAAATTCTTTCCAAAATGTTAACTAAACGCTTAGAACCTATTATGTCTAGAATTATTGATTCCACTCAAGCTGCCTTTTTGCCTGGCAGATATATCCTAGAAAATGTGGTCTTCCATTTGCCATTCATACTCACCAACAAGGGGTGGTGATCTGAGAAAGCCTATGATACCATTAACTAGAACTACCTATTAGAGGTTTTACATAGTCGTCAGTTTGGTCTTACGTTTATAGGCTGGTTAAAACAATGGCTTCATAGTTCTCAAACCTGCATCAATATTAATAACCAGCTTACCCCTTACTTTAGATGCAAAAGAGGTGTCAGACAAGGAGATCCTCTTTCTCCCTTCCTATACATTCTTGCTGCTGACACCATTAGCAAACTCTTTGAGAAAGGCTGCACTTTACAACTAATTCATGGTATAGGCCCCCCTTGTCAGAATCAGCTCCCTGTAACAAACTGTCATTATGCTGATGATACTATCCTGTTTCTCTCTGCCACTTTACCAAATATTGAGAGAGTTTCCTTGACAATGAGGAGCTTTGAGGCTCTTTCAGGCATTAAGATCAATCTTTCCAAAACTGAAATATTTCCTATAAACATTGATCCTGACTTCACCCAAACTGCTGCAGCCATTTTTGGCTACCAAATTGGCAAATTTCCTTTGAAAAACCTTAGTCTCCCTTTACACAATAGAAAATTAGCAATTAAGGATTGGAATTTTCTTCTCACTAAACTTGAACACAAATTACAAAGCTGGAAAGGGAAACTCCTTTCAATTGGTGGGAGGCTTACACTACTCAATTATGCTCTTTCTTCAGTCCCTTTATATGCTCTTTCTCTCTTTCGGGTCCACTCCACAGTTCTACATAAAATTGATGTCCTTCGAAGAAAATTTCTGTGGCAGGACTATGGGGCTAATAAAAAACGATATGCTTTACTAAACTGGCCTATCATTTGCATGCCCAAACAACAAGGTGGTATGGGTATCTTAAATATTGACCATATGAATATTGCATTGCTCACTAAATGGTTGTGGAAGCTTAAAAACCCTAGTTTTCAGGGTTTGTGGAAATCTACTCTCCTTTTTAATTATTCTTCTTCCCATCTTCTTCCTTCACACTTCTAGGAAAGTATTCAATCTTTACATAGGTTATTGGACTGTAGCTTAACAATTACACCAGGATTTACCACTAATGTCAAATTTTGGTCATGTGTGGTTTAGGGATTGTCCTTTTATCTCTTTACTATCACTATCTATATCAATTATGTACCAACCCTAATATAGGCCTTCAGGAGGTCCTCCTCACACAGGGGCAAATCATATATTTTCGCAGAACTCCAACGGGTGTTGATGCTAGAGATTGGGAAGAACTACTTTCAATCATTCTCAACTTTTCTCCCTCTCAAACTCATGATACCTTAAGATGGTTAAGAGTACCTAATGGCCAATTTACTATTAAATATTTATATACCTTCCTTTCTTTTAGAGGTGTCCAATCTCCTCACTGCATGCTTTGGTGGGACTCGAAATTGCCTCCAAAAATCAAAGTTTTTATGTGGCTCCTCACACAAGATAGAATCCTTACTAAAGATAATTTGCTTGAGAAAGGTTGGACAGGCTCTACCTCATGCCATTTTTGTCACAACTATGAAACTGTTGACCACCTGTTTATCCAATGTTCATTTGTGCGCCAAATCTGGTTCTGGTTAGGACAAAGTCAAAGTTACTTTAGTTCTTGGCATTATGTTGATGACATTATGAATTTTGCCTATTCTTTGCCCCATCAATCCCAACAATATTTCCTGGTAGCTTTTAGTGCATTGGCCTGGTGTGTTTGGAAGCAACGCAATTTAAACTGTTTTGAAAAGAAGGCATGCTCATCCGGGAAAGTTATTATACTTTCAATAATTTCTTCTATTGTTTACTGAACAGGTCTTGGAGAAGAGGATGCAGGTGAGAGTCAATGGCTTCCTTCCGATATCAACCTCATCCCGGTGCAGGCTATCCCTGTTGCTGCGCCTCCCCAAATCTCTGCTTCTACTGAGGAGACTGACAGCTCATCTACTTAGTTTTCTACTATTCTCCATTCTGTGTTTATATGTGCTAGTTTATACTCTACTTTTGTTGTCATAGCGGTTATGTTTTGGATGTTATTATACTTGTTGCTGCTGTTGGCTGTTGGTTACGGTTAGAGTTTTCCTTTCTTTTAACTATGGTGTGGAACACTTAGGTTATGTAATCTTATATCAGTTTCGAAATGAAACGGGCTTTACCGCCTTTTTTCAAAAATATATATATATATATATATATATATATATATATATATATATATATATATATATATATATATATATATATATATATATATCATTATCTCGGACTGTAGAGAAATCCAGCTCTATTGTTTCCTTATTGGAGAATGGGTAATTTGGTCCAAAATTATTTTTTCTCTCACCTCATATTTGTGAGAATTAAAAAGATAGTTGTTAAAATCGGTAAGTGTACGTATATGGGTAATTACTTTAAAACTTTACGGGTAATTACTTTAAAACTTTAGGAGTAAGTGTAGGGGACCCTAGTTTTAGTACTGATGGAGTATGTAGTTAAGTGTAGGGGTAATTACTTTAAAACTTTTTTGTAGTTGTACTAGGCTGTGTACTTGAGTATCTATTTTGTAGGTGAATTCGTATTCTCTGCGTTAACTCAAAAGAGAATCTTTTTAGTTAATGCATCTGGATTCGATCTGCTTTAAAATTTGTTCGAATTAGATCCACGCTAATATTAAAGGGCCCCTCTGTTAAAATCAAACAGCTGAATTGGCTCCGTTTAATATCAGACGGCCGAGATGCATTAACTCAAAAGATTCACTTTTGAATTAATGCAGAGAATACGTGTACAGTCCCCTAATTTCAAGAGAAATCGGTGGCTATAATGCCACTTCTATCAAATCGGTGGTGAGATTTGAGTTTGGGTCGAGTTTGAGATTTAATCAAATTATAATCAGCTCGTTGCCTCGTTCTGATTTATTAGGCTGTCCAGCTCGTTTGCAGTAGCAAAAGGACCTGAGTTGGATAGTTATTTGTCTAGATTCTTTGTTCTTCTCTTTTTCTTTTTCAAATTCATGTAATAATAGTTTCTATGCAAATAAAAAAAATCAATAGTATTGCCATTCTTTTAAAAAAAATTAAAATTAAAATTTCTAAAGGATTAGCTATTATGATAGTTCTAGCATACATCCACTCTTTTAAAAAACTCATATTTTTTTCTTGCCCGCTCCCATCATTTAAGAGGAAAACATAGATTTATATTTCTTTGTATGATTTTTCATCCGGTTAATAGTATTATTTTTATTATATATATTTTCGAATAATAAATATATATTTTGTTTTATCTAAAATTTACTTGATTGTAAGATTTCTTTATAATCATTATTGTAAATATTAATTTTACTCTGGACTAAATATTTTTCGGAAAGAAGTCAAATGACAATCCTAATTTGTATGGCCATCTATCTTTTATTTAAAAAAAATTAAAAAACTAAAATCGTACAAGTATTCTCAATTTATTAAAAAAAAAAAAAGATAAACAAACGTATTATTATTTTTTTAAGGTATCAAGTAAATATACATAAATGGTATATTAATATTTTTTTAAATATTAATTAAATGTATGATTAAAGTTAAATGTAGATCAAAATATTCTAATTATTAAGCTGGGGATGTGCGTTGACGAATTCGGATCACTCCAGATACCTGACTCAAGCAAATTACAAAGGACAGTTCAGATTAGTTCTTTTAACTTGGCACGAATCTAAAAGCAGACCATTTATAGTTTCTATAGGCACCGGATTGACTTCGGCCCAGCTGAGATTAATCTGAGCAGTCAGTGCGTTTGATTTGCATGAGTGAGGTACCTGGAAGGATACGGATTCATGCATTCACATGATTTTATGTATAAGATTTTTGAATTTTTATTCCCGTCATGGATTATTAAAATAAAATTCTTGTTAGTATCATCTCAAAAAAAAAAAAAAAAAAAAATCTTGTTAGTTTACCACTCGGGCTTCCAAATGTATGTTAGTTTACAACATCAAAATAATAATTAATTATTTTTTAATATCAGTTTTAATGCCACATAATTATATATCCTCTAAGACAAACTAGACGCGTATCAAATAGTCAAATAAAATCTTGTTGTTTGAAATTTGAAGTCATCAAATTTTCTAATATTATAAACAAGGTGGAGCCAGACTTTCGAACTATAAAAATCAATTGTATAAAGTTTCTTAGAAAAATACATTCAATTTTATAATACCATGACATTTTAATTATATAAAAAATTATATATAAATTAAAAAAAAATTTGAAGGTCAATTAACCTCATACTTTCAATATAAATAAATCCGTCTCTGAATATAAAGGACCAGAGATCATATTGTCTAGGCCTAATCCATTAATGGGACTGTAGTAAGTACCAAACTGGGCTTCAATAGTCTATCTTATTTGTAAAATTTCATCTCAAAAGAAACGGCCCGGCCCACTTTTATAATTACCCAGTCTGTATTAAAACAATAATCACAAAAAGAGTACTTTTATTATAGAGAATGAAGTTGTGAACATTAATTATTAATTTATGAGATAATAAAACATGTGAATATAATAAGTCTTGAAGTCAATACGAAAAGAAAGTAAGAAAGCGAAAGCGAAAGCGATTACAAGGGATCAGATGCAAATGAATCAAATTCAATTTCAACCGTAGAAAGATAGAAACGGTATGGGATCAGATGCAGATCAATGTTTTATGATTTTATGATGCGTTGCGCTCACGCCTCACCTTTAATTTGCGGGGCCTATTAATTTATTCTATTTTAGTGGTGCCCCAATCAAAGGTGCAATGAGATAAACACCAGTGAATATAATATTATGAATAAATGACTTATTATGATATAGTTTTTCTTTATATAATTTAAAAAAATTAACTCATATTAAGTATATTAAAATGACATAACTTATTTAGTTTGTTTAGTATAATATCTCGAAAAAATCAACAGTTTATATGCATGTGATTAATTTGTTTGCTGATTGTTTTCACATTCTGATTTTAAACAACACTAATTCAAAATTGGTGCATTATTTTAATAAATATAACAAAATTAATGGTCCATGTTAATTATTTTGAAATTATTTTTTATATGAAAACCAAAAATATTTATGATTATGAGGGAACACCACAAAAGCATGGACATTAAATCCCTCCAAACTTTTAGGCTAAACTTTAAGCCTCCGGTTCAATAGTTACACAAAGTTAATTTTTCAAATATACAATCTTTGAAACAGGGATTAGATCTAGAGAAATATCCAAAATTTTCGGAGAAAAAAAATACATGATATTTTAAGTTACCAATAAGAAAAAAAAAACTTAAATAAATTAGACTAAATTTGACAGCCAAGTTCACTATTATCTTGATAGACAAGGTCATAATAACACATAACAAAAATATGATTTTTTTCTTTCTGGACTAAACAAATTATATAATCTCTTTAGTACATGTTATTAAATTCACATCCCAAATTTAGGTATGACTTAGTTTCAAATCTGACTAAATTAAGATTAATGTAGACAAGGCTACAGAGATAGTTCATAACAGCTTGGATAATAATTATATTAGCACTGAGAACCCTATAATGTTTGTCAGTTCTGCATAATATATTACCTATTTATTTGTTATAATCATCTTCAGATGTCCATATGTTTGTTTACGAGTATTGCACAGGTTCTAAATAGCGCGCTATAGCGTTTTCGGACCATAAAAGCTATGGTGTTATTGGCACTACAACACGCTATAGCAGCGCAATATGACAATAGCGTTGTTTTTTAGTCGTTCCGCTGTAACACAATAAACGCTATTTAAACCTTTGATATTGCATAATTACCTGTAATGTTTCTCATCAACATTATTTAAGAATATTTTAGTTTAACTGTATTTCGATATTAATTGATAATATTTTTCTTTTCTTCAAAATAATCGTATGAACATTACAATACAATTAGGAATTCTGATATATTGGATATTTATTTTTCTATATATTGGATATTTATTTTTCAATTAGGCAACAAATTTATTTGGTTATTTTAAGAATTCTGATTTGAGACAAATTATAAATTATAATATATATTTAAGGTTCGAAAAATTATAAATTTATGCATCATCCTAAATATATTTTTCTTAAAATAGACTTATATTTCTATATTTTTATCAGGAAAAATAAATAAATATACATAATATCAAATTGTCTCATTCTAATATTTAACTCTAAACATTTTGATTTCGTCAAACTGAAATTCTGTACCAATTTCTGCTGAACTTGGTTATGAGACTTCCCACCATATAAAGACGTGTAAAAGCATCGGCGTCATCTCTGAACGCGTATCATTTACATTAACTCAAAATAGAATATTTTGAGTTAATAAATCTCAACTGTCTGATTTTAAACATAACCAATTAGATTTCTACCTATAACATAGGGGGCTTTCAATATTAGTGTGGATCTAATCTGCACGAACTTTAAAACAGATAATCTTAATAAAGAGCCGCTAAGTCGATTCATTAACTCAAAAGATTCTTTTTGAGTTAATACAGAGGATACGAATTCCATCTCGGTAGATCATATTATAAAAAAATTCATGTGCACACTCAGGTGCATACGAAGTTTGCTTTTTAGTTCAAATATGTTGGATTTGTTGTCACACACGATTCTAGGTATATAGATATAAGTTTATAAATGTCACTATGACTGCATTTAATATTGATAATGAAAACATTAACATCAACATCAGCAACAATGCCCATGCCATTATCCAATCACGCCATCCCTCTAATTATTAAAATGCTCTTGGCATATGACCCCGTGATTTTTATTAATAGCCTCAATAAAAAATATAGCAAATATGTTATGTTATCGGTATGAACATAATTTTAAAAACACTCTAACCGTCTCATATTTGGACAGTCCAATGTCACTACCAAACCTCTTCACAGTGGAGCAGTTACCTCTTCACACCAAACCGCCCCACTGTGGAGCGGTTTGGTGTTTTTTTTTTTTTAAACTGTGCCATTTTTTAATTTTGTAATTTACATTTTCATTTTTTATAATGATTTATGGTTATAATTTGTTATAATTGATGATTATATTTTTATTTGTTGTAATGTTTTATTGTAGTTTTATTTGTTATAATTTTTATAAGAATTTATAGTTATATTTTTATAATTGATGATTATAATTTTATTTGTTGTAATGTTTTATAATATGTTATATATTTATTGTAGTTTTATTTGTTATAATTTTGGTTAATGTTATAAATTGATTTTTTTTCAACTAGATAAATAACAAAACTAAATAATCTAAATGGTAAGTCTACAACATAAAATCTAACAATCCAAACATGAAATATAACAATTCAAACATAAAATCTTACAAATCCATCTAACTAAAAAAACATAAAAAACCTAACCGACGACGGCAGCGATGACCGGAGAGATCCAACCTAGCAGGTGGACGGCGGTCCCTGGGCGGCAGCTGACACGTCAAGTGAACCTCCTCCTCCTCCTCGTCATCCTGGAGATCGTCCACATCCATCTCCAATACCGCACCGGCCACCCAGGGATCCTACTCTTGCAAAGATAATTGTGTACAGCGGAGCCATGGGAGATCCTCTTGGATCACCGCATGTGTACGCATCTCCCATGAATCGGCCTCCCAAGTAGAAGGATACGTGGCCGGAGGTAGTGTGCCAAATATAGCAGAGGTAAAGACATATGCAGCCTGCGCCCTACTCCCACTAGCCTCATGGTCGTGCTGTCTGCTCTTTGCGTATCGTGGTCTGTGGAGACTTTGTACCTCATACCCGATATCATCTCCAGTAAGGTTAGTCATAGTGAACTCGGGATTGGCCTGCCAAGTAGGGGCTCCATCATGCATGTAAACAATGTTAGTTTTGCTAAATACAAATAACTAGTAAGTTAATTAAATAATAAAGAAAATCACTGACCTTGTCAATTTGCACCAGAACTCCATACTTGTTGTAGCAAGCGTTCCATGCGTTGTTATTCAGCACCCAGTTGTGGAACGCCTAACCCGAGGTATTCTCTGCAGAATTGAAGATACTTAACAAGAATAGATTTTTAAAGATAAATGATTGTGTATGGCATCTTCATATGAGCGGGATACTCTGCACCGGGAGTCTCTGCACCGGAAGCCTCTCCAGCGGGAGCATGTGAGCTCTCCCCGGTCTCCAGAGTATCTCGTGATCATCTCTGTCTAGATCTGGTCAGACTACATTTGAAAATATCAGGTTACTAAATTTCTAACATATTTTTACAATTTACATTAGTTAATAAAAATTATTATTGCATACTACTATAAAAAAAATTAATAATAGAATTTTGGACTTTATAAACAATTAATAAACAATTTGTAAACAATTTCTAACAACTGCTACACAATTTTGGATAATTTCTAAAACCCTAAACCCTAAACTCTAAAAAATTATCTTACATTAAATGATTTAAAATTTTCACATAACATATTTATAAAAATTAGTGAGATTTTAAAGAAACCCTAAACCCTAATTTTAGACCCTAAACTCTAAACTCTAATTTCTAAACTCTAATTTTGGATAATTTTAAAAAGGGTGTAACAGTAAAATGAATTGCGTCGGAAAATCAACAACCCGCACACGATATTCAACAACCCGCAAGACAATTCCTTAACAATTTCTAACAATTTCATTGGCAACAATTACGAAATATAAAAAATCCGAGCAATTCAACTGCGTCGGGAAAATCAACAAACCGCACACGATAATTATCAATTCAATTTCTACCAATTGTTCCAATGTCATCACAAGGCACAAAACATAAATAAAATAAGTTATGTCAGGTTACCCGGAAATAATCAGATTGTACTTCGTGATTTGTGCTCCGGCCTCACCTAACCTCAAGCTTCGTGGGTGGGGGCGGCTTTGCGATAGAGAGAGGGGGTGGCCGAGAGGGAGAGGGGGTGGCTGAGAGAGAGAGAGAGGGGGGTGGGGCAGCTGAGAGAGAGAGAGAGAGAGAGGGAGAGAGAGGGGTGGGGGCGAGGCTTCTCTGTGGGGCCCTGTGGTTCGACCAAACCGAAGGTATTGACTATTTTGACACTTTCAGCCCTGTGGTTCGACCTACTACCATCCATCTCATTCTTTCCATTGCGGTCTCCTCAAATTGGCCGATTCGCCAATTAGATGTGCACAATGCCTTCCTCAATGGTGACCTTACCAAACAGGTCTTCATGAGTCAACCACCTGGTTTCATTGACCCTGATCACCCTGACCACGTTTGTCTCTTATCCAAAGCCCTTTATGGCCTAAAACAATCTTCTCGGGCATGGTTCACTAAACTGAGCTCCGTTCTTCTCACCTTTGGTTTTGCCGCATCCCATTATGACCCTTCCCTTTTTATTTCCCATTCTCGTGATCATACCACTATGATTTTGGTTTATGTCGACGACATTTTGATCACGGGCAGCAATCCCTCTCACATAAACCGATGCATCTCCCACCTTCAAGCCGCCTTCTCTCTCAAAGACCTCGGCCCTCTTCACTACTTTCTTGGTATTGAAGTATACCCCACTGACGACGGCCTCCACCTTACCCAAACCAAATATCTCCATGATCTACTCCTTCGTACCAACATGGCCACATCCAAACCATCTTCAACCCCCATGGCTACCACATCCTCTCTCTCTCGTGAGGACAGCTCTCTTTTTGATAATCCGCATCTTTACCGCAGCATTGTTGGCGCTCTCCAATACGCCACAATCACTCGACCCGACCTTTTCTTTGCGGTTAACAAAGTCTCTCAGTTCATGCATGCTCCCACTACCAACCATTGGACCGCCGTCAAGCGCATTTTGCGATACATTCGAGGTACCCTCACTCATGGCACCACCATATTTTCTTCCTCCCCTAACACTCTCCATGCTTATAGCGATGCCGATTGGGCCGGCTCTCTTGATGATCGTCGCTCTACTTCTGGCTTTTGCATCTACCTTGGCCGCAACCTCATCTCTTGGAGCGCTAAAAAGCAACCAACCGTATCTCGTTCGAGTACCGAAGCCGAGTACCGTAGCCTTGCCATCACTTGCACCGAACTACTCTGGCTCCAATACCTTCTTCATGAGCTTCATATTTCCCTCGCCTCTCCCCCCACCCTATGGTGTGACAACCTTGGTGCCACCTTCCTCGCCGCGAACCCTATGTTTCATGCTCGCACAAAACACATCGAAATCAATTACCATTTTATTCGTGAGCGTGTCGCTTCCAAAGAACTCCATGTGCGCTTTCTTTGCTCCAATGATCAACTTGCCGACATCATGACTAAGCCGTTACCCACTTCGCGTTTTCAACATCTCAAGACCAAGGTCACTGTGACTGATGTCACATCGGCTTGAGGGGGGCGTAATAACCTATCACTGGACTTCTCCATTTCTTGCATCACTTGAGATGATTAGATGAAGAATGATTCTCTGTTTCTGATTTCTTCAGTTTCCGTTTAGCAATTGTCTCCCCAGCTCATCAACTTATTTTAACCTTTAGTACAGATATTAATGTAACAATCTCGCCTATAAATATGCATGTAATTCTCCTTCTTCAAAGCAATAAACAGAATACGAAAACATTCAAATATATTTTATTCTTTCTTCTTTCCAGTATCAAAATGAATATAAAACAGTAAACTCGTTTAGTCCTTCAAATAACAAAAGACATGAGAAAATTCAATTATTAGTTGCGGGTTATCCAACAAGAGTTGAGAGAGGCTAAGAAGGTTTTTAGAGAAATTAGGAACATGTAGAACTTTAGTAAGAGAAATAGAATGAGAAGAAAATGAGAGGTTAGAAGAACCAATGTGGAGAATTGGTAAACCCGCACCATTGCCTATTTGAAGCATGTCATGGCCATCATAGTTGAAAAAGGTGGAGAGATTATTGAGGTCGTTGGTGACGTGGTTGGTGGCGCCGGAATCCAAAATCCATTCGGAAGAAGAGGAGGCCGAGCTAGTCGGGTTGGCCACATAGGCTTGGTGAGTGGTCGGGCGGCCTTGATAAGAAGGGTCGGCATCATAACGGAAGTAGCATGCTTTGGCCACATGGCCAAATTTGGAGCAAATTTGACATTGGGGTCTGTTACTGTTGCTGTCAGGAAAGGCTTTAGTGGGTCGGTACTGAGAAGTGTAGTTGGGAGTAGGGGGTCGGTTTTGGGCTGAATAGTTGGGCCGTGGAGCATACTGGTTTTGGGCTGAATGGTTGGGGCCAGAATATGAGGGAAATGCAGGAGAGTTAGAGGCTCGGGTCTGGGAGTAAGCGGGTCGGTTTTGGTTGAAATTGGGGCGGTTTTGGTGATAAGAGGGTCTGGTGTATGAACGGTTTTGAGAGTAATTGGGTTTGGCAAGAAAAGCCTGAGGAGAATCAGAAGAAGAAAGGGAGGTATGAGAGGAGTTCTGACCTTGGAGAAGTTTCTCAAAACTCAACAGCATGCCGTGAAGGTCAGAAAAAGTGAATGGCTGAGCTCGGCTTGCACTGGATGTAGTGACAGAGATGACAAAGGGGTTGTAATATGGACCGAGACCGTTGAGGAGGGCTGAGACGAGGTCATCTTCATTGATGGGCTGTCCAATGAAAGCTAGTTCATCGGCAATGCTGCGCATCCGGTTGAGGTAATCGATGCAGGGAGCAGAACCTTTGGTGCTAGATTGGATTTGGCGGCGGAGATCGTTGAGCCGTGCACGAGAGGCGGCGGAATAGGACTGTTTGAGAGCTGACCAGAGGGCGGCGGAGGTAAGGCAAGAGGCGACTTGGCCTTGGACAGCTTCGGTGAGGGAAGATCTCATCCAACCAAGGAGCATTTGGTCTTGGCAGTTCCATGAGTGAAAATTGGGGTCGTCGGTCTGGGGAGTCTGATCTGGTTTGGGTTCAAGAAAACGGGTTAAGTTGAAGCCATGGATAATAGGGAGTATTTGGGATTTCCAGGTCAAGAAGTTGGTTTGATTGAGTTTGGTGGCTATAGGGAAGTTGAGAGGGATAATAGGAGTGGAAGAGAGTGGTGGCTGGTGTGGTGGAGACGGTGGAGGAGGAGGTGCATCGGCGGCGGCCATTAAGAAGCTCAGATACCATAAACGAGTTTACTGTTTTATATTCATTTTGATACTGGAAAGAAGAAAGAATAAAATATATTTGAATGTTTTCGTATTCTGTTTATTGCTTTGAAGAAGGAGAATTACATGCCTATTTATAGGCGAGATTGTTACATTAATATCTGTACTAAAGGTTAAAATAAGTTGATGAGCTGGGGAGACAATTGCTAAACGGAAACTGAAGAAATCAGAAACAGAGAATCATTCTTCATCTAATCATCTCAAGTGATGCAAGAAATGGAGAAGTCCAGTGATAGGTTATTACGCCCCCCTCAAGCCGATGTGACATCAGTCACAGTGACCTTGGTCTTGAGATGTTGAAAACGCGAAGTGGGTAACGGCTTAGCCATGCCGTAACCGTGTCGTTCCGTGACAGAGCCAGCTCCGCCGTGCAATTTTTCCCACTCTAATTCCAATATACCATGACTAAGTACTAATTAAAACTCAAAAATGTTTATTTTAAAATTGCTACACGGAAAGTTATACATCCAACGACATAGAATATCCAGCTTGATATAACACGTGATCTCATTCTCAGGCCTTCATTTCGTCATTGCGTACTTATTACTTTTGCCCGTGCCACCTACTGTTACTGTTACGGTAACAGGCGACAGCTGATTGCATGCTGAGAGTCGCAAGATCATTCCAGAAGATAATTTAAATTTTTCACACACTCTCCGGTTACAAGTAAAACGGAGATATCCATTAGAAGAGGAGACTGGGAATAGCACGGAAGAAGCGGACACCAGCACAAATACAGATTGTCTAAAACTGGAGAAAGCTTTGCTGGATAAACATAGTCAGATTTTGATGTATTTGCCTGTACAGGGTTCTTCTTCATTAATCAGGAGCCGAAGCAATGTATATTAGTAAACTTGTAGTGTAAATTTCTGAATTTAAAGTAATAGAATACGAATTAAAAAAATTAAGTACACAAATCACGATTATTGGTAATTCATATTAGTATAATATTGTTCAGGTCATTTTTGCCATACAAAATTAGAAACTTAATTAGTATAAAAATTGTAAAAGATTATACTTTAATATATCATTTAAGAAAGAAAAAAATTCTAGTTGAGTTATATTTAATAAAGTTATAGACAATATAATCTTATTTCAACTAATTTGATTGTGGAACAAACTATTGGTTTGATGACATGATAAGATTAAAATAATTTCAGGATTAATGTAATTATTATATTAAATTTATTTTAGAATTATAATAATTGCTGCATGATTTAAAACTTACAGTACAAATAGAATTATATGTTTATGAAGAAAGAGCACTCGAAACAAAAGAAAAAATAATGATTCAGCTCCACAAAATATGAAAAGTAAAATATCACGTTACATTTATTAATCATAAAAAAAATTCCAAGCAAATAAATTCAATCTCTAATAAAATCAAACTCAGTTTCTCAAATAAATTTTTGACATTTAATAATATACCCGTCAAAGACCATGCATTTAGTAGTAAACCAGGTCCACGGAAATATCGGTCCCAAAATAGGAAAACAAAAATGATTACGTCACGTTTATTAATCAGCAAAAATATTATTTCCTAGCAAATAAATCCAATCTGTTAATAGAGTAAAATATTGGTAAAATAATAGTCGGTCATAAAACCGTGTGGCAGAGAAAAAGAGACGGCTAGCTATCACCCAGAAGTCTCCTTTCTCTCTTTATAATTATCCCCTTTCGCTTCCTTTGCTCTATAAATTGAACACTAATTCAAGGAAGAGAAATTAAAGGCTATTATCTGATCTAAAAGAGGGGATAAAAAGAGAGACGGAGGCTTGTTCAATTCATCTGTTCTGTTTCTTTGAATCAATCGCTTCTCAAATCGCTAGGTATTCTTTTCTTTTCTTTATTTTTTATTTTTTTGTCAGGACAGTGGTTTTCTTCCGTTTAATTATAATTGATAATTAATTGAATTATTGATCGATTGTGTGTTAAAAATTCTAAAAGTTTAGATCTGCTCCGTAATATATGTCTTGATTATATACGAGATGAATTTGGTAAAATCTTTAGGTCCCTCCTCTCTTTTTCTAAAAGTTTTATAGATCAAATAGGGGAAGTAAAGTTGTTTTCTTTATTTTTGTTCCTCATATACTCTTTTCTGATCCTTTGACCTTTTAATTGCTCTATCATATAGGAAAGGTTTCTCTTTATAATTAAGTGTTTATGTTTAAACTTTAAATATTTGATGTATCCAATCTAATTGTGTCCTTGAACTTTATCTAATCGTCTAACACTATTAATTTTCATCTTAATTTCAGATCCGGTTCTCTAATTTCAAGCAGCAAACTTTTCATGTCTGAATTGGACGTCCAGATTCCAACAGCTTTTGGTATGTTCTCTCTTTCAATCATTTGTTCAATCAAAGTCTTAACAAAGTTGTGTATCTGCTATCAATTTCATTTTCGTACCAATCTATGCATCACAACCCCCAATTGTTACAATATTAGATCCCAATTAAAACATTAATCAAGCCTAAGAGGGAGCATCTCTCAGCTCCAGTCCTTAAAAACTTTTGAATTTGGGTTGGTTAATTGAATATATAAATCTCATGGTATAACCAATTATTTAAAACAAATTGTTCAATTTCCCCTCTTCTACCCAACTCACAAACCAGGAACAAACTTTAATTCTTATACATAACTGTATCTAATATTTTTTACATAGCTGTATCTAATAATTTTATCCTAGTTTTCTAAATTGGAAACCAAATAATATTGTGTGTGTGTGTGTGTGTTGGTGCAGATCCGTTTGCTGAGGCAAATGCTGAGGAAGCAGGGGCAGGAACAAAGGATTACGTGCACATACGCATCCAACAGAGGAATGGCCGCAAGAGCCTAACCACCGTGCAGGGCCTCAAGAAAGACTTCTCCTACAACAAAATCCTCAAAGACCTTAAGAAGGAGTTCTGTTGCAACGGTACCGTGGTTCAGGACCCTGAGATGGGCCAGGTACCATATTTTTGTTCTTTATAAACATAAATATAAATATAAAATAGATTACTATTGAATAGTTTGGTTCTGATAAATTGGCATCGTTGTATATAGGTGATACAACTGCAAGGTGATCAGCGTAAAAACGTCTCCAACTTCCTCATTCAGGTACACTTCATGCCTTACCAAACAAGCATTTTTTTTATTATGGAATTTATTTTTTCCAATGTGCCAGTATATATGTTTACTTGTGTGATCTAAATTGTATATGGAATGCTGATAAATTATTTTGCAAATGATAGGCTGGTATTGTGAAGAAAGAGCACATCAAGCTTCACGGTTTCTAAGTGCTAGCTCTCTACTGTATTGCGCATCAGTACCTTACTATATATTAATTATTGTAAGTTTGGGCAATAGATAATACTGCTGTTAGTATTTGGTACCAAGTGTGGGGTTTTTATGCTTGTAATGCTTTTGGAGTATTTTGTAAGACTAAAGGTGCCTTGTAGACCCTTTGATGGCTTGTTCATGTTATCTTTTAAGATTAAATAAGAAAGTATTGCTTCATCTTATTGTTGTGTTCTCGTTTTTATTACTGAATTTGTTGATGTTTCTTTGTCTTTTTCTAATAGAGAAGTAGTGAAAGCCACTGACCTTCAAAAAAAAAAAAAAATATAGTAGTACCGGTTTATTTAAACCTCAAAAGTGAGTCTTACCGTACCAGTCTGACCATGTCTGATAACTTGATAAGAAAGTCCATCGCCTGGACCCTGTTTTGTGTTGTTTATTTCTATTTGATATCGCAATTCCTTTATTAAGTTGTTTTTGCGCTCTGAGTAGTTAGGATGCTTTAGGCCATGTAACTTTCTATTTTACCTTTTAATGAGTTCTTCAATAAATAAAAGAGAGGACCGTTAAAAGGGACAGCTGCTATTAGACACACCTATTTTCCAGATCTCTTGCTTATTTCTGGAACAATTATTGAGTTGTCTCATGAGCAAATATCCTTACCATGTGCTTTACTGTTTCATTTCAGAGCTTATAGTACCAAATGACAAGATATAAGATGTCCTAAAATAAGTCAAAGGAAGTATACTAGTTAAAGAACATGCTACAACAGCATTTATTACCGCTTAAATGTTACATTTTAATATCGAAATAATAAGATCATTATTGGTAGCATGTTTCTTATTTGTAGTGAAATATAGAGTAGAACTATGGTGTTCTTAATTTCACCAAGCTTCTTTGTAAACTCAACTCTAAAACTTATCGGGTTTAAAAAACGACAAATTCAAATCGTTAAATCCATCTACCTTACGAGTTATGTGTCTACATTAAAAAAAATTTAACTTTCGAAATAATTTAGTATAAAGTCAAGCGGTCAAAATTATAAGGTTTATAAATTAATTTTAATGCATTTATTTTTTGAACATTTTTTGAACGTTTTTTTACCACTTGACACTACATAAAAGTAGTTCGAAAATATAAATTTTTTGTATGTGGATGTATCACTTGTAAGATAGATTTGATGAACTTAAAAACACCGTAGTTCTACTCGTAAAATATATATGCCCTCATTTTTCATTGTTGATCTTTGTCAGTATCTATTGTTAGACTTCATAGATTAAGGTACGGGTACCAGTCAGGCTATACCACATCTATCCGTTCAATTAAATTTCACATTCCAAAAGCATAGATGTCCAATATTTTATTCAATTTATATTAAGAAATAACTTTTTGTTTTTTATGTGAGGAGTAGGGTCTCAAATGTATCCCTGCTGTGTCCGTTATACTTTAGCTCCTACTTGCTTTACCTTTTTTTTAAGGCCTTGATTAAATTCTTTTAAATGTCTACATGTCTATTATTATATTTGCCTTATATTTCGACCAGATCTGAGCAACACACGAACAAAACAAGAGTCAAATTCTGAAATTGGTAGTGTTAAATTAAACAAGTGAATCTAGTTGGGATGCACTTTAATTTTGCTTTTACCAAATCCAAAGCGTTTTGTCTTCAGTAGCAAAACATCTGTACAATTAATTGGTCCCAATTCAATTAAAGAAGTTTTCCAAAACATGGTTGAAAGCTTTACACACATCAGCAAATATCATTATTAGGTAAGAGAAACATACATCAGTACCGTTGAAGTAGATATTTGTTCAAGAAAGTTAAGTCTTGTTAAAAAAAGGAATAATTGTTGCAACTTGCCATGCTTTTACTAGTATTAATATCATTTGCTAAGGTTCCCATAAGTTTATTATTATTTTACTTATTAAGCAATTAATATTATAATATGTGTAGATTAGTACCTACCACATGATTGCGACCACTTAAAATTTTAAATGCTATCATTAAAATTCAGCAGTTTACCTCTATATATTACTCTGTAGGGTAACTGTAAATAGTCAGATAAATATTGTTACTGTCTCTTCTTATTGAACTATTTCACAGTATCTTGTGCTCAGATCTCTCTGTAAATCAGCTTACTACGCTGAAATTTGCATCTCAGCCCTTGATGTTTCAAATAATATGCAAAACCAGCATAAAGGTTACAACTTATAACCAACACTAACAGTTTTGGTTATAATTTTGTAAGGAAAACAATTTTATCGAGGTGTGTTGTATAATAATGTTGGAAGGGTATGTGTGCAAAGTTATCCAGCATATTTAAAATGCTATTGGGACTGCTTCAAGATAGCTTGGTTTCTGAGCAAAGTTGCTGTCACAATTAAATGTCCAGCTTCTTTTCCTTTTTTCAAACCCTAAATATCTTCTTTTCAGAGAATCTTTATTTTGAATTCTTCTCTTATATATATATATATATATATATATATTTTTTAATTTTAACTTGTCCTAAACTTGTTGAGCAAAGGAATATGAATGCAAACATGCAGAACAAGATTCA
Organism: Carex myosuroides; assembly: GCA_028015225.1. NCBI lineage: Eukaryota > Viridiplantae > Streptophyta > Magnoliopsida > Poales > Cyperaceae > Carex > Carex myosuroides. Next base: position 12,707,896 of record CM051491.1, on the reverse strand, counting down.
AATTATAAAATTCGCTGAGCCACTATCATCTCTCTCTCCGATGCTAATTTTATTAGTTACTATATATCCACTTGAATCTATTCTTTACAAAAGCCGAAGTTATTCTCTGGCACATTGTGAGTTGTCAGTATTGCTCTAGCTTTTTAAAAAATTAATATTTGTTTATTTCCACACTTTGAGGTAAATTTTACACACAAACTTTATTCAAGATTTCAGAAAAAAAGAAATTTGCAAAAAATGATTTAGTATAGTTTTTGTTGAATATGTAACTCCAGGCTAGACTTTTGATTCGGAGAATTCATATCAGAAAATGAATTCAGAAAAAAGGGGGAGTTAAGAACAGACAAGTACAGTGGTTTTTTCTGCATTACAAAAGGTTTAAATGAAATTTTAGCTAATGGTAAACTTCATAGAATAATTATCATACAACTTGTACTTTTAAACTGCCCAAAACAAGAGAAATTTTAGCTGAGATTAAAAGAAAAGGCCTACCAACATTAACAAGTCCCAAAATAGCCAATCATAGCCAGCCAAAATTTCCTTAATACTTCAAAATTAATTTTAAGTACATAAATAATAAATGAATTAACCTCTCCTCTCTCCCACCAAATTTTTATTTTTTTATAGGCTGCACTCTTCAGGTAATTTGGGAAATCTCTCATTGTCCTTGCAATAATCATAAATTACCATATTGCGCCAGACCCATTTTGAATCTTCTTGCTGGCTGTCAGTCAGGGCCCACGCCTCATACTGGTCCCACCAGTTCTGTCCAGTGGTCGAAACACATTTCGGAAATGGGTCTTCCCATTTGCACCTGACATGATCCCATTTTTTATTAGTCCCACAATTGGGAGTAAATATTTGTTTTCCTATTCGGTTGTTTTTACCAGAAGCAATTTTGATACAGTCCACATTTTGAGACTGTTGCCCCTGGTAACAAATTTATATTTACTATTTTTTGTTACATAATTGGTAGGTTCTCTGTAATGTCCTGTTCTTTAGCTTACCTATATATTTGGTTCTCTTCTTTTCTATATGTATCAATGGAGTGGATGGCTTGGAGGTCACATATTTACTGTTATTTTTACCAAATTAATGTGATCATATTATTTTTATTGTGCATGGGACTCACCCGTCAGCATTGAAATCCTTGTAGGAGGAGACAAAGGGAGCAATTGTCCAGTTGGTCTTTTCTAAGCCGCCTCTTGTGGCCCAGTCATCAGCGTTCCAAATGCTCGATAACATATACATCGGCTTCTCATTTGGGAAAAAATTGTTTGGTTTTCCATTGTTCTTGTACACTCTGATGGGTACCCGATCCACCAAAAACCTGGAAATAAGAATTTAGATCATGAGAAACTCTGTAGCCAATGAATTTCATTTTAAATAGGAACTGATCAATATAAATTATTTTGCTTCCATTTTGCAAGCTTTTTATATTATTGATATTATTGATAAGAAACCATGAGTTTCGCGTGGGTCATTTTTCGTTACAAAGTTTAAAGAAAAATTATTGGCATTGTTAAATTATGACAAGTTTATTAATAATTAACGATAACATGACAATAACTACAGGATGTATGATGAGGTTTACTTGGATCCCAACAAACCCCAATTAAAATTATCCTTTTCTTAAGATTCTGTCTTAATAGACCCACTTTTCTTAATTTAACATGAAATATTTTTATAACATTCCACAATACAAACAATGTTCAAACCCATGTTTCCCCATGAAGAGAATAAGGAAGAATACTGGCATCACCATGTTATCACTACCACACTTCATTATTAAAGCAATGAATCCATGCAGGTCAGTATGGGTTCAAATAAAACAAATCAAACCATAACAAAAAATAATCACCTACAAGGATAACAATTCCAATCCACAAAAGTATCAAAATATTACCAAAACATTAAACCAATAGAAATAAAATTGAGACCAAAATCTCCAGATTCAGGAGTTAAAAGAGTGGCATTTTTCTAACTATATACTGGTAATTAATATATAACTTTGGCATCAGCTAGGATGCAGGGATAGCAATACTGGTATACCCAAAAAAAAAAAGAAGGAAAAAGAATCGAATATGACTTACACAATCTGATGTTGGTTCCATAGGATAGAGTAAGTATGGAAATCCTCGGTGGGGTCAAACCAGAGCTGGTGGCGCATCTCTCTGCCCCCAACACCTCCCTTGTACACGTTGGTTTGTATGGTGTACGGCTGACCCGATCTATTACCCAAAAACTCGAAATCTAACTCGTCCCTGTCTGGCGCCGCACCCAGATCAGAGCACATCTGTTTGTGGATCATGTAGAGATGAAAATGTTATTAAATCAAAACTCTACAATATTAGAAGTTTCCTTTTATTTATATATTCTTATTTAAAAATGTTGCTTTTACAGTAACTTGGTTAGAGATAATTGGGTAAAATCTAGAATAATTAAACATCAAATTTAGTACGGACACCGACAGGAGAAAATTACTAGTAGAAGCATTTTATAAAAAAAAAACAGTGGAAGTACAGGGACCTACATGAAAAAAGGGGACCAAGATATGATATGTTTGTCTGTCTTGAATTGTAACTAGCGGTTTCTGGTAGATTCTGAAAATAGATTTCTATTTGCTTCTTCCTCTGATCCTCTTTCATTTGAAACAAGACAAAAAGAGAGAAGAAATACTTACGTAGTACGCGGTTACAACTCCGGCAGAGTCGCCACCAACAAGCCGAAGCTTCATGCTGAACCACCCAAACCGGTATCTGTCACGGGTCTGAAACCCGCATCCTGAAAAATTTGAAGACCATTAAGTTTATAACATTTGGTGAAGAAATCCTTAACAAATTTCAAAATACTCTCCTCTATTCCTCTCTCTCAGTAATATAGCATTCATTCAAAATTATCAACCACATTGTTACAAATTTGCACTCTAATTAATCTCTATCAAACAGTAAATTCTTCATACAATGCAAGGATCAATTAAATTCTAAAAACAAAGGAATAGAAAAATGAACTAACCTGCTTTCTTATCAAGAGAGAGGTACCAGACTTGACCATCAGGAGAGGTTCTAAAATGATCTTCAGCCCCAGTTAGATCAAAGCTATCTTTGAAAGAGAAACCGCCTGCATTATCACTTGCAGCATTTGAGATGCAAGTGCAAGTCAAAACGCTTGCACTTACCAGAAGAAGGATCCATGAAGACAGGTGCATTGACATTTTTGGAATTTTAAAGAGAAATGTAAAGGACTACTGGAGTAATGGAAGGGAGAGGGAGAGGTATAATGGTGGTATAAAGGACAGAGAATTTAAACACTAAAGAGAGCTTTTAAAGTTCAAACGAAGCCCACTTGCGAAGCTTGAAGCCTTTTTTTTTATTATTATTATAAAACCAAGGTAAGTAAAAAACAAAAAGAGAAATTTTTTTTTATCAATACTGAAAAAGTAAATTATAGTGCGATAATTAATATTGTGGATTAATTTGCTCTCATACCCATCAAAACATTTCATGTTTCTAATATCTTCATCAAAACTTTAAACTATCCTATCTATCAGTTAAAACTATAGACCATTTTATTTTGTCTTCATTTAAGTATAAATTATAGGGGATAGATGAAATAATGTGTACTTTTAATGAGAAATAAGGTATTTCGCTGTTTTCATGGGAAAATCGAAAAATCTTAAAATTTTGATGAGCATGTAAGTAATTAGCCTTGTTATTTAAATAGACTATATATGAAATTTGTTCTAAATTAAGAATTGTTTGTACCAAACGATCAAACAAATAATTAATTAGTGTTTAAATTATATCAATTTCAATACATAGCATACTTAAAATATAGAGAATAAATCCATGAATTTCAAGATTATTAAATGAATCAATCAAAAAGGCATATATATATTCAATTATTAGGAATGTACATAATATTAATTTTAGTACTAGTACCAATAAAAGGACTTGCAATTTGTCCTTCATGGTGAAATAGTTGAAGGGAGGCAAGCTGGGGCTCCTTAACAGTGTAAGGCGTCATTCGGTCATTGGTATTGTGTGCATGCTGGGTTACTGTGAAACACATCACATTGCAGCTGCTCTGATTAGATCTGTCCAGTTAGGAGTTATTGCATGTGCAAAAACCAAATAAGAGATGCATGTATCATGATTTGTTATCACATCCCTTCTGATCAATTAAGTTTTGCATTTATAAGATATACTTTAAGCATGTGATCACAAAATATTGTTTCCATCTTTAATTTGTTCTTCTTTCTATGTTCTAGTTGAAGTGCTTAGAGCTTGATATCCTAATAGGTTTACTAATAGAAGCACTTTGTTAATAGAAAAGTGTAGGTCCAATGGACATCCGACGTACTTTCGGATCTGATGGACACCGGAACCATCCTATGTGCTTTAAGATTCGTCTGTGCGCGTTCTGAGATTCGTCATCGGATCCCAAAGTATGTCTGATGTCCATCGGACCTACATGGCTACACTACGTTCTTTGCTAATAGCAGAGTCAAAATTATGATATGATTGACAAAATTTTAAAATGAAACATAATCGTATAATGATTTTAAACAATATTTTTTTATTTATTGGAAAAATAATTAACAGAAGTATATGTTTTTATATTTATTTTCGGCATTTGATATTGACCTGAGATTAAATTTTTTCTTATTCTGTCGAAGTGCTACTTACTTTTTTTTTTCTCAAATGGACCAGTTCAGTGACTTCAGTCCGTAATTCTTTATAAATTGACGAAATTAATTAATGGAATGGTAAAATTTAAATTTTTTTTGAAAAAAAAAAAGTTGGAAAAAGAATGAAATAGAGAACTATTAAGTTGCTGTTGTATTTGGATCCAAGTTGAATATTATGCATAAGGCAACCCTATTATGCATCTGAGAATAATAAAGCAGAGAGAGAGAAGCAATAGAAAGACTGTTCCGTGTGGATTGATTGGTCCGGTACTCAGGTGACAGGTGCACACTGCAACACAAGGGTAAAGATATTAACAGAGTAGTTTTCACTTCATGCAGCGCTGTTTTGGTCATAGAGTATGTGCGCTGCACGAAGCTAAAACTGCTCTGTAAAATATTTACCCCAAATCCCCAATACTAATGGCATTGGGAATTTTGAGATGGACAGGCTGTTTATCTAATCCTAATCTGTCAGGATTTTCTGTGCAAAATACTTAATATTATACTTGTAGCGAGTTGCCATCTAAGAAACGCATCAAAGTAACACTGCCCCATTTCATGATTTGGTACATTGGATTTGGGACACACGATCTACATGGCATTGGAGTGATTTTATTCTTTGACTGGAGGATGCATAAATGCATTATTCCGATCTAGTCCAGCTGTATTAGGCTGGATGCTCTGTAAAATAGAAAACCAAGTAATACATATGCATTATTTGTTATTGGTTGTTCCAGAATTTAGAAGTGATTTTCTATATATCTAAAATAATAGTTAATTTTTTTTAAAAGAGTAGGGTTAAAATGCACAATTAGTTTTGTGCTCCAATCATGCTCCACGTTTTTTTTTTCCGTTTTCAAAGTTCAAACAATCAATCTGAACCGCTCAATATGATCTTCATATTAAAATGTGCTTGGAGACAAAATTTTATATTTTTTGAAATTTGTTTACTATTTTTTTTATATAGGTACAAAATCACTGTTTTGGATAGTCCATAATCTTCTGAAAACAGTGATTTTGTACCTATCTAAAAAATTAGTAAAAAATTTCTAAAAAATATAAAATTTGGTCTCCAAGCATATTTTAATACAAAGATCATATTGAGCGGTTCGGATCGATTGTTCGAACTTTAAAAACCGAGGAAAAGACATGGAGCATAATTGGAGCACAAAACTAATGATGCATTTTAATCCTACTCTTTTTAAAATATAAATTTTGGTCTTCAAGTACAATTTTTTTTAAAACTATGCAAAGGCTGTCAACTCCAAGTACATTTTCAAATAGAAATTATGTTTAACGGTTTGAATTGACTGTTTGAATTTTAAAATTTGAGATATAAGTTAATGGTACGAGTCCATCCATAATATACATATTACCATAACCTCGCTCTTTTGTAATTTGTATTTCTAATGCAAAAGTTATGTAGTCGGTGATGTTCGGTAAAAATGAATTAATAGTTGACCTTTTCTTTCACTTGAAAATATTAGGAAAACATTGAGAACCGTAAATTTGTGTCATTTTCTTTTTTCTGTGTATATTTTGCATATCCAATCAGCTATATATATATATATATATATATATATATATATATATATATATATATATGAGGAGGATTTCAATGTATTATGTCTTTCGTACCTTATCATACCTCATATTTTATATCTTTGTTTTTAAAGTCTAAATTATCGATCTGAATCGCTCAACATGACATTCATATTAAAATCTATCTGGGATGAAATTTTATAATTTTTAAATTTTTTTTACTATTTTGTAAGAGATGTACAAAATCATTGTTTTTGAACGGTCCAGAAATAGTGATTTTGTACCTATCTTAAAAAATAGTAAAAAAATTCAAAAAATTATAAAATTTCATCCCCAGGCATATTTTAGTATGGATATCATGTTGAGCGATTCGGATCGACAATTTGAATCCTGAAAACAAAAATATAAAATATGAAGTATGATGAGGTATGAAAGGAATGAGGTATTGGATCCCTCCTCATATAATATACAGCTGAAATGTCGATGGAGGTCACAATGACCAAGGGATGCAAACGAATCAAACCGAATCGAACTTAATCCGGTTCGAGTTCAAATCAATTTCGAATCGAACTGGTTCGAAATTGAAACAGGGTTTCGAATTGAAAAGAAGAGTTCGAGTTTGATTCAGTGTGATTCGAACCAGTTTTGAACCGAACTGGCTCGAAATTGAAGCAAAGTTCAGAACTAAAAAGAAGAGTTTCGAACCGAGTCAGACTCAGTTCGAGTTCGATTTGAACTAATTTCGAACCAAACTGAATTTGATCCATTTCAGAACCGAGCTGATTTGATTCGTTTCGAACTAAATTTTTTTCTGAATTGAATTTAATCGAATCACGAGCTACGAGCTTTTTGTGCACCCCTACAATGACCATAAACGGTCTTCTAAGAAGGAAATAACTGTTATAATTAAATGGATCACCCGTTAAATAAATGGTCCTGATTGACCCGATCAAGGGGAAAGGTTAAATAGACTTCAAAATTTCAAACGGTACAGTGATATATACTAACCGGAAGACATAAATGCAAATTACTCCATGCAAACGGTTTAATTAATCTTTATCAACAAAAATGCTATTGAAATGTGTATGTGAAAATGTGATCCAGGGGTGACCAGTTATTTAAAAAATAAAATTTAATATTATATACAATACAAATATTGTTAGGGTCTGTTCGGCGCCAACTCAGAAATGAGCGTGAGCGTAGGATCAGAAAATTTTTGAACCAAATTTTACTGTGTGCGTGGGGAAAAAAAAATTCACTCTGAGTGATTTTTTTTTTTCCCAAGCAACAGAAGTTGGCCGAACAGGCCCTTAGAGTTTCACTAGTGTGTTATTGATAGTTTGCAACATGATGTGTTGCAGTCTCAAAGCATATTGGATAAACTTCAAACAACTAATTCAAACCATTGAAATCAATCTACATCGGGAATGATAGATTTACATGCAAAATTTATAAATAATCAAATGAATTTAATATAAATCAAGCGGTAAAAAAAAATGAAAAATAAATACGTTAAAATGAACCTGTAGATATTCTTTTTTTAACTGCTAAACTTTATTCTAAATTAATTCAAAATTTTATAAATTTTACATACAAAACTCATCACTTGTGAAATAAATTAATTGTAATGGTTTGGATAATTAGTTGTTTGCAGCTTATCCAATAATTATTTGAGGCCGTAGCAATGTCGCTAACTGTTAATATTACACTAACCAACTTATATTAGGCTAAAAACAAAATATAAATTTTTATTTATAAAGTTATTAAAATTTATAACATTTATGATATGGAATTGACAATTTCAAATGGTGATTGGATATGTAAGGAACCTTAATAATTATTTTTTCAGCTTGAGCCTTCTGTGAGGCTGTTTGGGTTGAATATTAAACCCTAATATTATCATTATTTTTTCTTAGAAGAAATCACAATAATGCCCTGAATTTTGTTAAAATCTGTACAAATATTACTGCTTAGATTTTAATTTATGTTTACCGGTTACCAAGACGAGAAAATAAACTGCATTTGATGTCACGGTGGCTCCCTGTTTTTTTTAATAAAAAGGATTAATCACTGAATGGACATATTATATAGAATCAAATTTGAATTTAAAATATTGATGAGGAAATTGCATGGCCCTGCTATCAGCGAAATTGCACCTTGAAGAGAGTAGACAGAAGGCGTGTGGTTGATTAAGAAGCATTAATTGATTTGCACTGGCTGTAGCACAACTGCACCTAGCACAAGCAGGAATTCGTATCCTCTGCATTAACTCAAATTTTGAGTTAAGATCTGAACCGTCCTATTGATATCCTCACTAATATTAAAGTGCACGTGCGTTATAGGAGTGCACAGGATTGGTTTGAATTCAGATTGTACGGTTCATAAATTAACTCAAACGGTGCGTTAACGCAGAGGATACGAATTCGCACAAGCAGCAGGGACCTAGGTTCCAGGGAAATGTTCTCGTTGGCCTTGCAATCTTGGTTTTATAATTCCAAGGGTTAGCTTAGCTGCTTCCAAAGTTATAAAAAAAAAAAAAATCCAAGGGCTTCGCTTTTATTCCGACATTTTTATTAATATCCAAAGTTTAATAGAAATTAATTTATATCCGTTAGAAGTTATAAATATATCCGTACCGCCATTTTTTGGCCGGTATCCAATTTAATCTATTACCGACCGAAAAATGGCCAGTACCCAAATTTTTTTTAGGATGGACATAGCATAGTTGGCTAGAATAAAAAGTCTAGGAAACTCGGATTGATGTTTTTGCAATGAAACATCGATATTTTTTATTAGCCGGATAGTGCTAAAAAAACATCGGTGCGTCGCTGATATTTTGTAATGAAACATCGATATTTTATTAGACTTAACATTGGCAATTAAGCAGGGTAATGCTAAAAAAATATCGGTGCGTCGCTAATGTTTTTGCAATGAAACATCGATGCACTTCTGGCCTAACATTGCATAAAGTATCGGTACTCAATTTTAGAATGCCGGTTATTGTCAAATTAAAAAAATGGTCGTGCATAAAATGACCGATACTGTATTAAAAAAAAAAATTGGGTACCGGCTATTTTCCGGCCGGTAATGGATTAAATTGAGTATCGGCCAGAAAATGATCGGTACGGATATTTTTATAACTTCCCAGTGGATCTGAGTATATTAATTAATTTTTATTAAACTTTGCATATTAATAAAAATGTCGGGCTTTTATTCACGGCACATTTTCGAGGAAGATTTTTAAATAAGAAAAAATGTATATTAATAACAAAAATATTGTTTCACATCTGTAACGGACTGAATGAAATCCATAAAATATTAGTTATTTAATTTTCAGTCCTTCATATTTTTAAAATATCATTTACTTTTCATTTTAGTTCTTAATATACAACTATTTCATCATTTAATTTTTTTTTTATTTGTAACAAATTATCACCGATAAAAATAAAGAAATATTCACATTTGCATATATATGCGTGGATATTATGCTTGTATTAGTTTAGTTAATCTATGATGTCATGAATAATTACATTTATTTACATGTTATTTGTGTTAATTTACGTCTGCATCCATACTAGTTTCAACCAGTGTTGTAAATAACGATATGCGTTTGTCAGACGGATAAAGTACCGTCAAGTGATTAATCAGGAATAATCGGCCGATTAGTCAAGAAAATTCATGACGATTTAATCACCGCCAATGATTAATTTTATTAAATTATAAAGTTGGGGCATATGACTTTTTTTTTCATTGCGGATAAAGCCATGTTAATTACACATTTAATTAATGAAATGAAAACATGGAAACTATTATATTAATATGGGGGAATTTCACGTATACCCCTCATAAACTTCAAAATTACATATTTCCCCCTCTAAATTTTGAAATAACGTATTTCCCCCTCTAAACTTCAAAAACTCACATATTTACCCATTTTATTGTTTTTTATATTAAAACACATTCTCAATTTATAAAATACTCATTTTACCCTTTTATTAAAAACCATAAAACGTCCATCTGACTCCATTGAATCTGAAGGGTTCTTCTACTATCCGAATTGCTTTAAGATCTGTGGGCACTAGGTCAGCACGAATCACAAAGCAAACAAGCACTAATATTGAAGCAACATGCACAGATCTTAACGTGATGCAAGCATATCAAAATTGCTTTAAGATCCGTGCATGCTAGATCTGCACGAATCTTGAAGCGAACACGCACATATCTTATTGTGATGCGCACGGATCTGATAGTGGAGGAACCCTTCACATTCAAATTTAAGTTCTATGGAGCATTTTATACTTTTAATAAAGATTAAAATGGGTATTTTATAAATTTAGAATGAGTTTAATACAAAAGACAATAAAATGTGTAAATACGTAATTTTAAAATTTAGAAGGGGGAATACGTAATTTTGAAGTTTTTGAGGGGTCTACGTGAAATTCCCCCCATAATATTGTCATTTACTCGGAATGAACCCAGCTGCGTGATTCTTTTGCGAATTTAACTTTTGGTGGTGTTTTATTCTGCAACAAAAAGCTTAAAGTTTCTTTATTCCATTGTTTAGCGTTGGTCCATGTTTTTCGCTTTGAGGTTTCGTTTTCACAATTGTTATTAATAAACCTAAAATTAATTTTGTAGATATAATCCCTATTTACTCTGTAGGTAAAACATTAACTAAATTTGTTATATTTTTTTTTTTGAAATCGATTGGACAGTCATTAAATAATTAAAAAATATAATGGTTTAATTTTATCGGCATTTGATTAGTCTGAAAATATTTAAATCACACCAAAATCGATATATTGTCTATCTAAAATTTATATAATACACGTATAATTTTAATCGTTTTATTTTAATAACCGTTCAGTTGGTTATTTTGGTTATCATCATCGCCGACATTTTTATTAATATCCAAAGTTTAATACAAATTATTAATTATACCCGGAACTCAACTCAATATCGATATATACCCAAGCCGGCCATTTTCTGGCCGGCTATGTTCCTTCCCTAAGCCGGCCAGAAAATGGCCGGCCATGTACCTTTTTTTTTTTTTTTTTTTTTTTTTTTTAAGAGAGAGAGACTATGAAGATCAAAATATTGAAATCTAACTCTGAAATACGATAATTTTTTGTTTAAATTATTTGTTATATTACTTCTTTGATGTATAATTAGCATATTTATACTAAAATACGATAGATTAATTGAAATTATGTTGAATAACACTAAATTATGTTAAATTACGTTAAATTACATTAAATTACGTTAAAATACGGTAAATTACGCTAAAATACGATATGAATAAGGACGATATCTTCACTGAAAAGGAGAAAAACAACGATGAAACTTCAAACGGTCATAAAACGGCGCTCGAGTGTCCGATTTCAGCAAATGAGCACTTTTCGGAAAGCTTGCGAAAATGCGCATGCGTCTGTGCCCGCTACGCCGGATTCCGAAATTCAGAATCGCCAAAAAACAAAGAGAAGAGCCTCAAAACTTGAGTTGAAGTTTCCGATTAAGATTTTCATTTCTATCATTCAATCCAAGTAGCTCAGTAAATTAGTTACATAATGAACTTGCAGATTACCAATTTTTACTATTTTTGGAATTTTTTTACTATTTTTTATGATTCATGAAAGATGAGCAAAATCAGTCTACTATAGCGTAATTTTGTGTAGTTTAGTGTTTTTTTACTGTATTTCAGCATAATTAGCGAAGTTATTGTAATTTAACGTAATTTAGTATAATTGAACATAATTTATTATAATATAGTGTAATTCAACATAATTTCAAGTATTCTAGCGTATTTTAGTATAAATATGCTAATTATACATCAAAAGAAGTAGAGGAGGGATCAAGTTACAACAACTATTTTTTTCATTTTCAAAGTCCAAATCGTCGATCGAAACCGTTCAACATGATTATCTAAATAAAATGTGCTTGCAGATCAAATTTTACATTTTTTTGAATTTTTTTACTATTTATTAAGATGGGTACAAAATTCAATAGTCTGAATATGACTATTTTTTGTAAAATACTTAATAAATAGTAAACAAATTCAAAAAAATGTAAAATTTGATCTGCAAGCACAGTTTATTGTGGAAATCATGTTGAACGGTTTGGATCGACGATTTGGACTTTGAAAATAAAAAAATAATTGTTGTAATTTGATCCTTCCTCAAAGAAGTAATATAACAAATAATTTAAACAAAAAATTATCGTATTTCAGAGTTAGATTTCAATATTTTGATCTTCATAGTCTCTCTCTCTTAAAAAAAAAAAAAAAAAAAAGGTACATGGCCGGCCATTTTCTGGCCGGCTTAGGGAAGGAACATAGCCGGCCAGAAAATGGCCGGCTTGGGTATATATCGATATTGAGTTGAGTTCCGGGTATAATTAATAATTTGTATTAAACTTTGGATATTAATAAAAATGTCGGTCATCATCGCCCCTCCCCACCATAAATATTTCGGAAAATATTTTGATGAAAAAAATTCATTAAATATTTAATAACCGTTTATTTATTATTATGGTTATTAACGGCCCAAACTTGTTTTATTAATTCTCGATTGGGCCTCGAAATATAACTACAAGTCGTATATTAATTCAATAAATATTTTACATGGATAGGATATCTGCGCAACAATTGAAATTCTGCCGCAAGGAAATTTTGTACGAGGCTCAAGAAGGTTTCGTAGATGTAAAATATCAGGCCCAATTTTCATTGGGCCGGGCCTGTCTTATTTGTTGATTACAGTGTAGGATTTGTACAAATAGAGGGACTTGATTTGACTTGTCAAAGACCTAGTGGGCCCAGTATATCTATTGGAATGACATATTGCTGGAGCCAGTAAACCAGGAAAATCTATTTGGTGGGTCCCAGTGTCACGGGTTATTGATAAGGGTCTACCAAATTGAGATTTTCTTTTGTAAAAAAAACATTCTTCTTTTAGAAAAAAAAACAAAACAAAATTTTGTGGTTTTGCTAAGACCAATTATTTCTTTTTGGATTGGTGAACATGAATTTTGGTTTTAGTCACAAAAGTATAAAGAATAGATCTGGTTTTTATCGTAAGTGATGATTGAAACACTTGGCTCGTAGAGTATCATGTTATTTTTGTTTAAAACATCCGTCTGTTACGAGCCACAACTCGAGGACTCCTTGAACGGGAACTACAACAAGTGAACGAGAAGGCAGTCATTGGAGAGAAATGTATCGGCGGTAGGTACCCTATCCTTCCCTGGTAGTAAAAATAAGGTATTTTGAGGCCGTCTTCCCAAGGAAGCGTGCCTGGTGGGCCTTAAGTTTTACTATTTTCAGGCTGCGGATGTTAGGCAGAAGTTTCTTGTAAACCAAACATAGCATAGATCAATTGGCTCTAGACTCCCCCTAAGGCGTCAGTTCACTTAAAAGTGAGCTGCCGTGTGAGTTTCCGCTCTCAAGATTTGACTAGTTAATGAGATATAAATGGACTCCTCCATTTATGAATAAACTTGAGAACTCACACTCTAGGAGAACCTTCTATTATTCTCTCGTTATTCTCCTTTTACAGCTCATCAAATCCAGCAACTTCTATTTTAACTTATTAGTTCAAATAATGTAATTCCAATGTATTGGGACAGAGCCTATATAAGAGGCGTTGTATCATCTTTTAATGATTAAGACAAATATTAAAGAATGAAAACCTAGCTCTTATTTTATGGTATCAGAGCAAAAATGGCCGCCGCCACAGAAACCAACACCACTCAAATTCCTCCGCCGCCTCTCTTACCTTCTCCTTCATCAGACCCAATAATACCACTTAATTTCCCGATCGCCACAAAGCTAAATGCAAACAACTATCTCATATGGAAATCCCAAATACAACCTATCATTCATGGTTTCAACCTAACTCGTTTTCTTAATGGACCGGCGCCGGAGAAGACCATTCGTACTGACGCTGGCCAGAATCAGATCAACCCTGCTTTCCACCCTTGGGACCTTCAAGATCAACTTTTGTTAGGTTGGATTCGATCATCACTGACAGAAGGGATTCAAGGGCAAGTGACGAACTGTGCCACTGCTGGTGAGCTATGGTCTACCCTTCGCCAGATCTACTCTGCCACTTCTCAAGCTAGACTCACCGATTTACGCCGCCAACTTCAAACCACCACTAAGGGAGCTTCATCTTGCACCGACTACCTTCAAACCATGCGTCATATAGCTGACGAGCTAGCGTTTTGCAGTTCCCCTATTTCAGATGAAGATTTGGTCATGGCAGTTCTTAACGGGTTGGGACCCGAATTTGACTCTTTTGTCATTTCGGTTACCACAGCAAGCCGACCCTTTCCTTTCACATTTCCTGATCTTCACGCCTATCTTCTGAGCCATGAGTCTCGGCTCCAAGGTCAGATTTCTCATAATGGTATTCTTCCTTCTCAATCAAACCCATCTGCCTTTGTAGTTAAAACCAACAACTCTTACCAAAATAGATCCAATACCTCTCAAACCCGTACCAATAACAATACATACCGGTCTCCCAATCAATACCAGCCCCGACCCTCTAACCCGCCGGGTTTCAACATACCGACCCGTTACCCGCATCCACCAACTCCCAACCAGCAGCGCCCTCCCTATTCCCCTCAACACCAGCCTCAGTTCAAACCCAACTTTAGAGCTCCCTTCAATCAGCCAAGACCGAACCAAAAGTCAAATCCAAACACTCAATGCCAAATCTGTGCTAAGTTCGGTCATGTAGCCAAATAGTGCTATTTTAGGTATGAGAATGACCCGTCTTACAAATGTTGCTCTTCTACTTACCATGCTTATGTGGCCAACCCTTCCTCTTCTTCTTCCATCACTTCCCCAACCGAATGGGTCCTCGATTCGGGCGCTACCAACCATGTTACTCACGATCTCAACAACCTCTCTTCCTTCTTTGCATATGATGGTCAAGACTCTCTCCAAATTGGCAATGGTATGGGATTGTCAATTCTTCATATTGGTTCCTCTCAACTTAATCTTTCTCCTCATACTATTTCTCTTACCAATATACTACATGTTCCAACCTTCACCAAAAACCTTATTAGCCTCTCACAACTTTTAAAAGATAATCCTCAACTAATCCTTGAATTTTCTTCTTTCTCTTGCTTTTTCAAGCACCACCTCACCAAGACTACTTTTCTCCAAGTTCCATGCACTAATGGCCTCTTCTCATTCTCACATCCTTGCTCCCCTCCACCTCAAGCTCACCTTGGCGTACGTGTTTCCGCCGATACTTGGCACGCTCGCCTTGGCCATCCTTCTTCTTCTACTACTTTACATTTACTACAAACTTGTTCTTTACCTTGTAATTCTCCTAAATTGAGTACTTGCCATGATTGTTTTATGACCAAGTCTCACAAATTACCTTTTCCTACCTCTATTTCTTCCACTCATGAACCTTTAGAACTTGTTCACTCGGATGTTTGGGAACCTTCCCCTATTACCTCTTTTAATGGATTTCGGTTTTATCTAGGGGTGTAAACGGACACGGATATCCGGCTGGATATCCGCTCCGAATCCGCATATAATTCGTATCCGGATTTAAACGGATACGGATATCGTGGATACGGATACGGATAATTATCAATTACCCATAGAAGATGAGGATACGGATACGGATATGGTTTTAAATTTTGATATCCGTTTACTATCCGTATCCGTATCATGTGAGGTTTTAAATTATTTTGCTTTCAAGGAAATTTGAACCCATGTCATGTGAAGTGAAAGTCTAAGCAACCAAGGTACAAACCACTACACCACACTATTAATAAAATAAATATCTTATATTCTCTCATCTTTCTAACATTAATATCTCTATCAACTTACAATTATTCATTTATTTTTATATTTAAATTTTATTAATTATTAATTATATCTTAAAGTTCATATAACTCACTATCCGACAATTATCCGTTCTATATTCGTATTCGAATCCGTATCCGTAAATTATCCGCTCCGTATCCGTATCCGTTTAAGGCGGATATGGTTTTAAATTTTGATATCCGTTTACTATCCGTATCCGTATCCGTTCACTGAAAGGCGGATACGGATTTGGTATTAGCATTATCCGCTCCGAATCCGCTCCGTTTACACCCCTAGTTTTATGTGATATTTGTTGATGATTTCTCTCGCTTTACATGGATTTATTTTATGAAACACAAAAGCGAAGTCCCTCATCTCTTCTCCCTTTTCAAAGCTCAAGTCGAAAATTTACTATCAACAACCATAAAAACCCTACGCACCGATGGTGGCACCGAATATCTACCAATCCAAAAAACAATTCCCTCAACTAATACACCAAACCTCTTGCCCATACACACCACAACAAAATGGCTTGGCCGAACGAAAACACCGTCATATCATTGAATTAACCCTAGCCGTTATGTCATATGCTTCCCTACCTTCTATTTATTGGGATGAGATTTGTTCAAGTGTGGTTTATCTAATTAATCGACTACCCTCCCCCTCTCATTCGGCAAAAATTCCATACACCATACTCTTCAACAAACAACTCGATTACTCATTTTTATGTGTCCTTGGATGCAAATGTTTTCCTCATACCCATGCTTATTCCTCACACAAACTTGAAATTCGTGCCTTACCTTGCATTTTCCTTGGCTATGCCACCAACCAAAAGGGATATCGATGCTTACACTTGCTCTCAAACCACATTTTTATCTCCCGACATGTTCAATTTGATGAACATTGCTTCCCCTTTAAAACCGATCCCCCAAATGACCAAGCCTCTGTCTCAGCTGAAAATCACTTGCCTTTTTATTTGCCTCCTGCTACTGGACCGAACCCCTCTTCTCCCATTAATCCAAGAGCCCAAAACCCCTCTCCCCATAACAGCCATCTCCTCTCTCCTTTAATTTTCATTCCCTTGCTGGCCCAGTCCCCTCCACGGCCCAAACCACCCCTCCTACCACTGCTGGTCCGATTCCCTGCTTGGCCCAAACCTCACCTCCTTCCACTGCTGGCCCGATTCCCTACACAGCCCAAAACCTCAACTCCTCCTACTGCTGGCCCAGACCCAAACCGAACTCCTCCCAATTTCACCTAACATTCTCCTACTTCTACGGCCCAAAACCCAGCTCCTTCTTCCCAACCTTTACCTTTTACACAGCCCGCTGCCTACTCACACCCGACATCACCCTCTCCCATGCCGTCATTGCCACCTGTCACCACCCCTGCCATGCGCCCCAACACTGTTCCATCTACCCCTGTCACAACCTCCACACACCCAATGATAACCCGCACTCGCGACAACACACGAAAACCCCAACAATTTCCCGACCATATAGCTCTTTTCACTCACCTTGAAACCGAACCCTCCACTTTCAATCAAGCCAACACCAATCCCGTATGGCGAAATGCAATGACAATCGAAATGAACACCCTTGCTCTAAACAACACTTGGACGTTGGTTCCTTCCTCCCCTAATCAACAAGTGGTCGGATGCAAATGGGTTTACAAAATCAAGAGACGAGCCGATGGGTCTATTGAAAGATACAAGGCACGTTTAGTCGCCAAAGGCTACAACCAAATTGAAGGTATTGATTATTTTGACATTTTTAGCCCCGTGGTTAGACCAACCACCATTAGACTCATCCTCTCTATTGCGGTTTCCTCTCATTGGCCAATTAGACAACTCGATGTCCCCAATGCATTTCTCAATGGTGATCTCACCGAAAATGTACTCATGAGCCAACCACCAGGTTTTGTTGATCCGGACCGCCCAAACCATGTTTGCCTCCTTTCTAAGGCTATATATGGACTCAAACAATCCTCTCGTGCTTGGTTTACCAAATTGAGTTCAGTTTTGCTCGATCATGGCTTCATGGCTTCCAACTATGACCCTTCCCTCTTCCTCTCACACACCACTGACCACACCACCATGGTTCTTATCTATGTTGATGATATCTTGATCACCGGAAGCAACCCTACACATGTTCAACAATGCATCCATCACCTCGAACAGGCCTTCTCCATCAAAGACCTTGGCCCACTTAACTATTTCTTGGGAATTGAAGTCACACCTACCTCCCATGGCTTACACCTCTCTCAAACAAAATACCTCAATGAACTTCTCAACCGCACCAACATGCAAACCACTAAACCAAGTCAAACTCCCATGGCTACCGCAACCTCTCTTTCAAGTGATGATAGCCCTCTCTTCGACAACCCTCAACTCTACCGAAGCATTGTTGGCGCTCTCCAATATGCCACAATCACCCCACATGATCTCTCTTTTGCCGTTAACAAGGTTTCCCAATTCATGCATGTGGAGATAGATTACCATTTCGTTCGAGAAAGGGTGGTCTCCAATGAGTTGCATGTCCGCTTTCTTTGCTCTAAGGACCAATTGGCCGATGTCTTCACAAAACCCTTACCGACCGCAAGATTTCAATTTCTCCGCTCCAAGCTCTCTGTGACAGCTGTCCCTTCGGCTTGAGGGGGGTGTAATGAGATATAAATGGACTCCTCCATTTATGAATAAACTTGAGAACTCACACTCTAGGAGAACCTTCTATTATTCTCTTGTTATTCTCCTTTTACAGCTCATCAAATCCAGCAGCTTCTATTTTAACTTATTAGTTCAAATAATGTAATTCCAATGTATTGGGACAGAGCCTATATAAGAGGCGTTGTATCATCTTTTAATGATTAAGACAAATATTAAAGAATGAAAACCTAGCTCTTATTTTACTAGTGTCTAGTCTCACTTGCTTTGGTTGTTTAGGTTGTTGTTTAAAAGTATGTTGTTGAAGTCTCATCTAGTGTCTAGTCTCAAGGTTCGACTAGTGTCTAGTCTCACTTGCTTTGGTTCGACTAGTGTCTACTGACAACTCACAATGTGCCAGAGAATAACTTTGGCTTTTGTAAAAAAATATCAACTCAACTAAGAGAGTAAGTTAAATGTTCAATTTTATTCGAAAGTAACCCAAAAATGGATTGCAGATATTTTCACATGCCAACAAATTCTTTGGATCAAACCAATGCACCAAATTAATTAATCCTTCAACATCACTGGCACCTCAAACCCTCTGTCCCTTCCTTTTATTTATTGCTAATCTACACCAAACACAGAAAACAGCACAAGCTCAATCAACCAATCTAACCCTCCACGATTTAGCCACTCTCAGATGAGACCAGTACAAGCTCGGCCTTGGGTATTGCCGACCCGATGGTACCGTCCAATGCATGGATCCGTATCATCCCAGGTACATGACTCAAGCAAATTGAAACGGACGGCCCAGATTAATCATATCTGAATCAAACTCAATCCGATGCCTATGGAGACTGTAGGGGGTCAGTTTTGAGATTCGTGTCATATTAAAAGAACCGTCCGATCATAATCTGCTTGAGTCAGGTAACGCGAGGTGATGTGAATTCCCAATCCCTG
This sequence comes from Carex myosuroides, assembly GCA_028015225.1. Taxonomy (NCBI): domain Eukaryota; kingdom Viridiplantae; phylum Streptophyta; class Magnoliopsida; order Poales; family Cyperaceae; genus Carex; species Carex myosuroides. The sequence continues at coordinate 12,688,237 of CM051491.1, read as the reverse complement.
CTGGATGAAAAAAATAAGAAGATGATCTTGCTGAGCCTCAAGGCCCTCAAACAAAGGATACATACCTTGTTGGATGTATCTGATTTAAGACGGTTTTCATTAGATCTGACGGAATACTCGGTTCAGATCGGATTGTCAGATTTGAATAAACCTTTCTGCACTGCTGGAGAGGATCCGACCTTTAGATCTAAAGCGGCTTCAACATCGCAAAGGCAAAGCTTAAAAGCTAGCTGTCTCGTGTTTGTCAATTAAAACCACCAAAAATATCTGCCTTATGAGCTGATACGCAGCATCGGCATTTGTCACCTGTAAAGTATCAACATAATTTTCAGCTAACAAATGCTAACAAATTATTTTTTATTTAATCATGGTCGTCGAAATTTGAAACTGAATTACATTTCTCTTACGTAATTGGTCATGAGATGATAATAAGAATTAAGATATAATATCACTAATATTTGTATCAACAACATAGTAAGAACCTTGAAGTAATAATATTACATGCAAATTATAGATACAAATTTATTAATCAAATTTATTTTATATATTTTCTATCTTTACGAAATATAATCGAAAGTACTGTATAGCTTTTAAAATAATATACGAGTAACATTATTTATTTGAATGCGTAAAGAAAAATAATAATTTTAATAGAGACCTATTAATTATTGTCTAAGACATTTTTGTTTTGAATTTGTTTAGTATTTCTAGCACATCATATAACTTGCATGTGTGTGTCCATAAGTTGGTTCTTGTACAAGATCAAAATTGTATTTCATATTTAACATATTCGAGTTTGATTCAAAAAAAATCGTAAAAAATTCGATTCGAAATTGAATTCGTTCGAAATTAACTCAAACGTGAACTAAGTTTGGTTTGTGAACATATTTCGAATGAACTAGGTCCAGTTTGAGTTTGGTTTGAATTAATTCGAACTAAATTTGGTTTGAATTAATTTCGAACGAACTCAATTTCGAATCGAATTTTTTACGAACTTTTTTGAATCAAACTCGAATCGAATTACAAACTACGAATTTTTTATGCAGCCCTAATTAAAGAAATTATTTATTTCGAACGAACTACGAATTTTTTATGCAGATGCATTTGTTTAAACCAAAAAAAATTCACATGCATTTGTTTGCACATGGAGCGCTTATTTGGTTTCTACCGGAACCACTGCCTGATTCAAACACAATAAGTACCCGTAGGCCCCGCGCTTTCATCTCATGCAGCAGTTTGTCTAGCAATAGCAACTTACCAGATGCATAGACCCCAATATTGAATATCTGGAGCTGTACGGAGAATAGTTTGTCTCATGCAGCAGTTTGTCTCAAGCCCCACGTGCATTTGTATGAGAATAAGAAAAGCCGGAACCATGAAACAATGAATAATTTTTTCACACTTGATTGCCTTCTAATAATTCCAAAATGTTAATTCCAAGATGTTTTCTACAATTTAGCTATCCAAGCATCTAGTCATGCTATCTTGTATGCACGTGACTAAATATTTCTGCAATTTAGCTATTCCAAGATATTTTGGTCCTTGTGAATATAATATTTTCAAAGTCGCCAATGCAGAATTAATATATATACACTTTCTTAGATTTTGATGCAGGATCATGGAGTTGCAAACTATAATTTCAAAGTGAAATGCAACATATTTTAGGACAACGACTAATGACTATTTTAATTAATAATCTTGACAATTTTCGCATGTTTAAAATAATTTAGAATATGAAAAAAAAATACATCTGATATTTCATCAAAAGTTGATAATATTAATCATTGTAATTTTATGTCGTTTGATTGACATTTTATCAGTTTTCATGTGTCATATAAGTACAATACAAATTACATTTAAAGGGCGGATTCTAAATTATAATTTTCTTTTTATTATAGTCAAAATAGTCAAATTTATGTATTGTCAATAAATCTCTACATTATTCTTTTAATAAAAATAAAAACAAAATCAAGTTTTCAAATTTTATTATATTTATTTGAAGATACAAACCCACCCTATTTATTAAAGCAACTAATTGGGTTACATGGTTTTTAACTGACGGTTGGTATATATGACATTGTAAAATAATATAACCTGGCCAGCTACAAATTTTTTGCAAGGAATTATCTAAGTAAAATGTGCATATTCTCTGTAACAACACTGGGATTGGAATATGGTATAAAGCACATGGCATTGAAATCATATCAAGTCAAATCATAATAATGTGTTGTCCTAAAATATAGTTTGTAGCTGAAATCATATCAAGTCAAATCATAATAATTGTTGTCCTGAAATCATATCAAGTCAAGTCAAATCATAATAATTGTCAAGATTATTAATCAAAATAGTCATTAGTCGTTGTCCTAAAATATGTTGCATTTCACTTTGAAATTATAGTTTGCAACTCCATGATCCTGCATCAAAATCTAAGAAAGTGTATATATATTAATTCTGCATTGGCGACTTTGAAAATATTATATTCACAAGGACCAAAACATCTTGGAATAGCAAAATTGCAAAAATATTTAGTCACGTGCATACAAGATAGCATGACTAGATGCTTGGATAGCTAAATTGCATAAAACATCTTGGAATTAATATTTTGGAATTATTAGAAGGCAATTAAGTGTGAAAAAAATTATTCATTGTTTCATGGTTCCAGCTTTTCTTATTCTCATACAAATGCACGTGGGGCTTGAGACAAACTGCTGCATGAGACAAACTATTCTCCGTACAGCTCCAGATATTCAATATTGGGGTCTATGCATCAGGTAAGCTGCTATTGCTAGACAAACTGTTGCATGAGATGAAAGCGCGGGGCCTACGGGTACTTATTGTGTTTGAATCAGGCAGTGGTTCTCGTAGAAACCAAATAAGCGCTCCACGTGCAAACAAATGCATGTGAATTTTTTTTGGTTTAAACAAATGCATCTGCATAAAAAATTCGTAATTCGTTCGAAATAAATAATTTCTTTAATTAGGGCTGCATAAAAAATTCGTAGTTCGTAATTCGATTCGAGTTTGATTCGAAAAAGTTCGTAAAAAAATCGATTCGAAATTGAGTTCGTTCGAAATTAATTCAAACCAAATTTAGTTCGAATTAATTCAAACCAAACTCAAACTGGACCAAGTTCATTCGAAATATGTTCGCAAACCAAACTTAGTTCACTTTTGAGTTAATTTCGAACTAAGTTTGGTTTGAATTAATTTCAAACGAATTCAATTTCGAATCGAATTTTTTACGAATTTTTTTGAATCAAACTCGAATCGAATTACGAACTACGAATTTTTTGTGCAGCCCTAATTTAATCGGTCATTTATTTCTAAGAATAAAAATTATAATAAATTATACAAAAAGGTAATACGAATTAATGTTGCATTTATCAATTTGCAACTCACACCTTGTACCGTTGTTTGCATTATATATATTTGAGTTAACTATAAAATGGGAACAATGAGTCGGAAGAATTAATAAAAAGTCAAAACTCAAAGAAACGTCCCAGGCTGTTATGGATCATAACCGCCAGTGTTTTTTTTTTTTTTTCTTCTGGCTGTTCGGAACCATAACGGCCGTGTGTTTATGTTGCTAATCAGTGTGTAATTAAGCTGCTAATCTGACCGTTATGGTCCATAACGTCCCATGGACGTTACAGACCATAACGTCTTTGTTATATTTTGAAATTCTACCAAATCGTTCTTCAATGTCGATATTAATTTATTTTATTTTCTATTATTAAAAATTTCGGCATCCCATGTTGTTAGGGATTTGCTAGATGACTCCAAATTGTACCCCCGAGTGCTTTGAAGCTAGAATTTGTTAGATAATACCACATTTTTACACCCAAAACATTATCCAGCATTGTTTAAATCATAAGAAATTAATTCCTTCATGGTTTAGACTATTTTATACATTAAAATTCATGGTTTTGCATGTAGGATTTTACCAAGAATTTTAATATATCATACCCAATTTATTTTGAAGAACCTATGCATAGTTTTTGGTATTCCTCAAGCACTTTTAATTGTTCAAAATTGTCATTTGTCATGTTGAATTTAAATAGCAATTTTTTAGTGTCAAACAGAGTCAAAAATCAAAATTTGAATTTAAGTTATTTAATCTCATCGAGGGTTCTTGATCTTTAATTGTTTATGTAAATTTCTTCGTTAATTAATGTTGGATTAACTACATTTTTTATAACTCTGATTACTTCATTTAATTTATAAATCTTTATTTTTCTTGATACTTAAATTAAACTTCTAATTAGTTGTAAACTTTAATTATTGGACTAATTAATTACATTTAAAATTACGGATTATAACACAAATTGATTTAAAAAATAAGATAGTAGTACTGCTACTGAAGAGTGCATATGATAAATAACCGACATTTTTATTAATATCCAAAGTTAATTAGAAAGTATTATTTATGCCCAGATTCGCAAAAAATGTCCAAACCGGCCATAAAATGGCCGGCTTACTCTCCCTAGTAAACCGGCCATTTTATGGCCGACTTATTCAAATTTTTTTTTTGGAGACACTATTAATAAAAATTTCGGGATAAATAATACCTACGTATCATATGCATATTCTTATCAAATAAGAGCCTTTTAGGTACAATAGTATATATACATTAGGATAATCAAAATCTTAATATATATTTATGGCCGGCACAGATTACATTCTCATAAAATATACTTGCTATTTGTTTGGTTGGAATAAAATGTGTTAAAGGAAAAAAGATGAGTGGTTAGAAAATGCAGAAATTAATTTGATTAATAGAACTTTGCCAGTTTAATTATCATGGAGATATTTCTCAACAGCTCACAGAGAGAGAGAGGAAGGTAAGATTCCCTGAAGCATTTAATACGGATGTTCCTCCAAAAACAACAATAAATAAAAGCACTTCAACTCCAAAGCATTATGCATAGAGTGGGAAAAATGGCACGCCGGAGCCGGCTCCGTCACGGAACGGTACGGTAACGGCACGGAACGGCACGGCACGCATGTCGGTTACGTGCCGTGACTCGCGTGTCCCGTGCCGTGACTACTCGCGTGGCGTGACCAATAGTTAGCAAAGAAGACACGGCACGACACGGAACACGGCACGGCACGGAACACGGCACGGCACGGTACGGTAGACACGTCAGTCACGATTCGACATTAATTTATGTTAAATTCTAAATTCTGGACAAAAAAATATGTTTTTAGCATCAATAATTTCTTTCAACATTAATTCTTCATTTTAAATTTTAAAGAATCGTTTCATATTTTTTTTTTTAAATGTTAAATGCGATCAAACGTGACTAACGTAACCGGTCACAACACATTTGGTTACGGCACTTTTGGTCACGGCACGTTTGGTCACGGCACGACTTAGTCACGGCATGCGAGTCACTGTGTGACTCGCGTGCCGTGACCACCCCTCGTAATTTTTGTCACGGCCATTAACTTGGTCACGGCACGGCACAGCACGTGACCAAAGTCACGGCGTGTTAGTCACAGCACGACACGGCACGTTTTTTCCCCTCTAATTATGCATGTGAAAATATATCCATCTTAGTATGACTAATGAGACCATGATGGAACTCAAATTGGTCTAAGCATGGTTCAAGGAAGAATCATTTTCTTTTTTTTTTTATCTTTCTTTCGCTTTTGTTTTTGCTTTCTTGTATATTTCTACTCTATTTCATTTACAGCTGAAATTTTTTGAGCTTTTTCTTTAAACCCTGTATCTGTTACAACCAAACAAATGCATGTGACATTTGTTTAGTGGCCATTGAGTGATGTGAATGGAGATCATATTAAAATGAGTGCCCAACCAGATAAAAGAGTGTCATTGACACCATTAATTTCCATATTAAAATGTGTATGGAGATCAAATATTATATTGTTTGAAAATTTTTACTATTTTTTAAATATGTACAAAATCATTATTTTTGGGTGATCCGAAATCTTCTGAAATAACACTGGTTTTGTACTTACCTAAAAATAGTAAAAAGTTTCAAAAAATATAAAATTAGGGTCTCCATGTATATTTTAATATTGAGATCATATTGAGCAGATTAAATTGATTGTTTTGAATTTTGAAAATAAAAATATGAATGTGAGGCACAAATGAATTATAAACGACATGAGACATTTGAATTGTGTTTTATTATGAATTTCAGTGAGAAAAATACTTCAATGTTTTTTAAGGGTATACCTGCAATTCTTCTGCATGTAAATCACTTCGAACCCCCATATAGAAAGAATATAATATTCGACTTCTTTTGTACACGCTAGACAATCCAATAGAATCAGACCAATAATATGTGAGAAGAGAAGACAAGAATATCTCCTCAGGTAACAACGCATGTACATGAGAAAATCCCAACCAAATTGCATACGGGACCCATCCATGTATGATTCCCATGCAAAAATTGAAAGGCCTCTTCATGACTATTCACAACCTGTTCAAAAATTAAAAGGTCTAGTCTATTCATGACTTGAAACGTCTAGTCTCTTCACCGTCCAAAAAATGACCCCATGTAGAGACTATTAACAATAGTCAATAGGGTATACTAGTAACTATTAACAATAGTCAATAGACCCCATGCATGATTCATTTCATGAACAAATTCCTAATCGTCCAAACCCAATATATCTCCCCCAAGGCCCAAAGACAGAATAATAGCACGAATTCATTTGTTCATGAAATGAATCTCTTGTAATGGGGCACAACTGGTATTTTTTGGATCACAACTTGAAACGTCTAGTTTCATGGGGTCATTTTTTGGATGGTGAAGGGACTAGACGTTTCAAGTCATGAATAGACTAGACTATAGTAGTCATGAAACTACAGAGCGCACAAGGTCCAAAAAATGACCCCACAAGGTCCAAAATTCATATATATGCATCAACAATGTTAGCATGACTCTTTCACTAGAGGGGTGTAAACGGATTTATCTGTTAATATCTGGAGCTGTACGGAGAAAGATTTAATATGAACCATCGATCATTCTTGAACCTATTTGACCTGACCATTATTTGATTGTGCGACTCTTGATCTCACCACTACCATGGATTAAAAAATAAAAATTAAAAACAATTTTGACATGATAACCACAATTACGATATCAGGCAAAAGAAACCATTACACAAAATCAGAAAAGCAAGATTAGAAATATTCTTTATAATTTAGATGATTCGTGTATCAAATTTGATATAATTTGAAAATCATTTTAGTGCTGATCAACCAACAATAAAAGTGAATCGTTAATTATCCAAACAAACGGTTCAATGGATGTTGAAAACCTTTTTTAGGTTGTAAAAAATTGATAATTTACTAGATTTTTTTATATTTGAACTGACTTCTCAGCTCATATTATAGTTTTCGGACTAGTGGCAAAGGCAATACTCCCCCGTGTTAGAGGTTGCAGGCGCGAAATCCGAATGGAATAATTTTTTGTGGATATTAAATAGTTGGGTGGCTTGACCTCCAACCTTTACTCCCAAAAAAATAAAAAGTTTATTATAGTTTTAAAGCATTGATAATCTAATATTCTTCATATACAACTATATATGTAAGTTATATTTTCGTTAACTATATTCATACATTTTGATACTTATTTTGCAAAATTCTTTTATTTTATGTTTCCAAAATAAATCATAAAATCTGATAATTTGTTTCCAAACTTTTTGGCACATTATGATCATATTTTTAAATAAAGTTGCTCAAAATATATTCTAATATTCTTTGTGTTTTTTTAATTTTGTTGATATATAGTTGCAGAAAAAAATGGACGCCGTAAGAATTTTTCTTCTGTGTTCTCATTTTTCAAAACCAGGTTGTAAATACTTTCTTAACAATTTTATGAATTAGTGTAATTATCCACATAATCTACCATGCTCTTTTACAATTTTACGAACCTTCTGATTTTTACAATAACTATGCGTATTGTAAGTTTATATAGTGAATTGGTGATCTCACTACAGGAAGGTTATATAGGGAATAGAACCTCCTAAGGTAATGCGGTATGTAGTTTCTCTTGTTTGTAAACTATAATATTATAATAGGGAGTTAAAATATTATAATAAGCTATCTCAACCGATTTGAGAGTATGTCCGATTGGCATCGGACCTACTTTGGTTCTATGGGTTTAATCACCGTCCATTACCTAGAACACCATTCATCGGGGTTCTTATCTCGTGAGAAACAGTTGCCAAGAACTACAGGCAAAACAGAAAATTTAAGTTGTATCAGATTCAATATAAGTACATAAAATAATAGAAAAAAAAAATAAGTTTCCTAGAAGTAACATTGTTTTTCCTCAAAAGTAATTCAAACTAAAAAGGGATACCTGTGACTTTGCCACATCAGGAGCCTCAGCGCGTTTTTTTAGTTCCATCATATCATGGAAATCATCCTCAACTTTGGCTATGCGATTTACTGTAGCGTGAAATATGTGGCCGATTAGCAAAGCAATCACTAGGGTCCCAAATGAGGTCGTGATAGCGAGCCAAGGCCATGGCGGTTTTTGTGTAAACCTATATAAGCGAGTCCGGCTACTATAACACTAGTGTCATTTCAAACTAAATAACACCACATCTTAAACCATTGGATTTACTTTAATATTCGTGCAAGACACTAGTGTCATTCCAGCCCTATCTTGTGCACGAATATTAAAGTAGATCCAATGGTTTAAGATGTGGTGTTACTTAATTTGAAATGACACTAGTGTTATAGTAGCCGGACTCTATATAAGCACAAAGCAATACCAAAAAAATAATTCAAAATAGAGTTCTGACACTTGTGTAATAAGCTCGCATTTTAGTTTCTCTCGAAGCAATTTTGCAATAAAAGAAAGTTGCACAATTTTAATACGCATTGGCACTATTTTGGGTGTTTTTCCGCAGAGAGAATCTTAAATTCCATCTTTCCGTTTTTGGCCACCATAATTGACTATAACAATTCAAACCATCTTAATTATCTGATCCCTATCCATTTCAAAAGGCAAAACCTAAGCCCAGCAAATATTTTTATTTCATGCTATCTACTCCCTCACCAGCAATATAACCTATAATTTCCTAATTGGTTCATTTTAAACCCTTGAGATTTAGCTTCATACCTAGCAAAAGTTAATTCCTGCATGCAGAGCTAGAAGTTGGGAATAAACAAGAATTAATATAGTATTGTAATCAAACACTATGGACACTACAACACATCATATCTCGGAGAATCCCACTCCAATGTAAAATGAATTTCTGCAGGGTTTAATGATCATAAAGAAAAGAAAAAGAAAGAAAGATAAAACATTGAGTTTGATTAAATCAAGTACCTGCAGTGCATCTCATGCTTCCTGATTGGGTCGCAGAAATTGAGAGCACTATTATGAAAAATACCTGTGCCCATCTTATTCGGCCCATTAGTCGTGTCATAGACATTTACTGATATTGACTGCTTGCATGCTAGTTGGTGCAATAACTTCTCCACCAAGGCCTCAATGTCAAATATCCCTCCCAAATACCTGTTCACAAATTAAAAAACACAAGTTTCAGATAAGGGTGTTCATCGGTTAGGTTCTAGGCAATCCAAAGTCATAATTCGGTTTCTAAACTAGAACCGAACCAAATCGATTTAGTATTGCAACCAAACCGAATCGAACTAAAGTTTTATTTCGGTTTGTTTGGTTTATTCGGTTCAAACCAAAAAATATTAATTTTTTTATTTAAAGCAATTGATTTATAATAAATCGAAGTATATTAAGAAATAAAGCAAACCGAAAAAACCGAACCATTTGGTCCAAACTAATTCAGTTCGGTTCAAAACCGACTAAACCGGACCCAATGAACACCCCTAGTTCCAGATATTGTCATCATTGCTGCCATCCTTGGTTCTTATTATTACTGTATAATTCTTGTTATTCTTGTTATTATTATTATAGCTACTAGTACAACTATTACTGACCAATCTGCTCAGAAATCTAACTTAAAGAAACGTAATTTATCATTTCAAGTTCTATATTTATTCTAGAATATCCCCCGTTATTGGCATTGTTTTAGGAGATGTTAATTATTGGCAAGATACTAACAAAGCTTGCAATCTATAAGATACCATGGCATATTGGATTTATACCAGTCCGGGAACTAAAACAGTTCTAGGTCTGATCATAGTATAACTTTTCCCCAATGTGGAGCCTTGTTTAACCTAATTCACCGAGAAAACCTTTGAAAAACATCAATACACCACCAGCCAGCCAAATGCATACCAGTACATACCCAAATAGAAATTCATTGCTGGATAATTTAAAGACTAACCCAATAGCAGCTTTAATGCGCTCATCTGGAGTAGCATTGCTAGGGAGCTCTGATTTGTACACAGCATAGGTCAAGATGACCCCAAGAAGGTTTGACTTGACCAGTGGGAAATGGGCAGTTAGCACCCCCTTGCCTGACACCCGGGCCCGCAAGATGTTCTCTCTGTCTTCCTACAAATTAGTAACAACATGTCTTGTTTTATATTCAAATTTCCAAAACATTCCAATATATTTCTATGACTGTAGTTCACCAGAACAATTCCTACCTGATTTCCAGCAACAAACAGATAAAACCTGGTACATGACGTATTGGTTAGGTTATTATGCTGCATATGGCCAAAACAGTACTATCAATTTTGACATTTTAGGGTAATAAAAGTCGTTTTTTCTAAAAGGAATGGTCCAGTACAGACACAATACCAGCTGTTAGCTTTTAACATTGTAGTTTGACCAAAATATAGCCATACATGATTGTCCAAATATCTGGCAAATTTGAGTGTACTGGTAAGTATGCATACATGATTTGACCAAAACAGTTGAGGCAATTTTTTACAAGAAAAGAGTGTTTTTGACACAGTATTTGAAAAAAAACCAGTTTATCCTCAGTTTAAAACTACTTCATGCAGCTGTACCACCCCAATGAAAGCACAACTGAAAATCAGAGTAATTTGACAGGTAAAAAAATTTAAAAGAAGGTACTAGTAAGGAAAATCAAAAGATATGATGTTGCACAAAGAGGTATATTATATCAAAGAAACCACCATGTAATGCTCATAACCTTTTACAAAAAAAAAGGGGGGGGCATGCTAAATCAGAAAAGTATTTAACTTTTTCTCAATATTTTGCAATAGGTGCCTTATCAGCCAAACACATTTGATCACCCAAAATGACAAACAAATTTTTTTTGACAAACAAGTTGAAACTACATACATGGCCGGATAGAATGTCAAGAGACACCACATGCTTATACGTATCTTGTGCGAAAATAACTGGTGCATACTCATCAGCAACAGGACAGCTCTCCTGCGGCATGACCTCAGCGGGCCTGTCACCACCCTGGTTCCGGGCCGTTGACTTCTTAGACGAATACATCTTCTTAATGGTCCAACCCTGCATCTTCTCAAACTTCTCCCTCTCTGAATGCAAAACTTTTACTGCATAGGCAACCCCACTTGTCAGTGGCCTTTCAAATGTCGTTCTCTCAGCATATCTTGCAAATGTGGCCTGTTTGGATATAATATAGTTGCTAATTATATAATTTCACAAAATTCCAAGTGTCCTCTAACAAGTAATATCAGATAACCTAGGGGATGCATCCCCTGATGTCCAATTTGTACTCAGTTGCTGTTCTTTTTCCTCACTAATGCTTTGATATACTAGCAGACAATGGAGGGGCAATTTGGGAATTTTTTATTATATTGCGAAGAGAGAGTGTACAGGATTTATATTTTGACATGCTTGATATTTTTTTTCCAATTATGCTGCCCGCACAGCAAGTTGCCCTTGATGGCATCAAGAAATTTGAAATTTAATTTTCCAGAAAAAAATATATATTGGGTCCTAACTATGATTTTACAGTTGTCACGATCGATTGTTGTCAGAGGTTACACTATCGATTCATCCCATTAACAGCCAGCCTGTATTTTCTTGCACCAGTCTGAATATTTGGCATTGACTGGTAAGGTACCTTGCTTCACAAAATTTGTGAAAGAATTAATTATACAATTAGTTATCTTTGACAACAACTGACAGTGATCAACTGAAATTTGATACCAATCACCATAATGTTAAATAGTATTGAACCAACTGCCCCCTTCCCAAACCCCACCGATAAAAAATTGTACCTGATCAATTGCAGAGGGGTTTTGGCATGATGAAAAGTTGACACGAGAATAGCAAGAGCATGTAAATGGTTCATCTCCCTTTTTTGTTTGTCTTGGCGCCAGGAGCGAGTCCATATTCTCTGAGGTAATAGAATATTTCTGTTTATATTTTGACCATCGTTCATAATCCGACCAATCCGGTTCCAGATAGAATGCACAAGTCCCTTTAATATTAATGCGTATTCTGATCGAACGGTTCGGATCTAAATACAAATATTTTGTTACTTTTGATGATAATTAATTCGCCCGGAGCTCCGTCTCTTTGGAAAAAAATTTAGAAACCATAATAAATTTTTTTTTTTACCAAACTAACTTTAATTGCTTTGGTTTCTACAAAAATCACATGAGCTAGATGTCATTTTGGTCTATCAGTTTTTTTTCTCGCACTGAATTGTCATTTCAGTCCGAGATTTTTCACAAGTTTTATACCAACAACTACATCATTTTTTTCGAAATATGTGAAAACGGCTCAAACCGACCAAAAATAGGGGGAAGTCGGTTTGAGCCGTTTAATTGAACTTTGCGTTGGTTTGAGCCGTTTTTATACGCAAAAACCGTTTTCACATATTTTTGCGTTGGTTTGAGCCACGCAAAAATAAGGGGAAGTTGGCTGTGCACGGAGCCAAAGTGTGGGGTAACGACTCAATATGAAATTCGAAAAACTTGGAGTTAAACAAAAAAATGGAGATAAAAGCAGCGAAGCGGGGTGCTTTGCATTGGTGCATCCTCGCAAAACTGGCAGAAATTTCCGTTGAGCGGCCGACCAAGCGAGGAGGTTGCCAGGCAAAAATGATGAGAAGTCAGCTGAGCGGGGAGCCCGGGAGCCCAAACGTGGGGCAGCCGCGCAATAAGAAATTCGAAAAAAATTTAAGTTAAACAAAAAAGGGGATAAAATCAGTGAAGCGGGGCGCTTTGCGCCGGTGCTGCCACGCAAAAATGGCAGAAAGTACAGTTGAGCGGGCGTCTAAGTGAGAGGGCTGCCACGCAAAAATAGGGGGAAGTTGGCTGAGCGGGGAGCCCAAGTGTGGGGGCAGCGACACAAAATGAAGTTTGAAAAAACTTGAAGTTAAACAAAGCGCCCCGCTTCACTGAGGCGGGGCGCTTTGCGTCGGTGCTGCCACGCAAAAACAGAGGAAAGTTCTGCTCGGCAGGCGCCCAATCGTGGGGGCTACCACGCAAAAATGGGGGTTGTCAGCTGAGCGGGGAGCCGAACCGTGGGGGCGGCCACGTGATACGAGGGACAAAGCAAAGAAATGGTTGGGGTCACTACCTAGGGATTCCATTAACACTTGGAGGGAACTGTCTAAAATGTTTTTGACCAGATTTTTCCCTCATAAAAGAACCACCAAGGTAAGAACCCAACTGACCAGCTTTAGGCAAAGGTCTGATGAACCCCTAACCGAGGCTTGGGAAAGGTTTAGGGAGTTGCAATATTCTTGTCCACATCATGGTATACCATACTGGTTGTTGATCCAAACTTTCTATGATGGTTTAACAGAGAGCACTCGCACATATGTTGATGCTGTTGCAGGTAGAGCCTTAATGGAAAGAGAGCCTCAAGATGCAATGAACTTGATTGACAGCATGGCTCAAAACCAACAGTGGTCCGGCCGCGACAATTCTAGACCTGGAGGAGGCGGCTGATTTGAAGTCGATCAGATCATAGCCCTTACTGCCAAGATGGATGCCATGCAGAAGGCTTTCGACAAGATGAGTGTCAAGTCTGTTGGGAACCACCAATCACAGCCGGAGTCTTGTGCCATGTATGGGGAGGGGCATTCCTACGAGCATTGCCCATTGGCACAGAGGGATGATGAAGAGACCGAACATGTCAATTCTCTCAACAACGAGCCATCTTACTTCCCGAAACCTCCATTCAACCGAACTTACTCCAAGGATCCGGTTGAGCAACAAAACTGGAGGTGGAAGCAGAACCCCTCTTACAACAACAATTCTTTCAACAACCCTCCCCCTTTCAATAATTCTTCGAGCAGTAACAACAACAACCGCAACTTCTACCACAATGCCAACTTCAACAACTCGAACAACCGCCCACCTCATTCTGTTCCACCCAAGCCGTATGTTGCTCCCGCTGTGAGCGACTTCATGCACGAGCAAGGGAAGATGAACCAAATGATGTTCGAGCAGATGCAAGCAATGAATGCTCAGTTGGCCGGTATGGCTGCTCTAAATACCAAGATGATGGAAGCACAATTGGGGCAAGGCTCATCAAGCCAACCACAACCTGGTAAGCTTCCCAGCCAACCAGAGGTAAACCTGATAGGGGAGGCTAAGGCGCTCACATTGCGAAGCAGAACCAGTTATCAAGGACCAGCCATGCCCACTGACCCACTAGTTGCCAAGTACACAGACCGTGCAGAGGTTACACGGACCGTGCAGACCCCACTAGCTGAAGAGATTGTCTCCCCACCATCCGACCGTACACCACCCGCACGACCCACTGAAACTACTGTGCACACAGACCGCACAGATAGTACACGGCCCGTGTAAGATGATTCTGACAGATAGAGAGGTAAAGGAGCCGAGAAACCGCCACCCTATCGGCCACCTGTTCCTTTCCCTCAGAGATTAGCTGAGACCAGACTCAGCAAACAATTCTCCAAATTTGTTGAAGTTATCAAACAATTGCACATCACCATTCCATTCACCGATGCCTTGACCCAAATGCCTACCTATGCGAAATTTCTCAAGGATGTCCTCTCCAACAAGCGAAGCTTGGGGGGACGTGAGACGGTGAAACTCATGGAACAGTGCAGTGCAATTTTGAGAAACGAGCTCCGGCCGAAACTAGAAGACCCAGGCAAATTCTCCATTCCTTGCACAATCGGAAAAGCCACGATCAAGAGAGCCCTATGCGACTTGGGGGCTAGCGTGAGTCTCATGCCACGCACAATATATGATCGAATGGGTGTAGGCGAGCTCAAGTCCACACGAATGACCCTGCAGCTAGCAGATTCTTCTGTTAGACTTCCACTCGGTATAGTGGAAGACGTGCCAGTTCAGGTTGGTAAGTTCTATGTGCCAGCCGACTTTGTTGTCATGGAGATGAAAGAAGACAAAGAAGTCCCTATCATTCTGGGATGGCCTTTTCTGAGAACGGCTGGTGCAATCATTGATGTGCACAAATGGACGCTCACACTGAACATTGGGAACGAGAAAGTCAGCTTCCAAATCGACCTAGCCATGAAATACCCTTCTCAAGAATCTTGCTTTAGAATTGATGTGATCGAGGAGTGTTTGGCAGAATTGGCGGAAGAGAACTTTTTGGAGCAATTCAACAGCTCGCTAAGGTACCACAATGAATTTTTATCTGAAATGTAGGTTGAAACAAGCAAGTTGGAGCCTCTGACAAATGATGTAGTTGTTGGTATAAAACTTGCGAAATATGGAGCCTCTGGTTGAAACAAGCTCGATAAAGACCACTATTTCTGATAAAAAATTCGATATTTATCCGAGCCGCAACTACAAATGGTGGCCTCCAAAACTGGGAGCCGCCATTCATCGTTGCGGCCTTGCAAAAACAAAAACAAAATTCAATTGTTACGTCGAGTTTAATATATTTGTTTAATAATTTTCAAAAATAGAAAGAACAATCAATAGTTTGAATATATTAGAAAGAACATCAAACAAAATAGATAAATCAGCTTATAATTTAGATGTACTAGAAGGACTCCAAAACATTTTATAGGCAGGATTTTTACCGGCTGCAAAAAAAAATTAAATTATTTCTTGGTGTGTTACTAGAAAAAAAAATACTTTGGATTATAATTATTGACCCCGATTCAAAAGTCACTTAAACGTTTAGCGCTATTTTAAATTACAGGAATTAGATATAGTCTCTAACAGCACCTTGAGGGGGTGAATAGGGAGTCTTAAACACTCTTAGACGTTTTTCGGTTAATATCTCTAAATCAACAAGTCAAACAACAATCAAACAAGTGTACACAAGTAAATATAAATAGATGAGAGTAAGAGAAATTTAACACGCAAGAGGATAATGGAATTCAGCATAAAATGTCTACGTCTTCGGGTAGAGCAACCTCGTCGGCGCCCTTTTCTATTACCCAAAAAGAAATGATACAACTCGTGACATGTGATGTGAGCCCAAACAAAGGTGGAAAGTCACATTCTAACTCGTGTACAAGTTGAGCCTAGAAGCTCGAGTTAAAGAGTCCCAACAAAGAGGACCGTCACACGACTATAGTTATATGGTGATTCGTTTACATATTAAATTTATAAATTAATTTAGTACAAAGTCTAAACAGTAAAAAAATAATGAAAATATACATATTAAAATTAACTTATAAATCTTATATTTTTACTACTTAATTTTATACTCAATTAATTCAAAAATTTATATATTTAACATATAAATACTCAACTCGTAAAGTAAATCAGTTTGATTTGAATTCATCATTTGAAATTATTCTGATAGATTTTGGAGTTAAGCTCATTAACTTTTTTATGTTAAGAACATTTCTACTCTTATTAGTATATTACTAATATTGATACTAATGATTGAAAGCAAAATTAGGTTTTTCATCATCCTTAAATTTAAAAATAAAGTAAGTTGTTGGGACCCAACAATGTTACGAAGCCTTGTTGGGCCAACATGTGATGAAGCCTTTTCCCATCTAAATGTAAATAAAGTAAGAAATATTAAAAAATTTAAAACTACTTAAAAAAATTATCAACTCAACAAGGGTTAAATGTTCAATTTTATTCAAAAGTAACACGAGAAAGGGAATGCTGATATTTTCACATGCCAATAAATCCTTTGGATCAAACCAACGAACAAAATTAATTAACCCTTCAACATCACTGCCACCTCAAACCCTCTATCCCTTCCTTTTATTTATTGCTAATCTACACCAAACACAGAAAAACAGCACAGAAAACAGCACAAGCTCAATCAACCAATCAACCCTCCACGATTTTGCCACCCTCAGATGAGGCCAGTACAAGCTCAGCCTCGGGTATTGCCGACCCGGTGGTACCGTCCAATGCATTCGGCCTTCCAAGAGCCCTCAATGCCAGGTGGGCCGCCTTCTGTCCAGATATCATCATTGCTCCAAATGTGGGTCCCTGAATTTTAAGCCCCACAATCAGTGAATATATCAGAAAACGATTTTTATTTCTTTGATGAAATTTAGCACAGCTACTGGTCTCAAATTCGTTTTTGTCATGCAATGTATTGCCTATCTAATGATGTAATTTACAAATAAATAACCCGTCATTTGCTTTCCTTTTTGTTATAACTGTTGTGAAAGCACAAAACGATCAGATTTACTGGCACGCTTATTTAAATGTAAAAATAAAAATTGTTCCTACATACATGTCCTGAAAAAATTAAACAAATTGACAAAACGAAAGAAAAGAAGAAGGTAACAAGAATTAATACCATTCTCGGAGCACCGTCGATCTCGGCGACTTCCATACCAGTAACGATCATTCCTGGTACAACCTCCCTGGTCAACCTGACAATAGCATCCTCGGCTGTGTTCATGTCAAGCGCCTTCATCCCCGGTACGCTGTCAATCATACCAATGTCCTTCAACCGCTTCACACCAGTGGCACTGAATGGGCCGTCGTGGCCACAAGAGCTAACAACCACCTTCGACTCCATCACATTCGGGTCCATGCACGACTGTGTGTCATGGTTCATGGAGACCAGAGCCCAATTTGTTACCACACCCGCCACACGGTTTTCCTTCACTATCAAGTCCTCGGCTGCCACTGCGTTGAACAGCTTCACATTGGGCCGGGCAAGCAACCTAGAATGATGGGCTATTGTTAGTTCCATTTCTTCCATCTTTTTGTTTTCTCTCTGCTTTATTTATTAATTTATTTATTTATGTTACTAAACGTGGCTAAAAATTAATCATGTGAAGTTATTGGAGCAATATAACCTGCTCATGATGGTAGAAGTGAAGAGAGCCGCATGTTTGATGACGACGTAGTTGTCCTGCTCGTCATATGGCCGAGAACAGTTGACCGCCAAGCCAGGCCCCACCTCCAGGGGAAACCGACTGCTCGATTATGGCAATATTGATCGACGGGTCCTTTGACAACTCGTAGGCGCATGACAAGCCGGCAGAACCAGCTCCGACAATGACAACATCAGTGTCTGCATATGTCATCATGTCAGTCATGTAACGCCGCGTCATTTCGCGGGACACGATCGACTCCTTGATCGGGTCAAATTTGAAGGAGCTGAGGTTGTTTTTTGGGGTGGAGAGAGAGGCAGAGATTGAGGTTCTCTGCACATATGCACGGAATGGGGATACAAGGCGGTAGTTTTGGATAGGCTTGGTTGAACTGGAGAGGAGGGAGGAAGTAGCCATGGCTGCCATGATTTTGGGTTTCTGAGAAATAGAGTGAAGGGGTATAAGAAGAAAAGTTCTGAGAAGAAATATCTTTGAAGGGTTCTTTGTGGCGGCTTTGGAAGTTTCTTTAGTGTGAAAAGATATTTTTGAGGTTTTCTCTTCTTCTTTTTTCTTTTTTAGAGCATATACATTCATGATATTACGAGAGTTTCTAATAATATGATGTGGCAGTTTCTAATTCAGTTTTAGAAATGTGGAAGAGTTTATTATTTAAAAATTATGTAAGAAAGTTTCTTATTAAGAAACTGTTTATAAACTACGCTGGCCAAATTATTGACTCAAATTATTTTTAATTTTTAATTTATTGTTAACGTGATTTAATAGAAACTCTAAAATTAATTTCAGAAATGTGAGAGTTAGAAACTTTAGAGACCTTAATTTTTAAAAAGTGGTTAACAGTTATTTAGAAACTCATTTGAGTTGTGTAGATGCTCTTAGATACTATTGAGGTTTGGTGATTATTTTTGGCATTTGCTTAATACGTATACTTGTGTAGTCCTTCCTGCCAATGATAATTTTAGATGAGTTCTATCAAGCATTTAAAAAAAAAGAAGATAATTTTAGATGAATTGTAAAACTTCAATTCATTCTAGAACGAAAAGCAAAGTGATTCCTATCTTGTGACGAGATTGCATGAGATTGAATTTGACGTGAATGAAAACTCATTTTTGTCTTCCATAAATACAAATATGCACATAATTAATTATGAGAATGCGTTGGAATGAGTATTTAATTGTACCGTAGAATTTAGTTGTGAAAAATATGTATTTCTATTTAAATTTCTCACCTATTTAAAATAAGAAAAAATTTGTAAAATAATTATGTATTTTATAATTATCTCATTTGTAATTTCTCATCTATTAATTGTGCTGAAAAATAATCTATGTGATTTGTTAAATAAGAGAATATTGTCCGGATTCAGATCATTTAGTTAGTTCCACAATGAGACATCATATTAAGCGGTTCGAATCGGCTATTTAAATTATGAGAATGGACATAAGAATGTGAGACATGATACGAGCACGGAAATAAAAAAAAAAATTAACCCTACTAATATTTTATATTGATAGCTTATTTTTAGATATCTCAACTAATATGAACAGGAAGTAGGATTAATTAATTCACCAGTTTTAATTCTGGCAACTAAATTCTATCCAATTTATGACATGCAGCAAGATTAATATTAATTCTTAGGCATTTAGTTTTCACTTACAATTTGAAAACTAAATAACTTTCTGAATATATTCATGAAAAACCGATATAAATAATAACAATTGTGCATGATATGAAATAATCAATTACAGAGAGGAATAATAAAGAGAGAATATTGTATGATAGGTAATTTTAGGTAAGAAGTTATGATATATTCACCATTTTTCATATTTTTCATTTGACAATCTATGAGATATTTTACTAATAAGTAATCCTAATTATAGACGTTAATGCTTTTCAGATTTTGTTCTTTTCAAATATAGATTACATATATTTTTAGGTTAATTTTTTTTTATGTAATGTATTGAAACATGCCCTTATATTGGATAATTATATAAATTTCAAAGGGGGAATTTCGTATATACTCAAAAAATTTGAAATTACGTATTTCTCTCTTTAAAATTCATGATATTATATTTACTCTTTTAAATTTTAAAAACTCACAAATTTATCCAATATATTGACTCTTTTTTTTATTAGAACTCATTTTAAACTTATAAAGTACCTCGTTTACTCTTTATTGAAAAAATAAAAATATTTATCATGCTTTGTCTTCTGATTAGTTGGTTTTGAGAGAAAAATATTTATTTCTTGTTTGTAAAACTCACACAAGCATATGTCTGAATATCACTGTGTATGTGTCACAAGAAGAGAAATAAATCATTTATTATTGAAATTCGATCAGTTAGAAAGCATGAGTTTTTTTTTACAAAGACTACATATTTTTATTGTTTAATAAAGATAAATTTGAAATGAGTAATAGAAAAGTCAATCAATTTATAATATTTTGAGTTTTTTTTTAATTTTAGAAGAATAAATATGATATATGAATTTTAGAGGGAAAAATTATTAATTTTGAGGTTTTTGAAGAGTATACCTAAAATTCTTCCAAGTTCAAAATGTCAACGAAGTGATATGAGTTTTCTACTTATTTTATTTCATATTTAACATAAGTATCTGATCCGACATTTTTATTAATATCCAAAGTTAATTAGAAATTAATATTTATGCCCAGAATTCTTAATTTTCGCCAAAAATGTCCAAACTGGCCATAAAATGGCCGATTTTTTTTATTTTTTATTATAGACACTATGAAGAGCAAGATAATGAAATCTAACACTGAAAATTTGAACTTTTTTGGCAAAAGTCGAGAATTCTGAGCATAAATATTAATTTCTAATTAACTTTGGATATTAATTAAAATGTCGGGTATCTGATCATACTAAAATGCACCTTACATTTTATTACCTATACTAAAATGCACGAATAATTACATGAGTTTCGTGCTCAGAAGAACCGACTGGAACTGACTGGAACCGACTTGAATCACTTTTAGAACTCAGTTTGTCGTTTAATTTAAAAAAGAACGACAAATTTACAAAGCCCCAAATTTTACCCACAATTATGCCCAATGCCTTACCGAAAGACTAGGATCCAAATATGCTTGAAATCCGAGATCATCAACGGTAACTCTGAAATTCTGAATTCTGCCATTAAAATTGTTTTGAGATGCGTACACAGAAAAATGAGCTGTTTTGAGATGCGTGCACAAAAAAAGTTGGATGATTGGATCTCGGATTTCAGGAATTTCAGGAGTACTGTTCATGAATCTCGAATTTCAGCTGATCTCTATTCGAAAGACTATGATTGAAGGTAGTATTGTTTCAAATACAAAAATTATATATCAATGAAAAAAAAATATATAATCTTGAGTGAAATTTAAACTATTAATTTACATAATTTTTTCTAATTCTTTCAATTCTTGTATTTCTTTATATTAGAGTAATGACAACTCATAAATTGCAACGCAATTTGAGAACTTAAGAATTGCACAAGCTATAACTATTTTAGAAAACCTAAAAAAAATGAGATAAAGATGAACTTTATTTAGGAAAAATTGATTTCATGTAAGAGCAAATTTTAAAAATTTAACTCAAAAAAACCTATATAGATCTACTTATTTGACTAACGATGAACCTTATTTAGCAATTTAACTTGTTTAAACTTTATACTTCAAATCTTGGTCTCTAAACCAAAAAATAAAGATGTATGATTGTTGCCTCCAAACAAGAAAGCATCCACTAGTATCCACCAAGAATTTGAGAAGAGAATCCAAGTTTCCCTTACTAGAGATACTACTTAAATTCAAACTCTTAAATTGATGACTCACTTCTTTTTCAAGCTAATTATTAAATGAGATTGGTAAGAATTTTTTTCTCAACACATGAGAGAATGGAAGAGAGAGATGGTGGTTGCCCCAATTGTCTTAAACATGTGATTTTATATTCAAAAGTTAGAGTTACCTTTATGAGTAGTATTTTTGAGTCAATAGGCCAATACAGGGGTGATTAATGAGCGAGCATGAGCGAGTTGGGGTATGCTCATGCTCGGCTCATTAGCTTAATGAGCGAGTTGTTAATGAGCATATTGTTAATGAGCGAGTTGTCGAGCGAGTTACCGAGTTGTTTAAAATATATCATTCAAAAACTAATTTTCATTTATAGAATTTAACAAATTTTCCATAAACAAGTTTAACAAAAAATTATCCATAAGCAAATTAAACAATACATAATTAATTTAACATAAAATTGTCCATAAGCAAATTAACAATACATAATCTGACTCTCTGTGACTTTAGTTTTGCAATTTTGTAGTTTTGCCTCCTAAGTTTTTAGTCGGTGAAAATTTTGCTGCCGCCTAAATAGTTTCAAAAATTTTAGCTACAGAACCAAATACTATTCTAGGAATTAGATGTGGCAGGATTTGTGTAACTAATTTCTTAATGAGCTAATGAGCGAGTATGAGCGAGTTGGGGTATGCTCATGCTCGGCTCATTAAGTTAATGAGCGAGTTGTTAATGAGCGAGTTATAGCGAGTTGCTAATGAGCGAGTTGTTAATGAGCATTTTGCGAGCGAGTTATGAGCGAGTTACGAGTTGTGAGCGATTTACTCACCCCTAGGCCAATAGACAAACTTATGGACTTAACCCATATGTCAAATGGTCTCAACATTGGCCTATTTACTCTATTCTATTATATTTATCAATTGTTCACAAATAAATCATCCAATGAATTATAATTGAGCCAATCAATTTAATTTCCTCACGTTATACTAAGATAAAAATTTATGTCATGTATCACAGTTGATGCCAATGTTATATATTAATTATATATTTCTATTGTGGAATGTTATAAAAATATTTCATGTTAAATTAAGAAAAGTGGGTCTATTAAGACAGAATCTTAAGAAAAGGATAATATAATTGGGGTTTGTTGGGATCCAAGTAACCTCATACATCCTGTATTAAATGGCATGTTATTGTTAATTATTAGCATACTTGTCATAATTCAACAATGCCAATAATTTTGCTTAAATGAAAAATGACCCACGAAAAGCTTAGGAAAAGTATAATTTAACAATGCCAATAATTTTAATTTGGGTTTGTTAGGATCCAATTAAGTAAACCTCATCATACATCCTGTAGTAAATGTCATGTTATTGTTAATTATTAATGAACTTGTCATAATTTAACAATGCCAATAATTTTTCTTTAAACTTTGTAATGAAAAATGACCCACGCGAAGCTCATGGCTTCTTATCAATACTATATATATATATATATATATATATATATATATATATATATATATAGTATGGCTAATTTGCTGCTAGCAGCATTTTAGTCAAGTGCTGCCGGGTCTGTAAGCCGTCGGATCTGGTTTTAGATTCGCACTTGATGATCTGAAAATAAAAGAGCGATGAGTGAAAAAACTTCCGTCAACCTCTCGTCTCTCCAAACTCTCCCTAAATCTCTCTATTTTGAATTCTCTCTCTTCCTCCTTGACCCGTCGGCCGGCCCGCGTGCAAAATCGGAGAACTTCAAGAAATCGCTCGAGCTCCACCCTTCTCGCTCTCTCTCGTTCGAACTTGTGCCCCTCTCGCTCTCGAATCTGAACTCGCTCTTTCTCTGTGGCCTCTCTCGTGCGCCTCGTTGTGTGAGCGGAAACCCTAGCCTTTGTTCGCCCTTTCTTCTCGACCCGTTGGTTCTTGCTCTCTTCTCGCTGGGGTGCCTGCTCCACATAGCTGTCGCTAGCAAGGTGGCACAGATTCGTGAGTCTCTCTCTTCGCCCCTCCCTCTCTCTCCAGCTCACGCTATGAAAAAGATTATGAATCTTTTCTATTTACCAGTACTTACTGATATGTTTTAGAAAGAAAAATTCTTATATTGCAAATACATATTTTTTATTGAATAAGTACTGACGAAATCCTTGCTGAATTCTGAGAATGCATGATGGAAATAATAAAAATTGTAGAGAATGGATGATTGAATGAGATGCCTACCAGTATGAAAATTGTAGAGAATGCATATTTTTTTTAATGAAATTAAGATGCGTACCAGTCTGCATGATAGAATGAATGATGGAAATAATGCATTCCATAGTTGTAGAGAATGGATTTTTCATATACATTCAATTTTCTGTCAATATGCATTCCATAGCTCATTCTTTTTTCTGTTTAGAGACGTGTACCAATATGCATTCCATAGTTCAATTTTCTGTCAATTTATGTGATTCTTTCATTCTTATATCTGTTTGTAGAGAATGAGTGATGAAATTTTCTTTGAAGGATCGAGAATGAATTTCGAGGGCGCAAGAACATGAAGATGATAGTGAAGACTATGAATTAAGTTTGGATCAAACAAATGACTTGTTCTATACTTCTATTTGACATCAATCCTAAAATGTTGACCTTGGAGCTCTGTTTTGCTCTTTCTATTTCAGATTTTACTCATTGTTGCATGACATATTTGTACATTGGTTAGCCTTCTAATCATCTTCCAATTTACTTTTTTGCCTTCTATTAAAACCCGATTTGGAACATGTGGGGGAGATTGACACAAGGTAGGCTATGTACTATTGTATAAGGTTATCGTACCAGCCGGTATATCTTCTTTCAGTTCATTTGTAACAACACTAAACCCAATTACCATTTTAGAGGTTCAGAAAAGTTGACTAGAATTAATAGGTATAGGTTTGGTATTGTCCAGCTATGTTTGAATTTTGGAATTAATTGGTGTGCAGCTTGATAATTATTGACTCTAGGATGCCCTTGATACATAACATGACAACTTATAAAACAGTTAATTGGTTGATTATTTAATAGATTAATTTTATCTCATTTTTCAATTGTACAGAATCAGCGATGGAGTTTCAAGCAAAGGTCGAGCATGAGTTTCTATAGTTCACGATGACAAAGAGGACATTGATTTTGAGAGTGAAGATGACAGCATATTTTGAATTTATGTACCAGTTTTGGCAAATATGAACTAGGGTTGTAATTTTCTTTTTTGAGTGACAATATGAACTAGGTACTTAACTGCTTAAATTCATACTCTCTGTGTTACTTTGGTCTATTAATTTGCATGTTAAATAACATATGCTTATGTTGTGTTTTAGAAAAATTACAAAGTGACACTACTAGCAAGATTGCCTTTTGTTTGAAACTATGATAAAATAATGAAAAAAAAAGCTCCAGTAACAAAATAAGGAAAATGATAAGATAAAGGAAGTTAATAAGCTCATGGCATGACATATTTTGTCACGTTAAGAAATTTTTATAATAAAAATTTCAATTATTTGTTTATTTAGAATGTTTAAGACGGAATCGAAATTTGATCGACGAGCGAGGAATGGGTAATTAAAACACGTTAAATGGGTTTATATTGAATTTTAAAATTATTCGGACCATTAATTCATCCTAGCACGAATCGCGAAGCACCCTCTTTGATAAATAACCCCTCTCTCTTCTCCCTTGTGTGTGGCCGACCAAAGAGAAAGAAAGAGAAAGAAAGAGAGAGAGAGAGAGAAGAAAAGAGAGGGAGAGCTCCGAAATCCCGTCGGATTGCACCACCGTCCGGGAAATCGAGGTTGGAACCGAGAAGGCAGCTGTAGATCTCTCCTAGCCATTCCGTCGGTAATTTTTCTTTTCCCTTCTTCGTTTGAAAATCCGAGATTTCTCGAATTCGCGGGTTGTTCGTTTTAAACCCGAGATTAGTGTTAGAATTGATCGAACTCTAACTCCATTGAGCTTCTATGTTGCTAATTTAGTAAATTCTTCCTCAATTTCATCTTAATTTGGTTTTGATTGATCTAGGGTTTGGGGTTTGGGAAATTGGGAGAATTGATTCGTGAACCGACTTATTGCGGGCCGCAATAAGATCTCTTGCGGGCCGCAATGAGTGGAGGCAGTGAATTTGTCGCGCAGGAAAAGAAAGCTGTAGAAGTCATTGCGGGCCGCAATGGATTCATTGCGGGCCGCAATGAGTGTGCAGGAAAATGATAGAGGTCATTACGGGCCGCAATGGATCCATTGCGGGCCGCAATGAATGTGCAGGAAAGTATAAAGAAACTAATGTAACTCAAGTAACCATATCGATCGTCGAACAAAGATTAAATAAATTATATATGTTGATTTAGGGGTAGGCTCGGGTGAGCAAAACTTTGCGGGACCTTTCGAGACGTCCGAACCATAAGTACGAGATACGCTCTTCGTAATCAGGTGCGGGGTTCTTGGACTTGTTTGATGTTTCATTTTCAGAAATTAAATTGTTTTTGATTGTCATGTTGAACTGCTTGATTGATTGCATAATCGAATTGTTTGAATCATATGCATAACCGTATTAAATTAGAACTGATATGTACTGAAATCGCCTTATTGCGGGCCGCGACAACTCCCATTACGGGCCGCAATCAACAGCGTAGCTCAAGATATAGACTGACTGACTCTCTGAATACTTTGTTGCGGGCCGCAACCACAGCCATTGCGGGTCGCAATAAGGGCCTGGAAAATGCCAATAAGAGTTGGAAATTTTCGGGTAATTAAGTTGCGAGCCGCAATAACCCCATTTCAGTCCGAAATGAATATCATAGTTGTAGTTGCATATTGAATGGTATATCGTTTGTTTGTGTTCTTTTGTTTTGGAAACTACGGTCGAAAGTCCCCAACAATTTATGACTATCTAGGATGGTCGGTAACGTTTCGAAATCAACGCTGGGCGATGACTCGAAACCATGTGCGCATATGAGAATAATTAATCACTGCTGGGCAGTGATTGATTAAGATCAGTCAATGCTGGGCAATGACTGATCGTGACGGAGACTTTGGGTGACTGTAAGGAAACGATGAAATGGCGTCATATCCAGTCTGGGACAGGAATGACAGTTTGGTTTGACGTGTTGCGAATGGACGATTCTCAGCTTATTGCCTACGAAATTTTCTTTTATCTGATTATGAACCAGACCTTAGTTAATGGTTAAGCCAAAACATTGCGGA
Organism: Carex myosuroides; assembly: GCA_028015225.1. NCBI lineage: Eukaryota > Viridiplantae > Streptophyta > Magnoliopsida > Poales > Cyperaceae > Carex > Carex myosuroides. The sequence goes on along the minus strand of CM051491.1, from coordinate 12,661,108 downwards.
TGAGTGTCAGATAAAGTGTCCAGCTGGTGGGCCATCTGTAGGTGTCAGTGACACTGCAGATGTGGGTTGGATAAAGGGTCCAGCTCGGTGGGACATCCGTAGGTGCTACCAGCCGTCATAAACTGAGTTAGGCCAAATATGTGTTGTTTGAACTTCATCTTGAAAACTCTGTGAGTTGTGTTTCATTTGATTATTGTTGTGGAACATATGCATACATTTATATACTGATATAGAACTGTTAAAATGTTGTTGTATGGATTTTATTTTTGAAAGTGGATTCTGATTGCAAGTCCAATAGCTGGGTTGTGGCAAAGTCGCACTGAGAATTTATTCTCACCCCCTCCCTTTGGGATCTTTTTACAGGTTACGGTACGGCCGGTTCTGGAGAGGCACACGAGTAGTAGGCCTTTGGTATATGTTACCATACTATCTTAGTACCTATTTTGTTATTTGACTAGAGATGTATATATATTTTTGTTGTATAGATCTCTATGTCATGCCTTATGGTTAGTATCCGTATGAGATACATTTTGTATATTCTACTGTTACCAGACTTTCGTACCTGGATTATGTATACAAACTTGTTTTATTTCTTTTATTGTGATGATTATGAATTCTATCGTAATTGCCTTGTAAGCATACATGGAGTTGTATGCTTACGGCGGGGCTCTGTCACTACTCATGGCTGCGGGGTGTGACATATTTAGTAAGAAATAGCATGTAGTCATGCAAACAAAACAGGTACAACTCGTACCAGTAACAATTTGGAAACATTAGAAATAGCATGTAGTCCAAAACAAATGAAGCTAAAATATCATATGATTTATTTAAGATTCTTTTTCTTACTTACTCTTTTACTCTGACAAGGAAAAAATCAATTTTACTATTTACATCCTAGAAAGTTTAAAATAGCATAATTGAGCAGTATTTTAGTACACATTCTAAGTTGTAGCAACATAAAAATGATTCCAAAAAAGAATAATCTCATCTCTCTTCTCTCAGGGAAGAAAAGACATCCTGACAAGTATAAAGGAAATATGCAAATAACATCCTGACAAGCATAAAGGAAATATGCAAATAACATCCTTGTTTTTCAAATATTACAACAAGTTCAATTAGCCAACAAGTTTGGTAATTTGAAATATTCCTTCTATCACTATAATAAAAATACCATTTCTATAACTAAACCAAAAATACCATTTCTATAGTACCAAAAATATCATTTATATGACTGTACCAAAAATACCCTATGACTATACCACATACGCATTATCAATCTTCCAACGACAAATCTTCATTATCGCATTGTCATCTTCCAATGACAAGTCTTCACTATCATATACATTGTTCTCCTCCAATGACAAGTCTTCATTCGCATATGATTATTGTGCTTGACCCTTGGCTAATTTAGCATCCTTCATTTTCTACAAAAATAAAACAATAGTATGTTATAAAAAGGGTGAAATATGAATTTTATTTTGAGATGAGACTTTCCAACTTAATTGTTTTTACATAGACCAGAGCTTAAGGTGAGACTTTCAATATGAATTTTATTTTGAGATGATTGAACCATAAGAGTAGAGGCCAACATACTCTTAATCTGGTTGTTAGATGGGTACCAGTATAGGCTAGTACAGAGTACAGACCATACATGTCTTAATTTACAAGATTAACAAGATCCAAATGAGTAAAATTCTGGCAGGCTTAGTTTAACATCAACAAGATCCAATTGAGTCAATTTTGCAATTACGAACAATAGTCTCGATGCCCAATACTCATCTCTTCAATCAACTTCTCTAGAAATCACTTCAAAAAAAATTCATAAAAAATTGAATAAAATCGGCCTTAAATAAAATTGACCTTAATCAAGAGATAAGTTTGAACAGTGTTGAATAGAAGTAATAAAGTCTCCTCTACTTCAGTGTTTGCAATCAGCCATAACTTCCAGTCAAGCTACAATTATTCCAAAATTCGACTACATTCAATAGAAAGAAAGGGCAAATCTGAAAAATAGTTAGAATAATTAACGAATTATTGGTATAGTGGTACATAGTTTTCAGCTCCTAGGGTTTCCAAATCAGGTTCGGCTATTGATGTGCTCTCAACGGGAGCAAGGCCAAGTACGTGAGTGAGAGAGAGAGAGAGAAAGAGAGAGAAAGCGCGACTTACAAAGGAGAGGCACTAGCGAGACGCACAGAGAAGGAGAGGAGGGCAGTGGCTGAGGCGAGTCTGAAAGAGGCGGCTGCTTTACATGGGAGAGCCTGAGCGCGAGAGAGAGCAGCGGAGAGAGGGAGGGTGGTAGGAGGCCTTCGCGAAGGGAGGAAGAGAGAGAACCCTTCGCGGAGGGAGAAAAACAATGAACAAAATAGCAATTTTATGAAAAGAGGCGGAAGGGAGAGTCTAACGCAATCCAACGGAGCGATTTTTTTAACATTTCCGTCTCTGTTTATCTCATCAGCGCCCATCAGAACGCGAATCTGAAGTGAAATCGAATGGCTATCGGATCTGGCAGCACTTCACTAAAATGCTGCCAGCAGCAAATTAGCCATACTCTATATATATATATATATATATATATAGGTTGGCTACTCTACTTACATAAGCATATGAGGGCGTATGCTTATAAGTCATTTTTGCGTTTTCAATGTCCAAATGGTCGATCTAAAGCGCTCAACATGTTCTCTATATTAATAAGTGTTTGGTAACAAAATTTTACATTTTTTGGAATTTTTTTACTATTTTTCTAGAATTTTCCAAAACAGTGGTTTTATATGGTAAAAAAAATATTAAAAAAAATCTGAAAAATGCTATTTTGAAATTCTTTAAACAAATAGTAATAAAATTCCAAAAAATGTAAAATTTCGTTTCCAAAAACATTTAATATGGAGACCATGTTGAGCGCTTCAGATCGACCATTTAGACATTGAAAACGAAAAAATGACTTATAAGCATATGCTCTCATATGCTTATGTAAGTAGAGTAGCCACTCACTATATATATATATATATATATATATATATATATATATATATATATATATATATATATATATATATATATATTAAATTAATATCAATAAACTTTTATACTAAATTAATTAAAATTTTAACATGTATATAAATCGTAGATTGATTTCAATAGTTTGAAATTGTCATTTAAAATTGAACTTATACAAAAAACTTAAGCAAGCTTAGGTACACTCTAGTTCTATTATACTAATAAAACTAACTATATAACAAGAAGGACGGTAATAAATACAACTCAAGAAATAATACATGGACTCAGATTCATAAAAGTAATAATTTAAATGCGAGTAGAAACAAAATTTATTGAGTGGGATTCGAACTCAAATTTATCTGTTGTTGGAGAATCCAAAACTGCTGAAATCTAAAATCATGAACAATAACGTTAAAATTTCTGAAATTCTGAATTCAGCTGTTGAACTGTTTCGAGATACATGCACATAAAAACTAACTGTTTCGAGATACGTGCACAGAAAAAATTGAACGGCTGGATTCAAAATTTCAAAAATTCCAAAAATGTTGTTCATGTATCTCGGATTTCAACTGATTTGAATCCGTTGCTGGGAGCCTGAGACTCGCTCTGGGAATATACTTTGTTATGGCAGGGTATATTACTCGCCGTCAATCAATGAACCAATTGTTTCAATGCTAGTTAGAAATGCAATATAAAGATTTTAGTCTCAGATAACGACAAAAGTGGCTGTAGTTTAGCGGTAAGAATTCTACGTTGTGGCCGTAGAGACCTGGGCTCGAATCCCAGCAGCCACAGGAATTAAATTCCTTTTTCGGCTATTTTATTTATAGCACATTACAAACAATTCCATATAACCCAATTGTAGCCCACCACATGACGCTACTGAACAAAAAGCCCGAAAAGCCTAAAACTGGGTACACATTAATTTCTTCTTTCTTTATCAAAATAAACAGGCCGTCTGGAATCAAAGCCCAATTTCCATATTTCATCAATCAATAAAAAGCGAAAATATAGCTCAGCACATCATATTTCTTCTTTGCTTTTGTGCAGTCCAACTGGCTACAATGCTTTCTATTTGTGTTGTTACCTACAGTTCTACGATTTCGAATACCATTTTTTTATTTTGAAATTTAAAAACATAATTTTAAAAATATAAGGTTTGATAATGACGTACTTAGAGCATCTATAATCTTGGTATTATTAGAGTTTCTAATCTGACATAGCAGTTTTTAATCTAGTTTTAGGAATGTGGGAGAGTTTCTTATTTAGAAACTATGCAGTAAAATTTTTCTTATTAAGAGACTATTTATAAACTCCATGCTGATCTAATGATTGACTCAAATTATTTCTGCTTTTTAATTTGTTGCTGACGTGACTTAATAGAAAATCTAAAATTAATTTCAGGGATATGAGAGTTAGAAATTTTAGAGACCTTAATTTCTAAAAAGAGTTAATAGTTATCTAGAAACTCATTTGAGTTGCTGGGATGCAGATGCTCTTATAGAGTGAAATAAATTATGAAATGTGAACAGAGACAAAACATTAAGTGAGATTCGAACTCGTACCAGGTGGCATGCTTCTTTCCGAGTAGAACACTGATCGAATTCAAATAGCTGGTTGTATTCAAACTCATTAACTTATTGGATACACAATTACAACACAATCTCTATAACTATGTTTATTATAAAATCTGTTATAATCATAAAATCGATTGACGCAGCATTGAAATATTTTTTAGTAAGCTAATTAAAAATTTGTTTGGCACAATTCAAAGTGGGACTATTCTTAGCCAATTAGCAAATTAAAGTCAAAGTTTAGATAAAAATTTAACCGAAAAATAAGTGTTACTAATAAAAGGCACAAAAGTTCGACCAACCCATATCTTAGAATTGTAATAATATATAGGTCTCACCGTCAGATCTTTATTGTTCTCTTATTTTCTTTCATTATATTTACGAAATACACATAATCAATCAAAACTCAGAAAGAATCGATTCAGACTAACTCGAACCAAGGGTAGACACATTGAACAATTAGTACTCGAACCAGGGGTAGACACATTGACACAGCATTGAAATATTTTTTAGTAAGCTAATTAAAAATTTGTTTGGCACAATTCAAAGTGGGACTGTTCTTAGACAATTAGCAAATTAAAGTCAAAGTATAGATAAAAATTTAATCGAAAAATAAGTGTTGAATAATAAAAGGCACAAAAAGTTCGGCCAACATATTTCTTAGAATTGTAATAATAGGTTTCATCGTCAGATCTTTCTTGTTCTCTTATTCTCTTTCATTCTATTTACGAAATAGAGTATCGTATATCCGAAAAAAACCAAAATACACATAATCGATCAAAACTTAGAAAGAATCGGTCAAGAATCGGACTAACTCGAATCAGAGGTAAGCACTACATCAGACCAAGAGTAGGCGCATTGAACAATTAGTACTGAATCGAAATAAAAAATTCAAATCTCTACTCTTGTCTATCCCAATTTGTACATGAATCTGCCAATGCATGCCGTCAATTGTTTCAATCCATGGCGCAGAAACATATCCCATTTCTTAGCGAATTTTGGTAATTTTAATATTTATAAATTAGAATTGTGATTTTAATTTCCACTATAGTAACACTACGCGTTATTGTTATAGAACGCTACAATTTAAATATAACAATTGAGTGAATTATCAACGGGCAGATTTAAGGGTTAGGGGTGGGGTATATTGATGTAGAATATATTTCATTTTTTTTTTTTTTGATAAAAGTATGTTTAACCAGTAACAAAATATGCTCATTTGTACATATTACTACATTCCAACCCCTTGTGGTATTTTTGTGATGCGTGCTGTAAATTACAACAAAATAAAATAATGGTTTGAAGGTTGGAAAATAGAGGAGAATAAATAAAAGCGTCAGATGTTGAAATTAATGTTAAAGTAGGGTAGGAGGTGGTTCGCTAATTTAATCTTCTTAATTCTTGGGTCTTATTTAAAATGTTCAGCGCAAGGCTCATGGTGGCTGTAGTTTAGTGGTAAGAATTCTACGTTGTGGCCGTAGAGACCTGGGCTCGAATCCCAGCAGCCACATTTTTTTTTTTTGTTTTTTGTATTTTACACTCTTTCATTTTCCTTCGCCTATTTTGACCCATTCAATTACTAATTAAAGCTTTGGTATGAGCAGCAGATCTCCGGCTAGCTAGCTAGCTTCATTCATGAGCATATCCATATATGACTAAAGCTTACACCGTACGTCAAATGAAAGTTACCTTGTATCACGTGGCTAGCTGGATAAGATCTCAGCCCCCGCTCTTTTGGATATATGGGAAAATCAATACGAAAGATAAGACCGAAATTTTTATTAATATCTCCAAAAAAAAAAAAAATTATCAAATCTGCTATCACTCCAAAATTATTATTAAAAATGCCCTAACCGTCCAGTCACTGAGCGGTCCACTATAAAACTCCTATAAAATGATTTTTTTTCTCTCTCCTGACCAGCACAGTATCATTCTAATAACTCCAGAAAAAAAGAGGCGATTTTGTGATGATTTTGAGTGATTTAAGGCTAATAGAGGTATGGACAGTAACAATCGAGATAAGAAAGAGAGCAACCGAGATCGTGACGTAGCGAGAGGAGGGTCAATTAGTGATCGAGGTAAAAACGAGAGAAAAAAGTACAAGTATCAAGTATATCGTGATTTTCTTAATTGTGAGACATGTAAGATGGAGGAATAGAGTAGACGACATGGTCGGTATGAAATTTCAGACGATGACTTTGTGGAAAACCCCTACAACTTTGGTTTGAAAAACAAGAAAGTTGATCCAGAGCCTCCAGCATCGGACGATAAGTTTGTTCCGTGTACTGGTAAGGCTACCACTTCGTCTGTTATTGGATACCTGGTATAGTAAGGTCTATCCCCACTTACTGTGTTAATCCGAGTAGCTAAATCTATATCATACCGGTTGGAGTTCACACCGATCTTTTCATACACTATTCCCTTCAGTTCAACAAATGAGGTATTTTCATTTACCTCGAAGCCGTAGGCTGCTTCCTTAGTGTACTGTGCTCCCTCCACACCCGGGTAAACTTTCCGTCCACATACAGTGCAACCAACATATTTCTGTTTGATAGCTACTGTTCAAAATTGCCTCAAAATCGTCTCTTTTTTTTCTGGGATTGTTAGAATGATACTGTGCTGGTCAGGAGAGAGAAAACTATTTTTATAATTTTGGAGTGAGGACAGATTTGATAAATTTTTTTTTGGGTATTAATAAAAATGCCGGAAGATGAGACTTTCACCATGTTGCTTTTGTGTTTAATATATATATATAATTCCTATACATCGATCTAACAAATAAAGAAATTGATTGATTGCTGACTTTCACCATGGTTGCTTTTGTGTTTGTTCTTTGATTGATTGCTGACTTTCACCATGGTTGCTTTTGTGTTTGCTCATGTACCATATACATGCACCACCGTAATCCTCATTTCTTTTAATTACTTCAATTTACATTTTGAGTCCTATTTATATTAAGTTTTCTTATCATTCTTCGTTTAGCACTATTTTAAATTATAGGAATTAGATGTAGTCCCTAACATCATCTAGAGGGGGGTGAATAGAGAGTCTTAAAGACTCTTAGACGTTTTTCGGTTAATTTCTCTAAATCAACAAGTCAAACAATAACCAAACAAGTGTACACAAGTAAATGTAAATAGATGAGAGTAAGAGAAATTTAACACGTAAGATGATAACGGAGTTCGGTGTAAAATGTTTACGTCTCCGGGGTAGAGCAACATCGTCGGCACCCCTTTCCTATTACCCAAAAAGAAATGATACAACTCGTGACACGTGAGCCCAAACAAAGATGGAAAGTCACGGTCTAACTCGTGTACAAGGTGAGCCTAGAAGCTCGAGTTGGAGAGTCCCAACAAAGGAGATCGTCACACATGGTTATATGGTGAGCGGAAGACGCTTGAGCTAGTGAGCCCTTTAATGCCCTACAAGCAGGAAGTCACACGGCTATTCGAAGGGAGCACTAAGTAGATCTCCACACTATGGATTGGAAGGTTCTAGAACTAAATTCTAGACACTAAACTAGATCTAAAAGAATATTAGTCGAGTGGATTTGAGATAGTTGAGAGGATATTGAAGTTTAAGCTCACTCAACAATGAAAGCTTTCAAGAATGTGTTGGATCATTAATCCAACGTTGGATTAATATGTAAAATAATTTTGTATTGTATAATGTCAATATTATGCTAAATTAAAAGTGGTCATAAATATGCAGTTATAATTTATTAAGTAATAATGTGTCATTTATGGTGTGAACTTTTAATGTGTAGAACTTAAGATGTAATATTCAATTTAATTATGGGTTGAATGAATAATTACAACATAAGACATACAAGAGTTTTCTTGGGCTATATATATATGATTTGGTCCCCAGAATACAAGGCTATTTGAATTCATATCCTCTTATCCCATTAGAGAGGTATGTGAGAGAACTTTGGAGAAGGAAGAACAAATGAGACTCTCTAAAATAACTTGCTATTCTGGAAGAATCGAATCGGTGGCGCTATCACGCACAAGGCTGTCAAGGATTAAGGTACACTTCCGCACTTCAGTTTATATTCAACATAGATGGTCTTGCGGTGACTGGCAATGGTTTTCGTCGGTCTCAACAGAATGAACAATAAATATTTTTTGAATGTGGAGGCAGCTAGCTTAGTCAAATCTGAAGTGGAGTAACTCTTTTTATAATGAAGGCTTCAGATCTGATCAGATCTGGGACGGAAGTGATCCATTCTGAACGGACTGTATGAATATTGAAATTAGGGTTTCTGCATTATTAGATTAATATTAACCGTTTTGAACGTATATGTCCTTTCAGGATGGTTAGTACAATTTATTTCACAATTTTCTTGATAAGCGTTCTAACGGATCACAACCGTTCTGGACCGAGCCAATTTGGAACTCTCTGTGAATTTCTGCATTAATCCGTTACATATGATTCGTTCTGTTCCGAATGGTTGCTCCACAGAAATCAACCATCTCAAATTTACTTTACTTTTCTGTTTGATTATTACAAATCTATATTGTCGTAAAATCTTGTTGATTTCTTCGGTTCATTATTTTGGTCTTGCAGTTAAGATTTTCGTGAACCTTTCTTTTGGTTCTTCAAATTAATCTTACAATTATAATTACCATGAACCTACAAACTCACTCAATCATATAAATATTTAAATTCAACTAATGTATGTTTTACAAATTATGTCAAATAAAATAATTAAAATATTACATACAATCAACATTAGAGATTCTAAATATTCCCGACCCGCATTTCACCCTCTCTTAATTACTTTCAGCATATATATGCCACGTGAAAAACATCCATAGGCAATATGCAAAAAAAAAAAAAAAAAAAATTTGCCCGTCTCCTACAAATTATTGTGCACGCGCTAAGAAAGCTTATTTATCTAATATAATTGTTGAAAGGTGGTCATTAAATTCTTTGTAGAATAAACACATATCTCATGTACATCAAACACCTTGTTAACTATATATAGCTCAAATATCTCAAGCTGCTCATTAAATTTTATACCTACATATTCATGCTGACGTAATCAGGGGCGGTACTAGAAAATTTTTATAGTGGTGGCTGAAAATTAAAATTTACAATTGTGATATATAAGTGAGATTTAAACTCAAGACCTCTCAACTATAAATAAAAGCTTTAACCACTAAGCTACAACTAAATATATGTCATTTATTGAGGGTAGCTAGCTAGACTATATAGAAAGTTTAAGAAAGATAAAATTCAATTAAATTCCTATATGTATAATTAAAATTTTAAAATCATAGGGATGACTTAGCCACCTTTAATAAGTTTTAGATCCGCCTCTGAATGTAACATGTGTAATTAATCCCATGTCCACATAAATCTATCACATGAAATTCTTTAAACATCGAACATACACTAATTACATAATCAGCTTCTCAATGAATGGAAGTTTCATGGTTCAGCTTTTCGCAACAGCACAAATTAATTAGAAACTTGTAAACTTTGAGCTATTAATATTAATATTCATATAGTTATATTAAAGGTTACTTTAGTGTGTGTATTTTATTATTACCAGAATTAAGATAATATGGTGAAATGTTGAAGTAGTAAATGACTATATATCTGCTAATATTTGTGTAACGAAATATCACATATTATATAATTATTTATGAAAAAACATGCAGTTTAACTGACGAGGGGAGAAATAAAACTTAGTTACATTAAGTCGTCTTTTGTTACTTGATAGACGGTGCATGGAGAGAGATATAAATGTCGGATGGATCATGCACATAATGACTACACAAAATGTGCCACAGATAATCTGGACTGTTATCCAGAAATTCTGATCCAGTGCAACTGTTTCCATAGTCAGTCCGTCACGTCACCATATAACAAATTCCAAAAGACTTGCGAAGTGGCAGAGCAAGGTGATGCATAAAATATACATATAGAAACAAAAAATTAAAGTCTAATTTAATGCACAAATTAAATTTGCACTCCATGAATTAAGGGTCCGAAGGCAACTTGACTCCTTTCAATTGAGAGGAAATAGTGTTGAGTTATCCCAATATTTATAAATGCGGTTTCAATGCGGTATGCAGTATGCGGCTGCATATGCAGATTTTTATACGAACTTATATATGCAGAGTTTAAAATGAAAAATATATATATATATATATATATATATATATATATATATATATATAGGGATGAGCTATGGTGAGACGTGGAGTAAAATCATTTTGTACTCCATGGCATTATATTTTCATTTTGAAAATCTAAACAACCGATCCGAACCGTTCAACATGTTATCTATATTGAAATGTGCTTGGAGACCAAATTTTACATTTTTTGGAATTTTTTTACTATTTATTAAGACACTTTGAAAATCGCTGATCCGGTGACCCAGAAAATTTTACTGTTTTTTATTGTTCACAATGGATCAGCAATTTTCAAAGTGGCTTAATAAATAGTAAAAAAATTCCAAAAAATGTAAAATTTGGTTTCCAAGCACATTTCAATATAGAGAACATGTTGAACGGTTCAGATCGGTTGTTTGAATTTTCAAAATGAAATTATGGCGTGGAGTACAAACTTGTTTTACTCCACGTCTCACCATAGCTCATCTATATATATATATATATATATATATATATATATATATATATATATATATATATATATATATATATATATATATATATATATATATATATAAACAAATATGCTGTAATATGCGGTAATATGCGGTAATAATATACGACTGAATATGCGGTAGTAATTAATATGCGGCCAAACATGCAACTATATATGCAAAACCACATATATTAACCGCATACATATTTCTATGCAGATTACAACTGAATATGTATATGCGGAGACCTCATTTTATTACACTGAGTTATCCCACGGTCCGTGAGAATGCAGGGTCCGGATCCCCTAAAGTAACCCAACTTTTGGGTTTTCAATCAGGACTGTTCAATTCGATTCTGTCGCTCGAGATTGTTTCGAGATTTGAATCTGTCACACCCCGAGACAACCCGCCACGTATTGCTACGTAAGGCGTACACACATCACATACATTATCAATAACATCCATAAATGCCACATTTAATTTAATAAATTAAGTCTTACAATAATAACAAAAGTAGTCTAATAGTGGTCACGACAGACATGGTTAGAATACGATAACAACCATGCTTGTTCAAATGTACCAATTTTTCTGGAAAATAAACACACAACATAAAAGCAAACATAAATGGCATTTAATTTAACATGGATCTTTCCGCTTGCTACTACTCACGACCTTCCTCTGGCGCCTTTTCATCATTACCTGGAACCCATAGAAATATGGAACGGGTGAGAGATTCGAACATTCTCTCAGTGCGGGATTCAGTTCCAGTCCGGAGTTTGTAAAATCTACTTAATTCTCACAAATATGATACAGATAAAATATGATAAAATTAATAAACGCACAAGTATCTCTAATGCAATGCAATCATACATATTTAAATCGTTATTCACTTTTAAGTTTCAGTTAATCCATTTTATTTGTCTCACTAGATGGCGAATTCATATTCCGCTAGATCTTGACTGTGATAGGACCGCTTCCGCCTACAATCACGTCCGTGACAGGACCGCTTCTGCCTACAATCACGTCCGTGAAAGGACCGCTTTCGCCTACAATCACGTCCATGAGGAGATTAACATATGCCCCTGTAAGCACTTTTAATATAGATTGAACATCTAACGGTTTGGATTTGTTGTTTGAACATCAAATACTAACATATGCCCCTGTAAGCACTTCGGTCAAAATGCTTCCGGAAGCAAATTAGCCATACTCATATATATTATATACTATGAGGAGATGGATCCACTTACAACATTTATAAGTTACAACATCTTACAACAATTCGGTTTTGTAATTTTAAAAATCTAAACTGTCGATCCAAACCATTCAACATGATCTCTATATTAAAATGTGCTTGGAGATCAACATTTATATTTCTTTGAATTTTTTTATTACTTATTAAGTATTTTATAAAACTGTTGTTTTTAAACAATTCTGAATCATTGAAAAACATCAGTTTTATAAAATACTTAATAAATAGTAATTTAAAAAAATGTAAAATTTGATCTCCAAGCACACTTTTTTTATTTGCAAGGATAAAATTGTTTAACACTGTCGCGTGGTACTCTATGGATATTCTCATCGGTAATAACCATAATTTAAAAAATAACGATCTTCATGGTTTTATCCTCGACAATAGTTATTTTTTATCCTTTTAGATACTATAATAATCTTTTTTATTTGTGAGGATAAAATTGTTTAACACTGTCGGTACTCTGTGGATATTCTCGTCGGTAATGACCATACTATAAAAAATAACAATTTTCGTGGTTTTATCCTCGACAATAGTTATTTTTATCCTTATAGATAAAATTGATATTTTTTAGTTAATAGTGCTGAGTATACATAATAATTATGTCCACAGGCGCATTTAAGACTTAGCTAAAGGTGAATAAGCCACCCTTATGATTTTAAAATTTTAATTATATTAAAATTTAATTTAATTTTGTTTAAATTATTTATATAGTTTAGACCCTCTCATAAATAACAAATGTGTACTTTTGAACTAGTGATTAGAGTTCTAATTTGTGTTTGTGAGATGTTTGGTTCAAATTCCAATGACTATATTTTTTTTCCCCTTTTTTAGCTCTCTATTAAAACTAGATAGTCATATTAATTTGATCCGTACTTTTTCATCTCAAGTATATACATGTTGTATTAATTAGAGAGTTACAGTCGGTCATTCAATATTTTTCATACAGTTAACAGTTGTAACAATTTAGCAGGAATTACTAAATTCCTGCTTAATACAATACAATATAATATAATATAATGTAATGTAATCAAAATCAGACGTCCAGACAGCTGAGATTTTTCATAACAGCTCCTCGTAGAGTGGGAAAAATAGCACCGCGGAGATGGTTCTGTCACGGAACGGTACGGTTACGGCACGACACGCGTGTCAGTTATGTGTCATGACTCGTGTGTTCCGTGCTGTATTCATCTTTTGAAACTTTAACACAGCACGGCACGGCACGTGAAAGATTTAGTCACGGCATGATACGACACGTAGTCATGCGAGTCACGTGTAATTAGAACCATTAGATATTGATTTAATGATGAATCTTGAATAAACTAACCTAAATTATGATTAAATGGTGACGCGAGTCACTTATGGTCACGGCACGTTTAGGCACGGTGTGATTCACGTGGCGTGACCATTTGCGTGCGGTGACCACCTCTTGACATTTTAGTCACGGTACGGCACGGCACGCAAAAAATTAACTTGATCACGGCATGACACGGCACGAGACCAAAATCACAGCGTGTTAATCACAGCACGGCACAACAAGTTTTTTCCACTCTAGCTCCTCATGACAAGTACCATATAAATGAATAACGATTAACGATGGGATGGATAAATGAAATCTCTAACGCATTTCATTTTACTTGTATAAAGATTAAAGAAGAATATGACACAGTGACACGTAAGGGGCGCTGGGTACGAGGGAAAGATCGGTGGTCCCTCCATTTTCCGACAATTTTATTAATATCCAAAGTTTAATACAAATTATTAATTATGCTCAGATTTTCAAACTTTCGCTAAAAATACCCAAGCCGGCCAGAAAATGGCCGGCTTACCTAAGCCGGCTATTTTCTGGCCGGCTTACTCCTTTTTTTTTTTTTTTTTTTAGAGAGAGACTATGAAGATCAAAATATTGAAATCTAACTCTGAAAATTTGAAATTTTTGTTTAAATTATTTGTTATATTACTTCTTTTGATGTATAATTAGCATATTTATACTAAAATACGCTAGATTACTTGAAATTATGTTGAATTACACTATATTACAATAAATTATGTTCAATTATACTAAATTACGTTAAATTACAATAACTTCGCTAATTATGCTGAAATACAGTAAAAAAAACACTAAACTACACAAAATTACGCTATGGTAGACTGATTTTGCTCATCTTTCATGAATCATAAAAAATAGTAAAAATTGGTAATCTGCAAGTTCATTATGTAACTAATTTACTGAGCTACTTGGATTGAATGATAGAAATGAAAATCTTAATCAAAAAACTTCAACTCAAGTTTTGAGGCTCTTCCCTTTGTTTTTTGGCGATTCTAAATTTCGAAATCTAGCATAGCAAGCACAGACGCATGCGTCTTTTCGCAAGCTTTCCGAAAAGTGGTCATTTGCTGAAATCAGACACTCGAGCGCCGTTTTATGATCGTTTGAAGTTTCATCGCCGTTTTTCGCCTTTTCAGTAGAAATATCCTCCCTATTCATTTGTAATTTAGCGTAATTTACCGTATTTTAGCGTAATGTAATGTAATTTAGCGTAATTTAACATAATATAGTGTTATTCAATATAATTTCAATTAATCTAGCGTATTTTAGTATAAATATGCTAATTATATATCAAAAGAAGTAATATAACAAAAAAATTAAACAAAAAATTTCAAATTTTCAGTGTTAAATTTCAATATTTTGATCTTCATAGTGTCTCTCTCAAAAAAAAAAAAATGGAGTAAGCCGGCCAAAAAAAGGCCGGTTTACTCGAGTACCTAAGCCGGCTATTTTCTGACCGGCTTGGGTATTTTTAGCGAAAGTTTGAAAATCTGAGCATAATTAATAATTTATATTAAACTGAGGATATTAATAAAAATATCGGTTCCATTTTCAGATATCATGGTCCCTTCATTAAGGTTTCGAATGGTGAGAACCGAGAATAAAATAGGCAAATTAAAAATTTATTTGGTTCGGTTAGATAAATTAAAATTTAATGTGGTTTTTGAAAATTTCAAACCGATCGAAATAAACTTATCAACTGAATTAAAATCAAATCAAACAAATTAAATTAAATTTATGTTTGTTCAGTTGATCTGAAATAAGAAGATCAATAAAAATAAAAATAGTTTTATTTTTTTATTTTTTTATAAGCTCAAAAGAATTATTTATTTTCAATATATATAATTGAATCAGGACTTAGAGTGATTTTATACTAAGAAAAAAGAAAATGTTCATAATTATTTTTTTATAGACTAAAAAAATTATACTCCTCTATTATATTTGTCACACCCCGCGGCCCAACGAGGCGCGACAGGTGATTCCTGCCGTAGACATACGGTTGCCCGTATGCCTACAAGGCAATTATGATATAATAGAAAATAAAAACATAAACAAACAACCAAACAAACAAATAACATAAATCCCAACTGGTCAGGTAATATCATACAAACCCGTATCTCGATGGATACGCATCACAAAAATGACATAGAGATCATATATGTACACCACCAAAACATAAATATATATATATAATCTCTAATGTCACCATACCAGACAGGCTAAGTAGCGGTGAAACCAGGCCTACCGACCTCGTGCCCCTCTCGGATCTGCCGAACCGGAACCTGAAAAGTTAACCCAAACAGGGGGTGAGAAATAAATTCTCAGTGCGATAGATTTGCCACGTTTCGCTCCTGGACTTGCAATCACAGATTATATTCAAAAATAAACACAAATAAAGTTCAGATCAGTTTATAATAATGTATAAACATGATCGCATAACCCGACATCAATTAGCCAAATGAAATCAAATCAGGATTTGCCAAACCGAAATTCAATCACACAATATTTGGTTTAATTCGAGCTCAGAATATCTGGTAGTTACAGGCTTAACCGTTTAATTAAAGTCTGGTTCCATTTCATATCCGGAAAATTCATTAAAACCAATTGACCGTTCAAACGCATTACCCCCTGGGTAATGCCTCCGATACACAAGTCACCCATAATCAAATTCATAATACAGAGTCACTTACCCCTCGTCCCAACCGGTACTGGGAACTGCCGAGGGCCAGACGATCTAAAGCTTTAGAATACTGGGCGTCAAAGTCCATGCATAGACTTTGACAAATCCGGACTCACCCCCTGGGTGACGTCGCCACGATGGGAGACGGTAATACCATATCCACCAACCGATGGTGATATAAATCACGGTGACTTTTAATTCCAAATTAGATCATTAAGATCAATACACAAAGAATAACCATACCAGCATGCGGATCAATCAGATAAAACAATTCGAGTTTTAATTAATTTGGGCAATGCAATGCATATGCAACACGATTCGATAATGCAATTTAACCAATAATCAACATGTCAATCGAAACACAGTTTAATTCTGAATATAAACTATCAAACAAGTCCAGAAACCCCGCACCTGAGTATATAGCGTACTCGTCTAAGGCTCAGGCGTCTCGAATGATCCCGAGATCCGATGCCTCGTAGGTTTACCACCTATTTATATGTTTAGATTCGATTAAAACATTCGATTGGTATCCCGTAGGTTAAATCGAGTTAAATTAGGTTAAACACGGTTTAGGGTTCGTATTCGGGTCCTAATGGTATAGGTTTAGGTAATGGTTCAACCAATTAGGTTTGTACAACACAAAATATACATTTGCAGAAATTCTGGGTGTCATTGCGGCCCGTAATGAATGGGTTGCGGCCCGTAGCCTAACTTTCCAGAGAGTATGTTGTTCTGCTATATTTATTGCGGCCCGTAATGGATATGTTGCGGCCCGCAACAACAACACAGAACAGTCCGAGGTTTTGGTTAAGTCCCTGTTCCCTTGCGGCCCGCAATACTTGTGGTTTCGGTCCGCAATAAATCACACAGAAGCTGGTTTTTTATGTCTAGTTAAACTTGTTTCGATCGAGGTTCGACATGGTTAACCCTTGTTACGTATTATCGATTCATAAGGTATAATTCACATCTAAGTTATCAAGAATCGACACCATTAAACCATGAATTCAATTGGTATAAAATTGGCATAAAACCCTAATTCCAAAATTCAACTCAAATGGATGATTTAATCCAATAACACGAATCGAGATGTTCAAACGATTATAACTCGATCTATTCAGATCCAAATGGTGCATAACACCTGAAAACTTAGTAATTTCATAAATTCCACCATTTTACCAAACCCTAATTCACCATTTCCAATTTCACAAGCAAATCCATTCGACTCAATACACATCAAACCGAATATCGAGTTATATCAAATCAATCGAACTTTAATTCGAATTCTCAAAGAAATACCACAAATCAAACAAATTAGGGTTTTCAAAAGATTACAAGGAAGGAAGAATATACCAAATTGAAGCTTTAGAATTGAGCACGATCGTCTATTTAGCTCGAATCTCTGATTTCCGACAATTTCGATCAGATTTCACGCACGATTTCTCTCTCTCTCTTTCTCTCTTTGGTTCGGCCAAGACCTAGCTCCCTCACGAAATTAGATGTACAAATGGAAATATCAAGAGAAGAAGATAGGTGTCATCTTTAATATTTGGAACTTTTGCACATAGGTCCCCCAAGTTTATAATATTGCATTACTTTGAAATCTTTACAATTAGGCTCTTTTTTTGTATATTTTTATTTGATCAAGGATCATAATGTAACAATATTAATTCGGTCTAATTGGTTTTAAAATTTTCTAAACTGAATCGGATCAAACAATAAATTAATTTTAAAAAATAAACCAAATCAAGGGGAAGGATGCGAGAGAGAAAGCGCTAGACAATTCTGAGGAAACCTTAGCCGTCAGCCTCTCTTCCCCTCCCCAGCCCGCCACCCGAACCAAAGGATTGGGGGTGCGATGAGAGCCGTAAGAGCAGCAACAGGCGATGTGCTCGGCGAGAGGGATAGGCACGTGAAATCCTAGTCCATAGGGAGTTCTTTGCACCCGCAGAGGCGATGCACTCGACGATAGAGTTGGGTGGACAAAACCCTAAATCAGAGGGGTTTTATGTGCATGTAGCCCAGAAGGGATCTTAAGTGCCTGACTAGAAGGGGGTCCTATGCGCACAACGAGAGGGTTACTGGCCTCATGCTCTGGTCGAGGGTTGTTTGCGGGAGGATCTGATGCATAAGAAGTGTGGACGGGTCGTCAGTGGTGGGTCGTCGATCCAGATCCATTCTGACGCAATCAGAAGAAACTGGTAGAGAAGTGAGGATCAGATCAAGCAGTGAGTCATCGATCCATATCAGATGAATCTAACACGATTAGACAAGTATGTCAAAGAAGTACAATTAAAAATAAAGTATGGTCTCTTATAGTAATGTAAATAAGTGTTTAAGCTTTATCAATAAAAATATTAAAAATGATAAATTATTACTTTATCTTAAAAATAAATTGTTGGAATTGGGCTCAAGATAAGAAGATGTTACCGTCTCAAAAGGCATGCCTTTGGGTCTTCTGTGGGCCCTACCCTATGATGACTCCAAAATAAATTGTTTTTTTTTCTTCATTTAACAAAATGAATTGTTTTGTATCGGTGACGGGTTTAACTGTCCAAAACGCTATGGCCAGGTGCACTAACTTTAGTAGTCCATATCCAGCTGAAGTGATCGAACAAATCAATGTTGACTCGGTTGTCATTCTTATCCCAATCCAGAGTAGGTCCGATGCCCATCGGACCTACTTTGGTTCAATGGGTGTGGTGACCATCCGATTTGCATCACAATTTGTGCACTCTGCATCAAAATTCGTGTGAGTCTGTATCAATTTTCCGTGCAAACATATTTTGATGCTAATCGTACGGTGTTAGAACTAGTTGAACTTAAAAGTAGATCCGATACCCGTCAGACCTACTCCTATCTCTTCTTATCCACATGGACGTCATTTCATTTATAGGAATGTGCTTTAGCTAGCGGCTTGACTTTTAGGATATATATAAAATATAAAAGTATTTTATTTGTTTATCTAAGTATATGTTATTAAATAAAAGTTAAATTCTAAAATTTCTATGAGCTATCATAATATATATCTTGTAAAGTGTATTACTCTCTCATGTTTTTCTTTCTTTCTCGAGGTTAATAATGGATCATATATTTAATTCATGTGGAGGATTTAAATGTCTTTGTATTTTATGTCTATAGTATGCTAATTTTTAGGATTTTAATTATTTAAAAACTCATAACTTAAATGTCAAAATAGAATAAATTAATATGATCTAAATTATTTTCTTTATGTACATGCAAAATATTATGATATTTTTAGTTTGTTTTTTATTGACACAAATAGCTTATAAAGATGTACTTAAATGAATAATTTATAAACGTTGTTTTTTTCAACTTGTTAATTTATATAAGAATTAAATAGAAAAGTAATAATTTTTCATTGACATTGAGAAAAATAATATAGATTACATCTAACAATTTTATTTTGTCATATTAGTTTTAATATTTTTGCTATTAGAAAAAAAAAATATGATGAAGATAGGAAATGAATAGAGGTATTTTAACCCTCCTCTTCATGCTTACACAAAAAAAAAAATGTTATTTGGTTGTTCAAATTATTGTATATTCAATAAAAATCATTGATTTAGTGCTCCAATCATACTCCACATCCTTATTTTTTTTTTCAAAATCTGACAATTAATCCGAACTGTTCAACGTGATATTCATATTAAAATGTGCTTGGAGACCAAATTTTTTATTTCTTGAAAAAAAATTACTATTTTTTTTAGATAGGTACAAAATCATTATTTCATAAGATTCTGAACCATCCAAAACAGTGATTTTGTACATATCTAAAAAAATAGTAATAAAATTCAAAAAAATATAAAATTTGTTCTAAGTACATTTTAATATAAAGATCATGTTCCAACAAGATTGGAGCATAATTAGAGTACAAAACTAATGGTGCATTTTAACTCTTTTCGAACAAAATATTTACTTCTCTCATTTATAAGAGAGTTCATCGTTCAAAACTAGGCACACTTGGAAGGCTAATTCATTTCATTCACATTAATTAGACTGTATACAAGTCAATTTTGAAAATAAAACTATATAAAATGCTGATATCATAAAATTTGTATTCACCATCCTTATAAATATTGCTCCTATACATGTATTTATTTTTGTGTATATTAATTGTAAAATTCCGATAAATTGATAGCTGATCACATATTTTTAGAAACGAATAAGTATTTGAAGAAAAGATTGTTATTTTTCTACGTACAACTATATATAATTATCTAATTGATTATATCTCTAGTGTCAGATAGTGAACAACATATGCATGAACCATCCCACATTTTTATTAATATCCAAAATTAATTATAAAATATATAATTATATCCAGCTTAGCTGAGTTTTTAAAAAAATATCCAAACGGCCAAAAAATGACCGGTTGGGATTTAAATTAGGACCGGCCATTTTTTGGCCGGTCAAGAGGGTTTTTTTTTTTGAAATACTTGTTAGATTACTTTTTTTGATGTATAATTGGCATAGTTATACTAAAATATGCTAAATTACTTAAAATTATGTTAACTTACGCTAAATTACACTACATTACGCTAAGAGAGACGATATCTTCATTGAGAAGGTGAAAAACGACGATAAAACTTCAAACGGCCATAAAATGGCACTCGAGTGTCTGATTTCAACAAATGACCACTTTTCGGAAAGCTTGCGAAAATATGCATATGTCGGTGACCGTCTTGCCGTTTTTTGAAATTCAAAATTGCCAAAAAAATAAAGAGAAGAGCCTCAAAACTTGAGTTGAAGTTTCCGATTAAGATTTTCATTTCTATTTTTCGATCTAAGTAGCTCAGTAAATTGGTTACATAATGAACTTGTATAATACCAATTTTTACTATTTTTTGATTTCTTTGCTATTTTTTATGATTTATGAAAGATGGCACAAAATTAGCATAATTTAGCATAATTTAGCATATTTCAGTATAATTAGCATAATTAGCATAATTTAGCGTAATTTAACGTAATTTAGTGTAATTTAGTGTAATTTAGCGTAATTTATCGTAATTTAGCGTAATTATACTCATTATACGTCAAAAGAAATAATCTAACAAATATTTTAAAAAAAAAACCATCCTGAGCCGCCACCAAAAAATGACCGGTCCTAATTTTGATCCAACCGGCCATTTTTTGACTGATTTGGACATTTAAAAAAAAAAAATCAGCTAAACTTGATATAATTAATATTTATAATTAATTTTGAATATTAATAAAAATGTCGGAACCACTTCATGAACCAATCTGAAATTCAAAGAAAGTATTTGGCTATATATGATGTCGTGCCACATCCTCAGTTCCCTATCGTGCAGCTTTAATTAAGTGCAACCGTTACCGTGTAACAACTAGTTTGTTTGATGTGCTTTTGCATATTTACCATTATTAATTCTGTATTTTTTATTTTTAGAACTGCTACATCTATGTTCACATGTAAATTTTATTAAGATAATTACATAAACTCATTTAAAGCAATGCCTCAAGATTAATCTAGCTAGGCATTCCTTTGTATAGTAGAACCTACAACTTCTCTTCCTTTATGATTTATAATTGGTGAAACCAAATGATTGATGAAACATAATTGAAAGCCCAACTTTTGCATATATATCCTTTGAATTAGGGTATTTTGACAAACGTAACGGTGTATTGTTATGGTTGTCATTTACATTAGGGTCAATTAAGTTAGGTGTCAAACTGTCAATGTACTTTACCATTTCTTTTCTTTAGAAAAATCTTTAAGTTAAAATCATAAAAATTACAAATGTTAATTAGTTGCTATGTACTAAGAGCATAAAGAACACTGTAATATTTATATACATTTGTTACATCAAATTAGACAATTCATGGTTTATCAATCCAAACATAAAATTAAAGGAACTTCTCACCTGATTAAATAAAGTATTTTTTTTTAAGGTTGATTAAATAAATGGTCAAGGATATCTCCATTCTTATATTGAGCACGTAGATGTTCTGATCCGCTAACGACTTTGATTAAAAGATGAAATTTCAGATTGAATATCAATCCTCTGATCAAATATTCTGATTTTATGCATCTTTTTGATATTTTTTTACGGGTAAAAGTCTACATTTATTTAGACACGTACTCGTCAATGTAAATTTATTATCTTTCTGATTGGTCCTGATTTCTTTCTATTTGTTAACAATCATTTAAGGAAATTTTGAATCGATTGGTCATGTCTTCATTTATTTCTAATCATTTAAGGATTGTTATTTGTCATTTAATATGTCATTTTGTTTGAATTTTTTTTATAAAAATATGTCAAAAAGATAAAAAGAAATATTATTTAAGAGATGTTATATCATTAATATATCATTTAAGGAATGTTATTTGTCATTTACTCTAATTTTTTTTATGAAAGTATGTCATTTTGTATGAGACTTTTTTTGTTCTCTTATAATGTCCCCGTTGCAACGCACGGGCACGATACTAGCAGTATACTGATATATACTTAATTTGATATCAACAATTTGTTTTTAAAAGTTATTGCAGTTGCAATATTAGACTTATACAAGGGCTACTGTGCAAAGCTTACAGATAAGAGATATGGTTAAAAAGTGTTTGCCTGTTTGGTAAAATTTGTTTTATTATCGAATAGGATGAAGGAGAGATAAAATTTCGCTGTTGTCACGGTTCATAATTCCAAGGTTATCCATCACCTTGCTCTCTCCTATAAAAGGAAGAGGAAAGGATCAGAAAGGAGATCATACTTTACATGAAGCATTTGTAGTCTCTAAGAAGTAATCTTTATTCTTTTCTCTTTTTTTTTCCTCTCCTATCCTAAGGGATTGCCATGGCTTCCTTCTCTGTGCCTTCTCTGGTTTGTTTCAATTTCATCTAAATTTCAATGAAATTATATATTATTTTTCTCTTCAACTTGTATCGGTAGTGATTATGTTGAAAGTCATTAGGCTTTCTATTTTTGAGATACTAGCAATAGACCTAACAGGTGATTCCATATCAGTGAGATTTGTAGAATTATACTGCCTGAACTGAAACTGGTATAGGTCAGATCAGTTCTGTAAAATACTACGAAAAAATTTCAATCCAAGGCATCTGCATGTCTTGATCTAATCTTACTCGAATTGATTTCGATCAGATGATCTTTTTCTATTAATTATAGTAGATTGTTACTATGAACTGACAGTGTAAATATTGACTAACTCGCTTATTGTTAGTTATAATAGTCAAAACTTAATACTCTCTAATTAACTTCAATAATTCTTGACTTAATTGACTGCTTGTGCAGATAATGGAGGAGGAAGGGAGGTTTGAGTCGGAGGTGGCGGAGGTGCAGGCGTGGTGGAACAACGAGCGATTCAGGCTGACCAAGCGGCCATATTCCGCCCGTGATGTGGTGATGCTGCGCGGTACTCTCAAACAGGGCTACGCCTCCAACGAGCTCGCCAAGAAGCTGTGGCGCACCCTCAAGACACACCAGGCTAACGGTACAGCCTCCCGCACCTTCGGTGCCCTTGACCCTGTTCAGGTTGTGACTCTTGATCATTTTTTTTGGATCAGATTAATTAGTTATTGATAGATTGGTTCTTTCATATTTCTCTTTAAAAAGTATGATCTGATTAACTTCTAGCTGTAAACTAAGGCTACTGTTAAAAAAGAATAGAACATTGCTATTGACAACTTGCATGTTTTCATATATTGTTTTGAATTATTTATTTACAAAGTAGGCCTGGTATACATAAATAATATCACTTAGCAATTGTTCTGCTTTTTCCACGATGCTAGATATCAAATTTTGTTGTGCATGCATTCAAAATGCATTTAAGATTAAATTATGGGTTAGTTCCTTTATGCTGACCAAATAAAGAAAATAAATAAAAGAAAAATGAAAATTCTCAATATATGGATCTCATGTGTCTTTATGGGTCTGGACAATTGGTGCTGGCATGAATATAAAAGTATAATCCTCTCATTAAATTTTTTTATCTAGGGCGGATCCAGGATTTTCGTCGGGGGGACAAAAAAATATCGAATCGGGTTTAAATACCTAATCGGATTTAAATCCATTAGTACTTGACAAAAAAAATGCTTTAACTTATACTTTCTAATGCTTTTGACTTGTAATTTCTGATGTTCTGACTTATAATTTTAATTACCAATCAAAATTCAACAGATTTATTTCAACTTTAACCCTAAATTTAACTTAAATTACAAATTAAACGTCCAGAGGGGGGCAAAAGAAATTCCAGGGGAGGCAAAGTCGATCGGAACCGATAAATTTTCACTAAAACTCAAAATCCAGGGGGGACAACTGCCCCCTGGAATACACCGGATCTGCCCCTGTTTTTTCCTAATCAATTGATTTTCCAATAATATAGGTAACTATGATGGCCAAGCATCTTGATTCAATCTATGTATCCGGCTGGCAATGCTCCTCAACTCACACCACCAGCAACGAGCCAGGGCCTGACCTAGCTGACTACCCGTATGACACTGTGCCGAACAAAGTGGAGCATCTATTTTTCGCACAACAATATCATGACCGCAAGCAGCGTGAGGCCCGCATGAGCATGTCGCGTGATGAACGTGCACGCACACCGTATGTTGACTATCTGAAGCCGATCATTGGGGATGGTGATACTGGATTCGGTGGTACAACAGCAACTGTTAAGCTTTGCAAGTTGTTTGTTGAGCGCGGTGCAGCAGGGGTGCACATTGAGGATCAGTCGTCAGTTACAAAGAAATGCGGCCACATGGCTGGCAAGGTAAGGGCCTGTTCGGCGATAGAGGAATGGGTACAGTTCAAAAAAATTTGAACTGAAAATTACTGTTCACGTGGGAAAAAAAAATTCACTCAGAGTGAATTTTTTTTTCCCACGTGAACAGTAATTTTTCAACAGCAGCCGAACAAGTCCTAAATGTGTACCTAAACTTTACAATATAAAGCACACAATCAGAATATAAATAAATAACAAATAAATTGCATAAAAATTTCATCCAACTACCAATTTAACAAAATGATCTGATAAACAATATATTTTTTAAAAGTTTCATTTGAGCAAGTAAAGAAAAAAATAGTTAACAACTGAATTTTAGATATATTGATTAATTTTATACAGTAATTTTCATGGTAGTCAATATAGTAATCACTGATTATATCAGTCACTAAATGACTAAATCAACTCAATTCAGGTGCTTGTGGCCATTAGCGAGCACATTAACCGTTTGGTGGCAGCCCGTTTACAGTTTGATGTCATGGGTGTGGAAACCCTCTTAGTTGCTCGTACCGATGCAGTCGGTGCAACCCTTATCCAAACCAATGTCGACTCAAGAGACCACCAATTCATCCTTGGTGTGACCAACCCGGCTCTAAAAGGCAAACCCCTGGCTACCATCCTTGCTGATGCCATGGCGGCTGGCAAGACCGGTGCTGAGTTGCAAGCCATTGAGGACCGATGGAGCGCAGATGCAGGTCTTATGACTTTCTCTGATTGTGTCGTGGAGGCGATAAGGAGGATGAATGTTGGGCAAAGTGAAAAGCAGAGGAGACTAAATGAATGGGCTAATTGCTCAACCTTTGATAGGTGCCTTTCTAATGAGCAGGTAATCAATTAAGCTTAAATTAGATTTTTATTTTAACTTTCAAGAATTTTGTTAATGAAGTGTTGCATTCATAGCGAAATCTTTTTAAAAAAAAAGTTACATTCTTATCACCACCAATAAGTGTTTCATATATAATTGATATCATTTTGAGAGTTTGAATCGACTAAAATGTAATATCCAAAAATTAATGTTTCAAATTTCATTGGTAAACATAATTTCTTATTTCAAATTATCCAGGCAAGAGAAATAGCAGAGCGACTTGGAGTAACCAACCTATTCTGGGACTGGGACTTACCAAGGACCCGGGAGGGCTTCTATCGATTCCGTGGCTCCGTGGCAGCAGCCGTGGTTCGTGGCCGTGCATTTGCACCCCATGCAGACATCATATGGATGGAGACCTCAAGCCCCGACCTCAATGAGTGCACAGAGTTTGCAACCGGCATCAAAGCAGCTCACCCTGAAATTATGCTGGCTTACAACCTTTCACCGTCATTCAACTGGGACGCATCGGGCATGACAGATGCTGACATGGTGGAATTCATACCGAAAATTGCACGGCTTGGTTTTTGCTGGCAGTTTATCACCCTTGCTGGTTTCCATGCTGATGCGCTTGTGGTGGATACTTTTGCAAGAGACTTTGCTCACCGTGGCATGTTGGCATATGTGGAGAGGATTCAGAGAGAGGAAAGAAACAATGGAGTAGACACTCTGGCACACCAAAAATGGTCTGGGGCTAACTATTATGATAGGTACTTGAAGACTGTTCAAGGTGGCATCTCCTCGACCGCTGCCATGGGCAAAGGTATATTGTATTTTATATGTATGGTTCCTGATCTGCTTTCTGTCACAAGCACACAACACAAGAAATTTGAATAGCCTGTTTCGAACTCAAATTTACAAAATGAATGTATATATATGCATGTGCAGGTGTAACTGAAGAACAGTTCAAGGAGACATGGACGAGGTCAGGTGCAGAGGGGATGAATGGTGATGCCACCGTTGTCGTTGCAAAGTCCAGGATGTGAAAGCAATGTAGTGCGAGTGTGTGAGAAACGAATTAAGCATGCTGATTGCTGTGTTTGTTATAAGTATTTTATCTGGTGATATATATAGTACCATGTGCCATGTTTTGCAATAATTAACAAATTTGGGGAGAATTGGGCGTTAAGCCTTCAATTGATGTATGAGTGTGCTTTTGTTCTCATGGAATCTCTACTGTAATTTTGAACATTAATTTGAATAATATTGGACGTCCCAACTTCATTTCTTGTGCTTAATTTATCTGGAATCATTATTTCATTTAATTCATGAAATCGCACAATATATAACCTAACCACATATAATTTGCATCTTAATTTGTGTGCTCGTTGATTAGTCTGTGCATGCGTTGGATTGGGCTTCTTGAATTGGGCCTTATGTCTCCTTATTAGAAAATGCATCAACCATTCTTCAAAACCCGGAAAAACCTTTCAAAAATGGGCCATTCATCACTCGGCCCACAGAATATCATCAAGCAGGGATTGATTTCAAGAAAAAAAAATTATTGTTCTGAGAAACCACATTCCCTCTTTGACATTGGATTTAAGTGTCAAGATCGTAATTATAGGTAGAATTCCCGGAATTCGTATCTTCTGCATTAACGGAACTTGCGTTATTAAATCCGGACTGTCCGATTGAGATCCGCACTAATATTGAAGGGCCCCGTGCGTCATAGGCGTGGGCCGGATTGGCTCTGATCCTAACTCCTCACGGCCGTATGTTCCTTCTAACTGATCAAGCTCCGATATTCAATTAAAATCAACAAAGAATAGGAAATAAAATATAGACAATAAACAAGAAAAGCAAACAAGGTCAAAATAAACTGAACCATAAAGCGCACAGATTGAAACACAGCTAAAGGAAAAAAAAAATGCAAATATGAAGATTCCTGAAACTAATGTAATAAAAATTAAGACTGATGTGTACACCGTATCACTTGCTAACGATCAACTTGGGATTCTGGATTCTGGATTCTGGTGTGTCTGCTGGCTTACAATCAAGCATCCCAACTTCCGCTAGTAGATCAAGAATGTACTTTCTTTGAGAGAGAATAATGCCTTGCGTTGATCTTATTACTTCAATTCCAAGAAAGTACTTGAGACCTCCTAAGTTCTTCATTTCGAATTCCTTTGAAAGATTTTCTTCAAGCCTCTTCATTTCGTCCCTGTCATTTCCTGTAATGATCATGTCATCTACATATATTATCAAAATAGTTAGTTTCTCTTGTCGTCTTTTAAAGAATAAAGTATGATCAGAATCACTCTGTTCAAACTCATAGTTTTTCATAGCATTGCAGAACCGACCAAACCAAGCTCGGGGTGACTGTTTTAGACCATATAATGCCTTATGCAATCTACAGACCACTGGTTTTGATCCCGTATTTATGTACCCGGGAGGAGGATCCATATAGATTTCTTCTTGTAAGTCTCCATGTAAAAATGCATTTTTTACATCAAACTGATGTAACGGCCAGTCTAGATTTGCTGCAAGAGATAGTAAAACCCGAATAGTATTAAGTTTAGCAATTGGTGAAAAAGTTTCCTGAAAATCAATACCATAGGTTTGTGTGAATCCTTTCGCAACTAATCTGGCTTTATACCTCTCAACTTCACCATTAGCGCCGAACTTTATTGTATAAACCCATTTACACCCAACTGGTTTTTTTCCTTTTGGTAACTTTACCAGGGACCAGGTTCCATTTTTATTCAAGGCTTCCATTTCTACATCCATTGCATGTACCCATTTTTTATCCCTTTTTGCTTCTTCAATATTTTTTGGTACTTCTAAAGATAACATGTTTTCACTAAAATTCCTCAAAGGTTGGGTCAAGTTCTTTGTGCTCACATAGTTTGCTATTGGGTATTTAGCCATACTCGTTCCATCTTCTGGAACATACCGGTCTGGTGGTTTTCCCCTATTCTTTCGTGGAGGTAGAGTATAGTTAGAAGTACTTACCTGTGGATGTTCCTCAGGAGATCCCGGCTCTTGTGGTATCCGGTCCGTTTGTATCATTTCTTCAGTTGTGTTAACCCAAACTTGTCTGTTTTCACCTCTCCTAAACACCTTCTGCTTCTGTTGTTCTTCTGACCCGAGTGGCTCTGACCCGAGTGGTACTGACCCGAGTGGCTCTGACCCGAGTGGCTCTGACCCGAGTGGCTCTGACCCGAGTGGCACTGACCCGAGTGCCTGCTCTGCTCTGACTCGACCCGAGTATGTCTGACTCGACCCGCGTGGGACTGACTCGACCCGCATGGGACTGACTCGACCCGCGTGTGTCTGACTCGACCCGAGTGAATACTGTAAAATTTCAGAATATTCGCTCTCATTTGTATTCTCCTCCTGAGGCGAATATGTAGAAAAAAATGGTTCTGTTTCAATAAAAATCACATCCATGGTAACATACCATTTCTTTTCTGCTGGGTCATAACATTTGCACCCCTTTTTATGTAGTCCAACTCCGAGCGACACACACTTAATCGCATGAGACTCTATTTTTTATCGTTGGTGTTTTGGAATATGTACAAAAGCAACACATCCGAATATCTTTGGAGGTAGGCTTTGAACAGAGGGAATTGAGACAAATGTTTGAAGTGTTTTTAATGGGGTTTGAAAATCATTTGCTTTTGTGGGTAACCGGTTAATAACATAAACCGCCATACTAACAGCATTATCCCATAAAACTTGTGGTACATTATATTCAAATATAACAAAGCCCTCGCGGTTTCAAGGATGTGTCTATTTTTCCTCTCAGCTACTCCGTTCTGTTGTGGAGTTCCAACACAGGTTGTTTCATGAATTATTCCTTTTTCAACAAAAAAATCTTTGAGAACACCATTCACAAACTCACCCCCATTATCGCTTCTAAAAAATTTAATCCCTTTGTCAAATTGGTTTCTTACCATATTATAAAAACCTTTAAAGACCCCAGATACTTCACTCTTCTCCTTTAATAAATAAATCCAAGTCATTCGGGTACAGTCATCAATAAACAAAACAAACCATCTATACCCACAAATTGAGGTTATCGGGGATGGTCCCCAAACATCAGAGTGAATTAAATCAAAGGGAGCAGTACTTTTATTAATACTAGTTGGATACGAAACACGGTGACTCTTTGCTTTATGCAAGTCTCACAAGAAAACATAGAACTATCAAAATCCGAAAACAAATAAGGTAACAATTTTTTTCATATAGCTAAAGGAAGGATGCCCTAACCGCCGATGCCATGTCCAAATTTGTGTTTCTGAACTTGAGCCCCTTTTTGCTACATTCGCCTTTCCAATTTTCAATTCTTCTAAATGATACAAACGACCTTTCTTAATACCACGGCCAATGATCTCCTTCGTGAGGATATCCTGGAATATACAATAATCAGGAAACATGAGAGCAACACAATTCAATTCCTCAGTTAACTGACCAACAGAAAGCAACTTAGTAGACAAGGAAGGAACCAAAAGTGCATTTTTAAGGCTAAGAGTCTTTGACAAGCACACATCTCCTGTGTTTTCTACCGGGTATTCCATTCCATTTGCATTTAGTATCCCATCTCGTATAGGTTTTCTCAAATTGGTCAGATCAGCTTTTGCAAATGTCATGTGATCAGTTGCCCCAGAATCAATAACCCAATTATTTAAATTATTACCAAAAGATGAGTACATACCTTGACCCACTTGTTTAGTACCTTAATTGTCTGCCTGAATCAGATGCACCTGACCCGAACTAGAGCTGGATGCATTTTCCTGGTTGGTGCGGCTTGGCTGTGCTAGTGGTAATGCAACAGTGGGTTCGGTCCAGTTGTGGCCTGGACCTTGCTCCTGACCCGACCTGCGTGAGTCTGACGCGGCCCGAGTGTAGTTAGGACCTGGATAACCCAGGTCTGAACTTGTTGCCATCCAGTTTGCCTTCCCCTTTATTTTACCCCCTTGCTGCTTCATTCGCTTCTCTTGGTACCAATCAGGATATCCAATTATTTTGAAACACCCTTCTTTCAAATGTCCCGTTCCACCACAATGACTGCATTTCTTTTTCATGTTTAGATAGATATTTATTTGAAACAGAGTTCAAGGTGTTTGTATCCATGTGATATCATTGCCATGGAGTTCCCAGTTCCTTCCTCTCCCTTTAGCATAACAACTTGTCGTGAAGTCTCTCGCCTGACTATTGCGTATGCTTGTTCGACTGATGGGAAGGATGTCATCTACAGGACCACGGCTCTCACATTGTCTAGTCGATCATCGAGTCCATCTAGGAATGTATAGACCCGAGACTCTTGAACAAATTCATTGAATTTTGTGATGTCTTCTGCATGAACCATCAGATTAGGACGACGAAAATCAATCTCACGCCATAACCCTTGCAATTCGTGATAGTACTCTTCTATGGTTCTACCCGACTGTTTGAGCCGAGTTACTCTTTTTTTCAGATTGTACACCTGAGCCTTGTCATTTCCATCATAGAATGTAGTGGCCACTGCATCCCATACTTCTTTTGCAGTTGGATACTGAATAAAGGTATTCTGTAGTTTTTGTTCTAGAGAATTGATTAACCACCCCTTTACTACAGCATCATCGATATCCCATCTTAGAAACAGTGGATCAGTTGGTAATGGTGAAGGAGGATTGCCGCTGATGTGTT
The DNA here is from genome assembly GCA_028015225.1 of Carex myosuroides. Taxonomy (NCBI): domain Eukaryota; kingdom Viridiplantae; phylum Streptophyta; class Magnoliopsida; order Poales; family Cyperaceae; genus Carex; species Carex myosuroides. Next base: position 12,629,388 of record CM051491.1, on the reverse strand, counting down.
TAATTTTATCACGGCCTTTCACATACATCAGCACTGCTTGGGACCAAAGGGTATAGTTTATGTCATTCAGTTTTATGGAAATTGGGTTTGGGTGTATTGGCGCCTCTACTACTGGTGCAGCCGGTGGTAGGTTATTATTTTGTGGTTGCTGTAAGGACATGATCTGATTTTGTTGCATGGTCACGAGTTGGGTTAATTTTTCTAGAAGTGCAGCGGTATTTGCTGCTGCTCCTTCTTCTGAGGTTTTTCCGGAATTGTCTGAGGTAATTCCAGACATGGTTTTTGTTGACAAGGGTTTTTGGTTTTAAGAAAGAAAAGAAAAAATTTCTAGAGAGGAATAGAGAGAAGGGAGATCCTTCCAGGATTGAACATGTGCTCTGATACCATGATTAAAATAGAAAAACTATGTAAAAACACCAGACTCCCTGAAATCCCTTCCCTCCCTTCATTTTATTGATTCAATAATTTGTGTTAAACATCTTACAGAGAAGACCTCCTTATATAGGAAGGTCTATCAGCTTGGGCATCAAGGCAGCCACAACTATTTCTATAATCAAGAAATTCACCTGCCTTATTCTCATTTACATAGTCAGCCTAATTATTTCTATATCTTACTCAATTATATATTACAAAAGATATTATACTAGATTCCCTGAAGATATTAATTTCTTTCCTTCCTTGCGCACCATCTTCCATTTTGGTTCATTTCGGTTCTTCTGTGGCACTTCAACAGTGATTGTACTGAACTTTGATTGATTATACTAAACTTTAGTGTTTGATATAAATTTTGGTATTTGTAATGAACTTTGATTTCCAACTTTGATGTACTGTGTAATTAGAATTCAGAATGCCTGAGTTTTTATTGAAGTGCTGTAATTTCGAACTATGGCCCAGCCATAAGTCATAACTCGTAAGTCGTAGCAAAGTTCGTAAAAATTCGAAATTGAGTTCGTAAAAAATTCGATTCGAAATTGAGTTCGTTCGAAATTAATTCAAACCAAACTCAAACTGGAATAAGTTCGATTCGGTTCGGTTCGTTTTCAGCCCTTCCCTGATCAAACTGGGATAAGTTCGATTCGGTTCGGTTCGTTTTCAGCCCTTCCCTGAGGAGTCGGACACAAAGGAAAAGGGTCAAGATGAAATTAAGAACTGCGCAATTTACACCAAAAATGAATCCCGTATCCTCGCAGATACCTGACTGAGAAAAATTTGCAACGGAGAGTTCAGATTAATTCCAGTCGGAAGGAAACTATAAGGCGTCCGTATTGAGATTCGTGCCAAGTTAAAAGAACGGTCCAGCTCTAATTTTTTTAAGTCAGGTACCTGGGATCCGAATTCCCCAACAAGAGTAGTTTGTTTTTTTTGTTAGTTCAATCCAATGTAACCAAATGTGTAGTAATCACATCCAAAATAATAAATGCGCTCAACAAATTTATGGATATGGATTCAAATATAAAGTAATCAGCAAAAAAAATCAACAAAACGAATGGGTACCTTAAAACAATCATAACGATTCAATGGATAGGTAGCTAAATACAGGAGCGGATTTATGTGCTTCTCAAAGGTGATAAACCACATCCATGATTTTAATTTTTTTAATTATGTATATCAAAATTTAATTTAATTTTTTTTTTTTTTTTAGTGTTTATATACTCTAGCTCTCTTATAAATTGACAAATGTGTACTTGTAGCTTAGGGCTTGTATAGCTCTTTAGTGGCTTGTTCGTTGTTTGTTGTTATTTTTCAAGGTTTCTAAATCTGCATGTTGAATTTTACGGAAAAATAAAGAAGGAACAAAAATGAATATATGATGAATTGGATTGCTTGTATATTGATATTTTAATTTTTATACATGACCTATAAGGTGTATTTATACAAAAGTTCCGAAGGTAACTTTCTATTTAAAGTAAAAAGGTGGAGTTATCTTAAATATTTTATTAATATTGATTTATATTTTTACAGAAAAAATTTGAAAATGAGTATATTAATAAAAATGTTATGTTTAGATAGGAAATAATTAATTTTTAATTTTGAAAGAGAAAATATCTAAGTAGAGAAGTTATGATAGGTATATATCTAAATTTTTCCTTTTTCTTATTAGCCAATAATGAACAAGCCATATGGCTATAAGGTTAATTACATCACTAATTTTTATTTTTCAACAGGCAGCTCTTAAAATCTATGATTGCACATGAGAAGAAATATACCTGATATACTGATATATTTAAGTGTTGACAGCAATAAAGACAGATTTATTTTTAGTCTTGACAGCAATGGATCTAGTTAGAACTCTAGTATATGACACAATGGAGGTATGACTATGAGTATGTACATTAATGAATTCTGTTAAAGACTGTTCTAAGTGTCATTGGTTTTGAGAAATTTCTGCGGCACGTTGCCTCAGCATCTCATTCACAGCAGCCCGACGCCTTGACTCAGTCTGCTGTTGAATCCTCCGCATTTGTTCCTTCAAGTCCCTGTATTGAAAATTTTACAAGTTGATCAAAGATGAAACTCATTCATAAAACTACATTTTTGCCAACCACAAATTGAGTAACATCTAACCAAACTCTAAAATATTTGCCAGTACCTGCCCTATATTACTTTTTCATAATCTCTGCTTTCATTTTTTTTTTATCTTGCTTTAATTGTAGATATCCTGTATGTTATAATTGCTATGCTATGTAGCATTGTAGGTGTGTGGAATCTAATTCTCATTTTACTAGGGGTATACATGACACAAGTTAAACAGGATCAATAACGTTGACGCCCATTTTTCTTCTGAATCATTTGAGAGAGGTTAATTACCTAACCATCTCTCTCCTTTTTTACCTTTTGAGAAAGATAAACAAGGTACTAGACCACTAGCACAAAGTAACAGTGAGACAGTAAAAAATTATTTTATAAAACCACTTTGGAATGTACTTCTAAAGTACTAAAAGTATCACATACGAGATATTCTTCCTACTCAGGACACTCACTAAATGACTAAAGCAAAGCAAACAAGATTTGCCATATATAACAGCAGAAAATAATAAAAGCAAGAATTCATTTCACTCACTTGCAGCGGGGTACATTGCACGCAGTCTCCTTGCAAGCACGCGCATGGAGTTGAAGAAGGTACCAGATATTCTTGCAGAGACCACAACCATTATTGATACGAACTTTGCAATCTACTCCATGGCGAAACAGCCCCTTTATCTTGCGGCAGTTCGGGTATAGACAGCCTGGGGACAGGCACTCTGAGGCGTGCCCCAGCAGCTCCAACATCTTTCTCAGCTACATTAGGCAAAATAGATGTTTAAATTAGGTAATTCATTTTGTAAATTCTTCATACAAATGGCAGTGCAACAATTACTAATGGCATTATGGCATGGAAGTTACCAGAAGTATTTTCATTTGCATCTAGTATAATAGTAACATTCATATTTTTGTACACCCACAGCCCAGTAGGCATGCATTTTTACAAATGGCATTAATTCTTACCCCCAAAAATTTCCATCATCAAAATATCCTACTAATATATTGCTACAACTTTTATTTCAAACAACTACAGTTCTTCATCAAGCATCAAGACTTGAATCTAAAATTAAAAATTATCCTACCCCCCCATTACACAGTAGAACAAAGAACAATAAAAAATATCAAAGTTGCAGTGTATTCAAACAGCACAGCAGCCAACAAGCAAGTAGTCAATAAACAATGTACCTGTGAAACCCGCTTCTGCCGAGCCTCCTTATTCTGCGCATCCCTTTCAGCATTCGCGGGGCGGTTTATCAACTTGTGGGGATGATTAGCCACCTCCTCTTTCTGATAGCATGAGTTGCAAACATCAAAGTCAGGGCAAACCTCACAGCGCTTGCCCTGACCAGTCTCAATTTCATGGCTACAAACAGTGCATGTGGTCAAATAGGCCGGCGCTGTTGGGTTGTGAAGGTGGTACAACACCATCATTGACGAGTGTTTTGCACTTCGAAGGGTGTCGTACTGATAGTGGTTGACCTGGCAAAGTGAGAGGAATGCCTGCCTTGTATCAAAGAACTCACTTTCAAGGATATCATCCTTGTCCTTTGTGTCATTCGGCACGCCAGATATCTCCATCTGAAAGAAAAGCACGTAATCAGGATTTACAAGTTGCAATTAAATTTCATTATTATGTTCTCATGTGAAAAAAATGCTAAAATAAGAACACAATATAAAAAGTACCATAAATAATAATATCAAGGTAAAGCTCTACTGTAAGAGAATCCAAGAAAGAGAAAACTTACAGGTCTGAAAGTGTGTTTCTCCCTGCTATGGGTCGGGTGCCTCTCCTTGTCCTCACGCAATTTCTCCATGTTATAACAGCTATCATGCAGAGAGAAGATTATTCATACAAGACATTAGATGAATAAATGCAAAAGTTAACCAGAAGGATGAAATTATCATTTTTGATAATGTTCGGTCAACAACAGGATGTTTTTTTATACAGAAAATTTTCATGAATAAGGTTATCAATTATTATGCTCACCTCTCACATAGATTGAAATATCGACAACTATTGCACACCCAGCATGTACCAGACACCATAAGTATGCAACAGTGGTTGCAGGGATGCTGGAGATGAACCATGATTAAGTCTTCCCTCATTTTAAATATTGTTTCGCCCAGCTTCACAAGGAATATACAAAAAAAAAGATCAGACAATAATTAAGGAATCATGAAGGTAAAATAAAAATAAAAAAAGAGTTGCCCATACATACCTTGTGCATAATCATGGCATCCTTTGAGGCATTAACGCTTAGATCGGTGTAGCCAGCAGGCTTAAGGGCGCGCTTGGTGATAGTGGTTTTCTTCATATTACCCTTCTTATTCTGTTTGCGGTCATCTTCCTCTTGGCACAGTTGGGTAATTATGTCTTCTGCAGCTCCTGGCCAATAGTCACCATCAAAATAAGGCAGACGGGCTGCTGTCACCTTTGCCCTGGACTCCCTCTGATCTGTGAAGAAGTGGTCATACATATTTGTTAGGTCAACCACTATGTTCTCTTTTACTGCCTTCTTCAGCATAGACAAGTACCTTCAAAACATATAATAGACATGGTTTAGTAACATGTACAATGAATACAATCTTGACTTTAACATGCTGGGGATAACACATACCATTCACGCAATTTGTCAGTCTTAGGGGTCTTTTGAATCTCAGGATGGCAATATAAGATGTAATCTTCACCCTTGAGAGGGGGACAGGCCCATATATAGCAGCTTGTGAATCCACGCCTTTTGACATATTCAAGGTACCCAATCTGGAAATATAATATGAACCAATTATTAATTATGTATTATATCAAAACAGCCTGTTTAATTGCAAAATTAGCAAACTATATGTAAATTCTCAAGGTCGAACAAGTGACTATACCAGAATTTCGTGATAGACAAACGTGCGAAGAGCCTCTCCACTGACAGTTCTGATCTCAGGTCTGAAGTACTTGATTGAATCCAGATAAGACAGATAAACACGCCGTTGGTTTGGAAAGGCACATTCCGTGCCAAACTCTTCCACATACATACCAAAAATGCACACCTCTACACCCTCAATCTTTTGAAACAACAATATTGCCTAGAAAGTAAAACAAGAAATTTAGTAAAAAAAAAAAAAAAAGAAATTTCATAGAAAATGAAAAACCAAATAATCCTCAAAAAATGATCTTCTCAGCACACCTTAGATTTGTAGGGAAACTCAGTCGGATAGTTTTCCTTCTGAAATACCTCTAAAAATCTTGGCTTCACCTCTAATTTCTTGTCAACGGATGAGACAACTCTAACAACAAGTTCCTCTGCTCCTGGTACCTCATCAAAGCTCATTCCAAAATGGTTGGCTCGGTCCTGCCTTTCCTGCTTCAGCCGCTTGAAGAGCCGATTCTCTATGTGGTCACTCAAGATTGTGCGAGGTAGATCCTTGGCACCGAGCACAGCACTCTGGGGTAGTGGTTTGCGCTCACCTGTTTCTACCTCTTGAATGTAGCAATTTGGGCAGGTGTACTCAGCTTGGCCGCCATCATTCCTACGCCCATTAAACAGAGCACATATTTGGTGCTGCCATGCCTCACACTTGTCACATTGCACCCACTGTAGAGAAGGTGGCTTATTGGTTAGTTCTCAGTGAAAATATAATAGAATTTAAAAAAAAAAAAACTTTACAAGATACCATGTTATTGACAAATTTAATCTTGTAAACCCAAAAAAGGGAAATAAAAACAACAAGATCTCTTATTGGACTAGCATGACTTGGATTCTCCTATTGGACTAATGATGCAAAAGGGGTTAAATCACATCAAGCATTCAGTCCACAAAACTTACTCTTACTCTTAGAGATTCATCGAGCAAATTACTAAACCCAAAAAAAAGGGAAAAGAAAATTAAAAGAAGATACTATCGCGAACCCATACCAATACAAGTCTGGTACCCTCCCTAGTCCCTATACTACAATCCTTGGATGAATGAAAAGAGAGATGTACCGCTTCTTCAGTCTCCTCATCATTCCTTTTCTTCTCGACGCTTCTCTTGGGGACATCATGGCCCTCAATCTTTATGGTTTCACCTCTTGCTCCGTTGAAGCATGAGATACAAATATAGTGCCTCTGCCCATTGATGACGATTGTATAGTACATTGCGTTGCGCTTTATACGGTACCCACATGGGGTGCAGTAGATTGGAGGTGGCCCGAAGGTCAGCTTCACAACAGCACACAGCTGGCATGAGTTCTCATTCATCAAGATGGCCTGGTTCTTCTCGGCCTTTGATTTGCTCTGCATCACAAACCAAATAAACTGTTATTATTCAAAATATAATAAACAATGCACATGTTTCTCAAAGAGAAGTTATTCATCTATGTCATGTTTGGTTGTGGAGTAAACCCCTTCACACTTAAGGAACCAAACAAAGTGTAAAACAGGAGTAGTAAAATGGAGTTAAGGCTGATACAGACACCTCAGTAGGAGAAATATATATTTCCATTTTTTACCATTTTCTTCCATTACAACAAGATACAGCCAGTAATGTGATCACAAAAGAAACAAAGAAAATTTGTTAGCATGATCATACCCAGCCCCCACCTCAATGCCAACAAAAAAAAAATGGTTGCGTAATGTAGAAAAGCACTTATAAGTACCTTAGAAATGCACAATTTACAAAGCTGGAGGCAAGTACGGTCTGAAGCTCGTCTTATAAAAGGAAATTTCTCAAATTATATTTCATAAAAAGATAAATAAGGAAAAATATGTACCTGACCAACCCACTGCCTCAAACTTTTGATGTGTTCTCTAACTTGCTCCGGCGTAAAGAGTTCTGTCATAGAAACACCATTTATCAAGTGTTTTTCTGACTTACTGGCAGCTCCATCCTCCTCCATCTCCTCTTGTTTTGCCTCTGTTTCATTTTCATCATTTCTCTCTTTGTTCTCAACCAACAATGATGAACCAGCAGCCACATCCTCCATCTCCTCTTGTTTTGCCTCTGTTGCATTTTCATAATTTCTCTCTTTGTTGTCAACCAACAAAGATGGACCGGCAGGACCCACATCAGTTTGAGAAGACCTTATCATGCTAATACACCCATCCAAACCATAGCCCATCTGAATTGATGACGTGTCAGGCACTGTAGAGACAATTTGCGAGTTTTGCAATGCAGGATCGATTGTAACATCTGTCTCCTGCTTTGCAGGTATATTACTGGTACTCTGTTGTTCAATAGGAAATGCTTCCTGCAGGGCACTAAAGGACGGTTTTGCATTGTTGATTGATACAGAGGAGATATCCATATCCATCCTTGGCCTCTTAGGTAGAGGCTCGACATCCATCTGATCTGATAATACCCCTGACGATGAGTCTAATTGATTCATACCCTTCTGTGAATGTTTCAAAGCAAGAGGGGCAGGGGAAGAGGCAGGTAAAGCAACTGGGGACGCAGTCTCCACCTTATTATTATCGACCTCCTTTTCATTTAAACCTTTTTTTGAGCCACAGCCACTCTTCAGTGTCAAGGACTTGTGTTTGGCCATGTTTATAAACTTGTGGGCTGGGATACAAACTGGGCAGTTCTCTTTTTGGCAATTATGAAAATGAAGAAGAACCGTCTGGGCTTCCAGACAAAGGTGGACCTGGCACTTCTTCTTACAACATCTTTCAATGTGTTTATAAATTTGTTGTGCTTTAACACAGTTCTTCTCACGGCAGTGGCCAGCTTGAGCAGGACAGGATCTCGCATGGAACAGCAATAGTATCAGTTTAATCTGGTTCAGGTACTGTGTCTCCCGATGAGAGGGCTTGGACTGGGAGGATCCTTTATTCGGAACCAGCATAGTAGTGACAGAAGGACCAGGGGCCCGCTCACCCTCTGACAATATGGTCATGCAAGGCTGGACGAGTTTGTTTTGAGAAATTTGGTTTTTCTCAATCAATGCATTGCTATTGTGACTGTTGTTGTTACTATCAGGAACCATCTGGTGGTTGTTCCGTTGCATCTGCTGAGTTGGCCTCCACTGAGACTCTTGCTGAACCAGCATCGAGTCTGGCTGGTGGACACCACACCTCGATCGGCCATTCACAACCCCATTTTGGGATGATGATTCATCAGACTGGACAGTCTGATTTAATGCATTGGAACCAGCTAACGGGCCAAAGAACTGTCCCTGGCCTCCCTTATTATTACCACATGGCATCTGGAAATCAACAAGTTGAGGGAGCATTAGATGATTATTCGTCAGCAGGGCACTCTCAGCCATTACTTGGTCTGTATTAATGCCCCCCAAAGAACCGATTGAGCTCAAAGAGGATTGTCTAGAAAAGTTTCCACCCCTCGTCATCATTGGCTGCTGTTGCTGCTGCGGATGCTGCTGTTGCATGCTCTGCTGCAGTTGATTGCCACCCCTCGTCATCATTGGCTGCTGCTGTTGCATGCTCTGCTGGTGCAATTGATTGCCACCCCTCATCATCATTGGCTGCTGTTGTTGCTGCTGCTGCTGATTCTTATGTTGCATGATCCGCTGGTGCAGTTGATTGCCACCCCTCGTCATCATTGGCTGCTGTTGCTGCTGTTGGATGCTCTGCTGGTGCAGTTGATTGCCACCCCTCGTCATCATTGGCCTGGGCTTTAATTGGAGGGATGCTCCAACAGTTGAGATCTTGTTTACATTACTTGCTGAAGACATGTTAGACGGGCCTGCAGGATTGTAACAGTTTCCAGAACTTGACATGGTCATGTCAACTTGTTTGGTAACTGTGTTATTGCCCATCAGAGAAACACCTTGTTGAGACAATGATGCTTCAAAAAGGAAAAAGGGGAAAAAAAAGAGAGAGAAGTGAGAACCTTTTTTCCATAATTAGTTACCCTAGAATGTATTTTCTATTGTTTAATGACACATTTTAAGGATGACAGGAAGTTTGTCACATACATTTGTATATACATATGTGTGTGTGTGTGTGTGTGTGTGTGTGTGTGTTGCAATTTGCAAAAGCTCTGACCACCAGCTAGTTAGAGTTGGTGGGACTTACAACTACTAAGCTTGACAATGAAAACAAATGTATATGGCAACAAATTTACATACTCGGCATCCTTTGCTGAATCTGCTGTGAAGAGAAACCCTGCTGGAGGGGCTTTGTTAAGTTCCCATATGTGCCACCAATGTCCATGTACCCTTTTGACATTCCTTGTACATTCATCAGTTGTTGCATGTTATTACCAAGCAACCCTAATCTACTGTTATTATTCATCATGCCATCTCCAAACCCTTGGGAAGAATGCTTCTGATTCATGGGAACTAACTGCATGCCAGGTCTCACTTGTCCACTGAGAGTGTTGTATTGCTGTTGCTTCTGGGGCTGCATTCCAGACCCATTATTCATAGGCATGGTCTGTTGGGTTACTTGTGTGATACTGGTGGAGTTAAATCCAGGGGTCCGTATCATTTGCGGCGTAACCTGATGTCGCACCCCTATTGATGCAGACATTGAAGTGCTTCCCAGCTGATCAATTGACATGTTTCCATGTGAGAGCTGGTATCCATTAGACATGGGGATCCCTATAAAGGAAAGAATATGGTATCGTCAGTACTCAGTAACAACACACAAGAAAAGAAACTGTATGCATGCAATTTGCCAAAAATTTACGCTAGTGCATTGCGCATGGCAGGGGCGGAGGGATTAAGAGGAAATGGGGGTCAATTGACCCCCATTTTTTTGTATTTAGGTATGATTTTCTATATAATTTAGAGTGAAATCGCATGATATTGTAAAATTGACCCCCATTCTCTATAGAAAAAATTTATATGATTGACCCCCCTGGTGCATGGTAAAGGAAAATTCTATGAAAGTTCTGGTGGTACTTACACAACCACTTCAATTTCACATGCAAAACAAAGTCCAGATAATACATTACATTTTGAATAATGGTAAGAGTCATTGGTTCCATTAAGGGAACTGTTATTGGTTCATTTAAGGAATGGAGATGTACTGCAACATGTGCAGGAATGCACAAGAAAACCACAACAAGGGATCGATGAGACATCAAAGGGATCTCTACTATTCAAGATCATACCAGCAGGGACGCTAGTGGGATTAATCCCCTGGTTGCTCTCCATTAAGGATGGCATTCGCATGGTTCCAGTCGGGTTGTGGGATATGCCAGGAGGCTTAGGTATCATCATGCCAGATACTGAGGAATTAGACTGTATGTTATGTTGCACCATAGTCTGTTGCTGTTGCTGTTGCTGTTGCTGATGGAGTTGATGTTGCCATTGCGATCGCTGGTTTTGCTTAATTTGATTCAACACATACTTTACCCGACTCTGAATCCCACTCCAAAATTTGCTCATATAGTCATCCTGCTCACAAAGCAAAAAAAAAAATGTAGAACATGATCAATTGTCTTCCTGCTCACAAGATGGCACTACACAAGTTAAAATGTAGGGAGGACTAAAGAGATTGATTTACTTTGTTAAGGGACTCTTTGAATATAGCCTCTTCAAGCCTCTTCGCAATATCGGGCAATGTCTGCTTCCACTCATTTGATAAATTAGTGTTATGCATTCCCTCTAAACATTTGCATCTGTATTTAAAAAAAAAAAAAATTTTGGTAGTAATGAACAAGGAGCTTCAGGAACAATAATTTCTACATATACAACTCAAACATAAATCCATTTGTATTAAATGAGACAGACTAGTTAACCACATCAACTTATCTATGAGAAATCAGAACCAATTAAACACAAGAGAATAAGCTGGTAAGCAATACTTTTTATATTATAAGGATAAGGTAACACACACAGACACACACTACTTTGTATTCAGACAATAGATTTATATAATACTAGTGCTGTAGAAAAAGAAAAAGAAAGGCTGACATTTTGTCTTGCATATTGATTCGCAGCGCCTGGAACTCTGAGTCCATGCTGACATTGCCAGTATGATTTTGCATCATGTTGATTACTAGGCAATTTTTCAAACCAACTGCCCAAAAGCATGCATTCAATTTTACTCAACTCGCACCTCACACCTGAAAATCATATAAAACGAAATCAACTAACAATGTAATAGTCAATAGCAACACCAATCAGGACCCTTTATAAAATAGAGGAACCCTACCCAAAGAATCAGATAAATTTAGATAAGCTCTCATTTCTACTGAAAACTGTTAGGGTCTAACTCTGAATGACGAATTTGGGCGAATTTTGGGTTTGAGAGGTGACGGTACAGTAATGGCGAAAGGATAAAATGGAAGAGAGAAGCTATTTCATAGTTACAACATATTCTGATGGATTTCTCAATTGAATGGCCTAATTAAATAGTTTCTTAACAATCCATCCGCGTTCTCCTCCAGTTTCTTTTCATTCTTCGTCTCCATTTCTGATTCTCTGGCCCCATCCTGCAGTCGCGGTCTCCTTGTCCGAAGTGCTGCCCGAGTTGCCCGAACTCTTTCTCTTTCGTCTATTACTTTATTTTGACCAAGTCAAAATTGGGATTCCATACATCCCAATTCATCATTAGGTTAAATATTAATTTATGTATTTAAAAAAAATTAGTATTTTTAGTAAGAATAGAGAAATTAGTTGATGCTAATTGTGTATGAGATAGTGGTTTAATTGTGTTTTTAATTAATAATTGTTTGCTCGTAGAATTTCTATATGATTTCATACATAATAATACAAAAGAGCTGGATATATTTGAGGATTATATTGTATCTTACATATTTTTTTTTAAATAAGGAAATATGTGAATGACATATGACCCATCCGATTAATAAAAATGAGAAGAAATAAATAAATAAGACAGATGAGAAATACACAAGGAGACTTAATTCACTTCATGTATTATTAGAATTATTTTTAAGGTTTCACAAAGAAAAAGAAGAAGATACATATTGGAGAAGGAACTTGATTATGAATTAGAACAAATATTATCAAATAAAATATAATATTAAATACTATATGAAAATTATAATAGATGATCACATTATAAAGTAATTAAATTCCGATAAATAAGTTTATATTATATGAATAAATTTGACAATAATAACAATTGATACAATAATTTATTATGACTTCACATGTTTTAGAAGTTTTGAAACTAAAGTATCAATTATATAATAAATTGATTTTTAGAAAATATTACCTTGGTCAGCTTAATTCATTCCTCTGATTCACCGTTCCTTGCCAATTCTTTCTTTCTTAATTAAAAGAAGAAGAAAGATGGGTTCATCGGATCTTTATTTATCTGATTGTTAATAAATCGGTTGGAGAAAATAAAAATAAAAAAGCATCTATTTTGGGCTGCACATTTTTGGAGTTTTGTTGGGAATATATTTTTGAAGAATAATTTGTATATTTTTGCTTAATTGGACTATGAATAGATTAAAAATATTAATTTACTTTTTTTAATAAAAGAGTTGGTTCATGATAATTGTATAAGAGATAATTATTTCTTGTGTTTCTAGAAATAGACAAAAATAAATTGTATTTTTTAGTTCTTTTATCTAATTTAATACTTTTTAAATAATTAAAAGCTGAAATAACCCAAATATGCCTAATATAAACTTATTATCCCTAATAAAAAGGCACGGTCTGTAAGTAATTGTAGCTAAATATATATAATTCTAGAAATATGAATGTGAATAAACACGGAATAAACTTTCGTAAATTGGACAAATTAGGAGTTTTCAAATAGGTCAATTTGTTTTCAATTTAAAAAAAAAAAATTGGACAAATTAGGAGTTTGATTTCATTAAAAAAATCAATCCGAAATCCAATTTAGATCCTTAAATTTTTATTAGATATCAAACCATACGTAGGTAGATCTCGTAAATTATAATGAATTCATATTTGAATATATTAGAATCCGATTAATTGCTAATTTTTTATTAATAGAAAAAGTGAAAAATAAAATAAAAAGGGGTACATTCTCAAAAAAATGTCGATGTATAGGAATGACTTAATTCAAATCATAATCAGATCATGGAAAATAAACATAAAACAATAGTAGCCAGGAATCTTTATCCCGTCCGGAAAAAAAAATTTGAAACTTGGACGGTAGAAACCGTCCCGTCTAGAGATTCTGCCATGTTCCTGAAAAAAAAGAGAAAGAAAGAGATCCATACTCGAGTTTAATGTAAAAGACACTTGTTGCTAATGATCAATTGATAAAAAATTTAGAGTTTGTATGAAGTTCATGATTTTATATGAACTTTTATTGATGAAAAAGATAAATTGTCCGACATAGAAATAAACCATGCAACTTTACGAGGAATGACCAATTTTGACATAAAATAACGGAAATCCGCAGGACGAGATACACATTTCCGTTCAAGTTTATTTTTTATTTTTTTCAAGACGTGTTAAAATTCCCTGTTCACCATTTTTTTCGGTTCATTTTCATTTCTAATTATGGTTTGTTTTATTGCTGATTATAGTTTGTTTGATCATTTGATTAGTGTGACAAGTGGACAGAAATGTTTATCCCGTCCGACATTATTCCTATGAAACGAGATTTTATAGGAATGTATTTTTTTTCTATTAATAAAAAATCGGCGATTAATTGACTGGGACTGATCTTTTTACAAAGAAATTGAAATCTTACCAGCTTCTGTTTTTGGTAATATTATTTTCAATTTTGGTCTGAGCCTAACAGATTCAAACGCCTTGATTAGACATGAACCCAGAAGTTTCAATCAATCATGTATCTGACTTTGCATAATACTTACACAGCCGAACCAAATTAGTTCGATGTTTATTTATAGGAGGTCATTTTTCTTTCATTTGATTTATCAAAATTTTCTGTGTTAAGTTATTAAATTGTTAGGTATTGCGATACAGAGACATGGAGAAGAGAGAGAGAGAGAGAGAGAGCTGAATGAATTGTATTTTGATTCTTTGTTTTTCTTTGTACATCTCTTTCTATAGGAGATTTACATAATTGGTTAACAGACTAACCAACTCACTTGAGCTTCTACCTATTGGGTTTTACCAGTCAAATCATTCCTAGCAATATTCCTAACCGACTGGTAAACTTCCTATTACACTGATTCTAACTTACTGGTAAGCTTCCTCTAATACCACACCCCCACCCCCCCTCAATCCGAACTCGGGGAAGGTGCGATGTGAAGCTTGGATCGAAGCATGTTGAGCCGTGATGCTGGCAACCCCTTGGTGAAAAGATCTGCTAGTTGGTCTTTTGAACAAATAATAAACCGAACAACCAAAACCTTCGTTGTGACTTTCTCACGAACAAAATGAAAGTCAATCTCTATGTGCTTCGTGCGTGCATGAAAAATTGGGTTGGAGGCCAAAAAGGTTGCTCCAAGGTTGTTGCACCAAAGATCTAGTTAGCATTCCAGTATATGCACAAGATTAAACCGATTTTCCTTTGGAGCACAAATTGGCGCATTGGCAATGGCACGACCATATCATACTGGATGGACTCTTGGACGTTTCCACCGCTTGCCAACACGACTTGGGGCATACAACACAGAGGTATATCCCTATGTGAGGCAACATTACAAGATTTACCCGAAACAGCTGGAATAGTGCTTAGTGCAGAACCGGACTGTATTGTGTGGAGGTGGGACCCATGTGGGGTCTACTCAGCAAAATCACTGTACCAAACACTAATAACAGCCGATAAACTCAAGTGGCGTCACAAATCGACCTGGTCCATTAAGATGCCTCCAACGGTCAAGATCTTTGCATACTTAATGCTCAAAGGCAAAATTCTTACTCAAGAGGTCTTGCTCAAAAGGGGCTTCACATGTGAATTGAGCTGTGCACTGTGTTCTCAAAGCAGGCTAGAGACAGCAATGCATTTGTTCTTCAATTGCCCTTTTGCAATATCGTATTGGAATGCAATTTCTAGAAGTTCGGGGTCTACCCTCATGAGGCCAAGGGATTCGGTACAGAACACTTATATATATATATATATATATATATATATATATATATATTCGGCCATGCACAGAGGCTGTATAGGAAAGAAAAAATGGGAAGTAATTTTCTGGGCATCATGTTGGCTGTTATGGAAGGAACGCAATTCCAGGATCTTTGAAGGCAAGAGTAAACCACCGGTTCTATTGGCCCAAAGGGCGGTACAGGAGAGTTATATGTGGTTGAAACATTGCTAACATAGCATCAGGGAAGATAGGATGTATTCACTTTTGTAATTGTTGTTTTCATGTAACAGATGTAACTCCAATAGCCTCTATCAGATTCTAAAAAAAAAAGCATTCCAGTATATGACACAATGGAGGTATGACTCTGAGTATCTACATTAATTCTGTTGATGACTGTTCTAAGTGTCATTGTTTTCAGAAACTTCTGCGGCGCATTGCCTTATCATCTCATTAACAGCAGCCCGACGCCTTGACTCAGACTGCTTTTGAACCCTCTGCATTTGTTCCTTCAAGTCCCTGTATTTAAATTATAAGTTGATCAAAGATGAAACCCATTCATAATAAATACATTTTTGCCAACCACAAATTGAGTAACTTCTTACCAAACTATAAAATATTTGACAGTACCGACCCTATATTACTTTTTCATAATCTCCGTTTCAGTCCTTTTTTTTATTTTGCTTTAATTGTAGATATCTTGTATGTTATAATTGCTATATATGCTATAGAGTATAGACAGTAAAAAATTATTTTATAGAACCACTTTGGAATGTATTTTCCCACTTTTGTAAAAGCAAAGCAAACAATATTTGAAAATATGACAGCAGAAAATAATAAAATCAAGAATTTATTTCACTCACTTGCAGCGGGGTACATTGCACACAGTCTCCTTGCAAGCACGCGCATGGAGTTGAAGAAGGTACCAGATATTCTTGCAGAGACCACAACCATTATTGATACGAACTTTGCAATCTACTCCATGGCGGAACAGCCCCTTTATCTTGCGGCAGTTCGGGTATTGACATTGTGGGGACCGGCACTCTGAGGCGTGCCCCAGCAGTTCCAACATCTTTCTCAGCTGCATTAGGTAAAATAGATGTTTAAATTAGATAATTCATTTTGTAAATTCTTCATACAAATGGCAGTGCAATAATTACTAATGATTATTGCATAAAAGTTACCAGAAGGACTTTTATTTGCATCTAGTATAATAGTAACATTCATATTTTTATACACCCACAGCCCAGTACGCATGCATTTTTACAAAAGGGTTAAGTCTTGCCACCCAAATTGTCCATCATCAAATCCGAATATCCTACTAATGCTACAACTTTTTTTCAAACAACTACAGTTCTTGATCAAGCATCAAGACTTGAATCTAAAATTAAAAAATATCCTACCCCCATTACACAGTAGGTCAAAGAAGAATCCAAAATATCAAAATTGCAGCCAACAAGCAAGTCAATAAACAATGTACCTGTAAAACCCGCTTCTGCCGAGCCTCCTTGTTCTGGGCATCCCTTTCAGCATTCGAGGGGTAGTTTGTCAACTTGTGGGGATGATTAACCACCCCCTCTTTCTGGTAGCATGAGTTGCAAACATCAAAGTCAGGGCAGACCTCACAGCGCCAGCCCTGGCCAACCTCGATGTCATGGCTACAAATATTGCATGTAGTCACATAGGCTGGCGCTGTTGGGTTGTGAAGGTGGTAAAGCATCATCATTGATGAGTGCTTTGCACTTCGAAGAGTGTCATACTGATAATGGTTGCCCTGGCATAGTGAGAGAAATGACTGTCTTGTATCAAAAAACTCACTTTGGAGGATATCATCCTTATCCTTCGTGTCACTGGGCACGCCAGATATCTCCAACTGAAAGAAACAATACGTAATCAGGATTTTTAAGTTGCGAAATGCAAAAATAGGAACACAATATAAAAAGTACGATAAATAATAATATCAAGATAAATCTCTACTGAAAGAGAGTCCAAGAAAGAGAAAACTTACTGGTCTGAAAGTGTGTTTCTCCGTACTATCGGTCGGGTGCCTCTCCTTGTCCTGACGCATTTTCTCCGCATTATGACAGCTATCATGGAGAGAGAAGATTATTCATACAAGACAGTAGATGAAATATTTTCATACAGAAAATTTTCATGACAGCTATCACGCAGCAACAAGATGTTTTTTTTATACAGAAAATTTTCATGAATAATGCTATCAATTATTATGCTCACCTATCACATAGGTTGAAATATCGGCAACTATTGCACACCCAGCGTGTACCAGACACCATAAGTATGCAACAGTGGTTGCAGGGATGCTGCAGATGAACCATGATCAAGCCTTCCCTTATAGGAAATAAGATTTTGCCAAGCTTCACAAGGAATAAACACAAAAAAAGGATAAGACAATTATTAAGGAATCATTAAGGTGTTACTGCTTAAAAACAAAAAGACTAGGAATAGGATACCTTGTGCATCAACATGGCATCCTTTGAGGCATTGCTGCTTAGATCAGTGTGGCCAACAGCCTTAAGGGCGTGCTTGGTCTTCATCCTACCCTTCTTGTGCTGTTTGCGTTCATCTTCCTCCTGGTGCAGTTTGGTAATCATGAATTCTGCAGCTCCTGGCCAGTAGTCGCCATCAAAATAAGGAAGACGGGCTGCAGTCACCTTTGCCCTGGACTCCCTCTGATGTGTGAAGAAGTGATCATACATATTTGTTAAGTCAACCACTATGTTCTCTTTTACTGCCTTCTTCAACATAGACAAGTACCTTCAAAACATATACAAGATGTACAATATGTTTAGTAACAATGTAACATGTACAATGAATGCAATCTTGACTTCAACTTGCTGGGATAACACATACCATTCAACCAATTTGTCAGATTTAGGGGTCTTTTGAATCTCAGGATGGCAGTATAAGATGTAATCTTCGCCATTGAGAGGGGGACAGGCCCATATGTAGCAGCTCGTGAATCCACGCCTTTTGACATATTCAAGGTATCCAATCTGGAAATATTATAGGAACCAATTATTAATTATGTATTATATCAAAACCGACTGTTTAATTGGAAAATAGGCAAACTATATGTAATTTTTCAAGGTCGAACAAGCGACTATACCATAATTTCGTGATAGACAAACGTGCGAAGAGCCTCCCCATTGACTGTTCTGATCTCAGGCCTGAAGTACTTGATTGAATCCAGATAAGACAGGTAAACACGCCGTTGGTTTGGAAAGGCACATTCCATGCCAAACTCTTGTACATACATACCAAAAATGCACACTTCTACACCCTCAATCTTTTGAAACAGCAATATTGCCTAGAAAGTAAAACCAGAAATTCAGTAAAAAAAAAAAAAACTGACATTTCATAGAAAATGAAAAACCAAATAATCCTCAAAAAATGATCTTCTCCGCATACCTTAGATTTGTAGGGAAATTCAGTCGGATAGTTTTCCTCCTGAAATACCTCTAAAAACCTTGGCTTCACCTCTAATTTCTTGTCAACAGATGATACAACTCTAACAACAAGTTCCTCTGCTCCTGGTACCTCATCAAAGCTCTTTCCAAAATGGTTGGCTCGGTCCTGCCTTTCCTGCTTCAGCCGCTTGAAGAGCCAATTCTCTATGTGGTCACTCAAGATTGTGCGCGGTAGATCCTTGGCACCGAGCACAGCACTCTGGGGTAGTGGTTTGCGCTCACCTGTTTCTACCTCTTGAATGTAGCAATTTGGGCAGGTGTACTCAGCTTGGCCGCCATCATTCCTACGCCCATTAAACAGAGCACATATTTGGTGCTGCCATGCCTCACACTTGTCACATTGCACCCACTGTAGAGAAGATGGCTTATTGGTTAGTTCTCAGTGAAAAGATAATGTAATTAAAAAAAAAAGCTTTAAAAGATACCATGTTATTGACAAATTTAATCTTGTAAACCCAAAAAAGGGAAATAAGCAACAAGATCTCTTATTGGACTAGCATGACTTGGATTCTCCTATTGGACTAATGATGCAAAAGGGGTTAAATCACATCAAGCATTCAGTCCACAAAACTCTACTCTTACTCTTAGAGATTCATCGAGCAAATTACTAAACCCAAAAAAAATGAAAAGAAAATTAAAAGAAGATACTATCGCGATCCCACACCAATACAAGTCTGGTAACCTCCCTAGTCCCTATACTACAATCCTTGGTTGAAAGAACAGAGAAATGTACCGCTTCTTCAGTCTCCTCATCATTCCTTTTCTTCTCAACGCTTCTCTTGGGGACATCATGGCCCTCAATATTTATGGTTCCTCTTGCTGTGTTGAAGCATGAGATACAAATATAATGTCTCTGCCCACCAATGCAGATTGTACAGTACATTGCATTGCGCTTTATACGGTCCTCACATGGGGTGCAGTAGATTGGCGGTGGCTCGAAGGTCAGCTTCTCAACAGCACACAGCTGGCATGAGTTCTCATTCATCGAGATAGCCTGGTTCTTCTCAGCCATTGATTTGCTCTACATCACAAACCACATAAACTGTTATTATTCAAAATATAATAAACAATGCACATGTTTCCCAAAGATAAGTTATTCATCTAGACCATGTTTGGTTGTGGAGTAGAGGTGGAGTAAACCCCTTCACACTTGAGCAACCAAACAAAAGATGGAGTTAACGCGGATACAGACACCTCAGTAGGAGAAATATATATTTCTATTTTTCACCATTTTCTTCCATTACAAAAGATACAGAGTAATGTGATCGCAAAAGAAACAAAGAAAAGTTGTTAGCATGACCATACCCAGCCCCCACCTCAATGCCAACACACACACACACACAAAACGGTTGCGTAATGTAGCAAAGCACTTATATATACCTTAGAAAAGGATAATTTACAGAGCTGGAGGCCAGTACGGTCAGAAGCTCATCTTATAAAAGGACATTCCTCAAAATTATATTTCAAAAAAAGATAAATAAGGAAACTTATGTACCTGACCAACCCACTGTCTCAAACTTTTGATGTGTTCTCTAACTTGCTCCGGCGTAAAGAGTTCCATCATAGAAACACCATTTATCTTAGGTTTCCCTGACTTACTGGCAGCCCCATCCTCCTCCATCTCCTGTTGTTTTGCCTCTGTTGCATTTTCATCATTTCTCTCTTCATTCTCAACCAACAATGATGGACCAGCAGCCCCATCCTCCTCCATCTCCTCTTGTTGTGCCTCTGTTGCAATTTCATCATTTCTCTCTTCGTTTTCAACCAACAATGATGGACCAGCAGGCCCATCCACCTCCATCTCCTCTTGTTTTACCTCTGTTGCATTTTCATCATTTCTCTCTTCGTTCTCAACCAACAATGATGGACCAGCAGCCCCATCCTCCTCCATCTCCTCTTGTTGTGCCTCTGTTGCATTTTCATCATTTCTCTCTTCGTTCTCGACCAACAATGATGGACCAGCAGCCCTATCCACCTCCATCTCCTCTGCTTTTGCCTCTGTTGCATTTTCATCATTTCTCTCTTCGTTCTCAACCAACAATGATGGACCAGAAGTCCCAGCCTCCTCTGTTGCATTTTCATCATTTCTCTCTTTGTTCTCAACCAACAAAAATGGACCAGCAGGACCCACATCAGTTTGAGAAGATCTTATCATGCTAACATCCCCATCCAAACCATAACCCATCTGAACTGATGACATGTCAGCCACTGTAGAGGCAATTTGCAAGTTTTGCAATGCAGGATCGATCGTAACATCTGTCTCCTGCTTTGCAGGTATATTACTGGTACTCTGTTGTTCAATACGAAATGCTTCTTCCTGCAGGGCACTAAATGACGGGTCTGTATTGTTGACTGATACAAGGGAGATATCCATATCCATCCTTCGCCTCTTTGGTAGAGGCTCAGCATCCATCTGAACTGATAATGCCCCTGACGATGAGTCTAATTGATTCATACCCTTATGTGAATGTTTCAAAGCAAGAGGGACCGAGGCAGGTAAAGCAACTGGAGCTGCAGCCTCCACCTTATTATTATCGACCTCCTTTCCATTTAAACCTTTTTCTGACCCACAACCACTCTTCAGTGTCAAGGACGACTTGTGTTTGGCCATGATTACAAAGTTGCGGGCTGGACTACAGACTGGGCAGTTCACTTCATGGCAATCACGTAAATGAAGAAGTACTGTACGGGCTTTCAGACAAAGGTGGACCTCACACTGCTTCTGTCTACATCTTTCAATGTGTTTGAGTAAGTGTTGTGCTTTAGCACAGCTCTTCTCCGGGCAGTGGCCAACTGGAGCATGACAGGATCTCGCATGGAACATGTATAGTATCAGTTTCGACTGGTTCAGATACTGTGTCTCCCGTTGAGTGGGCTGGGACTGGGAGGGTCCTTTATTGGGAACCACCATAGTAGTGACAGAAGGGCCAGGGGCTCGCACACCCTCAGACGATATGGTCATGCAAGGCTGGTCGAGTTTGTTTTGAGAAATTTTGTTTTTCTCAATCAATGCATTGCTATTGTGACTGTTGTTACTATCAGTAACCATCTGGTGGTTGTTCCATTGCATCTGTTGTTGAACCTGTTGCATCTGCTGAGTTGGCCTCCGCTGAGACTGTTGCTGAACCAGCATCGAGTATGGCTGGTGGATCCCACCCCTCGATCGGCTGTTCACCACCCCATTAAGGGATGACAATTCACCAGACTGGCCAGTCTGATTTGATGCATTGCAACCAGCTAACGGGTCAAAGAACTGTCCCTGGCCTCCCTTATTATTACCAAATGGCACCTGGAAATCAGCATGTTGAGGGAGCATTAGATGATTATTCGTCAGCAGGGCACTCTCAGCCATTACTTGGTCTGTATTAATGTCCCCAAAAGAACTGATTGAGCCCAAAGAGGATTGTCTAGAAAAAGTGTTGTTTCCACCCCTCGTCATCATTGGCTTCTGTTGCATACTCTTCTGGTGCAGTTGATTGCCACCCCTCATCATCATTGGATGTTGTTGCTGTTGTTGCTGCTGCTGCTGCTTCTGTTGCATGCACTGCTGGTGCAGTTGATTGCCACCCCTTGTCATCATTGGCTGCTGTTGCATGCTCTGCTGGTGCAGTTGATTGCCACCCATCATCATCATTGGCTGCTGCTGCTGTTGCATGCTCTGATGGTGCAGTTGATTGCCATCCATCATCATCATTGGAAACTGTTGCATGCTCTGCTGGTGCAATTGATTGCCACCCCTCGTCATCGTTGGCTGCTGCTGCTGTTGCATGCTCTGCTGGTGCAGTTGATTACCACCCATCATCATCGGCTGCTGTTGCTGTTGTTGCATGCTCTGCTGGTGCAGTTGATTGCCACCCCTCATCATCATTGGCTGCTGCTGCTGTTGCTGATACTGCTGTTGCATGCTCTGCTGGTGCAGTTGATTGCCACCTATCATCATCGGCTGCTGTTTCTGTTGTTGCATGCTCTGCTGGTGCAGTTGATTGCCACCCCTCGTCATCATTGGCTGCTGCTGCTGTTGCTGATACTGCTCTTGCATGCTCTGCTGGTGCAGTTGATTGCCACCCCTCATCATCATTGGCCTGGGCTTTGATTGGAGGGATGCTGCAACAGCTGAGATCTTGTTTAAATTACTTGCTGAAGACAGGTTAGATGGGCCTGCAGGATTGTAATAGTTTCCAGAACTTGATATGGTCATGTCAACTTGTTTGGTGACTGTGTTGTTGCCCATCAGAGAAACACGTTGTTGAGACAATGATGCTTCAAAAAGGAAAAGGGGGGAAAAAAAAGAGAAGTGAGAACCTTTTTTCCATAATTTAGTTACCCTAGAATGTATTTTCCATAATTTAGTTACCCATAACATTTTAAGGATGACAAGAAGTTCGTCACATACATATATGTATGTATGCATACATGTGCGTGTGTGTGTATAGGAGTTGGCTGGTGAAAATTTATCGGATATGCTTCAAACATCCAATCCAAACTGTTGAATACAATTTACCTCACGAGTGATGCGTTTACATTCTAAATATATAAATTTTTTAATTCATTCATAACGAAGTTAAGCGGTAAAAAAATGATGAAAAATGAATGCATTAAAATTAACTTGTAAATCTTCATTTTCTGACGCTTGACATTGTACTAAATGAATTCAAAAATTTATAAACATTGCATGTAAGCGCATCACTCGTAAACTAGATCAGTTTCAAACGGTTTGGATTTGTTGTTTGAAGCATATACGATAGATTTTGAGTAGCATGGCATGTCACTAAAGTACCCATAGCATGCTAGCCAACTCTTATATATATATATATATATATAGTCCGGTTAATCTGACCACCTGCTAGTTAGAGTTGGTGGGACTTACAACTACCGAGCACAATAATGAAAACAAATGAATATGGCAACAAATTTACATACTCGGCATCCTTTGCTGGATCTGCTGTGAAGAGAAACCCTGCTGGAGGGGCTTTGTAAAGTCCCCATATGTGCCACCAATGCCCATGTACCCTTCTGAGACCTGTTGTTGCATGTTATTACCAAGCAACCCTAATCTATTGTTATTATTGATCATGCCATCTCCAAACCCTTGGGAAGAATGCTTCTGATTCATGGGAACTAACTGCATGCCAGGTCTCACTTGTCCACTGAGAGTGATGTATTGCTGTTGCTTCTGGGGCTGCATTCCAGACCCATTATTCATAGGCATGGTCTGTTGGGTTACTTGTGTGATACTGGTGGAGTTAAATCCAGGGGTCCGTATCATTTGCGGCGTAACCTGATGTCGCACCCCTATTGATGCAGACATTGAAGTGCTTCCCGGCTGATCAATTGACATGTTTCCATGTGAGAGCTGGTATCCATTAGACATGGGGATCCCTATAAAGGAAAGAATATGGTATCGTCAGTAACAACACACACAAGAAAAGAAACTGTATGCATGCACAAGAAAACCACAACAAGGGATCGATGAGAGATCAAAGGGATCTCTACTATTCAAGATCATACCAGCAGGGACGCTAGTGGGATTAATCCCCTGGTCGCTCTCCATTAAGGATGGCATTCGCATGGTTCCAGTCAGGTTGTGGGATATGCCAGGAGGCGTAGGTATCATCATGCCAGATACTGAGGAATTAGACTGTATGTTATGTTGCACCATAGTCTGTTGCTGTTGCTGATGGAGTTGATGTTGCCATTGCGATTGCTGGTTTTGCTTAATTTGATTCAACACATACTTTAGCCGACTCTGAATCCCACTCTGAAATTTGCTCATATAGTCATCCTGCTCACAAAGCACAAAAAAGAATGTACAACATGATCAATTGTCTTCCTGCTCACAAGATGGCACTACACAAGTTTGTAGGGAGGAATAAAGAGATTGATTTACCTTGTTAAGGGACTCTTTGAATATAGCCTCTTCAAGCCTCTTCGCAATATCGGGCAATGTCTGCTTCCACTCATTTGATAAATTAGTGTTATTTTTTCCCTCTAAACATTTGCATCTGTATTTAAAAAAAAAACGAATCAAGTTTTGGTAGTAATGAATAAGAAGTTTCAGGAACAACAATTTCAACATATACAACTCTAAGCAAAAATCCATTTGTATCTAATGAGACAGACTAGTTCACCACATCAATTTATATGTGAAAAATCAAAACCACTGAAACACAACATAATAAGCTGGTAATCAATACTTTATAAATCATAAGGATAAGGTAACACACACATACACTACTTTGCATTCAGAAAATACATTTATATAATAGTAGTGATGTAGAAAAAGAAAAAATAAAATAAAAAGCTTACATTTTTTCTTGCATATTGATTCGCAGCGCCTGGAACTCTGAGTCCATGCTGAAATGGCCAGTATGATTTTGCATCATGTTGATTACTAGGCAATTTTTCAAACCAACTGCCCAAATCGCAACTCACACCTGAAAATCATATAAAACGAAATCATTTAACAATGTAATAGTCAATAGCAACACCAATCAGGACCCTTTATAAAATAGAGGAACCCTACCCAAAGAATCAGATAAATTTAGATAAGCTCCCATTTCTACTGAAAACTGTTAGGATCTAACTCTGAATGACGAATTTGGGCGAATTTTGGGTTTGAGAGGTGACGGTACAGTAATGGCGAAAGGATAAATTGGAAGAGACAAGCTCAATAATCTTTAGTTCATTTCATAGTTACAAGTTTACAACATATTCTGATGGATTTCTCAATGGGATTTCTCAATTGAATGGCCTAATTAAATAGTTTCTTAACAATCCATCCGCGTTCTCCTCCAGTTTCTTTTCATTCTTCGTCTCCATTTCTGATTCTCTGGCCCCATCCTGCAGTCGCGGTCTCCTTGTCCGAAGTGCTGCCCGAGTTGCCCGAACTCTTTCTCTTTCGTCTATTACTTTATTTTGACCAAGTCAAAATTGGGATTCGATACATCCCAATTCCTCTCGCATTATTATACTGTTTGTGTAGTACCTCACTTAAACAAGTAACTTGGATTTTTCCCATTGCAATTAGTACCTTCGCGCTTTGGAGAGAATCAGAAACCGCTACGCTTGAATTGAATTGGGCTCCGCTGGTTGATTCTTGGAGGAGATAAGGGATGCGATTGATGATCGAATAGAAATTTTGTTAATTATAAAGGAGATAAAGTCGGCTGCTGAAGGAAAGAAAAAAAAAATCGAAAGTAACTATTTTTATGGGTTTATTTGAAGATTATATTGTATCTTACATATTTTTTTTAAATAAGGAAATATGTGAATGACATATGAGTTATCCGATTAATAGATATGATAAGAAATAAATAAAAAACGGATGGAAAATAGATATAGAGATTTAATTCAAAAAGAAAGAACTTCTTGGAGAAGGAACTTGATTTTAAAATTAAAACAAATATTATCAAATAAAATACAAAATTAAAAACTATATAAAAAATTATAATAGATGATCACATTATAAAGTAATTTTTTAAATTTGAATATTGAATTAAGTATACTTCACCCGTGGATGAACATTCATTAGTTAAAATATAAAGAACTTCTTGGAGAAGGAACTTGATTTTAAAATTAAATCAAATATTATCAAATAAAATACAAAATTAAAAACTATATAAAAAATTATAATAGATTATCACATTATAAAGTAATTAAATTTGAATATTGAATTAATTACTTCACCCATGGATGAACATTCATTAAAATATAAAGAACTTATTGGAGAAGGATCTTGATTTTAAAATTAAAACAAATATTATCAAATAAAATACAAAATCAAAAACTATACAAAAATTATAATAGATGATCACATTTTATAAAGTAATTAAATTTGAATATTGAATTAAGTATACTTCACCCATGGATGAACATTCATTAGTTAAAATATAAAGAACTTATTGGAGAAGAATCTTGATTTTAAAATTAAAACAAATATTATCAAATAAAATACAAAATTAAAAACTATACAAAAATTATAAAGTAATTAAATTCGAATATTGAATTAAGTATACTTCACCACCCATGGATGAACATTCATTAGTTAAAATATAAATAATTTTCTGTCATGAGATTAAATTTGACAATTACTAAACCCTAAACCCTAAACCCTAAACTAAAGTATCAATTAAATAATAAATTGATTTTCAGGAATTATTACCTTGGTCAGCTTAATTCCTCTGATTCACCGTTTCTTGCCAATTCTTCAACAGATTTGGGGGCAGCGTGATGAATGCTTTGTTAATTAAAAGATGAGGGAAGATGGATTGAAATCGGACCTTAATTTATAGGAATGTTAATAAGTCGGCTAATGGAGAAAATAAAAATAGAAAGCATCTATTTTTGTTGTATATTTTTTTAGGTTTTTTGGGGATATATTTTTGTTTAATTGGGCTATGAATAGATTAAAATAATATATATTTTTTTTAATAAAAGAGTTGGTTCATGCTAATTGTGTAAGAGATAATTATTTCCTTGTGTTTCTAGAAGTAGACAAAAATATATTGTCTTTTTTAGTTCTTTTATCTAATTTATTTTTTAATATTAGCACAGTTTAAAAGCTTAAATAACCCAAATATGCCTAATATAACCTTACTATCCCTAACTACAAGATACATTATCTATGCACCTGCGACAAAAAAAATAGTTGTAGCATATAATTCTAGAAATCTGAATGTGAAAAGGAATAACCTTCTATGAGTGTCTATGAGTCGATGAGCCAAAATTTTTATTTATAGCACAACTTAAAAAAATATAAACCAAAAAATCACTGTTTTTGGAAATTTCGCAATTTCCATGGCCACTCCGGCATTGTGCGGACCCATTTCATAGAGGCCGCACAATACCGGTGCGGACCCTTAAATGGGTCCACACAACACCGGTGCGACCATGGTAAGTTTCGAAATTTTCAAAAACAGAGGTTTTTTGGTTTATTTTTTTTGGAGTTGTGCTATAAATAAAAATTTCGGGTCTATGAGTTTATGTCACTACTTCATTTACTATTATATTTTATTTTATTTTATTTTGAAAAAAGATTACTACTTTTATTATTACCAAACATTTATTTTAAAGTAATCTGATATCTACTTCAATTAGTCAAAAACAAGATAAAGATCTGTCCCTAGCTCAATGTATTTTTTTTTAATGAAATGAGTCTCCTGATTAGTCCAAAATGTTTTTAGCCGAATTTTTTATTAGTAGGAAATTAGAAAAAAAATAATAAAAATCGGATATTGAAAAATAATTTCAAAAAAAAAGGAGGGTTGAATCGTGTCCATTTTTCGTGTCTCTATCATGTTTCTATTTTTTTAAACGTTAATAACTTAAATTTTAAAACTCATTTATCAAAATAAAACTATTAAATTTGATATATTTTATTTTCTCTATGCATATATAAAATATTACGACATTTTAACTTTGTTTTAATCAGTATCAAGAGATTGCAAAAATACATTGATATGGATAAATTCTAAACGTTATTTGTTCAACTTATTGATTCATATAAAAACAAATGGAGGCATGATGGATAAATTCATTTTTTTATGTGTATGTAGAAAAAATAATATTGATCAAAACTGACAGTTTATTTGAATAAATAAGTTTAAAAAAAATTGTTATTAAAAAAATAAAAAATTAAAACATAATAATGACAAAAAAAATTAAGACATTTGAATCCTTCTCTTTGAAAAATAATAAAATAGTATCAGACTATAACGTCTTTAAAAAATGGCGTACACTAAATAACGCAAAAAAAAAAAAAAAACTGGACGCCACGGTTTATGGCATCCGGACTCTAATTCAAAATTTCAATTAAGAGATGTTTATATATAATACATAAATACTTATAAAAAGTTTATATAAAGGTCACGTTTTATGGGACAATATCCGTGCGAGGGATATTGTCGGTATACCCTCGTGGATACTTCCGTCGCTAATAAAAAAACATTTTTCTGTCGGTATGCCTTCGCAGATAGTTACTTTTTACTCTCGAGGATACTGTTCCATTTTTGTAGTGTACGTGATGTTATGGTTTCATCACGACACAACATGGCACCTGACTTAAGTCACGTGCTAGTCATTTGCTGTGACTTGTGATACCTCGCATATTTAGTCCTTTTTAGGCCTGTTTTAGTACCAGATTCGTGCCCTAATTCACCAGAATCATGTGCATTTCATCGATATATCTTTAGAATTTGGTACTGCTGAGTGTTTGTTTGTTTTCTGCAGGTTTGGAGCAAAACACACGAAGAAACGACGATTTGGGATGATCTGGTACGGCCCTTACCAAGTTTGGTACGGGTCTTACCGGACTTAGCCATTTTTCAGCTCATCACGCCTGGTACGGCCTGGCCGTACCAATTTGGTACGGGCCGTACCTAAAGGCGGCCTGACAGATTCAAATTTTGGCAGAGGCTATTTAAAGCGGGGAACTCTCCAATTTCGACATCCATTCCATTCCAGATCTATTTGAGAGCACAGTAAGAGAGAGAAAGAGAGCTAAGGAGCTAGGAGCAAGAAGGAAGGAAGAGGAAAGAGGCGAAACTCGACGGATCTAGCTTCCTCCTCTCGATCCCTTCGATCCATGGCTATCTCTATCCCTTTTATTGTATTTTTAGATCAGATCATGTGCTGTGAGTAGTTATTTTAGTTTCTAGGGTTTAGAGATGGATTCTTGATTTGTTTTGACTTTCTTTGACTTGTATCTTGTATGAACTCTTTTGATTGATTGATTGTGATTTCTTTGCTATCTTTTGCTTTGATTGCTGTGATTGTGTATGATGAACCTCTAGGTTTAGATCGAACCTATCAAGGTCATGTGATCATCTCAATCTCTCAACCAAATCAATTGTTTAGGGTAGACTTGTTCGAATTGAAGCCGAGAGGTTGAATTCTCCTCTAATCGACAGATTAGAGGGTGCCTTAGGTCTCCAATCAACCAGTTAGAGTAGATCTGTACCAACACACGAGAGTTGAGGTGTAGAAATCCCTAAAAGGCAATCAATTGCATTCCAACCTAGATCTTGATCCAACAAACGACAGTTGAGGCTTAGGAACCTTAGGTATGGTCAATTGAACCTTTCCAAAGAGTTTAGCACAAGGTACCAGCAAGGAAATGCATCAACTCGAACTGGTAAGCTCTGTTCTGGGAAGCCAGTACGGGTCTTACCAGAGTGGTACGGCCTTGCCTTACCAAGTTAAGTACGGCCTAGCCGTACCGACTTGGTACGGGCCGTACCACTAGAGGCAGATCATAGATGAAGTCTGAAACCCTGGAAACGCCTTTTATCCATAATCAAAACACAATTTACATTTCTTCTAGCATTTTATTACATTGTTTGAATTGCTTGAATTGACCTTTTTAGGAACTTAAATACCAAACCAAAACCTTCTCACTTCTAGTTTTTAATTGAGTTTGGTAGATTCTAACCAAGTAATTGCCCGTCCCTGTGGATCGATACCCGATTATACTACTCGATAGGGGTTGTGCACTTGCAACCCTTACTCGTGAAGTGTAAACGCGGTTTTAAAGGTATGCCCTCAAGCGTACTGAAACTTGCGTTGCGCTTTCGCGCGAACAAGTTTTTGGCGCCGTTGCCGGGGACGGTAACCAATTGCCTAGTTAGATTTTACCTTACTTAGTTAATCTAGACTTTATCTTGTATCCTTTATTTTATTTTATTTTATTTTGTTTCTTTTATTTATTTTTTTTCTTTTTTTTCTTTTTTTTTCTTTTTTTTCAGGAACACTATGGCGATTACTATCTGAGGAGCTCGAGACACCATGGATCTCATGTACAATATGACGACAGACCAACATTGGTTTGGCCGCGACAATTTTCAAGCTGGAGGAGGCGGCCGATCCAAAGCTGATCAGATCACAGCTTTATATGCTAGAGCTGCCGAGCTAGAGGAGGCCATGATCGCAGCTCTATATGCTAGAGCTGCCGAGCTAGAGGAGGCCATGGAGAGTTATTCAATCAGAATGAGCATGAGGGCAGCCAGAAACCAGAAACCACAGCCATGTGCCATGTGTGGGGACAGGAGACACTCTTATGAGTATTGCCCACTGGCTGATTGGAGTGAGGAACCGGAGCAGGATGGCTATATCAGCAACAACAATTGCAATTTCTACGACCCTGCACCATTCGATGACTCGAACAATTGCGTATTCCAACCCGACCCACCCGAGCCGTACGTTGATCCCGCTGAGATCGAATTCATACACGAGCAAGGGAAGGTGAACCAGATGCTGTGGGAACAGTTACAAAACATGTCCACACAGATGGCCGCTCAAAACAAGCTGTTGGAGCAGTTGAGTCAGATCATCATCTCACGCCAATCTCAACCTAGAAAGCTGCCAGCTCAGCCAGAATGCGAAGGACCAGCCCAGCCAACAGACCAGACCGCACTTGACGCGACCCGCATCATTGAGACACGACCCGCATCACCCACGGAAGAACATGTGGACCCAGGTCGCATCGAGCCAAGTCGACCCGCATCTCCACCTGAAGAGCATGTGGACGCGACCCGCACGCCACCTGATGCGACCCGCATGCCGTGGTCTGATGACCTGAAGACAAAAGGAAGCAAGTCGGATTGGTCAGCATGCGATGCCATTTCACCTGATGCGACCCGCACGGCACCTGATGCGACCCGCGTCAAGACCCAGACAGAGCGGCTGACTCCTGAGCTCAAGCCTCCAGCAGCTCACCTCAGGTATGAGCTTCTAGACCCAGATAGATGTCGTCCTGTGATCATAAGTGCAGATCTTGAACCCGATCGGACTGCTACACTCTTGGAGAAATTGGAAGCGCACAAAAGCGCGATCGGGCGCTCGATCAAGAACTTGATGGGAATCTTGCGGATTCTTCTGATGCAAGAGTGTGATCGCATGGGCCGTGTACCTCAGAAGTGGGTGCTCCCACCAGTGCCACCTGATCCACCTCCCACCAACCAGTGAGACGCCCCTGCCTCATCCCTCGCTCACCATCTAGTAAGTTTCCATATTTTCTTCTATTTTACTTTTTCCTTGTGTAAATTCAAGCATTGAGGACAATGCTTCATTCAAGCTTGGGGGGTGGAATAGAAGAAAATTGTATCTGCATTTAGACATGTTTATTTTTCAAAAATTTTGCATTTTTAGGTGATAAATTTGTGTGATTGCTAG
Organism: Carex myosuroides; assembly: GCA_028015225.1. Lineage (NCBI taxonomy): Eukaryota > Viridiplantae > Streptophyta > Magnoliopsida > Poales > Cyperaceae > Carex > Carex myosuroides. The sequence goes on along the minus strand of CM051491.1, from coordinate 12,597,326 downwards.
GACTAGGAACTTGTTTGAAAACTTTTGTTTGTGAGTTGGATGACTTTGCGAAATTAGAACTAACCTCATAATTGACCAAACAAAACTGATTACGAACAAATGGTTTGAGATTTGTAAAATTGGAAACTTGAATGTCGAGATAGCATTTAGAAACCGAATTGTGCCTTTCAAATGTGGAAATAGGGATTTCAAATAAAGAAAAGTTGGGATATCCGTTGGTGTGAATGAACACTAGTGGATGTGTGTATTCATGGTCTGTGCGAAAAAAAAAAGAAAAAAAAAAGAAGAAAAAAAAAAGAAAAAAAGAAAGAAAGAAAAAAAAAAAGATGAAAAGATGGAGAACATAAGAGTACTGGCAATAAGCCTTGAATGGGCGCCTTTGAGCTCGTCTCCCAATTAGAAATGAAAAAAATAAAATTTTTGCACATATCAACACACGAAGTCCGCAACTTTCTGACCTAAGCTTGATTCAAGCTTGGGGGTGCCAAAAAGGGAAAATCTCTACAAACGAAGGCATGGTTTAGTGAAAGAATGATAAATCGATAAATTCGAGTAATCAACTTTGCAAGACTTGAAACATTTAGAGTTTGAGGTTTTATTAATCAATTTGTGAGGTGAATCACAATTGACCAAGGGAAGTCCGAATCATAGCAAAAAGATTCTTGCGTTCTTTTATTGTAGCAATCATGTAAGTTTTCACATTTAGACTTGTATCCGCATTTAGATTTAGTTGTCCAGCACTTTTACCCGAGTTTGAAACTTTTTGCTTGAGGACAAACAAAGGTTCAGCTTGGGGGAATTTGATACCTCGCATATTTAGTCCTTTTTAGGCCTGTTTTAGTACCAGATTCGTGCCCTAATTCACCAGAATCATGTGCATTTCATCGATATATCTTTAGAATTTGGTACTGCTGAGTGTTTGTTTGTTTTCTGCAGGTTTGGAGCAAAACACACGAAGAAACGACGATTTGGGATGATCTGGTACGGCCCTTACCAAGTTTGGTACGGGTCTTACCGGACTTAGCCATTTTTCAGCTCATCACGCCTGGTACGGCCTGGCCGTACCAATTTGGTACGGGCCGTACCTAAAGGCGGCCTGACAGATTCAAATTTTGGCAGAGGCTATTTAAAGCGGGGAACTCTCCAATTTCGACATCCATTCCATTCCAGATCTATTTGAGAGCACAGTAAGAGAGAGAAAGAGAGCTAAGGAGCTAGGAGCAAGAAGGAAGGAAGAGGAAAGAGGCGAAACTCGACGGATCTAGCTTCCTCCTCTCGATCCCTTCGATCCATGGCTATCTCTATCCCTTTTATTGTATTTTTAGATCAGATCATGTGCTGTGAGTAGTTATTTTAGTTTCTAGGGTTTAGAGATGGATTCTTGATTTGTTTTGACTTTCTTTGACTTGTATCTTGTATGAACTCTTTTGATTGATTGATTGTGATTTCTTTGCTATCTTTTGCTTTGATTGCTGTGATTGTGTATGATGAACCTCTAGGTTTAGATCGAACCTATCAAGGTCATGTGATCATCTCAATCTCTCAACCAAATCAATTGTTTAGGGTAGACTTGTTCGAATTGAAGCCGAGAGGTTGAATTCTCCTCTAATCGACAGATTAGAGGGTGCCTTAGGTCTCCAATCAACCAGTTAGGGTAGATCTGTACCAACACACGAGAGTTGAGGTGTAGAAATCCCTAAAAGGCAATCAATTGCATTCCAACCTAGATCTTGATCCAACAAACGACAGTTGAGGCTTAGGAACCTTAGGTATGGTCAATTGAACCTTTCCAAAGAGTTTAGCACAAGGTACCAGCAAGGAAATGCATCAACTCGAACTGGTAAGCTCTGTTCTGGGAAGCCAGTACGGGTCTTACCAGAGTGGTACGGCCTTGCCTTACCAAGTTAAGTACGGCCTAGCCGTACCGACTTGGTACGGGCCGTACCACTAGAGGCAGATCATAGATGAAGTCTGAAACCCTGGAAACGCCTTTTATCCATAATCAAAACACAATTTACATTTCTTCTAGCATTTTATTACATTGTTTGAATTGCTTGAATTGACCTTTTTAGGAACTTAAATACCAAATCAAAACTTTCTCACTTCTAGTTTTTAATTGAGTTTGGTAGATTCTAACCAAGTAATTGCCCGTCCCTGTGGATCGATACCCGATTATACTACTCGATAGGGGTTGTGCACTTGCAACCCTTACTCGTGAAGTGTAAACGCGGTTTTAAAAGGTACGCCCTCAAGCGTACTGAAACTTGCGTTGCGCTTTCGCGCGAACAACTTGCGTGTTTCTTATTGTGACCATCTTTCGAAAAATCAGCACGTCATGCGAAATAGTTTTATTAGAGCGCACGGTCATGTATGATCTAGATCGTTAAATCTTGATCTTAATTAAATAAACTAACATAAATTCCCATTTTTCAAATTTTCCAATAGATCCGATTTTTTATTATTTAAGTTAGTTTATTCAATTAAAATTAAGTATAACGTTTTTATTATCACGCGTGAGCACATGCTGTGACCAAAACTAGTTCGTATGTTGTGTCAATTTTTCGAAAAATAGTCATAACACAGAACTACCAGTCATGTGTGACTGGAGTCACGTGTTGTGCCATATCGTAATGAAACTGTGGCATCTGAACTATGTCGTGTTGTATTTGTGTTGTGACGAAACCATATCGTGACGGAAATGAAACTTGTGTATAATTTTTTAATAAGTATTTATGTATTAAATATATCTTTTTAATTAAGTAAGAAATTTTGAATTGGAGTCTGGACTCTATAAATTGTGGCTTCCATGTAAATTTGACTTTATGCGAGTCTATACCTATTTGCAGAATCTGATAATGTTCTTTCACAATGCAGTTATAACTCAAATGGACGATTTGTCGAAAGCTGACCAGGATTAGAAAGGTGAAGAGGCCAGTTATATTTTGATATATTAAAGGATAGTTATATTTTGAAAAAAATTTAGAAACAATAAAAAAGAAAAAAGAATTTACTAAACTAACTTGATTGCTTTGATTTTTATAAAAATTATAAGAACCGAGATGTTATTTTGATCCGAAGTGTTTTTTTTTTCAGACCGAATTGTCATTTCAATCTGAGCTGTTTTCACATATTTAGAAAAAAAAATGATGTAGTTGTTGGTGTAAAACTTGTGAAAACACTTCGGACTGAAATAACAATTCGGTACGAGAAAAAAAAAACTCTTCGGACCGAAATGGCATCTCGGTTTTTATGGTTTTTGTAAAAACCAAAGCAATCAAGTTGGTTTGATAAATTTTTTTTTTTATTTATGGTTTCTAAAAAAATTCTTATATTTTAAATCTTTTTTAAATATTCTGTGACCTCAGAGGATATAGATTCATTATATCATCTACCGATTATCGCTCTATCCAATGCAAAAATAGATCGATCTAATAAAATTGACACCTTAAATTGAACAATTCTGGTAATGAGGCTCCAGCGTTTTATTACAAAAATAATCTCTTTGGGTTTATTAAGAGAGTACAGTATGAAATTTCAGATAGAGAACTATCTTTAGTCTAATCATTAATAGCTGTGAATAAACTGGAAAATTTAGATCAAAGTAAAATAAAACATATTGTTGGAATATGCACAACACTTATTAATGCAAACAGGAGATCTGCAAAGATGAAAAAAAAAAACTTGGAAATTGTATCATATTTTTGTATATGGCACTCTTTAGCCAGCAGAGGGCTGTAGCATTTAAAAAAGGGAACATTTCTAGCGTGTCCATACCAGAAGGTAGTGGAAAAAACGTGCTGACTAACACACTGTGACTTTGGTCTCGTGCTGTGCCGTGCCGTGACCAAGTTAATTTTTCACGTGCCGTGCCGTGATCAAAATGTCAAGGGGTGGTCACGGCACGCGAATGGTCAAGCCACGTGAGTCACGCCGTGCCTAAACGTGTCGTGACCATACGTGACTCGCGTGACCACTTAATCAATATCTAATGGTCGTAATTACACGTGACTCGCGTGACTACGTATCGTGCCGTGCCGTGACTAAATCTTTCACGTGCCGTGCCAAAGTTTCAAAAGATGGGTGTTCGCGCGAAAGCGCAACGCAAGTTTCGGTACGCTTGAGGGCGTACCTTTTAAAACCGCGTTTACACTTCACGAGTAAGGGTTGCAAGTGCACAACCCCTATCGAGTAGTATAATCGGGTATCGATCCACAGGGACGGGCAATTACTAGGTTAGAATCTACCAAACTCAATTAAAAACTAGAAGTGAGAAAGATTTGGTTTGGTATTTAAGTTCCTAAAAGATCAATTCAAACAAATCTGACAATGCAAACAGATGTAATAAAATGCTAGAAGAAATGTAAACTGTGTTTTGATTATGGATAAAAGGCGTTTCCAGGGTTTCAGATTTCATCTGTGATCTGCCTCTAGTGGTACGGCCCGTACCAAGTTGGTACGGCTAGGCCGTACTCCACTTGGTAAGGCAAGGCCGCACCACTCTGGTAAGACCCGTACTGGCTTGCCAGAACAGAGCTTACCAGTTCGAGTTGATGCATTCCTTGCTGGTACCTTGTGCTAAACTCTTTAGAAAGGTTCAATTGACCATACCTAAGGTTCCTAAGCCTCAACCGTCGTGTGTTGGATCAAGATTTAGGTTGGAATGCAATTGATTGCCTTTTAGGGATTTCTACACCTCAATTCTCATGTGTTGGTACAGATCTACCCTAGCTGGTTGATTGGAGACCTAAGGCACCCTCTAATCTGTCGATTAGAGGAGAATTCAACCCCTCAGCTTCAATTCGAACAAGTCTACCCTAAACAATTGATTTGGTTGAGAGATTGAGATGATCACATGACCTTGATAGGTTTGATCTAGACCTAGAGGTTCATCATACACAATCACAGCAATCAAAGCAAGAGATGGCAAAGAAAATCACAATCAATCAATCAAAAGAGTTCATACAAGATACAAGTCAAAGAAAGTCAAAGCAAATCAAGAATCCATCTCTAAACCCTAGAAACTGAAATAACTACTCACAGCACATGATCTGATCTAAAAATACAATAAAAGGGATAGAGAAAGCCATGGATCGAAGGGATCGAGAGGAGTAAGCTTGATCCATCGAGTTTCGCCTCTTTCCTCTTCCTTCCTTCTTGCTCCTAGCTCCTTAGCTCTCTTTCTCTCTCTTACTATGCTCTCAATTAGATCTGGGATGGAATGAATGTCGAAATTGGAGAGTTCCCCGCTTTAAATAGCCTCTGCCAAAATTTGAATCTGTCAGGCCGCCTTTAGGTACGGCCCGTACCAAATTGGTACGGCCAGGCCGTACCAGGCGTGATGAGCTGAAAAATGGCCAAGTCTGGTGAGACCCGTACCAAGCCTGGTAAGGGTCGTACCTCATCATCTGAATCGCCGTTTCTTCGTGTGTTTTGCTCCAAACCTGCAGAAAACAAACAAACACTCAGCAGTACCAAATTCTAAAGATATATCGATGAAATGCACATGATTCTGGTGAATCAGGGCACGAATCTGGTACTAAAGCAGGCCTAAAATAGACTAAATATGCGAGGTATCAATGGGCACGGCACGCGAATGGTCACGGCACGAGACATGCGAGTCACGACACGTAACTGACACGCGTGCCGTGCCGTTCTATGCCGTAACCGTGACGGAGCCGGCTCCGCCGTGCCATTTTTCCCACTACCAGAAGGGTAATCAGGATTTAAAAAAGGGAACATTTAAAGGCAACTATCTGTTTTCAATTCCTTCCTATTAGGCGCATCAGGTGTATCAGATCAGTGAATAGGTTTAGAGATGTAACTGATTTCCTTTCTATTAGGCTGCAGTCAAAATACATGTAAATAGGAAGTAACTGGTTTCTGTTATGTTGTTACAGTTGGTTAATTAGTGAAGCTTGTACATAGTCTATAAATAGACTAGAGATGTAGCAAAGCATATACAATGTAAATTACATTCAAACACTATCCTCTGTATCTTTACAAGCTCACATACTTTCCCCTAATTATTAATTCCAGAACAAACCAAAGAGCAGGCATGATCATTAACAGCCTCATTCCAATAATAGCACTTGTATTAAACCCCTTAAACTAATCTTACACAAAACCCTAACTATAACATCCCTATATCTCAAAAATTCCATCCAGAAACAAAAAAACTTACACAAACTAACACCATCTCCCCTTTAATTTCTTCAAAAACTTTATTAAAAGAAAAAAAAAAAAAATTCTCTTTTAGTCATTAAATCCCATGGGGTTCCACTCATGGCCCCACACAATTCTCCTAAGCTTTTGCCTCTTACTTGCCACAATTAGTGCACAAGATTACGATGACAACGACAGTACATTGGCAATCCCGGCACAAGACACCTGCATTGGAGTATTTTTGACATATACCTTCATTGAACGTGCCAAGGAATTTCCGAACTTGAAAAATGCATCTGCACAATCATATGCATTCAAAGCGAAGGCGACAATCCTCAACACAATGAGCCACGATCTAAAAGCATGGAAGATGTTCATTGGGTTTCAACACAATGAGATACTGGTAAATACAGATGGGGCAGTGCTAATGGATGGCTCAGATTTTCCGGCACGTGTCAGTAATGGAACATCATTCTCGGGATATCCCATGTCAGATCTATTGAATGCAATCGATACTGCTGGGGACCTCAATCAAATTCAGGCAATGATTGATATCAAAGGCACACAATTCGGGGTAAAACCACCAGGGATTCCGATGCCAAAGACCATTAAGCTGCTCAATGATGGTTTCAAATGCCCCGCCCCAACCAAGAAAGGTGACTGATTATCATGTATTAATTATTTTCCATTTGAAAGTACGAAATGCATGCTATAATTTGCATTTCATGTTTCTTTCAGTTAGTTTCTTGGCCAATTCCTATCTATTGCCACAGGGTGGTTCAGAAAAAAAAAAGAAAATTTATTTTTATCAAATTGAATGCCTTTTAGTGGGGTTTTGTAGGGAGTCAAATGTATGTGTGTTGCGTAAAGGACCCGAAATCAAAGGTCAAGGATGTAAATGCAAGGAAGTTTTTGCCACGACAGAAAGCTGATTTAACCATCGGGTATGATGTGTTACAATCATTTGGGAACAACTACCTTGCACAGGTGACAATTGATAACTGGAGCCCTCTTGGACGGCTCGACAACTGGAACCTAACATGGGAATGGATACGTGGCGAGTTCATATACTCCATGCGTGGGGCCTACACACTCAAGCGCGACTCTGCATCTTGTATTTATGGACAAGCAGCCACTTACTACCAGACTTTTGATTTCTCTCCTGTTATGAGTTGCGAGAAGAAGCCGATTATTGTCGACCTCCCTCCAGAAAGGGTAATGACATAATTAATGTTGTATTTGTTAATGGTAAATGAAGGGGCTTGCTAGCAATCTGATATTGTAATTGTATTTGCCCCTTGGAACCATTTTGACAAAATTCAGCATTCAATATGCTCTTACCAATACAAGAAATTTGAGGCAAAATAAAATCAAGGAAAAAAATATTGAATTAACAAATGTTTAATACCTGGATGGTTATTCTTGGTTTCAATGTACTTTTATCTAGTTCAGATTTAAAAACTACTAAAAAAGAATGGCAAACTTAAAAATGGTAAATTCACCTTTTCACTTTAATTAGCTTTTCAAATTAAACAAGAAATTAGAAAAAAGAAAGTATAATGTGCATTTGTTTTTTCCATATTAACAAATATTGGGAATTAAATAAATGTATGACAGGAAAAAGACAAGGACATAGGAAACTTGCCATTCTGTTGCAAAAATGGTACACTCTTACCGAAGCTGATGAACGAAACCCTGTCTAAGGCAATTTTCCAGCTCCAAGTGTACAAAATGCCGCCGGACTTGAATCGTACTGTACTGTACCCACCCCAAAAATGGAAGATCGAAGGTGAGCTTAACCCGACATACAAGTGTGGACCCCCAATCAGGGTTAGCCCCATGGAGTTTCCTGACCCAAGCGGCCTCATGTCGGATACAATAGCTGTTGCCAGCTGGCAGGTCGGTTGCAACATTACCCGCCCAACAAAAAGAAACTCTAGGTATGTTCTATCTGGAAAATTGAATTTTGGGAGCCAAACTAAAATTTTACAAACTATATATATTATCAACTAACAAGATTTTATTAATATTTTTAAATATTTAGAATCAACATGTATATATTATCAACTAAAATTTTACAAATTCTAGGTGTTGTACATATGCTTTTCTATTCTAATATAATCTCAGTGGCCAATTTGGCCCCAACCTTCAAAAAAAGAAAACTTAACAACATTTTATTATGCCTCTCCAGGTGTTGTGTATCCTTTTCTGCCTACTACAATGACTCGGTGCTGCCATGCAACACCTGTGCCTGTGGTTGCTCAGACGCACTTGCGTGTGACCCAGACGCACAACCCCTCCTCCTCCCATCTGATGCACTCCTCCTCCCCTTTGAGAATCGCAATAAAAAGGCAGTGGCTTGGACCAAGCTCAAGCACAGGAATGTCCCCAACCGTCTACCCTGTAACAATAATTGTGGTGTAAGCATCAACTGGCACATCCTCTCCAACTACCGGCATGGTTGGAGTGCCCGTGTTACTTTGTTCAATTGGAAGGATTACACATTCAAGGATTGGTTCACAGCCGTGCAGCTGAGCCCCAATGCATTTATTGGGTACGAGAATATGTATTCATTCAATGGCACCAAGTTGAACACCACAACAAATACATTGTTCATGCAAGGGTTAGAAGGGTTGAATTATCTCCTTGCAGAGACGGATGGGAAAAATCCAAACATTGACCCGCGGATTCCCGGCAAACAACAATCGGTTATTTCATTCACTAAGAAGAAGACACCAGGCATAAAACTAGCCCAGGGGGATGGGTTTCCAGTGAAGGTGTTTTTTGATGGAGAAGAGTGCGCGCTTCCTGATGAGATACCTCGAGCAGATGGAATTCGAGCAAGTGTCAGGCTTTTGAGGATGTTATTTGTTGTGGTTGTTGTCTTTTTGATGATTTCAGATCAACTAATATTGTAAATACATATATCTACTTTCAAAGAGATTGCTTGTTAATTTAGTGAACTATATACCACTTATTTACTGTACTATTATAGAGAAAATTCACAGTATATATGTATATTTTTGGCATATATGTAGTAAGGTGCGAGATTTTGTAATTAAAGTTCTTATCATGATTAGCTTTTATTATTTGAATAATGGATAAACTATCAAATTCAAACATTAATTCAACATATTATTATTCTCTTTATCATTACAGATTGAAGCATGATAGTGGATACTAATAAGTAATAATAAATCATAAGAAAAGGAATAATGCATAATGTCTTCCTCTTGTGCTTTAACTGTCTCTTGATTTCTTGCAAAAGTATTATTAGTTTATTACTAAGACAACTATAAATGTTGCAACATGAGAAGTGGTACAGCAATTCAAAGTCAAAATTGTACAAAATTAGTTACCATTGCGCGTCGCTTCCCCTGGACTCCATGAATGATTGAGCTGACATGCTGAAATCCCATATTTAACATCACCTATTTTTATCCATTTATATGTACACAATTTTTCTCTCTCCCTGCCAAAATTTCTAACTAAAACCTATAGATCATCTCTCAATAATAACAGTTAATGTTCTCTCCTACATAAAAGATCTTGTATCACCTCCACCTTTAAAAAAAAAAACAAAAAAAGAAGAAATCCACGAAATGCCGCATTGTTTGTGGCAAAATGCTCTCTTGTTCACCAGCTTGTTGCTAATCACCAGCATTAAATGCCAAGACTACGACGACAGTGATGATACGCCGGCAAATCCAGCGCAAGATAACTGTGTTGGGGTTTTCTTGACATACACATTCACGAAAAGAACAAAGGAATACCCACATGTGAAAAATGCAACAGCACAAGCATATGCATTTGATGCGCAGGTAACTATCCTCAATACTATGAGCGAGGATTTGAAAGGATGGCAATTTTTTGTTGGGTTTCAGCATAGTGAGATTCTGGTATCAGTTGAGAATGCTGTTCTGACAAACGCCACAGATTTTCCGGCGAAGGTTGGAAACGGCACCACTTTTTCAGGATTTCCCGATACAGATCTTTTGAATGCCATTGATACAGCAGGTGACATGGACCAAATACAAAAGATTGTTAAAATCAAAGGCACACAATTCGGTGTGAAGCCGCCTGGGACACCGATGCCAAAGACAATTAAGCTGATGAATGATGGGTTCAAGTGCCCAGCACCGAAAAAAAAAGGTGAGCGTTTGTTATAACTCTATATTCTAGGAGATTGTGTATTGTTTCATGCAAGGTTCCCTATATTATCTTTCTTCTAATAAAATATATTATATACTACCCTGCTTATGATTTATATGATCACTATACGAACAAAGTGTAGGTCACACTTATCAAGACATATATCTTTTAAATGACATTAATTGAACAAGTCCTTGGTTATAGCTTTAAGTGTCCAAAGTACCCCCTTGATTATTCATAATTTATTATTGTTATTGACCATCTAGATCTTGTCAGACTAATATGTCTTTACTACCAGGAAGCCAGATGTATTTGTGTTGTGTAAAGGATCCTAAAATAAAGAAGAAAACAAACACTACCCGATTTTTACCAAGACAAAAGGCTGACCTGACTATCGCATATGATGTACTCCAGGCATATGGGAATAACTACATGGCACAGGTAATCGAACTAATTAGTTGCTCTGAAAGCCAATTTAAATACTGCCCCAAATACGTTTATAACAATAAGATGCAAACACACGATAATCTTAGGGTTGAGTAGGAATTATATGCCTAGTTTTTTTAAGGAATTATGCATGACTACGGGTAACCTGGTGGAGGTGGTTTATTTACATTTTACTTTTATTAGGTGACGATTGACAACTGGAATCCGCTTGGACGGCTCGACAACTGGAACCTCACTTGGGAATGGAAACGAGGAGAGTTCATATACAGCATGCGTGGGGCCTACACCCTCAAGCGTGACTCTTCTTCTTGCATCTATAGCCAAGCTGCTTCTTACTACTCCGATTTTGATTTTGCTCCTGTTATCAGTTGTGAGAAGAAGCCTATTATAGTTGACCTCCCCCCTGAAAGGGTAAACAAATTATCCTTATATGCAGCATATCATCTACTACTTTAGGTATTTATGATGTTAAGATGGGGTTTTAAGGAACAAATAATTTAACTAATTACTTAATTAGTTAGGAAGCATCATTAAAGATTAGTTCAATAAACTATCAGCAAGACCTGAACTTAAAATCATGCTAGGTTAACAACAAGATAAAAGTATTGGGAATAACTAGTACAGCCCCATAAAACAGTACTTGGGAGATAAGATCACCTAGAGAAGTGCAAAAAAAAAAATTAAGAAAATATCGCGAGGCTTTAAATTAACTGTATCTCTTGTACCAATAGGCATTAAAAACCTAACTGCTCAAGTGTTGACAGGAAAAAGATAAAGACATAGGAAACCTACCATTCTGTTGCAAGAACGGCACACTCTTACCAAAGTTGATGAACGCGAGCTTGTCAACGGCCATGTTCCAACTCCAAGTGTACAAAATGCCACCAGATTTGAACCGTACTACATTGTATGCACCCCAAAACTGGAAGATCCAAGGAGAACTAAACCCGAACTATGTTTGTGGGGCCCCCATTAGGGTTGACCCAATGGAGTTTCCTGATCCCAGTGGGCTCATGTCAGAGACTACAGCTGTCGCCAGTTGGCAGGTTGGGTGCAACATCACCCGACCAAAACCCAGACAAAATAGGTCAGTGGCTATAGTACTATTCAATCTGAAATTTATGTAGTTATTAGGATACGTATGGTATTGGACACATTGATAACTGGTTCAGTCATTAGTAAGAGGTATGGGCACATCTGTCAATGTATTGATAGTCTGGTACTGGTACTAAAAGGCCAACATATACTATTATTATTCATTAAGTAAAATACCAACCAGTAGGTGTCAATACCAGTTTCTACAGGCATATCTCGCTCTATCATAGCATACGAGTAAAGGCAAGGTTACTTTCACAAATCACAACCAAAAGATTCAAATTCAAAATTACCATCTCCAATCTCAATAATAACCAAAGCATCTATACTAGTGCATCCTATCGAGTAATGAGAAACATATATCAACGAGACAACCACATTGCCATAGATACCATTTACAGTATATGTAAGGACATACATTATGTACTAACTTTAATGAAAATTCCAACCAGGTGTTGTGTTTCCTTCTCAGCATACTACAATGAGTCAGTGATCCCCTGTAACACATGCGCGTGTGGCTGTTCAGACGCACTAGCTTGCGACCCTGATGCACAACCTCTGTTGCTCCCATCTGAGGCGCTTCTAATCCCATTTGTGAACCGCACAGCAAAGGCAAAGGCTTGGGCCAAGCTCAAGCATCGGTCAGTACCCAACCCCCTGCCTTGCGGTGACAACTGTGGTGTAAGTATTAACTGGCATATTGTCTCTAACTACCGCAATGGATGGAGTGCCCGCATAACCTTGTTCAACTGGAAGAAATACATTTTCAAGGATTGGTTCACGGCCATAACACTTAATCATGATGCTTTCCTAGATTATGAGAAGGTATGGTAGATTAAAATCCCTCAGAGGTATTTAGGGTACATAACACTCTTAAAGTACCAGAATAACCATACAATATCAGCTATGCCCTTTTGGACTATTTTGAACATTTTGAATTAGCTGAAGAATCAAGAGAAAGATGCACTTTTTAAACAAATTATTCGAGGACAATATTGAAGAACAATAGAGCTGCATCAGCTACCATTTCACATCTATTTTAGTTTTGGAGTTCAAACTAATAAACCAAATTATGTTTAATTTAACATGATTTTTTTTTTAAACTGAACTAGGTGTACTCTTTCAACGGCACAATATTGAACAACACAAAGGATACAGTGTTCATGCAGGGATTGGAGGGGTTGAATTACTTGGTGGGGATCGTAAATGCAACAGACACCAAAAATAAACCACCAATCCCTGGCAAACAACAAACAGTCATCTCCTTCACTAAGAAGAAGACACCTAATATCAAGCTATCCAAGGCTGGGTTCCCCACAAAAGTGTACTTCAATGGTGAAGAGTGTGCGCTCCCAAATTACATACCACGCAGTAATGCTTACGGGTTGAGAGCTGGCATTCTAAGAGTGGCTTTGGCTACTATTTTAATTTGTTTGATAAATATGAGCATTTTGCGGTGAAAATGGATATAATTCAGCCAAAATACCTCTTATGTAATGCACAATTTGTGTGTATATAAGTTTGGAAACTTGGAAGAAAACTTTTGTATAGATGATTAAAAATAGGTGAAAACAGGCCTCAGTAGAACTAACATAGATTTAATTTCCTTGTACTTCCCAATAAAATTTCAGTAAACGCTATTGCTTATTTTCATGCTTAATTAAGCTAGTAATCCGAACAACTTTTTTCTTTTATTTTCCCCTTATGTTACTTGGTCATGCTGATGCTCATAAATTATACTTTTCTTTCAACTACCTAACGAGCATCATTTTGTGAACAAGTCAAACTCAATTAAGCCATCATTTTACCTGATATGGTTATAAAAAAAAATAATAATATGTACCAACCTTTTACTCCTTCTCTAGGGAGCCCTCGATGAGAGCCTTGTTAGAAAACCGGAAAAATCTCTCTTCTACATTTCATCGAGCACCTCAAGTGCTAGTTTAAGGCCGCAAGAGTTCAGTAAAGGAGAGAGCCGCGCGGAGCCAACTGGAGAGAAGATTCAATCAAAGGGATCGAAGGGAGGAGACATCATTCAGCCACCTCAGCAAGAAAAGATGACGCAGACGCTGACCTGGTGAGACACGGTGCATTCGAACTCGTTTCTCAACCACATCTTGAATTCCTTTCACTAATAGAATCGTCAATAAAAAGAGAATAGGCAGAAGCAAAAAAAAAAAGAAAGAGAGAATAGGGCTCTGAATAGGGGTGTTCCTTGGTTCCGGTTTATTTGGTTTTTAACCGAACCGAAAAAGTTTAGTTGAAATGGTTCGGTTTTTCTGTTTGAATAATTATTTTAGTACCCGCACTGTACCCGCACTTCCATAACTGTAAGGTTGCGGTCCCTACAACTACCGATCTAACTAACAATGTTATCGGACCTTCCATTTTGAATTTCAAATGTTCCTTTCTCTCTGTTTTTTCTTTTTCGAAGACTTCGGCAATTTGGAGGCAATTTGGAGGCTATTTTTTAGGCGATTCGAAACTAGAAGCGATTTCGTATGGTTCTCACAAGTTTAATCGGTGATTTTGAAATGTGATCAGCTAGATTAATATTGTTTCTTTTCGATTTTGTTTTTGTTATGGTGAATTAATAATGATATATCGTTTCGTTTCTATTTCATATACACAATCGTGTTTCAGTGTTGCTGGATTTTGAGATATTTGTGACAATTTGATTTGCGAAGATGATGTAATTGTCTACTATGTGTTCAGATATAAATACTTGATGTGTTCAGATATAAATACTTGGTAGTTTAGATATAAATACTTGATGTGTTCAGAAATAAATACTTGATGTGTTCAGATATAAATACTTGATGTGTTCAGATATAAATACTTGATCTGTTCATATATAAATATTTGATCTGTTCAGATACAAAATTCATTTTAATAAAGTGGCAGTTACAATTTAAAGTTAAAAAAAATTAATAACAACCAATTATTAAAAATAACGTTATATGGTTTAAATTATTTATTTGAAAAATATATAATAAACTTTCTTGGGCCGATTATTATATATGAATTTATATAAAACCATAGAGAATACTAATATATTACAATTAGTGCAACATATATACATATTGCCTTTTGTACACATGCAATCCCATGTGATCCATATAACATATACTCCTCAAGATCCAATACAATGTTTGTATAAAAGTTATGTCCTTACCATTTAGTAACCATGCAATCAAGGTTTGGCTCAAGTTTCGCAAAGTTGGGCTCATGTTGCCAAAACTCTTGGTTATGATCTAGTTTGGACCAAAATTTCATACAAACTAGTTGTATTAGATCCAACATATAAAAAAGAGAGTGTCCATGTGATCCATGACATGATGTCTTTTGGTTAAAGGTCTCCAATATTTCAACTTAAATACTTTTTTAAGATTCTTATTCATCCAACGTAATATAGATATAAATATTTTAGTTCGTAAGTATAAATACCACACCCTTATAGTTATAAATACTTTAGTTCGTAAGTATAAATATCACAAGAATAGAGATATAAATATTACCCGCACATAAGCTAAGTCAATATTTTTTTGTCAACATTTTTTATTGACAATTTTAGTGGTCCCCACATGTCGTTTATTACCCACACATAAGCTAAGTCAACGTTTTTTGTTGACAATTTTAGTGGTCCCCACATGCCGTTTGAGTGGTCCCCAAATGCGGGTACGAAGTGAGGATTTTTCAAGAAAAGGTGCGGGTACGGTTATTTAAGGAAAATTCATATATCATATATGTCGTTCATTGTATAGATATAAATACTTGTCTTGTATAGATATAACGATGTTACTATTAATACTTGTAAAATAAAATTACAGTTTTGAAAATGGTTGCGGTCCCTACAAACAGTTATGACAGTTTAGGTGCGGGTACAGTGCGGGTACTCATATCAGCTTCTTTTCTGTTTAATTGATCCGGTTCGGTTTGAATTTCAGTGTTATTCGGTTTCTCTATTTTGGTTCGGGTTTTAATTTCTAAAATTCAGATTAACCGAACCGACCGAAAGACTTTCGCTGAGAAGTCTTGATGTGCGATATTTCTTGTCATTTATTGGGGGAAGAGACCACGTCAGAGCCTCAGACCAATTTTTACTTTACTAATTTTGTTTCTGCTTCTTCTTTCATGCAGCGAATCGTGTTGCCTCAGATTTTCCTTTTTGATCAAATTATTTTAAAATATTATTTACATGATTGTAAAATCTATTCGAAATTGAACTTATTTGCTCTTATAAAAGATACGAATATTTTGATAAGATGGTTTAACTTGATATGAAATTTGAAATTGAGATTTATGATAACTAAATGACTAATACCTTTTATAAAGGTCAATAAACATAAGTATCGTATAAATTATATGAACATGGAACTTATCCAGCATGGTTTATGATGTTTTATCACCGTTTTATTGAAAATTGTTAATTTTGATTGTTAGAAAAAAAAAAATCTTCTAATGATGGATAAGTTAATATATGAATGCATTATATAAATTTGAGATATTCATATGTTGGTTGATTTTTTTTTTTGGTGTGCTGTAAATTGTTGTCATGGTTGTTTTGTTGTTGTTGTTGATTGTGAATTGATTTGATGAAAATTTTAAATTGCATACAACAATTCTATTTATCATTATTTCGATGGTTGAATTACTTCGGTTTGTTTGGTTAAACCGAACCGAACCGATATTTAATTTGGTTCGGTTTAATCGGTTGGTAAGTTTAATTTAGTTGGTTTGGTCTTATTTTTGAAAACCGAATAAAACTTTGATTTTCTTATTTTATTTTGGTTTTAACCGAACCGAACCGATGAACGCCCCTAGCTCTGAAGCCTATAAAGAGTATAATATATTAAGAGTGAGTCTATGGTACTATGCATAGCACGGATTGGTCCATACTACGGATTAATATTTTCGTTTTAAAATTTTAACAGTCGAGCCGAACCGTTGTTCAACATGATTTCTATATGAGAATATACTTGTGGGTTAAATTTTTTATTTTTTAGAATTTTTTTAAATAGGTAGAAAATCACTGTTTTTGAATTGTTTAGAATTTTCAGATCAAGTGATTTTCTACCTATCTTAAAATATAGTAAAAAAAATTCAAAAAATATAAAATTTAGTCTGCAAGTACATATTCATGTGAGAATCACGTTGAACAATTCGGATTGACCATTAGAATTTTTAAAATAAAAATATAACTCTATAGTACGGACTAATCTGTGCTATGCATAGTACCATAGACTCACTCATATATTAATGTTGTAATTTTGTGGTTCTAAGCTAGGTTTTGGGCTCGTGCCCTATGTATCCATTGATACCTCGCATATTTAGTCTATTTTAGGCCTGTTTTAGTACCAGATTCGTGCCCTAATTCACCAGAATCATGTGCATTTCATCGATATATCTTTAGAATTTGGTACTGCTGAGTGTTTGTTTGTTTTCTGCAGGCTTGGAGCAAAACACACGAAGAAACGGCGATTTGGGATGATCTGGTACGGCCCTTACCAGGTTTGGTACGGGTCTTACCGGACTTAGCCGATTTCAGCTCATCACGCCTGGTACGGCCAGGCCGTACCACTTTGGTACGGGCCGTACCTAAAGGCGGCCTGACAGATTCAAATCTTGGCAGAGGCTATTTAAGGTGGAGAGCTCTCCAATTTCAAAAGCTTTTTCATTCGAGAGACATTTGAGAGCACAGTAAGAGAGAGAAAGAGAGCTGAGGAGCTAGGAGCAAGAAGGAAGGAAGAGGAAAGAGGCGAAACTCGACGGATCAAGCCTCCTCCACTCGATCCCTTCGATCCATGGCTTTCTTTACCTCTTTTATTGCATTTTTAGATCAGATCATGTGCTGTGAGTAGTTGCTTTAGTTTCTAGGGTTTTGAGATGAATTTTTGATTTGCTTTGACTTTCTTTGACTTGTATCTTGTATGAACTCTTTTGATTGATTGATTGTGATTTCTTTGCTATCTCTTGCTTTGCTTGCTGTGATTGTGTATGGTGAACCTCTAGGTCTAGATCAAACCTATCAAGGTCATGTGATCATCTCAATCTCTCAACCAAATCAATTGCTTAGGGTAGACTTGTTCGAATTGAAGCCGAGAGGTTGAATTCCCCTCTAATTGACAGATCAGAGGGTACCTTAGGTCTCCAATCAACCAGCTAGGGTAGATCTGTACCAACATATGAAAATTGAGGTGTAGAAATCCCTAAAAGGCAATCAATTGCATTCCAACCTAGATCTTGATCCAATATACGAGAGTTGAGGCTTAGGAACCTTAGGCGTGGTCAATTGAACCTTTCTAAAGAGTTTAGCACAAGGTACCAGCAAGAAATGCATCAACTCGAACTGGTAAGCTCTGTTCTGGCAAGCCTGTCTTACCAGAGTGGTGCGGCCTTGCCTTACCAAGTAGAGTACAGTCTAGCCGTACCACTAGAGGCAGATCACAGATGAAGTCTGAAACCCTGGAAACGCCTTTTATCCATAATCAAAACACAGTTTACATTTCTTCTAGCACTTTATTACATCTGTTTGCATTGTTCGATTTGTTTGAATTGATCTTTTAGGAACTTAAATACCAAACCCAATCTTTCTCACTTCTAGTTTTTAATTGAGTTCGGTGGATTCTAACCCAGCAATTGTCCGTCCCTGTGGATCGATACCCGATTATATTACTCGATAGGGGTTGTGCACTTGCAACCCTTACTCGTGAAGTGTAAGCGCGGTTTTAAAAGGTACGCCCTCAAGCGTACCGAAACTTGCGTTGCGCTTTCGCGCAAACATCCATTTCTTTGAATTTTAATAAAATATTAACCATATGTAATTTATTGGGATTGTTACAAATCATTTTTTTTTTTGAGAAGGGAAAATCTAAAATTTTCCTTCCTCTTCAAAGTTGAATCAATATACTCTTCATGCAAATTCTTCAACAAAATATCTTTGTGGATCCTATAAACTTTACTCTCACTTCCTGTACCCTCCTGTTTTTCTTCCACTCTTTTACTTCATTAATGCTTTGACAATTTCAAAATTTCAACAACATAATATGATTTTCAAAAATCTATTTTTGAAATTCAAAATGCCATTGAATTTGTTTTTGAAATTATATTCATATTTCGTAAATAAAATTATTAGTTGCAGAATTCAACATAACTTAATATTAGTGTTTGAAAATATAACTTTAATGACCTTAAAAAATTCAAATTTGGAAACTGAAATATTTTTTGTTAGCATATTACAAGAAAGTATTGATAAAAACAGTTTTGATAGCTTATAAGATAAAAAATGCTCGTAATTTCGTATCCTTTATTTTACAAAATAATCGAATGAATACAAAAAGAGGAGGGTTCCAATACCTCATGTTTTTCATACCTCATCATGCCTCATGTTGTATATCTTCATTTTCGAAGTCCACATTATCGATCCAAACTGCTCAACATGATATCCATACTAAAATATGCTTGGAAACCAAATTTTATAATTTTTATAAATTTGTTACTATTTTTTAAGAGAGCTACAAAATTATTGTTTTTGAACGGTCCAAATTAAGTGATTTTGTACCTATCTTAAAAAATAGTAAAAAAAATTCAAAATTTATACAATTTCATCCTCAAACATATTTTAGTATGGATATTATGTTGAGCGGTTCAAATCGACAATTTAAGCCTTAAAAACGAAGATAATAAAACATGAGGTATAATGAGGTATGAAAGGCATGAGATATTGTAACCCTCCTCATACAAAAACTACGTACATGAGATAGTATTTTAATTCTTCACTTGATCGTATGATATTTCGTAATTAAAATTATATTTCATTTTTCAACATAGTATGCACATTGTAGAATAAGGCTATGGTAACATGCATATTACAGATGAATCCGTACTATAGATTCTATATGATCACACAATTGAAAATTGAAAAGTAAAATTTTTAAAAATTTCATTGCCTTCAATAATTCAAAATCGAAAAGTTTTTGGGAGTAAATTTTAAAAATGTCCAAAACTTTAAATTTAACACTTTCAAAACTCAACTTAATTCATTTATGTATAAATAAATTGAACAATATAAGGTAATAATTACTGGAATTGAATCAATGATATTTGTATTTTGAAGTTACTAATTATCATACTTTATTATTTCTAAGACATACTTTTAACTTTGATTGTTCTATTAATTTATTTTCATATAATTAAATTATAAATTTTGTTTTCAAAATTTGAAATTTGAAACTTTAAACCTTTGCCAATATTCATAATGTTGAGGTTCAAATTTAATATTTAGTCTTGAAGTTTTTGGAGTGTCATCCATTTGATATATATATTTGTTTAAACATACACATTTTTAAACTAAATTTCTGAAATACGAAACTAATTTTTCAAATAATGAAATGTTGAAAATTAAATTTTATATTATGAAGATTGAAACTTAAAACTTATGAAAATTGTGATGTGGTAAGAAAAAGAAGAAGAAAGGAGTATAGAGACTAGAGTACAATTCTTTTATTGAAGGTCTGTGTTGGTAATTTATCAGACAAAAAAAGTTATAAGCTATGAATTCGTATCACCTAAGGTAACAGAATATTTCTGTTTGGATCTGGACCGTTCAATCAGAATCCGCACGATAAAAATTAAAGCAGCCCCATGCGCTACATCTCGTGCTGGCTTGTCCTGGATTCTGATTGAACGGCTGTGATTCAAACAGCAATATTCTGTTACCACAGAGGATATGGATTCGCTATGATATTGCATAGGATTCGGCAGTGCGAGTGCGAAGTCCAATCTGTAATAAATTGAGGATTATCAGCAAAAAAGAAAAAGAAAAAGAAAAAGAAAAAAAAATACATTGAGGAGTGTATCGGTTGACTTTTCAATCGGGGAAGTCGCTGACAGAAGACAGATAAAAAAGCGATGCCTAACTAGAAGGATAAAACAATCATTAATTGACCATAAAACACACTAATTATCTTACTCCCAAATTAGGAATACTTTTAACGTGAAGCAAAAATGATCCAGTTTCTACCTACACGGATTCCCTGCTTCTATTGCACGTTTTCCCTCGTGTAGCTATCTAGCTATATACAGGTAATTCCAAATTCCCAATGAGTTATCTATACGGAACTCGGCGCATCGAATCTGAATTCAATTTCCACGCGAAGCCATCGGACAAGAATCGTTCCAACTAAGAGCATTAAAAAAACAATAAACTAATCCTCTTAATCTTCTCTCTTCGCCTTGCCAGTTCTCATCGCCAATCGATCAATTGCCTAACTCCAATCTTCTTCCATCTTAATCCCAGCTCAAATTTGAGATCATTGGCAGGTTTTGTTCTTATTCGAGTATTCATCGTTTTTTTGTTTATTTTCTGGTAAAGTCTTTGGGGATTTTCTCTTCCGTGTTTTTTTTCCTCGCGAGAAGAGATGCTTCCTTCAATGTGGAAAGATAGTGGGGTTCCAGCGGATGATTTTTATCAAGTTCGCCCTGAATGCACAGATGTGCCAAAAACCAAGTTTAAAATCAGGGTATGATTCAATTTCTTTTTTGTGATTACTTTGCTAATTATTGCTAATTTGCTTTGCATTATAAGCTTATGCTTTGTTGAGTTGACTTGTTTGAACTCTGGTATAAGTATTTGCTATTTAACTTCATTGAATGGTAATATGGTATCTAATAACGGGCCCATTATTGTTAGTTTCTTAATGTGACGCTTCATTTTGACATTAAATTAGATTTTCTTTGTATAAGTATTCCATGTAATTACTTCTTATGCACATCTCTGGTCGTCCCTTTTGTTTAATTAACTCTTGTTCTTTCTAATTACTGAAAGAGAGTTATCAATTGTCTTTGAGAAAGGAAATGTCAGAGTACCATAAAGCAACTTAATAGTTACAATAATTCAAAATAATCTCCGATAGTTTACTGTATTCAAAATCTGTAATATATCTATATTGGAGGGATAGTTTCAATTCTTCTTTTTGTGGCATAAAACAGTTCCCTTGTTAAACTGGTTTACCTGCTTTGACAATTATTTTGCAATTGCTTTGAAAAAAAGAGATTATTTTCTGATCCTTTTTTCTCTCAATTATAATAGAATGGAAAGACTCTAAGTGCGAGGAGGTGGCGAGCTGCCTTCAGTCCAGAAGGCTACTTAGAAATGGCCACAGTGCTTGGCCGCATCCAGCGAGGGGTATTTATGCCTTGTCCCTTCCATCATTTTAATTAATGTTGTTGTTTCCATTACAAATTTTAGATTTTTGTATTACTATATATAACCACAGGGAATTCATCCTTCAATTAGAGGCGAAGTTTGGGAGTTCCTTCTTGGCTGCTATGATCCAAAAAGCTCCTTCGATGAGAGGGAACAGATTAGACAAAAGAGAAGGTACTTGTTATTTTTTATTTATTTCTAACAGTAGGAACCAGTTTCTATGATTCTAGTATTAATCCTGACTTGTTCAGTTGTTCATGCCAGAACATAGACCAGTATGGTACCAAGCATGTACTGGAGCTGACTGCTCCTCTGGTACATTACAAATCATAGTGTATAATTTTCATGATCTCCATTATTAATCGAGATTGCAACAGGATACAATACATGAGGTGGAAGCAGGAATGTAAGGAGATGGATGCCCATGTTGGGAGCGGCATCATAGTAACAGCACCACTAATTACAGAGGATGGGCAACCAATCAATGACCCGTTAGTGCTCCAGCAATCTGCACCCAGCCAAAATTTCAATGCACCTTCAAGTGACCAACCTCTTGAGAAACCCGTTATAGATTGGAAGCTTACTTTACACCAGATTGGTATGGTTTCTTCTTGCCTTTAGTTAGTTCTGATACTGTGATGAATTGACAAGTAAATCAACTACGGTAATGTGGTGGTATGGAACATGTACTATTATTTCATATGATGTCCTACAATATAATCTTATTAGAGTTACTTTAGTCACTTCACGCTCAAAATGATTAATATCAAGTTAGTGAGGCATGTCACAGTTTGAAAATTTCAAGGGGATGATTGTCAAAATAAAAAGTTAATGAGGCCATTTGCCACAAGTAAAATATTTAGGGAGGTATCATGACATTACCCCTATTTATATTGTGACTTCTTTTATTTGAGAAACCAAGAAAGAAAATTGGATTAGTAGCCAGACATCTACCTCCTGGTACCAGTACATACAGCTGGTACAATGATCTTGTGCATCAATCCTTGGTATAAATTGCATTTTGATCTCTTTTGCTAGGTTTGGATGTGCTACGCACAGATCGAACACTGGTATTCTATGAAAGCAAGGAAAATCTCTCTAAACTTTGGGATATCCTAGCAGTCTATGCATGGATTGACAAGGATGTCGGATATTGTCAAGGTGAGACTCAGTTTAAACTAATTTACTCAAATTGTACTTATAATGGACTATATCTTATTTTATTTTCTTTTATTTTTTGTGTAGGAATGAGTGATTTATGCTCTCCTATGATAATTCTTCTTGATGATGAGGCTGATTCATTTTGGGTTTTTGAGCGATTGATGCGAAGACTGGTACTCTCTCTCAGTCACAGATGCAAAGACAAACTTTGGATTATATTTGTGTGTTGTGGTCATTATGAAATCTCCTAATAATGGTTATTTCATGTTTAAGAGAGGAAATTTCAGATGCACAGAGAGATCAGTGGGAGTGGAGAACCAACTGCAAACCCTGGCATCTATAACTCAAGTTGTTGACCCAAAGCTTCACCAACACCTCGGTAATACTTGTCAGAGCTACTTTATCACCAACTCCTCCTAGATCCTTATAAGTTAGTTGCTAAGCTGCTTAAATTCATTTGACAGATGCACTAGGAGGAGGAGATTATCTCTTTGCATTTCGCATGTTCATGGTGTTGTTTCGCCGAGAGCTCTCATTTGGTGATTCTTTGTACCTCTGGGAGGTATGAAATGCTTGATGTTATTCGAGCTAGGTACCAAAATTACGGAATGGTATGGAATCATACCATTCTATGTTTCAGAATGTTATACACGGAATCATAATGGTACGGAATCATACCATTCTTTGTTTCATAATGGTTTCGATTTTCGAATCATACCATTCTATGTTTCATAATGTTATACCATTCTATCCATGGATTCTAACTTTCAGATGCCAATATGACACTCGTCTGCTCAGAAGATGATTCTGTCACTTGTTTTCATTTAGGGTTAATTAGGGACAATGTTCCAGTACAGGTTTGGTTGAAGTGACATCATTAATTTCTAGATTATTTTGGTTGCCCTTTTTTTATTACAATGAGCTCGATATTTGGTTTGTTTCCATAGTCAGGATGGAACTGCCATAACTATAACTAATAGAAAGCTCTTTTAAAATATACCTTAATTTATTTAACAGATGATGTGGGCCCTAGAATATGATCCTGACATATTCTCCGTGTACGAAGAACCAGGATATGCATCTGAAAAGGCAGAGGGATCGAAAGGGAAGGGAAAGTCAATACGTCAACTCGGCAAGTTTGAGAGAGAAAATGTCAGAAGTGGGGTCCCCGCTGAAGGCCCTTTGCCCATTTCAGTTTTTCTCGTAGCAAGTGTTTTGAAAGATAAGAGTGCCAAGCTCATGACAGAAGCACGCGGCATAGATGATGTTGTTAAGGTATCAAAAGATGAGATTCTTCCCTAAAATTTAGACCTAATTAAGACTAAATTGAGACCACACATAACCCTCCTTTTGGCTCATCTGTGTACCAAATCATGGTTGACGGATTTAGGGTGAGTTTTGGCTTCCTTTGAAGGAAATGTGAAAACCCTGATATTATTCTCTACTTTTTGACCAGAAATAGTGTCAAAATGCCCCCCCTCATCTTGTTTTAATGCCTTCTTGTCTTACATTTTCTTGAAAAATTACCCAAATGTTCTCAATTTTGCTACATAAAGAGAGTTGGTGACCAAGTAGAGGTAATTTCACCATATTTTGAGCAAACTGAGAAGATCTCATGAAAGCTCTTGCCATATTGGAAAAATAAAGTATAATTGTACAGTTAGTCCTTAATGTATAACCCAAATCCTATTTTGGTCCCTAAACTTTGAAAGTCCCATTTTGGTCCTTAAGTTCTTAATTTGAACCAAAAATGCTCCTACTTCTACTACCACCCAAAAATAAAAATAAAAAACAGATGTAAATCTTACGTTAGCTTCCTTGTCAGCAAAATATGATGATGTCTGTGGTGAGATGCTTGTCAATATTATTTTAGGGTAATATTTTAATATTTAAGATAACATGCACGTTCATGCTAGAAATCCTTTCAATCATCGATACATGATGTCATAGATATAAATACTAGTATATATGTCAATCTCTTTTTTACTTCATTGTTATATGCAATACCAAATTAATATGAGATTGATGGAAATACTAATTTATTGATGAATAGTAGTGTTATGATCATGTTTGTATAAAATAGAAACTTTCGGAATCAAGGTAAGATAGGAGTGGTACTTTCAAGGACTTTAGTGTAATTTAGTCCTGCAAGCATCATCTCTGCCTTCTGCTCCCAATTTTTACCAGCAGTCCATAAATTCTTCTTCATAGATAGATGAAGAGCAAGTAGGGATACTCTCAGCTCTATCAAAGATATGTGAAATATCTTGTATATTTATATGCAACCTTGAAATGCCACCCATTACTTTCCAACTCAAATCATCAAAGAATAAAACAAATAAAAATGGAACATTCTCCTCTGTGACAATTTGTGGGGAAGGAGGTTGGCTTGGTCATTTTCAAAGGGAATTAGGAAGCAGGGTATGCATGTTTTCCTTGATTTATTGAGACATGCATAAAGTTTCTTATATTGTAAGGGATTTATACACACCATTAAAAAATGTATTTAAAATTCTTAAAAAAAAAAAATTTTACAATCCTTGCTAATACACTATATCTGGCAGATTTTGAATGACATAACAGGAAATCTAGATGCGAAAAAGGCTTGTAGTGGAGCCATGAAACTTCACAAGAAGTACCTCAAAAAGGTTTCCATCTTTAGATCTCATTTCTTTATATCGATATGTTATTTGGGAAGAATAATAAATATCTAAAATGCTCACTTTCTTCATACAGGCGAAGAAACCATAATGAGATTATATTAATGTTATGTGCTTCTATATTACGGTTTTGGGACTTGTTTCTACAACCTCTTCGTATTGATCGTTGGCCAAACATAAACAATGTAATGAGGCCAATTCACAATACACGGTTCTGCATATATGTTATTCATTGTAACCAATTGTAGAGCAAGAAGAGTTTTTTGTTGGTATTTTCTCATATTTTTTATTATTTTCTGTCCTATTTTTCCTTATAGTTTTTATAGCTAAACGAGGAAGTTACAATTTGATTTTTTTTTATGATACCTACTTGCACATATGTGATTGTATAAGAAAATATATTGCGAACGTTTCAATAAAAAGGTTGAAGTGAGATGTGTATTGCAATCTAGATTTTCAATTATTTATTTTATATACGGCGAGATAAGGACCAGTTTTGCCACGTTTGTTATATATCAAGCTAAGTATAGATCTGATACGACAACGAAACTTAGGAAGGGATGTTTGAACTTTGAAATGATTTTGGGAGAGGGAAAAAGAAACAGTGCCCAGCAATAGCATGTATAACCATTTTTTGTTATTCTTTCATTCATTTGTTTTTTGGTATTTAGCACTGTAGACTAGTCTAATGTTTTTCTTAAACACACACTAATCAGTATGACTTGGGCGTGTTAAAGTTTTGACAATGATTCAGTGAATTTTACGTACTGATTACAACAATTTAGTCATAAAACTAAAACTTTGTGGGACAATGTATGTATTCATTCTTGGGAAGTTAATTCTTTATGAGCAATTTGAAATTTCTAACTCTTATTATAGTTGCGTCATATATATTTTGTACTCGTATAAATACAGAATTTGAATTTGTAGAATTAGAAGATTAATATAATTAGAAAGAGCAGGGCAAACCAAAAAAAAGTAGCTAGGAGAGGAGTTATACAAAGAAGAAGCATGCATGCATGCATGCATGCATGGCAATAAATTAAAAAAAGAGTAGTTAAGTTACAAGATGACTCCATTTTGATGAATCATTTGTCCGAGGTGATCATAGGAGGCCACAGATGATCCGTGTCGAAGAATTGTTGGTATATAGAGATAGCAGCGCATAAAAAGAACGATAGCCATGGCAGCAGTTATCATGCCGCAAGTAACAATGCTGATGTTAACTAACACGCCCAAGAAAAGAAGTAGAGAAAGAATTCCCAATACAATAGTGAGTGCCTCAAAGTATTCCTTCTTCCCATCAGGTTCCATCCATCCAGCATTCCAGCATAATATTAATATGGTATGGTTTTGTGTGACCTGGCTACATCGATCGGCCGGAGAGGTTGTATTTGTATATGACTCTGATGATATTTCTCAGCGTTCGATCGGGTCCTGATGCTTGTCCGGTAGTTGCATTGAATGATTGCCGTTGGATTATAAAGCGGAATTAAAGTGGGCCCCAGCCAGCATTGAACCGGAAATGTTAATTAAGGTGGCTTTTGGCGAGAGATCGAGCCGCCACATTCACTTCTCGTCCTTTCGTTAAACAAAGAGTCAAATTATACATTTCTCTTCCGATCCATCCATCTCCGTATCTCTTTCTTTGCTGTTGCCTGTTCGCCTCCCTTTTGCAGTTCTGCTTTCGTTCTCTCTCTCTTTCATTTATTATTGAGATCACGAGAACGGAGTAGGTCCGATGCCCATCATCGGACCTACTTTTAGGTTCAACGAGCATTATAACCGTCCGATATAATTTAAGATTGACGTCCACGAAAATTGAAACAGATATGCACGAGTTTTAAAGCGTTCCGCACGAATCTTAAAGCAAATCAACGATGATTAAATCCATCAAACTAAAGTAGGTCCGATGGGCATCGGACCTACTCTCAAGTGATCACCCATTGTCTAGCACTAATATTCCTTCTTCTTTATCCACAATAAATTAAAATTAAATTAAATCTCATAAAAAAATCAAATGTCTATACGTTTGACCAACTTAATTACTCTTCCGATTAATTGAAGGATATTATCATTCTTTTATCTACCTAATTAATCTCTAGTTCATCCTCATTCCTCACTAGTTTTATTTCTTTGCTAAATTACCTACTCGAAGGAAGCTAGCCAAGATACGATCTTTTTGCTGGTACCTTAATTTACTTGATTTTGTTCATGATGCCATATGCCACATCAGTGATTCTGTGCTGTTTACATTGTCATTTTTCTATAAATTATTTTTCCACTTTAATTTATTATAAAGTATTATAACGGTTTGATTTCAATGATATTGACATTGCTGTGTTTGTTTTCTACTTCTCAAAAAAAAAAGTATTATAACGGCACGGTTGCCATTTTCATAATATATATTAAAAGTAACTTGTCTTAATGTTTAAGATGAATATCTAGACAGGGACGGATTCAAGATTTTTGTCAGAGAGGGGTAAGAAAATAACGAATCGAATTTGAATAGTTAAGTGGGTTCAAACTCATTAGCTAATCGGGTATTAGATAAAAACAATGTTCTAATTTCTAATTTTCAATGTTCTGACTTCTAATTTCAATACTCTGACTACTAATTTTAATTACCAATTAGAATTCAAAAAAAATTATCATAATTTTAACCCTAAATTTAACATTAATTACAAACAAACAATCCAAAAAGGAGCAAATAAAATGCCAGGGGAGCAAAGTCAAACCGAACTTATAAATTTTGTATAAACTTCAAAATCTAGAGAGAGGCAGTTAACCCCCTTGAACTAGGCTGAGTCCGCCCCTGGTTACAGATATAATATATTTTAAAAATGAACAGACACGTCATACAATAATAAGTCTTAATAGATGGACTATTTCTAAAACTTTCTCCATAAGTTATCTTTTTATGACTTGATCTTACAATAATAAGTCTTAATTTAGTACAAATGAACAGACACGTCATAGTTTACCAATGGCCTCAATCACATGAATGGTTTTAAAAACATTATTCATATATTCATTTTTTATGTTTCAAAAATATTATTTTGAATCTTAAATTTTATTGAATTGATCTTATTTTTAACATTATAATAGAATGAATTCTGTTGTACAATTATTAAAGATGATGTGGATAGTAGTGATTATTCAGAATAGAACATATTAATTAAAAGGTACTATTTACGTCCATGTCGTTGAGCTTAAATTAAAAATTAAATATGGATTATATGTACATCTTAACATGAATATTATGATGATATGGAAACTAATGAAGATTTTTATAAATTTTTTTTATCAGTGATAATAATAGAACCAATTGGGTGCAAGTGAAATTTTTTTGAATAAAAATTGGCAATTTTAAAATTTAAGAACTAAAATAATAAATATGAGTAAAATTTATTTCGTACTCAATTCAAATAATTGATTTATAAACACTAAATCATTATGATAATATTTTATTTGTATAATTAACTATAAAATATTTATTGTGGATAGATATTGTTGTATATAACATTTCATGTCATTTTATTTAATTAGTAGTTTATAATGGAACCAACAACTATAAATTTCTCATTTTTTTTGTAATGTATGTACATAACATGTAAGTGATGTATTTGTTTGTTCGTTAAATTATTGGGTTAGATCATATCATGTAATTATCGAGAGCAGGTTGGGTCCCATGCCCATCGACTCAAATTTGGGTCTGATGGGTTTCGCGACCGTCCGATCAGCTTTAAGATGTGTGCGCACGAATTTTAAAGCAGCCACAAAAGTTGCGGACGCGAATCCTAAAGCAAATCGGACGGTCATCGAACTCACTTGACATTGGACCCAAATTGACCTCATAATTATCAAGCTTAATTGGAATTGGGTGGGTAGGAGTAGAGTGGGAAAAACGTGCCGTGACTTTGGTCTCGTGCCGTGCCGTGCAGTGACCAAGTTAATTTTTCACGTGCCGTGCTGTGCCGTGACCAAAATGTCAATGGGTGGTCACGGCACGCGAATGGTCACGCCGTGCCTAAACGTGCCGTGATCATACGTGACTCGCGTGACTCACGTGACCATTTAATCATAATTTATGTTAGTTTATTCAAGATTTATCATTAAATCAATATCTAATGGTCCTAATTACACGTGACTCGCGTGACTACGTGTTGTGCCGTGCCGTGACTACATCTTTCACGTGCCGTGCCGTGCCAAAGTTTCAAAAGATGAGCACGGCACGCGAATGGTCACGGCACGGAACACGCGAGTCACAGCACGTAACTGACACGCGTGCCGTAACCGTACCGTTCCGTGACGGAGCCGGCTCCGCCATGCCATTTTTCCCACTCTAGTAGGAGACCAATCTTAAATTATTGGGTTTTAGAAGAAAGCCAATATCTTACATGGATTTTTGAATTTCATTTTAAAGATGATGACAAAGATCAAATTGCAAAGTTATATGAGACCGAGATAGAGGTTCTTTGCGGGCCTTTAACGAATATACATCTTACATAGATTTTCAGCACTGCATAGCCCATATATATATATCTGGTTGAATTTCATTTTCGAAATATTCTCTGAAGTAACTCAAAATTTGGATTTGGATCCGGACCGTCTGATCAGAATTGTTGGTCAATTCAACTCAAGTTAAAATTTATGGGTCCCTTTAATATTTGTGTCAAAGCTGATCGAACGGTCCAGGTTCAAATTCAATCTTTAGGTTACTTTAGAGAATGTGTACTCGGAGAAAGGACGGAAGAACAGTGTTACTGCCGAAATTTTTATTAATAAAAAATAAAATAAAAAAATATCGATATTGAAGAACGATTTGGCAGAATTCGAGATATAATAAAGACGTTATGGTCCATAACGTCCATGACGGGCCGTTATGGACCATGACGGCCAGATTAACA
This sequence comes from Carex myosuroides, assembly GCA_028015225.1. Classification (NCBI taxonomy): domain Eukaryota; kingdom Viridiplantae; phylum Streptophyta; class Magnoliopsida; order Poales; family Cyperaceae; genus Carex; species Carex myosuroides. The sequence goes on along the minus strand of CM051491.1, from coordinate 12,566,532 downwards.
CCTAATTACCTGCGTTAATATAACAAAAATACGAGCCATTATGGTCCATAACGGCCAGGGACGCTGTAACGCTTCTAAATATTGGTAGGATTTAAATTTTATAGAATCCAATTTAGAAAATAATAAATATGAATTAAATCAATGATCAAAAATTTATAGGAATAAATATATATTAAACGGTAAAAGTGGGAAGAAATAACGTTTCGTTTTAGCAAAAATATATTAATAGATGTCAAAATCCTTTTAGCAAACTCAATTTAACAAGGCCCAAACCCTAAATTCAGCCCAACTCCCCACCATTTAATCTACCCCTCTCCTCTCTCTTCCCACAGCCAACCCTTCATTTTAACTGTAAGTTCTCTCTCCCTTTCTCTCTTTTTCTTTTTTTTTCTCTTTTTTTTTGTTCCGCCCCCCTTTCTCTCCTTGGCTGCCGCCGGCCACAAGGCCAGTCACCCCAACCCGACAGCCTCCTTCCCTTGCCGCTGCCCTTCCTCTCTACCCCAACCGAACCCCATCCCTGTCTCTCTCTATACCCGCCGCTACCCTCCCTCTCTACCCGCCCTTTCCCTCCCCTTTCCTCTTGGCTGCTGCTGACCCGAAGAGACCCCAGCCGAAACCCCCTGCCCTCTGCCTCTCCCTTTCCCTTGGCCGGCCGAACCCCAAAACCCTCTTGCTTCTCTTGGCCGAAACCCTAGCCTAACCCGAAACCCATTAACAAACCCTAGCCTAACCCGAAACCCATTAACCCTAATCCTAGACCCAAAACCCATTAACCCATTAACCTAGAACCCTAACCCGAAACCCATTAACCTAACCCTAGACCCGAAACCCATTAACTCATTAACCTAGAACCCAATAACCAAACAGAAATTTCGAACCCATTAACCCATTTAATGATTTTTTTTAAGTTAAGTTGTTTAGATGACAATTGACTTAAATACAAATAGAAATAAGAACCTAATCAAGCGTCTATAAACTTAGGAACAAACCGCGAGGTTCTAGGAGACGCTGAGAATACGCGAGGTTTCGACACACGCGAGGTCACTGAGAATACAGGTGCGGGTTCCTGGTCTTGTTTTACAAATAATACACAATTGCATGGATTGAGGTAAGAAATCCTTTTTCAAATCTGGTAGATAAACTGCATGTTGTGGATGTCGAACATTCGTTTGATTTTGTTTAGAATTGCATGATAGGAATTCTTGATGCATGGAATTGAATTGACAGGAATTGTGAATGTGAATTGGGAATGGGGAAGGTAAATGAATTGTTTTCTTTAAATTAGGGCCGTCCGTGCGAGGCGGCTCAGCATGTGTTTTGAAAATCAGGTTGTCCGTGTGTGGCAGACCCAGAGTGTGAAGTGTGAACAGAACGGGTCGTCCTTGTGTGGCGGTTCGCCGGATGGGTCCCCGCAATGGCCCATCTAGAGTGTGATTGAACGGGTCGTCCTTGTGTGGCGATTCGCCGGATTTCTATGTACGGGCATGGATTTCCAGAGTGTGGAATTTAAAAACCTTAAACGTGAATTTAAAAGAGGCGGGGATGAAAATTGTTTTGAAATGATTGCATATCTGAATTGATAGGAAATGTGGGGGAAATTTTGAAATCTTTACTTTATTGTTATTTGGGATATCGAATGCATTAATTTGTAAAAACACCGGGCTGGAACTAAATCCCGCACTGAGAGATAGTTCGATCTCTCACCGTACCACCTTTTTTGTGAGTTCCAGGAAATGGAGAAGGAGACATGGAGGAAGGCCGTGAGTGAGGAATTAGCGGAAGTTCTTAAAGTAGCCACTATTTGTTTTAAATTTATATTTGTATGAACTATATAGTGTGTAGACATGGCGGTAACTGTTTGACTAGCCATGTCTGACATATTTTCCCTTTCTATTTGTTTGTGAACTCTTTTTATGTTTAATATAGTGGCTTGTTGGTTGTATTATTGATAATGTATGTGATGTGCGTAACGCCTTGCGTTTGAATGCGCGGCGGGTTGTCCGGGGGTGTGACAACTTAGTTGGTATCAGAGCCAGCACATACAATATCAATAAACTTCCGCTAAGAGAGCGCTAGCAATAGGATGCGGCAATAGGTCATAGACCAAACTAGATAAGCTAGGCGTGCCATTAGTAACAAATGTATATGATATTTAGTGACGGATTATGCCTTTGTAATAACGGTACAAATTATTTTGAAGTATAACAAAGATATTTTCTTCCTTGGAAGAGTGAACTAATTTAATTTGGTAGAAAATAAACAAAATAGATTCTTTCCGTAGATGGCAAATCAAGTTAACGGACAGCCCACTTGGCTAAGGACGTTCGCAACCACCGCAAGAACTAAGGAAATGGTCGGATGGGTCGACTTGTCCGGAATCACTGTCAATACTGCAATCTCCGTCAATTGTCCTTACTCCGTCATCTCGCCACACGTAGTGGAGGCTAGCGGATTCAGGGTGAAGAATACCGGAAGACGCCGTTTCTTCGCAGGGCTCGAACATAGTGTGGAAGAGCAATACTGTCCGGATCTTCATGTGAACACTCAGAATGGAAAATGGCGAGTGGACCCAATCGTGGCGGATACCGGAGCGTACGAAATGGTCTTAGGAATGGACTGGCTCAAGGAGCACCACGTGCTGATAGACTGCGCGCACCGCAGCTTAGTGTTCTGGCCGCCTCACGAACAACCAGTCAGAGCAGAAATGCGGAGAATATCGGGAAATAAGAGCAAGCTCATCGGGGAAAAACCCCAGAAGGAAGAAGAAGACCCAGCTATAAGAGCGGAAATGGAAGCAGAACCATTCACAATGTCAGAAGTTCGGAACGACTGGACGTATCACGTTAGGAAAGACATACTTAAGGGATATTTTGAGACCGATTAGGGCACTTTAAGGAAAAGGAAAGGATATAGTTATAAACCTCACATGTATCTTAAATTCTGTTGAATGTTTTAAATGAGCAGTTATAATCTAAAGAAATTTAAAGTTCAATTCGTAATCTTAAATTCCTTATTTAAATTGCGTCCCTTTGCCTTGAGTTGAATAACCATAAGTCATACGATGAACTCTGTAACTAGTAACAATGCAAGTACATATATATATATAAAACTTGGAAGAATGAAAAACTCACATCAAGCACCCTTTGCGCAGCGAAATCAGGGATGGAGAAAGGAACCAGGACTAACTCGAACACGAGCGACGCAGATGGCGAAACTAGGATTCCGCTCGAGAACCCTCAGCTGAATGCCCTACTGCAAGGACTAGAGCGGGTGACCAGGGTAGCCATGGAATATGAACAGCGACAGCCTAGAGAGGCCGACACGTTCTTTGAATACTACCGATCGTTCACCTCATTACGCCCCCCGACCTTCGATGGGACAGGTGACTTTGCCGCTGCAAAGAACTGGGTCGCAAATATCAAGGATAAACTTCAAATTTTGAGAGCCCCTGAGGAACACCGGGTGGAGCTAGCTACTCAATTAGTGGAGGGTCATGCTCGATTCTGGTGGCAGGAGGTGAAACGCGGGTGGGGTGAAACCGCTGATGCGAAGGGGTGGACTGAGTTCGAAAGACAGTTCGAACGCCGCTATATGGACACAATGTCAAGAGAGGCACTCCGACAATGGTTTACAAGTTTGAAACAGGGGAACAACTTAGTGGTGGAGTATAACTCCAAGTTTGAGAACCTAATGAGGTATGCACCCGATATCGTAAGAGATGAATTCCGCCTCAGACAACAATATCTCGGGGGACTGAACCCCCGTCTTGCCCAAATCATTGACATTCCGGGAACCAACCAGCTGTCGGATTTAATGTTAAGAGCAAGCACCGCAGAGTCATATGACGGTCGCATCAGCCAAGCCGGGGGATCGAGAAATGTGCGACCCAAGATAGATGAACCCCTGAGATCGGCCCCGAACAGGAATAATTACGGGGATATCCGGCCTAATTACCAGTCTAATCCAACACCCCCGTGCATCTACTGTGGCCGCAACCATTCACCTGATCAATGCAGTTTCCGTTTGGGAGTGTGTCACCGGTGTAACAAACCGGGACACTTCATCAAGGACTGCCCAGCCCCGCGAGGTTATACCGGGCAGCAGGTGGGAAATACTGGCCCACCCACACGAGCACCACTTGGCAGAGGGACCGGTGGCTACAACCCTCCCAATAACAACCGCAGCGGGAACCAAGGAAACCAAAGGGTGGGGATGCATGCGCATGATCAGTACAACTGTGAGATGGGAGGAACACCGACTATTGAAGAGTACGAAGGAGAAGACGTGTCCACTGATCTCCTGACTGGTATGTTTGAACTATCTGGAATTCCTGTTTTCGTACTTATAGACACTGGTTGTAGTCATTCAGTTATAGCAAAGGAGTGGGTAGAAAAACACGGTGTACCAACTCGAGACTCTGGTAAATTATTGAATATAAGTACCCCTGCCTTACAATATACCACCCCAGAAATTCGGAGCGTAGGGTTAAAACTCCAGATAGCGGGGAGGGAATTCCCGATTAACCCCAGTCTCTAAGACGGGTCTCTATGATTTAATGTTGGGTCTTGAGTGGCTCACTCGAAACGGTGTGACGGTTGACTGCCTGAAAGGGAGGATGGTCATTAACAGGCCAGGTCTCCATGACCTCTCTGTCCGACTCAAGAAACGAGGAGGCGGAACCCCGACAATATCTGCCAATCAAGCAAGGAGACTTATCAACAGCGGTAGTCCCGCCTTTATGGTCACCATAATACAACTCGAGACGGAAAAACCCGAGATAACGTTAGTACCTATCGTCTCGGAGTATACCGATGTATTCCCGGAGGAGTTGCCAGGAATACCCCCTGATCGGGAAATCGAATTTCACATAGACATACTCCCTGGTACCCGTCCAATCTCTAAGGCCCCGTACCGGATGGCACCGGCAGAACTTAAGGAATTGAAGGTCCAGTTAGAAGAGCTATTAGAACTGGGATTCGTACGACCAAGCACGTCGCCGTGGGGTGCACCAGTACTGTTCGTCAGGAAGAAGGACGGTAGTATGAGACTCTGCATCGACTACCGAGAGTTAAACAAGGTCACGATCAAAAACAAATACCCTCTCCCACGAATTGAAGACCTATTCGACCAACTCCAAGGTGCGGCCGTTTATTCCAAGATCGATCTGAGATCCGGGTACCATCAGTTGAAGATTCAGCCTCAAGATATAGAGAAATCAGCATTCCGTACCCGTTACGGGCACTATGAATTCACGGTCATGCCATTTGGGTTAACCAATGCTCCTGCAGCATTCATGGATTTGATGAATCGAGTGTTCCACGACTTACTTGATTTCTGCGTCATTGTCTTTATAGATGACATTCTGATTTATTCAAAAAGGGAAGAAGATCATGCCGAGGACCTACGTACGGTATTACAAAGACTACGGGAACACCAGTTGTACGCCAAATTCTCTAAGTGTGAATTTTGGATGAAAGAGGTTAAATTTTTGGGACATGTAGTGACGGGGGAAGGTATCCGGGTAGACCCAGATAAAATCAAAGCAGTGGTAGAATGGAATCAACCCAAAAATGTAACAGATATACGCAGTTTCCTAGGGTTAGCGGGATACTATAGACGCTTCGTTCCCGGGTACTCAAAGACAGCCCGACCCATGACCCAGCTCTTACACAAAGGGACTACTTTTAAATGGACGGAGAGTCAAGAGGAAAGTTTCCAAACTTTGAAGAAACTACTAACCAGTGCCCCAGTATTAACATTGCCTAAACCAGACCAAGAATTCACGGTGTATACCGACGCGTCAAGGAACGGCCTAGGATGTGTACTCATGCAAGACGGACGAGTAATTGCTTACGGGTCACGACAATTGAAGAACCATGAACAGAACTACCCCACACACGACCTAGAATTGGCAGCAGTTATTTTTGCACTTAAGGCATGGAGACACTACCTCTATGGGGCGAAATGCCGAGTATTCACGGACCACCAAAGCTTAAAGTATGTGTTTACCCAGAAGGAATTGAACATGAGATAAAGGAGGTGGCTGGAACTGATGAAGGACTATGATTTAGACATACAATACTTGGTCGGGAAGGCAAACGTGGTGGCAGACGCACTCAGTAGGAAAGGGGCGACAAATTTGGCAGAAGTCATAACCCAAGAGACAATTGATCAAGGAAATGAGACACATGAATTTGGGAGTGTGTGTATCCACCAGCTGGATCCAAGAGCAAGCCGACACCACGGGAGCCGCGACGAATGCGATACTCACCCTAGCAGCTATATCGGTACAACCGGAATTAAAGTCTCGAATACGGGACGCGGACCAAGGCGACGAGCAGCACCAAAGATACCGGGAATTGGCCCGTACCAATCCGGCGTCGACCTTCAAGGAAAACGAGGATGGGCTCCTCTATTTCAATCAGCGGGTGTGTGTACCAGAACAGGGGGGACTGAGAAAAGAAATTCTGCAAGAGGCCCACGAGTCGGGTTATACCATTCACCCAGGAGAGGTAAAGATGTATAAGGACCTTCGTACCCAATTTTGGTGGCCCAACATGAAGAAAGACGTGTCAGAATTCGTGGCTAGGTGCATCACCTGCCAACAAGTGAAAGCCGAACGGAGAAAGATAGCAGGATTGTTATATCCAAACTCCAGAGCACAAATGAAGTTCCAGATTATTACTATGGATTTCATCACTGGATTACCGCGTACCCAAAAGAGGTATGACTCAATCTGGGTCATGGTAGACACATTAACCAAGGTAGCCCATTTTATACCCCTGCGAACCCCTACATCGGGTGGGGAATTAGCAGAATTATTCCTTCAATATCAGTTCAAATATCATGGAGTTCCTGAAACTATCATATCGGACCGGGATACGCGATTCACCTCGCATTTCTGGAAAAGCTTTCAAGAGGCAATGGGAACCCGACTCAATTTCAGTACCGCTCATCACCCTCAGACGGACGGCCAGTCAGAACGAACAATCCAAACCTTAGAGGACATGCTAAGGGCGTGTGCCATCAACTTTCAAGGGTCATGGGCTGATCATTTGACAATGGCCGAGTTCGCATACAACAATAGCTACCATGCCAGTATCGAAATGGCACCATCTGAAGCTTGGTGTGGGCATCGCTGGAAGACCCCCTTGTGGTGGGGAAACAACGGGGAACAACTACCAACAGGGCCAGAAATGGTAAAAGATTGCGCGGATAGAACTCAACTGATTCTAAACCGACTAGACACTGCTCGAGACAGACAGAAAAAGTATGCGGACTTGAGGAGACGACCACTAGAGTTCGAAACCGGAGATCATGTTTGGTTGAAGGTCTCTCCAAGGAGAGGAGTGAGACGATTTGGCGTGGCAGGAAAACTGAGTCCTAGATATGTGGGGCCATTTGAAATTCTTAGAAGAATCGGACCACTTGCGTACGAACTGGCGCTACCTCCAACCCTAGATAAAGTACATCCAGTCTTTCACGTATCCCAATTACGGAAATATATCCGAGATCCCTCCCACATCCTCGACTTTTCAAATCTGGGGCTAGATGAAACCTTAGTGTATGAAGAACGACCCATGAAAATATTGGACACCAAGGAAATAAGTCTTCGGCGCAAAACCATCAGACAGGTCTTAGTACAATGGGGACGACACACCAACCGAGAAGCGACTTGGGAAATGGAAGAGACGATGCTTGCCACATACCCAGAATTGTTCGAAGACATAGGCGCCGAGACTGTTCAGGGGACTGAACAGGATTTCCAAGGGGGGGAGGATGTAACGCTTCTAAATATTGGTAGGATTTAAATTTTATAGAATCCAATTTAGAAAATAATAAATATGAATTAAATCAATGATCAAAAATTTATAGGAATAAATATATATTAAACGGTAAAAGTGGGAAGAAATAACGTTTCGTTTTAGCAAAAATATATTAATAGATGTCAAAATCCTTTTAGCAAACTCAATTTAACAAGGCCCAAACCCTAAATTCAGCCCAACTCACCACCATTTAATCTACCCCTCTCCTCTCTCTTCCCACAGCCAACCCTTCATTTTAACTGTAAGTTCTCTCTCCCTTTCTCTCTTTTTCTTTTTTTTTTCTCTTTTTTTTTGTTCCGCCCCCCTTTCTCTCCTTGGCTGCCGTCGGCCACAAGGCCAGTCACCCCAACCCGACAGCCTCCTTCCCTTGCCGCTGCCCTTCCTCTCTACCCCAACCGAACCCCATCCCTGTCTCTCTCTATACCCGCCGCTACCCTCCCTCTCTACCCGCCCTTTCCCTCCCCTTTCCTCTTGGCTGCTGCTGACCCGAAGAGACCCCAGCCGAAACCCCCTGCCCTCTGCCTCTCCCTTTCCCTTGGCCGGCCGAACCCCAAAACCCTCTTGCTTCTCTTGGCCGAAACCCTAGCCTAACCCGAAACCCATTAACAAACCCTAGCCTAACCCGAAACCCATTAACCCTAATCCTAGACCCAAAACCCATTAACCCATTAACCTAGAACCCTAACCCGAAACCCATTAACCTAACCCTAGACCCGAAACCCATTAACTCATTAACCTAGAACCCAATAACCAAACAGAAATTTCGAACCCATTAACCCATTTAATGATTTTTTTAAGTTAAGTTGTTTAGATGACAATTGACTTAAATACAAATAGAAATAAGAACCTAATCAAGCGTCTATAAACTTAGGAACAAACCGCGAGGTTCTAGGAGACGCTGAGAATACGCGAGGTTTCGACACACGCGAGGTCACTGAGAATACAGGTGCGGGTTCCTGGTCTTGTTTTACAAATAATACACAATTGCATGGATTGAGGTAAGAAATCCTTTTTCAAATCTGGTAGATAAACTGCATGTTGTGGATGTCGAACATTCGTTTGATTTTGTTTAGAATTGCATGATAGGAATTCTTGATGCATGGAATTGAATTGACAGGAATTGTGAATGTGAATTGGGAATGGGGAAGGTAAATGAATTGTTTTCTTTAAATTAGGGCCGTCCGTGCGAGGCGGCTCAGCATGTGTTTTGAAAATCAGGTTGTCCGTGTGTGGCAGACCCAGAGTGTGAAGTGTGAACAGAACGGGTCGTCCTTGTGTGGCGGTTCGCCGGATGGGTCCCCGCAATGGCCCATCTAGAGTGTGATTGAACGGGTCGTCCTTGTGTGGCGATTCGCCGGATTTCTATGTACGGGCATGGATTTCCAGAGTGTGGAATTTAAAAACCTTAAACGTGAATTTAAAAGAGGCGGGGATGAAAATTGTTTTGAAATGATTGCATATCTGAATTGATAGGAAATGTGGGGGAAATTTTGAAATCTTTACTTTATTGTTATTTGGGATATCGAATGCATTAATTTGTAAAAACACCGGGCTGGAACTAAATCCCGCACTGAGAGATAGTTCGATCTCTCACCGTACCACCTTTTTTGTGAGTTCCAGGAAATGGAGAAGGAGACATGGAGGAAGGCCGTGAGTGAGGAATTAGCGGAAGTTCTTAAAGTAGCCACTATTTGTTTTAAATTTATATTTGTATGAACTATATAGTGTGTAGACATGGCGGTAACTGTTTGACTAGCCATGTCTGATATATTTTCCCTTTCTATTTGTTTGTGAACTCCTTTTATGTTTAATATAGTGGCTTGTTGGTTGTATTATTGATAATGTATGTGATGTGCGTAACGCCTTGCGTTTGAATGCGCGGCGGGTTGTCCGGGGGTGTGACAGACGCGCTGAAAAAAAAAAAAATCAAGGCCGTTATGGTCCATAACGTTCAGCTACAGTGATTTTTTTTTTTCAAAAAATCGCAAACTGAAACAAAAAAAAAAAACACTGTAGCTGGACGTTATGGACCATAACGTCCAGCTACAATGTTTTTTGTTGGATCATTAGCGATCAGATTAGCTGGACGTTATGGACCATAACGTCCAGCTACAGTGTCCTGGACGTTATGGACCATAACGTCTTTGTTATATCTCAAATTTCCGTCAAATCGTTCTTCAATGTCGATATTTTCATTTTATTTTCTATTAATAAAAATTTCGGGTGTTACTGCGTTAGCTGGGAGGAGAAGGGAGAACAAGTATCCTCTCCATTACTGTAAAAGATTCCCTTCACTTTACGGTTTGAGATTAACTCTCAGCCGCTTTGAGATTCGTGCCAAGTTAAAATGAACGGTCCAGATCCCATAATTGTAAAAGATTCTCTGTTACTGTACCGGGGAGGATGTGAATTCGGAGAAAGGAGGGAATCTTTTTTAGTAAATTGATGAATACAAGGTGGGCCCAGTGCACAGGTACATTAGCTAATTATAAGTTATAACAATGGTACAAAGTGGTCCAGGAAATCGGATCCGCCTCTGCTCCTTTTCTTAGAGAAAAGGAGGGCCCTGCTTTTCCGATCCGAACCATTCAAATTCGTTCATTCACGTATCTCGATAAAACAACTTTTTCATACACAAATCTCAACAAATTTGAATGGTTCGGATCGGAAAAACAGGGTCCTCCTTTTCTCTAAGAAAAGGAGCAGAGGCGGATCCCAGGAAATCGACATTAAAATGGTTCAGGAAACAAATGGTACAAACAATTAATGTTACAGTAGAAAGCAGTACAACAATTAATTGTTTCAGAGGATGAGCCAAACATTGCCGTGATGCATATCAGTATTAATTACCTATTAATTAATTGAGGCGGGCTTATTTAATTCCAAGCCCCCAGTTCCAGTAATTTTGGAGATTTAAACAGAAATCACTTAATTAAATGGAAATTTTCCAATGAAAAAGATTCAATGTATTTGGTTATTTTACATCAGAAATAATCAAATACAAAATCAACAGTAATAAATGGCCGATTTACTACGCAAAAATGTTTATTATATAAGAATTAGTAACCCTCGTGTTTACATCCATAATTCTCTACCAAGTATCAACTATATAAAATCAAATTGATACAATTTTGATTCTTATAACAAATGTAAACAAAAAAAAAGGGGGCAAAACCAAATTAGGATTTCAACAACAACAAACAAAAAAAAAACTTCTTGGAGAGCATGCATCACTAGTTACGAGTTACAACAAGGCTCCGCTTTCGTGAAGAACTTGTCGAAGGTTATCGTAGGAGGCGGCAGATTCATCAGCTAAATTTGGAGGTGTATAGAGATAGAAGCAGAGAGCAACAAGTATCACAATTGCAGCACTTATCATGCCCCAACTAATGATGCTAATGTTAACTGACCACCCCAATATGCTAAACAATAAGAGAATTATTGCACAAAGACAGGCTGCCGCAATAATAATTGTCAATGTGGTGCCAAAGTATCCATTGTTTCTCACTTTCCATTCATACATCATGTCTCTCTATCTCACCTCGCTAGCATGGAGGGAAGGGGAGGAGAGGGGAGGTATACTTTGATTTGATGAGTTGTATACTTTGTATGAATGCAAGGCAATACTTTAATGATTACTTTAATGATTCATAGATCATGTCTCTCTGTCTCACCAAACCAGACAAGAGCTTGCACATTAGTGACATTACTTTAATGATTCTTTTGCAAGGCAATAAGTACCTGCCATGTGCCCATGTTGAGACGACCATCTGTTATTGGAACTCTGAAGATATAAAAGAAAATGTTAATCACAAATGTATGTTGAAACCAAATGTATCAAACTATATGTGTGTGAAGAGATGTGCATAGGTTAGAGCACAACCAAACATAGAAGACTTAATATGTGCCGGCATATCGTCAGGTCCTGCAAAGGATTTTTTATTATTAGATAAACAAAAAATGGAGTTAAATAACTTTGAAAGGCATCTACATGACTGAATGTGTTCGAAATTCATACTCGGTTATATAGAAAAATAATTCTATAATTAAGAAAAGATAGCCAATAGAGAGGAGAATAACCTTCCATAGTGTGCCTCCATGGTGCAGATCAATGACCCTACAAAAAAATTGAAAATTTAAAGACAAAATAATTAGGCCGGTACTTGCAATATTTTGAAAATAATCTATCTTCCAATAATATATATGGATGTAAGCATAATCCGTAAATGCTGGTCTTATATGGATTTGGTGATACGCAATTGTTCAAAACCCAAGAATACTATACCTTCCAATGCACCATAATTCTAATTTACATATTTCTATGCATAAATCAGTATTGTAGATAGCTAGCCATATAGCTGTGGTTTTTTTCAGGCCTCAACTCTTAAGCTATGCCCAAAAGTTGTACAAACACAACTACAATTGCTACAGTGGACTGATATTGCTGCTATAGCAAATAGCTTGTTCTCAATCTAGCTACTCGATCTCAAGTTAACTTTCAGAATTCAATCGTTCCTATTCCTCTTAGTCAATAATCAGTTGATATTTTTTTTCGATTTAGTAGAAAATCAGTTGTCGATCCCCTCTCCAAATTATGTTTATTGCAGCAGAATTAGTTGTCAATATATCCATATTCTAAAATTCTGTACAGTTGACAGTTTTGTAACTGAGTAAATTAACAAGCTGGGAAAAAAACAATATGTTTGAGTTTGTTTCTATTTTACTTAGTTTTTGTTAGTTCTATGATACTTTATGCAATATTGAAAATTCATTCTCGCTATGTAGGATTGCCCATGATAGCTACCACTATCTTGATAGCTCTTTTCCAGATTTTACTGCGATGGAGCAATAGTTGATATTGCAGCGGAACCACCCTTCTATATGCGCTATTTTCATGCCTATGCTTCGGCTCGGGCAAGAAAAAATGCAGTTGCAAGCATCAACTTTGAAAGAACCACCTTTACCGATCAGCGAGAGATTAGCCATGCTTTCAATGCGCACATGCAGACCATACTGGGACTGAAGGTCAGGTGCTCGATTTTGACCCCAAAGTGATCTATCCCCGAACTGAGAGTCTTGAGGACCTGGACACACCTTTCCATGAGCAAGAGATAGAGGCTGCGGTTCGACAGTTAGCAAAGAATAAAGCGTCCGGGCCGGACGGATTACCGAGCGAATTCATTCAGACTTTTTGGCCATTGATGAAGGATGAAGTTCTGCTAATTTTCCAAAATTTTTATCATGGTTGCCTTGATCTGGAATGCATTAACAAGGCCAATACCATGTTTGTGCCAAAGAAAGAAAAATCGGAGGAGGTGAGGGACTTTACACCAATAAGCATAATTAACCTTATCCCTAAGCTTATTTCCAAGGTTCTCTCCAATAGGCTAAGTCCAAAACTAGAGAAAATCATCTCGGCACAACAGACTACATTTGTGAAAAACAAACATATTGCCGAAACCTTCACCTCAACTAGAGAGCTGTTGCAAGAAATCGCAAGTTCAAAGGTAGAAGCTCTCTTCCTCAAGCTGGATTTTACCAAGGCCTTTTATTCAATTCATTGGTCATTCCTTTTCAAAGTCATGAGAGCGCGAGGTTTCCCCGAACGGTGGGTTCAATGGGTATCATCAATTCTTAATACCTCGGCTTCTAGGGTGGTGGTAAATAGGGAATTGTCAGATTTTTTTGCTCATAAAAGGGGACTCCGTCAAGGAGACCCCCTCTCACCTATGCTCTTTATAGTTGCGGCAGATGTGCTACAAAGAATGGTGCAAGCAGTGGATACGAGACTTCAATTCTCAATAGCTACAAGGATTTCAGAATCAGTTCTGGCCTTGCAATATGCCGATGACACGGCTCTTATTGCAAATGCGACAACAGATTTGGAGACAGTGATAATACAGAAGCTGATGCTTAGGCTCTTCACAAAGATCTCGGGCTTGCACATAAATTACAACAAAAGCTGCTTCGTACCATTTAATCTATCATATCAGACCCTTGTCAAGGTTAATGCGATACTGGGATGCCCACAGACGAACCTGCCGGTCACATATCTGGGGATGCCGCTTACAGTTCAGAGGCCACACAGGGCGCAGTTCATGCCACTGATCGAAAAGCTTGAAAGGAAATTTGAGGGATGGAAGCGCAAACTCATTTCCAGAGGAGGCCGACTGCAGTTGGTCAAGTTGGTTTTTTCATCAATACCGGTTTACTTCATGTGCAACATCCTTTTACTGGTTTAGGTAATAACAAGGTTGGACCAGATACGTAGACAGTTTTTATGGGGGAAGAATGAGGTGCACAAGGCTGGGATTTCATTGATGAACTGGGAGGAGGTTGTGAAATAAACAACTCAAGCCAGCTGGTTCCTAATCTGAGGCGCAAATCTGTTGGAAGATGTGTTACCATATCTGTTGGGAATGTTGGAAAGAATCTAAATTGTATCTTTTATTTATTTACTGCTTACAATGACACAAGATAGAAGGAAAGAATTGATAAGCCAAAATTATATCTATTGAAACCTAGGGTTTGTTATGTGAATTAAGCCAAGTTTTGGTTAGATTAGGTTTGATTAGGTTAGAAATGTCCGAAAGTTCAAGTTATTGCCCTAGTTATGTTTGTTTTACAGGTAATCAAGTGTTTGGAGCTTAACGGAGCAAAACGGGTGATTTGTAGCAAGTCAGCACGAAGATTGGAGAATCTGTCAATGTTGTTGCGGCCCGAAGTGAAGTTCATTGCGGCCCGAAACGAAACAAGTCAGAGCCTCATCATTCCTGCACATCCATTGCGGCCCGCAATGAATTCATTGCGGCCCGCAATGACTTCTACAGTTTTCTGCACGCCAAATCATAACCGCCTCCACTCATTGCGGCCCGCAAGAGACTTATTGCGGCCCGCAATATGTCGGTTCAGCGCCCGAATTTGCTATTTTTAGTGTTTTATTTTGAGATTTTGTGAGGGGTATAAATAGGAAACTTGTAAAACAGGCAATGGACGTTTTTTTTAGACAGAATTTCTGGTTTTAACAAGGAGAAGAAAGGAAGAGAGAAGAAGGAAGAAGAAGAACATCATCGATCAACCGGTTTTATTATTTTCTTTCCTTTGGAACTCTTTTAACTCTTTTAATTTCATTTGTGCTTTTGCCATGACTGGCTAAAGGCTTTTCTAGGGTTAATTAGGGCTGTACTTGAAACTTTTGTTATGATTTAGTTGGTTTATTCTATATGTTCTTGTTCTTTGTTATGATCTATTCTTTATTTTAATTGATTGTGAAGACTTAATCGAAATCGCATGAAATCTTAGGATTTGGTATTTGCAATTGAGAAATTGAATATTAAGTCCTGACCATAAAGAATAGGGTATTTGATAGGTTAAGTACCGAGAGGTGACGCTTGTCTTATACGGGCTTTGCCTAATATTTTAGACAAATTGTGCCAAGTACCGAGAGGTGAAAGACGGTTTTCTAAATTAATTGGGACAGTAAGAACTTAATGACTTTAGATTAGCATAGCCAAGTACCGAGAGGTGACGTTTATTCTAATTTGAAGATGGTATTAATATAGAAATATCACTTTGTACCTACAATCTCCAACTGTGCCTTCATAATTAAAAGAACAAATTTAATAAACCAATTAGTCATAACACTAGTGGATAGGAACCCTAAGAAACCCTAATTTCTCATATTTGTTAAAAATCAGATTTTGCTTTAAAACTTTAGTTTAATTCAGTTTAATCAAAACCAAACCAACCTTTTGAACAAACAAAAATCTTTTTATTCTCTTTTACTCAATTAAATTGTTAGGTTAGAAAAGATATTCCAACTTGTCCCTGTGGAGACGATCCCTAAGTACTACTTGACAAGGTTGTACACTTGCAACCAAATTGAGTATAAATTAGGATTTATTACTTGTATTGCAAAATTTACATCAAGTTTTTGGCGCCGTTGCCGGGGACAACGGTGAATATTATTTCAGACCTAAGTAATTTAGTTAGTAATTGTTTTTAATTTTCTTTTGCTTTCTTTCTCTCTCATTTTTCAGGTTGAAATCTGGCCGAAGAACCTCCAACCCCGGAAGCCACAGATTTGGTTGAGTGGTTCTCTAGGAAAGGATCAACTCATCTTTTTTACGAGAGACGGAACAAACACCCAACAAGGGGACCTTTCTTGAGTGTTAATCCTCGCCGGTTAGACATGTCGGCAGGAAATGAAAATGTTCGCTTGGAAAACCTTCAAAGAGAACGGGATCAGATGGCCAATGAACTTCAACTCTTGCGAGCAGCCGCCCTTGATAGACAGAACATTGAAGCAGCTGATGCCAATCGTCCCTTGAGAGACTTTACAGCACCTAGGGCTGAGGAAGTCCACCTTGGTTATACGGCACCTACTATCAATGCTGAAGAATACCAAATTCCGCCAGCATGGGTTAGCATGGTGCAGCGTAATCTGTTCCATGGTCTTCCTCACGAAGACGCAACACAGCATTTAGCCAATTTTGAAGAAATCTGCAGCACAATTAAGGTACAAACTGTTTCTCCAGAAAATCTTAAAGTTATGGCCTTCACTTTTTCTCTTGCAGATAAGGCTAAAAGTTGGATAAGAGGCCAACGACCCGAGAACATGAATACTTGGCCTAAGGTGGCAAATGCTTTTCTCAACAAATTTTTCCCGCCATCCAAAACAAACTCCTTGCGCCATCAAATCCACAATTTCCGACAGAAAGGAGAGGAAACTATGAGCGAGGCGTGGGAGAGGTTTCAAGAACTGCAAAGGTGTTGTCCCCACCATGGTATCGAAGGGTGGAATTTATTGCAAATCTTCTACAACAGCCTTCTGCCACAGGACAAGGGTATGTTAGACGCAGCTGCTGGAGGTAGTCTCATGAATAAAGGAGCTATTGATGGATACAAGTTGGTTGATGACATGGCTCTCAACCAAAGCAAATGGCACAACCCTAGGGAGACACCGATCATCATGCAGCGGGGAATGAAGGAGGTGAATTCGAATCCAAATTTGGCTGCAGAAATTGCCGCTTTGAATCGCAAAATTGATCAAATGAGCGTAAATTCGGTAAGCAATTCCTCTCCTCTTCCTTGTTCAATTTGTGGTGGTACCGAACATCTAGCAATTAACTGTGGTGTAAGTAATGAGGTTAGTTATGAGGAAGTGAATGCAATTAACCAAGGCAATTTCAAACCAAATAACAATCCTTATTCCAATACTTACAACCCCGGTTGGAGAAATCACCCAAACTTTTCATGGAGACAAAATGACCAACCAACCCAAGGAAACCAAAATAACCAAGGTAACTCAAATTTTAATAGACCAAATCAAGGTTATGGTAACCAAGGGTATGGTTCTAATGCACAACCAAAGTCCAATCTCGAATTGATGATGGAGACTTTCATGACAAGTCAAAACCAAAAGTTCGATGAATTGACCAAAAAGGTAGACATGTTGGCAACTCAAAACAAATTACTTGAAAACCAAGTTGCACAACAAGCTACACAATTCTCTCGCCAACCGGGCACCCTTCCGCCAAAACCCGAGAACAATCCCAAGGATGTCAAGGCGGTTAGGCACATGCTTTGCAGCGGTACGCAATATGAGGATCCACCTATACCAAATGGTGATTATGTACAACCGCAAGGTGAAGAGACGAGAAAATGATGAGCTCATCTCCACACATGAGGATTCCGCCTCAAAGGAAACTACACCAATCGCACCAAGCGACCACGCGGAACAAGCAAAGCCATCTCAAGGTGAGATGCCAAAGGTAAGTGCAAAGGTACCTCCTTACATCCCTCCTCACAAATACGCACCTTTTCCTGGTAGAATTAAGAATGAGAAAACCGACAAACAATTTGGCAAATTCCTTGAACTGTTGAAACAATTGCATGTGAACCTACCATTGACCGAGGTAATGACCCAAATGCCGGTTTACACCAAATTTTTCAAGGACATTCTTTCAAATAGGCGTAAACTTGAAGAAGTACAAATGGTATCCTTAGACACCAACGGTAGTGCCATGGTAATGAATGAGTTGCCCAAAAAGTTGGATGATCCGGGTAAATTTTCCATACCATGTTCAATAGGAAATGTCCAATTTAAACGTGCACTATGTGATCTAGGGGCAAGCGTAAGCCTTATGCCAAAGTCGGTGTGGGATAGACTAGGTGTTGGAGAACTTAAGCCAACTAGAATATCTCTTCAATTGGCAGACCAATCGGTTAAGTTACCTTTAGGAGTGGTAGAGGACTTGCCAATTCAAATTGGAAAGTTCTTTGTACCAATAGATTTTGTTGTGGTTGACATGGATGAGGACCCTCATACACCACTCTTGTTAGGTAGACCATTTCTCAATACAGCAAAAGCTGTAATTTATGTCCATGATGGAATTATAACAATGAATATTGGTGAAGAAAAATTGACATTCGATATCAAAAGATCTATGAGATATCCATCTAACGATCAAAGTGTTTGTAGTGTTGAGATTCTTGACAGGTTGATAGGTGAAGAGCTCATGAACAGCTTTGAGAAGGGTTCCTTTGAGTATTGGATGGATCAGGAGTGCGAAAAAGTCAACATAACGAGTTCTGTCAATGTCTTTGCGGCCCGAAACGACAGTTATTGCGGTCCGCAACATAATCAGACAGAGAAGGATAAAAATCGCACAACCATTGCGGCCCGCAATGAAATATATTGCGGCCCGCAACATAATCAGATAGAGAGCCTGACTCAAACAAAGTTCATTGCGGTCCGCAGTGAATCTATTGCGGCCCGCAATGATCCCTTCCAGAATGACAAAGAACCTATTCCAAGCCCGATTTTTCAAATTTCAACCGCTGAGATCCTTCCTAACTTTGCCGAAACCTCAAAGGATGCACCCGAAGTTGAACTAAAGCCATTGCCTTCGACCTTACGATACGAATACCTTGGTCCAAACCAAACATATCCCGTTATTGTCAATGCATCTCTAAACCAAGACCAAACCTCACAACTTCTGCAAATATTGAGGATGCACCGAAAAGCCATTGGATACACATTAGATGATCTCAAAGGAATCAACCCTTCTATTTGCATGCATCGGATCTTGATGGAAGAAGGACACAAACCAACCATTGAAGGCCAACGGAGATTGAACCCAAACTTAAGCGAAGTAGTGCTCAAAGAGATACACAAGCTACTTGACGCCGGCATCATCTACTCTATCTCCGATAGCAAATGGGTGAGCCCAATCCATGTGGTGCCAAAGAAGGGAGGAACAACAGTGATAGAAGAGAAGAATGGCGAGCCAATTGCAACACGACTCGTGACGGGATGGCGCATGTGCATCGACTATCGAAAGCTCAATTCCGGCACGCGCAAGGATCATTTTCCTCTCCCGTTCATAGATCAATTGCTTGAACGGCTAGCTAAGCACTCTTTCTTTTGTTACTTAGATGGTTATAGTGGTTTCTTTCAAATACCAATACATCCTGATGACCAAGAAAAGACCACTTTTACTTGTCCATATGGTACCTTTGCATATCGTAGGATGCCCTTTGGGTTATGTAATGCACCAGCCACTTTTCAAAGGGCAATGATGGGTATATTTTCAGACCTGATTGAGAAATCCATGGAAGTCTTTATGGATGACTTTTTAGTTTATGGTACATCCTTTAATGATTGTTTGACCAACCTGTCCAAAGTCTTGCAAAGATGTGAAGAGGTTAGCCTTGTTTTGAATTGGGAAAAGTGTCATTTTATGGTTCAAGAGGGTGTTGTTTTAGGACATATTGTTTCTGAAAAAGGTTTAGAGGTTGATCGTGCCAAAGTAGAGGTGATTGAAAAGTTACCTCCACCAATTAATGTGAAGGGTGTTAGAAGCATTTTAGGGCATGCCGGTTTTTATCGAAGGTTCATTAAAGATTTTTCTAAAATTGCCAAACCTTTGACCAATTTATTGCTTAAAGATGCCCCTTTTGATTTTAATGAGGATTGTCTAGATGCTTTTAATAGGTTGAAAGAAGCTTTGATTTCAGCACCTATCTTACAATCTCCGAATTGGAATGAGCCATTTGAGATAATGTGCGATGCAAGTGATTATGCCGTTGGAGCGGTATTGGGGCAACGAATCGACAAGAAGCCGTATGCAATCTACTATGCAAGCAAAGTGCTAGATGAGGCCCAAGTCAACTACACCACAACTGAAAAGGAGTTACTTGCGGTGGTCTTCGCCATCAACAAGTTTCGTCCTTATTTGGTGGGTTCTAAGGTCATTGTCTACACGGATCATGCGGCAGTCCGTTACCTCCTTACCAAGAAAGATGCAAAACCGCGCCTCATCCGATGGATCCTCTTGCTCCAAGAGTTTGACCTTGAGATAAGGGACAAGAAGGGCACCGAAAACCTAGTAGCCGATCACCTTTCACGCATTGTGACTGAACCTTCAAGCAAAGACTTGCCAATTGATGACTCTTTTGCCGATGAGCAATGTTCGCAGCAAAGCGCAACGCAAGTTTCGGCACGCTTGAAAGCGTACCTTTTAAACCTCGTTAACACTCCACGAGTAAAGGATGCAAGTGCACAACCTCTGCCGTGTAGTATAATCGGGTATCGATCCTCAGAGACGGCTAATCACTCGGTTAAGTTCTATCTAAACTTGATTGAAAACTAGAAGTTGAAAAGGTTTTGTTTGGTATTTAATTTCCTAAGGTATCAAATCAAACTGTTCAGACAATTGAAGAAGATGTAACAAAATGTTTAGAACAAATGTAAATTGTGTTTTGATTATGGATAAAAGGTGTTTCCAGGGTTTAAGACTTCATCTCTGATCTGCCTCTAGTGGTACGGCCCGTACTAAGTAGGTACGGCTAGGCCGTACCTCACTTGGTAAGGCTAGGCCGTACCACTCTGGTAAGACCCGTACCGGCTTCCCAGAACAGAACCTACCAGTTCGAGTAAATGCATTTCCTTGCTGGTACCTTGTGCTAAACTCTTTAGAAAGGTTCAATTGACCATACCTAAGGTTCCTAACCCTCAACCGTCGTTTGTTGGATCAAGATCTAGGTTGGAATGCGATTGAGAGCCTTTTAGGGTTTCTACACCTCAACCATCGTATGTTGGTACAGATCTACCCTAGCTGATTGATTAGATGTCTAAGGCACCCTCTAATCTGTCGATTAGAGGAGAATTCAACCTTTCGGCTTCAATTCGAACTATTCTACCCTATGTACTTGAATTGGATGAGAGATTGAGATGATCACATGACCTTGATAGGTTCGATCTAAACCTAAAGGGACATCATACAACAATCACAGCAAGCAAAGCAAGATATAACAATGAAAATCACAATCAATCAAACTAAAGAGTTCATACAAAGTAAAAGTCAAAGAAAGTCAAAACAAATCAAGATTCGATCTCTAACCCTAGAAACTAAAATGATCTACTCACAGCACATAGCAATGTCTAAAAATACAATAAGAGGAAGAGAGATAGCCATGGATTGAAGGGAGATGGAGGAGGAAGCTAGATCCGTCGAGTTTCGCCTCTTCCTCTTCTTTCCTTCTTGCTTTCAGCTCCTTAGCCTTCTTTCTCTCTCCTACTGAGCTCTCAGATCTATCTGGAATGAATTGGATACGAAATCTGGAGAGTTCCCCGCCTTAAATAGCCTCTGCCCAAATTTGAATCTGTCAGGACGCCTTCATGTACGGCCCGTACCAATTTGGTACGGCCTGGCCGTACCAGGCGTGAAGAGCTGAAAACGGCTAAGTATGGTCCGACCCGTACCAAGCCTGGTAAGGGTCGTACCTCATCATGTGAATCGCCATTTCTTCGTGTGTTTTGCTCCAAACCTGCAGAAAACAAACAAACACTCAGCAGTACCAAATTCTAAAGATATATCGATGAAATGCACATGATTCTGGTGAATTATGGCACGAATCTGGTACTAAAACAGGCCTAAAATAGACTAAATATGCGAGGTATCAAGCAACTCTACCAAGTGAGTAAGGTCGATACCCGTGGTTCGCTGATATTGCTAATTTTCTTGCATGCGGAGCTCTACCACCCAACCTCACATACCAATCCCGAAAGAAATTCTATGCGGATGCCAAGCATTATTTTTGGGATGATCCATATCTTTTCAAGCTTGGTGTTGATGGGATTCACAGACGTTGTATTCCACAAGATGAGGTATAATCGATTCTTTACCATTGCCATTCATCACCTTACGGAGGACATGCTTCAACCAACAAAACGGCTGCCAAAGTCCTACAAGCCGGTTTCTTTTGGCCAACCCTTTTTAAGGATACAAGGATGTTTGTTATCTCTTGCGACAAGTGTCAAAGGATGGGAAGCATAACGAAGAGACATGAGATGCCTCAACAAAGCATTCTAGAAGTTGAATTATTCGATGTATGGGGCATTGATTTCATGGGACCCTTTCCGAGCTCATGCAACAACAAGTACATCCTTGTAGCGGTGGATTATGTCTCCAAGTGGGTAGAAGCGATACCGAGCCCCGAAGCCGACTTAAAAACCGTCAAGCGCCTTTTCCAAAAGGTGATTTTTCCAAGGTTCGGTGTTCCAAGAGTGGTAATTAGCGATGGAGGTTCTCACTTCATAAACCGATCCTTTGCAAGTCTAATGGAGAAGTATGGTGTACATCACAAAGTCGCAACTCCGTACCATCCGCAAACAAGTGGTCAAGTTGAAGTCTCAAACCGTGAGATCAAGCACATTCTCCAAACCGCTGTAGGCTTGACCCGAAAAGACTGGAGTTTGAGACTAGATGACGCACTATGGGCATACCGCACGGCCTACAAAACACCAATTGGCATGACTCCTTTCAAGCTTGTCTATGGCAAGCCATGTCATTTGCCGGTCGAATTGGAGCATAAGGCGTTTTGGGCGATCAAGTCTATTAACTTTGACATGATTCAAGCTGGCAAAAAGCGCATCCTAGACTTGCACGAACTTGAGGAGATCCGTCTGAACGCGTATGAGAATGCCAAAATTTATAAGGAGAAAACGAAGAAATGGCATGACAAGCACATAATTCGAAGGGAGTTTAAGATTGGTGATTATGTTTTATTGTTCAATTCACGTTTTAAGCTCTTTGCAGGTAAACTCAAGTTCAACTGGAGTGGCCCGTTTCAGGTGAAACGTGTGTTTGACCATGGGGCGATAGAAATTTGGAGCGAACGAACTGGAGCGTTTAAAGTAAATGGGCAGCGACTAAAGGTGTACAATTACGGAGAACCGGTTGAAGGGAAGACAAGCATCTCCCTTACCGATGCACAAACGAACTAGAAGAGGAGAATGGTCAAGCTCGAGACGCTAAACGAGCGCTTCTTGGGAGGCAACCCAAGCAATTTACTTTTCTGCACATTTAAATTTCGTACTTTAAAATTAATTCGCATTTAGATAGGTTAATTTAAGTGTTTCAGAAAATTTCGATTTTTAATTACGGCCCGCAGTCAATCCTTTTGCGGCCCGCAACATAGAAATCGAAAAAAAAAAAAATTAGGCAGGTAAAATTTTGATTTTATTGCGGCCCGTAACACATTTTATT
The DNA here is from genome assembly GCA_028015225.1 of Carex myosuroides. Classification (NCBI taxonomy): domain Eukaryota; kingdom Viridiplantae; phylum Streptophyta; class Magnoliopsida; order Poales; family Cyperaceae; genus Carex; species Carex myosuroides. The sequence goes on along the minus strand of CM051491.1, from coordinate 12,543,152 downwards.
ACGGTCCGCAATGGACACAGATTTTCACGGTATTAACTTAATCGATTTTTTTTAATTTTACAGGTTTATTACGGCCCGCAACCGATTTATTGCGGTCCGCAATATCAGAGGACAAGTAATTATAAACAATTGGAGGGCCTCTCTGCAAAATCTCTTTCTCTCTCCCTGCGCCTTCTCCATCTCATTTTTTTTCCTCTCTGCCAAAACCGCAAAATCTCTCTCGCTCTTTCCACCCGCAACCACTGCCATTCCGGCCGCAGCCCTTCACCCGCAACCATCAGCGCTCTCTCTCTCTATCTCTCTCTTTCCACCCGCAGCTCTTCACCGACGCAGAAACCGCATCCCCTTTTCAACCCGCAGCCTCTCCTCCAAAACCCTAAAGCAGATCTTCATCGACGCAGCAGCCCATCTCTTTCTCCCTTCTCCTTTCGCCTCTACTCCGCAACCTTAAACCGCAGCAAACCGATTCCGGCCCGCAGCAACCTCCAGAAAACTCCTCAGCCTCCCGACTCCATTGCGGCCCGCAACCACTACCATTCCGGACCGCAATATCTTCATCCAGAGAGTTCTTCATCCTCCAGAGCACATTGCGGTCCGCAATCTAATTTCTTGCGGCCCGCAACACAGTTCGCAGACTACCACTGATGCTTATTTTTCCGACAATTTTGGAGCTTCGATCCAGGGTTTGCACTTCTCAGCCGCACTACTCAGCTTCTTCACTTCACACTGGTTTGATTGCACACATTTGGTTGTACCTCTAAACTTTTTTATTTCAATTGATAAATCGAGGTAAATTGAATTGTGAATTGCGTTTGAATTGAATCAATTTGTGATCGAGTATTGCAATTGCTTAAATTGAACCTTACTATACTAAAGATGCCACCAAAGACAAGGGGAAAGGGTAAGGCAACTGCCAGTGATGATTTGTTACCCCCCAAACGTTCCAAACAGTATAGGAAAAGGGCTAGTAATACCAGTGATTCTCATGACACGGAGATGTCAGACCAGCCTGAGTGGACCACTTTACCTGAAGATCAGTGGCCTGAAAACAATAGCCCTGACTTTGGTCTTAGGTTTACAATTGAGTCAGACCGAGACATCTTCAATTTTCTTAAGTCCAAGAGGGTAGTGCAGCCCAACTATATCCATGTACCTACCCTGGAGTCATTAGGTATTTTAAATGAGGTCCAGTCTCTTATGTCTTCCCTTGGTATTTGGGATTACTGCACCATACCAATTCCAGCTTATCGTACTTTAACTTATGAATTTTTGTCTACTCTTGACATGGAAACTGAGAATCTGGCAACATACTACATGGACGGTACGAAGTACTCCATCACCATGCATGAGGTCAACATAATCATGGGGTTCCCTAATAGACCTGAGGCAGTGGAGAGTCCGGAATGGGATGAGAACACGAACTTCTATGACTTCTCTTGCCAGCTGATTGGTGGACCTAGGAAGACCTACAAGGCCAGTCAAATCAGCCACCCCGTGTTCCGATACATCCAGCGCGCTCTTGCCTTCACCATCTTTGCGCGCGGTGAGACGGTGGGTACTATGGGCGAGAGCGAGCTCTTCTTCATATATGCCATGCTCAATGCCGAAACAAGACCCGAGGCACTTCCAAATGTCGGCGCCTTCATGTTTGAGCACATTCTGGGCGTGCGAGACAACTCTACTCCGGGTGGCATGATATCAGTTGGTGGATTTGTGACCCGGCTGGCAAAATTCCATCGTGTGATTCCTGTAGAAGGTCCGGTCTACCGAGTTCTTGCCACGCGTCTCCAAAAGCAGAGTGAATTCATTGATATGGCATATCTTCAGGTGGCCGGTATGTTTTCTCGACTTGGCGACTCGCACTTCTTCCTTTCCCGTGGTGGTCAGCAGGTTCCTCTACCCCTGCCAGTTCCTATCGACAAGGCAGATCCTTCCACTTGGATTCTTCCCCTTAATGTGGCCCCACCACTACAGCCGCAGCACCAGCATCAGCCAGGTACCGAGCCTGCCGCACAGCATCAGCCAGGTGATCCATTTGGTATGCCTCCGCCAGAGCAGCATCATGCCCCACCTCCTCCTTATTGGGGTCCCGGCCAGCCGACCCCGCAGCAGATGTACGAACTGATGCAAATAATGAACACCAACATCACCAATTTGGCCACTCACAGTGATGAACAGTACACACAGCTGCGCTCTTATGTGGACGAGCGGTTCACCTCTGTTGACCAACAGATTGCCGACCTCCGCACCTATATACATGACCAGTATGGCGAGCATCAGACCTACATGACAGGCCAGTTCAACACTTCTCATTCTGACATGACTCAGCTCAACACGCAGATGGGACGTCTGCACGCCTAGTACAATGATCTGTCAGGCGTTGTTGATGAGATGGCAGATCAGCAGCATGGCACTTACCATCGGACCGACCGCATATACACGCACATGTCGCGCTCTGGATTTGTTTTAGCTGATCCGATACCGAGGCGCAGACGACCTAGGCGTCCACCATCTCAGGAGACTGGTACACCATCTCGAGAGACTACTGCACCTCCGCAGCATGATTGATCACCATTGTGAGTTTCCTCATCTCCTCTTTTCCCTTTCTTTGGTTTGTTTGTTGCACCGAGTCGGTGCCAATGGATAGGCTTGGGGGGGGTAAATTGTAGGAATTGTATCTTGTATCTTATTTGCTTTTTATTTAGGATAAAAATGGTAAGTTTTGTGCACTTTAGGGGAAAACAATACAATTTGAGGGAATTTGAGGGCTTATTTTAAAAATTTCTGTTTGGTGATTTCGGTGATATAACCTCATGGCACAAGAAGAGGTATGTAATTGGTGAGTTATGATGCCTTTTGATACCTTAGTACCTGTGGTCTTCAATTAAAATCCCATTTTACATGTTGAAAATCAAGTCTCATACGCGCAAGGCCAAGAGTTTCCGAAAGGCTTGGTGCCTGTAGGAGACTTTGCGCGAGACTCATAAATCCTTTCCTAATCGAACTTAATTGAACAAGGGTGTAGGCTGAAAAAGTGAGCTATGTTGGATTGAAGTCCATAGGACAGATATATCCGCATAATAAAAAAAAAAAAAAAAAAAGAAAAAAAGAAAAAAAATAAAAATAAAAATGAGTAAAAAAATGAGCGAGCCAAAAACAGACGGATGCACAAGTAAAAAAAGTCAAAGCATCAGGCACAGTCTACACCATTAACTAAATTTTTCTTTTTCAAAGGATTTTCTGGAATTGGTTATCACTTGTAGAAATGGGAGATTAATTCAAGATTCACTAACTCTGAGGTGTCATGTAGGTATAAATTTGCTTAGTTAAAACCGAAACTTGTGTTTGTGAGGTGAAGAAGATCATTGAAAGAAATCCGAATAATTATTCTACCACACTCATGCTTTGAATTAAGTTGTTTAAACCCTAATTTGCCTTGACTGACCAATTTTTAAATTTTAGCACTTGTTATTAGGATAGTTTAGATAACTTGGTTTAAAAGACGTAGCCAGCCCGGGAATTTTTGTGAGGGTTTAGACTTGCTTGGGACAAGCAAGGACTAGCCTTGGGGGAATTTGATAAGCCAAAATTATATCTATTGAAACCTAGGGTTTGTTATGTGAATTAAGCCAAGTTTTGGTTAGATTAGGTTTGATTAGGTTAGAAATGTCCGAAAGTTCAAGTTACTGCCCTAGTTATGTTTGTTTTACAGGTAATCAAGTGTTTGGAGCTTAACGGAGCAAAACGGGTGATTTGTAGCAAGTCAGCACGAAGATTGGAGAATCTGTCAATGTTGTTGCGGCCCGAAGTGAAGTTCATTGCGGCCCAAAACGAAACAAGTCAGAGCCTCCTCATTCCTGCACATCCATTGCGGCCCGCAATGAATTCATTGCGGCCCGCAATGACTTCTACAGTTTTCTGCACGCCAAATCATAACCGCCTCCACTCATTGCGGCCCGCAAGAGACTTATTGCGGCCCGCAATATGTCGGTTCAGCGCCCGAATTTGCTATTTTTAGTGTTTTATTTTGAGATTTTGTGAGGGGTATAAATAGGAAACTTGTAAAACAGGCAATGGACTTTTTTTTTAGACAGAATTTCTGGTTTTAACAAGGAGAAGAAAGGAAGAGAGAAGAAGGAAGAAGAAGAACATCATCGATCAACCGGTTTTATTATTTTCTTTCCTTTGGAACTCTTTTAACTCTTTTAATTTCATTTGTGCTTTTGCCATGACTGGCTAAAGGCTTTTCTAGGGTTAATTAGGGCTGTACTTGAAACTTTTGTTATGATTTAGTTGGTTTATTCTATATGTTCTTGTTCTTTGTTATGATCTATTCTTTATTTTAATTGATTGTGAAGACTTAATCGAAATCGCATGAAATCTTAGGATTTGGTATTTGCAATTGAGAAATTGAATATTAAGTCCTGACCATAAAGAATAGGGTATTTGATAGGTTAAGTACCGAGAGGTGACGCTTATCTTATACGGGCTTTGCCTAATATTTTAGACAAATTGTGCCAAGTACCGAGAGGTGAAAGACGGTTTTCTAAATTAATTGGGACAGTAAGAACTTAATGACTTTAGATTAGCATAGCCAAGTACCGAGAGGTGACGTTTATTCTAATTTGAAGATGGTATTAATATAGAAATATCACTTTGTACCTACAATCTCCAACTGTGCCTTCATAATTAAAAGAACAAATTTAATAAACCAATTAGTCATAACACTAGTGGATAGGAACCCTAAGAAACCCTAATTTCTCATATTTGTTAAAAATCAGATTTTGCTTTAAAACTTTAGTTTAATTCAGTTTAATCAAAACCAAACCAACCTTTTGAACAAACAAAAATCTTTTTATTCTCTTTTACTCAATTAAATTGTTAGGTTAGAAAAGATATTCCAACTTGTCCCTGTGGAGACGATCCCTAAGTACTACTTGACAAGGTTGTACACTTGCAACCAAATTGAGTATAAATTAGGATTTATTACTTGTATTGCAAAATTTACATCAAGAATCTAGTCTGTATCATAGAGCAAAAATAGGCAACTAAATATCTAGCTTATTTCTTTCTAAGTTATAGGTAGGATATTTCGTCTATATAGGCTGTGGCTTCCTTCTGTAATACTATCTCTTTTGTAACACAAAATTTATATGAAAATAAAACATGGGAGGAAAGAGAGTTTCTTGGGAGTGCTGTGTTTATACTCTCTAATATTTGTGACATGGTATCAGAGCACAGGTTCGATTCTCTAGTTTGCTGATGGCTATGCCGAAGGTGGACTAGTGGGTCTAGCTTGTATTTCTACCTCCTCTCATTGTTCTCCTTTACCTTGCTGAAAACGGTGAATTTGTGTTGTCCGCAGTTTAATTAACCTTGTTGTTATTCCTGCGACTTAAGGTTTCCTATTGCTGCGTGACTTAGGGATTTTTTGTTTTTTTCTTTCTTCCTTTTGGTTTAAATTTTACCTGTTCTGGATGAAGAAAAATCAGCCTGAGAATAAGCCTGATCCGACTCTTCTTCTTGAGAGTTTGACAGCTACGCTTTCTCAACTGCTGCAACAAAAACCAACGCAAGATGGGGTCATATCTGCAATGACAATCAAGCTAGATGGCAAAAATTTCAACATATGGTCACAGATGTTGAAGATGAAATTATCGGGCAAGGGCAAGCTCGGTCATATTGATGGTACTGCTTCTCAATCCTCCAGTTCAAAGTGGAATATGGAAGACCAACTCGTGAAGGATTACATAATCAACTCTATGGATCCCTCTCTGATAGGTAATTTCCTTCCTCACTCAACTACAAAAGAAGTTTGGGATGCAGCTAGTACTACTTACTTTGATGGGAATGATTTGACACAGTTGCATGAATTAAAAAGAAAAGTTAATCGGGTTAAACAATCGGGTGGATCGATTGAAGTCTATTACACTCAGTTACAGGGACTTTGGAAAGAATTAGACTGTCGTAGACCTAATCCTATGACCAACCCGGTAGATATTGAAACATATAGTAGGCTGTTGCAAGAAGACCGGGTATTGACTTTTCTAGATGGCCTAGATGATCGTTTAGATCATGTCCGGGCTAGTGCACTCCAAGTTCAACCATTCCCAACTATAGAACAAGCATTTCCATTTGTTCGTAGAGAAGACAACCGTCAAACAGTTATGTTAAAGGGTGATGGGTTACAAAACCCAGTGGTACTACTTGCACAAAACCAGAAACTGAACATGTAAAAACCTGGTTCTTTTACTCGACCAAATAATTCCCTCTATTGTTCTAATTGTGGCAAAACAAATCACACCAAGGAGAAATGTTACAGAATAATCGAATTTCCCAATTGGTATACGGGACAGAAAAAGGGAAAACAGAGGGAGGCAAACAAGGTTCAAACTGGTTCTGCTTCGAACACGGCTCTAGGAACAGTAGAGGGCCCAATCGGGTCAAGAGGTGGTTCAGCCCAAGGTGAGACAGTGGGTTCAGCATCAGTAGCACACTCCAATGGCTTATCCCTTGTGCCAGCAGTTGAGTATGGTAAACAGAATGAAGGTAAAACTTTTATTTCACACACTCATTCAAATATAAAAGAACCTGATGACTGGATAATAGATTTTGGAGCAACTGACCATATGATGTTTACGAGGTCTGATTTTGTGAATGAATACAAGGCACAAAGAAGTGACATTTTAAATGCTAATGGCGTATCCTACCCAGTAATGAGTGTTGGAGATGTTCAAATTTTTTCCTCTATAGCGCTTTCAAACACACTGCTGGTTCCTTCATTGTCTACAAAATTGCTTTATGTTGGACAAATTTGTGAAGAAATGAATTGTTGTGTTCTCATGTTTCCTCGTTTTTGTTTGTTTCAGGATATCCGGACGAAGGAGATTATTGGGCGTGGTTCTAAAAGAGGAGGATTGTATCATTTGGATGACATGGTGTTCGTATGCCAAAAGTGGTGAACAAAGTTTCACTACAGACGGATCTGTAGAGTTTAAACATTGTAAACCCTCGACTTAGATCGCAAGTGCACAATCTTGTCGTGAAGTTTAGTCGGGTATCGATCCTTAGGGACGGTTCACTTTCTTAATATCTACTTTTCCTAATTAGGTACTAGAAGTGTGAAAATTGGGTGTTTGTCTATTCCTAAGTTTTTATAACGAATGTATGAACAGGTAAACGAATGTATGAAAAATTGTATGAACAGACAGTAAAATTCAATTAAATGTTTGTGTTTTGTACTACTGTATAAAAGGGCGTTTCAAGGGTTTCAGATTTCATCTTCAACTTTGCTGCTCAGAACCTGCCACGCGACCCGCATACTCTCGTATGCGACCCTTGTGACGCGACCCGCATGCTTTCGCATGCGACCCGCGTGGCCTAAGCACTCTGGACCTTTCACGCGACTCGCAAGCTGTGGCTTGCGACCCTTGTGATGCGACCCGCGTGCTAACTCACGCGACCCGCATGGCCCCTTGAGCTGAGTCTGCATATGTCAGAAACTGGTTGTTTAAGTCGTGTAAGGCTATATTGACCGTACCTAGTGTCACTAAACCTCAACTCTCGTGTGTTGGCTTAGCAGACCTGGTTTGGAAATGCAATTTCACCTTCTTAGATTTAATCAAGCTGTTTGATCTAAACCTAAGTTCTCAGTTCTGTTTACTAAAGGTATCCACAAGCTGAGCAAGTGCAAGTGGAAATTTCACCTCTCGGCTACTATTGACCTCACCTTTCGGTTCTCAGACCTACCTCAAGTACTTAACCTAATTTGCAAGAAACATCAAGCCTTGTTACAAGAAGAAATGCCAAAGGCATTCAACAGTAGACAATCAAGAATCAAACAATTCAGATCAAGCAATCACAAATAATACAAGAATCAAGAAACACGAAATATCAATCAGAATCAATCCATGTGTATAATCAAACAAAGTATCAGACTAAATCCAAACCCTCGAAACTACAAATCTACTCAGACATGAGCAAAATCAAAATAGAAGAGAGAGAAAGGATGCAAATCATGGTGAGAGGTGAAGGATCGAGGAGGATCGAAGCTTCTGGCCGAATCTTCTTCTCCTGGCCGAACCCTCCCTGGCTCCAGATCGCCTCCTCTCTCTGTCGCGCTCGATCAGATCCCTTTTTGTGTGAAATGTCGGGGGTCCCTTTTCTCAATTTGCGCCAGGTCTTATATAGGCATCTTAACGGGCTTTAATCGGGCCCTGGCGCAATTAACTCGACGCGGGTCGCGTGCCAACTCATGCGGGTCGCGTTGAGTGGAAGTGAGCAGTGAGGTTTGGCTCAGATTGTAGATCTTCTCACAAGCTTTCCGAAAAGTGGTCATACGCTCAAAACGGAGTTACGAGTCAAAAGTTATGACTGTTTTAAGCTCGGTGCTGAAGTTTCAGGGTCTGACGCGACCCGCATCAGATTGGATGCGACCCGCGTCAGGTAGAGCTGATGTGCGCTATGAGGGTTACGTATGGGGTCGCGTCTGAACTGTGATGCGACCCGCGTCATGTGGGACGCGACTCGCTTGAGGAATGCCATAACTCTGCCTGTTTTCGCCTATTTCCTGCAAAATCAACCACAAAATGCAGCAGTACCATATTCTATTGATTTTCAATGTAAACTATGCAATTTAGTGGTCAAAAACATAAGGTCTGGTCTGAAAATAGGTCAAAACAATAGATCAAATATGGAGACATCACATGGCTACTGGAAAAGCTCATCACTCTGCAAGTTTGACAGTTAACTCGAACAAATGGGTATGGATGTGGCATAGGCGATTAGGTCATCCATCTTTTGGGTATCTTAAGAAACTTTATCCTAGTCTTTTTTCTGGTTGTGAGAATGAGGATTTGAATTGTGAAACTTGTATTAGAGCAAAGAGTCACCGTGTATCTTTTCCTAAAAGTCTGAATAAAAGTACAAGTTCGTTTGCTTTAATCCATTCTGATGTTTGGGGTCCATCCCCAGTAAATTATTTAAATGAAAATCGTTGGTTTGTACTATTTCATGGTTATATATTCTCAAATCAAAGGACGAAGTGTCAAATATTTTTAAAGTTCTTTTAAACATGGTGAAAACTCAATTTGATAAAAATATTAGACATTTTAGAAGTGACAATGGTGGAGAATTTATGAACAAAACTCTAAATAGTTTCTTTCAAAATGAGGGCATTATACATGAAACTTCATGCGCAGGAACCCCATAACAAAATGGGGTAGCAGAACAGAAAAATCGACATGTCCTAGAAACTGCTCGATCCTTACTAATTGAGAGTAATGTTCCACAAATATTTTGGGAGTATGCAGTTACTACAACTGTCTACTTAATAAATCGTATGCCAATCTGTGGTACTGAATTTTGAAACCCCACTTCAAAAATTATCATCTTATGTTCATATACCATCCCTCCTCAACCTTCCACCTAGAATTTTTGGGTGCGTAGTGTATGTACATATTCCCAAAATTCAGAGATCTAAATTAGAACCTTGTGCAGAGAGATGCATTTTATTGGGATATGGTGTAAATCAGAAAGGTTATCGTTGCTTTAATCCTATTTCTAAAAGGATAATTGTTACAATGGACGTAACATTTCTTGAGATGAAATATTTCTTTCAAAATCCACAAGTTACTTCTCAGGGGGAGATTAATGAAGAGAAGCAACTATGGTATAAGATCTCTGCAGGGGAAGAATCCAACTTTTTGAGATGGAACCTTCAGACCAGGACAAATCTGACCTCAATGGTGTGCGTGACCAAACTAGCTTGGAAGGTAGTAATATGCCCGAGCATGATCAAAGTGATCTTGTCTGCCCGAACCAGGGTGAGTTGGGTCCCAATAATGAGGAATCTGATGTTGAACACCAACAGGTGCGTACTTACATCCGTGATCCAAACCGACGAGTTGTCAACCCGACTTATGAAATGATACAATCTCTTCAAGAACCACACAGCCCAACTCCTACGGATATCCCTGAGGTAAGATCTCTTGACAATCTTGAAAATTTAAGTAGGTTACTGAGGGATATGGTACCGGTTCTTGAAGAGATCTTACCTCAGGGATATGGTACCGATGATTGAATCACCCGGTTGTTGACAAGTAAATAGATCACCGGTACCATATCCCTCTGAATTCAATCACTGGTACCATATCCCTCTGAATTCAAGATTGTCAAGAGATCTTACCTCAGGGATATCCATAGGAGTTGGGCCGTGTGGTTCTTGAAGAGATTGTATCATTTCATAAGTCGGGTTGACAACTCGTCGGTTTGGATCACGTATGTAAGTACGCACGCACCTGTTGGTGTTCAACATCAGATTCCTCATTATTGGGACCCAACTCACCCTGGTTCGGGCAGACAAGATCACTTTGATCATGCTGGGGCATATTACTACCTTCCAAGCTAGTTTGGTCACGCACACCATTGAGGTCAGATTTGTCCTGGTCTGAAGGTTCCATCTCAAAGAAGTAAATAGATCACCCGGACCGTATATGTCATTGAGGGATATGGTACCGGTGATTGAATCCATTGCACCGGATTTTGGGGACAGGGTGAGAGACATAACTTTTACACAACAGAGGGATACAATACAGTGGAGATGGGGAAATGGTGGGACCTACACGGCATGGTCGATATACAAAATGATGACGGAAGGGGGATTAATTCGTGATAGACATGCAGGGGTTTGGAAAATCAAAGCACCACCAACAGTAAAGATTTTCGGTTTTCTGTTGTTACATAACAGACTCCTCACCCATGACGTGATGAGTACAAGGAACATTCAATGCGAGATGTCTTGTGTTATGTGTGGAAATTGTCCGGTTGAGTTGGCTTTCCACATTTTCTTTCTGTCCTTTCGCGGTACATGTGTGGTTTCTACTTGGCAGAAGAGCGGGTTTCACCTTAATCCGGCTTGGCCCAGATTTACGGACCACATGGGCGCGTTCAATCCACAATGTCAAAGAAAGAGGGGTGCAGTGGAAACGAAAGGGAGCCTCACTGATGTTATGTGTTCTTTGGACAATCTGAAAGCAACGAAATGCCAAGATATTCACAGGGAACCGGGTTCCTCCTAATCTACTAGTAGAGAAGATATGTGCTGAGGCAGACCTATGGATGCAAAACTGCTAAGGGTGCAAAAGGAAGTCTAGAAATTTGATAATTTTTTTCTTTTCCTTTTCTTCTTACATCAAAAGTGTGTTTAGGTTGATAGATGTGGAGGTGTTTTAGGTTTGTTTTGAGGCTGCTGTTTTGATGTTTTACTAGTCGTTAAGGTGTAAGGAAGTATGGATACTGCGTGAGGAAGTATGGATACTGTGTGATGCCGATGTAAGATTGTTACTTAATTCAATAAAATTTATCCCTTGGCTGCCGCTGCCAAGTTTTTCAAAAAAAAAAAAAGAGAGAGGCTTATCATGTCATGGAGATTCTATTGTTGCTTTGCTGAGAGGCGACATAGACATCAATGAGAAAACCTTTTTTCATGTGTCCACGTGAGAATTAAAAAGATGGGAGTAGTTTTTTTTTTTAAGGTTAGTGGCTTTAAGTGCCAACTAACAATTTTATTGATAAAAAAACGAACTTACAACGAGTCAAATGACTCTAAACCTAAATCCACTCTTTTATTCTCACAAAATCCTCCAAACTACTCTAAATAACTTTAATCTCACTTATATACACTCATAATCACCCTATTACCTTTTCCTATCGCTCTCTACGACCGGATCCGATTTTTCGACCGCCGCCGCGCTCCGACGACCGGATCTACTCACCCGCGCTCCGATTGAGATGGCGTAGAGACTCAACGCTCCGAACTCCGACGATACCGCACTCTCGGCTCCGGTTCCTCCCCTCTCTCTCATTCTCCTCTCCTCTCAAGGTAGAGCCGATAGAGAGAGGAGGCGCTTTGTTGAACGAGAAACCTAGAAGAGATGACAGAGGAATGGATTGAAGATAGAGATGTGTTGGAGAAGGAAAAGAGGCAGCCGCCTAGATTTTGAATGGCCTGCGGACCTCTCTTTTCTTTTTTCGCTCTTTCTTTTCAAAACCAAAAAACCAAAGATGGGAGTTGTTATGATTCAACTTCAAAAAGAGAACCACAATGAAGCAATATCATTATACATAGGCCATTGAAAGCTACTAAAACTGTTTTTTCTCTTCCAAGAAATTTTATTATAGTAACTGAAAGCAACCTTTTCCTCTTTCTAGTAATTATATGATGTAGAGATTGAAAGGCACATTGGAAAAGGTACTATCCTACTTTTTTTTTTGTACATTATCTCTCTGTTTAGTATGTACAGCCTAACAAAATATACTCGTGTGAAGCAACTGCATGCACAAATTTTTTTTTTTTCAAAATGGTAAAAAATATAATTTGAGCAAAGCTAGAGTGTGATGTGCTCACCAAGAGAGTTTGGTGAGCACAACTCCAAAAGTACATCGAATTGGCTTCAAACGGCGAATTCAAACCGTTGAAATCCATGTACTTCATGAGTGATGCATGTACATGCAAAATTTTGAAAGTTTCGAATTTATTTGCTACAAGGTTAAGCGATCAAAGAAATGATGAAAAATGAATATATAAAACAACTTATGAAATAACTTATAAAAAATTTATTTCTTTGACCGCTTGACTTTGTAAAAATCAACATATCTCTATTTTTTCATTAATGCAATCTAAGCTACAATATCATCTCTGTAATTCTGCAATAACATCAATAAATGAAATAAAATGTCTGATACCTCACTGCAACTATGATATTTGCATTTTTGAAAAAGATAGGTAGGTAATTTTGCAAATTGAACTTGCAAATCGAAGTTGCAATCCTAGAGCTGATTTGGTGCTGCCAGTAGTGCCTTAACAACTCTTCCTCCTGAGCAAAACTTATTAACAAAAAATGACCCCCATGTTATGTTTGCCTTTTTAACCTTTTCAGCCTTTTTAATTCTCTTCATCTCTTTCTTTAGATTTTGACACTCCTTCTGTAGTTGACCACACCGCCTCACCAAATCCCTCCCTTCAACAGAATCGATTTCATTTCCTGTTTCTGTTCCAGTAACTGTTTGAATTCCGTCGTCGGTTTCAAGTTCAATGAGAGACCTCTTTAAATGGCGCATTTCAAAGAAGAGAGCCTTAACCGTCACTCTCAGTGGAAGCTTCTCATTCTGCACAACTTCTCTGCACACATCTTCCGACAGATTTTTTATGTCAATTAATTGGCAAAGTTGCTCCTTTTGTTCATCTGAAAGTTGTGGATTGTACTGCATATAAACAAATTATAACTATGAAAGTATGAATGAATTTGAATTTTTTTTAATAAATAATCTTCATTCAATTCAATATGAATTTTAACAAATTAAATTGTCATGCATATATATCATGCCCATCCTCCCACCACATGCATCCTAATATCTTCAGAGAAAAATAAAATAAGAAAGAGGAGCAGTTGGTTCCTCAAGTATTTTAGGCATCTTTACAAAAAACAAAAATATATTTATAAAAAGAACACATCTTTATAAAAAGCTGTGAGAGAGTACTTCAGGCATATATATTCACAAAAAGAATACATCATTTGTGTTTGTGGGGATATTAATTTACTTATTGCTGTAAAGTTCAACCAGATAGCTTAACATTTTTAGCACCCAAAAAGATTCTCTAGATGGAGATATGTTTTATTTATTGTACAAATCATAACATCAAACATTACCTCAATGTAAGAGTTGATTGCGCGGTAGAATTCATCGTCAGAAGGCCTCATACCCGTGGGGATTGCACTTGCAAGAGATTGAAACTGCTGAAACGTTAACTTTGTGTCAGTTGAAATTTTTAGTAAGTACTCATTGACCAATTTGGCTAATGCTTCTATTTTAGCGAACTGCTTTGAATCAGCTTCTGTCAAGCACTCGTCGCCTGCTGAATTGCATGCAACTTCACTTACATGAAAGTTCTCTTTCACAAATTGCTCAATTATTCTCTGGATGCAACTTATATCGTACACTTTCTCCTCCGCAAAACACAAATTTGGCACCAATAGATCCTCCATGGTAGATTCTTCCAATTGTGCACCAATTCTTTTCTCCAAGCTTTCGATGCATTTCACATTGGAATTTAACATGAGGCTTGTATTCAGCACACTAAAAAGAAATTTAGTTGAGGTGACGCCTTTCTGTACAGGCAACAAGCTGACTATTTCTTCAAGAAACATCCTCTGATCGATTGGCCAATTGCCCGTGGAATTAGGGTTTAACCCCGGTTGGTATTTACCCGCATAATAAATAACTGCATTTGAGATAATTACTGGGTCATGCCCCTTAGCCCCAAGTAACCCGATAAATCTCTTGAAGAGATGTAGACTCAGCAAGGAAATATCATCAAACCACCAATCGAAACTTGAACCCGAACCCTCTAATTTGGGAGGAGTCTCATCCATATAATCAATCCCATTCCAAGATTTCTTTTGTTGCGGATGTGGATAACTTGATTTCCCATATACCGCCTTGTAGGCAAGTGAGTCAAGACATGCAGATACGATGTCTACTTCCTCGGCATAGTGCAAAACAGTTTCACATGAGAGGAGTGCCACGATTGTTTCTTTCCAATTTGGTAGGATTCTTTCTGAGAGGAAACTTTCTGTTAGTGAAACTAAATTTCCTTCCAAGTAGTCGTCAGTCATGCCAAGGTAATAGGCAGCACAAAGGAGGGGGACCGCATTCGATGATGTCAGCTCTATTTTCTCACCATAGCAGAATTTGGCTACTAGCTCAAAAGAGTGGGCCCCACCTGGAATTTCGTGGAGTGAAAAAGTACAGATGCTACTTTCTTCATCGGAATATTTGCTCAATAGTTTTTTCAAAACGGGGCTGCAATTTATCAGGGGAAACTGCAACAGAAAATAATTTTTTTTTTTTAATCATTCACATGAAATTAAGGTGATATTGAGGTCTCAATGGCATACTGCCACCTTTGTCTCTTGTACAATGGTGGTTTACCATAGGACATACCAAATATACCGCACAAAATCAAACTTAACAATAAAAAGATCCAACAAAGGAACAAAAAAAAAATTGCATTTACAGGAAAAGTAGTTACATAAGATAATCATAACAAGTGAAGTAGTGAAATGACAAACATTATTACTTATATTTCTCACAAGAAGTTAATATATTCCATGAATGGTAAAAAAAACTCTTATGAATAATAGAATCATGAGATGGCTGATTTTATAAATTGAAAACCAAATGGCAAACCTTATGCAGACAAAAAGAGAAACCTGTCACCTCTATCAACACATCGCTCTCAAGACAAGTTGTACATTTCCTGCAATTATATATGCACAGAAAAGCACGACCGAACTGAATCAGAGTTTCGCAAGACTAACAATATTGGCATTAACATGTATCTGTGTGAGACAGTGAGCAGAGAAAAAACACATACCAAGTAGTTTCCTTCAAGCAAAAAATTCCAGTTTTTGAGCCAATCACCATTGTTGCCATCTCTTACCTTTTCCAGTGTTGCTAATTACTTAATCTCAGATGAAAGTATTTCACACCTTTTTCTCTACAGAAATTGATGAAATTGAGAAGTTAAAAATGAATAATGAATAAATGCTTGTGTCAAAGAATACACAGAAGAGGTGCACATAGGAATAACATAAAACGCTAATTTTAGCAACAGGATTTAAAAAGGAGGGTTAAATAAAGTGCACAGAAAAGTTTGTGAGACTATGTTTAGAACTTTTCAGGAAGTGAGAATAGGAGGGTTTATCCAATCTATGTATCCGTGACAGAGAACAAATTTAGCAAATTTGATTAAGGCAATTAACACTTTTTCTCCTCTGAAGCGGTAGGCAAATGCATCAGATCGAAGGCTGCACAAGTGCACATGCAATGCAAGGTGTAACCTAGCACGGATATATCATATATGAGACCCAAGAAGAAGAAGTGGCCATTGGAGGCCCAACACTGAGTTGTTGAGCCCAATGCACAGCACCAGGATTAATTAATTTGTGTAAACTCTCTCTGAGACATTTTGTCGAATAGGTCCCGAGCGTTAGAAGAAGCTGCCACCATCACCATGCATCCCTTCCCTGCTAGGAAGAAGAAGGGGTATGAGACAAATAAATGACTTCCACAGCGCATGCAATAATTTCCCAGATTAAAAACTTTAACATTTGATCGTCCGTGCAATGCGCAAGCGCTACACTAGCTCCGCTTGCTCATCTTTTCCTCGACACTTCTAAATTCACATTCAATTATAGTACACTTTTATCCGAATTTTTTAGCATTAAAAAAAATTCAAAATTCAAAGATTGCTTCTTCCGTGTCAGGTTAGTATTTTTTTTATTAGTTATAGGCATATCGGTAAACTAATTTGATACCGATGGTAAACCAATTATAAAACTTAATTTGACTAAATTTATTTCAATTAATTGTTGGAAATTTTAGTATTATGATAAACCAATTGTAGATTGGGATGAAAACAGAGCGAATATGGAGCAGAGAGTGGTAAAATCATATTCATATTTCTTTTTAATTTTCTGAATACGTTAATTTTCTGAATACGTAGATATCAACTGGATATTAGAATTTATTAAAATAATATTAGAAAATATCAAAGTTCATAATATGTATCTAATTTTAATGGAGAATAACAATATTTTTTCATAATATATATTAAAATATATGATATATATCTACTATTCGGATACGGATAATTGAAACGTAAAACCATATCAATATCTATATCTATACGAATATTCGATATCGAATATCAGATATTCACATCTAATTTTTCAAATACGGATCGGATATTATTCATACCGTTTTCACCCCTAATTGTAGACCATTGTCCACCAAATGTAGCAAATTGTAAATTGAATATAACCAATAATGTATCCAACTTATACTAAGTTTTTTTAAAAATTGTATGTAAATGCTACCAAAATTATACATAAACGTAACCAACATTTATCTGAACTTATACCAAAATTGTACCAAAGTGTTACCAAAAATGAACTAAAATTATACCAAAATTTTATTTAAAATTAACTAACGTTAACAACTTGAAGCAATTTAAAAAAAAACATTAATTAATAACTTCAAGCAATTTAAAAATTGTATGTCTTCCCTAAACGGTGTTTGTATGTATCTTTTAGGGAAGACATACAAACACCGTTTATTTTTTATTCATCACATTGAAAAAAAAAATGACAATTCAAAATTAGTCTAACTTAAAATAAAATAAAAACTTTAAAAAGTTAACAGACATGCAGATCTAATTAGTGTATAAACTAGATTTGCGTGCCTAAAGAAAATAGACAAAGCAGTGTTGTAAATAACAGTATGCGTTCGTTGGACGGACGGATACCGTCAAGTGATTAATCAATATGTAGCCGATTAATCAAAGTTATGCAGCCAATTAATCGTTTTTATTAAAATGATATGTGTATATTCATAATTTATTAAAAATAATTTATTTAACTCATAAAACTTATCAAATAAACTTAATTTAACTTAGTTATATTATTACAACATGACACTATGTTTATTTCTTCTTAACAACACATACACACTTAACATGTGTAAGTAACACATTTATTTAATACAAAAATAAATTCAAAATTTAAGTTTTTTCAAATATTAATAACATATTTTTCAAAATCAAACATTCTAACATAAAATCACTACATTTAGTTTATGATTAACAATTAAATTTCATATATGAACATATCATACTAATTGAAAAAGTTATATCAGTGAGTAAGAAAAATATATGCTATATAAATAATAGAAGAATAATCAATTTCAAAGTAAATAAGAAGAAAAATCATATATAAAAAATATTGGATGTATATCCAAGCATAAATAAAACTATAATACAGGAGTTATGAAACTTATTACCATACCGTCACAGAAAAAAACAATGTGAAAATAAATATTCATTGGAATAAACATGAATAAACAAACAATTAAACGAGAATAAACGGAATAATCATGAATAATCGGCCGATTAATTGGAAAAATCCGTTAACAGACCTCCAATTAGTGTATGCGTAATAATTTGACCGTCGTTAACGATTAAACGGACGTTTAATTGTCCATTAATGCCGTTTTTTACAACACTGATACAAACCTTAGTTGCGTATCAGATTCAGACTAGATCCGTGCACAAAAAACAACCGAATAGATCCTTTTATTTTTTTATTTCAAATCCGCAGGTGCACCGAATAGATCCTCAATAAACTAAAAAAAAGCCGAGATTTTTATTAATATCCAAAGTTTAATAGAAATTAATATTTATGCTCAGAATTTTGTATTTTCGCTAAAATTGTCCAAACCGGCTATTTTATGACCAGTTTACTCTCCCCATAAGCCGGCCATTTTTTTTTAGACACACTATAAAGAGCAAGATAATGAAATCTAACACTGAAAATTAAAATTTTTTTGTTTAAATTATTTGTTAGATTACTTCTTTTGATTTATACTTAACATATTTATATTAAAATACGCTAAATTACTTGAAATTATATTGAATTACACTATATTAAGTTAAATTACACTAAATTACATTACATTATGCTAAAATATAGTAAATTACGCTAAATTACATATGAATAGGGCCGATATCTTCACTGAAAAGACGAAAAACGACGACAAAACTTCAAACGGTCATAAAACGGCGCTCGAGTGTCCGATTTCAGCAAATGACCACTCGAAAAGCTTGCGAAAATATGCATGCATTAGTGCCTACGATGCCGGTTTTCAAAATTCAGAAATTACCAAAAAACAAAGGGAAGAGCCTCAAAACTTGAGTTGAAGTTTCCGATTAAGATTTTCATTTCTATTATTCAATCTAAGTAGCTCAGTAAATTAGTTACATAATGAACTTGTAGAATATCAATTTTCACTATTTTTATGATTCATGAAAGATGGCACAAAATCAGTCTACGTTAGCGTAATTTACCGTATTTCAGCATAATTAGCGAAGTTATTGTAATTTAGCGTAATTTAACGTAATTTAGTGTAATTCAACATAATTTATTGTAATATAGTGTAATTCAACATAATTTCAAGTAATCTAGTGTATTTTAGTATAAATATGCTAATTATAAATCAAAAGAAGTAATCTAACAAATAATTTAAAAAAAATTCAAATTTTCAATGTTAGATTTCATTATTTTGCTCTTCATAGTGTCTATAAAAAAAATAAAAAAAAGTAAACCGGCCATTTTATGGCCGGCTTGAGTATTTTTGGCGAAAACCCAGAATTCTGACATAAATATTAATTCTATTAAACTTTGGATATTAATAAAAATCTCGGTAAAAAAAGGCTTGGTACAAAGTTGGTATGACCCTAAAGAAATAAACTAATAATTTGAGGTCCAGGTCGTACTCAGAAAAAAAAAACTAATATTTTTTTTTTGGAATGCCTGGAAAGGAACATATGCCTTTGCTCTCTTCTTAAAAAAATGATTTTCTTACTGTACCCAATGCACGCACAAAAAAAATAAAAATAAAAATCCGTATCTTCTCCATTAATGTAGCGTTTGATTTACTTCCGAATCGTACGGACCAATATAGTTCACGCTAACGAGGTAAATTTGGGTCCGATGTCCATCAGACTCAAAGTGGTTTCAATGAGTTCGATGACTGCCCGAGCTGCTTTAAGATTTGCGCCCGCAATTTTTGCGTATGCTTTAAAATTCGTGTGCGAGAATCTTAAAGCAGTTGGGCATCGGACCCAACATGCTCTCCACGCTAACGCATGTAACATTTTAATATTAGTGCAGATTTAAATCGGACGGTTCAGATTTTAACTCACAATTTGAGTTAACACAGATGATACGAATTAACAAAAAAAAAGGTGACGAGCTGGATTTTTAGATCACATGTAGTGGTTTGACAGTGCCCCTAACGGGCTGCCCGAACTCGGTCCGCCAGTGCCCGGTGCCCGGGGTACCCGTATCCGTGCCCGGGTATACCCGCGTAAACGGGTACACGGGTACGGGTCTCAAACGGGCAGGGCGGCTATTTTTGGAAACAAACCAGGGTGTACCCGTACGCGCCGTACCCGTGCCGGCTACCCGTGTACCCGCACCCGCCCCGGGTGTACCCGCACCCGGTAACCCGTGCCCGTTTACCCCGCTATCCTGGGACCTGGATAGCGAATAGTCCACCATACACCGCGCCATCCTGTGGAGTGTGGACCGCGCCTTCCCTGTGGACCGCGCCAAAAATTCGTTTTTTCTAGCGCCCAGCGGGAATCGAACCCGGGATCACTGCTATGGACTCCAAAGGCCTTAACCACTACACTACTTCAAATTTGATGTTATAAACAAGTAGCTTTTATACTTAATCTATATCCAAAACTTTTGATATATATATTTTTTGTTTTGTTTTGAATTGATATTTAATTTATATAATACAAGTGTTGAACTAATAATATAATATAATAGACGTATCGTATCCTTGATTATTGTTTTAAAGTAATTGATTTAAGATATTTTTGATTTATATTTTATTTAACCTATTAAAAAAATGAACGTTTAGAAAATATATTATAAATTTAAAATGAACGTTTACAAAAATATATTATCAATTTAAAATGTAAACTACAAATTTTGAGATATAAATAAATTATGAAACTATATAATTAGAATGCCGACATTTTTATTAATATCCAAAGTTTAATACCAATTATTAATTATGTTGAATATTAATATCCAAAGTTTATTAAGATCCAAAGTTATATTACTTCTTTTGAGTTTTGATATATAATTAGCATATTTATACTAAAATACGCTGGATTAATTGAAATTATGTTGAATAACACTATATTATGTTAAATTACGCTAAATTACGCTAAAATACGGTAAATTACGGTAAATTACATATGAATAGAGACGATATCTTCACTGAAAAGGCGAAAAACGACGGCGAAACTTCAAACGGTCATAAAACGGCGCTCGAGTGTCCGATTTCAGAAAACGACCACTTTTCGGAAAGCTTGCGTATGCGTCTGTGCCAGCTATGCCGGATTGCGAAATTTAGAATCGCCAAAAAACAAAGGGAAGAGCCTCAAAACTTGAGTTGAAGTTTCCGATTAAGATTTTCATTTCTATCATTCAATCCAAGTAGCTCAGTAAATTAGTTACATAATGAACTTGCAGATTACCAATTTTTACTATTTTTGAAATTTTTTTACTATTTTTTATGATTCATGAAAGATGAGCAAAATCAGTCTACTATAGCGTAATATTGTGTAGTTTAGTGTTTTTTTTACCGTATTTCAGCATAATTAGCGAAGTTATTGTAATTTAACGTAATTTAGTATAATTGAACATAATTTATTGTAATATAGTGTAATTCAACATAATTTCAAGTAATCTAGCGTATTTTAGTATAAAATTATTCGTGTAAAGAAATAAATAATTAGACTTGTACTTAGCCAAATAAATATACAAATTTTCGAACAAACAATTTTTATATATAAGTTACAAATTTTATTTATTTAGGAATTATAAAGATGTGACTTGATAATTTTATGTATATATATATACAATATTTGATATTGAACTATTCAGATTTTAAAAGTCGAATTATAAACACGTAATAATATTCGTACGACACGGTAAAAAAAATAAGAAAACAAAACAGAAAAAAAAAACCGTCTACCCGTGCCCGTTGTACCCGTCTACCCGGGACGGGCACGGGTTTGAAACGGGCAGGGCGGAGTTTTTAAAAAAAAAACCCGTCTACTCGTGCCCGTTGTACCCGGATACTCGTTGTACCCGTACCCGTTGTGCCCGCTGCCCGGGACGGGTTCTGCCCTGCCCTGCCCAAGGTACCCGAGAGCAAACCACTAATCACATGTCGTGAAGTACCTAATGCACACCTAAAAAAAAAATACTCAAATCTAGTCAGCATACTTCTTCTTATTTAGGATGCATAGACTAGGTTTGCCGACATTTTTATTAATATCCAAAGTTTAATACAAATTATTATTTATATTCAGAATTTGATCTAATATCGAAATATGCCCAAGCTTGCCAGAAAATGGCCGGCTTACCCCCCCTAAGCCGGCCATTTTCTGGCCGGCTTACTCGTTTTTTTTAAGAGACATTATGAAAAGCAAAATAATGAAATTAACACTGAAAATTTGAATTTTTTTGTTTAAATTATTTGTTAGATTACTTCTTTTGATATATAATTAGTATATTTATATTAAAATAAGCTAAATTACTTGAAATTACGTTGAATTACACTACATTAAATTAAATTACACTAAATTACATTACATTACGCTAAAATACGGTAAATTACGGTAAATTACATATTAATAGAGACGATATCTTCACTGAAAATGTGAAAAACGACGACGAAACTTTAAACGGTCATAAAATGGCGCTCGAGTGTCCGAGTTCAGCAAATGACCACTTTTCAGAAAGCTTGAGAAAATGCGCATGTGTCCGTGATAGCTATGCTAATTTTTTGAAATTCAGAATTGCCAAAAAACAAAGGGAAGAGCCTCAAAACTTGAGTTGAAGTTTCCGATTAAGATTTTCATTTCTATTATTCAATCCAAGTAGCTCAGTAAATTAGTTACATAATGAACTTGTAGAATACCAGTTTTTACTATTTTCAGAATTTTTTTACTATTTTTTATGATTCATGAAAGATGGCACATAATCGGTCTATTTTAGCGTAATTTACCGTATTTCAGCACAATTAGCGAAGTTATTGTAATTTAGCGTAATTTAACGTAATTTAGTGTAATTCAACATAATTTCAAGTAATCTAGTGTAATTCAACATAATTTCAAGTAATCTAGTGTATTTTAGTATATATATGCTAATTATAAATCAAAAGAAGTAATCTAACAAATAATTTAAACACAAAATTCAAATTCAAATTTTCAGTGTTAGATTTCATTATTTTGCTCTTCATAGTGTCTCTAAAAAAAAAAACAGTAAGCCGGCCAGAAAATGGCCGGCTTAGGAGGGGTCGGCCAGAAAACGAGTAAGCCGGCTATTTTCTGGCCTGCTTGGACATTTTTCAAAATTGGCTGACAATCTGGGCATAAATAATAATTTGTATTAAACTTTGGATATTAATAAAAATGTCGGCTAAGTTTGCGTATTTGCTATTTTTTGAGTTTTTTGTAAGGGAGAATTTCACGTATGCTCCTCAAAATTTCAAAATTACATATTTCCCCTAAAATTTGAAATTACGTATTTTTCCCTCAAAACTTCAAAAGCTCACAAATTTACTCTGTCTTTTATATTAAAATTCATTCTAAATTTATAAAATATCCATTTTACTCTCTAGTAAAAGCATAAAACACCCATCAAACTCAGATTTAAATCTGAAGGGTTCCTCTACCATCTGAACTGCTTTAAGATCTGTGCGCGCTAGATCAACATGAATCTTGAAGCGAACACACATGGATATTGAAGTGGCTTGCATAGATATTAATGCGATGTGCGCGGATCATAATAAGATCTGCGCATGCTAGATCAACACGAATCTTAAGGAGAACATGCACGAATATTAATGCGATACACACAGATCTTAATGCGATACGCATAGATCGAACGGTAGAGGAACCCTTCGGCTTCAAATTTGAGTCCGACAGGTGTTTTATGCTTTTAATAAAGGGTAAAATGGATATTTTATAGATTTAGAATGAGTTTTAATATAAAAGACAAAAAATATTAAATTTGTAAGTTTTTGAAGTTTAGAGGGAGAAATACGTATTTTCAAAATTTAGAGGGGTAATACGTAATTTTGAAGTTTTTGAGTGGTATACGTGAAATTCCCTCTTTTTAAAAAAGATAAACTAATTCTATATTTTCATTTTATTTAAATGTTAAAAATAAAATAGTTCGGTACAACTCAGTCTTGTTTTTTCATTTTTAGGATAAATTCCGCTCGAGACTAAACTGTCTTTTGCCACGAATTAGTTATTAAAGTTTGATTTGTCCTAATCAAGTCACTGAATTTTTCATTTGTCCCAATCAAATTACTCTATAACTTTTTTGTCCAAAATTCTAACGGAATATTCTCATTCCGTTAGTATTTTAGACCGAATATTCTCATTCCTTTAGTATTTTGGATGAAATATGCTCATTACGTCCAAAATACTAATGGAACGAGAATATTCCGTTAGTATTTTGGACAGAAAAGTTATAGAGTGACTTGATTGGGACAAATAAAAAGTTTGGTGATTTGATTGGGACAAATCAAATTAACTTGAGTGATCAATTCGTGACGAAGGACAAAAGTTTAGTGACCTCCAACGAAATTACCCTTATTTTTATATAAATCAATAATTTGAATTTTTTTTGTTTTTGTTTTATCTTTCTTTTTTGTAAAACATCGACACTTCTTGTGTCTGATTAATGAAATCTGAAGGCTAAACCTTCACATTTCTTCTAAAAAAAAAGTTGAAAAATCAACATATCCATAAATTATCCATATCAGTGTATTTTTGTAATCTTAATGTCAACTAAACCAAAATCGAACTGTCATATTCTTGTACAGTGCATATAGAAAATGATATACATCATTTTTATCGGTTTTATTTTGATATTTGAATTTTAAATTTTAAGCTATTAAAGTTTTTAAAAATAACAGTATAATTGAGACATAAATAGTGAAAGTATTTAAACTAAATTATATTATCGTGGTTGGGCAAATTTTAACTTAGCGTAGAATGTACATATTTAAGTAATTTTAATTAATGCTTAATTGAAGAGAAGATAACGCAGTTAGTCTTGCAAGTACAAGCAAGTTGTCATTGATATTCAGGGCGGAGTCATGTTAAATGAATGAGGTTAATTAATTAACATAAATTTTTGAGTGAGGCTACGGTGCTATGCATAGCACGGATTAGGTCCGTGCTACGGCTCAAAATTTGACTTTTTAAAATTCTAACGGTCGATCCGAACTGTTCAACATGATTATAAAATGAATATGTACTTGCAAATCAAATTTTACATTTTTTCGAATTTTTTTACTATTTTATTAGATAGGTTGTTTTTGGATGGTCCAGAATGTTCAGATCAAGTGATTTTCGAAAAAATAGTAAAAATATTTGAAAAAAAAATGTAAAATTTGGTTTGCAAGTACATATTTATTTTATAATCATGTTGAACGGTTCGGATCGACCGTTAGAATTTTAAAAAGTTAAATTTTAAGCCGTAGCACGGACCCAATTAGTACTATGCATAGCACCGTAGCCTCACTCTAAATTTTTTATATAATAAACTTTTATTCGCCTTTGACTCTCTTTGACTCTCATAGCAATAGCAGGTTGTGATGCCTACAACGCCGAGATCGAGTTCGGATAAGATAATAATCGTCCATCCGGCAGCAATTAGCCATTAGCATTTAGCAATAGCAGGTTGGGTCCATCTAAAACTGAAAGAATGGACTGAGTTTCTCTCACAAAGGAAAATGAAAATAAATTAATATTTTCAAAAAAGTTGGTTCTGGACTTCCCGACATTTTCATTAATATCCAAAGTTAATTACAAATTAATAAATATACTCAGAACTTCTGAGTTTTTCAAAAAATGCTCAAACCGACCAGATTCTGGCTGGTTTCCTCCTCTCTAGAAATCGGCTAGAATCTGGCCGATTTTTTTTTTTAAGAGACACTATGAAGAGCAAGATAATAAAATCTACGAATTTTTTTTAAATTATTTGTTAGATTACTTCTTTTGATGTATAATTAACATATTTACACTAAAATACCCTAAATTACTTGAAATTATGTTCAATTACACTATATTACATTAAATTACGCTAAATTACGTTAAATTACGCTAAATTACGTTAAATTACGCTAAAATACTGTAAATTCAGTAAATTACATATGAATATGGATGATATCTTTACTGAGAAGGCGAAAAACGATAACAAAACTTCAAACTGCCATAAAACAACGCTCGAGTACCCGATTTCAGCAAATGACTATTTTTCGGAAAGTTTGTCAAAATACGCATGCATCAGTGCCGACAATCCCGAAATTCAAAATTCAGAATTGCCAAAAAATAAAGGGAAGAACCTCAAAACTTGAGTTGAAGTTTCCGATTAAGATTTTCATTTCTATTATTCAATATAAGTAGCTCAGTAAATTAGTTATATAATGAACTTGTAGAATACTAATTTTTACTATTTTTTATGATTTATGAAAGAGACACAAAATCGACCTAATTTAGTGTAATTTAGCGTAGTTTAGTGTAATTTACCGTATTTCAGTGTAATTAGCGAAAAGTGTAATTTAGCGTAATTCAACATAATTTAACATAATTTAGAGTGATTTAATGTAATATAGTGTAATTTAGCATAATTTCAAGTAATATAGTATATTTTAGTATAAATATGCTAATTATAAATCAAAAGAAGTAATCTAACAAATAATTTAAACAAAAAATTCGAATTTTCAGTATTAGATTTCATTATCTTGCTCTTCATGGTGTCTCTAAAAAAAAAAAAAAAAAAAAAACTGGCGAGATTCTGGCCGGTTTGGGCATTTTTCCTAAAATCCAGAGATTTTGAGTATATTTATTAATTTGTACTTAACTTTGGTTATTAATAAAAATGTCGGTGGGCTTCTGGCCTGGCATATTCGAATTAATATTTTAATGTGTTTATTGCGCAATAGTTTTGGAATTTAATTCTATTGGCCCGTCTCGCTTTACATTTTTTTTCTTTTATTTGAGAAGATGCTACTGCAGACTAGTCTCGGTTTAAATTAATAATTATTTTATTATTTTTTAATAGTTGTCAACTCATGAATCTCGACGACCAACAAATCTCTGGATCTTTAATTACCAGCATAACCTTATTAATACTATTTCATTCTTATAAGTTAGTTGCTAGCTAGCTAGGCCAAGACAAATAAGCTCACATCGTTATCCATATATACGTCAACAATAGAATGTACAAAAAAAATAGCAGAATTCCTCATGACCTTTATCCAAAAGGAAAAAAATTAAAAGGGACAAAAATAATAAGAAGGTTGAGATTAAAATCACCCAAAGAGAAATGCTAGGACAAATGTTGTAACAGGAATAAGACTGAAGAGAGCAGATATTGGGGTTGAATTAGAGTACTTCAGACCCAGCCCATATAAGTTTGTTGGTGCTGTTATCCTGTTTAAAAATGAAATGATGTCATGATTATTTTGTTGAAGATAAAGCAAAACATGACTAATATAAGAATGACATTTTTTTTGCTTAATTTTGGCAACAATGTAACAAGTATAGAGGGAAGAAGTTTCCCTAATGGAACTATGGACTTAGCAATTGGAGATTTCGCTTAAAATATTTATGTATACCTGGCATCAACACTTACCCACAAAAAGCTTGCAAAAATATCTTGAAGGAGACCTTAAAGGACAATGGAGGTACCTTTTTCCTACAAAGATAAGTATTATTTTAGTTCTTTTTCCTACAATTATGAACAAAATAGGAAGAACAAGCTTCTTTCAAATGTAAACATACAAGTTGGTACTTGTTTCCATCTTCAAATTTTGAAAAAGAATGAAATATCAAGGATGCATATATATATTTACAAGAAAAAATAAAGCTTATATATAACAATCCATGATCATATGATTAAATGCATGTCGAGAGGAAAACTGAAAAAAAAAACCAGTTTGTCTCTGAAGTTTATTTGCAAATAATAACAGAGGAGAAAAGCCCCCTCTAAAGAAGCACAAATTTGTAAAACAGAAACAAATATATGCCGAAATGCATTGCTTTGTATCATTATTTGGAATTGATAGCTAGCTCAGGATCAGAAAACAGTAACTCTAATGAATAAAATAAACAAAAAGAGTTAAGAGAAGAAAATTCATAGATATAATATCATCAAGAAAACAATTTAAGAGGAAAAAAATGTACCTCTCAAGTAGGAGAGCAACAGGTATCAGTAAAAGACTACCAAAGGCAGTTCTATAAAAGGTAAAAACAAAAGTGTCCATGCCACAATTAAATGCAGCTTAATTTGCCTAGGATTTGAGCTCCAGCATATAATGTCATGATAAGCAACACAACAAGATAAACTCGTGTGCTACTTGCCATGGTCTGAAGTGATGATATGGTTTTCAGATATTTTGGGTACTTGTTAAATAGACCCAATCTCAATAATTAATTGCTACTGTTTCTTACTTTTCTTCGGAGAAGATCTCTTGTGAGCCGTACATCATTTACCATCTGCCATCCACTTGATCATGGCCATTGGATCAAATTCAAAAAATACCATAAGGATCCGAACATTTTCACTTAAAAGGAAAAAAAGAAGAAGCAAGTAGGATAAATTTGAACTTCCTAAACGGGATGAAGAAAATAAGCTATTCTTAATTACTTGCACTTAAGGCTTATTTGCATGAACATTATTTGTTTTGTGAAATGCAAAATGTTCTTAACTTTTGCAGGCACAGGGAAGAAAATTTTCCTTCACTTCCAATTTTCATCAATAATGAAATGCACCTTAATGTTCTCAAAAAGAAAAATTAATACAATACACATTAAAGTTCCTCTACCTATTATAATAAATGTCACAACTCAGTAATTGAGTATCGGGCGACTCTTGAGACGATTTTCCAAACCCTAGCCGCCAGCCCCCATCCCCTCTCCTTCCTCTCCGTCCACCCATCTCTGTTTCTCATCCTCGTCTTAGAGTCGTCCACTTCGTGCCAACATAGCATCCCTCCTTCCACTCTCGCCCACCCAGTCTCAGATCAGCTGCGCGACAACCCCTATTATCTGTCGCATCTTGTTGATTTTATGAATTCTGAGGAGATGATTTTATTGATTGAAAAAATATATGTTTTACAAGCTTCTATTCTCTATATATACTACGGTACCAACGGTTCATTAATATTACCGTTGGTACTTTACTGTTCACAGTACCGTTGGTACTCTACTGTTTAATTCCTCTATCCTTGATTTAATCCTAGCCCTCTATTCTAGATCAATGATGATAATACAATCTGAGATCATGACTCTATATTTTTAACACTCCCCCTCAAGCTAGGAAGGTATATATCGTGCAATCCTAGCTTGCTAGTGATCGTTTCAAAATGGGTCGGATCCAATCCTTTCGTAAAAATATCCGCTAATTGATCTTTGCTTCTTACGAATGGTGTTTCTATTTCTTTGGCTTGGACCTTCTCTCTAATAAAGTGACAATCCACTTCTATGTGCTTGGTTCTTTCGTGAAACACCGGATTTGACGCGATATGTCGAGCGGAATTATTATCACAATACATCTTCATAGGTTGATCAAATTCGACACTCATGTCTCTAAGGAGTTGTTTGATCCATATTAGCTCACTTGTGGTAGATGCCATAGCTCGGTATTCCGCTTCCGCGCTTGATCGAGCCACGACATTTTGTTTCTTGCTTTTCCATGTGACTAGATTCCCGCCTACAAATGTGCAAAAACCGGTTGTAGATTTTCTATCAAAGCTACCGGCCCAATCTGCATCGGAATAGCCACAAATTTCATTAGAATTATTGTTTATCATTTTTATGCCTTTTCCGGGATTTCTTTTTAAATACTTCAAAATTCTATTAATGGCTTCTAAATGGGGAGTTTTTGGTGAATGCATGAATTTACTAATTTGGCTTACGACAAATGAAATATCCGGACGTGTTACGGTAAGATAAATTAATTTTCCTACAAGTCTTTGAAATTGGCTTATGTCCTCTAAAGGTTCACCATCCTCGGTATTTAATTTATATTTATTATCTATAGGTGTGGAGGCCGATTTACACCCTAATTTTCCGGTTTCCTTCAACAAATCCAAGGTATATTTCCTTTGAGAAAGGAATAGGCCTTTATTGGAAGAAGCTACTTATATTCCTAGAAAGTATTTTAAATATCCTAAATCCTTGATATCAAATTTTTCTTTTAATTTAGATTTGATTTTGCTAATCTCTTCTAAATTATTTCCGGTAATTATTAGGTCATCTACATATACTAACACAAGGGTTACATTTTTCCCTTCTTGTTTGGTAAATAAAGAATGGTCGGCACTACTAGTTTTAAAATTACAAGAATTTAAATATGAGCTAAGTTTGCCATACCATGCCCGAGGCGATTGCTTCAATCCATAGATTGATTTATTCAACCTACAAACGAGTTTAGAATTGTTTTCTATTTTATGGCCGGGTGGTAGGGTCATATACACCTCTTCTTCAAGTGTTCCTTGAAGAAAAACATTTTTTACATCCATTTGGTATAAGTTCCAATTATTATTTACCGCAATATAAAATAAAATTCTAACGGTGTTCATTTTTGCTACCGGTGCAAAAGTTTCATTATAATCTATACCATAGGTTTGAGTATACCCTTTGGTCACCAACCTAGCTTTGTACCGTTCTACGGTACCATCACTATTGTATTTTATTTTGTACACCCATTTACATCCTACGGTTTTTTTATTTGTTGGTAGTTGTACAATTTTCCATGTATCATTTTTTTTCTAAAGCCATTAGTTCATCTTCCATAGCTTTGCACCATACCGGTTTGGTTATTGCCTCTTGGTAGGTGTTTGGTTCTATCTCTTGTTGGATAGAAATAAGAAATGCATGATAATTTGGTGAAATATTTGCATATGATACAAAGTCTTGTATAGGGTATTGTACCGAATAGGTTATAAAGTCCTTGAGTTTAGTGGATGGTTGACGCACTCTTATGGACCTTCTAACCATAGTATTCTCTTCTTCCTCATTATCATTATCATTATTATTATTATTATTATTATTATTATTATTATTATTTATTTCTTCTTCATCATTATTGGATTCGATTTCATAATCCTCATTTTGTATAAAATCTAAATCATCTAAAAGAGGTGACATTGGCCGAAAAGAAATTTTTTGTTTATCATCTACCTCCTTCTTAAAATATGGTTCATCTTCATTAAAAATTACATCTCTAGAAATAAATAGTTTTTTTGTAATAGGGTCATAACACTTGTAACCTTTTTTGTATGGTGAATATCCTAAAAAAATTGCCTTTTTTGACATAAAATCAAATTTATCTTTTCTTTTAATATGAACAAAACATATGCACCCAAAAATCCTTAAATGATCAAGATTCTTTTTTTGTTGATAAAGGATTTCGGTTGGACTTTTATTTTTTAATGTAACACTCGGTAGTCTATTAATTAAATATGTAGCACAAAGGATGGCATCCGACCAATATATTTTTGGAACATTATTTTGAAATAATAATGCACGTGTCATTTCTAATAAATGTCTATTTTTTCTTTCCGATACTCCATTTTGTTCGGGAGTATTTATACAAGTCGTTTGATGTATAATCCCTTTTTCTTTAAAAAGATTGGTAAAATTTTTGTTTACAAATTCCGTTCCATTATCCGATCTAAAGATTTTAAGTTTAGTGTTGAATTGAGTTTCTATAAGGCATAGAAATTCTCTAAAACACATAAATACCTCGTCTTTTGATTTAAGTAAATACAACCATATAGCTTTTGAAAAATCATCAATAAATATAACAAAATATTTAAATCCATTATAAGAATTAATTGGGGCCGGACCCCATACATCGGAGTGGACTAAGTCAAAAGGAGCTTCACTTCTATTAGTGGAAAGTGAGAAGGGAAGTCTCGTTTGCTTAGCTAATTTGCATATATCACAATTAATACAACTAGAATGTGTGGAATTTAAAATGCTATTTAAAATCTTGTTGGAGGGATGCCCAAGTCTCTTGTGCCACCTATCGTAATTAATCAAACTTGTTGAAGCACAAAATCTTGAATTTTCTATATCCAAAATATAATGTCCATTTTTAAGCACACCCTCACCAATCTTGTCCCCGGTTACCCGGTCTTGAAAGATTACATTTTCATGTGAGAAAATTATTTTACAATTAAATTCTTGCGTTAGTTTTTTTACCGAAATTAGATTTATAGGAAATGTTTTTAAAAATAAAACATTGTTAATTTTTTTGTTGTTGAAAGTAATTTCTCCTACCTGATACCTCGCATATTTAGTCTATTTTAGGCCTGTTTTAGTACCAGATTCGTGCCCTAATTCACCAGAATCATGTGCGTTTCATCGATATATCTTTAGAATTTGGTACTGCTGAGTGTTTGTTTGTTTTCTGCAGGCTTGGAGCAAAACACACGAAGAAACGACGATTTGGGATGATCTGGTACGGCCCTTACCAAGTTTGGTACGGGTCTTACCGGACTTAGCCATTTTTCAGCTCATCACGCCTGGTACGGCCTGGCCGTACCAATTTGGTACGGGCCGTACCTAAAGGCGGCCTGACAGATTCAAATTTTGGCAGAGGCTATTTAAAGCGGGGAACTCTCCAATTTCAAGATACATTCCATTCCAGATCTATTTGAGAGCACAGTAAGAGAGAGAAAGAGAGCTAAGGAGCTAGGAGCAAGAAGGAAGGAAGAGGAAAGAGGCGAAACTCGACGGATCTAGCTTCCTCCTCTCGATCCCTTCGATCCATGGCTATCTCTATCCCTTTTATTGTATTTTTAGATCAGATCATGTGCTGTGAGTAGTTATTTCAGTTTCTAGGGTTTAGAGATGGATTCTTGATTTGCTTTGACTTTCTTTGACTTGTATCTTGTATGAACTTTTTTGATTGATTGATTGTGATTTTCTTTGCCATCTCTTGCTTTGATTGCTGTGATTGTGTATGATGAACCTCTAGGTCTAGATCAAACCTATCAAGGTCATGTGATCATCTCAATCTCTCAACCAAATCAATTGTTTAGGGTAGACTTGTTCGAATTGAAGCCGAGAGGTTGAATTCTCCTCTAATCGACAGATTAGAGGGTTCCTTAGGTCTCCAATCAACCAGCTAGGGTAGATCTGTACCAACACATGAGAATTGAGGTGTAGAAATCCCTAAAAGGCAATCAATTGCATTCCAACCTAAATCTTGATCCAACACACGACGGTTGAGGCTTAGGAACCTTAGGTATGGTCAATTGAACCTTTCCAAAGAGTTTAGCACAAGGTACCAGCAAGGAAATGCATCAACTCGAACTGGTAAGCTCTGTTCTGGGAAGCCAGTACGGGTCTTAGCAGAGTGGTACGGCCTTGCCTTACCAAGTTAAGTACGGCCTAGCCGTACCAACTTGGTACGGGCCGTACCACTAGAGGGAGATCATAGATGAAGTCTGAAACCCTGGAAACGCCTTTTATCCATAATCAAAACACAATTTACATTTCTTCTAGCATTTTATTACATCTTTCTGAATTGTTTGAATTGTTTGAATTGACCCTTTTAGGAAATTAAATACCAAACCAAATCTTTCTCACTTCTAGTTTTTAATTGAGTTTGGTAGATTCTAACCAAGTAATTGCCCGTCCCTGTGGATCGATACCCGATTATACTACTCGATAGGGGTTGTGCACTTGCAACCCTTACTCGTGAAGTGTAAACGCGGTTTTAAAAGGTACGCCCTCAAGCGTACTGAAACTTGCGTTGCGCTTCTGCGCGAACACTACCCCATGAATTTTTTCTTTCATCTCATTTGCTACGGTTACATATTGGTCAATTTCATATGGTTTCATGTTCTCAAGGAATTTTGTATTTCCAAACATATGGTCGGTTGCACCACTATCAACAATTATTTGGTTAAATAAATTAAAATTCTTTGAGCTTGATAAAATACCACATGAAGAACCATAATTATTCTGAGACAGCAGCATGGTCAGTTGTTGCAGCAATTGTTGCATTTGATCCGCTGATCCACCTGACCCGCCAGCAATTGACCCGCCAGCGCCTGACCCTTCAGCGCCTGACCCGCCAGAGATTGAACCCGGTTCACCCGAACCGGTTTGATGTCTTTTTTTTGTTTCTTCGGTTTGAGCAGCATACCCGCCCCCTTCATTTGTTGCGATCCCCTTCTTCTTCCCGTCTCTTTCTCCGCCTCTCTTCGGTTCATCTCTCCACCACTTTGGCCTGAGATTGGGGTGAAGAAAGTAACATTTCTCAGCCTTATGCCCCTCTTTTTTTGCAGTGAGAGCATGTCTCACCCTTTGGATTTTGCCAATTTTGAGATTTTTGGGAGTTAGGGTTTCGGTTATTTTGGGGAAAATGTGAGGCATGGCCGTGGGGCTCGTGTCCCTCGCCGTGACTGGCTTGAGGACCCCCTATGGCCTCTCGCAGTGAGTCTTCACGTTGTATTTGATTTACCACTTCGGAAAAAGAAGGAAGGTCGGGTGCTCGAATGATTTGCGACCGGATACCTTCGTAATTTGCGTCAAGACCCGCAAGGTACGAGAAAATCCGATCTTCTTCTTTGCGTTTTTTGAGGTCTTTCGGGTCTGTTGTGAATGGGCGATAAATATCAAGTTCGTCGTGCTTCTTTTTTAGAGAAGCAAGGTATTCTAAGTGGGTTCGAGACCCCTTTTTTTCTTGTTGGATTTCAAGTTGAAGCCGATATACATGTGAGTGATTTTTTTGTTGCCCATAAAAAGCTTTGAGCTCGTCCCACAGTTCTTTGGATGTTTCACAGTTTTGGAGAAATAAATCTGTGATTTGTTGCTCCATAGACCCATATAGGAGAGCCATTACTGTATGGTCTTCTTTTTGCCATTTTCGGATTTGGATTTTCTCGGCTTCTGTTGGTTTTTCTGAATTTGCTGGTTTTGGTTTTGCATGATCTCCTGTGATGAAATCGATTTTATCTCGGCCACTTAAAGAGATGGTTACTGATTTGGCCCATGACAGATAATTCAATCCGTTGAGCAATGTCGGAGTTAACTTCGATGGGTTGGTAGCTTCACTGATTTGCTGCCCCCATTGATCCATTTTGACGCTTGCTTGATTGGTGAATTTCTGTTTCGGTTTATGAAGTTACCAGTTTTACTGGTAATTATGGTTATCGGGTTTTATCGGGTTATCGGGTTATTTATCAGAACCGCTCTGATACCATGTTGATTTTATGAATTCTGAGGAGATGATTTTATTGATTGAAAAAGTATATGTTTTACAAGCTTCTATTCTCTATATATACTACGGTACCAACGGTTCATTAATATTACCGTTGGTACTTTACTGTTCACAGTACCGTTGGTACTCTACTGTTTAATCCCCCTGTCCTTGATTTAATCCTAGCCCTCTATTCTAGATCAATGATGATAATACAATCTGAGATCATGACTCTATATTTTTAACACATCTAAACCCTAGATTGGCACCTCCTTACCTCTAAACCGGTTACACCCAAACCCTAGGAAGGGTTGGAGGAGGCTGCGGTGCTTGCCGGAAACGAGATGCCTCATCCAGCTGATGCAGTGGATGGCAGTGGAGATTGGGTAGTTAGTTGTTGTGAGTTTAGATTTTGTGTTATGTTTGTTAGATGTTTTGATGTATTATTTTTTTTTTGAGAAAATAATGTATTGTTAATGATGTAGATGATTGGGTTGTTAGATGTTGATGTGTTGATGTTGTGGTAGATGTGATCGATGGATGTAATTTTATTTTATTTAATGAATTATACTTGACAACCACTGTCAAGATTTCTAAAAAAAAAAAATTGAGTATCGTCATATGAGACTTGAATGCAATTTGGTCTTTCCTGGTTTTTTCCAAAGAAAATACTAGATAGACAATGATATATAAAAAAAATTCAGCACTACAAGTATTGTCCCTACCTAGATCTGGGAAAACTACCCCATTAGCAATGTAGCATTGTAACAAAATCTGAGAAATATTACTCAGTGACTCCACTAACAAAATGACTCCTCATCATTAATCACTAACTTAATTTACTTAAAAGACAAGAGAAAAGGACATGCTTTAAAAAAGCACAGAACTTATTCAATGTCTGCTGGCCCCTGAGGGTATTTACTCGAATAAAAGGGGAAAAAAATATATATGTACAACCTTATCTCTAGTCTTATCTCTCGCTCTAGACTCGCATGTTTAGAAAAGATGTCTCAAAGAAATATATGTACAACTTATATGGAAGAGATGATTTAGAAATAACTTACAAAAAATAGAGAGAGCTACATAATAACAGGAAGGCATGGATCGATGATGTGGAAAAATTTGTATTTATTTTAGCACACACGGATCATATAGTAAAACCGTGTAAAATTGTTAGAGCATTTCATATGCGTCCGACCGAAAATACGCTCCAATATTCATTCACGGTTTTTAATAAAAGAAACCGTGTATGAATGTTGGAGCACATTTATACACGGCTGTAAACAGTAAAAATTTGTATAATGCGCATAAATTTTCGGAACAAATTTTCGGAATAGTGTTATCTTGATTTGGACACGGATTTAATGAAAATTTTAAGCAAACATGTATAATATGTTGTGTATGCTTTGGTTTTTGTAGCAGTGATGTATGTCAAATCTGTATATATATGGATTTTGCTAATATGCTACGCGTATATAAGGGCCCTCCGTGCTACGGCTCACTTTTTGAGTTTTCAAAATCCTAACGGTCGATCCGAACCGTTCAACATGATCTCCATATGAATATGTACTTGCAAACCAAATTTTACATTTTTTAGAATTTTTTTACTATTTATTAAGCCACTTTGAAAAAACACTAATTTGTACACAACAGTAAACTTTTCTGGACCATTGGATCAGCAATTTTTAAAGTGGCTTAATAAATAGTAAACAAATTCTAAAAAATGTAAAATTTGGTTTGCAAGTACATATTCATATGGATATCATGTTGAACGGTTCGGATCGACCGTTAGGATTTTGAAAACTCAAAAAGTGAGCCGTAGCACGGAGGGACCCTTATATATGCATAGCACCGTAGCACTGTCCTATATATATATATATATATATATATATATATATATATATATATATAGAGCTGGGCTATGGTGAGTTGTGAAGTAAGATGTCATTTTTACTTCACGCTCATATTTTCATATTGAAAAATCCAAACAACCGATCCGAACCGCTCAACATGTTCTCTATATTGAAATGTGCTTGGAGACTAAATTTTACATTTTTTGGAATTTTTTTACTATTTATTAAACCACTTTGAAAATCGCTGATCCGGTGGTCTAGAAAATTTTACTGTTTTTTTACTGTTCACAGTGGATCAGCGATTTCAAAGTGGCTTAATAAATAGTAAAAAAATTTCAAAAAATGAAAAATTTATTCTCCAAGTACATTTCAATATTTAGAAAAAGTTGAACGGTTCGGATCGGTTGTTTGAATTTTCAAAATGAAAATATGGCGTGAAGTAAAACGACGTTTTACTTCACAACTCACCATAGCCTATCTCTCTCTCTCTCTCTCTCTCTCTATATATATATATATATGAGTGAGGCTATGGTGCTATGCATAGCACCAATGGCTAGTGTACTACGGCTCAATATGGTACTTTTTAAAATCCTAATGGTCGATCCGAACCGTTCAATGTGATATCCATATGAATATGTACCTGCAAACTAAATTTTATATTTTTTTAAGTACCATATTGAGCCGTAGTACACTAGCCATCCGTGCTATGCATAGCATCATAGCCTCACTCTATATATATAGAGAGATAGGCTATGGTGAGTTGTCGTTTTACTTCACGCTATATTTTCATTTTGAAAATCTAAACAACCGATCCGAACCGTTCAACTTTTTTTAAATATTGAAATGTGCTTGGAAACTAAATTTTACATTTTTTGGAATTTTTTTACTATTTATTAAGCCACTTTGAAATCGCTGATCCACTGTGAACAGTAAAAAAACAGTAAAATTTTCTGGACCGCCGGATCAGCGATTTTCAAAGTGGCTTAATAAATAGTAAAAAAATTCAAAAAAATGTAAAATTTAGTCACCAAGCACATTTCAATATAGAGAACATGTTGAGCGGTTCGGATCGGTTGTTTGGATTTTCAAAATGAAAATATGAGCGTGAAGTAAAAATGACATCTTACTTCACAACTCACCATAGCCCAGCTCTCTCTCTCTCTCTATATATAGAGGAGGGTTCAAATGCCTCCATTTTTCATGCCTCCACCAT
Source organism: Carex myosuroides (assembly GCA_028015225.1). Classification (NCBI taxonomy): domain Eukaryota; kingdom Viridiplantae; phylum Streptophyta; class Magnoliopsida; order Poales; family Cyperaceae; genus Carex; species Carex myosuroides. The sequence continues at coordinate 12,505,137 of CM051491.1, read as the reverse complement.
GCCTCCATTTTTAAAAACTTTAATAACTCAAAATTTAAAACTTAAAAGTCAAAATAAAACCGTTGGATGATCTACATCATTTTATCTATACACGTGTAAAAAATTATGACATTTCAATTTTGTTTTGGTTGTCATCAAGAGCTTGTAAAATTCGTACTAATGTGGATAATTTCTAGACGTTGATTTTTCAACTTATTGATTCACATAAAAACAAAATCGAAATGTGATAATTTTTTATGAGCACATAGATAAAATGATGTAGATCATATCTAACGGTTTTATTTTGACTTTTAAGTTTTAAATTTTGAGTTATTAAAGTTTTTAAAAATGGAGGCATGAAAAATGGAGGCATTTGAACCCTCCTCATATATATATATAGAGTATGACTAATGTGCTTCCTCTAGAACTTCGGCCTCGTGCTTCTGGGGGCATATCTTAGTGTTTGATGTTCAAACAACAAATTCAAACTGTTAGATGTTCAATCTATATTAAAATTTACTTGGAGACCAAATTTTACATTTTTTGGAATTTTTTTACTATTTATTAAGCCACTTTGAAAATTTCAGATCCGGGTGAACAGTAAAAACAGTCTGGACCATATGATCTGAAATTTTCAAAGTGGCTTAATAAATAGTAAAAAAATTCCAAAAAATGTAAAATTAGGTCTCCAAGTACATTTTAATATAGATTGAACATCTAACTGTTTGAATTTGTTGTTTGAACATCAAACACTAAGATATGTCCCCGGAAGCACGAGGTTGAAGTTTTAGAGGAAGCACATTAGCCATACTCTATATATATATATATATATATATATGAGTGAGGCTACGGTGCTATGCATAGCACGGATTGGGTCCGTGCTACGGCTCAAAATTTGACTTTTCAAAATTCTAACGGTCGATCCGAACCGTTCAACATGATTATAAAATGAATATGTACTTGCAAACCAAATTTTACATTTTTTCGAATTTTTTTACTATTTTTTTAGATAGGCTGTTTTTGGATGGTCCAGAATGTTCAGATCAAGAGATTTTCGAAAAAAATAGTAAAAAAATTCGAAAAAAATGTAAAATTTGGTTTGCAAGTACATATTCATTTTATAATCATGTTGAACGGTTCGGATTGACCGTTAGAATTTTGAAAAGTCAAATTTTGAGCCGTAGCACGGACCCAATCCGTGCTATGCATAACACCGTAGCCTCACTCTATATATATATAGGAGTTGGCTACGGTGCTATGCATAGCATAGAGGGCCTCCGTGCTACGGCTCAATATTTGAGTTTTTAAAATTCTAGCGGTTGATCCGAACCATTCAACATGATCTCCATATGAATATGTACTTGCAAATCAAATTTTACATTTTTTAGAATTTTTTTTGCTATTTTTTTAGATAGGTAGAAAAACACTTGATCTGAATGTACAAAATTTTCAGATCAAGTGATTTTCTACCTATCTAAAAAATAGTAAAAAAATTCTAAAAAATGTAAAATTTAGTTTGCAAGTACATATTCATATGGAGATCATGTTGAATGGTTCGGATCGACCGTTAGGATTTTTAAGACTCAAATATTAAGCCGTAGCACGGAGGCCCTCTATGCTATGCATAGCATATTAGCAATTTCCTATATATATATATTACAAAATATAAATCCTATTAAAGTTCTTGAATATTTTATATAAAAATTTACATATGTAACATTGTTTCATTTGTGATGATAAAACAATTAGCACATCTATCAATCTCTTATATAATTTGTTGAGAGTTTGGGTCAGAATTAATTAGCCGTCCATCCGGCAGCCGACATTTTTATTAATATCCAAAGTTAATTACAAATTAATAAATATACCCAGAATCTCTGGATTTTTCGAAAAATGCCCAAACCGGTCAGAATCTGGCCGGTTTCTTCATTTTTTTATTAAATTAGCGTAATTCAACATAATTTAGCGTAATTTAATGTAATATAGTGTAATTCAACATAATTTCAAGTAATATAGTGTATTTTAGTAAAAATATACTAATTATAAATCAAAAGAAGTAATCTAACAAATAATATAAACAAAAAATTCGAATTTTCAGTATTAGATTTCATTATCTTGCTCTTCATAGTGTCTCTAAAAAAAAAAACCGGCCAGATTCTAGCCAGTTTCTGGAGAGGAGGAAACTAGTCAGATTCTGGCCGGTTTGGACATTTTCTGAAAAACTCAGAAATTCTAAGTATATTTATTAAGGGATCGACTAACAGTCCCCCCCCATTCAGTCCCCTAAACGTCCCCCCGCTAACTAACGGTCAAAGTACAACTGGGGACCACTAAACGTCCCCCCATTCATTGATTAAATTAATTCATATACAAAATGGAAATTATTCATACCTAAGATATCAAATATTCATATATAATTCATCAAGTATTCATACCTAAGATATCAAGTATTTAAAAAAAACTGGACACATCACTTACTCATCTTTTACACATTTTTCGGGGCCAGTAACGACCCGCCTGGATTGGGGACCACAACCAAAAAGTCACGTGGATCACACCACCAGTGCTACATTCATTGATTAAATTAATTCACATACAAAATGAAAAGTATTCATATCTAAGATATCAAATATTTATATATAATTCATCAAGTATTCATACGTAAGATATCAAGTATTTAAAAAAAAACTGGACACATCACTTACTCATCTTTTACACGTTTTTCGGGGCCAGTAACGACCTGCCTGGATTGGGGACCACAACCAAAAAGTCACGTGGATCACACCACCAGTGCTACATTCATTGATTAAATTAATTCACATACAAAATGGAAAGTATTCATACCTAAGATATCAAATATTCATATATAATTTATCAAGTATTCATACCTAAGATATCAAGTATTTAAAAAAAACTGGACACATCTTTTACACGTTTTACACGTTTTTCAAAGTGGTTTAATAATTGACAAAGTTAGTTAGAATGGAGGAACGTTTAGGAGACTGGAGAGCGGGGGACAAAAGAATTACTCATTTATTAATTTGTAATTAACTTTGGATATTAATAAAAATGTCGGATCCGGCAGCACTAGAATGTTGGGTCCACATTTACTAAAAGTAAAAGTGTAAAACTGAAAGAACGGACAGAGTTAACTTCAGAAAGGAAATTGGAAAACAATTAATATGTTTTAAAAAGTTTATTATTCTCGCCTGCCATATTCCAATTAATATTTTAATGTGTTTATTGCGCAATAGTTTTGGAATTTAATTCTATTGGTCTCCCCTCTCTCTCGCTTTAAACAATTCTTTTATTTTGTAATCATTGTTGTCAACTCATGAATCTCGAGACCAACAAATCCCTGGATCTTTTACGAGCATAACCTTGTTAAAACTAAGTATTTCATAATGCTTATAAGACAACATTTGCCAAGCGCTTATAAAACTAAGTATTTCATAATGCTTATAAGACAACATTTGCCAACATTAATCAAACTAATTACTATCATTAATCAAACTAATCTATTTCATGAAATTTGATTAAAATTAATTAAGTGAATACTAATGATGATAAAAATCATTAAAGTAAAAATTTATATAGTTTGGTTCGGTTGGACCGGTTCAAAATCCTCTCGCTATTAAATTTTCCGAATTTTGTCTCTTCACTGTTATATATATATATATATATATTTTTTTTTTTTGATAAGCTGATAGTGGCTCTGTTATATATTTTTTTAATTAAGCATTTGGTCCAGTTATATTTAATTAAATCAAATGGATAATAAATTCATTAATGTGAATAATAACGATATTAAGCTAAATATTTAAGAATGGTAACGATGATGACAGTAATAAAAACATTTTGTATATTAATTCCCAAAAAGAATTATCATAGCCAAAGTGGTCCAAAATTAGAATTATTTAGAAATTAGAATTGTTTTAGAAATTTTGAGATAGGTAGAAAATTACTATTATTTGATATACGTCCAAATCTTTAGATTAATTAGATAATTTTCGACTTATATCTAAAAAATAGTAAAAAGATTTTAACAAATGCAAAATTTGATCTCCAAGTAGTACAATTTCATATAAAAACCATGTTGAATAGTTCAGATTAACTATTATAATTTTAAAAACAAAGATATAAATTCAAAACACGGACCGACATTGCAAAGTATCATAACCTCACTTTTATCTTTCTTATCTTGAAAAAGTATCAAAATATATATTCCTTTTCTTATGGTGAACTAATGCTATAAATTAATTAAAGAGCTATCAGCTCTACCCTCATCAGACTAAAATCCATATCAACCATATCAAAATATATATTCAATGACCGACACTAAAGCATATTTTGTTGTATTTCTAATTAGGTTCTTATATGCGATAGCACAGATAATTTCTAAAGCAGCCTTCAATCAAGGCATGAGCATACCAGTGTTTGTCTTCTATAGGCATTTATTTGCCTCCATTTTCATATCTCCCTTTGCTTTTGTTCTTGGCTGGTATATATATATATTTTATGCAGTTTTGAATTTTACCTTTTTCTTTTTTCCTTCTGGACTCTTTAATTAATTAGTATCTAAATAACCTTTGCATTAATTCTTGCTTAGGAAAAGATCTCCTCAACTTTCTTATAAGATCGCCTTTAAATTATTTGTGCATGCTTTATATGGGTAAGTTCTGTTTTAATTGTGTAATAATTTTTCTTCTATATATCACTTCTGCCCTTAATTTTTTTTAATCAAATTAATTAAGAGTAGTATTTTTGTTCTTATATTGATACTACACATTTCTCACAGATGTTTCCTTCTTACTAATTACTTAATTTATCATGTTTTCCTTCTTAATTAGGCTTTCTGCCGCTGTTTACTTATTCAGTCTCGGTTTAAGCTACATTTCAGCTGCGTCATCATCTGCTATTTGCAATATCCTCCCTGTCATGGCTTTCATATTGGCTGTCATTTTCAGGTCAGAACAAATATATTATATATATCTTTCAATATCACTTTTGGATAGAAAGAAAGAAAGAAAGTTCACCTATTCTACATCAAAAATTAAGTTAACTGCAATTTGTGTATATCCTGGTATCCAACATATATATATCCTCTCAAAATGAAGGATGGAATCACTGAAAATGAAGAGGTTGCATGGAGTCTTGAAAGCCTCTGGAATTATGTTGTGTATCTCAGGTGTCATAATCCTTGCATTTTACAAGGGAACTGTTTTGGATTCCATTAACCACCACCACCTGCTTCACAACAAAAACAGTACAGTCACACAAGCTGCCAGTAGTAATTCTAAGATGAGATGGATTTTAGGGATTTTTCTCACAACCTTCTCTGTTTTTCTATGGGCCCTCTGGACTGTCCTTATGGTAAGCAAACCAAGTTAAGGTTTCATGACTCACTGATGCATGCTTTATCAACTATGTAGTCCAAATTTGTTACAAAGAACAATTTTAAGTGCTGACTGCTGACCTACTTATAAAACACTACAACTCATGTTTACTATTCATAATAAACATAAACATATGTAAAATTAAGTGTCAAATATATAATGACCAAAATGCTACAACCTGAATTGTTATTGGAAAGATTTCAATTATTCAAATTTGTTAAAAAAAATATATATTTAAAGAATATTTTGTGTAATGTATGTAATAATAGGGGCCAATGATGGAGGAGTACCCTTCCAAGATTCTTACCATAACCTTTCAGTGCATCTTCACTATGATTCAATCTTTCTTCATTGCTCTTGCTCTTGAAAGGGACTTCTCTAGATGGAAATTAGACTTTGATATTGGCCTTCTGGCTGTTGTTTACAGTGTAAGTTTTCTCTTTCTGTTTGAGAAATTGGTACGTCACTTTGGTGCTGAGAACATTAGTATAGAACCCGACTGGTACATCGTAGCACCTGACTAAATGGAAATTAACAGTATATGTCACTGCATACTGTTACACTTACAGGTATGCACGGCTCCAGTATTTCAAGGAGCAACCAAATTATTATTATTTTTTTTAAATAAGGATTCTGTAACTCCAACATACATTTCTTTTTAGTTTTTACATGTCTCCTATGAGAATTGAACATGTGTTTAAATAGACGAGATCCATCACCATCTTTACTAGACCTACAATTCCATTAAGGACATGAATGTACTGTTATTGGTTAGAAATAGACAAAAGATGTAAACATCAGTATTTCCAGTGTCAACCAGCACAATTAAGCAGATGATCACTCAGTTAGAAAAGGTAAATATCAGTAATTATATATGGAATTAACATTTCTATGATATAGGTCCCTTCTTAAGCAAAACCATTACATTATTGCATAAACAAAGTAGTCACTTCGTAAGGGTAATTCCAAACTCACTTTTTCTTCTTCTTGAAATGTAGGGAATTGTACTAAGTGGAATAACATATTATTTGCAAGCATGGGTAATTCAAAAAAAGGGACCTGTTTTCTTAGCAATGTCGATGCCATTGACTCTTATCTTCACAATAATGCTTTCATCAATTATCTTAGGAGAAGCAATTACCTTAGGAAGGTACAATTAATATCCTATATATACACTCTATCTTCACCATATATAATGTAATATCCTAGCTAGCACATATTCAAGTCTATGATGCATATAATATATAGTTTGAGTCCGGCTAGTATGACATCGGTGTCATATAACACCAACTTCAAAATTTATTGGATAAATATCAAACGACGAATTCAAACCGATTTACTGTATGCGTGATGCGTTTATATGCAAAAAAAAATATTTAGAGTTATTTTAGTACCAAGTCAAGTAGTCAAAAATATTGAAAATGAATGCATTAAAATTAACTTAAACACTCTCACATTTGACTGCTTGACTTGAAACTAAATAAATTCAAAAAATTATAAATTTTATATGTAAACGCACAACTAATGAAGTAGATCGGTTTGAATGGGTTGGATTTCTCATTTGAAGTCGATTCAATAAATTTTGAAATTAGTGTTATATAGGCTGAAGTGACAATGATGACTCTATATAATTTTGACAACCAATAGTTAGTTTCAGGATGGACCTATATGTAGCATGGAAGTAGTTGTCCAACTTCCAACAAGGACAAAATAGTTTTTTGTTGAATTTCTGGTGGGCAAAGTGCTCACACGTATGTCTGATATGAAAGAACCACAGACTTAGCGCAATGACGCAAGTTTCGTCTCTCTGCAGATTCAATTATCGCGAAAAACATCTAAAAGATTCTTGGATGTGCCGGGTCCTTAAATATTTAAAAAAACAAATGTATGTCTGACATGGGCACATAACAAATAGAAGGGTTATAGGTTGTGACTGGTTAATTTGTTGATAACAAATTCCCATTTCGACTAAATAAATTATCAGAGTTTTAATTCTCGAGTGTTCTAATTAATAATTACTATTGGTGTGCTTGAGTATCTATGTATTTTTCTAGTGTAATAGGAGGTATACTTATGATTGGAGGTCTCTACAATGTCTTATGGGGGAAGAGGATAGAAGAAGCTGTGGAAAAAGATACAATCAAGGAGGAAAATCTTGATAAGGAAGCAAACTTGGAGGAGAAAGACAAAAAACTACAAACTGAAAATAATCACATGTAGCATATGAATTGGTATATATATCACACTTACCATAGCATGAAGTTTAGATGAAGAAGCTTTTTTTTTTCTTTTGTTCTTTTGCTTCATTGTATGTTTATGAAGACAATTGATATATATATATATATATATATATATATATATATATATATATATATATATATATATATATATATATATATAAAGAGAGAGAGAGAGAGAGAGAGAGAGAGAGAGAGAGAGAGAGAGAGGTGGGCTATTATGTTTTGGGAATTAAAGTTCCTCTTTTACTTTCTGTCTGTATCTAAAATTTTAAAATTCAAATAGTGGATCCGAAACTTTCAACATGATCTCCATATTAAAATGTCCTTGGAGACCAAATTTAATATTTGTTTGGAACTTTTTTACTATTTCTTTAGAATTTTTTAATATCAGTGTTTTTAAGAATTTTTTACCATTTTTTTTTAACATATTAAAACAATAATTTTCAAAAATTCTAAAGAAATAGTAACAAAAATTCAAAAAAATGTAAAATTTGGTCTCCTAGCACATTTTAATAAGTTTCGGATTGACTATTTGAACTTTGAAATTGAAGATACGAACGGGAAGTAAAAGAGAAACTTTAATTCCTAAAGCAAGATAGCACCTCTCTCTCTCTCTCTCTCTCTCTCTCTCTATATATATATATATATATATATATGTAAATAAAGAAGAGTCGAACTTTTTAACTTTATATATTTAAAAGAATATGTTTAGTCGAACTTTATTTTATTTTACAAAGATTGGAGTTCAAGCAACCCAACTAGGGGTGTCAATAACATTCTTTGTTTATCGTATTCGATAAGCTAAACGAAAAAAAATATTACCCGTACTCATTTTATCGAATAAGGTACGGGTTGGTTCTCCCCTAGTTGGGTGGTTTAAATATATACTGATGGTTTAAAACTTTAAATAAATCAAGTAGTTAATAATTAAAATAATAAAAAGAACTAGTTTTTGCTCCAGTGATTAACGGCAAATGTTTTCTGTGTAGGAAGTTGAAAGTTTGGAACTCGAATGGAAGATCATTTATGAGTATTTAAATGTGAGAAGTTTGCTTCATATTTTTATTTAAAAATTAGTTAGATGACAATGTACAAATTTCCTTCTTTTCAACCTCCAATATAATTATCTTCTCCCTAAAAAACAATTCATTAGCACTAGCACTAGTCAGATAGTGGTCCATAATACTAACTAAGGAGGTATAATTAATTAGGCTTAAAGTAAAGTCCGGTATACAAATAGTCTATTAATTTATAAGAATCATGACTAAAGAATAAGCATGTTTTCTGATGTGAGAGCTGGTCATAAGTTTAAAATATGAATGAGAAATTATTTTTGTTTTAATAACATAAGTTTAAAAAAAATGTTAGATGACTCAAGTACTCCAACCCTCTCATTCAAATAAATAATATATTAATTAAGCCCATATATACCAATCGAACTCATCCTAATTAATTAATTCGAGATAGTATATCATGTCTTCAGATTAGGACAAAACAATTAAGAGAACAGAATCGGACCTACTTTTGAGTCCAATGAGTTCTAATATCGTCCAATCCACATTAAAATCTGCGTTCACGAAAATTGAAACATATACCCACGTATTTTAAAGCAGAGCGCATGTATCTTAATGCAGATTGGACGGTGATTAAGTCCATCAGACCTACTCTGAATTCAAAAATTAATACAATAGAGGAAACCCATATCACTTCCTTTTTATAATTGACACTAACCTAAGCGTTACCAAATTAATAACCTACGCGTTACCAAATTAACACTACTACTGTACTTCAAATTTAATAATTAAATTCGTAAACCTATATATTATCCGATCCTTGTACTATTTTCATACATTAATTTCTTGTATTTGTTAAATCAGTCCTATATATTACTTGGAGGAAAGGTGAGAAACTGAGGGAATTCATTTTTTTTCCAATTAATAATTATTGTATCGGATTGGGCTGGATTTGAATCGGATTAATTAATAGTTATTTAATACATCTTTATTCTGCTCTACCATTAATGAAAAAAAATAGAAAATGATATCGAACAGAAAATACTTGATTTCTCTTGGAACTCCAATCACAACCTGAAGGATCGTACACCACCCACAACCCCAGCCCCATAACACCAACATACACCTTATCCAACAACCCGGCAGATACCCGCAGCCTATCTGGAAAAGTTATCTCGACTCCAACCCCTGGACATTCTCATCCGGGCCAGCCGCAACTCCTACCGACATTCCAGAACCGCTGCCCCTTCCACCCGACCCGAAAGACCACCGATGGAAAGGCCGCTGCTATAACTGCCTCTCTATTGGACACGAACAAAACACATGCACACATGCTCACCGAGTATGCGCAAGATGCTGGACAACGGGACACGAAGCACGGGCATGCACCAATGCTCCGTCTACTAAACCGCCTCCTTTCGACCCTCTAATGCCGAGAGGTAATATGGGGGATAAAGACATGCCGTCAGACCGACCTACCATGACTATGGTCTTTATTCCTGAGACCAACCAAATGCAGCAAGATAACTGTGAGATGTCAAGGGCAGTGGTCATCGATGCAAGAATGCGGGAGAGTCACAACCTACACATCCTCCAGTCGGTCTTCATGGCTGCTTGTGCTACCCCATTCCCATTTCCCATCACCAAAATGAATCACCAGCAGTACCTACTTCTCCTACCCCTGGGTATCGACAGGGAGGCATTCTTGACTGCCCATGCAGGTCACTTGCGAGAAACCGGCTACATAGCCTTCCCGTGGAGCCCAGCGGTCAACGGCAAACAACTTCAAATGAACTTCAAAGTCTGGATCGAACTTCGAGGAATGTCTCCCTGCTCCTTCACCATCGAGCACCTGCTGCGAGCAGTGGGTTCATTCGGTATAGTGCTCGAACACGGCCCGCTGGCATGTGTGGCATCACTTGAGAAAATGCGCGCGGTTGTTGCAGTCCCAACCCTCTCTCTCGTGCCTCAAAATGCGGGGGTATGGGTACGTGGCATTCTCAGGGAGGTTCAGGTGGTGGTGCACGCATGGATAGAAGAACCAGTACCAATGAATATTCCACCCGACACAACACCCCCACCAGCTTTCTTTGAACAAATACGCGGTACTGGCCTTGCAAACACCACCATGCCGGGTCACGCCGACCCCTCCAACCCCACGGACAACTTACTGGTGGACTTCGACTCCCTCTACACGGCTTGGTCCACCATGGAAGGAGGCAGCGACAAAGCAACAATCGAAAAATTTCTCAACAACAGTCCCCTCTTTAAGCGTCGCCTCCTTGGCACGGCCGGTCAAGTAGTGGCGGCTGAACCGCCAAACACGAACCCAACAGCACCACCGGCGAATTCTCCCCATCCTTCGAAGGCACTGGAGAGCTCCAGTGCAATAGAAACTGGGCGAAAATGGCTCCCGGTACAACGTCTTTCACCAATTAATGAGGGGTCTAATCAACAACGGCTCCTTACAATGGACCCCACAGCAATCCCAGCTCCCCAAAACCCAACCATTAAAGAAGAGGACCCCACAGCACCCGACAATCCAAACCCGAATCCCCCAGAAGATGCTGCGACTTTGGAAAAGTTAGCAATGATCAAGGCCGGCAAACAAATCTTGCAGGCCGTCGGACAAGGCCCAAGTAGCCAAGCCCACCAGCGGCAACACTCTCCAATTACCCCTCCCTCTCCAAACCCCACTTCTAACCAAACCAGCCCAAAGCCCAGCGCCCAGAGCCCGGATCCCACTTCTAACCGAAACAGCCCAGATCCTTTAGTCTTCAATAACAACAAAGATCCATATGTAGTGGCCCTATACCCAAAGGAACTCACCAATGGAGTAGCCTTACCTGCTAACGTGGATCCTCAAATAGCCGCAAACTTTGCTGCTAATCAAGGACCACACATCAGATGCCTCCAGCCATATCTCACGCTGCCACCGACCCCGCTATCACACCCCTGGATTTACACAACTAAAGAGATCGAAGATTACAAGCTATGGCAGCAGACATCCATCAATACCCCGGACGGAGCAGCACCACCAACAACCACCACAGACAATTTAGGGGATGACGACATGGAATATCAACAGGGTCGCCTCTCTGATGCTGATCTCCCAACGGATACGCCTATGCCACACGCCAACCCGACGCCGGACCAAAACTCCTCAGGCGGCGAAGGCAAGTCAAGGAAAATAACAAAGGGGGATACACCGACCCCACGAAGAAGTCGTAGACTCTCCGAACAGCATCACTCGTTTACCAAAACTTACTCACCGAAAAAGAGGAGACAGAAGAGAGCGGGCCAAGGTTCAACAACACCTATTGCAGCGGCAAAAAAATCAGAGGTCACGGCAATTACAAAGGCCTTAGAGGATGAAATAATTGCTACCCTCCCGCTCCAACAGAACACCATTGAAGAAATAAACCGCTACTGCGGCACACATCTCACTAACACTACGATTCCCATAGATGGCTGTGCAACAAATTCCGAACTCCAAGAGGCAATGGAAGGAGACTTCACCATGGAGGATGAATCTATCTTAAAGTTGCTTGAATACGATTCGGCAGAGGATGCATTCACCGATGACGACGAGGATGAACCGGAAGGGTCGGCCGTGGGGCTAGACAGCCTGGATAACGAAGAGGAAGAACCGGAGGAAGAAGTGGAACCGGAGGAGGTGGACCCAAGCGAGACGTCCGAGTAATCTGTTTTTCAATGACTAGCACTTCACCACAGATTGCGTTTTTGGCATTTCCCTTACAGTGTTTTCTTTACATTCAGTGTTGTCTTTACTTTAAGCATGTGGTATTTCCTTTATGTGAACATTTAATTAGAGTTGCCTTATATGGCAGATGTAATGCGAATCTAGATGGTGACTTTGTGCAAGTGCTAAATTAAGTTTTTATGAATTTAACAACCAAAATTAATACCCTCTGCTGGAATGTAAGAGGTTTGGGCGATAAACAAAAATGTTCCGTTATCAAAGAGGTCATTATTGATTCCAAATGTGATATTTTTTGCTTACAAGAAACAAAGTGGAGTGACTCCTCAATCATACGAGTAAGACAATTGTGCCCATCGAGATTTAATGACTATGCGGCTCTAAACTCAATAGGAACTAAAGGGGGAATTTTGCTTATGTGGAGCAACCTCTTTCAAAATATTCAAACATCAGTTAAGACTTATAGCCTTTCAGTGATATTACAAAGAGATCATTTTAAATTTATGATTACGGGAGTATATGGTCCGCAGCAAAACAGAGACAAACTCTTGCTAATAAATGAGTTGAGATCAATTAATAATACATGTGACATTCCATGGATAATTTTAGGAGATTTTAATATTTTAAGAGCTTTAACTGACACAACAGGGAACCTAACAGATATGACTTCAACCTTAGCATTTAACAGATTTATCTCCGAATCAAACCTATGCGACCTACCGTTACAGGGCCGGCTCTACACATGGACAAGCAGACGACCGATCCCGACATTCTCCAGACTCGACAGGGCGCTACTCTCATCCGAGTGGAATACCATGGGAGTCTCCCACTCTCTAACCGACTTACCGGCCACTGCCTCCGACCACGTTCCATTACTACTCTCCATCAAACCCCATTCCAACCAAACCAAAAGAAGGTTCAAATTTGAGAATTATTGGCTGAGACACCGGGAAATGAGGCAGATCGTCATCGGGGCTTGGGCCTCGATTGCTACCATGCCATCACCCGCCAAAACAATAGCTAGCAGATTGACGGCGGTCGCACGGGCACTGACAAATTGGGCAAGATCGACATTCGAGAAAAAAGAAACCTACTTGATGCGCACCAAGTGGGTAATAAGGCAGATGGATAGAGCAGAGGAGTCAAGGACCCTAAACACCTCGGAATTAAGATTGAGAATTCAATTAAGAGAACACACATTCTACTTGGCACAACTATTGGAGGCCAAATGGAAACAGAGATCGGGCTGCCAATGGCTTAAGATGGGCGACAAGAATACAAAATACTTTCATGCATCAGCCAATGCAAGAAAAAATAGAAACTCTATTTCTTCAATTTGTAGAGATGATGGTTCCCAAATAGAACCGCAGCACCTAGAGCAGGCATTGTTTAATCATTTTCGGACACTGTTAGGTCAGCCGGCACAGGGACTGGCCTTCGACCTCACAGGAAGAGTGGGTCCGAACCTACAATCCCATATGGCAGGCCTGGACGATACCATCTCACAGAACGAGGTGCGCCAAGCCATAATGCTACTACCAAAGGGCAAGGCGAGTGGACCGGACGGGTTCCCGATCGAATTCTACCAGGAGTTTTGGGAAGTCATAGCCGACGACGTCATGGCACTGGTCTCTCAGGTACATACGGGTCGGTCTAACATAACGAACATTAACAGAGCAGCCATCACACTTATCCCAAAGAAAAATCAGCCGTTAGTAATTGGCGACTTCAGACCGATAAGTGTAATCAATACCTCGGCCAAGATAATTACAAAGGTACTGGCAAATAGGCTACAGCCCATATTACACTCCCTCATCTCCAACAAACAGACGGCTTTCGTGAAGGGCCGATCAATTATGGAATCATTCCTGGTGGCAAGAGAATTTCTATGTTCGTGTAGCAAGAGGAAAATTCCATCTATCCTTTTCAAGGTGGACTTCGAGAAAGCTTTCGATTCAGTCAGCTGGTGCTTCCTAACTAACCTCCTGATCGAAAGGGGATTCCCGCCTAAGTGGATGGCGGCAACTTTACTCATCCTCAAATCCTCTTCCTCAACGATCCGATTCAATGGCCAAAATACGAGGTATTTTAGACACGCACGAGGATTGAGGCAGGGGGACCCACTATCTCCTATGCTGTTCATCATTGTGGCCGACTCATTAAACTGGATGATCAAAAACTCAATGCCAGCCATGCATACACCGATTCACATTCCACCGCAACCGATACAGTATGCGGATGACACAATCATCATTGCCGAGGCTCACCCACGGACACTCAAGGTAATCTCTCTCCTCTTGTCCATTTATGAGAACCTCACGGGGTTGAGAATTAACAGAGCAAAAAGTTCCTTCGTCCCAGTTGCGGTCCCTAATTACTTAGTGGTGGCAATCGAACGAATCTTGGGGAGCCCGGCATCATCGCTGCCGATCAAATACTTGGGTCTGCCGTTATCAGACAGGAGATTAAATCGAATTGATTACTTACCTCTTATCGCGGCGGTTGAAAACAGGGTGGCAAGCTGGAAGTCCAAACTTCTATCTTTTGGGGGCAGACTCATGCTCATCAAATCGGTCTTATCGGCGGTGCCGCTGCATTATATGCAGGCCCTTCGGATTCCCAAATGGGTATTTAAGCGGGTGGACCAGATAAGGAGGAATTTCCTGTGGAAAGGAAATGCCACGTGCAAACCAATAAACTGCTTGGTCA
The DNA here is from genome assembly GCA_028015225.1 of Carex myosuroides. Taxonomy (NCBI): domain Eukaryota; kingdom Viridiplantae; phylum Streptophyta; class Magnoliopsida; order Poales; family Cyperaceae; genus Carex; species Carex myosuroides. The sequence goes on along the minus strand of CM051491.1, from coordinate 12,490,079 downwards.
ACTGGGAAAAAACATGTGCACTAAAAGAAAACGGAGGGTTGGGAATCATACATCTCCAAACCCAGAACGAAGCGCTCCTTACAAAATGGATATGGCGAGAGAGTAATTGGGCAGGGGTGCTCAGATTACTATACGGTATCAATAATTTCGAACAATTGGGAGAGCATGCCCAGCAATCCTTCTTCCTAAACGAGCTGAGGGGCCTCAAACCGTTTTACAGAGCTTCCACAACGGTGCAACAATACACGAATGACGTAACCTGGAACATTAATGCATCGGGGCAATTCTCCACCGCTTCTGCATACCGTCTCATGCACAACAGGGGAGTCTCCTGTCCACACAGCAGCAGAATCTGGAAATCAAAGACACCCCCGAAGGTCAGAGTGTTCCTATGGGTCTTACTCCAGAATAAACTCCTCACGAGAGCGGTGCTCAGGCGAAGAGGATGCATTGCACCAGACGGTTGCTCCCTATGTGAAGAGGATCGGATTATGGAAACCGGGAAACACATCTTCTGGACTTGCACGTATTCTTCGGATTTTTGGAATGCACTATATGGGGCCCTCAGCCTCGGACAGGTCCTGACCAGAACCAGATCCAGAACCAATAACCACATCGGGCTATGGCTCGGCCATCGGGGAAACATGAGCGCGGAGCAGACAAAAATCTGGAAAACAGCTTGGGCTGCGGGGTTATGGGCACTATGGCGAGAAAGGAACAATAGAATTTTTAACCAAAAGAATAAGTGCATTGCATTCTTAGTGCACGAAACCCTGCAGGATGTCAAACAATGGATTAACCACTGCTAAGTATATAGAATCTCCTTCTGTTTAGCTAGTTATGAGATTTATCATTTATGTATAAGAGACAATTGAACACTGTTATGTAAATATTTTTTTATCAATACAAAATTGTAAGATGGCAACTTGCCACCTTACCATCAAAAAAAGAAACCGCATTGGATGTTGCCTTGATCAGAAACTTAAATACTGTAGTTATAGCTGATTGATGCTCAATTGATCATATCTTGGCATTGATATAAAATAAAGACAGAATAATAAACAAGATAAAGAATACATAAAACATGACAATCTCTTTATTCATACATTTTTTATATGTCCAATACAATATTACAAAGCTCTATTTATAGATCACAAATTGTGAATAAAAAGTCATCTAAATTAATTACAATAATAAATGAGAAAATGAATTCCAACAATAGGGGGATATTAATTTCAATAGTAGTGGGGTAGTGGAGAAATGAATATTGAGAGTCATGGACATCCACATTAATAATTTATTCATAACACTCCTCCTTATATGTTTATTACATAAAAATATGTTTCATTAAAACCTTACTAGAAAAAATCATATGGGATAAAAATCTAGTGAAGAAAAAAAAAATACATTATTTTTTTAATATGCAACTACAACCTTACCAGGAATACCCAGTGGGAAAAACCATGGTTAAGAAAAATACAGTACATATTAACTCCCCACCATGAAAACATCAATCAAGATCTTTAATTCGACAAACTCTAATATTACGAACTAGTTTTTCGAATATTGCAGTAGGGAGTAGTGCCTTAGTGAATTAATCTGCTAGATTTTTCACTTGAACGGATTTGCTGAATAAGAATAACATTATCCTTCTGGAGATCATGTGTGAAAAAAGAACTTTGGTGAAATATATTTTGTTTTATCTCCTTTAATGTATCATTCCTTTAATTGAGTAATACATGCAATATTATCTTCATATATGATAGTCAGGATCATTTCTCCAGAAGACAAGTCATATGTCTGACGAATGTGTTGAATCACAGATCTTAATTAAACACATTCTCGGCTTGCTTCGTGTATTGCTAAAATTTCTCAGAGTTAGCGAAATATATGTTTAATTTCATTCCATTGTCTTCGCGTGGGAGAAGAATTATATCTTGCTAATAAATTTACAAGCAAATGATATATCAGATCTTGTATGTCCAGCAAGATACATAAATGTTACTATTGCACTAAGATATGGTACTTTAGGATCAAGTCGTTCTTCATCACTTTCTCAAGGTCTAAAAGATCTTTATTCACATCTAATGATCTTACAACTATCAGAGTATTCAACGGATGTGATTTTATCCATATAAAATCGTTTCAGCACTCTTGCAATATAATTTTCTTGATGCATAAAAGTGTCATTTTTTAAATGTTCAATTTGCAATCCAAGACAAAATTTTGTTCTCCCAAGATCTTTAATCTCAAATTCTTCCTTTAAATAATTTATTTCTTTTGGAAGCTCTTTAGGAGTTCCAATAATACTTATATTGTATCATTATTATATCCATGTTTTAATAAATATTCACTTAGACGATTATACCATATGCGTCCAGATTGCTTTAATCGATATAAAAATTTATTCAATTTAATTAAATAATATTCTCGAGAACCTAAATTATATGCTTCAGGCATCTTAAATTATTTGTTGTGTTGTTTGAATGATGTTGCCATGATATTATGATTATGTGATGAAAAAAGTAATTTTAATTTTATTTAGTAAAAGTTATACTTGACTGTCACTGTCAAAATAAAAAAATAAAAAAAAAGACAATGTTTCAAATGGTTATTTTAGAGAGAAGTTATAACTCTTCATTTTATTATTCCGAGTAGAGAGGCATTTACCAAACTCCAAATATTTTAATAAAAAATCTCCAGCTGGTAAGTCCAAAGTTTTAATTGGACCCCATTTTTTCTCTCTACTTATGCCAGTATATGAGTATAGCCAAAATTAAATAAAAAATAAAAAACATATGTCATTCTTTTTATGTTTTTTTTTATGGTCAACAACAAAGACTGCCACTAATAATTATATTGATAAGAAAATAGAAAGTTATTTACATACATTCTTTTTATGTTAGTCTTTTTTTTTTTTACTTACCTTCAACAAAATAAATATGATGCCATTTTGTCTTTTAACAGAATAACAACACCAGTAGTTAAACTTATTAGGACTGGGTCTGATGTTCTCTAATTCAACCCCAATTCTGATCTTTTGGTTGAGTTTAATCTCAATCTTATTAATTTTATTTTGTTTGGAAAAAGCCAAGAGGAATTCAGTTTTTATTGTTTTTAGATTCTTTTCTCAAATAAATTTTGATAAGAAAAATGTGCATACCGAGTTAGATTTAGTCTTGAAATATTCATCTCATCGTTATAAATTACTTTTGTGCCTATGTATACTGTATACACTACTAATTTCTCTACCTATATTTCTGACGCTAGAGAGGAACATAAAAATCTCATCATTTAATAATCCTTCATTTTAGTTGTATTCGCTGAAAATTTCAATTTATGCGCTCTAGAGTCAGGACAAGAATTGTTGGGTTTTCTCCTGATTGCAGCCCATTGGGCTAAGCAGGTGCTTTAAGTATATAATTATATTTTGCACAAATTTAGGGGCCATGTTACAAGAGCGCACAGAACCACTGTCCAAAAATTGTCTTTTCTGGTATCTTCCTAATTGCACTAGAACCCTTGGAAGATGAACAAGAGGAAGAGAGAGAAGATAAAAATTGTGGAAGCTCTTAATGGATGCTTGGTGATTTCAGCTTGTATGGGTATAACTAGAGTGGAAAAAACATAACGTGCCGTGCCGTATCGTGACCAAGTTAATTTTTTACGTGCCGTGTCGTGCCGTGATCAAAATGTCAAAGAGTGGTTACGACACGCGAATGGTCACATCACATCACGTGAGTCACGCCGTGTCTAAACGTGTCATGACCATACGTGACTCGCGTGACCATTTAATCAAAATTGAGGTTAGTTTATTTAAGATTCACCATTAAATCAATATCTAATGGTCCTAATTACACGTGACTCGCGTGACTACGTGTCATGCCGTGCCGTGCCAAAATTTCAAAAGATGAACACGGCACGCAAATAGTCACGGCACGAGACACGCGAGTCACGGCACGTAACTGACACGCGTACCGTGCTGTGCCGTTCCGTGACAGAGCCGGCTCCGCCGTGCCATTTTGTATAACTTCAGGCTGATCATGAGATCGTTCCCTGGTGCTCTTTCAGTGAAGAGTGCGAGTGGATGTGGAGAGATGTGGCATGATCTTATTATGTGTACCAACATGGAAGTAGTCTATATTCGTACAGCCGTGGTTTCGAGGTTTTCTCCGTTACCCATAAAATGTCTGGCCCCCTGTTTTATTGTTTGAAATACATAAGCTTATTTGGTTCAGCGCTCATAAGATGTTCGATGAAATGCCTGAGTGATAATTCTGTTGGTTTAGCAGTACTGCACAAATAACAATATGCCACATATGTACTTATAGATGCTAAAGTATATGTGGGAAACTGCTGCCTAACTCAGTATCATAGAAGTTATTCAGAAGGTAGTTTATACTGGGCACTTAAAGTATCATAGAGGTTATTCAGACTTGAGAGCGTTTCACAGAAGGTAGTTTATTATAATTGACAAATTGACAGCTGAGATTTTTAGCTCACAATGATATTTTAACTAGTTTCCTCTGAGCTGATACATCTGTGGTCACTAATAGTACTGTATCCAATTGCAATCAAGCTAAAGCTGTAATGCATTGTGAGCTTCTTTCTGTGGCCAAATTTTCCATACAAAATTACAATTCATACACATTTGTAACATTTACCTCCTAATTAAATGCTAATTCATACATTCAGTGTGCCTTTTCAAGAAACTTTGGCAGGTTACACATTGTGGCATGAAATCAGTATCAACTTTTCTGGGAGTTCATTTTTATTTAAGAGAAAATTATATATATACCCATCATAACTTCTTGATTTAGATATTTACCCATCAAAAATTTAAAATTAGTTATTTCCCCTTCTAAACTTGTTTAGTTATAAAAATCCCCATTTGTTGATTTAGTCAATTAAAAATATTGATTACTATTAATAAAAAATTAGAAGGATGGTTTTTGCCTTACCTTCGAAATACTAACTAAAAGAGCAGCTTTTGCCCTTAACTAATTTGAAAGGTTATAGAGAGGATGCGAATTAATTCAACTGACGTAATATAAAAATCAGGGATAATTTTGTCATCTTTTATTTGATTTAGTTTAAAATCAGGGCGCTATTTGATATCACCCAATAATGAAACATATCTCTTGTTTCTCAAAACAAATCAGACCTCGAGAGAAGAATTGAAGCGCAGCTTGACATGACCACATTAGACGATTTGTTAATACATTATAATAAGTGCTTCGCTGAGACTTTATTCGGATGATATGACTACGATTCAGAGGGGAGTATCAACCTTCTGATGCAATTAATCTACTCTGGTAAAGGTGGTGACATTATTGATAGTTATCTGGCAGAGGTTGCGCCTGATGAGAATCTTAATCTGGGTAAGTTTATTGCTGTTGCAGATATCTTGCCAAAATGCACATGTGATTGATGACGGGTTATACCGTGCAGTTGACATTTATCTCAAAGTATGCAGTGCTCTTTAGGTACTTCAACAGGACAGATCGATACCTTCTAATTATTCACTAATGATTATTTTATTTTTCATCATTATACTCCTTTTTGCTTAAATGACTCATTTCGAGTCTGCATAAAGGTCAATGGCATTTTTTGAATTTGTTGTTTGGTTCTTTTGCCTTGTTTTTTATAATACAATGGAACCCTGCATAATGGAGCTAACTTTCTGTTGCTTTTTTTGCAAGTTAAGAACTTAAAATAAGTCCATGATCGTTTCTCCAATTTTACACTGCTTTATAAACACATCAAGGGTTATGAGATGCAGAGAGAAGGCAGCTTTGCATGCTAATTGATTTTCAAAAGCTGTCAGAAGAAGCAACTGGTCATGCAGTGCAAAAAGACCGACTTCCAGTACATGCAATGGTGCAAGTTCTGTACATAAGAGCAAATAATGACATAGTTTTTACCTTATAGATATTCTAGAATTTAGTTTGAGCACTTCTCTGTTTGTGCTAATCAAGTGCTACCAGTGAGGTCTATTACTGGTAGCCATGGTTTCGTACCGGTACTGTATGCGACATATGTAGTATATCCTTGTTTCAGTTATCAGGAGGCACACTGAATATGTAGTATATCCTTGTTTCAGTTAGGAGGCATTATTAACGCAGCGAAGCAGGAAGGCGACTATTTTAACATTGAGATTACAGTTGCTCCTGATCTTTTTCTTATTTTAGTGGCATTTTAGTGCTTAATGACACAACTGAGGATAAATCAAGTCTAGTTTGTTAAAATTAATACAAATATTTGAAGGTAAGGGCAAAACTGTCCTTTTAATTGTTTGTTACGGTTAATCAATACTTTTAATTCATTATATCAAAAAATGGGGATATTAATTAATAAGTGAGTTTAGATGGGGAAATAACTAATTTTAAAAAATATATATCATGAAGTTATTATGGGCAAGTTATCTAAATCATGAAGTTATTATGGGCATATATATATAAATTTCTCTTTATTTAAAGGATCTTACTTTTGAAACAACATTATTTATTATTAGTTTTTTTTTTTGGCTAAAAATTTGTTTTTTTTTTTCCTCTTTTATTCGAGTAAATATACCCTCAGGGGCCAGTACGTAGACATTTAATAATTTCTGTGCTTTTTTAAAGCATGTCCTTTTCTCTTGTCTTTTTATAGTAAAGTAAGTTAGTGATTAATGATGAGGAGTCATTTTGTTAGTGGAGTCACTGAGTAATGTTTCTCAGATTTTGTTACAATGCTACATTGCTAATGGGGTAGTTTTCCCAAATCTAGGTAGGGAAAATACTTTTAATAATACATTAGTGCTGAATCTTTTTCATAGATCATTATCTATCTAGTATTTTCTTTGGAAAAAACCAGGAAAGACCAAACTGCATTCAAGTCTCATATGACGATACTCAATTACTGAACTTTACTGTGTATTGTATTAATTTTTCTTTCTGAGGAACAATAAGGTGCATTTCATTATTGATGAAAATTGAAAGTGAAGGAAAATTTTCTTCCCTGTGCCTGCAAAAGTTAAGAACATTTTGCATTTCACAAAACAAATAATGTTCATGCAAATAAGCCTTAAGTGCAAGTAATTAAGAATAGCTTATTTTCTTCATCCTGTTTAGGAAGTTCAAATTTATCCTACTTGCTTTTTTTTTCTTTTTAAGTGAAAATGTTTGGATCCTTAGGTATTTTTTTGAATTTGATCCAATGGCCATGATCAAGTGGATGGCAGATGGTAAATGATGTACGGCTCACAAGAGATCTTCTCAAAAGAAAAGTAAGAAACAGTAGCAATTATTGAGATTGGGTCTATTTAACAAGTACCCAAAATATCTGAAAACCATATCATCACTTCAAACCATGGCAAGTAGCACACGAGTTTATCTGGTTGTGTTGCTTATCATGACATTATATGCTGGAGCTCAAATCCTAGGCAAAGCTGCATTTAATTGTGGCATGGACACTTTTGTTTTTACCTTTTATAGAACTGCCTTTGGTAGTCTTTTACTGATACCTGTTGCTCTCCTACTTGAGAGGTACATTTTTTTCCTCTTAAATTGTTTTCTTGATGATATTATATCTATGAATTTTCTTTTCTTAACTCTTTTTGTTTATTTTATTCATTAGAGTTACTGTTTTCTGATCCTGAGCTAGCTATCAATTCCAAATAATGATACAAAGCAATGCATTTCGGCATATATTTGTTTCTGTTTTACAAATTTGTGCTTCTTTAGAGGGGGCTTTTCTCCTCTGTTATTCTTTGCAAATAAACTTTAGAGACAAACTGTTTTTTTCAGTTTTCCTCTTGACATGCATTTAATCATCTGATCATGGATTGTTATATGCTTTATTTTTTCTTGTAAATATATATATATATATATATATATGCATCCTTGATATTTCATTCTTTTTCAAAATTTGAAGATGGAAACAAGTACCAACTTGTATGTTTACATTTGAAAGAAGCTTGTTCTTCCCATTTTGTTCATAATTGTAGGAAAAAGAACTAAAATAATACTTATCTTTGTAGGAAAAAGGTACCTCCATTGTCCTTTAAGGTCTCCTTCAAGATATTTTTGCAAGCTTTTTGTGGGTAAGTGTTGATGCCAGGTATACATAAATATTTTAAGCGAAATCTCCAATTGCTAAGTCCATAGTTCCATTAGGGAAACTTCTTCCCTCTATACTTGTTACATTGTTGCCAAAATTAAGCAAAAAAAATGTCATTCTTATATTAGTCATGTTTTGCTTTATCTTCAACAAAATAATCATGACATCATTTCATTTTTAAACAGGATAACAGCACCAACAAACTTATATGGGCTGGGTCTGAAGTACTCTAATTCAACCCCAATATCTGCTCTCTTCAGTCTTATTCCTGTTACAACATTTGTCCTAGCATTTCTCTTTGGGTGATTTTAATCTCAACCTTCTTATTATTTTTGTCCCTTTTTTTTCCTTTTGGATAAAGGTCATGAGAAATTCTGCTATTTTTGGTAGTTTTTGTACATTCTATTGTTGACGTATATGAGATATATTAATAATAAATTACTTATACCAATAATGACAAATTAACTGGGGTTAAGTTGATTTGCTCTACATACAACAGAGAGATACTCAAAAAAGGCAGTATGTAATTTAGTATGGAAAAGTCATTAATTAATTAGGTTTTGTTTATTTGCAATTTAGTATGGAAACGGTCAAGTTAAAGAGGTTACATGGCATTGTGAAAGCCACTGGAGTGCTGCTTTGCTTTGTTGGTGTGGTTGTACTGGCATTTTATAGTGGGCCCGAGTTAAAACCGATAAACCATCATCATGTCCACCTCTACCATGCAAACCCTAGCCATGACCATGGAATTTCAACCCATTCTAGCAGGGCTACATGGGTATTGGGTGTTCTTTGCATGACTTTGGCTACTACTTGTTGGTCCCTATGGCAAGTCTTGCAGGTATTCTATCATCAGCCTGATCCTTCTTTCATTTTGTATTCTTTAAAGGAATTTTTACTAGAAAAAGGAAAAAAGTGAGGAAGAAGAAGTTTTACTACTTTAATTGGTTGTTGGTTTAGGTTAAGGTTCTAAATAACGATTATCGCATCATCAGGAAAATGCTAAAAAAATAAGCTACTGTGAATAGCATAGCTATAGCAAAAAGTATCATACATCAACATTATCTAAAGTCTCATAGAGCAACAAATAACACCAAATTAATTAACTATCTATTTTTTTCTATTCAACCAGTACAAAATCTGTTATTCAAAATATCCTTAGTAATATCATAAACTATCTATTTTTTCTATTCAAAATAACCTAAATATAATGGCACAAACTATTTATCTTTTTTTATTCAAAATAATCTAACATGGCATAAACTACCTATCTTATTCTATTTAAAAGAAAAAGCAATTTGGGTCTTGAAAAAATTTGATCCTTAAAATAAGTTTTCAGTGAATTAGAGCATTTTTATCTCATAACTTAGCTTTGAAGGTCTGAAAACGCTATAGCATCACTATTGATCTGCTATAGCGCGCTATTTAGGATTGATCTTCTATAACGTTGAAAAATTAATAATTTTCTGCTTCAGATGGCAAAAGACAATTATCACAATAGTGTTTCTCACTAAATGATTGTATTCTAGCAGATAAATACTTTGTTTCTATTTTTTCAACTTTAAGATAAGGTTTTGGTCCTTGTATGACTTGTTTAATTTAGGGATAAATTTAAAGTATTGTTGCTAATTAATTTCTTTCTGGGTGCGATCATTTGGTAGCAACATAAATTTATAACTTGTGCACATAACATATGCAGGGACCACTATTGAAAGAGTATCCTTCCAAGTTGTTAAACACTATGTTGCAATCCATCTTTGGTACTTTTCAATCATTCATTGTAGCTCTATTACTTCAAAGAAACTTCTCCCGTTGGAAACTAGGCTTTGACATAATCCTCTTGACAGCAGTTTATACAGTAAGTGCACCTGTTTTATTCATAAAGTATTTAATATATGAGCAATGCTCTATAAGGACAACTCATTTCATCAATTCACTTACATATATAATAATGTTTTCTTGTAGGGTGTATTTGTAGCAGCATTAGTGCAATACCTACAGATTTGGGTGATAGAGAAAAGGGGACCGGTGTTCTTAGCCATGGGTCAGCCAATCTCACTATTTATCACTTTCGTCATATCATGGACTTTTTTGGGAGAAATTGTTCACCTTGGCAGGTATATATTTTTTCCATTAGCAATTCATATCTATCTATCTATCTATCTATCTATCTATCTTCCTATTTTTCATTAATTGCATATACATAATCGCACACCGTTGTTGATAATTAATGCTGACATGTCCTCTCCAGTCTCCACCCCCTCCAATGTATCATTTATCAGGCTATATATATAGAGAGAGAGAGTGGCTACTATCAAAACGTTTGTTCCTAGCCCTCCAGTGCTACCAAGTGGTTTTCCGATTTTCAAAATTCAAACAGTTGATTCAAACCGTTAGATGTTTAATATATATTAAAATGTGCTTGGAGACCAAATTTTACATTTTTTGGAATTTTTTTACTATTTATTGAGATGGATTGCAAATCGTTGTTTTGAAGATTTTTCCAGCACCATTGAAAACATCGATTTTCAAACCATCTTAATAAATAGTAAAAAAATTCAAAAAAATATAAAATTTGGTCTCCAAGCACATTTTAATATAGATTAAACATCTAACGGTTTGGATCGACTATTTGAAATTTGGAAATCGGATAACTACTTGGTAGCACCGGAGGGCTAGGAACAAACGTTTTGATATTAGCCATTCTCTCTCTATATATATATATATATATATATATATATATATATATATATATATATATATATATATATATATATATCATTTAGCATGCATGAATTATCTTGCCATATATTAACCAAACAAAATTGAAAATTTCAAGTCCACTGTGCAGACTGTGCAATTGACAGCCACTAAGGTCTATTGCATCATTAAAATTAGCATGCATTAATTGTCATTAATAAACTTGTGTTTATATGATAATTAATTAATTTGGTACAAAATTGCAGCGTGATTGGGGCTGTACTTATGGTTGGGGGTCTCTACAATGTAGTTTGGGGAAAAAGTAAAGAACAAAAAGCCAGCAAGCAACAAAAGCAAGAGATACAGGAACCAGTAGAGTACAACGAAGATACAATATCAGTTACCCAAACCCAAATCTGAACTCATATATTGTAAAAAACATTTCTTTATTTTGAAAAGAATTATATATATGCACTCAAGATGTTTTTTTTATAGATCGATAACAATAATTGAACTAGACAAGTGAAACTTTAAGTAATTTTCAAATTTATTGTGTGTTTTTTATGTTATTTATCAAAGAAAGAGTCTAAATTTGTAATTTGTTTGTCTGGTTGTTATTAGGGGTGTTCAAACGGTCGGTTCGGTTGAAACCGAACTAAAATAACCAAATCAAATTTTTCTTCGGTTTTCAACAATAGAACCGAACCGATTAAAAACCAAACAGAACAAACTAAAGTAAATTTCGGTTTGTTCGGTTCAAAAACCGAAGTAAACCAATATGTCATTATTAACAAAAATTACACATGTTCATACACAAGTTGTTCAATTCCATACAAAATATGTAGATGTTCTAAAATATTTAAACTAAAATAAAAGAAAGGAAGCATTGATTGAACCAAACAAAATATAAATCGTACTTCAACCAATATAATTCGGTCTGTTCGGTTTAGTCGGTTTTGAAAAGTCTAAACCGAACCGATCCATTTAAACCAAAAAACCGAACCATTTAAACGGAAATTTTTTGATTCAGTTGAAAACCGAACAAACCTAACCATTTGAACACCCTTAGTTGTTTTCCACAGCTTATAAAGTGTGGAAATTTCTTATGTGAATTAAAAAAGAAAAAAAAAATGGAATGTGTGCCACTAGTCCATGAGTGTACAGAGAAGGAGAGAGGCATACAAGGGTTGAAGATGCTGATGACTTGATGCTGTGATGTTAAATTCAAACTAATTAATTTGTCTCAAAATATGAGATAAGCCAAGGGCAACATAAACAAAATGGTCCAGCTGGTTGAATAACCCAATCCAACATAGTCCAACCTCCAACGGAGCGCTCCGTTTAGCAGTTATGTGAAGATCAGAGCGCGAATCTGGATGGAGATCCGACGGTTTAGATAGTCGGAAGCGTATTGCATACTTGTTTATTTTGGACAGGTTGAAATTTTTTTTTTTTTTAGCATAAGCCCGTGAGCAAGGTTGGAATTTATTTCTATTGGGCAATGTATCTATTTCCCCCATACCTAAATCAATGTATCTTGATCAGACTTTTTTATTGTTTCTCTTAATTGGAGTCTTACTACGTTGCTACATACAATCGATCTGCCAGTAAAAACTAAGCTCTTAAACCGTAACTGAAATTATTAAAAAGAATTATAATACAAATCAGACAGGTCACCTGGAAACAATATATATTTTTCATAAAAGAGAAAATGACACTACTTCTATTTCGAAACAAAATTTTACGGATGTCATATTTTCGAGAAGGGTTCAAATGCATCATGATTTTGTGCTCTAATTTGCTCAACATCTTTTATCTATGTTTTAAAGTCTGAACAGTCGATCCGAACTGCTCAACATGATTTTCATAATAAAATATGGTTGGACAACAAATTTTATATTTTTTAGAATTTTTTTTACTATTGTTTTAAATAAGTACAAAATCACTATTTTAAAGAAATTATGAACCATCCGAAAAAATAATATTGTACCTATGTAAAACAATAGTAAAAAAATTCTAACAAATATAAAATTTGGTCTCCAAGAATAGTTTATTATGAAGATTGTGTTGAGCGGTTGGGATCGACTGTTCGGACTTTGGAAACAAAAATAAAGAATATGGAGCATATTAGAATACAAAATCATGATGCATTTGAACTCTCCATATTTTCATATTCATTGAATCAACGATGGCTATATTCTCCTTCGAACTGATTATATTATATTAATTGCATGCCTCGCAAAAGTTTTTCTTTTAGCATATTTTATATTTTTAAAAGAGTTTTTATTTTATTAAGAAGAATTGAAGTGTTATGCGTATCCGTAACCGTTAATGGTTAACCGTGTAATATCTATCTTATCGAGCATCTGTATTCTAAAATTTTATGGATTTTTTATATGTCGTTGCCGTTTTTATTCTAATTTTAGAGATGTATTCCAGTTTCTTATTTAAAAATTATTGGGCAAAATATTTTATTAAGTAACTATTTCTAATCGCCACGCTAGTCAAACAATTCGTTCAAATTATTTCTCATCGCCGCGTGGTCTATTTAGAAACTCTAAAATTAATATCAAATAAGTGAATATTTAGAAATTTTAGAGGCTTCAATTTCTAAACAGTGGTTGACAATTATTTAAAAATTCATTTCAATGTTAAGATGGAGATACTCTAATATATAGTTAATAACTAATTAATCCATCTATAACGCAATAAATGTTTTTATTGCTTGTAGATCTACCTAGCAAATCTATATTCAATCATTATACTGTTAACCAATTGTGTATTTTTAATGCAAATTCAACCAAGAATGCCGAAATTTTTAAAGTTACCATTATCTCAAAAAAAAAATAAACCAAAAAACTATCAAATCTGAGTATTTTGAGATCTACCACGGCAACAGAACATTAGTGCGGCTTCAAATGCTGGGGACCGCATAGGTGTTCTATGGCCCCAGCCAAGAGTCCGCAGAACCATTATGCGGCAAAAGAGGGTGCACGTTAGGTGCACCAAAAGAGGGTGCATTGGAACCCTCCTCCCTAATAATTACCTCCAATCATTTCTCATAATCTTGATTTCTGTCCTACTGTTTTATTCTTTAACAAGCAGTTGTTCCATCACACAGCAAGCGACCTTAAAAAAATAAAGGCCATTGTTAATTTGCCCCCAAATTATTATAAAACATGACTTAATTGTATTAGCAAAAAATGTTAATTGCTATTACCACTCAACTCGCTCTATCTCCTCCTCAGAGACATCCCTTAATTATCAAAGGAATAAATTAATCAAGCTGTGTAAAATTAAAGGATGCATAGATCAAGAAAAGAAGAAAAAACAGTTGATGAAGCTGCCTTGGTACCATCCGCATCTAAAAGGGAAAAAGAAAGAATGGTTGTATCATCAAGTTCGCAAAGAGAATCAGCATCCATATCGACCCATCAAACAACACTGGTACCATACATAACAGCAGAAACAGCAATCCATGAAGCAGCACTGGCACCAGATGCAGCAGCATCAAGAAACCATGATATATCAGTAAGTGAAAGAGTACTGGTATCATACACCACAGCAACAGCAACACCAATCCAACCACCAGCAGATCAAGCTACGACTTACAGACGACATCGAAAAAAGATGTGTAGCTGCTGCTGTCCTAACAAGCTATGTTGTCGCATCACAATTGCTACAGTCGTTGTTCTAGTGGCCTTACTCCTGTTCCTAATATTCTATGTTTTCAGAGCAAAGAGATTCTCGAGTCAATTCAGAACCATTGTGTAATGTCTCTTCCTTTTCTCTCTCTCGCGCTCACAGCTCAATTCTCACAACCCCGTATTACTGTAACGGGTTTGGGGGCCAAGGCCCAGGAAATATAGCGGATCACATTTGGAGGAATGATCGATGAATGTTACGCGCAATTCATCATCATTTCTTTTTAAATAAGTGCTGAGATGAGATGTTTCTCAAATTGAATTTCAACAAAGTCTTATTTAAAGTCGGGTTGTCCAAACTGTCTAATCAAAATTCGTTTGGATAGTTTAGTTTCACCTTTCACGGAACCGTTTAAATTTATAAAATTTAAATCGGTCGCACAAATATCGACGCAGATTCCTTATAAAAGTTCAAGCTCTGTTCTCCGTCGCTCTCTGGAATTGGGAAAAGACACTAGTAGGGTTGGTGTTCAGGGATTTAATTCATTTGTGCGCTCGTATAAGATAGATCAGTGTTGTAAATAAACAACAGTATACGGTTGTCGGACGGACAAGGTACCGCTAAGTAATTAATCGAGAATAATTGAGAATAATCGGTCATAAATGAAAATAATTGGCCAATTAATCGGGAAAATTCATGACAGTTTGATCACTGCCAACGATTAATCAGCCGATTAATCGACCTAAACGGACTTTTTTTACAACACTGATATAGATGAGTCATGAGTGCATCCGGAGACAGATTTAATTGAGATCGAATATGAATAGAATTGTTAAAAAAAAGTAAAAACTAATAATTGAGATCGAAATTTGTATTTAAATCTTTTTTTTATGCATTAGCCTCTCGTAAATTAGTTTTTTTTTTATTGTAATAAATAAATTTTTACTCTTTGAGTATTTGAACACACTCGTAGTTGGTTCCCGTGGACCTTAAAATATCTTTAATCAAGAGTCTTGTCTTGCTTGTATAAATATTATATTAAAAAAAGGCAAATTCTTCTATGGATGTAAGGACCTATTTGTAAAATGAGCATATTTTTACTTTCAAAGTTCAAACAGTCGATCCGACCGTTCAACATTATCTCCATATTAAAATGTACTTGGAGGTCAAATTTTACATTTTTTTGAGTTTTTTTACTATTTATCAAGATGGGTACAAAATTCAATGGTCTGAATTTGACTAGTTTTGTAAAATACTTAATAAATAGTAAAATAATTCAGAAAAATGTAAAATTTGACCTCCAAGTACATTTTAATATGGAGATAATGTTGAACGGTCGGATCGACTGTTTCAACTTTGAAAATGAAAATAAGCTCATTTTACAAATCGGTCCTTAGGTCCATAGAAGCATCCCTCTTAGGGATGCTTCTATGGATGTAAGAACCGATTTGTAAAATGAGCTTATTTTCATTTTCAAAGTTCAAACAGTCGATCCGACCGTTCAACATTATCTCCATATTAAAATGTACTTGGAGGTCAAATTTTACATTTTTCTGAATTATTTTACTATTTATTAAGTATTTTACAAAACTAGTCAAATTCAGACCATTGAATTTTGTACCCATCTTAATAAATAGTAAAAAAATTCAAAAAAATGTACAATTTGACCTCCAAGTACATTGTAATATGGAGAAAATGTTGAGCGGTCGGATCGACTGTTTGAACTTTGAAAATGAAAATATGTTTATTTTACAAATAGGTCATTAGATGCATAGAAGAATTTGCCTTAAAAAAATATTATTAAAATTGTAAAGTCGTTGTCATAAAGTTATGCTGGGTGGTAGCTATACATGTTTTGTAATGACCAAATTGATTCGAAATTCGATCTCCAACCTAGCTACTTCTATATATGTCAATATCAAGCAATCTAACTACATAAACCCATGATAATTCATAGCTGTTTTCATAGTCAAATGAGTAAAGTTATTAATTGACCCCTACAAAAAATAAAATATTGTAATACCTGTCAGCGCAGCGCACCCAATCCTATAGTGGTGTCAAATGGCAATCTTTTATTCGTTTATCGAATCTGTACCGTATTTTATAAGACGGGTACGGATAAGATATTTTATTTTTGTAAAAGATTACTTTCTCGTTATCTTACCCGTACCCGTTACCTGATCAGGTAATTTAAGTTTACGGGCTAACAACCAAAATAAGAAAAGAAAGAAAAAGAAAATTGTCAAGTCCAGAGCGCCATGGGCTTTATTGGATCGGGTTAGACTGGGTAAGGTGTAAAACTGTAAATTAAGGTTGAAATAGACATAACCATTTTCTTTATTCTGTAGGATCAAATAATGTATCAACATAAGCTTCTTTATATAAAAATATTCTCAAGAAAAAATATTTGAGAGAATTTATTATGTGCTCATCCAAGCTGGTATTTGTACGCTTTTCATTTTATTTATACAATTCTATTGGCAGGCAATTCGCCTACTTAGAAACAAAAAAAATGTGGGCTCTTAATTCTGAATTTTATGAACAGTTATTTGTTCGTGCAAATAATGATACAATTAAATAAAGTTGTTGACTAAATTAAAACCCTCTAGCATACGCTAAAGCCTACTTAATTAATTCTCTCTTGACCTTTTTAAGTTTTTTTTAATTTCCACTCAAAACTCACCTATATATTACAACATATACTTTAGTTGTGAAAAAAGATTCATATATATACAACCCATAGCCAAAAATTGGCCGGTACTGTTACAAAAAAAAAAAAAAAAAAAATTGGTACCGGCCAGAATATGATCGGTACAAATATTTTTTAAACTTTTCAACAGATCCGGATATATTAATTAATTTATATTAAACTTTGGATATTAGTAAAAATGTCGGCTCCTCTTGTCCCCCTTTCCCCCTTCAAAACACAAAACCCAAAAACCACCAACACAAACAACTAATAGAAACCATGCAAGAAAATGAAAAGGCTGAAGCACCGGTACAAGAAGAGGCAGTACCACGCACCAAAACCACCACTGCCACTTGATACATCAACAAATACAGATCAAGAACAACTAATTACTGCTAAGAGGAAGCCCAAGACACACTGCAAATGCTTCAAGATAATTTTCCTGCATTCTACTTATAATTATTATTCTTCTAATTGCCGTTTTCCTCTTCTTTGCATTGTATATATTCAAGAAAAGACCCATTCATGTTGAAACCTCTCATACAGCATAACCCCTATATTATGTTGAATGTAATCATGGGGGTCAACATTGGCATAAAAAAACACCCAAATTATGCGGGTTTCAAGTATGAAAGCACCAACATGACATTCTTCTACCATGGCATCGAGACCGGGATGTCACCTTGGCCGGCTGGCGTGGTGAAATTGCGATCAACCAAGAAACTTCACAACACGGTGTATATTAATGCAACCAACATGATAAACTCCCGCTTTCATCAAGAACCTATATGGTGGGGAAGGTTACACTCTTCAATAATATCAAAATTCACGCGACGGTGCTGACTACTTGTGATATCACTGTTAGTCTAATAGACAGAAACACCGCGAATTCACATCACCTCAGGTTACCTGACTCAAGCAAATTATGATCGGACGGTTCTTTTAACATGACACGAATCTCAAAACAGACACCCTACAGTCTCCACAGGCACCGGATTGAGTTTGGCCCAGATAGGATTAATCTGGGCCGTCTGTTTCAATTTGCTTGAGTCAGGTAACTCGGAGGATACGGATCCAAAACACCGCTGCTGTTTGCAAAAGCGATGTCAAAATATTTTAAAACCCTTGCGCTATATATCTGTTTTACTTTTATTTTATTGTTAATTTTTTGGTTAATTTGATCTCCATATTTAGTTTCTTTCGATCATCAAGATATTGATTGGCTCTGATGTGGATTGTTGACATATTGTAATTTGATTGGTTCCAACGTACGTGCATGCTTGTTTTATAAATTAGTAGCTAGGTTTGAAGGTTTCTGAGATCAACATTTATGGTGTTCTTATATTTATTGTAAGTACAACATATATACTACATTTTATCCATTTTATCCATTTTATCTATGTGTGCGTGTATATATATATATATATATGGATTTTGCTAATATGCTACGCGTAGCATAGAACCCCTCCGTGCTACGGCTCAATTTTTGAGTTTTCAAAATCCTAATGGTCGATCCGAACCGTTCAACATGATCTCCATATGAATATGTACTTGCAAACCAAATTTTACATTTTTTAGAATTTGTTTACTATTTATTAAGCCACTTTGAAAATCACTGATCCAATGGTCCAGAAAAGTTTACTGTTGTGTACAAATTAGTGTTTTTCAAAGTGGCTTAATAAATAGTAAAAATTCTAAAAAATGTAAAATTTGGTTTGCAAGTACATATTCATATGGAGATCATGTTGAACGGTTCGGATTGACCGTTAGGATTTTGAAAACTCAAAAAGTGAGCCGTAGCACGGAGGGCCCTTATATACGCGTATATATATATATGTGTGGATTTTGCTAATATGCTACGCGTAGCATAGAGCCCCTCCGTGCTACGGCTCAATTTTTGAGTTTTCAAAATTCTAATGGTCGATCCGAACCGTTCAACATGATCTCCATATGAATATGTACTTGCAAACCAAATTTTACATTTTTCAAAATCCTAATGGTCGATCCGAACCGTTCAACATGGCCTCAACTTCACCCTACTCCCAGTCTCCTTGAACATCACTTTAGGTGTTGATATTACTGTCAAAAACAAAAATTACGCAGCATTCAAGATCAAGAGAACAAATACAACGATCTATTACCACGAAACACTGGTTGGACAAGCATCAGTTGATCCGCGTGTTGTATCAGCTCGGTCGACCAGCACACTCAACACAACAGTGGATATTGACATGGCAACAATGATGAGAAGTGGATCGTTTTTGGCTGACATGGCATCGGGTTTGCTTCCTTTTACCTCAGAAACAAAGACTACATGCAGGAAAGGTCATAATTGTAAATGTGTTTAAATTACATGCCACTGTGGATGTGTTATGTAATGTCGAGGTCTCGTTGTTCGACAGTACCACCAACACGATTTGCAACACAACAGTTCATGTTTGATTTTTCTAATTGTTTATGTCATTTTTATTATTTAAGCTATTTCTTTCGAAATTAATATCATTTGACAAGAGGAAAGACTTGTAATTCTTTGTCTTTTCTTTATTTGTTTACTTCTTGTCCTTGCTCGTCTTTTGATTTCTAATCCTGTTTTAAAGTACTTTTGACAATTTCATAAAGGTTCCAAAAAAGATATTGTATTTGTTCTTGAGAAATGGTTAAACTGGCTAGAAATTAAATCAAATGTTTGTATTATGGTGCTTTATTTAAATTTGCAACCTTAATTATATATAATACACAACTGTACGCCTCGTTATGAAAGTAATTAGACCATATTTATATAGAGGAGGGTTCAAATGCATCATGATTTTGTACTCTAATATGCTTCACATTATTTATCTTTGTTTTCGAAGTCCGAACAGTCGATCCAAACTGCTCAACATGATCTTCATAATAAAATATGCTTGGAAACCGAATTTTATATTTTTTAGAATTTTTTTACTATTTTTTTAAATAGGTACAAAATCACTGTTTTAAGGAGATTATGGACCATCCAAAAAAGTGATATTTTACCTATATAAAAAAAATATTAAAAAAATTCTAAAAAATATAAAATTCGGTCTCCAAGCATATTTTATTATGAAGATCATGTTGAGCGATTCGGATCGACTGTTCGGACTTTGAAAACAAAGATAAAGAATGTAAAGCATATTGAAGCGCAAAATCATGATGCATTTGAACCCTCCTCATTTATATATTACAGCTTGATACTAACTATACGTACGTCACTAGCTAATTTGACAGTTATTTGTTTTATATAACTTATAAAATTGGTAGTAGCATACAACTGTTATCCTCATCAGCAATTAATAGGTTATGTGAAGAAATGCAGTTGTACAAAACTAAGGAAAGAATTAATTCTCAGTTTGAAAGAACAACGCCTCAGTTTTATTTGTATTAAAACTTACTTGAAAGAGGCAGTTTCAGTCATTCAGTGTATGACAACTAGCTAACAATATTTACTTTTTTAAGCTACCACAACACCATCGTACAAACCACCAACTGTTATTTATTTTTTAATTCACGAAAAAAAAAATTCTTCCATATCCATACATGATGCGGAGTCAATCTTTGCAAATCTCTCAAGCTTAATTACCAACTGCTCTTACTTCTTAGTCATGAAAAGGAAAATATATATATAAAAAAAAAAGTATACAGATTTTTTTCCATGTACATATTTCACAAATCTATGGGTGGGGATTTTCCTATTTTACATTAAAAATACATAGACATGAGGTATTTCTATGTTTCATATATGGTGGAAAATTATTCATATTGCTTTAGAATACATACCAATATAAATAGAAAATCAAATAATCACTATTACAAGTGACACGAACGAACAATTATCTGAATCCATAAGTATACTCTAAACAATGAAAAAGAATATTATTTGCTGCAGGTAGATGATACTACAAATTTAATAACTGTTAAACTTACTTGAATAGAAGTACTCACTATCAAATCTATTATACATCATCGCATTTCCTAGCTAGTCCCACGACCAAAATTCAAAAAGGATTTTCTTTTTCATATTTCTCCAAATTACGCTTTAAATATGTTTTCCTAATTCAACTTTCTTTATTAAGCGGATTGTGTTGTGCAAGATGGAGTCCAATATGCCAGCAACCTGAAAATAATTTGGAAGTACAAACACTGTTATCTCAGCTTGAAACAGTCACAAAATGGTCGCAAAGAAAAGAAAAATGGATAGACTAATGTGAAATATGGAACAAGTCAGGATGTTTACCGTAAAAACACCTCCAATGATAGCACATAGATTAGTGATAAAATGAGAAAAGGATTTCGGGACCTCGGTAACTAACACCTGAAATTTTAATTAAAATAATAAATATATATATGTACACACAATAAGAATCAAACAACAGTATCAAACTAACAATTGCTACAATCAAATAGCATATACCTGTCTGGCACAAACAGTCAGGTCTGACAATGGTACATGCTAAAATTAATTTCCTAATAGGGGTGGGTACAAACCTGCATAGGAGAGGGCTCGAAATGAAATTTGGCAACTGGTATGTGGGTGCTGTGTACCAAGCTACTGTGAGCAGTGTATTCATATTCTTCAAGCAATTTCCGTTCCCTGGATGCTCTTTTAGTAACTACTTCTGTCTTAACCAGTTGCAAATAATGCTCTATCTGCACATTAATTTACCAAAAGTAAAGAATATAATTAAAAGCAGTAATGAGCACATTGCTCTTATTTTAACTGGATTTTATAGTTGATTTCATCCCTTGGGTGCCTCGACAGTTTCATTTTAGTGAACTTGTGTGCGTGTCTGTGTGTGTGTGAGTGAGAGAGAGAGAGAGAGAGAGAGACAGAGACAGAGATTGTTACCGTGATGTCAGTGTTGGATTCACCATCATGGGTAATGTAAGATTTGCCGGCTAGCCTATCGTGGCCATCTCCAGTAAGAGGTGCTAGTCTCTTGATCTGATACAGCATTTCTGCAGACAGCCTTCGCCCAAAAGACAGCTGAGACACGTAGTGAGACATATTCATCGTAGATGAGTCAAACGAGTGCGAATTCGACCGTGCCGATATCACCAGATTACCCGGTACCTTCAAAAGGTCAGAAAAGAAATAAATGAAACTATTTTTAAAAACATTACAAAGCTCGATTTACCTGACATTTTCCAAGAATATTAAGTTTATATAGTTAACTATTGGGTTGCATAGTCAGATACGACAAATGAAAAGTATAAAAATTTACCTTTTTGACTCTGACAAATCCCTCAATGCGACAACCACTTGTCAATGGTGCAGGCCTCTTTGTCAGGGTTTTATTTGATTTATCTTCCAAAGCCAGGGTTTCCGACTCTTTCTTAATTGGTGCAACAAGAGTCTCCATTGCCTATTTCATAGATATTAGAATCTGTGTTAATAACACTTGAGAAATAAAATATAGAAGAGCTCATTCATCAATGAAAATTTAGAATTTTTATAATTAATCCTAATATTTCAAACCTGATTTAGACCATGATATGGTTCCCAGATATACCAAGTGACCACAAGATAGCTGATCCTTCATTAGTGAAACTTCCTTTTTTTTTTATCTTTAAACAAGTTTATATTGAACCAAAACAAGGTTACCTGGAGTTCTGTTCTTTATTCCAGACTGGAATATAAATAACATATTAAATACCAGCCAAGACTTATAGAGATTATTCCATGTAAGACCACATACCGCAACCAAGCTATCAGTGTCACGCTCCCCATAGTAAGATTCATGATCATGATGCCCCTGATTATCCCTGTATTTAAAATCCAAAATTTAAACCAGCATATATAAAAAATACTTGCAAGATAATTCACTCTCCACCATATCTCTGTCTCAAGCAACTGACAGGTACCATCAGATCATGTACAAGAAATTTTATCAATTTGGGTACATCGAGGGTAACACAGAAATTTTATCAATTTGGGGTTATCAGTGGCCCCAATTATTTCAGATTGTCTATGTAGCTTTAAATACCAAAATTAAATAAATAAATTACAAACTAGCAACATCTGGTGATCATAGAGGACTATGTTTTATATTTTCTAAAGTACTTACTTGAGATCAGTTCCTTTGCGGAATATGCGAATAGATGGGTAGCCCTGTATGTGATGCCTACATTTGAAAATATAATGACAAAAACTTTAAAATAAAAGGCACAGAAAACATACAAAAAGACAAGTTGGTGTATTGATAGCATTAATTACCTCCGGCATAAATCAGCTTCAACAGTACAATCAACCTTAGCAAGAAGGATCCGGCCATCCATTTCTGGATCATATCTGAAAGCAATATGCAGGGGAAGGGAGGGGAGTGAAATAAAATATGTTCAAATTTCTAATTAGAAAAAAAAAATCAAGAAAAAATAAAGAATCAAAGTGAAGCAGATAACAGAAAGTTATTTACCTCTCTCTAATTATCTTAGCAGCTTTTTCCCAAGAAGGTTTCTGAAAAAAAAAATTATCAGGTTTAAACATGTTCATGTAATTATGGGCCAATTAGACCTGCAAAAAATTTAACCTCAACTGAACCAAAACCAATTTCAGGTTCTGAGAAGCACACAACCCAATACCTGACTGACCCAAAACAGATCAACAAAAAATCCATGCTGACCCCAAAACCAAGCAAACCAATACTGGACGGACCTAAAATTCGACAAAATCCGTAACCTAGACCCCAAAACAAAAAGAACCCCAACCCTGCACCAAAACTCACCCAAAAGAAAATGGCCTGAACAGCTGAATAACACAAGACCTCCCTTTTGCCAACTCTAGGGGCACCAATAAAAATGAACAAAATACAAATATTAAGACTGAGCAAAAATAAATTATCAAAAAATAGACATACCAGACGGTTGCTCCAGTAACACCATGGTGCAAAGAAGTTCACTACCAAAATTGGGTACCTACAAAACAGGCAATTGTTCGTTCTCAGATAAATTAGACTAAACTAAGTCTTCATTTGTGGAGAACAAGAGATGAAAACACACAATATAGGACTAACTACAGAAAACTTAAATAGACTTTAATAGACTTAATGCTTGCTTGTAAAACTACAAATAAAACCAACACCAACTCCTTTTTGAAATCAAAAAGTGCAAACAAAATATAAATAAATAAATAAACAATCTATGATCAAGTCTTACTGGTGTGAATAGACATCAAAATTGGTACTGGTAACAGAAACTGATCCATCAGAAAATTCTTCATCAGCCACATCTCCAATATTACTGATGTGTGGGATGTGACCTGGGTGATATTCAGACCCAGTCACCACCATATTTCGGTCGATAGAGAATTTTCTAATCGTTTTTGTTATATTCAATCTGTTCTGCACATTGTTAAAAAATCATGAATTAAATGCAAATACAAAGTGAATCTAATGAACTATTCTAAGTAGAAAACCAATCAAAAGGCAGAGAGATATACCGTGCCTAATACATCACTAACATCCACTGATGCAAATTCACATGAGAGAGCAGGAAAGCTGCAAACCAGGAGAAGAAACAATAAAATAAGCAAATTGCATGATTCTTAATCAAACATAAGAAATATTGCTTTTCAATTCTAAGTAGAAATAATAAAGTTTTGAGAAAGAAGAAATGTACCTCAAGTTAAAATCAATGCGTAAGAACTCGCTATCTGTGCTCCTATCAACAACTACAGATGTCGTTGTACTTACAGTCATATAATCTCCTAATTCCTGATTGTAAGAAAGAATATTTGATAAATTAAATCCTTTAGAAAAACAAAAAAACTAACTAGCAGAGAGAGAGAGAGAGAGAGCAAGTGAAGTGAACAACCATTCCAAACAAAAACATCATAAAGAAGGCAGTAACGATAGAGAGACCAGCCCCAGAAAGGGAAGCCTCAGTTAAATCTCTTGGAATTTTCCTGAATTGAAGATTAACAGAAAAGATGTGATTAATCTTAAATGAATCTAGATCAAAAGTCCTGTTTAACCTAATAGGAAGAGAGCAATTAGAGAATGTTCAAGTTACTAAACTAGTTTATTACAATGTAATAATAAGGTATCATCACAAGCACTACATTTAGTACGCAAACGAAGACCTTCCGAGTATTTTTCAAAAGGTTTCCTCAAAAAAAAAAATGTAATTTTCAAAAGTAAAATGTAAACCTAATTTTTTGTTATTCTCAACAAATGTCAACCAAAATATTCTAAAGGAGAAAATGCGCATTGCTTAAAGAGGTTTCAAAGGCAAAAGAAAGAATTAGGGGTGAATGAATGAATGAGAAGAATGGCGATCTGAATCTAACCTGTAGAAATCGACGGACTTTAGCTTGCTGGGATTAAGCATGGTTGATATATATCGATTAAGAATTTAGCGCTTCGAAATAATTCGCGAATAAGAGATAGATGGGAGAAATGAGGAAGAGCTTGATAGGGGAGAGAGAGAGGGAGAGAGATCTAGCCTCCGATCCGAACTCTCGTGAAAAAGAAAAAGGTACGATGGGACCGTACTTTTAAGGAAATTTTTTATCTATAGAAATTATTAAATACAGATGTAGAGAAATAAAAAGAGTGTCTCGTTTTCAATAAATATAGAAAGATCTGACTCAATAGATTCAAATTTATAGATCGGTCTCAATGGTTCAGATCCATCAATATATATATATATATATAGAGGTTAGCTAATATCAAAATGTTTGTTCCGAAGAGGGGTGCAACCAATTAGTTTCCGATTTTTAAAGTCCAAGCGGTCGATCCAAACCGTTAGATGTGATCTTTATATTATAATGTAGTTGAAGACAAACTTTTACATTTTTTATTGAATTTTTTTACTATTTATTAAGCCCTTTTTAAAATTACTGATTTTAATAAACAGTTAAAAATTTCTGGATCATTGAAATCAGCAATTTTAAAATTAACTTAATAAATAGTAAAAAAATTCTAAAAAATGTAAAATTTGATCTCCAAACACATTTTAATACATATTGAATGTTGAACTGTTTGGATCGACTATTTGGATTTTGAAAATGTAAAAACCGAAACATTTGTTCCACGGCCTAGGAATAAACATTTTGATATTAGCCAACCTCTATATATATACTGATGGATCTGGACCATTGAGACCGATCCATAAATTTGGATCTGGCTCATTGAGTCAGATATTTCTATATTTATTGGAAACGAGACACTCTTTCTGTTTCCGTACATCTGTATTTAATAATTTCTATAGATAAAAAATTTCCTACTTTTAAAGTAAGTGCCATTATTGGGCCTCATTCTTGCCATAATAGGCCTAGAGATAGCCTGAAAGGACGAACAGGCCCAAGATGGATTATGGACCGTAGATAAAAGACAACCGAGGTTATCATAACAGAAAAACAATCAATGCAAAGAAATTAAGGATTTTGTAGCACTCGTTGAAGACTTTATTAGTGAGAAAACATCCAATACAGCACTGGAAATTAAGTGGTATTTCCATATGCTATGAATGAAGCTAATAATCTTACTGAAATCTGACTTTCCTTCTATTCCAAAGAAAGTTTACATTGTTAGACTTTCCAAAAGGGGTTTTTGGTTTGTAGGGCTTCAATTGCTTAATATGTATAATCTGACCTTAGTGCATGAATTTGAAACCCTCAAAACAATATGACACCAACACCACTGTAATTGACCTGACCTTACAGTGTTTGATATGTTTGGTCACTATTACGTCAAGCACATATTCACTATTAAGCTAATACAAATCACATAAACTTAAAAGCACATTCATTAGGGGTGTCAATGGTACCTTTTTAGCCGTTTACCCGATCCGTATCGTATTCGATAAGGCGGGTATGGGTAAGATTATTTTTCGTTAGCTTATTGAGTATTGGTATGGATAAGAATTTTTTTTTCGTTAACCAAATGAGTAAGGCTATAGGTAATGACTTTCGTACCCGTTACCTATAGGGTAATTATAAAATCTAAATATATATTCAATTCAATTTCCAACCCACCTAAATATGTATTCGTGCTTTTGAATTTTCTTCCTTTATAAAAAATAATTTAGTTGAAATTGATTGCACCTTTAGTTGGAAATGTAATTACATATGTGTAAAATGAATGAGTTTTTTATATTTAATTTGTAAAATATAATAAAACTAATTATTATATTAGCATTATCCGTTATTCATCCGCTACCGTTTCGTTACCCGATATTATTAAAGGGTAAGGGTAGGATAGAGTAAGGTTAATTTTTAATGGGTATGGGTATGGGTAAAATCAATTTTAATGGGTATGAGTTTGAAAATGCCTCCACCCGACCCATACCGTACCCATTGACACCCCAACATTCATACATAAACACCTTCCATCTTCATTAAAACACCATTTCTGATCATTTTCATACATACATAAATTCACTTGATAGCTTTCGCAAGTATATGCTCCTTCCTTTTTTTCCCTCCTTCCATTTGTTTCCCTAAACATATTTCCTTTTTTACCCTCCTTCCATGTTTTCTCTCATGACATTCCTTTTTTACCTT
Organism: Carex myosuroides; assembly: GCA_028015225.1. Classification (NCBI taxonomy): domain Eukaryota; kingdom Viridiplantae; phylum Streptophyta; class Magnoliopsida; order Poales; family Cyperaceae; genus Carex; species Carex myosuroides. Next base: position 12,462,429 of record CM051491.1, on the reverse strand, counting down.
GCAAAAATTTTGGACTGTCATTTCTGAACTTGGCATTCAACAAATGATTGAAAGAGTATCCTTCCAAGTTGTTAAACACTATGTTGCAATCCATCTTTGGTACTTTTCAATCATTCATTGTAGCTCTATTACTTCAAAGAAACTTCTCCCGTTGGAAACTAGGCTTTGACATAATCCTCTTGACAGCAGTTTATACAGTAAGTGCACCTGTTTTATTCATAAAGTATTTAATATATGAGCAATGCTCTATAAGGACAACTCATTTCATCAATTCACTTACATATATAATAATGTTTTCTTGTAGGGTGTATTTGTAGCAGCATTAGTGCAATACCTACAGATTTGGGTGATAGAGAAAAGGGGACCGGTGTTCTTAGCCATGGGTCAGCCAATCTCACTATTTATCACTTTCGTCATATCATGGACTTTTTTGGGAGAAATTGTTCACCTTGGCAGGTATATATTTTTTCCATTAGCAATTCATATCTATCTATCTATCTATCTATCTATCTATCTTCCTATTTTTCATTAATTGCATATACATAATCGCACACCGTTGTTGATAATTAATGCTGACATGTCCTCTCCAGTCTCCACCCCCTCCAATGTATCATTTATCAGGCTATATATATAGAGAGAGAGAGTGGCTACTATCAAAACGTTTGTTCCTAGCCCTCCAGTGCTACCAAGTGGTTTTCCGATTTTCAAAATTCAAACAGTTGATTCAAACCGTTAGATGTTTAATATATATTAAAATGTGCTTGGAGACCAAATTTTACATTTTTTGGAATTTTTTTACTATTTATTGAGATGGATTGCAAATCGTTGTTTTGAAGATTTTTCCAGCACCATTGAAAACATCGATTTTCAAACCATCTTAATAAATAGTAAAAAAATTCAAAAAAATATAAAATTTGGTCTCCAAGCACATTTTAATATAGATTAAACATCTAACGGTTTGGATCGACTATTTGAAATTTGAAAATCGGATAACTACTTGGTAGCACCGGAGGGCTAGGAACAAACGTTTTGATATTAGCCATTCTCTCTATATATATATATATATATATATATATATATCATTTAGCATGCATGAATTATCTTGCCATATATTAACCAAACAAAATTGAAAATTTCAAGTCCACTGTGCAGACTGTGCAATTGACAGCCACTAAGGTCTATTGCATCATTAAAATTAGCATGCATTAATTGTCATTAATAAACTTGTGTTTATATGATAATTAATTAATTTGGTACAAAATTGCAGCGTGATTGGGGCTGTACTTATGGTTGGGGGTCTCTACAATGTAGTTTGGGGAAAAAGTAAAGAACAAAAAGCCAGCAAGCAACAAAAGCAAGAGATACAGGAACCAGTAGAGTACAACGAAGATACAATATCAGTTACCCAAACCCAAATCTGAACTCATATATTGTAAAAAACATTTCTTTATTTTGAAAAGAATTATATATATGCACTCAAGATGTTTTTTTTATAGATCGATAACAATAATTGAACTAGACAAGTGAAACTTTAAGTAATTTTCAAATTTATTGTGTGTTTTTTATGTTATTTATCAAAGAAAGAGTCTAAATTTGTAATTTGTTTGTCTGGTTGTTATTAGGGGTGTTCAAACGGTCGGTTCGGTTGAAACCGAACTAAAATAACCAAATCAAATTTTTCTTCGGTTTTCAACAATAGAACCGAACCGATTAAAAACCAAACAGAACAAACTAAAGTAAATTTCGGTTTGTTCGGTTCAAAAACCGAAGTAAACCAATATGTCATTATTAACAAAAATTACACATGTTCATACACAAGTTGTTCAATTCCATACAAAATATGTAGATGTTCTAAAATATTTAAACTAAAATAAAAGAAAGGAAGCATTGATTGAACCAAACAAAATATAAATCGTACTTCAACCAATATAATTCGGTCTGTTCGGTTTAGTCGGTTTTGAAAAGTCTAAACCGAACCGATCCATTTAAACCAAAAAACCGAACCATTTAAACGGAAATTTTTTGATTCAGTTGAAAACCGAACAAACCTAACCATTTGAACACCCTTAGTTGTTTTCCACAGCTTATAAAGTGTGGAAATTTCTTATGTGAATTAAAAAAGAAAAAAAAAATGGAATGTGTGCCACTAGTCCATGAGTGTACAGAGAAGGAGAGAGGCATACAAGGGTTGAAGATGCTGATGACTTGATGCTGTGATGTTAAATTCAAACTAATTAATTTGTCTCAAAATATGAGATAAGCCAAGGGCAACATAAACAAAATGGTCCAGCTGGTTGAATAACCCAATCCAACATAGTCCAACCTCCAACGGAGCGCTCCGTTTAGCAGTTATGTGAAGATCAGAGCGCGAATCTGGATGGAGATCCGACGGTTTAGATAGTCGGAAGCGTATTGCATACTTGTTTATTTTGGACAGGTTGAAATTTTTTTTTTTTTTAGCATAAGCCCGTGAGCAAGGTTGGAATTTATTTCTATTGGGCAATGTATCTATTTCCCCCATACCTAAATCAATGTATCTTGATCAGACTTTTTTATTGTTTCTCTTAATTGGAGTCTTACTACGTTGCTACATACAATCGATCTGCCAGTAAAAACTAAGCTCTTAAACCGTAACTGAAATTATTAAAAAGAATTATAATACAAATCAGACAGGTCACCTGGAAACAATATATATTTTTCATAAAAGAGAAAATGACACTACTTCTATTTCGAAACAAAATTTTACGGATGTCATATTTTCGAGAAGGGTTCAAATGCATCATGATTTTGTGCTCTAATTTGCTCAACATCTTTTATCTATGTTTTAAAGTCTGAACAGTCGATCCGAACTGCTCAACATGATTTTCATAATAAAATATGGTTGGACAACAAATTTTATATTTTTTAGAATTTTTTTTACTATTGTTTTAAATAAGTACAAAATCACTATTTTAAAGAAATTATGAACCATCCGAAAAAATAATATTGTACCTATGTAAAACAATAGTAAAAAAATTCTAACAAATATAAAATTTGGTCTCCAAGAATAGTTTATTATGAAGATTGTGTTGAGCGGTTGGGATCGACTGTTCGGACTTTGGAAACAAAAATAAAGAATATGGAGCATATTAGAATACAAAATCATGATGCATTTGAACTCTCCATATTTTCATATTCATTGAATCAACGATGGCTATATTCTCCTTCGAACTGATTATATTATATTAATTGCATGCCTCGCAAAAGTTTTTCTTTTAGCATATTTTATATTTTTAAAAGAGTTTTTATTTTATTAAGAAGAATTGAAGTGTTATGCGTATCCGTAACCGTTAATGGTTAACCGTGTAATATCTATCTTATCGAGCATCTGTATTCTAAAATTTTATGGATTTTTTATATGTCGTTGCCGTTTTTATTCTAATTTTAGAGATGTATTCCAGTTTCTTATTTAAAAATTATTGGGCAAAATATTTTATTAAGTAACTATTTCTAATCGCCACGCTAGTCAAACAATTCGTTCAAATTATTTCTCATCGCCGCGTGGTCTATTTAGAAACTCTAAAATTAATATCAAATAAGTGAATATTTAGAAATTTTAGAGGCTTCAATTTCTAAACAGTGGTTGACAATTATTTAAAAATTCATTTCAATGTTAAGATGGAGATACTCTAATATATAGTTAATAACTAATTAATCCATCTATAACGCAATAAATGTTTTTATTGCTTGTAGATCTACCTAGCAAATCTATATTCAATCATTATACTGTTAACCAATTGTGTATTTTTAATGCAAATTCAACCAAGAATGCCGAAATTTTTAAAGTTACCATTATCTCAAAAAAAAAATAAACCAAAAAACTATCAAATCTGAGTATTTTGAGATCTACCACGGCAACAGAACATTAGTGCGGCTTCAAATGCTGGGGACCGCATAGGTGTTCTATGGCCCCAGCCAAGAGTCCGCAGAACCATTATGCGGCAAAAGAGGGTGCACGTTAGGTGCACCAAAAGAGGGTGCATTGGAACCCTCCTCCCTAATAATTACCTCCAATCATTTCTCATAATCTTGATTTCTGTCCTACTGTTTTATTCTTTAACAAGCAGTTGTTCCATCACACAGCAAGCGACCTTAAAAAAATAAAGGCCATTGTTAATTTGCCCCCAAATTATTATAAAACATGACTTAATTGTATTAGCAAAAAATGTTAATTGCTATTACCACTCAACTCGCTCTATCTCCTCCTCAGAGACATCCCTTAATTATCAAAGGAATAAATTAATCAAGCTGTGTAAAATTAAAGGATGCATAGATCAAGAAAAGAAGAAAAAACAGTTGATGAAGCTGCCTTGGTACCATCCGCATCTAAAAGGGAAAAAGAAAGAATGGTTGTATCATCAAGTTCGCAAAGAGAATCAGCATCCATATCGACCCATCAAACAACACTGGTACCATACATAACAGCAGAAACAGCAATCCATGAAGCAGCACTGGCACCAGATGCAGCAGCATCAAGAAACCATGATATATCAGTAAGTGAAAGAGTACTGGTATCATACACCACAGCAACAGCAACACCAATCCAACCACCAGCAGATCAAGCTACGACTTACAGACGACATCGAAAAAAGATGTGTAGCTGCTGCTGTCCTAACAAGCTATGTTGTCGCATCACAATTGCTACAGTCGTTGTTCTAGTGGCCTTACTCCTGTTCCTAATATTCTATGTTTTCAGAGCAAAGAGATTCTCGAGTCAATTCAGAACCATTGTGTAATGTCTCTTCCTTTTCTCTCTCTCGCGCTCACAGCTCAATTCTCACAACCCCGTATTACTGTAACGGGTTTGGGGGCCAAGGCCCAGGAAATATAGCGGATCACATTTGGAGGAATGATCGATGAATGTTACGCGCAATTCATCATCATTTCTTTTTAAATAAGTGCTGAGATGAGATGTTTCTCAAATTGAATTTCAACAAAGTCTTATTTAAAGTCGGGTTGTCCAAACTGTCTAATCAAAATTCGTTTGGATAGTTTAGTTTCACCTTTCACGGAACCGTTTAAATTTATAAAATTTAAATCGGTCGCACAAATATCGACGCAGATTCCTTATAAAAGTTCAAGCTCTGTTCTCCGTCGCTCTCTGGAATTGGGAAAAGACACTAGTAGGGTTGGTGTTCAGGGATTTAATTCATTTGTGCGCTCGTATAAGATAGATCAGTGTTGTAAATAAACAACAGTATACGGTTGTCGGACGGACAAGGTACCGCTAAGTAATTAATCGAGAATAATTGAGAATAATCGGTCATAAATGAAAATAATTGGCCAATTAATCGGAAAAATTCATGACAGTTTGATCACTGCCAACGATTAATCAGCCGATTAATCGACCTAAACGGACTTTTTTTACAACACTGATATAGATGAGTCATGAGTGCATCCGGAGACAGATTTAATTGAGATCGAATATGAATAGAATTGTTAAAAAAAAGTAAAAACTAATAATTGAGATCGAAATTTGTATTTAAATCTTTTTTTTATGCATTAGCCTCTCGTAAATTAGTTTTTTTTTTATTGTAATAAATAAATTTTTACTCTTTGAGTATTTGAACACACTCGTAGTTGGTTCCCGTGGACCTTAAAATATCTTTAATCAAGAGTCTTGTCTTGCTTGTATAAATATTATATTAAAAAAAGGCAAATTCTTCTATGGATGTAAGGACCTATTTGTAAAATGAGCATATTTTTACTTTCAAAGTTCAAACAGTCGATCCGACCGTTCAACATTATCTCCATATTAAAATGTACTTGGAGGTCAAATTTTACATTTTTTTGAGTTTTTTTACTATTTATCAAGATGGGTACAAAATTCAATGGTCTGAATTTGACTAGTTTTGTAAAATACTTAATAAATAGTAAAATAATTCAGAAAAATGTAAAATTTGACCTCCAAGTACATTTTAATATGGAGATAATGTTGAACGGTCGGATCGACTGTTTGAACTTTGAAAATGAAAATAAGCTCATTTTACAAATCGGTTCTTACATCCATAGAAGCATCCCTCATAAGAGGGATGCTTCTATGCACCTAAGGACCTATTTGTAAAATGAACATATTTTTATTTTCAAAGTTGAAACAGTCGATCCGACCGTTCAACATTATTTCCATATTAAAATGTACTTGGAGGTCAAATTTTACATTTTTCTGAATTTGTTTACTATTTATTAAGTATTTTACAAAACTAGTAAAAAAATAGTAAAAAAATTCAAAAAAATGTACAATTTGACCTCCAAGTACATTGTAATATGGAGAAAATGTTGAGCGGTCGGATCGACTGTTTGAACTTTGAAAATGAAAATATGTTTATTTTACAAATAGGTCATTAGATGCATAGAAGAATTTGCCTTAAAAAAATATTATTAAAATTGTAAAGTCGTTGTCATAAAGTTATGCTGGGTGGTAGCTATACATGTTTTGTAATGACCAAATTGATTCGAAATTCGATCTCCAACCTAGCTACTTCTATATATGTCAATATCAAGCAATCTAACTACATAAACCCATGATAATTCATAGCTGTTTTCATAGTCAAATGAGTAAAGTTATTAATTGACCCCTACAAAAAATAAAATATTGTAATACCTGTCAGCGCAGCGCACCCAATCCTATAGTGGTGTCAAATGGCAATCTTTTATTCGTTTATCGAATCTGTACCGTATTTTATAAGACGGGTACGGATAAGATATTTTATTTTTGTAAAAGATTACTTTCTCGTTATCTTACCCGTACCCGTTACCTGATCAGGTAATTTAAGTTTACGGGCTAACAACCAAAATAAGAAAAGAAAGAAAAAGAAAATTGTCAAGTCCAGAGCGCCATGGGCTTTATTGGATCGGGTTAGACTGGGTAAGGTGTAAAACTGTAAATTAAGGTTGAAATAGACATAACCATTTTCTTTATTCTGTAGGATCAAATAATGTATCAACATAAGCTTCTTTATATAAAAATATTCTCAAGAAAAAATATTTGAGAGAATTTATTATGTGCTCATCCAAGCTGGTATTTGTACGCTTTTCATTTTATTTATACAATTCTATTGGCAGGCAATTCGCCTACTTAGAAACAAAAAAAATGTGGGCTCTTAATTCTGAATTTTATGAACAGTTATTTGTTCGTGCAAATAATGATACAATTAAATAAAGTTGTTGACTAAATTAAAACCCTCTAGCATACGCTAAAGCCTACTTAATTAATTCTCTCTTGACCTTTTTAAGTTTTTTTTAATTTCCACTCAAAACTCACCTATATATTACAACATATACTTTAGTTGTGAAAAAAGATTCATATATATACAACCCATAGCCAAAAATTGGCCGGTACTGTTACAAAAAAAAAAAAAAATTGGTACCGGCCAGAATATGATCGGTACAGATATTTTTTAAACTTTTCAACAGATCCGGATATATTAATTAATTTATATTAAACTTTGGATATTAGTAAAAATGTCGGCTCCTCTTGTCCCCCTTTCCCCCTTCAAAACACAAAACCCAAAAACCACCAACACAAACAACTAATAGAAACCATGCAAGAAAATGAAAAGGCTGAAGCACCGGTACAAGAAGAGGCAGTACCACGCACCAAAACCACCACTGCCACTTGATACATCAACAAATACAGATCAAGAACAACTAATTACTGCTAAGAGGAAGCCCAAGACACACTGCAAATGCTTCAAGATAATTTTCCTGCATTCTACTTATAATTATTATTCTTCTAATTGCCGTTTTCCTCTTCTTTGCATTGTATATATTCAAGAAAAGACCCATTCATGTTGAAACCTCTCATACAGCATAACCCCTATATTATGTTGAATGTAATCATGGGGGTCAACATTGGCATAAAAAAACACCCAAATTATGCGGGTTTCAAGTATGAAAGCACCAACATGACATTCTTCTACCATGGCATCGAGACCGGGATGTCACCTTGGCCGGCTGGCGTGGTGAAATTGCGATCAACCAAGAAACTTCACAACACGGTGTATATTAATGCAACCAACATGATAAACTCCCGCTTTCATCAAGAACCTATATGGTGGGGAAGGTTACACTCTTCAATAATATCAAAATTCACGCGACGGTGCTGACTACTTGTGATATCACTGTTAGTCTAATAGACAGAAACACCGCGAATTCACATCACCTCAGGTTACCTGACTCAAGCAAATTATGATCGGACGGTTCTTTTAACATGACACGAATCTCAAAACAGACACCCTACAGTCTCCACAGGCACCGGATTGAGTTTGGCCCAGATAGAATTAATCTGGGCCGTCTGTTTCAATTTGCTTGAGTCAGGTAACTCGGAGGATACGGATCCAAAACACCGCTGCTGTTTGCAAAAGCGATGTCAAAATATTTTAAAACCCTTGCGCTATATATCTGTTTTACTTTTATTTTATTGTTAATTTTTTGGTTAATTTGATCTCCATATTTAGTTTCTTTCGATCATCAAGATATTGATTGGCTCTGATGTGGATTGTTGACATATTGTAATTTGATTGGTTCCAACGTACGTGCATGCTTGTTTTATAAATTAGTAGCTAGGTTTGAAGGTTTCTGAGATCAACATTTATGGTGTTCTTAGAGCATCTACATCCCTAAAACTCTTAGAGTTTCTAAGTAACTACTAACTAATTTTCAGAAATTATAGGCTATGGAGTTTTTAAGAGTTCACATCCCTGAAACCAATTTAAGAGTTTCTAAAATAACACATCAGCAATAAAATAAAATAAAGAAAAAAATTAAGCGAACACCGGCCAATCATTTTGACAACTCACAGTTTATAAACGATTTATTATTAAGAAATTCTTGAGCACAGTTGCTAAATAAGAAACTGGTCTACATCCCTGAAACTGGTTTAGAAACTGCCACATCAGATTAGAAACTCTGATAGTTTCAGGGATGTAGATGCTCTTATATTTATTGTAAGTACAACATATATACTACATTTTATCCATTTTATCCATTTTATCTATGTGTGCGTGTATATATATATATATATATATATATATGGATTTTGCTAATATGCTACGCGTAGCATAGAACCCCTCCGTGCTACGGCTCAATTTTTGAGTTTTCAAAATCCTAATGGTCGATCCGAACCGTTCAACATGATCTCCATATGAATATGTACTTGCAAACCAAATTTTACATTTTTTAGAATTTGTTTACTATTTATTAAGCCACTTTGAAAATCACTGATCCAATGGTCCAGAAAAGTTTACTGTTGTGTACAAATTAGTGTTTTTTCAAAGTGGCTTAATAAATAGTAAACAAATTCTAAAAAATGTAAAATTTGGTTTGCAAGTACATATTCATATGGAGATCATGTTGAACGGTTCGGATCGACCATTAGGATTTTGAAAACTCAAAAATTGAGCCGTAGCACGGAGGGGCTCTATGCTACGCGTAGCATATTAGCAAAATCCACACATATATATACGCGTATATAAGGGCCCTCCGTGCTACGGCTCACTTTTTGAGTTTTCAAAATCCTAACGGTCAATCCGAACCGTTCAACATGATCTCCATATGAATATGTACTTGCAAACCAAATTTTACATTTTTTAGAATTTTTACTATTTATTAAGCCACTTTGAAAAACACTAATTTGTACATAACAGTAAACTTTTCTGGACTATTGGATCAGCGATTTTCAAAGTGGCTTAATAAATAGTAAAAAAATTCTAAAAAATGTAAAATTTGGTTTGCAAGTACATATTCATATGGAGATCATGTTGAACGGTTCGGATCGACCGTTAGGATTTTGAAAACTCAAAAAGTGAGCCGTAGCACGGAGGGGTCCTTATATACGCGTAGCATATTAGCCAGATTCTATATATATATAGAGAGAGAGTGGCTAAGGTCAAAGTGGTATGACCAAGGCCTTGGTGCTACCAATTAGTTTTTGCAATTTTAAAGTTCAAATAGTCGATCCAAACCGTTAGATGTTCAATCTATATTAAAATCTACTTAGAGACCAAATTTTACATTTTTTGGATTTTTTTTTACTATTTATTAAGCCACTTTGAAAATTGCTGATCCGGGTGAACAGTAAAAACAGTGCAACCAAATTCTGGACCATGTGATCAGAAATTTTCAAAGTGGCTTAATAAATAGTAAAAAAATTCCAAAAAATGTAAAATTTGGTTTTCAAGTAGATTTTAATATAGATTGAACATCTAATGGTTTGGATCAACTATTTGAACTTTAAAATTGCAAAAACTAATTGGTAGCACCAAGGGCCTTGGTCATACCACTTTGACCTTAGCCACTCTATATATATATTAATTTTTAATTTTTACCTTTGCTTGAATTGATTTTGTTCAACTGTTGCTTGGACTGCGGTTATATTTTGAAGTAACTGCAAGCATGTGCAGTAAATATTAACTGTCAAATACTCTAGTGCCAATTAAGACAAATGGATCATAGTTTTTTTTTTTTTTTTTTCCTTTTTCCCTTATATATGCAACTAATTAAATTCAAATTGAACTAGTGATATAATTAATTAATATAATTATATTTTAATTTTTAATGAGTGTTCCATTATATGGTTAATACAATTTTTTGTAGTTTATACAATGAAATATTGTTAACCAATTAGTAGTACTGTCTCAGTATTAAACATTCAATGGAACTAATCCAATTAAATTAAATTAATTCATGGCTTGTTTGTTATACTAAACTAATACATATGTCAGAGAGAGAGAGAGAGAGAGAGAGAGTATATATATACATGCAATTCAGATACAAATATTAAGATCATCTTGATTTAATTTGAGAGAGAATATACGCACTGATCAGTTGTGGATGCATTAATTAAGGAATAATATTTAATTAGAAGGTTGTTGGGAGTGGATGAGTACAATGAACAAACAAACATACATTAACCCCCTAATTAATGCAAACATAAAGTGTGTGTGTGTGTGTATATATATATATATATATATATATATATATATTACGAAATTCACTTCTCCCACCTAGTTACAACTTATTATTTTGCCTCAATTAATCCCCTCACATTCTCATCAGCAATCCTTTAATCAATGCTCTAATTGACATTATAATGACCAACCTATATTTTTTGAGAGAAATACAGAGGTCAAGCCTCTAAATTTCATTAATTGGGACACCAGTGGTGTCATGTTTTACATAAAATAAAGAGCGGCATGACCAACCAATATATATATATATATATATATATATATATATATATATATATATATATATATATATATATATATATATATATATAACCAACCTAGCTAACCTTCATTGCATCTTCAATTCCCCGCTCACAACCCCCACCCCCTTTTTCAAGTCTCAACCGGAACACAACCACCTCTACCTTGTAAATCTCAAATTCTTTCCTTCTCTATTTTTTTTTTTTTGCAATTTAGGGTTTAGGGTTTAGGGTTTAGGGTTTAGGGTTTAGGGTTTAGGGTTTAGGGTTTAGGGTTTAGGGTTTAGGGTTTAGGGTTTAGGGTTTAGTGATTTTCAAAGTGAGTTTAGTGCTCAACATGATCCAAACTATTTATTAAGTCCGAACAGTCGATCCAAACTGCTCAACATGATCTTCATAATAAAATATGCTTGGAAACCGAATTTTATATTTTTTAGAATTTTTTTACTATTTTTTTAAATAGGTACAAAATCACTGTTTTAAGGAGATTATGGACCATCCAAAAAAGTGATATTTTACCTATATAAAAAAAATATTAAAAAAATTCTAAAAAATATAAAATTCGGTCTCCAAGCATATTTTATTATGAAGATCATGTTGAGCGATTCGGATCGACTGTTCGGACTTTGAAAACAAAGATAAAGAATGTAAAGCATATTGAAGCGCAAAATCATGGTGCATTTGAACCCTCCTCATTTATATATTACAGCTTGATACTAACTATACGTACGTCACTAGCTAATTTGACAGTTATTTGTTTTATATAACTTATAAAATTGGTAGTAGCATACAACTGTTATCCTCATCAGCAATTAATAGGTTATGTGAAGAAATGCAGTTGTACAAAACTAAGGAAAGAATTAATTCTCAGTTTGAAAGAACAACGCCTCAGTTTTATTTGTATTAAAACTTACTTGAAAGAGGCAGTTTCAGTCATTCAGTGTATGACAACTAGCTAACAATATTTACTTTTTTAAGCTACCACAACACCATCGTACAAACCACCAACTGTTATTTATTTTTTAATTCACGAAAAAAAAAATTCTTCCATATCCATACATGATGCGGAGTCAATCTTTGCAAATCTCTCAAGCTTAATTACCAACTGCTCTTACTTCTTAGTCATGAAAAGGAAAATATATATATAAAAAAAAAAAGGATACAGATTTTTTTCCATGTACATATTTCACAAATCTATGGGTGGGGATTTTCCTATTTTACATTAAAAATACATAGACATGAGGTATTTCTATGTTTCATATATGGTGGAAAATTATTCATATTGCTTTAGAATACATACCAATATAAATAGAAAATCAAATAATCACTATTACAAGTGACACGAACGAACAATTATCTGAATCCATAAGTATACTCTAAACAATGAAAAAGAATATTATTTGCTGCAGGTAGATGATACTACAAATTTAATAACTGTTAAACTTACTTGAATAGAAGTACTCACTATCAAATCTATTATACATCATCGCATTTCCTAGCTAGTCCCACGACCAAAATTCAAAAAGGATTTTCTTTTTCATATTTCTCCAAATTACGCTTTAAATATGTTTTCCTAATTCAACTTTCTTTATTAAGCGGATTGTGTTGTGCAAGATGGAGTCCAATATGCCAGCAACCTGAAAATAATTTGGAAGTACAAACACTGTTATCTCAGCTTGAAACAGTCACAAAATGGTCGCAAAGAAAAGAAAAATGGATAGACTAATGTGAAATATGGAACAAGTCAGGATGTTTACCGTAAAAACACCTCCAATGATAGCACATAGATTAGTGATAAAATGAGAAAAGGATTTCGGGACCTCGGTAACTAACACCTGAAATTTTAATTAAAATAATAAATATATATATGTACACACAATAAGAATCAAACAACAGTATCAAACTAACAATTGCTACAATCAAATAGCATATACCTGTCTAGCACAAACAGTCAGGTCTGACAATGGTACATGCTAAAATTAATTTCCTAATAGGGGTGGGTACAAACCTGCATAGGAGAGGGCTCGAAATGAAATTTGGCAACTGGTATGTGGGTGCTGTGTACCAAGCTACTGTGAGCAGTGTATTCATATTCTTCAAGCAATTTCCGTTCCCTGGATGCTCTTTTAGTAACTACTTCTGTCTTAACCAGTTGCAAATAATGCTCTATCTGCACATTAATTTACCAAAAGTAAAGAATATAATTAAAAGCAGTAATGAGCACATTGCTCTTATTTTAACTGGATTTTATAGTTGATTTCATCCCTTGGGTGCCTCGACAGTTTCATTTTAGTGAACTTGTGTGCGTGTCTGTGTGTGTGTGAGTGAGAGAGAGAGAGAGAGAGAGAGAGACAGAGACAGAGATTGTTACCGTGATGTCAGTGTTGGATTCACCATCATGGGTAATGTAAGATTTGCCGGCTAGCCTATCGTGGCCATCTCCAGTAAGAGGTGCTAGTCTCTTGATCTGATACAGCATTTCTGCAGACAGCCTTCGCCCAAAAGACAGCTGAGACACGTAGTGAGACATATTCATCGTAGATGAGTCAAACGAGTGCGAATTCGACCGTGCCGATATCACCAGATTACCCGGTACCTTCAAAAGGTCAGAAAAGAAATAAATGAAACTATTTTTAAAAACATTACAAAGCTCGATTTACCTGACATTTTCCAAGAATATTAAGTTTATATAGTTAACTATTGGGTTGCATAGTCAGATACGACAAATGAAAAGTATAAAAATTTACCTTTTTGACTCTGACAAATCCCTCAATGCGACAACCACTTGTCAATGGTGCAGGCCTCTTTGTCAGGGTTTTATTTGATTTATCTTCCAAAGCCAGGGTTTCCGACTCTTTCTTAATTGGTGCAACAAGAGTCTCCATTGCCTATTTCATAGATATTAGAATCTGTGTTAATAACACTTGAGAAATAAAATATAGAAGAGCTCATTCATCAATGAAAATTTAGAATTTTTATAATTAATCCTAATATTTCAAACCTGATTTAGACCATGATATGGTTCCCAGATATACCAAGTGACCACAAGATAGCTGATCCTTCATTAGTGAAACTTCCTTTTTTTTTTATCTTTAAACAAGTTTATATTGAACCAAAACAAGGTTACCTGGAGTTCTGTTCTTTATTCCAGACTGGAATATAAATAACATATTAAATACCAGCCAAGACTTATAGAGATTATTCCATGTAAGACCACATACCGCAACCAAGCTATCAGTGTCACGCTCCCCATAGTAAGATTCATGATCATGATGCCCCTGATTATCCCTGTATTTAAAATCCAAAATTTAAACCAGCATATATAAAAAATACTTGCAAGATAATTCACTCTCCACCATATCTCTGTCTCAAGCAACTGACAGGTACCATCAGATCATGTACAAGAAATTTTATCAATTTGGGTACATCGAGGGTAACACAGAAATTTTATCAATTTGGGGTTATCAGTGGCCCCAATTATTTCAGATTGTCTATGTAGCTTTAAATACCAAAATTAAATAAATAAATTACAAACTAGCAACATCTGGTGATCATAGAGGACTATGTTTTATATTTTCTAAAGTACTTACTTGAGATCAGTTCCTTTGCGGAATATGCGAATAGATGGGTAGCCCTGTATGTGATGCCTACATTTGAAAATATAATGACAAAAACTTTAAAATAAAAGGCACAGAAAACATACAAAAAGACAAGTTGGTGTATTGATAGCATTAATTACCTCCGGCATAAATCAGCTTCAACAGTACAATCAACCTTAGCAAGAAGGATCCGGCCATCCATTTCTGGATCATATCTGAAAGCAATATGCAGGGGAAGGGAGGGGAGTGAAATAAAATATGTTCAAATTTCTAATTAGAAAAAAAAAATCAAGAAAAAATAAAGAATCAAAGTGAAGCAGATAACAGAAAGTTATTAACCTCTCTCTAATTATCTTAGCAGCTTTTTCCCAAGAAGGTTTCTGAAAAAAAAAATTATCAGGTTTAAACATGTTCATGTAATTATGGGCCAATTAGACCTGCAAAAAATTTAACCTCAACTGAACCAAAACCAATTTCAGGTTCTGAGAAGCACACAACCCAATACCTGACTGACCCAAAACAGATCAACAAAAAATCCATGCTGACCCCAAAACCAAGCAAACCAATACTGGACGGACCTAAAATTCGACAAAATCCGTAACCTAGACCCCAAAACAAAAAGAACCCCAACCCTGCACCAAAACTCACCCAAAAGAAAATGGCCTGAACAGCTGAATAACACAAGACCTCCCTTTTGCCAACTCTAGGGGCACCAATAAAAATGAACAAAATACAAATATTAAGACTGAGCAAAAATAAATTATCAAAAAATAGACATACCAGACGGTTGCTCCAGTAACACCATGGTGCAAAGAAGTTCACTACCAAAATTGGGTACCTACAAAACAGGCAATTGTTCGTTCTCAGATAAATTAGACTAAACTAAGTCTTCATTTGTGGAGAACAAGAGATGAAAACACACAATATAGGACTAACTACAGAAAACTTAAATAGACTTTAATAGACTTAATGCTTGCTTGTAAAACTACAAATAAAACCAACACCAACTCCTTTTTGAAATCAAAAAGTGCAAACAAAATATAAATAAATAAATAAACAATCTATGATCAAGTCTTACTGGTGTGAATAGACATCAAAATTGGTACTGGTAACAGAAACTGATCCATCAGAAAATTCTTCATCAGCCACATCTCCAATATTACTGATGTGTGGGATGTGACCTGGGTGATATTCAGACCCAGTCACCACCATATTTCGGTCGATAGAGAATTTTCTAATCGTTTTTGTTATATTCAATCTGTTCTGCACATTGTTAAAAAATCATGAATTAAATGCAAATACAAAGTGAATCTAATGAACTATTCTAAGTAGAAAACCAATCAAAAGGCAGAGAGATATACCGTGCCTAATACATCACTAACATCCACTGATGCAAATTCACATGAGAGAGCAGGAAAGCTGCAAACCAGGAGAAGAAACAATAAAATAAGCAAATTGCATGATTCTTAATCAAACATAAGAAATATTGCTTTTCAATTCTAAGTAGAAATAATAAAGTTTTGAGAAAGAAGAAATGTACCTCAAGTTAAAATCAATGCGTAAGAACTCGCTATCTGTGCTCCTATCAACAACTACAGATGTCGTTGTACTTACAGTCATATAATCTCCTAATTCCTGATTGTAAGAAAGAATATTTGATAAATTAAATCCTTTAGAAAAACAAAAAAACTAACTAGCAGAGAGAGAGAGAGAGAGAGCAAGTGAAGTGAACAACCATTCCAAACAAAAACATCATAAAGAAGGCAGTAACGATAGAGAGACCAGCCCCAGAAAGGGAAGCCTCAGTTAAATCTCTTGGAATTTTCCTGAATTGAAGATTAACAGAAAAGATGTGATTAATCTTAAATGAATCTAGATCAAAAGTCCTGTTTAACCTAATAGGAAGAGAGCAATTAGAGAATGTTCAAGTTACTAAACTAGTTTATTACAATGTAATAATAAGGTATCATCACAAGCACTACATTTAGTACGCAAACGAAGACCTTCCGAGTATTTTTCAAAAGGTTTCCTCAAAAAAAAAAAATGTAATTTTCAAAAGTAAAATGTAAACCTAATTTTTTGTTATTCTCAACAAATGTCAACCAAAATATTCTAAAGGAGAAAATGCGCATTGCTTAAAGAGGTTTCAAAGGCAAAAGAAAGAATTAGGGGTGAATGAATGAATGAGAAGAATGGCGATCTGAATCTAACCTGTAGAAATCGACGGACTTTAGCTTGCTGGGATTAAGCATGGTTGATATATATCGATTAAGAATTTAGCGCCTCGAAATAATTCGCGAATAAGAGATAGATGGGAGAAATGAGGAAGAGCTTGATAGGGGAGAGAGAGAGGGAGAGAGATCTAGCCTCCGATCCGAACTCTCGTGAAAAAGAAAAAGGTACGATGGGACCGTACTTTTAAGGAAATTTTTTATCTATAGAAATTATTAAATACAGATGTAGAGAAATAAAAAGAGTGTCTCGTTTTCAATAAATATAGAAAGATCTGACTCAATAGATTCAATTTATAGATCGGTCTCAATGGTTCAGATCCATCAATATATATATATATATATATATATATATAGAGGTTAGCTAATATCAAAATGTTTGTTCTGAAGAGGGGTGCAACCAATTAGTTTCCGATTTTTAAAGTCCAAGCGGTCGATCTAAACCGTTAGATGTGATCTTTATATTATAATGTACTTGAAGACAAACTTTTACATTTTTTTTGAATTTTTTTACTATTTATTAAACCCTTTTTAAAATTACTGATTTTAATAAACAGTTAAAAATTTCTGGATCATTGAAATCAGCAATTTTAAAATTAACTTAATAAATAGTAAAAAAATTCTAAAAAATGTAAAATTTGGTCTCCAAACACATTTTAATACATATTGAATGTTGAACTGTTTGGATCGACTATTTGGATTTTGAAAATGTAAAAACCGAAACATTTGTTCCACGGCCTAGGAATAAACATTTTGATATTAGCCAACCTCTATATATATACTGATGGATCTGGACCATTGAGACCGATCCATAAATTTGGATCTGACTCATTGAGTCAGATATTTCTATATTTATTGGAAACGAGACACTCTTTCTGTTTCCGTACATCTGTATTTAATAATTTCTATAGATAAAAAATTTCCTACTTTTAAAGTAAGTGCCATTATTGGGCCTCATTCTTGCCATAATAGGCCTAGAGATAGCCTGAAAGGACGAACAGGCCCAAGATGGATTATGGACCGTAGATAAAAGACAACCGAGGTTATCATAACAGAAAAACAATCAATGCAAAGAAATTAAGGATTTTGTAGCACTCGTTGAAGACTTTATTAGTGAGAAAACATCCAATACAGCACTGGAAATTAAGTGGTATTTCCATATGCTATGAATGAAGCTAATAATCTTACTGAAATCTGACTTTCCTTCTATTCCAAAGAAAGTTTACATTGTTAGACTTTCCAAAAGGGGTTTTTGGTTTGTAGGGCTTCAATTGCTTAATATGTATAATCTGACCTTAGTGCATGAATTTGAAACCCTCAAAACAATATGACACCAACACCACTGTAATTGACCTGACCTTACAGTGTTTGATATGTTTGGTCACTATTACGTCAAGCACATATTCACTATTAAGCTAATACAAATCACATAAACTTAAAAGCACATTCATTAGGGGTGTCAATGGTACCTTTTTAGCCGTTTACCCGATCCGTATCGTATTCGATAAGGCGGGTATGGGTAAGATTATTTTTCGTTAGCTTATTGAGTATTGGTATGGATAAGAATTTTTTTTTCATTAACCAAATGAGTAAGGGTATAGGTAATTATAAAATCTAAATATATATTCAATTCAATTTCCAACCCACCTAAATATGTATTCGTGCTTTTGAATTTTCTTCCTTTATAAAAAATAATTTAGTTGAAATTGATTGCACCTTTAGTTGGAAATGTAATTACATATGTGTAAAATGAATGAGTTTTTTATATTTAATTTGTAAAATATAATAAAACTAATTATTATATTAGTATTATCCGTTATTCATCCGCTACCGTTTCGTTACCCGATATTATTAAAGGGTAAGGGTAGGATAGGGTAAGGTTAATTTTTAATGGGTATGGGTATGGGTAAAATCAATTTTAATGGGTATGAGTTTGAAAATGCCTCCACCCGACCCATACCGTACCCATTGACACCCCAACATTCATACATAAACACCTTCCATCTTCATTAAAACACCATTTCTGATCATTTTCATACATACATAAATTCACTTGATAGCTTTCGCAAGTATATGCTCCTTCCTTTTTTTCCCTCCTTCCATTTGTTTCCCTAAACATATTTCCTTTTTTACCCTCCTTCCATGTTTTCTCTCATGACATTCCTTTTTTACCTTGCAAAAATTTTGGACTGTCATTTCTGAACTTGGCATTCATCAAATGATAAAAAAAATGTTCAAAAATCAATGCATTTAATTATTTTATCAAGCTTCTTTTATCACTTGATTTTATATATATTTAGCGACTTGCTGTGCTACGAGTACGTTAGCCGTCCTATTCGCTTTAATTTTTATATTGTGTCATGGAGTCGTGAAGCGCTTAAATGAAACAGAGAAATAGAGTGTCAATATAGTACTCTTTTATTCATTTATCCTACCCGCACCGTATTTGTTTACTCAATCTATACCATATTTGATTATTTGAAATGAGCTAATTAACTTTTTTCACAAATTTTGCTTAATTAGGATAAATTTTGCTTTTTTTCACAAATTTTACTGTATCATCCAAAATTTTACTGTCAATTTTGCTTTTTCCCTGTATCATCCAAAATTGAATGTTTATAGAAATTCCAAAGAAAGTTGTAGTGATCAGTGACTAATATATTTTATCTTGATTGTCAGATCTTTCAAACCTAGCTAATCCTCCCTGTTTTTCAGTTTCTGTGACATAATAATATAATGCTATGGAGTAAGTTAGTGTTATATATATGTCTTGTTATGAGTGATTTATTTATATGTTCCTGACAATTCTATCAATTACTAAACCAAATTGATAAAAGGATAGTATTGCTCACAAAATAAATAAACAAGCATGACTGTTATACTGGCATCCTCACACCAGTGAAAATGATGAAGCCAAATAACTAATAACTTCTCAATCTTAAAATCAGTGGCACAACATTAAAGTTCAATCACAGTATTTCAATTCAACATACGACTCATACCCAAAACAAGATTACAAATCTCAAAAGGATTTTAATGTCTTACATATCATGAAATTAAATTAATTCCAAAAAGAAAAACTGAAGTTATCCTTCTTCTACTCTCTGCATGCGTCTCGAGACAGCTTTTCCAAGTCTAATAGTTGGTAGAGTCGCTGCTTTTCCTGATTCAAGATCCATGGATGATGCTGCACAACATTGTCAAAGATATCAGTTAACTGTGAAACTTCATTTGCCTTAAATAACAGTAATTAACTAATTATTAAACAACTTCACAAATGATAAATCACAAGATTGAAAACAATTTATACCTTAATGTAAGTACAAATCGCACGATATAGGCCATCATGCGAAGGCCTTGCGCCATCCGGAATGACACATGCAAGTGATCGAAACTCCTCCAGCTTCAAGTTCGAATCAATGGCAACTTTTGCTAAATACTGATCAACTATGGTAGCAACTGCGGCAATCTTAGCCAATAGCAAATCAGACCCCTCTAAAGATTTGTTGTCATGAGAATAGTATAAAAGTTCAATTGCGAGCATGTTCTCTTCTACAAAATTCTCAATTATACGCCTTAGGCAAGTGATATCAAATGTTGCATCTTGCTCGTCCCCAAAATGAGGGACCAACAGATCCTCAAGTGTAGCTTCATCTAGCTGCGCTCCAATTTTTCTCTCCAAGCTCTGGATGCATCTTACATTAGCATTTAACATGATACCGACAGAAAGCATGCTAAGAAGATATTTGGTCGAGGTAGCTCCCTTCTGTACCGGTAACATGCCCACAATTTGTTCATGCAACTTTCTCTCCTCGACAGACCATATGCCGGAGGAATTAGGATCTAAACCGGGATTATACTCATTTGCATAATAAGCTATGGCATTGGAAATATTTACAGGGTCATGCCCCATTTCACCCAAAACCTCTATAAGTCTTTTGAAGAGAGACAGATTGAGAGAGCAAACATCTTCGTACCACCAATCTGGGTAAATCGATTCGTGGTATGTGACTTTGTAGGCAAGTGATTGGAGGCATCTCGAGACAATACCAAGCTCGTCAGCTTGGTTTAAAACATCTTCATGATCGCAAGAAATAAGAGCCTCAATTGATTCCTTCCAATTGGAGAAGACATTTCCAGACAGAAATTTTTTAGCCTTAAAAATTAAGTTAAATTTGCTACTGGTAGTATCATCATCCTCCATCATGTTCATGTTCAGATAATAGGCAGCGCAAATGATAGGGACAACATTGGAAGAGGTTAGCTCAAATTTCTGTCCATAGCAAAATTTTGCGATAATCTGAAATGTGCGGGCTCCGCCAGGAAAATCATGAAGGGTAAAGGCACAAACTAAATCATTTTCTTCATTGGAACGCTCTTCGATGAACTTTCGCAAGTATGTGCTTTTGTTTGCCAGACATGACTGCAAATAATTAGAAATATATAACACTCGATTAATTAAATTGCTGCAATGTTATGTGCGACTTGTACTGTATATGTTGATTGCACAACAAAAAACTGTCAATTTGTGTCCTCTGTTTTTGGATTTTCAAGAAAAATGCAATTTCAAAAAAGAGCACAAAAATAAAGCATATATCAAATCAATATAGGTCTGACAGGATCTTAATTATTTCTATATATATGTGTGTGTGTGTGTGTGTGTGTGTTACAAACTAAGAATTGTAATACAAATCAAATCAAGAATAATAATTATATAATTTTGGAAATATCAAGACACAATCAAGAGAGATTATATATTCTAGATAGATAGGATTCAATTGAAGGGAAGAAAAGACATATATAACATACCTTGTGCATCATAAACATATAATCTCCAACCGTGATCAAAACATTTGGTAGGAGCTCTGTGGTCAATTTTCTGTAAATCATATTTACACAATAGCAATTATAAATTGAATTAAGTTAGTATTAAAAATCAAACTGTCAATTGAGGAAGAAAACAGGGGAGGGGGTTAATTACCTGGTAACATTCTCTTGGCTAATGACATTCTCCATGGCTAACGACATTCTTTGAAAGAATTTATTTGAAATCTATTGATCGACTCAAGCTTAATATTCTCTCTTTCTCTCTTTCTCTCTTTCTTTAAATAAGGTTGGAGGGTAAATATTTTGGGAAAGTTAATAAATTAGTAAATTAAGTCGGTGGATCTCCCTTCTACATTCAATTTTTAGAATATGATCCATGACAATATTAGCAACCCAATAATGAAAACCAAGATGACCAGAGAGTTGCCAAATTAGTACTGCCTTTTTTTTATTATAATTTCCCCTCAACTCCTTTCCTTATTTACCCTCCTTTCATATTATTTTTTCTCAACGCCTTTCCTTTTTTACCTGCCTAATTGAAAATTTTGGGTACTAAATTTATGTTAACTGGATACTAAATTTATGTTACATTAATTTAACTATTAATAGGATACACGTACGGTTCACAAATATGGAAATAAATTAAATACTTTTAAAAATCAAAGAGGTTAATGAAAAATGAGGGTTAATGAAAAATGAGGGCTAGACCCTTATTGATTCTCAAAAAAAAAAAAAAAAAAAAAAAAATCAAAGAGGTTATATAATGGGTATTGGTTTCATTTCTTCTTCTTTTTCCTTTTTTACCCTCCTTTCATTTCCCCCCTCCACTCCTCTTTAAGCTTTCCTTCCATTTTTCTCTCAACACCTTTCCTTTTATTACCCGGATTCAGATCAGCTGAAATCCGAGATCCATGAACAGTAACCCTGAAATCCGAGATCCAGCTGTCCAACTTTTTCTGTGCACACATCTCGAAACAGCTGGTTCTCTATGTACGCATCTCGAAACAATTCAATAGCTAGATTCGGAATTTCAGAGATTTCAGAGTTACTGTTGATGATCTCGGATTTCAGCAGATTTGGATCCTTATTACCCTCCTTCCATTTTTGCCCCTCGGCACATTTCCTGTTTTCCCAACCTCGCATAAATTTTGGACTGTCATTTCTGATTCAGTTTACCATCCTCAGAACTCAGAAGTCAGAACTCTTGCTGAGAATTTTCTACTTCATCTGTGTCCTAAATATATACTATAATTAGACTTTTATTGGAGATTTACGGTTCATAAATTTACACCTTATTTGCAGTTAAGGAAATAAATTATATATAAAAGAAAGAAAAGCAAAGAGGTTATTGGGTATTGATTTTCAGTGAACAATTTGGACATTCAATTGATCAGCACAGTTTATGCCTCTTAACCTCTTTTATACCTGTTTCCCCAAACATGGTGTCAGTCGGGCCCAATTATATTATTTGTTCTCAATCTGGATCCGTTCGGCCCAATTTGTTCCCCGAACTAGTAGATGATCAATTAATGAGGCATTAATTAATTAATGGGTTAATTAATTATATAGTTTTCAACTCAACATATTTCTACGTTGCATATGTAAATTGTTATTTGATATATTAAGTTTTTTTTTCTTAGTGGTAAATATAATACTATGTTTGAAACAGTATTTTTAAATGCAATCACATGAGCCGTATATGCGTATGCAGTCGTCAGCTGCATTCAGAATTCCATGCAGTTCATCTTATGTGGTTTAGAATATGCGATCGCATATGCGGTTGCTTTCAAATTCAGGGAGGCTTGAAACCATGTCCTATAGGGGATTCAAATATGCAAATAATAGGAGTCACCTATGGGAGTGTAGTAAAGAGCACAAACTTCTAGACTATAACACCGTTGTGTTATAAATTAGTTTTATTTTATGTATATTCTTTAACAACACATAGTGACCTTTCACATGAACAAAATCGCATTTAAAAACACTGATTTGAACTTAATAGTTTTAATTTAATTGAGCTAAAATAAAAATAAAAATCTGAATTTGACGTCCAATTTTTATTCCAAATTAATTATTTGTTTCCCTCTATATATGTTGATTGCTTATGTACTAATTAACGATATTCTCTGTCAGAACATGAAGAAATAAATTTACTATTTGTCTATTCCCACCCCCACAATATATTTGTGTTTATGCATGTACCTAATCATTGGGCCATTTTCTATCATCTTTGAAGATTGATTGATAAAACCTGATGTTCCTAGCTACCTTAAAAGGGGTTGCACATGTAGAGGTCAACTCATGTTACTTAAATTAACTGTGTCGAATTCTAAATTCATCCTGATGTCCAGCAATTCAGAAGTGCATTATTTTTTTTTTTTTTATATGTTGCAGTTGCAATGTGGGTTTTTTTTTTTAAATAGAATTAGTTTAAATCAATTTAACGGAACAAGTCTCTGCTGGACGGAATTTCGAAAACTAGCCTCCACCGATCCTAGGGACCGGTGGAGTAAAAAAAACCCAATCTACACTGGTCCTAGGGACCGGTGGAGCATGTTTTACACCAGCCGAAACCCTCGCCACAGAAAATCCCTCATCTATACCTCCACCGATCCCTAGGACCGGTGGAGGCTTGATCTCCAAATTTTCTAACCGAGAGCTCCATCTCTGTCTCTCCCTTTCTTCTCCTTCGTTTCCTCTCCGAACTCTTTTTGTTTTTTTTTTCTTTTTCTTTTATCCTCTCAATTTACTCAACCATTTCTCCATCCAATTGTTTTAAAATTTCTAGTTTGTCTAAGAGAGTTAGAAACTCTTCGGATCTACGATTTTGACGAGGTAAATATCCCTCTTTTGATAATTTTTTTATTTTAGCCGAATTAAAATGAATAACTAATTTAATTTAGTTGTTTAGTATATTTAGATTGTTTTTGTGAAATGTAGTGTTAAATTAGTATTTGGTGTAATTTAGTGTTGATTTGGAGTATATTTAGTAATTTAGTGGTAATGTAGTGTAATTTAGAGTTCATTTGATGTTAATTTAGTGTAATGTAGTGCTAATGTAGTATTAATTTAGAGTTTATTTGATGTTAATTTAGTGTAATTTAGTATATATGTAGTATAATTTTGTGTAATTAAGTGTTCATGTAGTATAATGTAACTTTTTAGTAATATGTATTATAATTTTTGTAAAATTAGATAAATGTGTGATGACTCTCATGAATTTTAAAATTAGATAAAATTATAAATGTGTAAAATTAGTAATATGTAGTATAAATTTGTGTAATTAAGTGTTCATGAAGTTTATTTTAAAATCAAAATTAGATGATATGTTGTTTACATATAGTTCAATTTTCATTATTGTAGCCATATGCTTGAAAAAATATTTGTTTATATATTTATGTGTGATGACTCTCATCAGTTGCAAAAATATTTGTTTATCAAATTTTTTAACAGAGTCAATGGATAATCCGGATTATCCAGAGTTGTTGAAATTAGCACCACAGAACCACAGGGCATGGCAAGTTCGTGATATGGTAATTTTGATTATATTTATTAATTATTTGTTGCAAATAAATATTATATGAAGTATTTGAAGGGTTTATAATGTTTTAATTATTTTTGGCAGCCTACCTCTTCATTGCAGGTAAATTCACATCAGACTAGTATTGCTTACAACAGTCGGATGGACGGTGCTCTGAAGAGGTTAGGGTTGTATCAAATTGCTCGCCTTAATAATTGCAAGATTGATCCGCATTTGATTACTGCTCTGGTTGAGAGGTGGAGGCCGGAGACCAATACATTTCATCTACCTGTTGGTGAAGTGACAGTGACGTTGGAAGATGTTGCATGTCTATGGGGCTTATCGATTAAGGGTAATTAATAATCAGAAGTTGTTTATTAGTTAATTTAATTAACTATTTATAAAAAATAAATTGTTAATTGTATAATTCTTTTAATTTGCAGGTGACACGATTACTGGCACCAGCGATACTGATTGGGACCCATACTTAGAGTTTGATCTAGGGGCTGATACGGCTATTTTTTACAATCACCTCCATCAGACAATGCCATATAAATATAGGATTTATAATCCTAACACACCGAAAGAACGATTGTCCGTCTCTGCTTATGCGCTTAGACTAAAATGGTTGCGGGCGCAATTTAGTTTACCCTTAGAAGATTGGCACAATGATGAGATAGTTGCACGGTACACCCGAGGTTTTTGTATGGATTTATTCGGGTCGGTTATGTTTCCAGATTCAAGTGCGGATGGAGTCCCTGCGATGTACTTGTAATTCATCACTGATCTAGAGACTCCACGAGAATACAATTAGGGAGGTGCTGTACTTGCACATCTCTATCGAGAGTTGTCACGTGCTTGCCACGCGGGGGCAGACACGATAGCGGGTCCGATGTTATTGTTACAGATTTGGTCATGGACTCGATTTGCTGTTGGTCGGCCTATACCCCGATCAGAGCCACTTCCCTTCGGTGGTGCCGATGAGGATAGGAGGAATGATTTCGGTGTGAAGTGGACCACTTTTCATTTGTGGCCAGAGAACCCTCACTTAGGTAAAAAGATTTATAATTCGAGATAACTTCGATAGATTTATAATTGTTTTTTAAAATTTATATTTTTTTTACAGGTGGTACAGCCACGTATAGAGATAACTTCGATAGACTAGCTGATGAGACAGTTAACTGGCGACCATACGTTGATTACTATGATCAGTTACCTCGACATGTCCGACGACAACAGAGATATTGGATGAGATGTGGTTACGTGATCTATTTTTGGATGGTGGAGTTTCAGCATGCGGATAGGGTCATGCGCCAGTTTGGTAAGTACCAAGAGGTCCCGCCTCCTCCTCCTTTACCATAGGATGAGATCAGTTATTTACGAAAGACGTGGTATCACGATGGCAATTCAACAAGGGATGGTTGTTGGGCGATTACTCTTAGTGAGTACATCGAGAAGCCTGCAGTATTAATTGGAGAGCGGAGACCATATGATATGAGTAGGCATCATATGTACATGCATTGGTTCAACGCGCATGGTATGAGATCAGTGTATCTATCAGATAACAATCCTGAAGCTCTACGATGTCAGGCTCCCCCGCGGACAGGAGATATTGCAACACTGGCATACGTTCCTCATGGTCATAGGCATTCTCGTGTGGTTCGTACATTATTTTTTTTTCAATCAAACTAGATTTTTCAATATTAATGTGCAATATGTCACAGTTCGAAATGTATTATGCAGATTTCTCGGACGATACAATTCACTATGAAGGCAATAGACATGGTGAAGACCCCGGGACAAATGGCATATGGCAAGATGATGCTCGAGAATGCTCGTGACATTATGGAGGATATTGATCAGATCCACATCTTCTGAGGCATACTCGACAGTGCTGGGATCCCTATGGACTTGGACATGATCAATTTGGATGATGATTTCCCTGATCAGCATTATCGTCGCCCTACAACTTCAGAGCCTCCCCCGACGTGGGACAACTTCATGAGCGGCACAGAGCATGGATCTATATCTCAGTTCATGCTCGATGAACTAACGGGAGACTTTAGTATGATGGGACCATCCACTGCAGATCCGGGAAATCTTACAGCAGATTATGCTCCATCCACTTCAGGTCCACCTCTTGGAGTCCGTACAAGGCAGCCTACTCAGCCGTACACTCCCAGGACTGACGCCCTTGGACCACCGCGTGCGCGCCGACGAAGGCGTTAACTTGTTTCGACTGAGTAAGTGCCTCTGTTAAGCATGATACCTTTTAATTTTTTGATTGGATCCATTATTTATTGATTAATGCATGATACCTTTTAATTTTTTTTTTACAGCGGTACCTGAAGAGTAATTAGATTGGATCCATTATTATATGTATGTTATCTGTAATGTTAAATGGACTATTGTAACTTTAATTGGACTAAGTTTAATTATCCTTTAAATTATGTTTATTTGAATTTTTGTAGCATGGCTAAATGTGTTGTTTAAATTATGCTTATTTGAATCATATTTGAAATTCATGTTTGTACCACTGAAGCATAATTTCTTGATTAAATTCTTAGAATATAATAAAAATGTCAAAGATAAATTCTTAGAATACAATAAAAATGTCAACATAAATTCTTAGAATACAACATAAATTCTTAGAATACAACATAAATTCTTAGAAAATGAGTACAACTTAGTTCAAATAAAATGAGTACAACATAAATTCTTAGAAATCCCTAAATCCTACGAGTTTATCGAGTCGATGCACCTGTTACAAAATGAGTACAACTTAGTTCAAATAAAATGGCAAACGAATTGTATTTTGAATTTTTAAATTGTTATACCCGAATGTCTTGCTGTAGTTGACTCTTGATTATGTTGTCGAGCATTCCGTCTCGTGGCAGGGGCCTCCATTTTGTCCATAGTCATTATTCTTCGCTTGTGTTTTCTCCTACCCTTATTTATTTGGAAGAATCGGTTATATACCCATCAAAAGTTTAGAATTTGGATATTTGCCCATCAAATCTTCAAATTGGGCCCAAATTTCTAATACAATATGGGTAAATATCCAAATTCTAAACTTTTGATGGGTATATAACCGATTCCCCCTATTTATTTTTTCCTTATCCGGATCTGGCCTTATAATGGGGCCATCAACCAATGGCCAATTCCGTTTATTTCCATATCCATTGAAACGACCAGACCAAGTGTTTATATAATTTTATAAGCTGAAATATGGGCTAACATAGTCGTTAGGATTTAGCCTCCTAAAGAAACAAACTGCCAGAACATGGTTACATGGGATTCCTGTTAATTGAGGTCTCCGACACACACATATAGGCATTCCTTCTGCAGGGAAGGTAACATCGTACTTCACTTCGCCCCGAACACCCTTCAATTAAAAAATACAATTTACATCAAATGTATTACGTGAAAGTAAATAATTAGATTTATTGAATTATTGACTTACTGTCTCGAGAATTCCATTTTTATCAATAACCTCATAGTTGTTATGGACATAATACATCGGTCTTACATCATGTTTCCTTGCTTTCTCATTACGACGATGTAAAAGCAGTGTAATGTGCATTGAAAAATCCAATCCCGATGCCTCCCATCCAATCGCGGCCTCCCGCCTATTTACAAACCAGTCGACGCACTTATAAAAGGTCTTCTCAACAATTACACACACAGGTAGTTGTCTGGCAATCCTAAATACACTGTTTAGTACCTCAGAGCCATTACTTGTCATTATACCCCCATCGATTGAGATATCCATCATGCACTTATGCCCACTTATGCAGAGCCAAAGGCTCTGCATCAGAGTTGCGGAGCCGTTTACCAAATTTCATAATGTAGTCATATACGTCTGCATCTCTTTGCCTAATCATTTTCATCCCCTCTTCAAATCTCCAGATTTTTTTCTTCTCAACATATTTCTTGAATACCTTTTTGATCCACTTTTCAGGGTATTTTTTCCAAATATTTTCAACAATATGCTGTGAACATAGTCGGTGGACAGCTTCACCGTTTTCCTCACACCATCCCAGATTAGGAGCCTCAGACACCCCTCGTATACCAAGGTGCTGGTCCGAGATAATGCATATTCTTCCTGGCCCGACAACATTGATACGCAACCAATTCATAAACCAACCCCAATTTTCTATAGACTCTTTTTCACAAATTGCAAATGCAAGTGGCAAGAGTTGTTACTCTGCATCGTAAGCACAAGCCATAAAAAGTTTACCCTTGTATCTTCCGGATAAGAACCCGGCATCAACAATGATAACGGGTCGAAGATGAGGCCATGCTTCAATGCATGGCCCATATGCCCATGCAACCCGGTTGAAAATATTGAAATTAAACGTGTTTGATGGTTCATGTTCTATTAGGTACTGTGTACCTGGATTAGATGCTTTGATGGCACCCAACAACGATGGCAGCATCTCGTAAGACTTCTCCCAGCTCCCAAACAAGTCGGCAATTGCAAGTTCCCTACCTCTCCACAACTTGTTATACGAGGGCACTACTGACCCAAATTTAACTTTAACTATATGCTTGACCACTTTAATGCTTAACTCCAGATCATCTTTCAAAGCCGGTTTAATAATATCAGCAATTACTCTGGCAGTCATTTGATGACTATCCAACCTTTCAGCACTTCCAAAACATGTGTGGATAAACAGGTTGGTGGAAATTGTTCATGCACCTGTTGGTACTACAATTGCATACAATTTTCATTGGCATTTAGAAGATTTACATTTAATTATATACTTAGTTTTGCTGCTGTTTAGCACGACTAACTCTGTGTTTCGGGGTAGGTGAAAATCAGCAAGTTCTGATTTTAGTTTGGCTTTGGATTCAAACATTTGACCTTCAGCAAATTTTTCATCTAACCTGGGGGGGTTCGCAAAAAATGCACGATCCTTGTATGGCATTGGCAATTCATCGTTGAATGATGAACATGGATGCTTAGGTCCTCGATTGAGGAATGGGATCGACTCGTGCCAATCCTTCAATATTTCTCGGGTGTTCATTTCAGCCTCATATTCGCCCATATCTGCGTCCCATGCTTCAGCCAAATCGTCATCATCAAAAGAACTTGTATCAGATTTTGTGTCTTGATCTGATTGCTCACAAGGGTCATCACCAGCCTGAACCGGAGGTGTGTAGGTGGGTACAGGTACACTACCCGAGTCAGGATGAAAGCCGGTCTGAACCGACAGTGTGTTACTACCTCCAGGCAAACTATCTGGACACGGATCATAACTGATTTGGGTTCTACCCTGGTGTGCCTCAGCTACCAATTCTATAACCTTAAATCCAGCCACTTGAGCTGCAGTTTGTTTAATGACATCCCAAGTTTCCTCATTTTCTATCCGAAATAGTGAGAAATGGTACGATCCAGGTTGTGCTGTGTTCATACGTACCCTGATTGTCAATTTGACTCGACTTGGAAGCAATTCAAGTCCAACGTATATTTGCCGTCTTATAATAGCAAAACTGGTAGAATCAGATATGGTAAAGGTAAATGCAGCCCCTATGTCATAACCAACACCTGTTGAAGTGCTTTGGAGGTTACCACCATAATACACATTGATCAATAGCAGGGACATTTTGCTGAACAAAATTCAAACACCAAATTAACTCCAAATATTTTTCAATTTTACAACACTAAATATAAACAGATGAGTAAAAAAAAACTCACAATAATAATCAGAAGATGATGCTGAGTACAATGGTGGTGGCGATCTGTTCATATGGCAACTCCTCTAAGAATTTGAGAAAAACGAAATAATGAAAGAAAGAAGAAAGAAGAGAGAAGAATGGAGGCTGGGAGAGGAGAAGGTGCGGCTGGCTGGTTTAAACCCTAAACCTACCTACACCGATCCACAGGACCGGTGGAGGTATTTTTCAAGCTCCACCGATTCACAGGATCGGTGCAGGGTGTTTTTCGTGTGGTCCTCCGTGTAATATGGTGTGGCTGGTGCAAAACAGGCTCCACCGGTCCCTAGGACCGGTGTAGATTGGATTTTTTTTTGCTCCACCGGTCCCTAGGATCGGTGGAGGCTAGTTTTCGAAATTCCTTCTGCCAAAGGCTTGTTCCGTTAAATCAATTTAAAGTAATTCTACTTAAAAAGAAATCTGCAATGTGTATGGCCAATAAATTTTTGCATCCAATTAACAGAAGATGGACCAATAAAAGCCTTCTTTCTGGATCGCTAATTTTTAAGGAATCATTTAATGCATGGATTTCTTTTTTCGTTTACATTTTCAATATAAGGCAAAGAGTGTAGTGGGTTTTTGGAATGAAATGATAACCGGCAAACATTAAATTGTTCACTTAATTTATAGAGTGTGTACACACATAGAGTGGTAAAAATGTGTCGTGCCGTACCGTGATAACACGCTGTGATTTTAGTCTCGTGCGTGCCGTGCCATGATCAACTGAACAGTCACACGTGCCGTGCCGTGATCAAAATGTCGAAGGTATTCACGACACGCGAATTACGCCGTGCCCAAACGTGTTGCGTCCCAAACGTGAATGGTCACATTTGTCACGTTTGGTCACGTTTAACTATTTTTTCATAATTTAGGTAGTTTATTCAAGATTCACCATTTGATCAAGATCTAACGATCCTAATTACACGTGACTAGCGTGACCACATACCGTGTTGTGCCGTAATCAGATCTTTTACGTGACGTGCCGTGCCAAATTTTTAAAAGATGGCCACGACACGCGAATGGTCACGGTACGCGGCACGCGAGTCACACGTGCTGTGCCGTAACCGTACCGTTCTGTGACAAAGCCAGCTCCGCGGTGCCATTTTTCTCACTCTACACACACATCAACTTATATTAAAATTAAGAGGTATAAAACGGCCACACAATTCGCAACTTAATTGGATAGCAGAACATGCAGCTAGCACAGATCATAACTTATATATGCATGCACCGAAATTAAATGATAAATTAATATTGCAGTTCGCAAATCAAATTTCCTCAACAGAACTGAATTTACACATGCATGGACATGGCTAACCATGCAATCAAAATTATATGAATTTGGACTTGAATTGCTACGAACTGCACTAGCTACATATATATATGTTCCTAATTAATTAATTAATGCCCCGTCGGCTGGATTTTATTACCTACCAAATAATTAGGGATGTCAACAGTTACGGTAAGGGTCGGATGGAAGCATTTTTATATCCGTATCCGTTACAAATTGTTCTTATCCGCTACAAATTATCTTATTCATACACTACCCTTACTCGTTATGGTTGTCGGATAACGGTAGCGGATAAATAACGGGTAATACTAATATAATAATTATTTTTATTATTTATTAAATAATACATTAAAACATATATATTCATGTCACACATGTATAGTACTTTATTGACAAAAAATAACAATGCTTGAACCAGGACACTGCGATCTTTTATTCCTTCCTCCAGGAGCGGCCTATCAACCAAGGGAGTTTAATTAATTAGTTGGGGGTTACCAGTTCTTCCTCCTCCTCCGCTGCGGGTAACGTCCCGAAATTCGCTTAACGCTGTGTTCTTTTTGTGTAGCTCTGAGCTGGGTGACTGTGGTGTCGACGAATCTCCAGCTAAAAAATTCTAATCATGCTAAGTGCAAGTAAACCAATTAAAGTATTCTTTCAATTCTTATTAATATATATAATTATATATATAATTGTTTTTTATAATTACCCAATCGGGTAACGGGTACGAAATAGGCTTTACCCGTATAGATAATGAAAAAAATTATTTACCCATACCCGTACCCGGTAAGTTTACAAAAAGAAAATCTTACCCGTACCCGTCTTATCGGATACAGTGCGGGTCGGATAAACGGATAAAAGAGTGTCATTGACACGCCAACAAATAATAGGTTTTGCTAGGGACAAGTTGCACCCTAAATCCTGCTCTAGTTAATAATTTCAAGTCACATGAAGATTCTTTTTGTTGTTTCTTCATAATTAATAGACTACGTACTAAACCTCTTGGTTTCATTTTATGTGGAGGGCTAATATAAACATATATGAAATACATGCAAGTGTTACTAAAAATAAAAAAATTTAAATCTGTTTTGTTAATTACTTATCAACAAAACTTATGTATATTTCGAAAATATAAAGTGATTAATTAATTTGTAATAATTAACTTCTATATATGCAGATAAAGGTGCTGAACATAGAGTTGCACATAATAATTTTTAAAGGACAATATATATATATATATATATATATATATATATGTTATATATTATATAATCACATTTAACTAAGCTAAGATTATTTTTTTTTATCAGGATGTCAGTATAAGAATATGAAAACCTAAGAACCACATGCATGCTCCTATTTTTGGAAGTAATCTGAGTGTTTTGACGATCATCTCCTTAATTAGAAGAAGAAAAATATATGAAAATCTAATATTCCCAACATCTATAACAAAAATTAATTAAAAAAAAAAGAAAAGAAAAGGATTATATATGTGAATGTCATTAATGTCATTTGGGATGGTGAATCTACAGTGCTTGATTTGTACAGTTCACATGGACTTTGAATATATCCTTGAATTAGGCAACTGCTACAACTACCAGTTCATGAAAGGTACATGTTAACTACTTCATTTAAATATTGGCTTGGCTTTTAATTTTGTATTAATTGTTCAAGAGCCAACATTCGCGAGAAATATATTCCCCTATAATAAATGCATACATATATATGCTCTATTTCTCCATAGCTTTCTTGTGACTATAAGCTATAGCTAGCTAGTCTTGGCAGGTATATATAGTTCTGATTTAGTGATGTATTTTATCGATATTTTGTCATGCAAAAAGAATTCATACCAGATATATATATAATGTTTTAGATAACATTTATTTGACATATAAATAAAGTCAAAATTTTCAACAAAAATTCGAATTACAACTTAATTAATTTCCATACCAAAAGTTGTTGATGCTCAACAAGTTTTAAATAACATTGAGCAATATATCTGTACTGGTACAGTTGTGGAACAATAACTTAATTTTTGTTGTGTTAATGGGGATAAACACTTTTGCAGTTGTTAATTAGTTGTTAGTTGTTACATATATATTAATCCGAATTCTTCCAAAAACCGACTTGATCTCTAATTAAAAATATAAGAACAGGATCTCTAATTAAAAAATTGTAAGAATAAATCAATGTTAGAAGGATAGTCACTTTCGTGTATACAAGTCTATTATTTCTTTTTTCTTAATTTATTTCTTCTTCTTTTTCTCAAGTCGGCAGTTATATACTATTCATCTTAATTATACTAAGGAGATCAGGTCTTATTCAACTAATGTTAAAGTATTTAATTTTAATTATGAATATATACACCACACCCATAATACTAGACCAACATATATATATATATATATATATATATATATATATATATATATATATATATATATATACATGATCATAGATATATATATATATAGATGGTGCATCCTCTCAAGTCTAAAGCCATATATATTATATATAATATGATACAAATTAAACCATCAAAACTAATCAACCAGCATATATATCCAAATCATGAACACTACTAAACTAGAGCCATCACAATTAGTTACACCTCTCAACTTCTTGAATTTATTAGATTTATATATTCTTGATTGATTGACTGATTGATCTCGACCTGTTATCCAACGTAGTTTAAAAACATGGACACAGGCACTAAACAAAGCCCTCTTTTCTGTAATTCTGTGCACTCCTCTCCTTTTCCTTGTAATATCTCAGCCTCCTGTAAGTGCAAAAAGGAAAGCAATATTAATTGTAATTTTGTTTCAAGAATTAATCTTAATTACAACACTAATTAAAGTAATTACCTAAAAAGTTACCTTCATAAAAGACATACCCATGCATATAAAAGTGTATTGACAAAGAAGAGGGATCCAATATATAACACCATTTTATGCATGGTGACATATCTTGACACCATATATTTATAAGTCATTTTTTGCAATTTCAATGTCCAAACAATCGATCTGAACCGTTCAACATGATCTCCGTATTAAAATGTGCTTGGAGACCAAATTTTACATTTTTTTTGAATTTTTTTAGTATTTATTAAGATATGTACAAAATTGTTGTTTTCAGACAATTCTAGACCATTGAAAAACAGCGATTTTCAAAAATTCTAAAAAAATAGTAAACAATTTTCAAAAAATGAAAAATTTGATTTCCAAGCACATTTCAATATGGAGATCATGTTGAACGGTTCGAATCAACTGTTTGGATTTTAAAATCACAAAAATGACTTATAAACATATGATGTCAATTAACATGGGCTGACATATCTGATTATTGCAAATTTACTAGTTTTTTGGTTCTTGCCAATTAACAGTACTTGTTAATTTTTTTAATTCAGAAATATTAATTTTCAGTACATAAGTTGTATTATAATTATGGCATATTGAGATTTAAGTACTTAATATAATAATGCATAGGACGATGCCTCTTAATAAGAACTTTCAAATTAATAGCTTGAGCTAATTAGAATTTTCAAATAAATATTATTGTTTGTAATATTTCGTAAACGCATCATTTACTTTTGACCAAGATATTCAAATCAAACTTAATTTGCAAGAAATTTAAAAATTGTTTTCTTGCTTTTTTTTTGTACACAAGTATCAATAAATAAGTTTTACGATCTTTTGGAAGGGTTTGTTTATCGATTTATGCACGTTTTAAAATTGCTATTTTAATAGACTTAGTCATGCATCCATAATTATCTAATTGATTTGACAATTATCACAAGTAATTTATACCAATTTGTTGACATATATAAATATATCATCATATTTCAAATTGACATATCTAAATATATCATCATATTTCAAAACAACAAAAGTATAATAAATTACCTTTGGAAGCATCCTAGTGTCTCTCCTTGATTGGATTACTTGGTTGGGGGAGCTCAATTCTAGTTGAAATAAATCACTAACCTGAAAAATCATAATAAGAAATTAAATTAGTAAAAAAATTAATGTTTTCTCCTCAAAATCACCAATTCAAAACAAATAACACACTAGATAATTTGTAGGCTTTTGTTATATGTTGTTGTTGGTACCAGTATTGGTACCGGATTCACAAACATTGTAATCTGGTTTTCGTTTAGTAATGGAAATCGGCGGGTCTATACCCGCTTCTTTCAAAAAAAAAATAACACTAGATAAGTTTCTGATATCTTTTTTCAACCAAATATATTATAGAAAACTTTTAAGGGTATCCAAATTTTACAACTTACGCATGGTTTTTCATGCATGCATGCATATGTATATGTTTATTACAATAAAATTTAATCTAAGAAAAAATAATCCATGAGTTAATTTGCAGATGAAAAATGTAAGAATCACACACAATAAATAAACCATGCAGTGAATTTTAATTTTGCTCTGAAACCTTAATTGGAGATATTCATATATAACACCTTAACATAAGAAAAAAGAAAATTAGGATCCTAAAGTATAAACAATCATGTGTTCAAAAGTCTATCTGGACAAACACTTAACTCGTTAATAAAGCAACAGCAAGTAGCAACTTTATTCAACAATGCCTCCCCCACCTCCAACCCCACTTACATGAAAAACTAAAAAAAAAAAAATTGGCAGGAAGAAGAAAAGGCAAAACAAAAAGGCTTGAAAGTTGGTACAAACTTTTAATAGGTATTGGAGAAAAATATTTCATAAAATATATTATATCTTTTATTCTGTATATTTTCCAGTTTCACACTCTATACCTCATTCTTTCTTATAATTTTCTTCTTTGAACCAATCACTCGTGCCAGTGTTCACCGAAAATTAATTAAATGTTAACAAAATATACGAAGATGTAGCACCAACCTTGATTAGGAACACATAATTAATATTGTCATATATCTTTAAATTAATACTATTCTTTTAGCAAAGAAAAAAAGGAAACACTACTTAATTATTTCATAATTAAACACATAAAAATCCTTAGATGAAGCCTGAATTTCCTTACGTTTATTATTAGTAATAATTAATTATGTTGCTCAAAATAGTTTGATGTAATTTAACAGCATCTAATGATATCAAAAAGAATGAGTGTATAATTAATTTAATTACCTTAGGGCTATTTACAGGGGAGCTAGCAGTATCCTCTAATGGATCTTCATCGAACAAACCACGCGCACAAACTCTCCTCTTCTTGACCTTGACATTCTTACAAGCTCCTGAAAGCGCAGCAAGGCCGCCACCGATTGATGGTAGTTCCGCAGCGCAGGATGCTGCATCAGATACCACAGAATTCCCCGGCGCCGCATCATCGTTTTCGGCGCTTGATAATAATGATAGAGAGCTGCTGGTAGCTGCTGTGTCTCCTCTTTTCTTCTCCTCTGAGGCCAAGAAATACTCAAAGTAGGTTGTCCAACTACTCTCCTCAGATTCAGAGGTTGTAATGGAAGTGTTTACGGAATTGCTAATTGATCTCTCCATTAATAAATTATGTATATACAATGTGCAAGGTGAGTTTGCACATGGAATGGCTATATAAGAGGAAGAAAGGTGAGAGAGACGCACAAGTGACATCATAGGAGAGAGAAAGAGTGAGGAAAGGCAAGGTATAAAAAAATTAAAAGATAATTAAGGGTCTGTATTAAATTTTTTGTGGGTAGAGGAAAGACACATTCCTAGCTAGGCTGAGTCTACAAAAAGTTTCCTTTCCTTTTTACTTTTCATAGAAAGGGAAATTAAGATTATTTTGCAAACCTTCTCTTTTTTTTTTTGAAAAATATGCAAAAATGCTCTTCCATTTATATAAAAAGTATTTTCTCTGCATTATGTTGAAAAAGTCCTGTACTACATTTATATTTATTCAACCAATAGATTTTTATTTCATTTTATATTTTTAATGCACAAGTACATGCCTTACTGAGTCAGTACCATAATTCAAACTTTGTTTCTTTATTCAGATATATGTTATTCATTTTGTTATTACTTAATTTATTATTTTTTAAGTACTTTTAGTGGCAGAGCTTAAGAGAGATAGGATGAAACTATGCTCCCCCCCCCCCCCCCCCCTCCAAACCATATTATATAAAAATAGATTGTTGTATTATTTGTTAAAATATGTTCAAGTCTATATACATATAACTATCCCCTTCTGTCAAACTCTCTATATTTGTTTTCAGAATTAATTACAAAAAATTGTTTTATCCGTAAGGGTAAAAGTGTTGAACAGTGTTAGTATTCTCATCAGTAATAGCAAATTATATCGACATTTCCTCAGCAATAAGTCATTTTTACCCTCGCGAATAAAACAAATTATTATAATCGAATGTCATTTTTTCGATTTGTGCGATGATACCACCAAATTAAGAATATGGTGAAGGTGTGTTACTGAGTGTTTTTAATTAATTAATTTAGCTCATAGAATTAATGTAATAATGGTAGTCATAGTTTAGACAGAATTAATATATGATATATATTAAAAATGAAACAAGTGAAATGGTGTGAAAGGGGCAGAGTTCTTGAAGAAAATTAGAGATTGGGTGCTAAATTGTTATATGATGCATGAGGAAGATGCCAAAGACTAATTAAGAGGAGTTGAGGTGTTAAAATCCACAGGGTACTCTTGACCTCAACAGCACAAGAAAGCATTTCCATACCTAACCCAACCTACATAGCTATTAATCTTTCACACCTTTTATCCTTTCCTATCTACATACACACACACACACACACACACACACACACACACAAATATTATTATTTTGTACTTCTTCTTCAGAAAAAAGTTTTCTGGATTCAATGTGGCTACGATAGATGACCCCATGCATGGCATATACAAGCTAGCTACTGACAAATAATAATATAATCAATTATAATGTTAAAGATGTGTCATGATCTAGGTCCTTAATTAATTTTTATAGAGCGTCGACCTGGCCTCAGTACATTATACACGCCAGAGATGATTTTCATGCCTCATGGAATCCATATTCCTATGACAATGGTCTTGATAAGGTAGTTACATTATACACGCCAGAGAGATGATTTTCATGCCTCATGGAATCCATATATATTCCTATGACAATGGTCTTGATAAGGTAGTTACTTTCAACCGTTTTTACAGTTGAAAATCAAGATAGTTGCATGCACGTTCGCAAGTGGCAATTAATTTAATTGTTGCCTTTCAATCTCTCCAATCTCTTTTGGATTGGAGAGCATCTTAAATCTGGAATAGGAAGTATATATAGAACTTTTTGGAACTACAAAAAATCAATGTTCTGAATAGTGCACTAGTATAGTGCACTAGTATTTTCGGACCATAGAAGCTATGGCGCTATTGTTACTATAGTGCGCTATTGCATGCTATAGCGGCGCTACATGAGCATAGCCAGTGGCGGAGGGAAGAAGAGAGAATGGGGGTCAATTGACCTCCATATTTTTTAGATTTTTTGTATTTACGTATGATTTTCTATATAATTTAGAGTAAAATGACTTGGTATTGTCAAATTGACTCCCATTCTCCGCAGAAAATTTTTTGTTTGACCCCCCATAGTTGAAAAGTCTGGCTCTGCCCCTGGACATAGCGTTGTTTTTTTAGTCGTTCCGCTACGACGCGATAAATGCTATTTAAACCTTTGCAAAAAACACACAAGCAAAAAAAATAAAAAGAAAAAAGAAAGGGATGAGTTTTGTCTCAAAGGGCTTAATTTGGATAGAACTAGATCAGTACATGGATTTAAAACCGCACGGATCTAGATTCCTTCGTATAAATCTAAATCTTTTTTTTTTTAATTTCAATGTAAATTGGATGATTTGGTCTTGATTTCTTATAAAATTTTGTTCAAAGCAAATTGGACAAGAAACCCACACCAAAAAGTACCTCACTCGTTAAAAGTTTGTCCGTACTATTAAATTGTTTCCTTGGTCATTATTTTAACAACGAGGAAAATTTTATCAATTTTGGTAATACTTCAATAAATAAAGCAATCAAAAGCTCCATAAAAATATTTATTTGCGTTGTAATTCAAAATAAATATATATAAATTAACTACAGCTAGCTATACCCTTTTTTTATACACAAAATTTTGCAGCTCAAAATGCCAAATCTCATTCAAACAAAGCTTTCTCCTATATATATGTGTGTGTGTGTGTGTGTGTGTGTATATATATATATATATATATATATACCTCATTTTTTTACACATAAAATTAAGTTAGAAGTTTCTCTAAAATGGAGAGGAAAAAGATTATCTGAAAATGGAGAGGAAAAAGACAACCCTATACCTCAACTTTTTATAAATATAATTTAGAAGTTTCTCTAAAATGTGGAGAGAAGAAAGATTATCCGAAAAGAAATCTATGACTTGGATATTTCCATACATGAATGGAATAATTAAAGATGGGGACTGGCTACTTTATATATATATTCCAAGTAAATTTCGCAATCAAGGCCAAATTTTATAACACAGACGTGCAGGCGTAAAGGTGAAAATTAATATAGGGTGATGTGTCATAAATCATATATAATTTTAATTATATTCAAGGTCGTTACTTGCAATAGTTTTTTCTAGAAAAAAAAAATTGAAATCATGAAAGCAGCTCGTGCCCTATTACGATTCAACAAACTCGATGAAAATGACAAATTTTTCATTAAAAATTCTAAAGTTTCAAATGTTGAATTAATTGGGTGTATTTTCAAAACATGCACAAGTTTATGGTCAGAAAAATAATGTAAGAGCCCACAGATGCATGCATATATAATAGACCATTCTTAATGTTTTTTATTTACATTTTCTCCGTGTTTAAATAAAGGGGCAATGACACTCTCTTAAAAAAAAAAACAAATCTGAAAATCTAAAATTGAGGATATTGTTTAATGTATCTATAAGGGTGTCAATGACACTCTTTACCTGTTTACCCGACCCATATCGTATCCTAAAAGACGGGTAAGGGTAAAAGAAAAAAATTATGTTAGTTTATTGGGTACGGATAAGGGTAATGATTTTTTTTCGTTATCTCACCCGTTATCTAACAAGATAATTTTAAAAAATAAATTATATATATAGATATATATTTGTAAAAGATAATACATGATACAATAAAGTTTTGTATTTTACTAAATTTTCATAATACAAATTAGTTGTATTCATTATTATTATTTTCTTTTTTTCTTGTTTTGAAATTTTTTATAGAAAGCATAAATCGAGATGTCAATGACATTTTTTTATTTGTTTACCCGACCCGTACCATATTCGAAAAAACGAGTAAGGGTAAAAAAAAAATTTCGTTATCATAACGGGTACGGGTATGAAAATGCCGCCATCCGACCCGTATCGTACCCGTTGACACCCCTATATATCTACATTACAAAATGATATAGCCTTCAAAGCCATCTCACTGACTTTTAACTTTTTTCATTCATGTATGTTCTGGGCCAGAATTTTCCTCTACGCTGGCCAGCTTAATTATACTTGAGAATTTTGTAATATGACACATCATTTAGAATAAGATGATGCCATAACAAAAAGAAAAAAAAATATTCTTAATTTCATCAAGTCTTTTGTAAACTCAACTCTAAAATATATTGAATTGGCTTCAAACGATAAATTCAAACTATTGAAATCCTTGTACCTTACGAATGATGCGTCTCCATGTGAAAATTTTAAATTTTAAATTTTGAAATTAATTTTATATAAAGTCAAGTGGTCAAAAAATGTTTAAAAAAATAAATGCATTAAAATTAATTTATAAATCTTCTAATTTTGACCGCTTGACTTTATACTAAATTAATTCGAAAATTTAAAATTTTCACATGTAGACACATCACTTGTAATGTAGAAGGGTTTTAACAGTTCGAATTCTTCGTTTGAAACTAATTCGATAGATTTTAGAATTGATTTAAAATAATTTGGTGAATTTAAGAATATCCTGTTCTACTTATACATACATTGTATGCCGACATTTTTATTAATATCCAAAGTTAAATAGAAATTAATTAATATACCTAGATCTCTTGAGTATTTATAAAAATACTTCTACCGGCCATTTTCTAACCGGTACCCAATTTAATCAATTACCGGCCAGAAAATGGTCGGTACCCTGTTTAATCTATTACTGGCCAGAAAATGACCGGTACCTTTGCTATATATATGTGTGGAGAGTTGGCCGAATTTCTCACTAAGTTGATTAAATTAGGTACCGGCCAGAAAATGACCGGTATGGGTATTTTTATAAATACTTAGGAGATCTGGATATTTAATTAATTTCTATTAAACTTTGGATATTGATAAAAATGTCGGCATTGTATGTATAATTAATGGGAGCTGGTAAAGAAATTAAATCACCGCCGCCTAGGAATTAGGAATTAGGAAATGGAAAATGGGACCACCTGGCCTCATTCTTCTAAGTTCTGATTTCCGGAGACAGTACTGTGTGCCTGTGTCTATTATTTGTCTGCGCCGCTGCTATGTCAAAAAAAAAAAAAAGATCGACTAACAGTCCCCGCATTCAGTCCCCTAAACGTCCATTCCGCTAACTAATGGTCAAAGTACAAATGTCAGACATCTATTCAACTGTCAGACAAAGGAAATAAAATTGAAAGTATTCATACCTACCCAAATGAAGTATTCATACCTACTCAATGAAGTATTCATCACTAAAATTTGTCAAACATCTATTCAACTGGAGACCATTACTTTTCGAGGCCAGTAACTGTCAGACTGCATTGGGGACCACAACCAAAAAGTCACGTGGATCACATCACCAGTGCTACATTCATTGATTAAATTAATTCACATACAAAATAGAAAGTATTCATACCTAAGATATCAAATATTCATATATAATTCATCAAGTATTCATACCTAAGATATCAAGTATTTAGAAAAAAAAAATGGACACATCACTTATCTTTTACACGTTTTTCAAGGTGGTTTTTTTTCTCCGTTCAATCTAACCAATATTTTAGACGATCTATGAGGAATTTTGCAAATCTAAAACCACGAACGTGTTCTACACAATTTTCTCTTTCAAATGAGATCCATGATGACATACTTTTACACGTTTTTCAAGGTATCAAATATTCATATATGGAAAGTATTCATACAAAATGGAAAGTATTCATACCTAAGATATCAAATATTCATATATAATTCATCAAATATTCATACCTAAGATATCAAGTATTTAAAGAAAAAACTGGACTCATCTTTTACCTGTTTTTCATGTTATCAAATATTCATATATGGAAAGTATTCATACAAAATGAAAAGTATTCATACCTAAGATATCAAATATTCATATATAATTCATCAAGTATTCATACCTAAGATATCAAGTATTTAAAGAAAAAACTGGACTCATCTTTTACACGTTTTTCAAGGTGGTTTAATGATTGACATAGTTAGTTAGAATGGGGGACGTTTAGGGAACTGGAGTGCGGGGGACAACATATTTACTCAAAAAAAAATATAATCCAATAATAATATCTCTCTCTCTCTCTCTCTCTCTATATATATATATATATATATATATATAATCTGAGGAGGGTTCCACTGCACCCTTTTTTGGTGCACCTAACGTGCACCCAAAACGCATATGGTGGATTTTCAAAGTTTAAATAGTCGATTCGAACCTTCCAACGTGTTCTTCATATTAAAATGTGCTTGGAGACCAAATTTTACATTTTTTGGAAATTTTTTACTATTTTTTCAGAATTTTTGAAAATCATCACTTTGCTTAATTTCAAATTATTATTTAGTTTAATCAAAAATTCTGAAAAAATAGTAAAAAATTTCCAAAAAATGTAAAATTTGGTCTCCAAGCACATTTTAATATGAAGAACACGTTGGAAGGTTCGAATCGACTATTTAAACTTTGAAAATACACCATATGAGTTTTGGGTGCACGTTAGGTGCACCAAAAGAGGGTGGAGTGGAACCCTCCTCATATAATCTAGCTAATTTGCTACATGTAGAATAGAGGGTCTCCGTGCAACGGCTTAATATTTGAGTTTTCAAAATCCTAACGGTCGATCCAAACCGTTCAACATGATCTCCATATGAATATGTACTTGCGAACCAAATTTTACATTTTTAAGAATTTATTTTACTATTTTTTTAGATAGGTAGAAAATCACTTGA
Source organism: Carex myosuroides (assembly GCA_028015225.1). NCBI lineage: Eukaryota > Viridiplantae > Streptophyta > Magnoliopsida > Poales > Cyperaceae > Carex > Carex myosuroides. Next base: position 12,417,853 of record CM051491.1, on the reverse strand, counting down.
TCTGAAAATTATGTACCATTCAGATCAAGTGATTTTCTACCTATCTGAAAAAATAGTAAAAAAATTCTAAAAAATGTAAAATTTGGTTTGCATGTACATATTCATATGAATTGAACGGTTCGGATCGACAGTAAGGATTTTAAAAACTCAAATATTGAGCCGTTGCACGAAGGCCCTCTATGCTACATGTAGCACCGTAGCCAACTCATATATATATATATATATATATAGTGAGGCTACGGTACTATGCATAGCACGGTTGGGTCCGTGCTACGGCTCAATAATTTGAGTTTTCAAAATCTTAACGGTCGATCTGAACCGTTCAACATGATTATAAAATGAATATGTACTTGCAAACCAAATTTATACTTTTTTCGAATTTTTTTACTATTTTTCTAGATAGGTAGAAAATCACTTGATCTGAAAATTATGGACCATCCAAAAACAGTGATTTTCTACCTATCTAAAAAAATAGTAAAAAAAATCGAAAAAATGAAAAATTTGGTTTGCAAGTACATATTCATTTTATAATGATGTTGAACGGTTTGGATCGACCGTTAGGATTTTGAAACTCAAATATTGAGCCATAGCACGGACCCAATCCGTGCTATGTATAGTACCGTAGCCTCACTCATATATATATAGGATTTTGCTAATATGCTACGCGTAGCATAGAGCCCCTCCGTGCTACGGCTCACTTTTTAAGTTTTCAAAATTCTAACGGTCGATCCGAACCGTTCAACATGATCTCCATACGAATATATACTTGCAAACCAAATTTTACATTTTTTAGAATTTTTTTACTATTTATTAAGCCACTTTGAAAATCGCTGATCCAATGGTCCAGAAAAGTTTACTGTTGTGTACAAATTAGTGTTTTTCCAATGTGGCTTAATAAATAGTAAAAAAATTCTAAAAAATGTAAAATTTGGTTTGCAAGTACATATTCATATGGAGATCATGTTGAACGGTTCGGATGGACCGTTAGGATTTTGAAAACTCAAAAAGTGAGCCGTAGCACGGAGGGGCTCTATGCTACGCGTAGCACCGTAGCACTGTCCTATATATATATATATATATATATATATATATATATATATATATATATATATATATATATATATATATATATATATATATATATATATATAGGATTTTGCTAATATGCTACGCGTAGCATAGAGCCCTCCGTGCTACGGCTCAATTTTTGAGTTTTCAAAATCCTAGCAGTCGATCCGAACCGTTCAACATGATCTCCATATGAATATGTACTTGCAAACCAAATTTTACATTTTTTATAATTTTTTTACTATTTATTAAGCCACTTTGAAAATCGCTGATCCAATAGTCCAGAAAAGTTTACTGTGTACAAATTAGTGTTTTTTCAAAGTGGCTTAATAAATAGTAAAACAATTCTAAAAAATGTAAAATTTGGTTTGCAAGTACATATTCATATGGAGATCATGTTGAACGGTTCGGATCGACCGTTAGAATTTTGAAAACTCAAAAATTGAGCCATAGCACGGAGACCTCTATGCTACGCGTAGCACCGTAGCACTGTCCTATATATATATATATATATATATAATAATTATGTATAGCATATAATGTCAAACCAAAGACATTGGATGATGTAATTACCTATTTCAGTCAATGAAATGGGCTAATAGCTTTTTTTTAAAATAATAATAATAATAATTATGTATATTCATATATAAAATTACTTTTTTTATGGTTAATAATCTTTTTAAAAACAATTGTTTTCTACCTATCTAAAACAATAGTAAAAAAAAAATTCAAAAAAATGTAAAATTTGGTCTCCAAGCACATTTCAATATAGATATCATGTTGAGCGATTTGGATTGACTATTTGATCTTTGAAAACAAAGATATAAGCATGAAGTAAAACAGCCTTACTTCGTAACTCACCATAGCCCATTTCTATATGAGGAGGGTTCAAATGCACCATTATTTTTGTGCTCCACATCATTTATCTCCATTTTCAAAGTCCGAACAGTCGATCTGAACTGCTCAACATGATCTTCATAATAAAATATGCTTGGAGACCAAATTTTATATTTTTTTTAGAATTTTTTTACTATTTTTTTAGATTGGTACAAAATCACTTTTTTAAGGAGATTCTAGACCATCCGATAAAGTCATATTGTACCTATCTAAAAAAATAGTAAATAAATTCTAAAAAATATAAATTTGGTCTCCAAGCATATTTTATTATGAAGATCATGTTGAGCAGTTCGGATCGGCTGTTCGGACTTTGAAAATAGATATAAATGATGTGGAGCATATTGGAGTACAAAAATAATAGTGCATTTGAACCCTCCTCATATATATATATATATATATATATATATATAGAGAGAGAGAGAGAGAGAGAGAGAGAGATGGGCTATTGTGCTTCGCGAAATAAATGGGGGGGTTTACTTCGGGTCATATTTTTATTTTTGAAAATTCAAACAACCGATCTGAACCGTTCAACATGTTCTAAATATTGAAATGTGCTTGGAGACTAAATTTTACATTTTTTTGAATTTTTTTACTATTTATTAAGCCACTTTGAAAATTGCTGATCCACTGTGAACAGTAAAAAATAGTAAAATTTTCTGGACCACCGGATCAGCGATTTTCAAAGTGACTTAATAAATAGTTAAAACATTCCAAAAAATGTAAAATTTAGTCTGCAAGCACATTTCAATATTTAGAACATGTTGAACAGTTCGGATCGGTTGTTTCGATTTTCAAAAATGAAAATATGGCTCGAAGTAAACACCCCATTTACTTCGCGAAGCACAATAGCCCATCTCAATATATATATATATATATATATATATATATATATATATATATATATATATATATATATAGATAGAGAGAGAGAGGAGGGATCAAGTTACAACAACCATTTTTTCATTTTCAAAGTCTAAATCGTCGATCCAAACCGTATATATATATACATATAATTATAGAAGATTCATGCATATACACATATGGACAGTATCCCGGAATAATATTAATTATTGTCAGTGTGTCCAACCAATATATATTCCATGCTGGTGATCTTGCAAACTATCTTCCAATTTCATAAAAATCATTGAAGAGGTAGTTCAATCATTAATCATTAGTGGTGCTTACCACAAATAATTAAATTATATATATGAAATTCCCTCGTATGTTACATAGTACCTATCGGAGCACCTAAAAGTCTAAAACTATAAAATACGTACAGCCCCCATATGTACAAAAAATATAATTCTGCTAGATACAAATCTAATTAGATTTTGTAAGAAAACAATATCCTAGTTAATAGATTTATAATTAATGATAGTGTACGTAGTGATACATTAATGTATTAACTAATTAAGAAAGATGATGTATGTATGTATGCATGTATATGAGTTGGCTACGGTGCTATGCATAGCATAGAGGTGCTACGGCTTAATATTTGAGTTTTCAAAATCCTAACGGTCGATCCTAACCGTTCAACATGATCTCCATATGAATATGTATTTGCAAATCAAATTTTACATTTTTGAGAATTTTTTTACTATTTTTTTAGATAGGTAGAAAAACACTTGATCTGAATGGTACAGAATTTTCAGATCAAGTGATTTTCTACCTATCTAAAAAAATAGTAAACAAATTCTAAAAAATGTAAAATTTGATTTGCAAGTACATATTCATATGGAGATCATGTTGAACGGTTCGGATCGACCGTTAGAATTTTGAAAACTCAAATATTGAGCTGTAGCACGGAGGCCCTATATGCTATGCATAGCATATTAGCAATTTCAGAGATCAATACTAGTTATTTTTATGAAATACACTTCTTTAATTCAGAGATCAATTGCTTGCAGATATACAACTTGTAGATTCTGTCCTTAATTTAATGTTTTGAAATTATAAAGCATCTCATATGTATAATTAACTCAGCTAATTATCAGAATCTTCAAAAGTAATGGCGTACATTTCTACATAGTAGCTGCGCATATATGCATGTACAGTAGAACAAATTATAATACAGAAATGGTTTACTTTTGTTTGTATTCAATATGCATTACATGCTATCCATCTTGAACAACAAATCTTAGAATGATATACCTTAATTAATTAGTTCTCTGGTTCAAGACAATTAAGTATGGATCATTTTAATTTGACAAATTAATAATTTAAGGAAAACAATTCGGCAAACAAAAAAAAAATCCAACAAGTAGGTACCTGTTCTATGCGACAGAGTCCGAATCTGCTGCGATTCCGAGATGGATCGCAGGATCCTGAAATTCCGAGATTAATGGTTCAAACTTTTTCGTGCGCGGATCTCGGAAACGTTCTTGAAAAAGTAAATTTTTATGCACGCATCTCGAGAAAAACCAACAGTTGAAATCGGATCGCAGGGTCCTGTGATTCACCGAGAATCACAGCAGATTTATTTTCCTATGCAACCATACCCGAGAGATACAACGATCAAAACAAGAGAGTCAAATCTGCTGCTCTTCTTTCAGAAAAGCAGGAACATGTTTTTTTTTTTCATCCCAACCGATCAAATATTTTTTATAAATCTAGATTTGAAGATGAAAATTGTTGTTGTTCTCTTCTCTTCAAAATATGAACAGTCGAAAATATTTGAACGGTTAGATGAAGAAAAATAGATTCATATTTTTCATAGGAGAAAAATAAATTCATGTTTTCTTAGCAAAAATAGCAGATTATAAAATAAATTCTGTGTATTCTACTTCGGAATGGATTTGTTCAAATATAAAATTTATCTATAAAAAAACAAGATGTGTATGATCATTGAAAATGATATATAAATTTAAGTCCCAACTGCTCCAATAAAAATTCCTCCACCTATGAAGCCGGAACACAAAATGCAAGAGATTTGAATGGCCGCAAAAAATCCAGGATGATGCCCACGTGGGATTAGGATTTGGGAACAATAAAAGAGAGACACAAATTTGAAAAATGAGAAATGAAATGACCGTGTTTGGGTTATGATGTACATACATTCCCCACTGTGCTGTGCCCCCCAGGCCATGTGGCCATGTGGGATGTGTTTGCGTTGACAAACTAACTAACGACAATCAATCAATCACTATATTGATTTGCATCCGGTGCTAGATTTTACATCCTTCAGACTGCCAATTTTAAAAATTTGTTTGTCATGAAGTTTGTACTAAATTAGTTCTCTTTTGAATCTCTTAATAATCTCAGTTTTCTTAATATTCTAGAGCAGGTGGACACAACTGCATGGATATTAACGAGCGAGCCCAAAACAAGTCAAGTGAAGCAAACACAATTATTAATTATCACCCCTCAATTGGTAAATAATTTCATTTGCCCCAACATAGTATATCTCCAACGGCTATGGCTAAAATGGATACCATAGATAAAAACTAATAATTACAGAGCCCATAACTTGTCTGCTGAAAATGAAATGCTCCACGTGGATTTTATTTTGATTTTTCTTGCATCATGATATTGATAGATAGGACTAAACCAAACATGAATGAATGTATGAGTGAATGAATGAATATTTGGGCCCAAGTAGCATGGCCAAACAGAATTGACAGGACAACACATCATTGTTTTTTTAACCTTTTTTTTTCCTAAAATTAATTAATTGTAGATTGATTGTTTTGGAGCGGATATATACTGGGTCCGGATCCCCTAAAGTAACCCAATCTTTGGGTTTTGGATCGAGACCGTCCGATTCAAATTCGTCGCTCGGGATTGTCTCGGAATTCGAATTCGTCGTCGGAATGCGTGCGCTCACTTCGGGAATGGATTTTCGTGGATTCGAATCGGACAATATCGATCCAAAACCCAAAGATTGAGTTACTTCGCTGGATCCGAATTCATATATGCTGGTCATTGGTCAAATGGGAAGGCAACCATATATTAGTGGGGTCCGGATCCCCTAAAGTAACCCAACTTTTGGATTTTCGATGGAGACCGTCCGATTCAATTCTGTCGCTTGAGTCGTCTCGGGATTCGAATCCGTCGTCGGGATGTGTGCGCTCCACTTCGGGATGGATAATCTCGGATTCAAATCGGACGGTCCCGATTTAAAACCCAAAAATTGAGTTCACTGGATCCGAATTCATATTAGTGCACACATATCTGCTCTGGTCCATACTACTTAATTAGTTAGTACCTGATTGGTGTTTTCAAAAACATTTAATTCCATGTTAAATACTTGCTTTTTGAAATGCATCTCCTTCATATATGTCTAAACGATTTTAATGAAACCCTCATAAATAAGAGCTTTCAGTTAACAACCCAAAAAAATAGTAGAAATTAATTTACTTGTAAAGCTTTTGTTTTCATCTTAGAAAAGTGTCCAGAAAATATGGGGAGCCTTTGGGCTTTAGAAGTTACAAGGCCCAACACAATGTACCGGAACCACAAACAAACATAGATGAGTGAGTCTATGGTACTATGCATAGCACGGATTGGTCCGTACTACGGATCAATATTTTCGTTTTCAAAATTCTAACTGTTGATCCTAACCGTTGAATATAATTTCCATATGAGAATATACTTGTGGGCTAAATTTTTTAATTTTTAGAATTTTTTTACTATTTTTTAGATAGGTAGAAAATCACTGTTTTTGGATGGTCCAGAATTTTCAGATCAAGTGATTTTCTACCTATCTTAAAATATAGTAAACAAATTCGAAAAAATATAAAATTTAGTCTGCAAGTACATATTCATGTGGAGATCACATTGAACATTCAGATCGACCATTAGGATTTTCAAAATGAAAATATGGCTCCATAGTACGGACTAATCCGTGCTATGCATAGTACCATAGACTCACTCAACATATATTATTCTGCATAAAGGATCTGATCTACTTAATTTGTTCCAAGTTACAACTCTTGCAACCACAACTCCACAACAGAGAACCACAAAATACATATATTATTCTGTTTAAGCAGTTACAAATGACAAAATGCCACCACTCTCTCAGCAGAAAAGAGAAAACCACCAAAGCTTAATTAGTTGTTAACCTGAATAATAACAAGACATTGCAAACACATCAAAATAATAAGGCACAATATTATTGGCAATATGACAATATCTCTAAGCTGTCTAATTATAATCGGTTCATTTCAACCCCATTAAAAAGCAACCTATTTATAACAGTACATGATCAGATGGCCCAAACCAAATAAGCAACCTATTTTGAACCATTAGTTTCGATCTAGTTGACAAGCTCAGCATTTGTGTTACAAGTTTTTCAATGTTCAGTTCATTTGTATGAAATTAAGAAAATTAACAAATTAAATATTTAGCTTTATATTTTAACCACTTGGTCTTATACAAGCGATAGAACAATGAAAAAATTGGAACAAAAATGCTTGGCTCATCACGTAGATCAAGATCATCAGTTCAAATTGATCAATTTTAGCTGATTAAACAGTCTTTTTAACTTCACGAAGTTGCACGCTTAAGCTTATACTAGTTTCACTTGTGAAATATATACTAAATCAGTACCAGCCTGAGAATAGATGTATGCTCCAATGATGGCAATGGCTGATCCAATGATATTTAATGGCCGCACCGGCGTACGGAATATTATTATAGATGACACAATGACAGATATACACTTCATTGTATTGCCTATACTAAATGTAAGTGCTGAGATCTCATCCAATGACATATGCGAAAATTGGTTATACAAATGGTAGAACACGCTCTGGGCTACCACCCACCTGTCAACGAAAGATCCACATAAATTAATCTCTACCAATGATTGGGTGTTACCAGTATGCACGAATTTGGCAATGCAGAATATGTACCACAAGAATGGGTCATTTGTTAAACAGCTTGTGCCAGTAGAACTGAACCATTAATTATTTAAACTGCTCGATGGATGACCAATCCGTTCTCAAATTGCACCAAATTTGATATACAATATAAACTACAAAGACAACACCTACATTTTTACTTTTTTTATTTTAATAACCATTTACTCGATTGTTACAGTTATCAAGTTTGTTGTCAACATAATCTATCCCTACAATAGAAGTTCTGAAGCAAACAAGCAATAAAAATGCTGATGCATCAGGTATAAACTGTGATACACCTTGCTTACAGCTTGAACATCAGTTAAGAAAAGATAGAAAAAGAATGCTAATACATGAAATGACAAAGATGCACTATAATTTTCTTATCATTTTTTTTTTTGCCAGCAGTAGAGACAAAATACCATTCACAAAAGGAAGCATACTGACAAAATTGAAGTAACGCATTTATTGAATTGATACACTGAGTTAGTACGTGAAATACTTAAGAGGCTTAAATTAGGTAAGAGATAAATAATATAAAAAGAGTAAAGTGCAACCTAAGCAACGGTTATATAAGTGATAAATGGTGCTTGCCGCTGGTAGGTAGGAAAGGGTATTCGGGCATGAATACCGACAAAGATGCTTTAGAGTTTTCTTTACAGTTACTGTGCCGCTAATAACGTCAGATACTTTCCTTGAGAGCCTTAAATTAGGTTAGAGATCAATAATAACCCAAGTATCGGTTATATAAGTGCTACACCGTACTTACTGCTGGTAGGTAGGAAAGAGTACTCAGGCATGAATGCTGACAAAGATGCTTTAGAGTTTTCTTTACAGTTACTATGCCGCTAATAACGTCAGATACTTTCCTTGAGAGGCTTAAATTAGGTAAGAAATCAATAATAACCCAAGTATTGATTATATAACTGCTACACTGTGCTTACCGCTGGTAGATAGGAAAGAGTACTTGGGCATGAATGCCGACAAAGATGCTTTAGAGTTTTTTTTACAGTTACTTTGCCGCTAATAACAACAAATTTTTAAAAAGATGCAATGCAACAAATTTGATGGTGCATTACGTATTGGTAATGGACTAATGGTAACAAAATTTAAATGCGAAGGCATGGAATTTTACTTAATAATTAAAATGAAGATATATAAAAAAAGAGGAGTGAAGTAAATACCAGAGAAAATCAGGGCCAATCAACAAAAGTGCCCTCTGCCAGCCAACAGCCCACAACTTTGGGCCTTCAAGTAGTAGCGCGAAGGGAGTGAGAATGAGTAGTGATAAAATTGAGAGGCACGCATAGTAGTTGATGCCACTTATTGATCTTCCTTTCATCCCCCTTTTAGAAAAGATATTTCGGAAGACGAAAGCAAGATTGGAGATTATGGCTCCCAAAAATCCTAAAACACAAATTAAATCTATGTTTAAGTTCCCTTCCAACTAGTTCAGAGTAACATTTATATGACAGAAAATTGACAAGAATAATAACTGATCATAATTTTATCATATAACCAGTGATCCACAATACAAATCTGATATTTTCATGGTTATCAGATTTTAAACATTATACATGACAATATCAACATTGTTTCCAATTAATTTTTATGGTTATTCATATTCAGAAAGCTCCTAGGAAATTTAAAAAGATATATTTTCTGTACTTACCGGCCAAGTCAAAGTTGAGCTCTGTTGCAGCTGCGAGAGAACAACCCGCAATAATCGGTACAAGAGAGAGGTAAACCGGGGTAGGAAACGTCTCCCCTAGCATGAACGTCGACACAAGCACGCTGAAGGCTGGCTCACTGCTCTTCATTACATGTGTAAAAGAGACAGCCACCTTCGACATGCTCACAGTCGCTGCCACATGTCCCACGCTGTGTGCAATGGCCACCTATTGGTGCATGAAAAACACAACTGTTTTTCAGATGCAACGCATGCATGTGGTATTCTCAAACTAAAACAACAATAGAAATTCAAACTTACCGGCAAAAGAGCCAACCAAAACTCAGAGTCCACCTTTGGTGGCTTCACAAAATTCATGCACCATGAACACAGCATGATAATCGACCCCGCAGCTAGTGCAAGTGTCGCAGTGAGCCACGGAAATGGGAAAATGTTGAGCACCACTTTATTGTAAATATTGGAAACAACATTTAGTGCCCACCAGGTGGTAAAATACAAAACGATTTTGCCACGCTGATTTGGTTTCCAATGTGCTTTCACTTGGTGCACAGTGGATCGCCGCTTGTTGTTGTCTGAGCGGTGCACTGTTGATTCGAGTTGGTCGGTGCCAAGAAAAGGGGACGCAATTGCCAGGCATTTATATGAGGACCTCAGAATAACACGAGATGGGGCTTTGTGAGCACCAGAGACTGAACAAGATCTATCGGTTGCCCGAGAATTCAAGAGGGAAGGGCAATTGCACGAGATGGCCCTCGTGTTATATAGATCCTGAAATATATATATATATATATAAAAATATTTGTAAATTTCTGAGAGATAGAGAGAATTTGAGGAAGAAGGGAGCACTCCTGCTATTAATAGGCAGGAGAGGGAGAGAAAGAGAGAGAAGCCAATTAACCTTTGTAATTTGTAACGTCTCTTTATATTTTGCCAACTACCCACCCAGTAAGTACTTTATATTCACAAATAGCTTCCAATATCTTTAGCATTTGAAAACAAATAACTCTAACGAATTTGACAGTAAAAAAAACTTACCAATATTATTGTAATAGATTTCCTATTTAGTTTTAACAAAAAGCTTATTTGATCTCCAAATTAATATAGTTCCCTGGATGTGTTATCACGTCTCCAGTGCTCCCAACATATATCAGTAGATGAAGGGGAAGGGGAAGGGAAAGAAGGGAAGGTACACCATGTCTAGCTCACAACATATATGATATATAACAGCAGGGGAAGGGAAGATACACTAAACTGAGTAAGGACTTGTATATAATTCAATATCACACACTTCAGTTCATCGATCAGTTCTGTTGGATTATAGAAGCAATTAATTAATTAATAGGAAAAAGTGCAAACCTAGTCCTCTCTTCATTGCAATTCATCAGGGCCTCAATAGCTAAATGCCTGTGTTATCTGATAACACAGGCACTGGCAGTTCTCTCTCTTTCTATAAGCAACACTGACTTTTCTTGCCAGTTGCCACAGTCATTCCAACCCAATAAACCATTATGCCTGAAATTAAATTTATATGCAAAGCAATTAAAAGAGTTACTTTCTCTATTTTCTTCAAACTATGCCAAAATAAATAAATCTCTCCTTCTCCACATTCTGCAAACGAATAGGGGATGGATAGAGGACAAGGTAGTTCAGGTACTTACTTTATAAGAAATCTAGATACAATGCATAGTGGCATGCAGCTAATTAATATTATGACAATGAACTGGTATAACAATTTCAGGTTTCCACAATAGACCAATTAAAGTTCACCAAAATTGAGAAATGTAAGGTTAAAATGAATACATTACCATCTCGAGAAAAGAATAGAGTATGAAGCAAAAGCCCAAGAACAATTTACATCTGACCGCACCAACGCCACCCTTGTTGACTCCTGATCAGACCGGCCGATTCTGATTTGCGCCAAGTGGCAGAGACAAGTAAAGGCTGATTTCCTGTGGAAAACTAAAAGAATAATTACAACAAATGAAGAAATGATTGCGGAGAGGGGAAGAGCAGTGGGTATAATAAATGGAGTCGTAAGTAAGTGCGAGAGGGAGAATGCATAGAATGTATGAAGAGCTGACCTGTCGCCTGTCGCCTGTCGCCTGTCGCCTGTCGCCTGTCGCCGGCGCCGTTGTTGGAGGAAAGGAGACTCCACTGAACTGGAGAAGAAAGACAACGGGACGCCTCCATTTACCCTCTGCCCAGTGCAGGTTTTAAGAACGGAGTAGGTCCGATGCCCATCGGACCTACTTTTAGGTTCAACGAGCATGTGACCGTCCGATCTAATTGAAGATTTGTGAGCAGCAAAATTGAAACACACACACGAAGTTTAAAGCGTTTCGCACGAATCTTAAATCAAATCGACGATAATTAAAACCATCGAACATCGGACCTACTCTCAAGTGGTTTTTTTAATGCAATCCGGCTCCTACACCAAGGCATGATCGCTCAGACGGTCACGATTGCATCCAAAATATAAAGACGCTGCAGATTTATTTATGTACTTTCGTCATTTATATGTATTTGTGCGAGTTTATGGGTAAAAAAAATAGCAGTATTGCTTCTTTTCCTTTTTTTTTTTTTTTATTAAATGACATTGAACTCATGTCACTGCACTAAAGAAAACCTACAATATCTCAAAGAATTAGTATGGAATGGTTTTTTTTTTATAAATAAGAGTTTTTATTCCTAAAATAACTCAATTCATATGGGAAAAAAACGGCTTCTAAATAAAATGATTTATGAATACAAGGTTTTAAATAGCGATTATTGCGTTGTTGCAGAGAGGCTAAAAAAAAAGCTATCACGAATAGCGTAGCTATAACAGAAGCTATCGTACAAAGCGTTTTTCTTTCTTTTAAAAAATTATATTCTATATTTCTACTACTTATCGATAATAACAACTTTAGAAAATTGGGATAACAATCAAATGATAACTAATCTAAGTCTATTTTTTTTTCAATCATTCAAATAAGGAAAAAAAAATGATCTACAAGGTAACATTTTTTAATAGTTCATATCTCGTATTACAGATTATAATATACGAAGAGCAATTAATTTTATAAGTAAAATGAAGGCGGTAGTTATTTGATTATTTTACATATTACAATAAAGATTTCAATTGAAACAAAGGACAATAATTTACAAGTGAATACTAGACGAAGATAATACACGATACAATAAAGTTTTGTATTAGTGGAGACCAAAATCATCATCTTTTCATTAAATAAAAAAAATTCAAAAAACACTGATTCTTCAAAAATTCTAAAAAAATAGTAAAAAATTTCCAAAAAATGTAAAATTTGGTCTCCAAGCACATATTAATATGAAGAACACGTTGGAAGGTTCGAATCGACTATTTGAACTTTGTAAATGCATTTTTTGGAGGTGCGCTCACCAAACCCCCTTGGTGAGCCTAGCACACCTTAGATTTGCTCTATATAGATATATATATATATATATATATATATATATATATATATAGAGTGGCTAAGGTCAAAGTGGTATGACCAAGGCCTTGGTGCTACCAATTAGTTTTTGCAATTTTAAAGTTCAAATAGTCGATTCAAACCGTTAGATATTCAATCTATATTAAAATATACTTGGAGACCAAATTTTACATTTTTTGGAATTTTTTTACTATTTTTTAAGCCACTTTGAAAATGACAGATCCGGGTGAACAGTAAAAACAGTGCAACCAAATTCTGGACCATGTGATCAGCAATTTTCAAAGTGGCTTAAAAAATAGTAAAAAAATTCAAAAAAATGTAAAATTTGGTCTCCAAGCAGATTTTAATATAGAGATCACATCTAACGGTTTAGATCGACCGTTTGGACTTTGAAAATCCAAAAACGACTTGGTAGCACCAAAGGCCTTGGTCATACCACTTTGATCTTAGCCACTCTCGCTCTCTCTCTCTCTCTCTCTATATATATATATATATATATATATATATATATATATATATATATATATATATATATAATTTTATTATTAAAAATTATCTAGGATAACGGGTAAGATAACGAAAAAAACTGTTGCCCTTACCCGTATTCAATAAGTTAATGAAAAATAATCTTACCCTTATCCGTCTTTTCGGATACAATACGGATCGGGTAAACGAATAAAAAGGTATCGTTAACACCCCTGCCCATGTAGCATAACGGTCAGCAATAGCGCATAGCGCGTAGCAGTAATGATAAGCTATTACAACTATAGCAGTCGTAGTTGAATTAGCAAACTTTTATATTATAGCGTAGCTTTTATGGTCCGAAAAAGTTATACCACAGCTACAACTAGTTATTTAGAGCACAGATGAAATATTAGCTATGTACATTTTTTACGGCTAATTTACTGTGAAAATACACTAATCCCGCAGTGAAGCCCTGAGGGCCTGAGGCCCATCCCTAGTATGTTATAAAAGTTGGCATCAAAACAGCTCAACACCAATACACGTGAGAATCGAATCGGTATTCTCCCAGGTACCTGACTGAATCTGACCGAAACGGACGGCTCAGATTTACTCTCAGTCCAGATTTTTAAATTGGCACGAATCTCAAAGCAAAAATAATATTGTTCCTGCGCCATCCCGAGTAATTACCAGCTGAGAGTAAATCTGGACTGTCCATTTCAGTCAGGTACCTGGGAGGTACGGATTCGTGAGAATCTGTATCCCCTCGGCCTCAGGTAATTTTTTTAATTTTGACAAGAATCTCAAAACGGACATCAAAATTATTTTGACTCGGCTGGAACTAAATTTATATTGTTCTTTTTTAAGTGTATCCTCAGATACGTGTAATGCTATTGAGAATAGGTTATTTTTGAAGTTAGGCTATTCGGAATAGTTTATTAGGTGTTGGTTGTGTTAGAATAACTAGAATAGTAAATTCAAACTTTTTGTCTTATTAGAATAGACTATTCCTAAGAATTTTGAAATTTGACTATTCTAATAAAACAAACAATAGCTATTATTGATTTGACTAGTTATTCTTGTTTTACAATCAAACATACCCTGTACAGAATAAAAAGAACACATTTTTTTTCCTCATGTAATAAAAGTTTCACAACCTGTTATTTCTTATCATTTATTTGAAAAAAAAAATTGGCGAATCTAAAATTTTCCCCCACTTGCTATTTCTTAGCATTTATATGAAAAAAAAAAGAATTTAATTTTGGCGACATCTAAAATCTAAAATGTAAATTACCTGAAAAATGATTTGAGAAAAAAGGAAAATTTTGCGACATCTCACCTAGAAGAAATTGATTGATTGATGGATGACTATTATGCTGTCTTATATATATATTCTTAGAAAAAAAAATGACTAATAAAATGCTGTAGTATAATAATAAGTAAATCTGGGCCGTTAATAGAATGACTCGGAAAAGATGGGGCCCGTGTGTATCACGTGACGCGTGATGGGCCCAACCGAGTTGCAAAATTGACGGTTGTTGTTTTTGGCACAATTAATTTATTGTGCAATGCATATAATGGGAGTACAAATGTACAAAAGGTGACAATTAAATGATGCAAACAGGTCAGTGTACGTGTGCGGTGTGTCTGATTTTCTCTCTGGGGGGCAACAACCAACAAACAGATGCAATGAATTTTAAAATGAGAATCAAGACACTGTTCGCTTTAGACGGCTGTAATTAGAGCGGGAAAAATGGCACGGCGGAGCCGGCTCCGAATAGTACGATTACGGCACGGAAGGGTACGGCACGTGTGTTAGTTACGTGCCGTGACTAGCGTGTCACGTGCCGTGACCATTCGCGTGTCGTGCCCGTCTTTTGAAACTTTGGCATGGCACGGCACAGCACGTGAAAAAATTTAGTCACGGCACGACACGTAGTCACACGAGTCACGTGTAATTAGGACCATTAGATATTGATTTAATGGTGAATCTTGAATAAACTAATCTAAATTATAATTAAATGGTCACGTGAGTCACGCGAGTCACGCATGATCACGGCACGTTTAGGCACGGCGTGACTCACGTGGCGTGACCATTCGCGTACCGTGACCACTCCTTGACATTTTGGTCACGGCACGGTACGGCACGACACGAGACCAAAATCACGGCATGGCATGACACGACACGTTTTTTCCACTCTAGCTGTAATGCGAGTAGAGTAGCTGCTAGCTGCCTTGTCTGTGTTTTGTCCGGACTCACTTCTTTGTTTTGTTGAGAAAGAATCCAAGCGGCAAGCTGCATGCTGTTTAACACAGGCACAGCTAGGGGTGAGTAAATCGCTCACAACTCGTAACTCGCTCATAACTCGCTCGCTAAATACTCATTAACAACTCGCTCATTAGCAACTCGCTATAACTCGCTCATTAACAACTCGCTCATTAACTTAATGAGTCGAGCATGAGCATACCCCAACTCGCTCATACTCGCTCATTAGCTCATTAAGAAATTAGTTACACAAATCCTGCCACATCTAATTCCTAGAATAGTATTTGGTTCTGTAGCTAAATTTTTTGAAACTATTTAGGCGGCAGCAAAATTTTCACCGACTAAAAACTTAAGAGGCAAAACTACAAAATTGCAAAACTAAAGTCACAGAGAGTCAGATTATGTATTTTTAATTTGCTTATGGACAATTTTATGTTAAATTATGTATTGTTTAATTTGCTTATGGACAATTTTTTGTTAAACTTGTTTATGAAAAATTTGTTAAATTCTATAAATGAAAATTAGTTTTTGAATGATGTATTTTAAACAACTCGGTAACTCGCTCGACAACTCGCTCATTAACAACATGCTCATTAACAACTCGCTCATTAACAACTCGCTCTAACTCGCTCATTAATAACTCGCTCATTAAGCTAATGAGCCGAGCATGAGCATACCCCAACTCGCTCATTAATCACCCCTAGGCACAGCGCTCGGCACCAAACACACATCAACTTGGCAACAAAATTGTTGTCCCTCCCTTGTCAGTTTCACTTGTAGCTGTCATTTTTCACCGTAATTTTTATTAATACCGTTTAAAAAAAAAAACCAATACGTCACTTAAATAAAAATACCAAGGCCTTCAATTCTCTCTGCGACTTCATTTTTGGAGGAGTGCAGATTGAATTAGAGACCTCCAAAAACTTAAATATCAATATATTACAGTGCATTTTTGGATTTTTGGGGGGCCTCCAATTCAATCTGCGGTCTCCAAGAAGAGCCACAGATTGAATTAGAATTCCTGGTATTTTTTTAAGTTCTCCAAAATTTGTAGATTTTTTTTTTGACAGTGATATTAATAAAAATTTCAGCATTTTTCGTTCTTCTTGGCATTTCTTTCGTGTTGTACTTTTGCCCTTCGTCAACAATATTAATAATAAACTTATAAGTTGTGCCTTCTTCTTGGCATTTCTTTCCTGTTGTACTCTTGCCCTTCTTGCCTTTCCGACTCTCTGATATTTCCAACAAAGCAAGCTCTGTAATATATCATAGTTTATTCTACTCGAGTGTTTTACAATACTAATTGACTAGATGAGGTGTTAATCAATTATAGTTGTACTGACTTGTGTTGCTTTTATTCGCGGTTTTCCTGGGTCAATAGTAAAAGGTCGTGAAATTGAGCGGTGTAAACAAGTTGTATACTCTTCTTATACAAAAATAGGAAGGACGGTACAAAATCAAACACGAGATTTTCTCCCGCTATAAAACCTAACGGCGCCACCGCTTCTCTCGCCACTGCACACTCCTCCTTCCAAATTAAGCTTTCTCTTCTCTTTTCTCTGTCTCGCTGAGTCAGTCTCATCTCTTTCTTTTTCAATAGAATAGAAACAAATCACCATGAATCTCATCTCTCTCAAGCAATCCTCTCCTCTCTTCTCCAAAACACAAAACCCGCAAAAGATCCGATCTTTACCGCAAAATCTTTCTCTCAAACCCTCCCCAAATCAGACCAGATTCTCTCCTCTAAATGCAAAACCCCTTTACCAACAGATGCACCACCGCCTCCGATCCATGGCGGTCCGGGCGTACGAGGACAGACCCTCTGATATGCCCCTGGTGGTCCCGATCGTCAGCGAGACAAAACAGAGGATGAAAATCTCGATCTATTTCGCAACATGGTGGGCTCTGAATGTGGTATTCAACATATACAACAAGAAGGTGCTCAATGCATTTCCCTTCCCTTGGCTTACATCAACCCTTTCTCTGGCGGCCGGGTCCCTCATCATGTTGGTCTCGTGGGCAACCCGTATTGCAGAGGCCCCAAAGACTGACATGGATTTCTGGAAGGCTCTTGCTCCGGTAAGATCAATTTTCTCTTTGTTCCTTTTTTTTTCCTTTCATGTATTAACTGATATAATTCTGAACTTCATGAATTTAATCATATCTATGTAATTTAGGTTGCCATTGCACACACCATTGGGCATGTGGCAGCAACCGTCAGCATGTCCAAGGTGGCCGTCTCGTTCACTCATATAATTAAGAGTGCCGAGCCAGCTTTCAGTGTGTTCGTCTCACGTTTTTTCTTGGGTGAGAGTTTTCCTTTACCGACGTACCTCTCTCTCTTGCCGATCATTGGTGGCTGTGGCCTGGCTGCTGCCACAGAGTTGAATTTTAACATGACAGGTAGTACCAAGAGGTCCATTTTGTTATATATATATATATATATATATATATAACAAATTTTCCTTTGCTTGAGTTAACATCATACTACTTTCTAGTCAAATTAAGTCTAAACAACCGCTAAGTATATATGGTCTTTTAATTGCAATGATAAAATGTGGCAAACCATGGATGTTGTGCAATTTAGATGTCAAGTTACATGAAACATATATTGTGCCAATTTCACCTAATTGTGAAAGAAAAATATTATTAACAATTTGTGCTGATTCATATTACCAAAAATAGTAAAAGTCACCATCATTTACTCTTTAATTAATTCAGAGAATTTACCTAGCTTGTTGCTCTTTCGAAATATGCAGGATTTATGGGGGCGATGATTTCCAACTTGGCATTTGTATTCCGCAATATTTTCTCCAAAAAGGGAATGAAAGGGAAATCAGTGAGCGGCATGAACTACTATGCATGCCTCTCCATTATGTCTCTCTTGATTCTGACCCCATTCGCCATCGCTGTCGAGGGCCCGCAACTGTGGGCTGCTGGTTGGCAGAATGCCGTTTCACAGATTGGTCCTAACTTTGTTTGGTAATTAATTTAACATAGCATGCAGTGATTTTCCTTTGTACGTACCTATATTTTATAACTGATTTTTGAACTGGTAAATTCTGACAATGTTGTTTGAAATTTTACTGACAGGTGGGTTGCTGCACAAAGTGTGTTCTACCACTTATACAATCAAGTGTCGTACATGTCGTTGGATGAGATATCGCCACTTACATTCAGCATCGGCAACACAATGAAGCGCATTTCAGTCATTGTATCATCTATAATAATCTTTCATACACCGGTACAACCAATAAATGCGCTTGGTGCGGGCATTGCTATCCTCGGCACCTTTCTCTACTCTCAGGTAATTTTCTTAATTTTCCTTTGGATATTTATCTCTTTCCAACAATTGGTACTGATGTTTAGGTGAAAATTTTCTCATTGTGTGTGACATTCAATTTCAGGTTAAGAAGTGAGCTGTACTTGACAAATTAAGTTTGGATTGGATTGCTGGGTTCTAACTAGAAGTATTTCCCTCTAATTCCAAGAGATGCAATTTTGGTATAAGCAGCAGTAGAAAATCAATTGGAGGAGGATTTAGTGAGAATTAGCAGTCTTCACTTGATAGTATTATTACTAGCTAATTGGTTTGGACTTTGGAGTCTAGCTATTTGTGATATATATAGATATATTATACAAGTATTTATTTTTATTTTTAATTTGCTTGCTGCTAGTATATATGGTACTATGGGATGATATGCTTATAGAAGATTGATGGCGTATGTATTTAGTATATATCTTCACGCGTATGAGTATTTTATTGGTTGTATTCTCCCAACTGAGATAAATATAAATATTGTTTGAAATTTCAGGAGGTTGTGGTTCATATTTTTCGATGGAGATTAATTGGTTTCTCTCTCATATGTATATATCTTCAGTTGAAATTTGAATAAAAACACGAGAGATCGACATGGTGTAAATGGAAATATATATATATGAATGTGATATGATGCCATGACTAATTAAGCGCCAAAAGGTAGAAATGAGAGGCACAAAATTGATCCGTACAGGTGTTTGGGTCCGGTTACAGATCTTGCAGTTGTCCCATGTTGCATGGTAGCCAGATTGTGTTGGGACCCACCCCATTTCTGGATCCATGCTTGGGTTGCTGTATTAATTTGTTCAGATTGTGTTGGGATCCCATATACTACAATTAGGCGGTATCATGACATACATGGTGGTACAAGGCTTATTGCAAATTTGCAATGCACCCGCCTAAGTATGTAGGTACCAGAGAACAAACACAATCTGCTTATTGAGCTGCTCGGTTGAATCCATGTCACTGGTATGATGGTATCTGGCACTGAGATGCACAGAGGTCTGATCTATGAGTCTGGATCTTCTATGGTACCGCACGTACTCAGTCCAATGAACTGAGATTAATTTTCAGTCAAGTGATTGAAATTCGGTATCTATTGAAACATATGGAATTTATTTTTGAGATTCGTATCACAATTAAAGAACGGTTTGAATTTAATAATTAAGCGTGTGGTACTGGAGTGATCCGAATTGCTGATCTACCGGTCCTGCGGTCTATAGCTCAATCAACAACGACGACCAATCTCGCAGCTCTCCATTTTCCAAGTTGTATAACTCAATTCAAGCTTATATTTACTTTTTGCATTTTCTTTTTTACTGATCATGAATTCTAGTAATGTGCTTCCCAAATTAAAGATTCACCTGGGCTATTTTACTACCTTCCTGACACTCTGGCACCAGTACAAATCTAATTCATTTTTTCATCTGTTCCAAAATACAAGACTCAGTGCTAGGCTGCTTAGCTGCTAGCGTCTTGTTTTAGTGCCTTTTGTTTTGATAGCTTGGTAGCACATGTAAAAAAAGGGACTTTCAAAGAAACGGTTCGGTAACAGCTCATTACATGCTATTAAATAGAATTGGATATAGATGAAATAATTAGATTTGAAGATATACTGAAATGGAATTGTATATGTTTCTATGTTTTCCACTAAAATATACTCATCATTGGTTCCAAGCAGTGTTTAAAAAACAGTCGTTTAGTCCAATTTATCTTTTTTTTTCTGATTATATTGCTAATTAGTTGGTCAATTTTTATTGTTATTTGTATGTATTTATTTGTTATATGTATTATACTTTGTCTTGTCTTATTTAAGTTTTTGTAAATGACAATTTCATAAAAATTTAATAATTAACAATAAAACTAAGTTAAAAATAAATTTATTTGATAAGTTTGATGAATTAAATTAATAATTTTTAATAAGAGGAGGATCCAATTACACCATTTTAATTTGACACATCTTGACACCATATGTTTATAAGTTATTTTTGCGATTTGAAAATTCAAACTGTTAATCCGGACCATTCAACATGATCTCCATATTAAAATGTTCTTGGAGACCAAATTTTATATTTTTTGAAAATTATTTACTATTTATTAGAATTTTTGAAAATCGTTATTTTTCAATGGTCCAAAATTGTCTGAAAATAACAATTTTGTACAAATATTCATAAATACTAAAAAAATTCCAAAAATGTAAAATTTGGTGTCCAAGTACATTTCAATATGGAGATCATGTTGAATGGTTCATATCGACTGTTTGGACTTTGAAATTTGTAAAAATGACTTATAAACATATGGTGTCAATATGTGTCACCATAAAATGGTGTAATTGGATCCCTCCTCTTTTAATAATTGCAAGTATATGCATATAACTTAATGAAAACGCATAATTATACTCGAAATTCCAATTAACCAGACGCATAACGATTGATTGTTTGATGGTACTCCGTCCGTCCAACGAACGCATACCGTTATTTACGACACTGGTTCCATGTGTGAGGCCCCCCTTAAATGGATGGACGTGACTAACACGCAACGACTTAGCGTGAGTTAACGGCCGAGACATCAACTCATCATTTTTTATTTATATAATTTCAGTTTTAAATGTTTAAATACTAGCTTTCTTAATTATATTACACTTTAGATTTAGATTAGTATTCTCATTTTAGTAATTAATTATTTAACATTACTTCATTAAAATTGACATTTATTTAACCTTAATTAAATTATCATCATAATGATTATATGTTAGATCAGAACAGTTTTTGCTTTTTACAGTTGTCACACATTTATATGCTCATTAGATCTCATTATTCACCGAAATTTATCCCATTTATATAATGAGGAGGGTTCAAATGCACCATTATTTTTGTGCTTCAATATGCTCCACATTCTTTATTTCTATTTTTAAAGTCCGAACAGTCGATCTGAACCGCTCAACATGATCTTCATAATAAAATATGCTTGGATACCAAATTTTATATTTTTTAGAATTTTTTTACTATTTTTTTAGAGAGGTACAAAATCACTTTTTTAAGGAGATTCTGGACCATCCGATAAAGTGATATTGTACCTATCTAAAAAAATAGTAAAAAAATTCTAAAAAATATAAAATTTGGTCTCCAAACATATTTTATTATGAAGATCATGTTGAACGGTTCGGATCGACTATTCGGACTTTGAAAATAGAGATAAAGGATGTGGAGCATATTGGAGCACAAAAATTATGGTGCATTTGAACCCTCTTATATAATATCTTCCCCCAAAAACGGTAATTAAGCTGAAAGTTGAAAACAATAACATGAAATGGGTTATGGGTAATGGTAACAAGGCAATTAAGTTAACAATAGCTAGCTAGCGTTGTATCTTCCGAATCTGTATTCTCTGCATTAACGTGCCGTTTGAGTTAATTTATGGACCGTATGATCATAATTCGGACCAATCTAGCCCACACTTATAATGTACGGGGGCCTTCAATATTAGTGTGGATCTTAATCAAATCTTAACTCAAAATTCGAATTAATGGAGAGGATGCCTAATTAAAAGCACTTTGGAAACAAAATTTGTATAAAATCAAAATTGCCATACTTTAGACTGGACAAATTTGTACAAAGTGCACAACATTGACATTTGACAGAAAGAACTTACCCAGAGAATGGGATCTTTATTAACACACATGGATTGTGGGCCCATTTCTGTTTGTGGCCGTATATACTTCCTGCGAGTCACCGCCTACATAAATTTACTTGGAAAATAGCATAGAATATTTTGTCTTTGGATGGAATAAATTTCAATGGCATCTTTTCCAATACATATTGATTGGCGGCCCATTTCTTTTCCTGGCCCATATATATCTATTCACATCCCCTCAGGTACCGGACTGAGTACAATTGAATCGGACGGCCCAACATTATTCTTTTTAACTTGGCACGAATCTCAAAGAAAAATTAAAAATGCCCCCCTGCGCCATCCCGAGCAAGAACCGGCTGAGAGTAAATCTGGGCCGTCTGTTTCAATTGTGTTGAGTACCTGGGAGATCCCTCACGAACAGAAGTAAAAAAGCGTGATATTTACGTTGTGGAAGTAGAAATAGATTTAGTAATGCCGTGAAGTTGCATTGACCCTACACGTGTCTATTCGGCCGCCGTGACCCACATTTTGAACCAATAATAGCAAAGGAAACGATAGGATCCATGGCCTCTTCTAGACCACGAGCTAACACCTCGCGGGACCCACCACTGCCACCCCTGACCGCAAATTCTTTATTAATAATATAATAATATAGAAAACCAACACCAACGCCAACACCGGATTGCTCTTACTTTGGGGATTTATTTTGAGAAGGAAAGAAGAACTAGTGAACAGCGAAGCGAACGACGAGTCTAGAAAGATCCAGTACTTGCTTGCTTCTAATCCATCCATCCATCCATCCATCCATCCATCCATCCATCCTCTACAACCGCTGCTTGGTTCTAGCGCTCAACCCTACTTAGAATTGGGAAGCTGGTAAAATATATATATTGCTCTTACATTAATTTGATGCTTATATATATAGTTCGACTTCGACTTTGAATCTTTCTTTTTTCTCTGTTTTGGTCTGATTTTACAGGAGATATGAGATCAGATCTGATCAGTTTCTGGAGCTTTGGTCCAGGATAGATACTAGAAGTATGCCAGATTGGAGGGATAACGAGGTAGTTTTACTTAATTGGATTTGATTTATGTTCACATCTTTGATTTTGAGAAACAGATTGGGTTGGATTTTATTGTATTGTGTTATTTTTTTTCTTTGCAGAAATAAAGAGTGGTTTTAGTTTAGAAAAAGGCTGAGTAAAATCAGATTGGGTTGCATAAGCATGACCTTCAAAAACTGGAAATTAGCATATAGCCAAAGTATGAACTGTTAAAAGTATGGTATCTCGTCTCCAAATCCTACTCGGGTGGTGAAAGTAGTTTTCTCCAGGAATTAAGATAAAAAAAAATGCATCTGTTGTGCACGTACGTCCTGTAGTAATCTTTGTGGTAGCTCTCTGGGAGAAGATTGCCACACAGATAGCTGCAGTGAAGGACAGATCGTGATTCTTTACTTGATTACCTATTTTAACATATTATTGTTTTTAATCGTCATTCATTCATTTGTTTTTTTAATTAGGAGTATACTTTTTTTTCCTGTTAAGTACACCAGAAATAGAACCTTATTCACATAAAAAATATACTGAGTGGTTCAATACCATTTACCAGTCTGGTCTGCTAACTAAGACTGCCTGATTTGACTACTAATTTTTCTCAACTTAAGTAGTTGTTTGATTGCTATGGTGTACCGTATTGTATGGTTTTTAATGATGGTTAAGTGCTCATCTGAGGATCAATTGGGGAATAAGCAGGTCACAATTTAGGGTTTGTTTGCCATTTTCTATCTCAAGAGTGCTATTGAGCCATTTTCATAACCAGAGCTAATCTTACTTTTATTGTGTATATTTATTCCTGCATAGATAAAAGATAGTATAAGGGATGGGCTTATTCGGAGCAGTAATCTTGATATTGATGCTTCTAACAAGAAATCAAGACTTGAGCTAGAGAGAAATCTTGCTCCAACAAATGATCTAACTGCTGGGGACCACAAAACAACTAACAACAATGGATTTGGATTTGGTGTGATAACTAATAAGCCATTGGAGAATGGGTCAGCTCCGATGGCCAGGAGGAGTCTGGAGGAAAATGGAGAGAATGACTTGGCATACTATGATTGGCCAGCAATTGATAATTTCGAGGATGTTGATAGGCTGTTCAGGTAATTCAAATTGCACTCAATTTTCTTTCTTTGATCTTTTTATATGACAACCACAGCACAAACAATTGTTTTGTTACCTTAATAGTTTGTCGATGGTTGAGTAATATTTTGGGTGGTTTGTGATTTGAAGAAATTGTGATTCGACGTTCGGGCAGAGCGAAGCAATGGAGGATGGAGGGGAGGAGCTATCATGGTTTGCAACCTCATCAGATGCCATGTACACATCAGAGATGGAGGCGTTGAACGATTTTGCGGCGTATTCTTCTTCATGCAAGCGGGGCCCACAAACATGTGATGATGCAGAGGTTGAAGATGCATTTGCGCCTACTAGTCCAAATGCAATGGTATGGTATTTTCACTCTTGCTTTGATATCTTTATTTAAAAGGTGAAAGGTGCTCTTACTCTTACATTACATACTTGTGAAATTATGATTTGCAGGAATGTGAAGGTGAAGAGATGGAAGAAGTGGCTGCGAACCAGAAGCAGACATACAATGGATGTGGAACCCTTGACATGGACATGGTGAGTAGCAGACATACAATGGCTAAGCAAGCAGCTTAGAAGATCCTGTTCTCAACTTTTTGCCATATCTGAATCGTAATTATTCTCTGTGCAAAAGGAAAAGAAGGTTCGATTTTAATCTTTCTTTATTTGATGCAGACTGGAAACCCACACTTGTCAGTGCAGAGCATGACTCAAGATTTGGCAGATCAGAACCAGAAGCAGAAGCAGCAGGTGGAGCCAAGCTCCTCCAGTTATCTCACCTTTGACTCTTATCCTGGGAAGGATGGAATTAAGCCTCCTCCTGCCCACAAAGGAATCCCCTCTGCAGGTATACTACTATTCTTATCTAATTAATAATATTTTCTAGCTAAGTACCAGTTGAGAGATTTATGAAGGGCAATTTAGTCATTAACTCCTACCTATGTTTTGTTTGTTCGATAGCAGTGCGGAGAAAGACAGAGAAGTTGAAAAATGAGAAACCCTCATTTGAGTTTGAGAGGGGGACCAATTGCAACAATGACAAGTCAAAAAGCATATTAGATTCTTCAATGGTGGTGAATGGTTCATCTAATAATAATAATAATAATAGTTCCGCATTTTCCACTAACGAACTGTCAGTAGAAGAGACCAGCTTTATGGAGCTACAAGATGTTATGAATCAGGTGAGATTGAGATTGAGATTGATACATGTACCAGCTGGTACTAGATAGGTTAGGTACAATATGACCTGATGACTAAATATTTTTTTGTCTATTCCAGTTGGATGTGAAGACAAAACTATGCATAAGAGATAGCCTGTATCGGTTGGCTAGAAGTGTGCAACAGAGGAATGATTTTGATTTGTCTCCTGCAAGCAGCAGCTATGGCAATGTAGATGCTCAATATTCAGCTATCAACAATGGGTACATCAGAGATACTCTTTTTGTTTTTGTTTATTATATTTCCTTGAGACTCTTCCCTTCACTTTCCATGTTTCTCATTTAGCTGTATTATTATTATATTGTATTAGGTTTGCGGAGCCAATAAACCCAGAGACTGGAACAAATCCGATAGACCGATCAATAGCTGAGTTGCTTTTCCATCAGAAACATTAATTGAGGAGGCTATAATGCTCACAAGTACCATGTTAGTGTTAAGTTATTGTGTAAATATCTAGCTAGTATAACCACCACTTCGTATTGTTTGCAAGGAGAATCTGTAATAACACTTGTATATTGATTACGGCCCCTCCCCTCCATCTTCTTTTCGTTTTGTTTACATAATGAAATAACAACAATGTTCCAGCTGTAGTGGTTTTGTGTGACCAAAGGCGATAGGAATTCTACAAAATAATAGCATGACGCTTGGTATGTAGTCCTTGTTATTGATCTGCTTAGACGATGGAGTATAGTAAGTTTGAGATTTTCATGTTAGAGTTGTGACATTGTGCGGGATTTATCAAAATTTGTGAGATTTTTGTCAATATTTTCTATATTCCGGGCCGCACATGCTCCTTGTTGGAACTATAGAAGTTCACCACATTTTTATGAAAAAAAAATATATTCTATACTTAATTCTTTTGGGTAACAAATCTAAGGAATAGGATAATAATAGATATTAGATAATAATAAACATTAGATAATCAATTTTGTTGGGTAACAAATCTAAGGAATAGGATAATAATTAATCAGAATGCTTTTGTTTAGGGGTGTCAATGGCACCCTTTTATCCGTTTATCCGACCCGTACCGTATCCGATAAAATGGGTATGAGTAAGGTTTTTTTTCGTAAATTTATTGGGTACGGGTATGGGTAAAGATTTTTTTTTGTTATCTAAACGGGTAAGGGTATGGGTAAAGCCTATTCCGTACCCGTTATCCGATCGGGTAATTATAAAAAAAATTATATATATTATATATATTGATGAGCAATGAATATTAATTCTTCAACTATTTTTTATAGTTGTGTTATGCTTAATTAACAATTAAAACATGTAAATAAATTTCAGTAAATCTCAATAAAGTTTAGACCTTTTAAACACGTATATATATTTGTGAAATGAATGTGTTTTAATTTATTATTTAGTAAATAATATTTTTTATTATAATAACATTACTCGTTATTTAACCGCTACCGTTTTATAATCCGACAACATAACGGGTAAGGGTAGGGTACGGGAAAGGTAATTTGTAGTGGGTAAGGGTAGAGTACGGGTAAGAACAATTTCAAACGGGTACGGGTATGAAAATGCTTCCACCCGACCCTTACCGTACCCGTTGACACCCCTACTTTTGTTGCGCAAGAAAGTTTAGATGAAAATTAAGGAGATAGTGGGTTCACATATTGTAACAGGAGCAAAGCTAGAGTGTGATGTGCTCACCAACACTACAACAAAACAGGTCTTCAGCGACCGGCATCAACGACCGGTTTGGTCGCTGGTCGCTGAAGACCCCCTCCATAAAAAAAAAAAAGTTGGTTTCGGCGACGACCCCTTCAGCGACTGGCGCCCACATCTTTCAGCGACCGATTTGGCCCGGTCGCTGAAGGGTGTCGAAAAAAAGCCGCGCCTCGGTCTCCTCCGTCTCCCGCGCCAATCCTTCTCGCTGAAGGGTGTCGTAAAAAAGCCGCGCCTATCCCTTCCCGCCCGAACCCCGTCGCTGGAAGAGCTGGATCCCGACCCCGACCCCTCTCTAGTACGTGCCTCTGACCCGCTGCTGGAAGACCCCTCTCTCTGACCTGCCGCTGGAAGACCCCGACCCTGCTGTGACCCCGTCGCCTCTGACCCTCTCTCTGACAATTAGCTAGAAGAGCCGTATTCTTTTTGGTGAGTAGTACTAGAAATTTCGTAGGTCAATGAATTTAGAGTATCACTGTGTTTGATAATGATTAACTACACTCAAGTCAAATTAACCTTTGCAATCATGTGGGAATTATTCTGTTGCAATTGAATTATTAGGGTTGGTGACTTGCTTGCTTAATTTGCGATTTAGCTATTATGCTAAAACTAGGTTGATGAATTGCCATGATACTTGGGTGACTTCATGTCTCTGTGTTATGTTGAACTCAAATTACTGCCATGTTACTATGCTTAAATCTTCTTTTGGTGAGTAATTAATTCTTGGATGCCTATGGCTTTTCCCTTGCCTTGTTAATTTTGGTCTTGTGTTGTGGCTGTTAGCTCGAATTAAGGAATTCCGTTTCCAAACTTTATTGGTACAAGGCTGTACTAGTCTTTATTGCCCATGGTATTTTTTGGCCTAAGCTACTGCAATTGCAAATGATTAGCTACTACTTTAGGCCAATTGAATTATTAGGATTCATTTTCTCAACTTGTTCTGGTTTAGACTTTAGATTGAAATTTAGAGCACTGCTATAATTTGTTTCTATAAACGAATATGTTTTGTTAATTAGTTTAATTAGGTTGGTTAATTGGTTTGATTAATTGATTGGTTAATTGGTTTTAGGAGTTGTAGAAGTTAGTTTAATCTTAGGAGGAAAGAAGAGGAGGAGAAAGCTCGATCTTCAAGGGAGTAATTGCTTGTAATCAGACAAGTTTTCTCTATTTCTTAATTCTATGCTGGTTAATTATATTATTAATTGTGTACTACAATTCGTTAGAAGTTAATGCTATGCTGGTTAATTACATTATTAAACCGGAACATTTAGTATGCCTTTTAGATTTATACCCGTTCAAAATTAATCTAATAGGAATTAATTTTGAATAGTTTCTGTTTTGGGATTGCTCTTTGAATGCTTTGTCTCATCTAGGATGTGAAGAAATGTATGTGGATCAAGTATTTAAGAAAAATTTGGTATCATTTTTCCTTGTTGTTCCTACGAGTACGTATTGAATTACATGTCCAAAATGATGTGTTTCTAACGCGTACTCGGAGAACTAAGATGAAATGCTGCCGAATTTTTCTTAAATACTAGATTCACATACATTTCGTCACTACTGAGACATAGCATTCAAAGAGTGTGATAGGATTGTACACCGGCTCTGTGTAAGCCCCAAAAGACTATGAGTTTGGACTTATTAATATTTAATGACATTATTTCATTGAAGTGTGAAAATAATAAGCAAGGCATAACTTTAAGTTTTGACCTCATGTGCATTTTATTTTATTTATAACTAATCAAGGCAAGACAATGGAAGGGAAGAGAAGCGTTATCTCTCTCTCTCTCTCTCTCGTACGTACGTTTAAATTCATAGCTTATGTAAATGCCGCTTGTATGGCTGTATACAAGTCATGTTGCATGGATGATGCAATACTTGATTTGATTTGATTTGATTTGATTTGTGTTTCTTTCATGACTTGCTTTCGAGGGTCTGTTATCAATTGATGATATCTGGAGGGTCTAAAGTATAGATCTGAATTTTTTGTTTTACTTGCTTTACCTAAATTGAATTTGTCATTAAATTAAATCAACTAAGGTCATGTTTATACAATAGCTTATAAATGCATATGTCATAATTAGGAGGAATGGAGGGTGATCGTAGTTGGATGTACGGTCCTCGTTACGTGGACAAGAAGGTCAATTCGGTATTTGTGAGGGGTGTGGAGGAATTTTTTAATTATGTGTTCGCTTTAATATTTCAGGCAATATGAGATCGATGTATCGTCCAGGTGGGTCACAGACGTCTTCTTCGCAATCGCAATCGCAATCATATTCTTTGGCGCCGCCTCCTCTCAGGCAAGAAGACATAAATGCGATTTTAAGTCAGGTGTTGGGCGTGCTTCAACCACAGCTCAACCAATTCATGGAGGAGATGAGGCGTAGCGTGGGACGTTCTTCGTCTCATCAGATACAAAATTTGATTTTTTTGGTATGTTTCAATCTAATAAGGACACCAAGTATGGCAAATCAATTAACGGAACATTAAACTCCAAACCCTAAACAGTAAATCCTAAAAATTTTAGTTATATTATCACAGAGAGGTTCTAGCTCGCACCATCCCGATGCTTAGCATGACAGCGGGGATGATATCAGAGATGACTAGTTTTAGAATGTTTTGATTTGTATGTCGTACTTTAGATATTTGATATTTGATGTTTATGTAGACTTTACATATTTCATGTTTATGTCGTTTTGTGAACTGCTTCGTACGTACTAATTGAAATTGTTTTTGAATTCCTTTTAAATTGCTTGGTGCTTGATGCTTGGTACGTTTCGTACCAGTATTTTATATTGTATATTTGAATTGCTTGTGAATTGCTTGTGACTTAAGTTTTGATATATCCAGAAAAAAGATTGAATTTATTCATTTTTTAAATGAACAAATATTGCTATGTATTGGGGACCTGGTTTCAAATATTTTAGATGTTGGGAACAGTTTTGAGTATTAAGTTATTAAATTTTCAATTATTCTCGACAACCAATGATTTAAGAAATTTCTAATTTAAACTAATTTTTTCCCTAAACGAATTCCTAATTTTATGGCTTACCGCAATACTTAATTTCAATTCTAATCAATTTATATTCCACTTAAATTTTTTGTTAGTAATTTGAGGACTTCTAATTCAAACATCCATTCTCTTAGCTTAAAGTATCTTCATTCCAGCAAACGTTTAGCAATTAATTTGAGCCACATCACTGAGTTTAGTAATTAAAAGGATTCATAATTTTTAAATCACTTCATTCCAGAAATTTAATTAGAGTTGTTTATTTAATTAAATATGCTTTTAAAGTAAACTTGCTAATTTAAAAATTGTGGTACATTCCAACAATTATATTAGCAATTAACACATCAGATTAGCAATTTAAAAGAAATCACTGTTGTAGATGCTCTTAATATCCTATTTAGTCAAGAATCCGACTGAAGCTTGCTTTCTTAAATGATGAAGTTTTTTAATTAGCCTAAAATTTTAACGAAGGGTCTAAACCTCGCTGCTATGTACCTCGCCTAAATACCTAAGTTCAAAGTTTTTTATGTTCCCGAAAGAATTTAGACTTCACTACTACATACCTCGCCTAAACCCAAGTTTATCCTAAGTAGTTTGAGTAATCAACAGATTCGACTAAAGTTTGTGTTGGGTTACTTAAGATTGCATGCAAATATACCCTAATTTAGTCAATTCATATGTCTAACTATATATCTAGATGTGACCACCATCTAAATGAATTAAATTTATTCCAATTTAAATTATAAATACAAAATAAAGTACACAAAGGATAACTCAAATACAAAATAAGTTTCAAGTAATTAATTAGAAACATCGATGAGTACTTGGGTTTACAAGCTATCATTCTAGGATAGGAAAATCTAGCAAAAAAAATTATCCATAACATATAAAAAATATACCCTCCTTCTGGGGTATTTCGAAAAATACCATTTACGTTGAATCAACGGGTTGCATGGTTGGTCCTGCTGAATAATTCAGTGGAAGTGTGGGGTGAAATGAAAAATAAAAAATTGTTAAAGCTAGTATGATATCACATAGGTTCTCGATTTGCATGGTTGGTCCCGCTGAATAATCCAGTGGAAGCGTGGGGTGAAATGAAAAATAAAAAATTGTTAAAGCCAGTATGATATCACATAGGTTCTCGATTTGCATGGTTGGTCCTGCTGAATAATTCAGTGGAAGCGTGGGGTGAAATGAAAAATAAAAAATTGTTAAAGCCAGTATGATATCACATAGGTTCTCGATTTGCATGGTTGGTCCTGCTGAATAATTCAGTGGAAGCGTGGGGTGAAATGAAAAATAAAAAATTGTTAAAGCCAGTATGATATCACATAGGTTCTCGATTTGCATGGTTGGTCCTGCTGAATAATTCAGTGGAAGCGTGGGGTGAAATGAAAAATAAAAAATTGTTAAAGCCAGTATGATATCACATAGGTTCTCGATTTGCATGGTTGGTCCCGCTGAATAATCCAGTGGAAGCGTGGGGTGAAATGAAAAATAAAAAATTGTTAAAGCCAGTATGATATCACATAGGTTCTCGATTTGCATGGTTGGTCCTGCTGAATAATTCAGTGGAAGCGTGGGGTGAAATGAAAAATAAAAAATTGTTAAAGCCAGTATGATATCACATAGGTTCTCGATTTGCATGGTTGGTCCTGCTGAATAATTCAGTGGAAGCGTGGGGTGAAATGAAAAATAAAAAATTGTTAAAGCCAGTATGATATCACATAGGTTCTCGATTTGCATGGTTGGTCCTGCTGAATAATTCAGTGGAAGCGTGGGGTGAAATGAAAAATAAAAAATTGTTAAAGCCAGTATGATATCACATAGGTTCTCGATTTGCATGGTTGGTCCTGCTGAATAATTCAGTGGAAGCGTGGGGTGAAATGAAAAATAAAAAATTGTTAAAGCCAGTATGATATCACATAGGTTCTCGATTTGCATGGTTGGTCCTGCTGAATAATTCAGTGGAAGCGTGGGGTGAAATGAAAAATAAAAAATTGTTAAAGCCAGTATGATATCACATAGGTTCTCGATTTGCATGGTTGGTCCTGCTGAATAATTCAGTGGAAGCGTGGGGTGAAATGAAAAATAAAAAATTGTTAAAGCCAGTATGATATCACATAGGTTCTCGATTTGCATGGTTGGTCCTGCTGAATAATTCAGTGGAAGCGTGGGGTGAAATGAAAAATAAAAAATTGTTAAAGCCAGTATGATATCACATAGGTTCTCGATTTGCATGGTTGGTCCTGCTGAATAATTCAGTGGAAGCGTGGGGTGAAATGAAAAATATAAAATTGTTAAAACCAGTATGATATCACATAGGCTCTCGATCGGTGTGGTTCTCTAATTGATCAATACATGTATTTGATCCAAAGGCAATCTAAGAGTTTTCGTACTAAAGACAAGAGAACAGAGGCAGAACACAGTAGTGAGCAAAGGGGGCTAAGCCCCCCTTATAAATTGAAATTTTATACTTTAGTCCATTAAATTTTATAATTCTCATATGTATTAATACCTTTTAGTCCTCCTTATAAAATGAAATTACACTATATCTGATCTTTTGGCCCCCCAATCTCTATTTTCTAGTTCCGCCCCTGCAAGAGAAGGTCCCGTCTTTCATGATATCATGACAGCAAATTCAACTAGTTAAGATTCTCCTTTTCAGAAGGAGGGTATGTTTTTAAATTGAATTATTTTATATGTTATGGATAAAAAATTTCGGAAAATCTAACCGCTAATGAGCTCATATATCACAACAATAAAATAAAGAAGAACAACATCCATCTATTTTATTCTTTGCTATTTTCTTCTCCAATTCCTTCGTTTCTTCAAATCTGCATTAATTTCACTCAAATTTTGAGATTTTTCCAATCTTACCGCTAAAGTACGTAAAATCAAAATCAAAGTAAATTGTTCAATTTTTGAAGTAAGAACCCAAGCCTATTAATATATTTATTTTGCACTCATGAAGAGTATATTCATATGATAGAGACTATTATTGAAATTACATTATGGCAAACGTTTGTAGGGCATCAACAAAAATTATTAAATTGAACATTGTTAAACCAATAAGACATATATTTATGAAAATAAAGGGTAAAGAGTGAGTCTATGGTACTATGCATAGCACGGATTGGTTCGTACTACAGATCAATATTTTTTTTTTCAAAATCCTAACGGTCGATCCGAATGATTTTCATATGAGAATATACTTGTGAACTAAATTTTTTATTTTTTAGAATTTTTTTACTATTTTTTAATAGGTAGAAAATCACTGTTTTTTTATGGTCCAGAATTTTCAGATCAAGTAATTTTCTACCTATTTTAAAATATAGTAGAAAAATTTGAAAAATATAAAATTTAGTCTGCAAGTACATATTCATGTGGAGATCACTTTGAACGGTTCAGATCGACATTAGAATTTTCAAAATGAAAATATGACTTCGTAGTACGAACTAATCCGTGCTATGCACAGTACCATAGACTCACTCAAGGGTAAATATCCTTTGATGAACAAAAATGGTAACACCTGGAGGGATATAGCCCAGATAGGGTAATCCTGGCCCTTAATCTTTCCTTGCCGTGGATCCAGCCCATTTTCGATCAGCAAAACCTAACCTAACACAGGTCGAGAATCGGACTTCGCTCCTGTCTTCTCTTCTCTTCTCTTCCTCTACATGCCAGTCAGTAACTCAGTATCAGTAAAATTGAGGCGAAAATAAATAAAATTTAAGAGAGATCAGAGAGCGCGCGTGCGCGAGAGAGAGAGAAATAGAGAGATGAAAGGAGGAAGGAGAGGCGGTGGAGAGTACGGGAGAAGCAATGGGAGGGACGATGAAGGGATGATGGCTCAGTTCTCTCAGATCCCCACCAGCTTCGGTCACGAGCTCCGCGCTTGCCTCCGATGCCGCCTCGTCAAGACCTACGATCAGGTTTAGGTTTTCTTATTTTTTTTTTCTTCTCTTTTACCTGCCTTTGCTGCTGTCAATATAAACTTATTATTATATTGTGTTTAAAATGCAGTTCAGAGAGTCGGGTTGTGAGAATTGTCCCTTTTTGGAGATGGACAAGGAGCATGACAATGTTGCTAATTGCACCACCCCCAATTTTACTGGGTTTGTTTTACCCTCCCTCAACTCTGAACTCTTTTTTCTTTCTTCTTCGTTTAATTTATACAATAATAATAATAATAATAATAATGACATAGAACTGTCATTATCCTTTGTAGGATAATATCAGTGACAGATCCAAGCAAGAGTTGGGCTGCTCGTTGGCTAAGAATAGGTATTTCTCTTTCGTAAACTGAAGAAAACTTCCTTCCTTGGGACAAGTCTCTGGTTTCAATTAATTAGGCTCAGCTACACAACAATTAATTAAGGGTTAATAACCATAGCTTTGCTTTGTTGAACTTAATTTTGACACAAACCCATGAAGTTTATCCTGCTAAAGTTGCAATTAATTATTGGTGAAAGAATATTATATAACTTTTTTGTACTTGCTATGCAGGGAGGTTCATTCCTGGATGTTACACCCTTACCGTTTCCGAAGAACTTCCTGAGGAGTATCAGGTACATCTTTGCTGCTATACTATAGCTTTTGATTTAGGGTAATTCTAGCTTATATCCATCTATTACGGTGCATCCATCCAATGAGTTCATAATCTATGAGATTTTGCAATGTGCTCATAATCTACATGAGTTTCTTATAAATCAATTTTGCAAAAATTATGAGATTTATGGATTTTGCTTGGTACCAAGGAATGTATTGTTGGAGCACTAAATAACAGCTAGACTTATGAAAAGAACTAAGTCTAATAGTTCAGGTTGATGATTTTAACTCAAGTAGACTTATAAAAAGAAAAGCTTCTCTTGTTTGGTTCATCTTGTTTACCTCCGTTACACCCCAATTTGAATATTAACAAAATAAAAGTTTACGAGGTAAAAGGAGGTTAAAAGAGTAACATCCATTAATCTTACTCTTCTATTAAACATCCAACCAAACAAGAATTAGTCACGAGATTTTCTTTCCTTCCCCTTCCATCCCTTCCTCTACTCTCCATCCAAACAGGGTTTAAGTGAACAGAGTTTACAATTGAAACTAGCTGATTTGATGTTCTAATTGTTTGTTTTTCCTCCAATTTCAGACAGTATGTGCTGATAACAACGTGCAATATGTGCCCCCTAAGCGGACATGAGTAGCCCTTGTTTTCTTGTGGCTATAGATCCAGGATCTAAATTTTTTACTAGTAACAAAATTTCCTGTTCTATTATTGTGTTTACGTGTTGTGCCTCTTTAAGTTAATGTGCTTGGGTTGTAGTTTCATTAATGATGCTATTAAACTTGTGTACTTAAATTAAGTTATAATGGTTAATGTGAATACTTGTTTAAGGGCAAAGCACAAAGTTCCTATGTGAATTTATTCTAGCCTGTTGATTTTTATGAGATTTTTGCTAACTGGGACTCAACCCCTTTAGAGCACTCTGTATTTTTTGAAGTAAAATGCTCTTTGGCCTCGTTAAAAATATAATCATACGAGTACCCCGACCTAATACAAGTGTCTGGATCCGTCCTTCCATGCAAAAGCAAAACTGGAACTTTTACCTATATATCGAACATAATATTTTTTAGCGTTATTTTGGATAACACCGAACTTGTTTGAAATTGTTATTCAAGGAAAATACGACAAATAAGTTTTTTGTTTATATATTTTGTTTTTTAATCGGCAAATCTAACTTTATGCGTTTGGAGTATCAGAAGGAAATTTTACAAGTATGATGAGATAGTGAATCTGAACGTATGCATTCAAGATTGCCTGAATATCTGCCTTCGGTCTTTATTTTTTATTCACTTGTATCCTTTGAAAATCGAAGAAATTACGTACATTTTTTTCTAAAATTCATAATATAATTTCTACCTTCCTAAATTAAAAAAAAACTCACAAATTTTACTCAATTTTAAAGACAACAAATCATTATGTTTGTGAGGGCATATGTTAAACTTGTAAGAAGCTATGTTACTTGGATACTCTATATAGGGTCTTGTATCCGTGTCGGATACCGATACACGCCCGATACTACACCGATACGTATCAGACACGTCAGATGGCGTATCGATACCGATACGTACAGGATACGCCAACTAGCGTATCGACTTACGTGGCGTATCCTACACTACCCGATACAATCAACGATACGGACACACCCCATACATGGGATACGTTAGCAATACGCCAAATTTGTAATTTTTTCGCGTGAAATAATATCCATTTGATATTTACCGAATTCACTTCTCAGTGTTATGTTCCAGACTATATATAAATATCCGAAGATTTTTTTAAATTTAGTAATGGAACTAACGCTCTGTTCCGGTCCGGATTATACGTTCGCTGCACTATCTCCGGAGCAAATTTCGCTGCTATATTCAACTCAATGTTTAATTTCTTGACAAATTCGCTGTAGTACTTCGGCATGTAACTACATGCAGTGAATTTGGAATTTAAATCCAACAAAGTTAAACCGAAATTTTTATTTTTAACATTTTAATAAAATTCATTAATAAATTAACCATCGTTTTCGGTCAATTTCAAATCTAACACGGCCGCAGAATGCCGGAGCGGACCCATATGGGGGGTACCGCAGAATGCCGGAGCGGACCCCCATATGGGTCCGCACAATGCCGAAGCGGCCCCAGGGGCCGCATAATGCCGGAGCGGTCCCTTTATTTTTTATTTTAGAAATACGAAATTGTATATATGTTAAGTGTTAAATAGTTTCGAATGCAGTTTAAATTGATTTTTGGTCGTATCGTATTTTTGGTCGTTCGTTTGAAATATTTTAGATATTTTAGATATGTGGTTTCTTTGAAATTCTTTTGTGTACTCTGAGAAAATAAAATCAACAAAATAAATAAATAACAACAAAATCAAACAAACAAGAAACTAATCAACGAAATAAATAAGTATCTGACAAAACATCTACCAATACTCCAAATAAGAATCTACCAATCTAACAAAACATCTAACAATCTACGGCTCTGGACTAAACACCGTCCTCGCCTTCTTCTTCCTAAACCCCCGACCCCGCCTGCATAGTGGCGTCTCGTCTGTATCTCCGGAGGATGCTGAGCTGGATGCCTGGACATCCGTAGACTGAACCGGCTCCTGGAGAACCTCCTCAATCTCGGATGTCTGCTGGACCCCAGGACCAAAAACTGTGGTCTGTCCAGACTCAGCCTGCGTGAATAAAAACGCCTGTCTGGCAATAGGGTCATCGAGGAGGGAAGGGTGAGGTACCTGCTGTGAGGACTGGCCAGGGAACGGCGGGATGGGATCTGTCTGAACATACCCTGGCTCATAGGCAGGAGGTACTGTCTGAGTGGGACTGTAACCTGGGGAATACCCCAGTGGCAGCCTCTAATATCCGATGCTCCGCATTCGGGTACCACAAGAAGTCGCTGACCCTGTCGGTGCGACTCCGGATACCCGGAACATCCGCCAACGCTGTCTCGATGTACTGAGACATCTCGTATGGCGTGGCTGTAGGAGCATGCTGTGTACCCCTACTGGAGGATGGTATATCTCTACTGGTACTCATGCTGTATTGGATAATATTTGGTCAAATATGAGAGTTTGGTAAAAGTCCGGTTTAACTTTGGGTACAATTCTAATTAAATTTGGATACAATTCTAATTAAATTTGGTTACAACCGAATTAAATTTGGGTACAATCTAATTAAATTTAGGTACAATTCTAATTAAATTTGGTTACAATCGAATTAAATTTGGGTACAATCTAATTAAATTTGGGTACAAT
Organism: Carex myosuroides; assembly: GCA_028015225.1. Taxonomy (NCBI): domain Eukaryota; kingdom Viridiplantae; phylum Streptophyta; class Magnoliopsida; order Poales; family Cyperaceae; genus Carex; species Carex myosuroides. Next base: position 12,379,364 of record CM051491.1, on the reverse strand, counting down.
TCTAATTAAATTTGGGTACAATCGAATTAAATTTGGGTACAATTCTATTTAAATTTGGGTACAATCGAATTAAATTTTGGTACAATTCTAATTCTAAATCCTAAATCTAAACTCTAAACCTAAATCCTAATCCTAAACCCTAAACCTACACCTAATTACTACTCTACACTAAAAATTAAAACAAGAGAAGAAGAAGAAAACTTACCCGAGGTCGAAGGGATTCAAACTTCAAAAGAGATGTAATGAAATCGGAATTCTGCGGCCTATATATAGGCCGGGGACCGCTCCGGCATTATGCGGCCCTGGGGCCGCTTCGGCATTGTGCGGACCCATATGGGGGTCCGCTCCGGCATTCTGCGGTACCCCCCATATGGGTCCGCTCCGGCATTCTGCGGCCGTGTTAAATTTCGAATTGACCGAAAACGATGGTTAATTTATTAATGAATTTTATTAAAATGTTAAAAATAAAAATTTCGGAAAGTTAAAAGAGGCATCACTAAGAGCTGTACAAACAATGAAATAGAAATGCAGAGAACTATTCTCACCTTTAATTTCGTTGTTTCTTTCTCCTTTTAGCCTTGTTCTTCTCTTCCCCATTTCTATCTTCACGAACACCTCCATTTTACTCATTTTTTTATTTTCTAAATCATTTTTCTTAATTTTCTTAATGAACTGTGGAAGTTTGGTTTAATTATGATTATGAATCATTTAAATATCATAATTAAAATAATAAAAAATAATATATATATTAGGCGTATCGTATTTTAGATTTTTAAAAATTGTCATATCGCCATATCCGATACGATACATGTACCCGTATCCATGCAACATAGGTAAGAAGTGTTGTCAAATTTGAAAATTCAGATATTAGTGTTATTTGTAAAAAAAAAAATATATACGGGATAGACAAATAAAGAGTTTCAGCCAAGTATCAATCATTTACAGAACATGTCTATACATGGTAATTGGTTTTAGAAACATAATCATACTGCTTAAGAGTAATATTGGTAGTTCATCAACAAAACTTTAGAAATGACAAGCACTAACTAATTTAGGCCTTTAGGGTAACACATTGTGTATTTACTAAAGATCAGACTATCGGAGCTCATTGTTCTGTTCTGGGTCAAAAATTAAGGAAAATCATTAAGAGATAAGGCATCCGATGATGGCAGTACAAATTGCTCAAAAAACTTAACTGCCGGACACACTCCAATGTCTCATACCTATATGCATGCTGTCATGGCCCATGGACATTAATTCTCAGCCTCAGCACTCAGAAGTACCAATTGGAATTGGATCTTCCCCGATGTCTTACTTGATAGATACATCACGGAGCAGTGGAGTGCTACTGGCAACTCACAGCTGACCTTCCGGCACCTCTGGATATCAAGTAACCGGCCGAATTAGGGGAAAAGATTGTTAGGGATTGTAGATTGTATCAAAATAACAATTATGTTTCTTCAATATCTACTGATATCATTTGTACATGCTCTCTGCTCTCACTAGGAACCTTTTTTTTATTGGTTCCCTAAATTTTTTAAAAAGGCAAAGCCAACAATGTACCAACACATATCAGTTGCAACTTTCATCAACAAACAATTACATGCAACTTTACACGTGAAGTGTCAGTGCAAGCATGCAGTTGTGCAGCATGAATGCAAAGAAAGATTTTTCTGTGAAAACCTAGCAGCCAGTCATCGAGATGTAAAAAAGGAAAACAAAACAAAACACTGATTAATAAAAAGATAGCATGCAGCCGTAGAACCTCACTAATGGTAATGGGTGCAAGATTTGGGGACAGCAGAAGCATCTGCATCATCATATAACTTCAAATCATCATCACATCATCATCAACAACATCAACATCAACATCAACATAATCATCATCAGCACCACAGCAAAACATCATTCATATCTGCATCTTACTCGACAAAATCAACTCTCAGCAACTCTTCAACAGCAACCACTAAAAAGGTCCATGGAATCATTTAAAATAAAAGAGTTGTCCGAGCCAGCAATAAAAAAAAGTTTCAATACAAATAACAAAGTGTATATCGTAAGGCCAAACAAACAAATACAATGTTCTTAGTAGATCTAAGTTTCATATGTAGTAAGGTTTTAGACCTTTAAAAAGGGAAGACCACAGATACAGCAACCACCACTATTAGCCTACAAGAGTTCCAACAGACCAGAATGAATCTAGGTCAACAAAGATATGCTCCTGTCAAAAGGAAAACAATTTATCATATCAGGACACGGTGGAGAAATAAGAAGAGTAAAAGAAAGAGGGAGGGAAAGTAACCTGATCAAGGAAGCTACATGATATGAGTGAAGCAATTCATGGAGAGGTGCTGCGAGGAGGAGAACGAGATGCATGACGGGATGGAGATGCCTTACCCTTACGTGGAGGGGACCTGCTCCTGCTCCTACTTAAACTCCGCTTATCTGGTGATTCACTGCAAAAAAAAAATTCAAAAAAAATAATAAAATATGAAAAAGCACAACCAGAAAACCTCATTTAATGAATCTATGATCCAAACAATCCAATAAGCCACCAACACAAGTCAACCTGACACGGGCCAACTAGAAAGACCAAGAAATTAAGATAAATAAATCATACCAAATAAAAATAAAAAACGAGATGAGAAAGAGTACCTATACTTGCTACGGCGCTTGTAGTCACCAACAGGAGAACGACTACGACTACGGCTACGGCTACGGCTAGGGCTACGGCTAGGGCTACGGCGGCGGTAATCCCGGTCTCTGTCCCGCCCTCTGCTCCGGCTCGGGCTCGGGCTCCGGCTGCGGCTCCGTCTCCTGTAATCCCGATCTCTGTAGTCATCCCTGCAATAATCACCGACCACCATAGAATGGTGAATTTGCATCATGCAGTTATTATATTATGCAAATTCAATTTGCCTTTTCAATTGAAAAAATATTCTGAAATAAACACAAGCTTTAAAGTAGCAATTACAGTTATATTTCTTCAAGTGTAAAAAGCTTATTTACAACTGTTTTTACCTGAAATTTCCCCCAAAAGTAGCAAGGCAAATGGGGTAGCAGATGCTAGTTCAATGAAAGACATATAGACAATACAAGTAGTGAAAAAATACAAATGCAGAACTTAAAGGACTAAGCTATGCTGTGTGCTTTATAAACATCAGAGCTGAAATTTTTTTTATTAAAAGCTAGACCATCTACATTCCTGAACCCTCAACCTTACAAGAAGTGATTGGGCTATAGCCTTCAAAAACCCTGAACCCAAAGTTATTTACACGCTCTAATATCATTATAATCAATATATTAACATGAGATCGATAAGATTAACTAAGATTCTACTGGTAGCAGTTAAAAATAAAACATGATCTATACTTGGTAAATTCCTTTTCTAGTCTAGTACCACTATCAGTGGTCTTGTTTGGTGGAGAGTATACAGTACAGAAGAAGGGAGAAAAAGACTAACCTCCTTCTAGGGCTGCGACTTCTAGATCGTCCCTTTGACTTATCCATTTTTTCAACGACTCTTCCTTTGTGACTACAAATAGAGATAACAAAACGAACAACCACAGAAAAAGTTCAAATAGTTGATATATATTATTAAGTAAATAACAAGGCATAAAAACTTTGCATCACAGCAAGAAAACACATGGAAATATCACAATAAATCCCCATAAAATACAAAAATGCATATCAACTACAACCACACTCCCCAATTCATTAAAAAATTGCAACTACATTTCACTTCTCTCCAGAAGGGTGGGATATGGAGGATAATTTGTATGTTTCATTCCTGATAACAAAGTAGAAAAGCAGTGTAGGTGACATTCACCGTGCATTAAAGGTGATTTTGTTACAATTCTGCATAGTTTTCAAACTTGGCAGTAATATTTGTAGTAAATAAACTTACATCCTTTCAGCATTGGGACCGTATTTAGCAAATTGCACCATCATAGCTCTACCATCAACCATTTTACCTTTAACAAGAAACAGACATGATAGTAAACCATTAGAATATAACAATTCTGCGGGTACATTTGAAAGGCAAGACACTTTGTACAAGGGGGAACATCTGATGGGTTAATTAATTAATAAAGTTGAATTTTACAAAGCTTGGTACCATCAAGTCTGTCGACTGCTTTTTGTGCATCTTCAAAATATTTGTACCTCACAAAGCCAAAGCCTCGTGAATCTCCGGTCCTACATAAAAACAAATCCTCTAATCTTAGTTTTTTTTTTCAATTTGATTGCATAGGTAAAATGCAAATCCAGTAATATTAAAAAATTGGCATGGATTTGTTGATTTCAGAGAAATGAGCAGTCACATGTACCTTCGATTTCGAGGTATGTAAATATCAACGACTTCGCCGTAGCGATCAAATAGGGGATAGAGGTCATCAGCGGAGGTTCCTAAAACAAAACTCTTGATTATAGTTATGAAACTTAAAACAAAACTATAAGGTTAAAAAAAAGGAAGTGAGATGATTAGATTAAGTTGGTAAAAGGTGCATACGAAAAGTGAGGTTGAGGACGAGAAGAGAATAGGAGTCTTTAATCTCTGGGGGACCTGATCGACCGAAGTGCGACATCTTGTTTCTTGTTTTTCTTTCTTCGCTTTCGTGCAAGGTGAAGGTGGAGAGGAGAGAAAAGGTATGGAAGGGGTTTTGCGTATGCGTTTGCGAAAGAGTTAGTCTAGCTAGGGTTTGAGCAAGGGGCCGGGTGGTTACTTGTAATTGGGAAATTAAGATTGGAATTCGAGGCCACAACCCCAATCTCTTTCTTTCTGGAAATATCGATCCATCCGATCCATCCACCGGATCACTATTCCACTGGCCGACATTCAAGTCAAATCTTTCAGATACAACCCTTCATAGTTTTATAATTACCTAGTCATTTTCAACCCTTTCCTTTCTTCAAAATTTTAACAAAATTCCCCAACAACCTCAATAGTCCGATGATGGACATGATCCTTTATTAAACTCCAAAAATGAGGTGCATTATTTTTTGCTGAGATGTTCGATGGCATGATTTTTTCTAAAATAAAAAGAAATTGCAAACAATTTCTTATAAGTAATATTTTTATAGGAGTAACAAATTAAAAGACGATTCATTCAAGAACTAGAGTATTCTTAAGTCACCAAGTTTCATTGTGAACTCAACTCTAAAACATATTAGATTGGCTTCAAACGATAAATCCGAATAGTTGAAACTCATCTACCTTACCTTACGAGTGAGATATCTACATACGAAAATTTTAAACTTTCGAATAAATTAAGTATAAAGTCAAGCGGTCAAAATTAGAAATTTATAAATTAATTTTAATGCAATCATTTTTTAAATGTTTTTTTACCACTTGACTTTATACAAAATTAATTCTAAAATTAAAAATTTTTACATGGAAACGTATATAGATTTGTAACAGTAGGTTACTAATACTGTCCGACAAGCTGCGCTTTCTGATATTCCCTTTGATAAATTTGCTATTTTTCTTATTTATTGTTATGCCGTGCTTCCTATTGACTTCACTCTTGTTTCTTTTTAATTATATTAACCTACCATTTACAGATAGCAAATAAAAAATAGCAAGGAGAATGAGAAAAACAATAACAATAAGTAGCCACACTCCAAAATTAACTAAAAGTTCATGCCTAAATAACAATCACTTCAAAGTCCAAATTATTAAATGTGACACACAAGTTTATTCCAACTACAAAGTTTTGTAAAATATAAAGTAAACTGAGCTCTGTCACCTCTGTGAAATGCTATTAACTCGAACAAAATTGCCTGCAATAAAACTGTCAAAACCGTATGAGAAACTTTAAATTCATATGGATTTTTTGCAGTTAAGCCCGACATTTCATTGTTATTTGAAATACCAAATAACTATAAGATATGCAAAGTTTTGTGGAAAGATCGAGTTAAAGTGATAAATAACCATTCTCTTCGGTTCCGGTGATATATCATTAAGCATACATGCGAATATAATCTTACACCAGAGAAGCGATAAAGACAACAAGACGAAAAACATTCGATAAAAATTTGCTCCAATGTTAACTGTTCTAATTTAGTGTTCGGTACTGAAAGGAGCCAACTGATAAAAATTGTTTCTCATAAGGCTGAGTATTACAATATCATTTGAAAATAACTTCAAAAAATGTGAAGACGACCAAAGCAAATTAGATGTCGTTATTCTCAAATATGTTAATAAGTAGGGCACCTGTCATTTGCCAAAAATCGGCACATATTTGCCAGTTGCCAATAAAAAGCTAATAAAGTAGAAAATTCACCTTACTATAACACCCGGAGTAAAAATTATGCAGATTTATTCTCCTCTCCTAAAATAAACAGAAATACTGAATCAGGTCACATTTTAATATAAGTTTGTCTAATAATAGCCTTCTAAACTCAAATTCTGCAATTAAGCCTGAACTCAATCTTATTTTGCCTCAATTAGCCCCTAATTTCAAAATCAACCCCAACCATGTTAACCTTAAATATACCCTCAGTCATGCAGTGAAATACAAAAAAAAAAAAGCAAAGAAAGCAATATAGTAATAGTAGCCAAAGCGGCACTAGTACCCAAACATAGCAGTTCATTAAAAAAGTACTGAACCTAATTGGTAGAGACTCAATTTGCAGTCCCCTAATCATAACTCCTTCCAAGGGAGCTTCAGGTAAGAAGCAAACTACAAATATAATTATGACAGTATAACCTGTTATTCCTCCATTTCCCATTAACCTTAACAAGTACATGTAGTACGGGTATGGCTAATGTTTAATGGGTAGGGGGAGAGGTACAAGTAATATATTTAATTTGAAGTTTACTAACTAAAAGCACAAACCACGGAGATGGGATTTGAATCCACAAGTGGAGAGGTGATTTGCGAGTTGCTCTCCCAGCTGCTTTTGCCAGTCTTCTGCCGTCTTCACCGCTTCAACAGGCCACACAACAGCTGTCTCATTCTCTAGGTATACTGTCGCCGTTGAAACTTGAGGCTGCACAACAATACAACATACACATATGTTAAGAAATAAATAACAGTAAAATAGAGAATCACTTTCCAAGTAACATAAAAGAAATAAATAACAGTAAAGTAAAATAGATGAAATGATAACAAAAAAAAAAAAAAAACTTGCTCACTTGACTTTCCAATATCCTCTTAACACTAGCAGCACATCCACCGCATGTCATCCCCTATTTCCAACATAAAAGTAAAGGAAAGAATGAACATAAAATCATAATTTCAACTGACTTTACAGAGAATGTACAATTTCTTGTTTTGATCCCCAAATGTATAATTTACTGTTTTGAACTCCTAAAGCATCTTATAATTACAAGGGTACTACCGTAGCCAAAAGTTCGATTGATGAGAAAATTACTGGTGAGAAAATGAGAAAATTACTGGTAGGCTAAATGTGGAAACTCAATCTAAACGAAGAACCTAGCTAGGAAAGAGCTATCTATATATATAGCTAAATTAATTAAGGTTGGAGGGGTGAATTAGAATTACTCCAACATAGAGAACAATCACGTCCGAACTCTGAGACAAAGCCTCTTCCAACGCAATTGATTTTGTCTGGGACTCGCCGCCGCCGCCAGCCCCATCACCTCCGCCGCTTCCTCCTCCTCCGGGCAGTGCATCTCCTCCGCCGCCCCCAGCAGACACGGCGGTGGTAGAGAGTGAGAGAGAGGCGAAGTTGGTTAAAAGAGGGTTGGAGTGGAGCGGGGGCCTAGTGCTAATACTAGTGGAGGAGAGCGAGAAGGAGAAAGAGCGGAGGGGTATTTTGGGAAATGGAGCCCCGAGACTACACAGGGGTTTAACGAGGCAACGTGGGCGGGAGAGAAGAGGTGATGCTGATACTGATTTGGGAAGAGATGAGAGTGAGACCTCCATTGATATTGCTTCTCTTTCTCTCTTCTCCTTCTCTAGTGTCTGTGTGTGGGTCGTCTACTTGAATGTGTGTGACCAACTTGAACTGAGAAAATTAATCTCCCTATTAAATTAAATTAAAATTACACAGTCGCTTCGCATGTGAATCACGTCTTAGGATAAGATAATGGTTTAAAGAGATGAAACACACAAAAAGTGCGCCGCTATTTCCATTCAGACTTCGGCTCTCACTAATTTTTTTATTTTCTCTTTTTTTCTTTTTTTTTTAGAATCTGAAATAGCAAAAAAAAAAAAAAAAAAAAATTAGAGAACCGGTCATTTAATGACCAATTTGAACATTTTTATAAAAATCCAACTAACATAGGTATATTTATTAATTTGTATTAAATTTTGAATATTAATAAAAATGTAGGATATATATACATTGTTATGTTCTTATGATAGTGACTTAATTGTGTTTTGTGTAGGCGAATGGTTCCCAATTTTCCATGTCACTGCTATCAAAAATATTGTGGTCTAACGCCTACTTTGGCATCAACGGAAGAGAATAAGTTAGTGGCAATTTGGTTTGACCCATATATATATATATACAGAGAGTGGCTAAGGTCAAAGTGGTAGTTCCTGAGCTATGGAGATACCACTTTTTGGATCGTCGGATTTGCTTTAAATTTCGTGTTTCAGCAGATGTCATTTTTTCGCTGATCAAATTAGATGGAACGGAAAAACTTATTCAGCAGATGTCCTTCTCTCCGTTAAGTCCAGCGACAATTCAACTTCCTAAATTAAACTTCCTAAATTCAGCGCCTCTTCAACTTCTCCTTCTCTCTCCCTGTTTCCTAAATCCAGCGACAATTCAACTTCCCCTTCTCTCTCCCTGTTTCCTAAATCGCCATTTCTATCAAACATCAAATATCACCGACAGTCCTGATTTGATCAAAGAAACATCCAAACTAGGGTATCTCTTGGCTGCTACAATATTTCTCAACAGCATCCAGCCAGTTCTTTCTGGTATACATTCTTCAGAAACCAATTATTTTTGTAATTCTTATAAGAAATATCAGTATTATATTTTTCGTGACTTAAAACATATCAGGACCCACATGGTTGGTAATTGTTGGTACAGGAGTCTAGTAGTATAATACATGCACCAGAGTAATCTCATGACATAAAATATCTGCCTGTATAAGATTCGGTACCAGTACCATTTTTACGGTACCAGTACCATTTTTACGGTACCAGTACCATTGTTGTTCATTCCATGATCACTTCCTCGATTCTCAACTTTGAATTGGGTGAAGTTGCCAGTCATGATTTTACAGCTCCCCATTGTACTAGAAAGAACAAACAAGTGAAATTTTAGTTTAGCAAGCAAAATCGTATCTATGAGTTCTAGAAGAGAAAGAGCAGCATGGTATTTGTACTTTGAACATAGTGCTGAAGTGGTATTTGTACTTTGAACATACCACTGGTAAGTTCTTTTCAGATCAACCACTTAGCACAATCTATGCACCTTTTTTTACAAATAGAGATCAAGACTTAGAAACATGGTCTGCTTATATATCAAAGACATTAAAACATTTATATGATTTTTTTAATCTAATTTGTAAGTATTATATTTTTTTGTAGATAAATGAATGATTTGGATGATTTGGAAGTAGATGAAATAGAAGATGTGTTAATAGATGGAAAAAGAGAGGAAAGTTTAGAGCCTCACGAAGGGATGGAGTTTGCTAGTGAACAAGAGGCTTACGATTTTTACAACACCTACGGATACATTAGTGGATTTAGTATCCGTAAGCAAACCAGCTACACAAATGCAAAAGGGATAAAAACCGTTATAAGAATGGTTTGTTCGAAAGAAGGGAAAACCAGAAAAAAGAAGAAGCAATTGGAGGACACGATTGATGGGTTGATTGAAAAGACACCCGAAAAGGAAAGATCGATGCAGAGAAGTGAGTGCAAAGCTTCATGCCATGTTAGGATGCATAATGATGGCATTTGGAGGATAACAGGCTTCCACAAAGATCATAATCATCAGTTAGTGCCAAATACTCCATCGAAAAAACGACACTTAAAATCTCATAAGCTGATTTCCATGGAAGATAGGACTCACATCGAGTTGTTGAGTCAGTTAAATTGTGGTGCGTCTCAAATTAGAGAATTCATTGCAGACAAGTCTGGGGGTAAAGAGAACATCCATTTCAGCAAGAAAGATGTTAACAATCACATTACAAGGGTGAAAAGGAGTCTAGTTGGGGTTGATGTGAATGCGATGTTAGACTTCTTTAGGCTTAGGCAACAAACAGATTCTGAATTTTTCTTCGAAGTCGAACCGGATGAAGATAATGTTGCCAAAAACATATTTTGGGTAGATGGTCGTTCAAGGAGAGCGTATCAAGAGTTTGGTGATGTCATCATATTTGATACAACCTACAATACCAACAAGTACAGAATGCCTTTCGCTCCATTTGTTGGTGTCAACCATCATCGACAATCGGTGTTTTTTGGTTGTGCCCTAGTTAGAGATGAGAAGAAGACAACATTTGGTTGGCTGTTCAAAACATGGTTGAATGCAATGGGTGGAAAGAAACCAAAGACTATCTTTACTGATCAAGACCCGGCGATGAAAGCAGCAATTGAGGTGGTGTTTGAGGGAGGTACCGTGCATAGAGTTTGCATATGGCATGTGTTAAGAAAGGCGAGAGAGCATTTGGGGGTTTTATATGGATCTGTTAATGGGTTTAGGGATGAATTCATCGCAGTTATTAATTTTAGTTTGACAATTGCAGATTTTGAAACAAATTGGCATGCCACACTTAAGAAGTACAAGATGGAAGACAATTGGCATATGAAGATTATGTTTGACAAACGTGACGAATGGGCACCGGCATACTTTCGTGAGTCATTTTGTGCGGGCATTAGTACTACACAGAGAAGCGAAAGTATGAATGCGTCGACAAAGATATGGCTGGGATCTAATACCTCATTATATGATTTTGCAACAAGATTTCAGAAAATGGTAGAAGGTGTTTATGAGAGAGAGAGTGATGAGGATTTTCGAACAATGAATGAGGTCCCACAACTATTGTCGGGTGATGTAGTAGAGGTTGAAGCACGGAAAATTTACACTCGAAGCATTTTCAAACTTTTGAAGGGCAAAATAACAAAGACTATCGCGCTTCGGGTTCGTGAGGTAGAGAGAGAAATAATACAAGTATACAACTCAGTAACATACAAGGCATTAAAAAAGATTATTCTGCTTTACTTGAGTTAATGTAATAAAACATGAAAAAAAAACAGAAACAGAAACAGGATTATTACTAATAGAGAGGTCTTTATCATGTAATAAAACACACCAAATGAAAAAAAAAAAAAAAAAACATGAAAAAAAAACAGAAACAAAAACAGGATTAAAATGCACAAGTGCCCTTTCTTAAAACAAATATTAGCCATGCCATTTCCTATCAAAACCAGTTAAATACATAAATGAAGTTGCAAACAGTGCTCATACTAAACTCAAAATAAAATTACACTCTTATTTACAATCAAATTAAACTCAAAATAAAATTACACGTAGCTATTTACAATCAATTACACTCTTATTTACAATCAAATTAAACTCAAAATAAAATTACACGTAGCTATTTACAATCAATCACCTTCGCCCCTTCATCAACTGCCTTCTTTAGCTCTTGTATATAGCTCCTACAGTTCCAAACAATTTTAAGAGGTTTGTTCACACACTGGGTCATTTTTATTGTGATCAACCATCAAACTTTAATTCTGATACATTATGTTAGAACAAAAAACTTAATAGGTAATAAAAACACTGAATATGAACCAAATTATTAACTTCAAATACAAAAAGAAAAGGATATGAACCCAATTATAGGCCAAATTTTGATTCTGCATCAGGAGAGAGTGCATCTCCAATGCAAACAGATAGATAACCACCATGCTCATTTTTTTCCTCCAATTGTGATAAATTAAAATATTTTCTCGCCCCATTAATCAACTACAAGCATGAACATTAGCAGAAGCAGGATAAGAAATCATATAGCAAGCATAGTTCCATGAAATTAATTAATAGTATAATTGTGAGTATTGACTTGCCAACTCATCAAGCTCCCAGCCAATGATGTGAAATGAAGGATAATATTCAAGTATTGAGTGAGCAGCAGTCCCAGCTCCCTGTCAGAAATTAGTTGAAACTATGTAAAACTTCCCAAAATATTGATTTAATTTAGCAAATATCATACAGATTAGAAGAGTTTGTTACCAAGCCTAACATAGCAATGGGGCCATGTGGAATAATAGCAGGAAGGGATGCAAACTCATCCTATCAATGATGCAAGAAAAATAAAGTACTTTTAGATTGATTGTGAATCAAGGCAAAATGTAGTCCAATTATACGATAACAAAGACACCCTGGTCAGGCTCGGTACTGGTATCAGGCTCGGTACTGGATGAGATACCACTTTTCTCAGCAGAATTAATAGCTAGCGATGTTCTACCCTGGTCAGGCTCGGTACTGGTATCTACTACATAACTGTCAATGATGGAAGAGAGACTCACCTGATGCAGAGTGCACCGACTGTCGCTCTCAACCAGAGCCGTCGCTCGACGGGGGGTCGAAAAGGGGATCGGAGCGATTCCTCGGCGAAGGAAATAGGGGAGAAGGGGAGAAGGAAATAGGGGATCGGAGCGACTCCTCGGTCTAGGTTTCGCTTCTCAGCGAGAGAGAGAGAGAGAGGGGAGAAGGAAATAGGGGATCGGAGCTTCTCCTCGGTCTAGGTTTCGCTGAATACAAAATCAGATTGATTTAACGGAGAGAAGGAAAAGACTAACGGAGAGGAGAAGGAAATAGCGCTGAATACAAAATCAGCGAAAATATGAAATCTGTTGAAACACGAATTTTAAAGCGAATCCGACGATCCAAAATGTGGTATCTCCATAGCTCAGGAACTACCACTTTGACCTTAGCCACTCTCTATATATATATATATATATAGTTGGGCAACGGTACTTTGCGAAGTAAAGCGAGTGTTTTACTTCACGTCTATATCTTCAATTTCAAAATTTAAAACGTCAATCTGAACCGTTTAAGTTGATCTCCATATTAAATTGTGCTTGGAGATTAGAAAAATTTTACTATTTTTTTGGAAATTTTTATGGTCCACGGTTTTCTGAAAAACATTGATTTTAAAAAATTCCAAAAAATAGTAAGAAATTTCTAAAAATTGTAAAATTTGGTTTCCAAGCACAATTTAATATGGAACTCAACTTGAACGGTTCAGATTGACGCTTTGAATTTTGAAATTGAAGATATAGACGTGAAGTAAAACACTCGCTTTACTTCGCAAAGTACCGTTGCCCAACTCTCTCTATATATATATATATATATATATATATAGAGTAAGGCTACCGTGCTTTGCAAAGTAAACAGCCCATTTTGCTTCGCATTTGTGGCCATTGGATCTGCTTCAATAATCGTGCAGATCATGATATCTCATTTCAATTTTTCGGAACTGGACAGGTCCAGTTGGGAGCAAAATTGAATTTCCAGACCCCAGTCCGATCTATTCTCTTCTCCAGCGCCTCTCCTCTCCCAGCGACAACCCTAAACCTCTCATTCTCCAGCGCCTCTCCTATCCTCTCCTCTCCTCTCCAGCGCCTCTCCCCAATCCCGATCCTTGCTCTCCCCAGTCCGACCCTTGCTCTCCTCTCTCTCTCGCGAAAAATCAAAACCCGCTAGTCCCGATCTCATTCCCGACGCCTCTCCAGCGACGCTCTCCAGTGACGTCTCTCTCGGGTAAATATTCAAACTCTCCCTTTTCTGATTTTTGCTTGCGGAGCTGTGTTGTTCTTGCACTGGTACCGGCCTTGCTGGTATGTGTTCTGGTTTGTACAAACACGATTGCTGGTTTGCTGTACCAGTCGGTACCAGCCCAGTTGCGTTGCTGTGATTAGGACATTCAAGCACTTGTGGTTCAAATTAAATGTAAGAATATTCTAATTTATTATGCTATTTGTGTAAAGCTTTTAAAATGTCAAGCATGTAACCAGACAGATCCTTTTGATTCAATGCAGGAGTACTGATAAGGATAAGCGGCGAGCACAAGTGGCAGTGGATAATGATGAAAAATCGATACCAGATGAAGAAGCACAAATCGAATCATCTGATAATCAAATCGCTCAAAGAGAAACTGATAAGCCTAAATCCGATGATGTGAAGCATTTCCCATCTACCTCGTCAGATTTTTCAAAATAGTTACCAATTTATCAAAGCCGAAGAATGGAAGCAAGTTCATGTTTTTTCAATTTTGGGATGATTCAAAGTTCAAAATTAAAGCATGTTATGTCATTCTCTTTTTTTCTTTTTTTTTTCTTAGGATAGTTCAGTATTTGTGATCATGGTTTCAAAGAATTGACAAGTTCACATGTAAACTATAGGAAGTGGTACTCAAGCAAAGAAAAATATAAAGAAAGATTTAATTTTTATGTTATGGTGATTTTTTTTTTCATCATTGTGTAATCACTCCTTGTTGTTAATAAATCATCATAATCCTTAGAGAAGCAAATTAAATGAGTAGTAATTGGTTTTGTTGCATGATCTATCAAGGGAGAATTTACTGCTCCTACTATAAGAACTCCATATGTTTCTGTTAAAAAAAAAAAAAAAAAATTTGTTTGGTTTGGAAGGCTATATTGTAAACAGTTGTTAAAATATTTGTTTTATGTTGGTGCAGAAGGGCTATATTGTAAACAATTTGTTTGGTTTATGTTTTATCTCCTAATATATAGCTAGCTTCTTAATAAATAGGTTGCACATGAAGTATATAAATACATTTCTTTCTCTGTAGGTAGCATATTCTGACAAAATTCTTATTTGCCTACTATTGATTCTCGAAAGAGAAAATGATAGACAAACAACTAAATAGTTGACAATGCAAAACATATCCACAGAAGGCACAAACAAGTTTCAAAGTTTTACATATTAGATGATAATAATACAACTGAGTTATCATGAAAGATCGCTCAAGTTATCAAGAATATCCGAACATTAAACAAGTTAAAACACATAATTTAAACTATAATTTCACCAATGATCTTAACATGGGTAAGCAACTTGTTGATTAGCCAATCAACAAATTCATTATCATTTTCAAATCTTTCAATTCTAACGGTCTTGAGGAACTCCCGCTGGACAAATGCATCTTTCGGTCCCTCCTGAGTGGTCTCCTCCCCTAAAGATTCCCTGATAGAACACTTCAGTAAAACATAACAAGTTACATTTGTTTCATAGATTATATACATCCTTCTACAAGGGCTTAATTGAGGCGGCTAATATGAATATCACCTGATATTACATGGCCTTTACTATATTGTTAACTTCCTAATCTAGTTTATTTATAGTATCACCTGTTAACCTGGGCATGATAATCAAGATTTTCACCAGTCTCTGTACCGGTACTGGTACAGTATCAGTGCACCAGAAACAAGCAACCAGGTATGAGTTGTAGCCTTAGTGAAATGCTGGGGTTAAATCAGAAGAAATTTGCTGCCAAGTATGGTTTGGTAGCAGGGGTTAAATCAGAAGAAATCTGAAGACAACTTCCATGTATGTGCAAGAAATGTTTGTTGCTTTATAAATTTTATTTATTATAATGTCAAGTTCTAATGTAATTCAACTATGATGTAATTCAAGTTCTAATGTAATTCAACTAAAATGAAATAAAATAATAGTTTAGATAACAGCAAAAGGACACATATGTGCAACTGCAAACATGTTTTTGACTTACTGGAAATTGCACCAGCCATGTTTTAACACTTACTGGAAATTACGGTCTGCATCAGAAAATTAGACCCAAAATAACAAGGTACCCATATTCAGCTTCTGATTGAAAGAAATGAATTTTGTGATTGAAAGAAATGAATTTTGTCTCTTTACAATCAATCCTATAGCACTCACCGCAGCAGCTTCTGATTTTCGCGAGAGAGAGAGGAGAGCAAGGGGCTTTGAACCAGCAAGGGGCTTCGGTGTATTTTTCGCGAGAGGAGAGCAAGGGGCTTTCGCTGGAGTCGCGCTGGAGAGGAAAGGGTCGCTGGAGAGGAGAGGCGCCGGAGAAGGAGGCTTAGGGTTGTCGCTGGGAGAGGAGGGAGAGGCGATGGAGAAGAGAATAGATCGGACTGGACTGCTGAAAATTCAATTTTGCTCCGAACTGGACCTGTCCAGTTCCGAAAAATTGCAAATTCCATCATGATGATCTGCACGACTATTGAAGCAGATCAAACGGTCACAAATCCGAAGCAAAATGGGCTGTTTACTTTGCAAAGCACGGTAGCCTTACTCTATATATATATATATATATATATATATATATATATATATATATATATATATGAGAGTAGAACTAGGGTGCTCCTAAGCTCACCAAGCCCTTCGTGAGCGCGACTCTAAAACCTATCAAATTGACTTCAAACGACATTTTCAAACCGTTAGATGTTCAATCTATATTAAAATGTGCTTGGAGACCAAATTTTACATTTTTTGGAATTTTTTTACTATTTATTAAGATGGTTTGAAAATTGCTGTTTTTATTAAAATTCTGCACCATTGGAAAACAGCGATTTTCAAACCATCTTAATAAATAGTAAAAAAATTCCAAAAAATGTAAAATTTGATCTCCAAGCACATTTTAATATAGATTGAACATCTAACGGTTTGGAAATGTCGTTTGAAGTCAATTTGATAGGTTTTAGAGTCGCGCTCACGGAAGGGCTTGGTGAGCTTAGGAGCACCCTAGTTCTACTCTATATATATATAGGGTCCGGCTAATTTGCTGCTGGCAGCATTTCGGCCAGCTGCTGCCGGCAGCAAATCTGCCATACGGATGTTCAAACAACCGATCCGAACCGTTCAACGTGTTATAAATATTGAAATGTGCTTGGAGACCAAATTTTACATTTTTTGGAATTTTTTTACTATTTATTAAGCCACTTTGAAAATTCCAGATCCGGGTGAACAGTAAAAACAGAGCAACAAAATTCTGGACCATATGATCTGGAATTTTCAAAGTGGCTTAATAAATAGTAAAAAAATTCCAAAAAATGTAAAATTTGGTCTCCAAGCACATTTCAATATTTAGAACATGTTGAACGGTTCGGATCGGTTGTTTAAAGATCATATGGTCCAGATTTGCTGCCGGCAGCAGCTGGCCGAAATGCTGCCGGCAGCAAATTAGCCGGACCCTATATATATATATATATATAAACCTCAACAGGTCACAAAATGAAAATCTGAAAGACTGATGAACAACTTCTCCTGCCAATAAACGAATGAAACTTCAAAACTTTGGTGGAACAATTAATTGTTTCTATCATAACAATAATAAATAATCTGGAGGCGTGACCTCCACATTTCTTCTTCAAAAATAAATGATCAGGCTATCTTTCTTGTACAGAGTATAAAACTTGAAAACTGTATATGGTATTTAACATATCACAAAACACTCGAGCTACACAAACAAAAAGAGACATGTTTACAAGAAGAGAGAACTTGAAGAACTACAAAGAGTATCAATCAGATGACATAATGAGGGGCACTCTCTCTCTCTCGCAATTTGATCAGTCGATGATCACAGAACAGTTTACCCCGCCTTTGAATTATATATATATATATATCCTCAGCTAGCATGTCTACTGAACAAGGCATGCAAAAACTCTCTTAGCTATGAAATGAGTTACTCGATATCTGTTTGATCTGATAAATCTTAATTTGTTTGTTTTATAGAAATGAAATATCTAGCAAGCACAGCCGCCTGATTGCTGCTGCGACTGAGACGAGGCAGAACTTGGCTTGAGATTGACATCAACCAGCTCTTCTTGTTTGGCTGAAGACAGGGTCTCCATTCCCGGCAAAGCTGACGCAATCTTCCGGAACAATGGCTGAAATATATAACTTCAAATTTGTCAGTCATGCTTTGACGGGTTGTTGATGACTAGACCTAAAATTAAATGAACTTAATTTTTAACCTTGATATTAAATCCTGCTTTAGCGCTCGTTTCAATGAACATCACGCCACATTCACGGGCCTTCGATTCCCCTTCTTCAGTTGACACTTGCCTGATTAATGACAACAGATCAGTTTAATTATTGCGCGCCAGTTATACATTTGTAAACGTACAAAGAAAAATTAATGTTCAAGGATAACAGTACGCGCGTACGTAGTTGTGATTATCTGTATGTGTATGCTAACAATTTGGTTAATCACAAACACGCTTGTATCGTTTTGTTGAATAAAAGATACATGACTGTTTATTCCAAAGAAGAGAAATAAACATATGTTACCTTTTGTCAACAAGATCAGTTTTGTTTCCCACTAGAACTATGATCACATCACCACCTCGCTCCGTCCTCACCTCCTCAATCCACTTTGCGGTGTTCACAAAAGACGGCCTATCTACAATAAGATGACAACAAGATTAACCTAAATAAAACAAAACAATTAATGGGACAGAATGATCGATATGAAATTATGTGTAGATATATCTGCCAACAACTGTTTTCAATTTTTTTATATTCATCGGCATACTTCGAATTCAACACTGTTCAGATCACAGTTCATCAGGCTGTGTCAGATGGTCATTATTTTTTCCTCTTTTGCACAACTCAACAATAAAAAATTGAGTTAAAATTGAGTGCAGTTGCATAGTTTTGAGTTTTAAGCATTTGGGATGGTAGCTGGTATACCAGTCTGAGAAAGAGAATTATATTAAAACTTACTAGATACATCAAAAACAATGACTGCAACAGAAGAGTCTCTGATGTAACTGGGAATCAGACTTCTAAATCTTTCTTGTCCAGCAGTATCCCTTCAATTTCAATTTCTTTGAATTATGAGAATCTTGTGAAATTTGCATATTATTGAATTGAAATGAATTAATGATCTGAGAAAAAGGAAAAGGTTGATACATACCAGAGCTGTAGACGAACTGTACAATCTTCCAAGTACATTGTTTTTGACAAGAAATCAATGCCTATTGTAGCCTGATATTTTCACAAACAATTATTAATGGTTTCATTCAGCCTTAAATACATTTACTTGAATCAGCTATTCATTTTTAACCAAAAAGACATGCAAAATTTTATCAATACTTTTTTATAGAGTACTGATCATGCATTGTCGGTGCCAAATTTCTTAAATAGAAAATTCATGTCAACCAAGAATACTTAAAACATTTTATTTGTTGTGCGGTATGTCTCTAAAATTGGATATTGTTCTAAGAAAAGAAGCATTTTTATTAAGCCCATTAACTGAAATCAGTCCTTAATTATGTTCTTAATTGAAATAAATAAACAATTCCAGAATTTAAGAAGAGATATATAACTGAGAAATCAACGAAAGGCAAAAACTATAAAAATAATTACCTGATATGTGGTATCAAATTTATCATACATAAATCTGGTGATGATACTTGTCTTCCCGACGGATTGATCACCGAGGAAAACCAGCTTATATTTTGCCAATGCCGACACCACCGACATCTTATTATTGTAAAATAAAAGGTAAAGTTTGCTGGTAGCTCCTTTCTCTAACTTGTATTGAGGATAATGGAGGGGAATATATGAGATTGATGAATGATAGAGATAATTAAGAGGAGCGTTTTAAATTTAGCGTCAAAAGAAAAAAAGAGAGAGGATGAACGAACGGATCATCTCATTTATAATCAAATCAGGCCAGTTAGTTGTTTGGATGAACCCGGTATATCTAAATTAGATACATGGGGACACTATTGGCAAGCTGCAGTGTATGGCACGATTATGTTCATGTTGTAAGCGAAAAATATTGAGTACCGCGCGTCCGCGCCGAGCGAGGAGGCAAATTGGGTGCTAAAGTGGTGCTAGAGGTGTCGTAACACCAAAGAATATTTTGAATCAACTGAAATCTTGAGAAAAATCAAAACGATTACGTGGAAAGAATAGGTTTGTTAAAAGAGCTGTTTGGTGACATGCGTGAGGGAAGGTCGGATCCCAATGGGTGAGGTGCGAGTCAAACGTGCGCGTCAGTTTGAAGGCGAAGAAAGGGAGCTGACCTTTTCAATCCTCTCCGGTCTGGAGCTCTCTCTTCTCTTGAGTATAATAAGCTAAGCAATAGGAACTGGAGACGATTACGGATCGGGTTCATCTTAGTTCTTAGACTTGGACAATGGAGTAATGCACATGTGACATATGTTAGGCCGGACAGACTTGGTCCATTTTCCGTTTAACCTAATAAGCGAATGAATTATACATGCATGACAGCTCATCTGCATTGAATATTTTTTTTTGACCTTTTAGAAAATAAAATTTTAAAATTTCACAAAAGCAAGGATCAGATATTTGGTTCGATATATCTCAGTGGTACTGAAAATTTGATTCGGTACACCCTTTGTCACAGTATAACACCACTTGTTGCACTGCATATTCGAAAAATGAAGGTAACTGAATCAAATATCAGGCACACTTCTTGCTGAAAAAAAATCAACTGAAATTCTGAAACCAATGAACAAAATTCATGAAATCCCTGCAATTCGAATCCAACTATTGAATTTTTTTCGAGAACGCATCTCGAAACATCTAGTTTTTCTTTGCATGGATCTCGGAACAGTTCGACGGCTAGATTCGAATTGCAGGGATTTCAGGGTGAACAGTAACCGATCTCGGATTTCAGCAGATTCGGATCCCTTTCTGCTAGATCATATATTAGATCTGATACACCTCTTTATTTGGGATTTTTTTTTTCTGTTTATTAGATTTAATATATTTTTTCTCAATAGTTTTATTAACAATAATTATTTGTATGTTTTATTTATGTTTTTATATTAGTAAATTAATGATTCTAACATTTATTATTTGTGCATATGTGTATTTGTAAATAATTCGGTCTTCTATATTGTTGTTGGGTTAATATTATAAAACACAAAAACAAAATCTTATAATAGTGAAATTTAACATTACGAAAGTTTGATAGAAGTACAGAGTGTAATAATCTAATTATAAATTTCTTACAGTATTTCAAATTTAACAAATTCCTAAAAATACCTCAAACATTTTGAGCCCTTATGTCATTAAGGAAGAGATCCAATTACACTATTTTATGGTCATACATCTTGACGCTATATACTTATAAGTTATTTTTGCAATTTTAAAGTCCAAGTAATTGATCTGAACCGTTCAACATGATCTCCATATTAAAATGTGCTTGGAGACCAAATTTTATATTTTTTGGATTTTTTTTAGTATTTATTAAGATGTGTACAAAATTGTTATTTTCAGACAATTTTGGACCATTGAAAAACAACGATTTTCAAAATTCTAAAAATATAGTAAATAATTTCCAAAAAATGTAAAATTCGGTCTCCAAGTATATTTTAATATGGAGATCATGTTGAACGGTTCCGATCGACTGTTTGGATTTTGAAATCGCAAAAATGACTTATATACATATAATATCAAGATGTGTCACCATTTTAATTAAATCCCTCATAACATAAATAGGACCTTTGTAACTCTGTCCTTAAAAAATTATATGTAAAAAGTATTCTCTTATGTTATTGAGGATATAAAAAAAATATTTTCCTCTCCAAAACCATGAGACTTCATTTTCGCTTTCTTGATTCCATTTCAGAGCCTCACCCTGAGTCTACACTAGAATACTTTGGCAATAAAAGGGCAATGACACCGTTGGTAAATAACCGAAGTCCGTATGAATATGCATTCATAAATTCGATTTGGTATAGGATGTGGGGTGAGAATCTGCTGCGATGAATAATACCCTGCAATTTCTGCTTTTCCAAATCCAGCTGTCTAATTGTTTCGAGATGCGTGCACAGGAAAACCAAATGTTTTGAGATGCGTGCACTAAAAAGTTGGACGGCTGAATTTGAAAAAGCAGGGATTGCAGGGTTACTGTGCTCAATATTCGGATCGCAGCAGATCTCAATCCTAGGATGTGATAAGCATAAATGGTGCAATCGTTTGGTGTGATGTTGTGACGGGAGTGTACCGAATCAAATTTTCGGTACTTCCTAGAGTGTACCAAATCAAATATCCAGTCCTTACTATTTTTGGAGGAAAAAATAATAAATATGTTTTATGACATTTTAATTTTTTATTTTCGAAAAATAAAAAAGTTTCTGAATTCTCCTTATTGTTAAAATGGTATGGATATGGATGGGCCTTAATTGTAAATTTGGATCACAAAGCCCAAATCAAATCCGACCCTCCTTTCCTTTTGATAGAAAGAAAGGAGGAGAGCCGTAGAAAGAGAGAATACCACCGATCGGATAAGTATCCTCTCCAATATTGTAAAAGATTCCCTTCACTTTACGGTTTGAGATTAACTCCCAGCTGCTTTGAGATTCGGGCTAGCGCAGGGCAGTATGATTGGGATTTGAGATTCGTGCCAAGTTAAAAAGAACGGTCCAGATCTAGTAATTGTAAAAGATTCCCTATTACGGTACCGGGGAGGATCTGAATTCACCACCGATCCATCTGTCTCTCTCTCGTCCATTTCTCTCTCTTCACCGAAATTTGCAGCGCCAAGAGGAAGGTGAGAGAAGCAGCGGAGCTCGGTCACTCTTCCATCCCATGATCCCATCCCATGGCGACAATTGAAGAAAACTTGTAATTATTTATCTTTCTTTCTTACTGCAGTGCAATCCCCCTCGTAGCAAAATGCTTCTATTCCACATTCCATTTTGTTTAACCTTTCCTCTTAGGATACATACAGTTGTACGTAATTGATAAAAAAAATATAAATTATTTAGAGGCGATAAATGGATAGGATCGACGTTGATGAGGTCATCAAATCTGATTTCAGTCATTCTGGTGTTGTAAATTTGGGGCTTGATTAATTCAGGTTAGGTTGGGCACTGTCCAGTTCAGATCAGCCTCAGATGTTGAAGTTTGCTAGTTGTTTATTTTCCTATTGAAATTAGTCGGACTCTGATCCTAATAAAATTTCTATTCATAGTAAACAGCTGATTTCTTTGTTGTTATTGCATTGCTGGCTGCTGCAATAAATATATAAAATATAACAACTGTAGTCTTCTTACACTGATTTTACGATTCACAGTCTGCAACATGAAGCATTAATCCCAGGATTGCCTGATGACCTGGCCTTGGGATGCTTGGCAAGGATCTCACATGGATATCATGGCCTCCTTGAGTGTGTTTCCATGAAATGGAGAGATGCAATCAGAAGTGACGAGTATGCTCGATTAAAAGCCCTAGAGGGATGGTGCGGTAATTGGATATTTGTCTCCGCTGCTAATGGTAGCAGGTGGGAGGCCTATGATACCGAAGCTGACAGATGGGTCCCACTTCCAGATATGCCCACTAGGCTAGGGGGTC
Source organism: Carex myosuroides (assembly GCA_028015225.1). Classification (NCBI taxonomy): domain Eukaryota; kingdom Viridiplantae; phylum Streptophyta; class Magnoliopsida; order Poales; family Cyperaceae; genus Carex; species Carex myosuroides. The sequence goes on along the minus strand of CM051491.1, from coordinate 12,356,078 downwards.
AGGGTTCCAATCTATGCAATGGAATCATTGGGTTCTCGTGTGTAACAGTGTGCAACAAGTTCCTAATGATAGGAGGGCAAACTTTGTCTTCTATAAATGATCAGGAGGTGTTGAGTGACGTATTGGTGTTTGACCCTTTCAAGAAGGAATGGTACATGGCAGCCAGGATGGGAAGAGCCCGACTTGGTCTTGCTTGTGCGGCTATATCAGGCAAGGTTTATGTGGCCGGAGGGCACGACCTTGCATATCCTTTAGGCTTTAGTGATGCTGAAGTTTATGACCCTTGCACTGACAGGTCTGCTTCTTCTGTCCTATATAGTCTTTTCTTTCTAGATTTTTGCAATATATTCTTCTCTTGTCATGAGAATTTTTTTAAGTGTATTGTTCAGTTTAATGTGCTATCCCGTTATAAATAATTGGATATATTTTACATAGATACTCCTTTTTTTCTCAGATGGGACCATCTACCTCCAATGCCATTCCCCCTTGTAGGATGCTTCGGTCTGTCCCGTGGGGAACAGTTTTATGTTATTGGCAGGAAAGACCCTAGCACTACGCAGTACACACATATTTTATTTAGTACAGTGGAATATCAGTGGCAAGTTTTAGAGAACACAGACCCATATATCAATTTTGGGCTTTCATCTGTGATCGATGAAATGCTATATGTCTTTGATGAAGAAACTGTGGAGGCTCTAGGTCCTGGTCAAAGACAGTTCGACATATTGTGCTCGTGCCCTGATTTTTTTCTCCCAAACCATGGCCGTCCATTGAGGCCTTTTGGAGCTTGTCTTATTGGATCCAAGCGGCGAATGTATCTTATTGGTGGACTGACGCTAAAGTTTGACACCCGATCTCGTGCATATTCTGTTGTGAAGCTGAACTCCACTCGGTTTTGTGAGGTGACAAGCTTGCCCCTGGAATGGCAGGATGCTAGACCGATGCTGTCTCAAGCTGGCCGTGTTGTGGGGTGTGCTGTCCTGACTGAATGATTTGCCTCTTGTACTATTCCTCGTGTTTGATCAATTGTTTTCCCATAAAACTCCTGTTTTCTTTTCGTTCTTTCTTAGGCACCATGTTTTACTTGATCGGTTATTACATTAATCAATAGTTTCTGAAGATTGCTGATCCCTATTTGTTTTGAAGCGTATTTAATTGTTGTAATATTGGGATGTGATCTTATGCTTATGCAATTGTAGTTGTCAAAAAACTTGAAAATCAAATTTGTCCTAGAAAACAAAGAACTCCCTTCTAATAATTCTGATGAGTGTTCATCATCGACTTCAATAATACACTAAAAACAAAAAAAGGATGACTCCTGATTTCCATTTTTTTCCTGAAAATATAGAACTTAAAAGAGTGTTATGTTCTTCTTCTGCATGAAATTTGTACCACATCACATGCTTCCGAGTAAATTCGTGCCTGGGTAACAATGTCTCTGTATGATGTGCTGTGCTTTTGAACAGGTCTAGTTACCCAGTCTATAGCTTAAATTAAGCCAAGATTTTGGTTGTACAAATAGCCTTCCTTTTAGGAGCCCTATATCGGAAGTAGCCTTCCAATTAATTTGTTCGGTTCAGATTTTTTTTCCAAACAATCTTGCTCCCTTTTCTTCTCGTAAATGTATGTTACAGTTCAGGGAAACTAAAAAATGCCATTACAAACATATATCCCTCTTCTTAATATGTTTACTTGTTGTATCATTTATCTTTTTTGTGAAGCTTGAGTATGTTTCCGAAATTTTGGACGGAAAGGAGAAATGCAGTCATTGCTTGTCTCACATTCGCTATATGAACATGAATAGACCTAGTTTTGAATACACATGACATTTCTGTTTATCATTGTTTTAGTGTATGTTCACTAGCTTAATATCTTCTTGCTTTGTTGTTATAGGTACTACATATGGATTCAGCATCCAGTCTGTGAACAGATATTTCAGTAATACTTTCTCTTCCTATAATAAGCATGAGATTAGTTAGTATATTTGACTTTATCTCATGCATGTATGTACTTTAGAAACTTTTCATCCTAATTAGTTATGAGTTTAATTAGTACATTTGACTTGATATTATCATGAATGTACTTTATTAAGACCAAATATATTTATCCCATAAATTCACTACTGAGATATAACAATAGTATGGACCGAGTGCAATCAAGAAATTTGAGTGCATCAGAAACAACTGGCAATAAACCCAGCAATTAAGATATTCCACTTCTGAATCGATAAGGTGTGAACATGAAATTTGAGTGCATCAGTGGGTTTATAAAACAATCAGCAGTAAGTGCAGCAGTATATTCTGGTCTTGGATCAGGACCAGGTGCAAACAAAAAATTGAGTGCATTTCTAATTTTATAAAACAATCGGTAGTACGTAATCCAAAACAATATATTTTGCCTTTTGGGTCGAACCAGGTGCCTTACAAGAAATTTGACTATCACAAATGGTTTTAGATAACAATTGGCAATAATCCCAACAATATATTGTGACTCCGATTGGATTTCATTTCTAGCCTACCCCAACTTGTTTAGGACTAAAGGCTTGGTTGTTGTTGTTGTTGTTATTGAATTAAAAAAGCAATTTAAGTGCATAAAAGAACCGGTCGAATCCCAATTATATATTTTGGTTTTGGTTAAACCAGGTGCAAATGATAATTTAAAGTGTAAGTGGTCTTACCAAACAGTTGGCAATTATCCAACTATCTATTCTGGATTTGGATTAGACCAGGTGCAAATAAGAAAATTTGAGTGCATTAGTGGTTTTTGTAAAACAATTGGCATTAATCAAATTTCGGTTTCGGCTTTGGACACATGGCACTCATCTGGCCTATTGTTCAACGGTTGTGATTTGAAATGTTTTGTTATATATAGAACTGGGAGGCATTTTAGGTAACAAGGTGAGCCGATTTTCTAGGCTCTATGATTGTGAAGGAGGCAAGGAGAAAGGAGGTGTGCATGGCTGCGCCATCACTTGAATACCATTGCTTGTGTATTTCAGCATCATAGTTTGTTTCTTATCTCAGCTAATCTCTTCATTAATATTTATCCTTAACCTACTTTTAATTTTTTGGTCTATATTTTCCTTTGCTTTTAATTTTCTTTTCCATCTATTGACCCTAGTAATAACTCTTCATCTCAACTATATAAGTTAAAAGCATATATTCTTTTGGATGAAATTCACGTCCGTACTGTAGGAAGGTTCAATCAGCTTGTGAGCAGACTAAACTTTCTTATGGAATGAAGTAGTAAAATTTTGAGGTTGAATATGTGTTGGTTTTTCATTTCGCAAAATGTGATTACGAGACGTTGAATTTGTTTAACAGAAAATTACAGAACATGCAATACAAAAGTTTTGCTTGATTATCACAAATAATTTCTAGGAAATATTACTTCCATATGGTTGAAAGTAATTAAGAAAACATTTTTACTTTTTGTAGGGAGCGAAATGGAGTAACAAGAATACATGAAGTCTGCATAAGTTACCAAACTTACAGTGCTCTGGTGTCTAAGAGGTGTTGTATAAACAATGTTTAGCTATGATTCTATGAAAGACTTCGGCTACAATGTCAAAAAGGTGCTGTCCAACAATGTTAACTTTTAAGGTATTATATGCACAATTATTTAAAATCTGTAAGCAGGAGAAAAAAAAAATTATTTAATTTCCGACATGTTAATGGACACCAGAAAGGCTCCCTTCCAGGTGCCAAAAGATGTGCTATAGACTGCCTACCATTAATTGCAAAAATAATATGAAAAGAAGAGTAGAACTAGGGTGTTCTTAAGCTCACCAAGTCTCTTTGTGAGCTTAACTCAAAAACCCATCGGATTGGCTTCAAGCAACGCATTCAAACCATTGAAACCGATCTACTTCACGAGTGATGAGTTTACATGTCAAATTTATAAATTTTCAAATTAATTTAATATAAAGTCAAGCAGTCAAAAAATGATGAAAAATGAACACATTAAAATTAACTTATAAACCATCTTTTTTATACTGCTTGACTTTATACTAAATTAGTTCAAAAATTTATAAATTTGACATGTAAACGCATTACTCGTGAAGTAGATCGATTTCAACGGTTTGGATGCATCGTTTGAAGCCAATTCAATAGGTTTTTGAATTAAGCTCACAAAGGGACTTGGTGAGCTTAAGAACACCCTAGTTCTACTCCGAAAAGAAATGCTATATACTAGAAATATGAAATAATTTGCTTTGTCAGGAATTAATACAACATTGCAGTCATGCTAATATATGACTACGTTAATCATGAACTAAGTACAGTCAACTAGCTCCTAAGTCTTGAGTTAGACATTCAGTTACACTCAACTTGACAGGCTTTTTCTAGTACCACTGACAAATTCTACCATATCAGTGTTATTGGTTTTGTGGCAAATGCCAGGAGAATTCATGTGAGACTAATTTGTGCTTGATTTTTATCTCGATATTGGATAATGGCAACATATTACAATGCTGATCAAAACTGTGGTACCTTCATAAAAAGTACCACTTGCATAAATTTGTTTCTCTTTTTCTTAATGGATCGGTTTCTTCTCAATCTGCATATAGTCTGAAAACTGAGACAAACAGGTTTTGCTCGCTAGCATCTTTAGTGAAGGCATGCTAGTGGTATTACATGTAATGTTTTTTGAATTTCCAAATATCGATAGAAGATAGTGTCAAGCAAATTAGTGTAACATCAATTTTTCTACCAGTGGCTGGTCATGACACCGATTGCACTGGTTCGGTACAACTGTGAGTAGGACTAGAGGAAGCTTGAGTGGTTGAGAGTTGCAGAATGTCTACCTCAAGTATAAATTAATTACTTAAGAGTCTATAATTGTAATTTGTTTATGTAAATTGGAAGCAATCTTTTATAAATGCAATTAAATGACATTAAAATCAATTAAAGTTTTTTCTCCGTTAAATGGTGGTTAAGTAATTTACTGATTCTTTAGATGAGCTTTTCCTCTCTCTCTTTTGCTAGTTCTTTCTTTAGATGAGCTTGATTTTCCCATAGTTGAGCAATTTCACACATTTTTGTCCCTATCACCACTAATGGCGCTTGTTGTAGTTACAAAAGTTGGGTCTGGTTGTTGAAAAAAATTACTTTGATTCTTGTCACAATTGCAACCACCTCTTGTACCTACAAAACCTCCATTTTGATGGAAGAGACAGAGATACTGAGATTGCACAAGTATGGATAGAATAGAGCAATCTTAATTGAAAGTTCAGGTGAAAGAGAAAGATAAAGCCGAGCATATATGTTGTTGTTTTAGCTGACCAGTGTTTGTTTTTGAAGGACATTAGAATTGAGCAACAAACAGAGGGTTTGATCATGGAGCTAGTTGAGGCAGGTAGTATATGTGCGGAATATTATGCTATATTATCTGTGTGTGTGTGTCTATATATATATATAAAGTTGTGCTATTATACATTGCAATGTATTGACCCCTCTGTGCATTGGACTAAAATCGTTAGATTCAAAGTCCAAACAGTCGATCCGAACCGTTCATCTTGTTCTCCATATTAATATGTACTTGGAGACCAAATTTTATATTTTTTGGAATTTTTTTACTATTTATTAAGCCACTTTGAAAATTGCTGATCACATGGTCCAGAATTTAGTTGCACTGTTTTTACTGTTCACCCGGATCAGCAATTTTCAAAGTAGCTTAATAAATAGCAAAAAAATTCCAAAAAATGTAAAATTTGGTCTCCAAGCACATATTAATATGGAGAACAAGATGAACGGTTTGGATCGGTCATTTGGACTTTGAATCGGTGATTTATGGTCCAATGCACAAGGGTGCCTATGCATTGCAATGCACCATAGCCCATCTCTCTCTCTCTATATATATATATATATAGAGAGAGAGGTTGGCTAATATCAAAACGTTTTCAAAGTTCAAACAGTCGAATCAAACCGTTCAATATTCAATTTATATTAAAATGTGTTTGTAGACCAAATTTTACATTTTTTTGAATTTTTTTACTATTTATTAAATCAGTTTTAAAATCACTGTTTTATCTGAAAATTTTTCACTGTTTATTAAAATCAGCGATTTAAAACTGACTTAATAAATAGTAAAAAAATTTCAAAAAATGTAAAATTTGGTCTCCAAGCACATTTTCATATAGAGAACATATCTAACAGTTGAGAACGGAGTAGGTCCGATGCCCATCGGACCTACTCTTAGGTTCAACGGGTACGATGACCGTCCAATTTAATTTAAGATTTGTGCACGCGAACATTGAAACAAATTCGCACGAACTTTAAAGCATTCCGCACGAATGTTGAAGTAAATCGACGGTGATTAAACCCATCAAAGCAGAGTAGGTCCGATGCCCATCGGACCTACTCTCAAGTGCTAACAGTTTGGATCGACCGTTTGGACTTTGAAAATCAGAAAACCAATTGGTTGCACCATAACTCCGGAACAAACGTTTTGATATTAGCCAACCTTTATATATATATAGAGGTTGGCTAATGTCATAACGTTATAACTTCGGCCGAAGTTATAACGAGTCGTTTTTGCAATTTCAAAATCCAAACAACCGATCTGAACCGTTCAACTTTTTCTAAATATTGAAATGTGCTTGGAGACTAAATTTTACATTTTTTGGAATTTTTTTACTATTTATTAAGCCACTTTGAAAATCACAGATCTACTATGAACAGTAAAAAACAGTAAAATTTTCTGAACCACCGGATCAGTATTTTCAAAGTGGCTTAATAAATAGTAAAAAAATTCCGAAAAATGTAAAATTTAGTCTCCAAGTACATTTCAATATTTAGAACATGTTGAACGGTTCGGATCGGTTATTTGAATTTTGAAATTGCAAAAACGACTCATTATAACTTCGGCCGAAGTTTTAACGTTATGACATTAGCCAACCTCTATATATATATATATAGTTCTCATCATTGTAATAGGTAATTATTTTTAGATTATATAGAATTTCATTCTTAATTTACTTTTTATACTTTTCAAGCACTGCAACTTGTTTTTAATGCATTGCCTAGGACACATCTCATCTTTCCTACACAAGCATACATATATATATATATATAGAGCTGGGTTATAGTGAGTTGTGAAGTAAGAGGTCATTTTTATTTCACGCTCATATTTTCATTTGAAAATCCGAACCGCTCAACATGTTCTCTATATTGAAATGTGCTTGGAGACCAAATTTTATATTTTTTGGAATTTTTTTACTATTTATTAAGCCACTTTGAAAATCGCTAATCCGGTGGTCCAGAAATTTTTACTGTTTTTTACTGTTCACAGTGGATCAACGATTTCAAAATGGCTTAATAAATAGTAAAAAAATTCAAAAAAAATGTAAATTTAGTCTCCAAGCACATTTCAATATAGAGAACATGTTAAGCGGTTCGGATCGATTGTTTAAATTTTCAAAATGAAAATATGACGTGAAGTAAAATGACGTTTTACTTCACAACTCACCATAGTCTATATATATATATATATATATATATATATATATATATATATATATATATATATATATATATCTCAAGTCCCAACTGCCCAAGCATTCAAGTTAATATGGAGCGTATCTGTCTCTGGCGGAACGGGCTTAAATTGAACTCAATAAAATCTCAATAAATAGGCTTCCATGAGCAATGCCTACATTTTGTCATATTGTTTGATCCATATATTCTAACATTTAAGTCGATAAACAAAAGTTTAGTGTGTAGACGAAAATAAATTAATGTTAATTTGAGCCACTTAATTGGCTGATTAAAACATCGGGTGGTTGGTAAACATATTTTAGTGAAGCAAAGGAAAATCAGGGTACTGGTAGGCGGTAGCTTTCATTTTATAATAAAAAGGTAGCATGGCGTCATTTTTTTTTAATATGGTCACAGCGTGATTGACATACAAACTAAACTACCCAACAAGCCGACAACGCTAAATTCAATATGTAATGTTTCCATTAAAGAATTAGTTGGTCGATTCGGATTTTAAAATCTTTATTAGTAATTATTTTAGAGCGAGGCTGCTACGGTAATATGCATATTACACACTGGAAGCGTAAAATTTAAAAGGGCAACGGTAATATGTAATATTGTGAATTTTAGAAAAGGGCAACGGTAAAATTTAAAATAAATTAAAGGTTAAAACTTGATTTTTCTGATGAGTAAGGCGTGTAGATGTAGAATAAGGGTCCGAGAGTGACAAGTGAGAAGTAAGCCGTGTAGATGTAGAATATGTCATGTTATCGTGACAACTTTTGTTTACTGGTTGAACCATTGTATATTGTTTTGTTGTACAGCCTTTTCAGCCAGATCTTGTTGCTATGTAAAAATTGTGAAATACTGTTTAAAAGTTTTCGTTTGATTGTAAATCACTGTTTAAAGATTTTGTTTCATGAGGAGGGTTCCAATGCACCCACATTTCTATGCTCCCAATGCACCCAATTTTTTATCTCCTTTATCTCTATTTTTGAAGTCCGAACAGTCGATTTGAACTGCTCAACATGATCTTCATAATAAATTATGCTTGGAGACCAAATTTTATATTTTTTAGAATTTTTTTACTATTTTTTAAGATATGTACAAAATCATTGTCCTAAAGAGATTCTGGACCATTCGATAAAGTGATTTTGTATCTATCTTAAAAAATAGTAAAAAAATCCTAAAAAATATAAAATTTGGTCTCCAAGCATATTTTATTATGAAGGTCGTGTTGATCGGTTCGGATCATCTGTTCGGACTTTGAAAATAGAAAAAATAAAGATTGAGTGCATTGGAACCCTCCTCTTGTTTCATTATAGGTTATAAACAGTTTGTTTAATGTTACTGTTATGGTAATTATGACATGATGAAATATTTGTTTAGAGTTAAGTCTAAGTAATTGCCTTGTGGGTACACGGGAAACTGTGTATTCACGGTGTAACTGCACGGCCCCACGTTTCGGGGTGTAATAGATTCATATGTTTATTTTGGAAGTTGAAATAGTTGATATTAACTAAAAATGTTCAAATAGTTAATTTGAACTGTTCAATATGATCTTCATGTGAAAATGTTTGCTGATCAAAATTTATATTTTTTCTATAAGGTTTATTATTTCTTAAATAGGTAGAAAATAACTTGATTTGAAAATTTCTGACCATCCAAATGCAGTGACTTTCAACCTGTCTAAAAAATAATAAATAACCATAAAATATAAAATTTGGTCTACAAAACATTTTGATATGAAGATTATGTTTAACGGTTCAAATTGACTGTTTGAACTTTAAATATAGAAATATGGGATTGGGTTTTGTCTAAAGGGCTTTGGACAAAGTCTCATCCAAAGTCAAACTTAAACGTCCGATTTGTATTGAGATTCGTGCAAATATATTTAAAACTTAATAAATTTAAATAGCTCATTGAATCTAAATTTATGTACGAATTTTGATGCAAATCGGACGGTTTAGGTCCGGTTTTGGATGAGACTTTGTCCATAGCACAGTACTCGTCTCCAGTAGTTTTAACTATTTAAATAAATAAAAATGTTAGAAATGCTTTTTGAGTACGTAAGTATCAGATGCATTTAAGAAATAATAATAAAATTATTAAAAGAGTAGAAAATGTTGAATGTAAATGTACCTTTTATAATGAATAAGAAAATACAAGTTGCGTACATATATAATTAGTTAAGTTGCATACATAAATAAATTATATATTGACAAGAAAAAACCAAACCATATATCGATAAAAAATTTCAAGATTAATTATATATTAATTAAGATTAGTTGCATACATAAACTTTAAAGTTATTAATAAATAAATAATCAACTTATACGGATCGGGTAGGTTGACCCGTGACCTATTCGTCAGGTCCATGTTAAATAATTTGAACCCGAGTTGGATTGGATTGAAAGAAAATAATTAACTGACTAGTACCGTTCCGTGACGGAGCTGATTCTGTCGTGTTATTTTTTCAACTCTAGTTACGAGAGTACTCACACTGTGTGACTGTGGGAATTAGTGAGGTTTTAGACTTGATGGGAGAATATTTTCACGAGTTGTTCGGATGTTTTTTCTTCTAGCATGAGATCGAGTCCTTTTCTCTCTGTTCCCGTTCCTTTTTAAAGTTTTGAGAAAAAAAATTAGATCAGACTAAATTTTTTTTTCCCACAATCTCCTCATTTTCAAATAAAAATATTAAATGCATAAGTACTCAACATCAGATAATTATACTTGTATCTGAATCTCATCAAAATTACCATGATATAAAATTTCTTAATTTAATTTTGTAATTATAATATAATGCTTTAAGTTATAAGAAATTATAATAATTTTTGTTATTATTTTTAATATCATTAATAGAATTTATTCGTCTAAATGAGAATTTTTTAAAATTTAATATACTTATACAATTTTAATTATTGTTTTTTATTATATGTTAATCAGTTATCATACTTTAGATTATTAGAATTGATCAATAAATTATTAATAACTATTAATTAGAGAATTAATACTGATAACTAGTCTTTCAAAAAAACACAACTTCCCAATGAGTATCGTTTTCATAATTATATATTCACAATACAAGCGAAAATTCATCTCAACATATTTTTTTTCTGTAATCATGCAATACATATACATGATATATATTTATTAGGAGGAGGGTTCAAATGCCTCCATTTTTCATGTCTCCACCATGTCTCCATTTTTAAAAACTTTAATAACTCAAAATTTAAAACTAAAAAGTCAAAATAAAACCGTTGGATATGATCTACATCATTTTATCTTATGCACGTGTAAAAAATTATGACATTTCAATTTTGTTTTGGTTGTCATCAAGAGCTCGTAAAAAACGTACTAATGTGGATAATTTCTAGACGTTGATTTTTCAACTTATTGATTCACATTAAAACAAAATCAAAATATGATAATTTTTTATGAGCACATAGATAAAATGATGTAGATCATATCCAACGGATTTATTTTGACTTTTAAGTTTTAAATTTTGAGTTATTAAAATTTTTAAAAATAGAGGCACGATGGAGACACAAAAAATAAAAGTATTTGAACCCTCCTCATTTATTAGTATGGTTTGTGGAACATGTTAATATATACTGAATAGTTTAAGAAGTAGCGAAGTTTGTGGGGTACAGCTGGAGCAGGTTAAGGTATCTGTTTTCCGTGTTCAGACGATCCGCAAGTAATAAAGTCTAAGGAAGGGCAATACCGTCAATTCCTCCCAGCTTATTAGTTTCTCTCTCTCGCTTTATCCGTCAATCGCTAGTGTTTGTTTGTTTCTCTCACTGCATACCCCTACCCAGTCCCAGTCGAATTCGGATCCTGTGAAGTAACCCAATTTTTGAGTTTTAAATCGGGACCGTCCGATTTAGATCCGAATCATTCATTCCGAAGTGGAGCGCACACATTCTAAACGACGGATTCGAATTCTGAGACGATCTCGAGCGACAGAATCGAATCGAACGGTCTCGATCGAAAACCCAAAAGTTGGGTTACTTTAGGGGATCCGGACCCGTCCCAGTCCCAGTCCCAGTCCCATTCCTAGTGAATTCAGATCCAGTGCAGTAACCCAATTTTTGAGTTTTGATCCAAACCGTCCAAGGTGCTCTAACACGAATCTTAAAGAACCTGGACCCCACAAATAATACTGGCCCCCTGCGCTACCACCGAATAGGCACCGTACACGTCTAAACTCAAAAATTGGGTTACTTTAGGGAATCCGGACTCATTCCTAGTCCCTACTCCCAACTCCCAAGCCAATTCCAAATCGGCGGCTCTTTTTCGTTTTGTTTTCTCTCACTCTTCATCCCCTTCTTTCCTTGAAGTTTCTCATACCCAACCCCCGGGCCAGATCAGTCAATAGATCACTGATTTTTAGAGGAAGGTTCAGCTAGTGTTTTTGCGCTCCACAATTAATTAGGGACGGACTCTTTTTCCTTTGACTCGCTTTTCGACTGGACCGACCCGAAACAAAGAAAGAGAAGCAACTTCCACCTCTCATGCTGCTTGATTGAGTTGAGATCTGCTTGCCTTCGTTTGTTTAATGGCTGAGATGCGGCGATACTCAGTAACTCCTCAACTAAGTAAGCTTTTTAATTTTTAATTTTGTGTTTTTCGTACTATTTTAGTGAAATCTTTCTGAAACCCTAGTTATGTTCTTTGTTACCTGTTGAACATCAATTTTTATTATTAATTGTTCCTTTCTTGATCTTCTTGATCTCTGTTGATGATACCTGTTCCTACTGCAACTTTTTTCCCTCTTACTTAATAATTTAATTGAGGCAAATTGGGTTCGGTTTAGGCATGAATGGGCTCCTTTTTTTTACCAGCAAGCATTGTACGGGTGTTCTTCTGTAAATAAATACATCTCCTCTGCTTGCTTTTATTTCAGTTATTTTCACTGATATATGATTTTAATTTACAGATATTGAACAAATACTACAGGATGCTCAGACTAGGTGGTTGCGACCGGCCGAAATTTGTGAAATACTACGCAATTATAAGAAATTTCGCATTGCTCCAGAGCCTCCAAATAGGCCTCCCAGTATGACTCTCAATTAGACGTCTCTTTCATTTGCTCATTCCTAGGTTATTTATCTTTCAAAGGCTTACCCCCGCAAACTTAAAAGAAAGGCAAAATACAGAAACTTGTACCTGCTAACGCAATCAGTAAACTCTCCAGAAATAAGTAAAACTTTGAAGTGAGGTAAGCTACTGGATCAGGCTGTGTATTGAACCCTGTTGATATCTGTTCTGAGCCTTTATGGCTTTTTTTAGTTGTTTTGGTTACCAATTTGATCTTTTATTGGTAAATTTTAGGTGGTTCACTATTCTTATTCGATCGCAAAGTGTTGAGATACTTCCGCAGGGATAACCACAACTGGAGAAAGAAGAAAGACGGAAAGACAGTCAAGGAAGCTCATGAGAAGCTAAAAGTACGAGCCCTAATTTTTATTCCGTCCTCTTTATGTTTCTTTGGATGACTATTTATAATTGGTGACATGCATGTTCATTTTGGTTGGTCTGTACTTTTGTTGTGTCTTGTAGTTACCTGTTCCTGCTTATCCCTGGTTTATTTTATTTTTCTTGATTTTTCTTGATTTTGTGCTTTCATGTTTTTAATTGCACAATGTACCACTTTGATTCTGTGTTCATGCATGCGTGCACTCTTTGGTGATTCAGAACCTAAGGAGTGGATTTTAGTATTAATTACAAGATCATTATCGTCATTATCAGTGATAATGTCAGGTCAACTACCAAGTCCAGAATACATATGCCTACTATTCCAATTAGTAAAAATTAGCTTAGCTAGTTTCACTAAAACATTTGCACTATGTGAAGGATGGAAGTGTTGATGTACTGCATTGCTACTATGCCCATGGAGAGGATGCTGAAACCTTCCAGAGACGTACTTACTGGATGCTTGATGAGTTAGTCTCATTATCATCATCGTTTTAATCATTGTTGCTTTTATGGTATGATTCTGTTGTTCTAAACTCATCCACATAAATTTTTCAGGCAATATACACATATTGTTCTGGTACACTATCTCGAAATCAAGGTAATAATAACTTGCAACTTATTATAAAAAAAGTTAAGTTATTTTGTTGACTATTATGAAGATGATATTGATTGTTTGATTTGTGTGGTTACAGGGTGGGAAGCAGAATTACAGCAGACTTAGAGAAGTTGAAGCAAACAACAGCAGTAGTCCTGTGGGTTCTAACTCTTTTACTACTAGTCCAAGCCAGCTGCCTTCGCAATTTGCTGAAGCTGCAAGCCCCAATAGCGCTCAAACCTCAGAGCTTGAAGATACAGAATCAGGTACTACTGTTTATTGTTTTAGAGCTAAACTAAATTTGCGACACATTAATAATTTCTGGGTTATTCTAAAGTTAAACTGTAGGTATTCATAGTTAGCACCTCACTGTATATACAAGCGTATCCTGCTGTCCATAGTATATCAAATTACAAGAGCCATAGGTACAACCCGGTTTTTGTAAATCCCCGACTACTACACATAACAAAACGTTTTGATAAAGAAAAGAAGATGTGCAATGATGCACTTAAGAGAAGTACCTGGCTTGCATGTAAGTTAGTAATAAAGTAGTGCATGACTTGAAGGAATAGAATTGACTGATGCATGGACCGGGTCATGCACCGTTTGTGTTTCCAGTGTATCTAAAGAGAAATTCGGTGCAGCAGATAATTCCCTGCGAGCAAGAACAGGCACCCCAACCAGTGCCACCGCTGGCGCTGGACACCACCCTTTCCTTGAGATGCGGCAGTATGATGCTGGACCTGTGATGGCTAACTCCCTTTTCAACCGCTCTGTGTCTGCATATAACCAATGTCAGTATTTATACCTCTTCTGCTCTTTACTTTCTCTGTAAAACATTGACCCGTCAAAATTTATGCACCTTATCATAGTACTGCATGTTTGGTGAAATGAATTTATTTGTTGTGGTGCTGACTCATAGTGCTCTTGCTTTTGTTTCAGGTTATAATGGGGAAGTGAATCCATCGACCCCTAATTCAGAATTTTATGGAGTTTCTCAGCAAGATATATCTAGGGTCCTTGCCGAAACTGGGGTTGATTTTGGACTAACAGTTAGTGGTTCACGAACAGAGTCTGAGCTGGCTCCGTGGGATGAAGTACTTGAACAATCTTTCAGTAACTCTGGGTATAGTACTGCATTGGCCCCTGAAGAATCTTTCACTGCTGGTCTCAATCTGAAGGAAGCTGAAAACAATGGTGCTGAAAGTGCATTCATGTCACAGGTATATTTCCCACAAAATAAGTTATCATGTGCATTAGTTACCCTTGTGTTATTGAGTGGACCTCTTTTTATGCAGCTTGGAGACTCTGATATAGGCTGCCTTGTTAGATCGAGCAACCAGGCCAGCTCCAGCTCCAAGATTTGTAGGGACGATTCGACTTACAGCGCTCTTACGAAACAATCATCTCTAGACCTACTCAAGATAGAAGCTGACGGTTTAAAGAAGTATGACAGCTTCTCTCGATGGATGAGTAAAGAGCTTGGGGGAACGATTGATGAGCTGAGTGCAAAATCCAATTCGGACTTGTACTGGAGTACAGTTGGTGTAGATGCTGATGTTGTAGGAGAGTCTAGTATTACCATCTCTAATAGTGATAATTTGGACACAGATATACTGAGCCCTTCTCTTTCCCAAGACCAGCTTTTTAGTATTATTGACTTCTCACCAAGTTGGGCATATGTTGGATCTGAATCTAAGGTAGGTATAATGGATTATTTGCATATTGATCCTTGCGTGCTTTAATTTAGCAACTTACGAGCTAATGCTGTGCAGGTTTTGATCATGGGTACATTCTTGAAAAGAAAGGAGGAAGTAGATAAATGCAACTGGTCATGCATGTTTGGTGAAGACGAAGTGCCAGCTCAGGTCCTCTCAGATGGGACCCTCCGTTGCTATGTCCCACCTCACAAGCCAGGCAGGGTGCCATTTTACATTACCTGCTCAAACCGTATTGCCTGCAGCGAAGTACGCGAATTCGAGTTCCGTGAACCATCCCCTTTCAGGTCTGACATGGAGACTTCAGAATTTTCTGCTGTAAACTCGATAAACGAAATGCATCTCCACATACGATTAGAGAAATTACTCGCCGTGGAACCGGCGAGTGAATTTGTCCAGAAACCCAATGTATCTGATCTATGCAACAAAATAACTGCTTTGCTGGTTGATGATGATGAGTGGTCGGATCTCTTGCAATTGACTGACGGCAGAGATCGGCTAGTTGAAAAGTTGATGAAAGAAAAGCTGCACTCATGGCTTATACGAAAAGTGTCCGAAGAGGGTAAAGGGCCCAATGAACTGGGTCAAGAGGGGCAAGGTGTTATTCATCTAGCGGCTGCTCTGGGCTATGACTGGGCCATGAAGCCAATAGTAGTCGCTGGTGTAAGTGTCAATTTTAGGGATGTCCATGGCTGGACAGCGCTTCACTGGGCTGCATCCTGTGGCAGGTTTTGATTTTTGACCAGATATGTATATATATTTTTAAAGATCAGCTTCAAAAAATAAAAAAATAGAAGTCAAGGCCAAGTGTCTAGAAATTCAAGCAAATGATTCAATCAGGTCATATTAGGCAATAAGAAACAGAAGAGAATCAAGTGACATAACCAACTTCTAGCATTTAAACAACTTTTATATTAAAAATTTGAGCGGAGATAGAAATTCAGCGTAGAGAACTAATATTTCAATTCACAATGGTGTATTGAGATGGTTGTTCAATAATAATTGATTTTGTTTTTTTAAATTTGTACTTGCTTGATGCTAGGGAGAGAACAGTTGTTGCCCTAAAAACACTAGGAGCGGATCCAGGTGCACTCACCGACCCAACTCCTGAATTCCCTAATGGAAGAACACCTGCAGATCTGGCATCTACAAATGGCCACAAGGGCATTGCTGGCTTTCTCGCAGAATCTTCTCTGACAAGCCACCTTTCAACACTCACTCTAAAGGACTTGAAAGTCAATATCACCAACAACCCTAACCAAATATGCACTCCCCCTGGTGGAGTTGATTCCTTTGACAGTTCTGAAGAGAGTTCATCTCAAACTGGGTCGTTAAAAGACACCTTGAGTGCCCTTCGAAACGCGACTCAAGCTGCCGCAAGAATTAACCAGGTTTTCAGGTTACAATCATTTCAGAGAAAGAAGGTGGCTGAACTGGATAATGCCAAGGATGACATAAATGAGGACCCACTGTCACTTGTTACTTTTAAAAGCGCCACTAAGGCGGCCGGCCCACATGATATGCCTTTGGGTGCAGCAGCAGTTCGTATCCAGAACAAGTTTCGCGGGTGGAAAGGGAGGAAAGAGTTCCTCATAATTCGCCAAAGGATAGTCAAGATCCAGGTACTGTTCGTTCTTTTGCTCATTGTGAACCCCTTCTTGAAATATAATGATGAAATGACAGTAATTATTTAAATAAATTTGTAGGCTCATGTGAGAGGCCACCAAGTGAGGAAGCGGTACAAGGAAATTCGATGGACAATCAATACAGTGGGGAGGTTATTGCGGTGGAAGAGGAGAGGTACTGGCCTACGTTCTATAAAATCAGAAAATCCAAGCCTGATGAATGGTTATGGTTCCAGTAGCAGTGAGAACAATAATAGCCAACAACCTCCTAAAATAGTTGAGGATTATGATGTATTGAAGGAAGGAAGAAAACAAACAGAAGCTAGACTGCAGAGAGCCCTAGCTCGAGTCAAGTCTATGGTGCAGTATCCTGAGGCCCGTGACCAGTATCGCCGACTCATCCAAGAAACCCAGGTCTTATACTTAATCAACATTTCCTTTGTTGGGTTGACTTGGACTCGATCACAAACCTGAACCAATTTGAAATGTTTTGCCTATTAAAATTTTGAATGACGTGAATGTTGTTTTAACAGGCAGAGGAGAGGATAATGCATGTGAGTGAAGAGGTAGATGGTGATGATTTGATGGTAGGATTGGAGGACCTGTGTGAAGATGATATTTCCATGCCGAGTTATTGATGCAACCCTAGAGCAGAGCTCGTTTAGAATAATTGCTAGTTGTAGCTGTAAATCACTAGTTTTATTATTTAGCTGTTGACTTAAAAAATTACCTTTATGCTGTGTTTATGTTATATGTGATGATGATGATATTGTTGGATATCTATGCCTATAATTATTATAGTAGTATACTAACTATCAGAATTGATCAAGGTTTATTTCAAATGTGGTAGAATGGATGCATCCATGATCCAACAAAATAAGACCTGCTTTCTGATACCAAAGGCTCACAACCTGAACTTCAGCTCAAAGGTTCTAATAAACTCCTAGATAAAACTAGGAGTCAAACATCCTGCCATCATCTATTCCTTTTCTTCTATGAAAGCAATTAATAATGCACTAAAACTACTACATTATTGCCATATCAGATCAGTCACACAACATTTTATCATATCAGTATATCACATTACTGGCATGCTCCAAAGATTTTGTATTAATAACCAACTATTTTGTATCATCGCTAGTGGTTTGCTCTCGGGTACCTCGGGCAGGGCAGGGCAGAACCCGTCCCGGGCAGCGGGCACAACGGGTAGACGGGTTTTTTTTTGAAAAAGTCCGCCCTGCCCGTTTCAAACCCGTGCCCGTCCCGGGTAGACGGGTACAACGGGCACGGGTAGGGTTTTTTTTTTTTCTGTTTTGTTTTCTTATTTTTTTTTTTACCGTGTCGTACGAATATTATTACGTGTTTATAATTCGACTTTTAAAATTTGAATAGTTCAATATCAATATTGTATATATATATACATAAAATTATCAAGTCACATCTTTATAATTCCTAAATAAATAAAATTTGTAACTCATATATAAAAATTATTTGTGCGAAAATTTGTATATTTATTCGGCTAAGTACAAGTCTAATTATTTATTTCTTTACACGAGTAATTTTATACTAAAATACGCTAGATTACTAAAATACGCTAGATTACTTGAAATTATGTTGAATTACACTATATTACAATAAATTATGTTCAATTATACTAAATTACATTAAATTACAATAACTTTGCTAATTATGCTGAAATACAGTAAAAAAAACACTAAACTACACAAAATTACGCTATAGTAGACTGATTTTGCTCATCTTTCATGAATTATAAAAAATAGTAAAAAAATTCCAAAAATAGTAAAAATTGGTAATCTGCAAGTTCATTATGTAACTAATTTACTGAGCTACTTGGATTGAATGATAGAAATGAAAATCTTAATCGGAAACTTCAACTCAAGTTTTGAGACTCTTCTCTTTGTTTTTTGGCGATTCTGAATTTTGAAATCCAACATAGTTGGCACAGATGCATGCGCATTTTCGCAAGTTTTCCGAAAAGTGGTCATTTGCTGAAATCGGACACTCGATCGCCGTTTTATGACCATTTGAAGTTTCATCGTCGTTTTTCACCTTTTCAGTGAAAGTTATCCTCCCTATTCATTTGTAATTTGGCATAATTTACCGTATTTTAGCGTAATGTAACGTAATTTAGCGTAATTTAACATAATATAGTGTTATTCAACATAATTTCAAATAATTTAACGTATTTTAGTATAAATATGCTAATTATATATCAAAACTCAAAAGAAGTAATATAACTTTGGATATTAATAAACTTTGGATATTAATATTCAACATAATTAATAATTTGTATTAAACTTTGGATATTAATAAAAATGTTGGCATTCTAATTATATAGTTTCATAATTTATTTATATCTCAAAATTTGTAGTTTACATTTTAAATTGATAATATATTTTGTAAACGTTCATTTTAAATTGATAATATATTTTCTAAACGTTCATTTATTTTTAATAGGTTAAATAAAATATAAATAAAAAATATCTTAAATCAATTACTTTAAAACAATAAAACATATTCAAATCTAAATTCAAATCTAAATTAAATATAAATCTAAATTCAAATCTAAATTAAATATAAATTCAAATCTAAATTAAATCTAAATTAAATTAAATCTAAATTAAATTAAATCTAAATTAAATTAAATCTAAATTGAATATAAATCTAAATCTAAATATAAATCTAAATTGAATCCAAATCTAATTTAAATCTAAATTAAATTAAATCCAAATCTAATTCAAATCCAAATTCAAATCTGCGGGTACTGTAGAACCGGTTACATTTGAACCGTCTAAATAGGTTTATATTTGAACCGGTTACTGTAGAACTGGAGGGAAAAAAATTTGAAAAAAGGGGTTCGGGTGCACGGGTTCGGGTAAACGGGTGCGGGTACACGGGTGCACGGTTTCGGGTAAACGGGTGCGGGTACACCCGGGGCGGGTGCGGGTACACGGGTAGCGGGCACGGGTACGGCGGGTACGGGTACACCCGGGTTTTTTCCAAAAATAGGAGCGCTGCCCATTTAAGACCCGTACCCGTGTACCCGGGTATACCCGGGCACGGATACGGGTACCCCGGGCACCGGGCACGGGCGGACCGGGTTCGGGCAGCCCCTAACGGGTAGTGTCAAACCACTAATCATCGCTATGGTAACCGGAACCATAACCAAAAGAAAAGGTGTTATATTTCTGAAAGTATTAACACTTTTATTTTTTATGATTTATCTAATTTTCAGTTTATCAAGCCATTAGTAGTATCAATTGTAAGATAAATAATTGAGCTAATTATTAGAATCCTTCGTTTAGGTTGTAAGACTAAATAACAAAATGGATCCAAATTAAGCAACAAAAGAAACAAAATAAAGCAAGCGGGATTTTAGTTTAATTATTTAATGTAAAGAAATGAGTTTTCAAACCTTAATTTATACTCAATATATAATATACTTTTGTTAGAATTTTACAGGAGGGATCCACTTATAATATTTGTAAGTTACAACATCTTACAATTCAGTTTTGTAATTTTCAAAATCTAAACAATTGATTCAAACCATTCAACATGATCTATATATTCAAATGTTCTTTGATGATCAAATTTTACATTTTTTTAAATTTGTTTTACTATTTATTAAATATTTTACAAAACTGTTGTTTTTAGAGAATTCTAGACCACTGAAAAACAACAGTTTTGTAAAATACTTAATAAATAATAAAACAAATTCAAAAAAATATAAAATTTGATCTCCAAACACATTTTAATATAGATATCATTTTGAACGGTTTGGATAAACTGTTTGGACTTCGAAAATCACAGAACTAAATTGTTGTAAGATATTGTAACTTACAAATGTTTTAAGTGAATCCCTTCTCTTTACATATTATATGATGTATGCGAACGTTTTGCACAAACTCACTTTGTTACTTTTTTAGAGAGAATTCCATAATTTAGCTTCATTAAGTGTAAAATGAAGGATTAATGAAGTTCTTAAAACAGAAAAATACATTCTGCGCACAGACTGTCTTTAATGTCTTTAATATCAACTAGAGGTAAAGAATTGATCTACTCCATGCATCGTTTAATATCAATTATCGTAAAAAGGATTTCTGAAAAGTATTAGTCCTTCCTGAAGGGGTCAAGGATTAAATAATAATTCTTACTAAGGAATAAAATATATGTTGTAGTATGTAAACACCTAAATACCCTTACATTGTTGTATGATTTCAAGCTGTGTAGGCTTTTTAAGATGAAGAACTAAAGGTTGAGCAGTTGACAAGCCAAGGAAACAAAATAGGTAGCACCTGTCAACCACAACATGTTTGCATATTAACTCTTCAGCAGCTTGAAGAGTTCATATGAATAATTAAGCAATGGAGATTGGAGATAGGTGACAGAAGAAGATGAGTGTTTGCTTAATTGCATACCACTTGTAGAAAACAACACACAACAACCAACAAAAGACAATACGTGTATACATTCTTTGGTTTTGACCAGCATAAATCTGAATGCCAATCCCACATGATAGATGATACAGCATACAATGCTTACAGTACTTGAGCTAATGCCACAAGCAAATAACCTGTTAACCTTTCCAACAGAAACAAACAAATGCTGTAACCTAGCTAATTATCAACTTCACATCCAAGAAAATGCTACACTTGCAAGCTTGTATATCTCATAGTATGAATTGTTCCACAAAATCAAACAAGTATAAAAGTTTTACTTTAGCCACAAGAAATTTGACTGTTGAACTATACCATATGAAAAAAACTATCAACATACTATTATGCTCCATGACCAAAATTTACACCAACGGAATACTTTTATACGTCATGAACTAAATGCCTGTTCAAGCTCCTCAAAAGGCACCAAAATTATGACTCTCTATTCCAATGCAATGAGAAGGAGAAACAGACAAAAACTCACAAACCCTAGAATTGCTTCAAGATTTTCCAGATGTGATGATCTCTTTGTCTGCTGTCGCTGCCTACATATCTCTGCACTCAGATCCACCACTTGTCTCCTAAGGTTTACCATATCCTAATACAGAATAAACTCACTAATTAGAAAAATAATGCAGTTTTTTTTAGTAAAACAAAACCTGGCCTTCATGCGTAATGGAAATTTGGTAATTGCCTAAACTTAAAAATAGTTGATTCTTCTAAAAGTACAAAAAAGAAATGAAATAACTGACTTTCAGAAGTAGGACACTATTTGGTCTTCCTGCTCCTAATTCATACTGACAGTGTACAAAAAAATTATTTTTTGAAAAAAAAGAAAAGTGTAAATGATTAATCCAGATAAAACTCAATATAACAACAGGACAAGTTTCACCATTTGCAAGCTTTTTTAACTATCAACGGAGAAAAGATAATAACTTATTGCAAATTTCCCAATCAATAGTGACAAAATAAAAAAATTACTAGACAACACTCGGAAAATCACTCTCTGTTGCATAAATTATTGTCAATTTTCTAATAATTGCAGATATATACGAGGAGGGATCAAGTTACAATAAATTTGAGTTACAACAAAGTTACAACAACCATTTTTTTCATTTTCAAAGTTCAAATCGTCAATCCAAACCGTTCAACATGATTACCTAAATAAAATGTGCTTGCAGATCAAATTTTACATTTTTTTGAATTTTTTTATTATTTATTAAGTATTTTACACAAAATAGTCATATTCAGACCATTGAATTTTGTACCTATCTTAATAAATAATAAAAAAATTCAAAAAAAAATGTAAAATTTGATTTGTAAGCACATTTTATTTAGATAATAATGTTGAACGGTTTGGATCGACGATTTGGACTTTGAAAATGAAAAAAATGGTTGTTGTAACTTTGTTGTAACTTGATCCCTCCTCGATATATACACCTGAAAGTCTCAAAATATTGTCATAATAGGCTATTTCACTGAAATAGCGCGAGTTACAGTAATTTCAGTCATCTCACCTGACTAAAAGTTGCTGTAATTAACACCTAAACCCAATATTTTTATAACTTGAACAAAACAAACAAATTAGACAAATTCATGATGAAACTCAAAGTTCCAATAGTTTAAAAGGCACTAATAATTAGCAAAGAAAACTTGCTAACTAAGACCAGAACACAAGCGCAAAAAGAAGTCAGATCTTATGTTAAAGAAAAGTAGTTCAAAATTGAAGCAACATAATGCATTGATATTTGCTCCTCGAGTAGTTAGAAATTAGGAAGCATATTTCAGCGAGGATCAAAATTTGAGTAGGGAAAATGTATAGATCACTTGCAAGATGCAATAGTCGCACAATATATAACGGGTAAAAAGATCGACAGAGCCATTAATTACCTGGGCATTTAGGTCGGTCTGGCGAAGTGTGGGAGGACGGAGGGAGGAGAGAAGAAGAGAGGCTCTGGCGCATTGAATCGCCATCTGAGGCGTAATAGTAGCTGTTAGTTCTCCTCCGCTTTCTTCCACTGATTCGATCGAAGCCGAGGGATTTACTTTTCCTTTACTCATCTCATGAGCAAGAAAGAGATCTGGCGAATTATTGCTGGAGTTGCCGCCAGATGAGAAGTGAGGGATGCAGGTAGAACGCTATAATTTGAATTTTGAAGTTTGAGAAAAGGATCAATTTCATTTTACCCCTCCAAAATTGTAAAATAATTTGTACTGTACAGTATAACCCCCGTAATTCGGATCACCCCAGGTACCTGACTCAAGCAAATTACAAACGAACGGTTTAGATTAGTTATTTTAACTTGGCACGAATCTCGAAACGGACCCTATAGTGTTTGTAGGCACCAGATTGACTTTGGCCCGGCTGAGATTAATCTGGGCCGTCCGTTTGTAATTTGCTTGAGTCAGTAACCTGGGAGGATACGGATTCCCCCGTCCCCCTCCAGTCCGATTCGATCTGACCCGACCGAGAAGCCCTTCGCTCACCTGGGCCTAGGCCCAAAGGTTTATCACCTGGGCCTAATCCTTCTATAAAAAAGATTGTAAAATAAAATATTTCGGGACTTCGTTTTGTTTTCTAAATCGTTCAACTGTTTGCTGTAAATTGACATAAATTATTCGATTCGATCATATTTCATATATACAAATTTGGATGATTAGATCCGAATCCTCTAGCAGTCAGATATCATATTTCACCAGGATTCCAACCTAAGCGACCGAGCCGAAATTTTTATTGTTAAGGCCCTTATCAATACCATCATGTTGAGGCCCTTATCAATACTATTACCCTCGCTAACCCAGTTCGCGCGCCAAATAGGCCGGTGCGCGGACTGGGTTGGCACACCAACCTCTTCTGCCTATTAAGGCACCACCAGAGGTAGTTTTTATGTTATGTATTTTAGATCGTTATTTCGATATTAGTTTTATGTTGCGTATTTAGATATTATTTTCATATTACTTCTTATGTTGCGTATTTTAGATCTCATATCCCGCAATACATAATACATTAAAAAATAACAACACACCATAGATAAAACATAACACACAATAATACATATTCCGCAGTCATAGTATATTAAAACATAGCATACAATGCATAAAACATTACCGAAAGCCTTAACCTTAATACAAAACCGAAAGTTTGTACCATAATACATAGCCGAAAACCCTAACCTTAATACATAAACAGAAAGCCCTAACCATGACATTATTGGATACGGTTCCTAGCATCCCTTCTCCTTCTCGCATTCCTTTCGAGGGTAACTCTGTTGGTCTGGTGACTCCTTGTCCTTCCTTCCAGTATGTCCATCCACATTGGGATCCGGTTGTGTCTTCTCCGACCCAACTTCACTAGCCGGTGCTCTGGCGTTAAGATATCCCCTTCGTGCGGCGGCCAATCACCTTGATTGTCATACACGTGGAATTCTCCACTCCATGTGTCGATAAGCGTTTGAATGTTGTAATAGTAATTTATGAAGACATTTGGATCGTAGTTCCTACATTTTTCACACATTTGTAAGTTTCATCATCCAAGATTAGTATGAAATTTTAACACACATTCGTACCTTATATGACACACTGCCATCACATGAACACATGGTATTTCGGTCAGCTGAGGCTTTTGGCAAGAGCATTCCACCTCATGGTCGTTCTGCACAACGACCTTGTACCTACAGTCTCGGAACGTGTACACCCATTTGCCTGCCTCTATGTCAAATGGGATTTTCTCACCATATGATGTCACCATGAATTCCCCGGATCTATTGAATGCAACCGCGATCATTTTGTTAGTCTTCTGGATGTGCTTGTTCAGCTTCAAGTGCGTACGAGTGGAGAAAAGTTGACCCTCTTGTTGGCATTGCACGGCCTTCTCTCTTCTTTGAACGAACCATGTGACACACTTGTAAAACGTCTCCTCAATAATTGCAGCAACCGGTAACCTACGAGAATTACAATTTACAGTTAAAATAAAGATAACCTAAAATATTTCATTAATTGTAAACTATGGAAATTGTGAATAACAAACCTGCGAGAAGTTTTGAATATATTGTTCAGCGATTCAGAACTATTGCTGGTCATTATTTCCTAACGACTCCCGTCGTCCATAGCTTGATAAACCTTCCATGGCTTAGCTGGTTTTTCCTCGTCATTTTCATTATACTTGCCACATGTATCCAAGTATGTCAGCCAATCAGGATTTCGCCTTCCGATTGCATCAAGGCCATCTTGTAATCTTCTTCGCTTCTTCTTTTTAACCATCATCTTGAAGAATTTAGAAGCAACCTTATCCTGAGTGTGTTTTCCAAAATTCTCAAACACGTGTTGAGAACAGAACCTGTGGGCACACTGCCCGTTCTCCTCTGACCAACCCAAATCATCTTGAATGAACACTTTTTTTATGCCCTTATGCCGGTCAGAGACCACACACATGAACCTACAACTACCAATTGCATTATCCCGCACCCACTTCATAAACCACCCCCAATTCTCAAACTCTTCGCTCTCTACCAATCCAAATGCTAGTGGGATTAACTGGTTCTCCGCATCATATTTGGTGACAATCAACAACTTGCCTTTGTATCTACCTGACAAGAAACAAGCATCGATACTGATGACGGGTCTGAGGTGACCTACTGCTTCTATACACGGTCCCCATGCCCATGCCAACCTCATAAAATACCGGTAATTTGCCTTTTCTGAAGGCTTGGAAACAACTTCATACACAGTTCCCGAATTTGCCCTTTTGATTGCCTCCAACAAGGGACAATAAGCCCGTAAGACCCCTCCAACTACCAAATGCCCAGGCAATCGCTAACTCTCTACCACGCCACAATTTGTTGTATTTTGGGACGATGTCCTCGTACCTTTCAGGAACCAGGTCCTTGATAGCTCTGATACTAATATCAGCATTTTTTTCCAAAAAAAGTTTTATGCAGTTGGCGACCATAGAGGACGTCAACTACGTATGATCTGACCTGGATGCATCTGCGTGGCATGTGTGCGGTACCTCATTCTTCGTGATGGCCCAAGTATTACCAAAGCCTGTGGCCCTCGCAACCAACCCCCACTTGCACTTGTTGCTCTGGCACTTAAACCTCAACCTGCTTGTGTCTGTTTGATCTCGATATTTGCCTTTATGTGCCAGTGCTGGATTTTTTCTTTCATTTGATCCTTGTTGTTGTACGTCATCCCCTCAGAAACTTCTGTTTTTTCTCCAACCTAATTGAAAATTCAAAAAATTTAAATTATTAAATTTTCAAAGAAATAAAAAATTCATATAAGTTCAAAAACGAACCTCTGAACCCACAAAAAAAATGTGGTCAGCCTCTTCAAACCCCGAAGTGTCATGAAAAGCTGGAAACGGGTGTCTCTCTCCACGACCCGATATCGGCCACTTTCGCATACCCAGCACGGGACGATTGTCTTCTTCATCACTGTGATCTACTGTCTGCCCACCGTCGTCACTAGCATCTCAATTTTCCTCTGCCTCCCGTTCTTCAGGATCCTCGTCTGTATTGTCAGTATAATAACGTGGTTCTGGGGTTTCAGATCGATTCTGGCTTGAGCTGGAGGATGGAACCCGAGATCGGCCCCGACTAGGACCAGCCCCCGTGGATGGAGACCGACTAGGACCAGCCCCCGTGGATGGGGACCGACTAGTACCAGCCCCCGTGGATGGGGACCGACTAGTACCCGCTAAATTTAGGGCCCGAGTAGGACCCGTCACTAACTGATCCATGCCCCGACTAGGGTTCTGTCTACGGTTCTGTCTACGGTTCTGTCTGGGGTTGGCAACCACATAGAACTCTAAGAACTTGAAAGGTGTTGTCAAATTCAATGTCATTTGGGTATACAACCCCCAACTGCTATCGTCTAGTACAGGGAGCTGTTGGAACCATGTTTGGTTGCCTTGGCCAATATTAATCCTGGCGGAAATTACCAGTTCGTAATAATTCGGGTCAGTACCAAGTTCCTGGTACACTTCCCTAGTTATACCGCTGAAATCTAAATCCGGGCCGATATTGAACATTTTCTGGAGTTGGGTACTGTAATAAGCACCATTGGGCCCTTGTAATACTTCACCACCAAAATAACAAGCAATTCCAATCATAGTTACCTGAATTACAGAACAAACCTAACATTTAATAAATTTACAAAAAATTAAAAAAATAATTAAATAATTAAAAAAATATAAAGGACTAGAGTAAAAAAAACTTACTATTTGGTCTTTGCGAGAATGTTCTTTGCTGCCTAGCAGCCTTGCGTCGAATGGAATGAGCACAGTTATCTCTGGTGGTGTCTTAATAGGCAGAAGATGTTGGTGCGCCAACCCAGTCAGCACACCACCTGGTGCGCCAACCCAGTCCGCGCACCGGCCTATTTGATGCGCGAACTGAGTTAGCGAGGGTGGTAGTATTGATAAGGGCCCAACAGGTGGTATTCATTTAATTTTAAATTTTTTTCTGATGGTAACAATAAAAATTTCGGGCGACCGAGAAGCCCTTTCCGAGACCCCGACTAAGTAGGGTTTACGTTTATCGCTTCGCGCCTACTTCCGCCATTCCAAAACCCTAGCTAGCTCATCATTCGAAGCACCATACTACCCTCAGACACAATGAGACTTCTCACGCACAACATGCTGTCTTGCAACATAAAGGGGGTCACCAATGGCTTCCCTCTCAAGCTAGAAGCTGACAAGTGGGTCACCAAGGAGGTAGACCTCAACGCCGACTTCCTCCGCGGCGTCTTCCCCAAGATCGAGTGGCCGGCGCTGGTGGCGGCGGCACGTGCGCTCGACTACGGTGACCTTCCTGAGCAAGCCGACGGCTCCATGCTCACCTCCGAGGATTTTCTGCGGCGTTTCCACCACGCGCTTCTCGAGCTGCACGTGGAGGAAGGCGCTCTTGTGTGCCCTGAAACCGGGAGGAGGTTTCCGATCAGCAAGGGGATACCTAACATGCTTCTTCACGAGGACGAGGTCTGATTAAATGTCCTTTTCTTCCTCCTACTTACGTTTGTATTTGGTTGTGTTTATGTTTCTAGAGATCCAGTGTTTTCGGATGGAGATTGGAAATTTATATACTGTTTAATTTGTGATGTTGGAGAAGAGTTGAGGATGTTGATGTGTTTGATGAAGGTAACAATTGTTTCGAGCTATCATGTTTGAGTAATGTTAAGATATAATAAAATGATTAGCAAATTATTTTCTACATTTTCCATTTTGAGATATAGTTTAGTTCCATGGTACTTTGCTAACCCTGAAATATAAGCAGTTAGAAGAGTTTAAATCTTCTCATTAAAATTACATGTGATGTGACAAATGCACTTTTCCATTGGATTTGTGGGGTTTGTTATCCTCTTTTTCAGGGAATTGGTAAAGGCAATTCTACCAATTCTTTTTAATTATCAGGAGGTAATTCAGTCCCAATCCTACTGGTTTCATCCAAACAGTGTTTGCTGTCATTTATCAGGAGGTAAACTTGCTATTTGGCTTTAAAGCTTTTTTAATTTGATTTTAGAAATATTACCGAAATTGTTAAAGGGGGGATTATTGCCTTCCTGTGAAGCTTCAATTAATAATGAACATTTTGCAAGATTTGTGTGCAAAATGATGTGCATGATAAATGCTGTATGTGAAAGATAACCAAACTTACTGATTATGTACAAAAACATCTGATATCTGAAACTCTGATGACATGATTAATTTATGTTATTTAAATACTGAACATTTTCTTAGAAGTGATTTGTTGTCGGATCATCTTCTGATGTAGTCTGATTATAATAAGGATATATCGGACTACGAACTAAGTAGTTGCTATATGCTGCATCAGCACGTCTCTTAAAAATGATCCACATCAAAAACTTTCCTAAAAGCCTAGAAAAATTTAAACCCTAGAGGATTACTTATTCCGAAACACAATCATGCTTGAAATACTGAAGTATTTAGAAATCTGACAATCTTGTAATTAACCAAATCTCTCAAACATAAATCAGCCAGAATAAACCATGAAAAATTTGCAACTTGGAATTACACAACTGGTACATGAATATTTTCCACCTCTGGCTTGGTAAGAACATGTTAGCTCTTTACCAATTTATTGCTTTTATGGATTGTTGGCCTTGTGCATCTGCACCAAATCATCAAACCATGAATTAGGAGAGTTTGTTTTGCAAAAGGCTAAAAACATTGTTTAGTATGTCTATGAACATATAATTTTCACTGATAAAGACTGCAAACACTGCTTAATTGGCAAAGTTGGACCTTTGATGATGCACAATGTGACTACTATCTTAAGAAAATATCATCAGTAGTTGGTGTACTTGTTATAGATTCTTCCGAAGAAATGGTTGTCCTGGGAAAATTGTTTTTAATTGAATTCTGTGTTAATCTGTGGTTTCTTTGTATGCAGAGAATTTTCAAGGTTAACTAAACATGCTGGTTCTCATGCATTTTATTTTTGTTAAATGACAGCAAACACTGCTTTGATGAAACCAGTAGGATTTTGGGAAATAATTGTATTTATTTTTTCTTTCTCTTGGGAAATAATTGTCTATGGACTCTCAATCTTTCATAAGAGCATAATTAAGTGCAAAACAATGTCTTAAAAGTATATTAAGCATGGAGCAGTTTGTTCCTTTTACAGAAAGCAATCATTTCCAACCACTACCATAGAAAGATATTGGAACTCGTTCTTATTTTAGAGCAAATAGTAATTATGTTTTAGTCTAATGACGATTCCTTGGATGTATACATCAGAGTTTTGACAAATCAAACATGGTCAGCTTGTTTATTACTTAAATATGTTATGTGATGTTTTTATTAATAAATTTATCATGGCTTATGATTACAAATGACCCTACAGAGTATATCTTAGGTCAACCATTTAACTGCCTGATAAGAACTTCTCTTTTGTTTTTTGTATTTAATATTCAATTTTGTAGCCTCTTGGCACCCTTCAGTTGCGTGCATTAATTGCATGCTATTTTCTCTTCGAGGCCACTCAATCTTGGCTTGACAGCTTAAAATCTTTTCGACCTGGATTTTTTATTATTATTATTATTATTATTATTATTATTATGTTTGTCAATGTAAAAAATATGGTTTCCTAAAATATAAATTGAAATGAAAGTAAAAAAGAATTACATTTGATAACAATCAGAAATTACTAAATGGATTGTTTGGTCGCTTTCTTTGTAAGAGGATCTATATAATCATTTATTGAACAACATTTTTAAGTCGACTTGTCTAAGTTTAATCAAAGGCTGACAACATTTAGTCTAATTTCTTGTCATTTTGAGCAATAGTTATTCTTGACCTGCCAACAATTCTCAGTCAAGTTGATAGCCAGTGGAATTACATAATAAGAAAAAGAGATGTAATCTTTGTGGTCCGGAGCATTTTCGTTGTGTGTCATGTTTATTTTGTGAAATGTAAAATTAAGTGTGATCTTTATACAAATTATTACTAAATATAACCCTTTACTAGATTGTTGACAAAATAAAGATAAAAATAATGCTTTGAATGAGTATTAATGCTAAAACTAGAGAAAAAAATAATAATATTTGGAGTTCAAAGGCAAGTTGAAGAAAGAGGAGCCATGTCCATACATGCATGCTCTTACTGTCTTACATACATGATCCACACATGAGATTGGTATCAGGTTCCAACAATACACCAAACTATATATAACATAGAATGACAACACAAGCATCGATCTATTGTAAAGAAGCATAATTAGATAAGAACTTTTGTTCACTGAAGTTGTCAGGCCAGATGGAAGAAGACACCACACTCTTTTCATAGCTTGAAGAGCTGCAAGCATCACCATTACTAGCTGAACTATTCATCAAATTATGAGAATTAACCAATGAAGCTGAAACTACGTTTTCACAAATTTTGTTCTCATTTGGTTGTTCTGTGTTCCCCACATCTACTGAAGAAAAATTGCTCGCGAGAGATCTAATCGAGTTACTCCACAGGTCGATTGGATTATTTAGGGGATTATTCATGGAATTAGCTGTAAAAGGCTGTATATTAAGGTAAGAATTGAAGGATTGGAGCTTAGCTAATTGGTCTAATTGGGTCCCCATTATGTCGTTGAGGCCTGCTAATGGAATGAGTTGTGGCATGGCAGAGAACAAATCGACACGAGACCGATGCGTTACCGGGTCAATGCCCATCTGGAATAGCTTCTTCTTCATGTGAGTGTTCCAATAGTTCTTTATTTCATTGTCAGTACGGCCTGGGAGATTTGTTGCTATTGTAGACCACCTATGCAATTCAAACACTAATTAGGCAATAATTCAAAATTTTATTAAGATTAATAGTATGTGAATAATTGTTATTTTTATAAAACTGAAAACTTCATGGATTTTTATTTTTGGTAAAGTGCAATACTTAAAAGATGCGTGCTAATAAATTCTTGTGTAACAGAACAATATATATTTGATTGTTGTTGTTAACCACTTGAAATGTAATTAAATTGAAACTCTGAAAGAAATGGAGACAAATAATTACTTGTTTCCAAGCACAGAGTGAAGGTGAAGTATAATCTGCTCTTCCTCAGGAGAGAATTTTCCTCTCTTGATATCAGGCCTCAAGTAATTAGTCCATCTTAACCTACAACTCTTTCCACATCTATTTAACCCTGGTGTTGGGTTCGACAGACACAGACAGGTATGTCGTCAGAATGAAACAATATATGCTCCATGTCTACAATTATATTAATTTGTGTAATTTGAATTGACATGACAGAATCCTGAAAACATATAAATCATATAATTGGAGGATTGCAACTTTGCCAGGTATGTTCTGGTGAAGAGCTAGCCAGTACATGCAGTACTACTATAGGTATGTTTGAATACTGGTATTTAAGTCTCAAAAAAGCTACTACAGGATACTATAAAAAAGAGAGTCAAATACATGGATTGTGCAGTGTTGCCACATAACTGTTATGAAAAATACTGATGTAGATTGTGCTAACATCTGGCATATATGCATACATACCAGCAGTAATCCACAAGAGACACAATTGACACCTCATCAACATCAATATTAGCAGATCATCTTTCAACTATTTTTTTTTTAAATGACCAAAATAGAAATTATAAATGAAATTGAGAGAGAGAGAGAGAGAGACCGGCATGCTTAGGGAGAGCTCTCCAGCTACCGTGGCCGTTTTTCTGTATGTATTCAATGAGTTTCTGGTCTTCTTCAGAAGTCCATGGTCCCTTTTTTAACCTATTGTCATCAGAACTTGGTGCTCTCCCCATTTTTTTGTCTCTTATACAAACAAACTATCTTCTTTGTGTTGTGTAGTAAAGATTTGGTTTGGCCCCTATGGAGTCAGGTTTGCCACAAATGCATATTTATACAATACCTCCTATGGCATTGTGTTGTAATATTTTATGAATCAGTAACATATTCACATACCTGCCCCCTTTTTTATGTGCTTGAAAATCATCTACATCAAGACTGCACAGAGAAAGAGAGAAGAAGGTTGATAGGACCTTTGTTCTATTTATTTATTATTTAATTAAATTAGATACTTATTGTACAATATATTATTATTTATATATGCAACAGTACAATCTATGTTATATTTAAGAGGGGATCACTTGATAATTCTTTATTTTGACAATCTTCAAATATAAAGGTTACATTTGAAATCCAACATTATATACTTAAATATATAACATAGATTTTCCCTAAAAGTGGCAAAATTGGGGGACTGATATCAAGCCTGAAGTATATTTTACTTTGCCGTAATAGGAACTTAATATTTAATCTTGTGTGTCCATAATATGGATTACATTAGATTGATTCCTGGAGAGAGACTGATTTAACTAATTGAGTTGGCAGTTTCCAACTCACAACTATAACTCAACCGTATAGACAATTAAAAAAACCTAAAAGAGACCATGCCTTATTTACAAAAATAATAATACATGAAAGTAATTATTAGCTGGAGAATATTTTGCACAATATCAAAGAAAATTGAAGACATATTATTTCATTTAGATTTACTCATTTACATATTGTAAGAGCATCTACATCTCTGGTATTATGAGAGTTTCTAATATGATGTGGCAGTTTCTAATTCAATTTCCGAAATGTGGAAGAGTTTCTTATTTAGAAATTATGCAGGAAAGTTTCTTATTAAGAAATTGTTTATAAACTCCACCCAAATGATTGACTCAAATTTATTTATTTTTAATTTATTGCTGATGTAGCTTAATAGAAACTTTAAAATTAATTTCAGGAATGTGAGAGTTAGAAACTTTATTTATCTTAATTTCTAAAATATAGTTAATAGTTATTTAAAAACTCATTTGAGTTCATTTAAGTTGCTGGAATGTAGATGCTCCAAAGAATCTTGCTCAAATTACTTGACTCATTATTCAAACAGCAACAGCAAACATTGCGGTAACAAAAACAAATATAAAGGGAATTATATTAAATTACATTCATCAGATGGCATTTGTGCCTGACTTATTTTTTTTTTTGTGTATGGAAGGGCATATTACCTCATCCCTCTTCCTTCCCATGTTTTATATTTTGATTTAAAGACCTAACACCCCTCACCCCCCCCCCCCCCCCCCCCCCCTCCTTTTGTAAGTATGGTAGGCTCTTATGTCTTATTACTCATACTGAAATAAAGCTTTATTTTCTAAATAACTAATTTTATTTAATGATAACTATTTATACAAATAATTATTGCTGACAAGCATTTGTGTCTGGTGAATTATTTATGTAAATATAAGATTTGCTTTAGGATGATATATGTTTTTGCATTTTCAAAGAGTACATTATACTTCAATTTTTTGACGAACAATGTGTAATTAATTTTCATCCGTATTTAGAAGTTCACTAGTACAAGAAATTATAGTACTGACTTCGTCACCATTAAAAATATATAAATGTATAACTGTACTAGAAAATATATGAATGTCAAATATTTGTCAACGACCAACTATGTACTACGTACTCTAGTGCAGGGCTGTAAATGAGCTAAGTTTGAGCGAGTTATCCCCAACTCGTGCTCAACTCATTAAATAAACGAGCGAGTCAATTCGAGTTGGAATGTTAATAACGAGTTGTAGAGCAAACTCGAACTCAGCTCGTTATCAACTCAAGTTGGCTCACAACTCGTTTATAACTCGTTTAACAAGTTAATTATATATTACTAGAAGAATTTATCGGTATCCAGCAATTTTTCATACAGCAATAGTACATAAACACCAACAATTTTTCATACAACAACTTATTAGTACACAAGTACCAGCAATTGGGTTTAGTTATTTAGAAGGTTTGGGTTTCTGGGATTTATTGTGACCAATGCTATGTAACTCGAGTTATAAATGAGCGAGTTGGGGTAAGCTCAAACTCAGCTCATTTATTAAACGAGTCAACCAACTCGAGTTGGAACTGACTTGAGTTATAAATGGACGAGTTAAAACGAGCTATAAATGACCGAGTTTTGAATGAGTTACGAGTTTGAGCAATTTTGCCCAGCCCTACCATAGTGTATAAGAAAATGGCCTATAAAATAAATACAAGTAGCACGGTACGACAATTTGTTTCATATTAGTAATTTCAAGTCTTAACCACCGTACCAAATTCCGTTGCTTCTATCAACTGGGGTCAAATATTAAGATACCTATTAATTTTGTACTCTGTTTAATTTGATTACAGTCAAACGATAATATAGAGATCGACTCTAAAATGAGGCTATGATACCTGTTAATTAGTTTGTACTACGGATTAATATTTTTGTTTTTAAAATCTTAATAGTCGATTTGAACCGTTTAACATAGTTTTCATATGAAAATGTACTTGTAAACTAAATTTTCTATTTTTTAGAATTTTTTTTAATATTTTTGTAGATGGGTAGAAAATCACTTTTATTGGATGGTCTAGAAGTTTCAGATTAAGTGATTTTCTACTCATCTAAAAAAACAAAAAAATTCTAAAAAAATATAAAATTTAGGTTACAAGTACATATTTCTATGGAAACATATTGAACGTTTTAAATTGACCGTTAGGACCAATATGCGCTATTTATTGTATTATGGGCAGGGGCGGAGCCACATACAATGAATGGGGGTCAATTGACCCCCATTCATTTTCAATTTTTTTTATATTTATGCCTTATTTTAATACTGTTAAACTAAAATATCATGGATAGTGTGAAATTGACCCCCATTCGTAGTAGAAAATTTTTATATGCTTGACCCCCATTCACGTTTGACCCCCATAGTCTGAAAGTCTGGCTCCGCCCCTGATTATGGGTTTTGATTTTTGTTGTTCAGGCTTTTTTTTATAGTGAATTTGATGAAATCTTCACTTAATCTGACCAACCTGTGAAATTGTCTACCCCTGAGGAGGGCTTGGCCTTCATTCGTCTTTCTTTGTATTAATTTCCTCAGCGATGAAAGAAGAGAAGATAGATGCTGAGTGGAGAAGAGGGGGTCAGCGACTAGAACTCCTCGGCGAGGGAGGAGAGTGCTCCATCGACAGAGAGGGGGTCAGAGTGAGAAGAGCGGGAAATCACGAAGAGAGAGGTGTGATTTGGATTAAGTTCTAATAGGAAAGAAATGGTGTGAGAGAGAAAAAGATTGGGGGTTTAATTTACGAAAGCATTCGGTTAACGGAGAGACCGAAGTTCATTTCGGCGACAAAATTTTTAATCATATCCACACTATTTGTAAATTGAATCCAATAATCTTGAAACAGTATCAAGATGTCTCACCATAAAATAATATAATTGAATCTCTCCTCATATTATAATGTATATATGGAGGATAAAATTTTAATTAACTAAATTTTATGTCAACAACATATTATAAATTTTGGTATAGATGTAGTCAGATCCGTTTGGATTGAAGTTTGATCAAGTTTAAGATGGATACAAACAGGAGTGAATGCATAGTGCATACTGGTCCGTACTATAGCTCGATATCT
Source organism: Carex myosuroides (assembly GCA_028015225.1). Taxonomy (NCBI): domain Eukaryota; kingdom Viridiplantae; phylum Streptophyta; class Magnoliopsida; order Poales; family Cyperaceae; genus Carex; species Carex myosuroides. The sequence continues at coordinate 12,319,759 of CM051491.1, read as the reverse complement.
CTATTAAATTAATTTATTTGAACCGTTCAACATGATCTCTATATGAAAATTTACTTAGAGATTAAATTTTATATTTTTTTCAGAATTTTTAATTACTTTTTAGCTAGATAGAAAAACACTAATTTTGAATGGTCTAAAATAGTAAAAATAAATATAAATTTTGATCTTCAAGTCGGTTGGAATCAACGATTTGAATTTTTAAAAATAGTAAAAATAAATATAAAATTTGATCTTCAAGTCGGTTGCAATCGACGATTTTGAATTTAGAAACAAAAATATAAAATCAAAATGCGAATCAGTGTGCGCTATGCATGAAATTATTTGGGCTTGTGGCCCAGTTTGTATTAAAAGTTGAAGAAATGACAACCATAAATTAATGGAGGCCCATTTTCATCTATCTGAATCACAAACATGACTAGATATATACGTGTGTTTTATCACTTTTATGGAGTTTGTATTCTCTACATTATTGCACCGTTTGAGTTTAGTTTCGGACTGTCCGATCAAAATCCAGATCAATCTGGCTCATTCCTGTAATATACGGGACCTTTAATATTTGTGCGATTTAAATCGGACGGTCCGGATCTAAATTAAAAACTTGAGTTAACTTGGAGGATCTAAATTAAAAAATATATGACAATTTAATTTAACAAAGTTAGCACACCCAACAAGATATTAATGGCAAAATAAATAAATGATGTCTACACTTCTCCAAACAAAATCCAACATTTATTTATGGCATCATCCTTCAACAGAACTTCAATTTTCTTTGGCATCTCCATTCTTATATTAAGCACGTAATCACGTAGATGTACTGATTCGCTAACGACTTTAATTAAAAGATGCAATTTCCAATTAAATATCCGCCCTCCGATCAAATATAATAATCATATGCATTTCTCTATGATTTTTTACGTGTAGAAGTCTAAATTTATTTAGACACGTACTCTCCACATACAAATTGTATCACATCTTTCTGATTGGTCATGATTTCTTTCTACTTTTTAAATGTTATTAATTTTTTTTGAATTGATTAATAATTGATTGGTCATGTCTTCATTTCTTTCTATTTTTTATATCATTTAAGGAATATATGTCATTTTGTTTGAGATTTTTTATGAATATATGTCAAAAAGATAAAAAAAAATATGTTATTTAAGAAATATTATTTGTCAATTAATCTATTTTTTTTTATAAAAATATGTTATTTTGTATTATTTTTGTATTGTTCTCTTATAATATGTCTCCATTGTGAAACACGGGTACGATAGATACCCTAGTTAATTTATGATTTGCGTATGCATTCGCTAATCGCTACTTTTTATTATATTTTCATTTCAACAACTATTTTCAAGCAAATTAAAATATGATAAAATCAATTTAACTGAAACCATCTCATAGTAAATGATAGCATTAATTAATTATTCTTTTTACATGAAATAAGCATCCGATTCTATTCAATTCTTGACATTTAATTTACAATCAGTCAAATAAGTGCTCATTTTATTGAACATTATTTAGTGATTAAGTTAATCCCAAACCAATTTTTTTTATCCAAAATATCCAGGCCTGAATCAAATAGCCAATACCTGTTTATATAAGATTTATTATATAAGACCCAAGAAAAAAACAATTATTTAGATAATGCTAACATATTATGGAGGCCCCACAAGAAAAACAACATAAAATAATGCCCCTTGTAAATATGTTATTATCTTATGCTCTCTTTTAAATAAAATATTATGTATCTATTTTATAGTTTATATGTATATTTATTTGATATAAATATTTTTTTCCTGTTTTTTTTTTGAGATAAAAAGAGGGAGGTTCAACTTTTATTTAATTGTCTATAAAAAATTCCTATCTGGATTTTGAAATTGTAACTTCCTACACGGAGGGTGTTGTCATTTATCAGTATCATTAGATCAAATATTAGTTCTTGAAAATTGTTCAAACTAGCAAACTAAAATACAGGCGTGTTTTTTACTTATTAAATAGCGAGCGTATTAAATTTGTAGTTGATTTGAAAGACATTTAGCCATCCATTAATCAACTTAAAAATTTATAACGGTGAAGTTTTAATTGCTTTAAGATGGATGAACAATTAAATTTTAAATTTACTCAATTTTGATACGCACAATATTTAAATAATTAAGAGCACATTTATATATTTTAAATTTAATTAATATCTTTCAATATTTTTTAAAGATGAGGGTTCAAATGCCTTCATTTTTTGTGCCTCCACCATGGCTCCATTTTTAAAAACTTTAATAACTCAAAATTTACAACTTAAAAGCCAAAATAAAGACCGTTGGATGTGATCTATGTTATTTTATCTATGTGCTCATAAAAAAAATATCACATTTCAATTTTGTTTTTTTGTGAATCAATAAGTTGAAAAATCAACGTCTAGAAATTATCCACATTAGTACGTTTTTTGCAAGCTCTTGATGACAACCAAAACAAAATTGAAATGTTATAATTTTTTACATGTGCACAGATAAAATGATGTAGATCATATCTAACAATTTTATTTTGACTTTTAAGTTTTAAATTTTGAGTTATTAAAAATTTTAAAAATGGAGGCACATGAAGGCATTTGAACCATCCTCTTTTTTAAAAGTTGGATGTACGGTTAGATTATTATTTTAAATTAAAAAAAAAAAACATGTAATATTCATTAAAAAAAAATACACACAAACAGTGTGTAAACAACTAGGGTAAAAAAATGTTTACCCCACGCCGTTACATAATTTATTGGTATCAAGAGTTGAAGCAAAGAAAAGTTACTATGCTATGCTCATTCAAAATTGGAATAGTAAAAAACTTAAAATTTTCCTCAAATAACTCCAGGCATAGTTTATATAAATTATAATATAATTGTTATGTGTTAATATATGATTGACAAATAAATTTGGTTGATTACTTGTTAATATAAACTTATGAATAAATCTTTACTTAAAAGTTATGGGAAATTAATGTAGAACTAGGATGTTCTTCAGCTCACCAAAGAAATCCAAAATTTATTAGATTGACTTCAAACGACAAATTCAAACCGTTAACACCCATCTAATTCACAAGTGATAATGAATTTACATGCAAAGTTTTTAAATCTTCGAATTATTTTAGTATAAATTCAAACGATCAAAATTAGAAGGCTTATAAATTAATTTTAGTGTATTTATTTTTTGAACATTGTTTTACCACTTAACTTTATAATAACTTCATTCAAATTTTAAAAACATTGCATGTAAATTTATCACGGGTGAAATAGATCTGTCATTTGAAACCAATCTGATAAATTTTGAAGTTAAGCTCACCAAACACCTTGGTGAACCGAAGAACATCCTGCTTCTACTCTAAATTATATTTTAAATGATGAGAATGGAAAAGGACCTTGAGTTCAATTTTAATTTTGGAACTGAGGCTGTCGGGTGAGATTCGGATCCTCTCTGGTATGGTACCGTAAAAGGGAATATTCAGAATTGGTGGATCCGGACCGTTCTTTTAACTTTGCACGAATCTCAAAGCGTACATAATACTGGTCCCTGCGCTGAATAGGCACCGGTTTTTTAGTTGATATGCCCATCCTATACATGTCTGAGAAGCCGTCGGGCGAGATTCAAATGGTACCGTAAAAGAGAATCTTTAAGAACTAATAGATCCGAATAGTTCTTTTAACTTTGCACAAATCTCAAATCTCAAAGCACAAATAATATGGATCCCTGCGCTATTTCGAGTAGACACCGTTTTTAAATTAATCTGAAAAGTAATGAACCCATCTTACACAAACTTTGATGCAAAAAAAAAAAAAAATCTTACCGTTTTTAAATTCGTCAGCGGTGGACTCAGCAACCGCCTGCCCTGCCGTGCCTGGGTACGCAAAAGCGAAACCACATGAGAGTTGGAGTGGGTGATCGACTCGACCTACCATTCCTTTTTACTAATAACACCATACAATAGCCCACTACTATTTATTAGAATGCAAATGCAAGCTCCAGGCGCAGCGGACTCTCCTATCTCCTATCTCCATCTCATCGTGCCGTGCCAGACTGCCGGTGTCCGAAGGCAACAGAAATCGCCTTTATTACCACTTCCAAGTTCCCAACTACTCGCCCCACGGCCCCCACCTCCCAACCAAGTCCCAACTCACGCAAAATCAACCACGCAAATAATATAGAAGCCTCCCGCGAAAAGCAAGAAAACGCGAAACGAAACCACACCACCCGTACCCGTACTATTAGTTATAATTATTTTCTGAAATTCAGGCCTCAGCTGCCAACCACCCCTCCCTCTCCCTTCTCAGACTCATGCCCCCCTCCTCATCGCTTCCCCTCGCGCCGCTTCACTACCTTTCCTCCATTTCACCCGCTCGCTCCACCTCTCCAGTTCCCATGGGCCGCGATGAGGCCCTGCAGAGAAGCCTTGTGGGCCTGGCGCTGCTCATGGTCGTCGTCGGCCTCCTCACCATGTCGCTCAAGAAAGTGCTCGCTACCTATGCTTTTGGCCTCTTCGCTGTTGCCGGGATCTTGTTGCCCGATTGGGAGTTCTTCGATCGCGATTTCTCTCAGTGGTTCACCCCCATGCCCGCCACTCGAAGCGCCTCCGCTGATCGGGCTGATGATACTTGGAAGTAGGTTTTCTTCTATCTGCCCCTCTCTCTCTCTTCTTTTTCTTGTTAATTGTTAGTGTTTCTCTCTTTCAAATTTAATGGGAGCAATTTTCTGGCACTGCTATGGTAAAGGAGAGCCATTTTGCGTTAATTTTTAGAAAACCCTGGCATTGCATTTTTTTTTTCGAGTTGTTACTTTTTCTGTTATGCAAATATTATCTGGGACTTGCAACATTCGCTGCTTCCTTCCTTTATTTACTAAATTGCAAATTTAGTATCCCCTAGAGATTCCTATTTAAAATATTACAATATTTTCTGCTTAATATACTAAGGTTAATACTTGTTAAATCTAATGTCAATTTATTATCAATTTTACGTTTGGAATTTATGTTCGCAGTTTTGGATAGTAATAACTTCATTTTTATGATCCAATGGAAGCAATATAATTTCCAAATCATTATTAGATCTGGATGACTTTCTTTTTGAAGATTCCAGGAATTAAGTTTGATTTTTCTTGTGTTAATCCTTAATTTATTGTATGCACATACTTAAATGGATTTATTTGAAAAAAAAAATCGGTGTTTTTTCATTGTCAAACAGAATTAGCTAGAATTAAGGTGGGTTAGGAGTGTTGGATAGTCTGGGTTGGTTTAAGGATTGAATGCTGTGTCTTGTAATATGTATAGAAAGGAAGCATGAGTATTATAAAAATACACACACCCCTTTTGACCTTGTCTTTTTTAAGTCTTACAGGGACGTGTCAGAAATGGGGGTTAGTTGATAATCATCCAATGTTGAGAAAGAAATTTTGGGTGTAAATAATTACTAACCATTGACGTGCAAGAAATAATTAATCTAGATTGCTAGACTTAGAGTTTGACTTGGTGTGCAAGGCTTCATTTTATGAAATAATTTAATTCCAATTGTTCAATTGTGGGTCACCTACAAAACCTCTTTTGTTAGGTCAAATTAATGTTCAGCTCACCTGTAATATAATAGCATAGGCAGTTGGGCTGTCACTCTACAGATAATTCACCTTATTGCATGTTTTTGTTTAAAATAACAATTCACATTTGCATCATAGGTTTGGCCACTATATACTAGTACTACCCATAGTGGTACAGGACCCAATCTTACGTGTACCTGTTCTCCCAACTCTGCAATACAAACCCATATTTAGCAGTAGAAATCAGCTCTCACTTGGATATATATTTTCACTCAATTACCCATTGTATAATTAAAGCTAAAGTCACTGTTCCAAGTCTTGGCTTGACTAACTCTTAACTGTGCAACATAAACTAAGTTATCGATTTGTCAAGAAAATTAGTTAATTTAGTAAAAAAGGCGTAAATCAACTAAAATATTGCATTTTGAGAACCGTAATTCGACCATTAAGTTATCTATTTTTTACACTTTGTGCTAAAGTTTTATGTAGTTTGGCCTCTTGTTTCTGGTATGGTTAAAACTTCTAACTAAAGAGTTATCCATTGTTTTCTAGATGAGCCACATTAGGAGTCTAAGGGAGTCCTTTTTCTTTCATGAAGGGAAATGTAGGGTGTTCCTGGCTAAATGTGTTCCTGCCATTGTTTGGGACTAAAGGCTTGGTTGTTGTTGTTGTGTACTGATTTGGTTTTGGATACTTATTTTGATATCCTCAACTTAATGTTTATTTATAGGTCTTAATTAGGCAATGGCTTAAAAAATATATGTATAGAATTTGGATATGTAGTACTCAAAATTTATGCTAGGAAATGCATAGATGGTTTTGAAAGTATTAGATGTTCTCATCTTGTTTCTAATGGTGAAAATTCTCCTTTTCAATCCTCCCATCATTTTTATACTTGCAAAGAGAAAGTGATGGAAAGAGCACAAATGACTATGTATACATTTCATACTTGGAAAAACTACAATTGCTTAATACTTATTTTGACTCTGTATTAGTTTCTGGAATTACAAATTGATTCTGGAGAAGGAAAAGTGTGAGTAGGATGTACATGTGTTATGAATTTCCTGCTTTCCATACACATAAACACGATGTTTATTTTCTATTTGATTTGGGAAGATATACTTATTATCTGGTGATGTATTTTAACAGATTCAAGTTTCATCCTCTGAGGGTTGCCGTGCTTACAACAATATATGGCTTTGGGTTTTACAAGTGGTGGATGTACATATCCAGTTAGGTACCTAGCCTATCAATTAAACTTCTCTCTTCTGCTTCTTTTTTGTCAAAATTTCTAGAATTGGTTGTGCTATACGAAATCTAATTTCTTATGATTGTTTGTCTTTTATCTTTACTGGAGTTCTTCTTGAACATAGTTTGCTATTGTTACTTTATAAAGTTTTTTTTGCTTAAATGTAATATTCATTTCTTTATTTATCGTGCCTTGTGTTTTCACTTTCTAACAAAATAGTTAGAAGTGTTGTTAGAGTTGGAACCTTATTCTGTGATAAAAAAAAATGCAAATCCTACTGAGCAGCTTAGGTTTTGATTAATTCCTTCCGAATAGAAAGAAGTTGGAGAAAATGGTATCTATGAATCAGGGAATTAAGATATGAAGAAGTTTGAAGAGGGGAATTAATGTTGAGACGAAATGAATTGTAGCCCTGTGGCCATACGATACGGGAGGAATTGAGCTTATTATTATTTGGGCCCTATTAGGCTTGACTATCTACACAAGCAACATATTTTTCTTTATCACTTGAGCGTCTACTAACTGGCCTGTTTATAAAAGTGATGTACGAAAGAAACAAATGGTGTAGTTATCAGCAGATCTTGCCATTATAGGGATACTAGTGTAAATCGGACAGGTTAAACCGACATATAATTGAGGGAATCGGATCTGCTGAAATCCAAATTTCATAAACAGTGTTCCTAGAATTCTTGAAATTTCAAATCCAGCCGTTCAATTTTTTTTGTGCACGCATCTCAAAACAGTTATTTTTTTGTGCACGTATCTCGAAATAGTTCAACGGTTGGATTCTGAATTTCAGAAATTTCAGGAACACTGTTCATGTACTGTAATTTCAGCAGATTTGAATCCATAATTGAGAGTTTAGAATTGGAAATATGAAAGTTACATGTTAATATAGAATTTGGATGGCAAAAGTTCCATTAGATGTTGATAAATGATAAATAAAGTAATCCTCTACCCTTCTCTCTCTCATAAAGTATGTAAAGTAATGCGAAACTCACAAATTCAGCTATAAACTTGAAAATTACCATTCATTTAAACATAATTCTTTCTAATAAAGGGTAAAATAAGTTCCGTCTTCTAATTGGCCAATATGTGAGGACAAATGATTCATTTACTTGTGACGCACACACAAGCGTATACATAAATGTCATTATATATGTATCAGACAAGCGTATACATAAATGTCATTATATATGTATCAGAAGTAGATAAATAAACAATGTCTTCACAAACTAACCAATTAGGTCTTCTACACTTGCTACATATTTAATTAATAAAGGGTAAAATATGAAATTTATAAACATAAAATGAATTTTATTTAAAAAAAGCTATAAATTGAGTAAATTTGTGAAATTTTGATATTTAGAAGGGTAAATATGAAATTATGAATTTTAAAAGAGGAAAGACGTAATTTTAAAATTTTTGAGAGGTATACATAAAATTCTCCCTTTTAAAAAGTTTGTGATAATATTATAAGTATAAAGAGCTCAGGCCTACTTTTTTCATGAACACAAGTATTGCCGTGATTTTTATTTTTACCAAAAAAAATATATTCTAATATAAATAACCACGTTTTTAAAAGATTTTTATTTCTACCCAAACCGCTAGGAATATTTGCGGTTTGAATTAACAATTCAAACCGCAAAGAATATATGCGGCTTGAATTATTAATTCAAGCCGCAAATATTCCTAGCGGCTTGAATTAATAATTCAAACCGTAGATAATCCTAGCGGCTTGAATTAACCAATCACCAAAAAAATTATTTATTATTTTATTAAATAATAATTTTTCAACGATAACCCTAAAGTTATTTTTATTACAAAGAATTATATTGATAGGTCCATATACCAATGGCCCTTAAAGAGCCCAGGCCTGGCCCGATAGAGCACTCCCAGACTCAAAATACACAAAAGGCCGGCCCAAAATAGAAAGAAACGGAATAGACCCCCTTCCCCTGCAAAAAACAGGCCACGACCCAGAATTACCCGGGATTCGGACCCCCTCCCAGGGCCAGCCCGAGGTCAAGAACTGCCCGGGATTCGGACCCCCTCCCGGGGCCAGCCCGAGGTCAAGAACTGCCCGGGATTCGGACCCCCTCCCGGGGCCAGCCCGAGGTCAAGAACCGCCCGGGATTCGGACCCCCTCCCGGGGCCAGCCCGAGGTCAAGAACTGCCCGGGATTCGGACCCCCTCCCGGGGCCAGCCCGAGGTCAAGAACCGCCCGGGACTTGGGCCCCTCACAGGGGCCAGCTCGGAGTCAAAATAAGACAAGGCTCAAAGCCTAGCATGCCGAACAGCCCAGCAAGGTTGACACGCGACCTCGCTGTCCGGCTTAAGACCGACTACGCGAACTTTATTGCCAAATAGGTGGACACCCCCAACAGTAGGCGAATCTTTGTCATTAATGCTGACAAGACCCCGCTACAGTGGGCCACCCCCTATATAAGGCGAAGAAACCCCCAGAAAAGGGGGCGCGTTTTATCACATCTAGGAGTTTGGAGAGGTATCAAAAAGGGTTAGAGCGTTAATACCCCTCCGACTCCCCGCGTGCCCACTATCCCGACCCGCTTCGCTCAGGGCGAGACGGGCTGCGCAATTAACACCCGATCCCCGCACGGCCTGCTTTCCAGAAACAGGGCGTGTCTGCACCTTACTGGACCGAGTCCAAGTACGGCCCGGCCCCCTCGGGGAAGGGACGTATCAACCACCGTGGGGCCCCCAGCCTCAACTGAGCAAGATGAATTCCGCAACCAAACAGACCGATATGGGTAAGACCGCCCCCGAGGAGGAAGCCCGTCGGGCGGAACAATCTAACCGACGAACCGAGAACGTGAAGCCCCCGACCGACCTAACCTCGGGCGTTCAACCCAAAGCGTCCTCGAAGAAGATTTCCCGACATGACCCGACTGTGGGGGCAACGAGCAAAAACCCCCTCGACAAACCGGGTCAGAAGACTCCCAACCCGGTCATCCCGCCGAACCCCTCCTTGGGCATGCCACCCGACGGGGTACTGGTCAACCCATTCGGGATGAACTTGGAATCCCTCGGAGCTTCCACACCAATTGTAAGGCCGATCGACTCGACTATAGTGACCGCCCAGGCCACCGGGCCGATCGGGTTCACCCCTCAAAACACACAAAGCCAGATGATCTATGCCCAATACCATTCTCCGTACGTCCCCCAATACGTGTACCCACCCCCCTACAACTATCCCCCGTACCAGCAGTACGCTCCTCCATGCTCACCGTATCCGGTCACCCCCTTAGCACACTACCCTTCGCAGACTGATCCCAACCAGCTACACTGCCCCCAAACCCCCACCTCAGCTCCCGGGATACGAATGATTCACCCCCCACCGCCCGTGGTGCAACTAATTCGAACGGGGCCCGGATCGAACAACCCGGAGCCCAGTCTGCGCAACACAGAAGGTGATTTTGACAACCCTGACCCTGAACTTGAGACCCTCGTAGGCGAGAGGGAAACGAGACAGGCTGGTGGATCGCGGCGAAGGCTATCCTTTGGGGCCGAACGGCAAGAAAGCGAAGGCTCCTCCGCGGCAGCCAGCTCGAGAAGGAGTGCCGGTCGAGCAAGGACGGAGTGGACTCGAGAAGGTCCCACCAAACACACCGAGGAACGGTCTCACCGCTCGAAGAAGGACGACCAGTCCCACCACTCGAGGAAAGACAATCAGTCTCGCCACTCGCGAGAAGAGCGTCGCCGAACGCCCCCTAAGAGGCGACGAAGACTACTCACCCCACCGGAGGCGGCAGGAGTAAATATGGCGATCATAGACACAATGATCAAAAAAGGGGTGGAGAAAGAGATGGCCAGGAGGGAGAGGAGGAGAGCAGGGACTCGTTCCGGGTCGACGAATATTTTGGAAGGACCATTAGCCCCGGAACTTTACAAGGCCCCCATGGGTGACTTCAAATACCCCACTGGCCTCCCCTGCTTCCAAGGTAGCGGAGATATCCAGGACCCCCAGAACTTTGTATACGGGTTTTACGAAAGGCTCCGACTACATGGAGCTTCGGACGCTGTCGCGTGTCGCATTTTCACCACTTGTTTGACTGGGGAGGCCTGGGAATGGTATATGAGATTGCGGCAAGGATCGATAAAAACCTTTGACCAACTATCGAGAGCTTTCCTGACCCGCTATGACATGCTCAGACCCCCACGAGCAACGTGTGACTCCCTTCTGAAGTACGTTCAGGGACCCCAAGAAACAACTCGGACCTTCGTAAATAGGTTCGTGAAGGCCTCTAGGGAGGTCCGAAACTACAGCGAGGACATCGCCCTGGCGGCCGTACAGAATGGGCTCTGGCAAGGGGGACCGGGCACTCTCCGGTATGACGCCCGAAAAAGAGAATTTAAGAGTTTACCAGAGCTCCTGGCTTTCGCCGAAGGATACATCCGGGCTGAGGAGGACGCTGTCCAATTCGCTAGGCCGCGGTCCAGGTCACCGAAACCACAGCCGCGTGACCGGCGGCCGGGCGGCGGGCCGTCCCGAGGACGGGAGCCGCCAAAGAGGAACATCCTGTCTGCGCCACAAGAGGAACGGCGCGAAGATGGCCGAGAGGGCTATCGACCCCACTATGTGCGATACGCCCCTTTTATTAAGAAGAGGAGCGAAATGTACTTAGTGATAAAAGACATGCCTGATGTTCCGAGGCCGCTACGCAAGCGTATTTTCGAGAATAAAGACGGGACTGCGAGATGCTTGTTCCACCGTTTTAACGGACACTCCACGGGGGAATGTCTCCAGCTGAAAGACGTGCTGGAAAGGATGGCCAGGGAAGGAAGATTGATTGAGTACATCGTGCCAGAGTTCTTCCAGAAGTTTGCAAAAGAGTACAACGGAGAAGCCCAGGACAAAAAGAAAGCCTCTTATCGGGACGATTACAAAGAGCGTGAGCACTCGGGACCCAAGCCCGACGAGGGCAAGGGAAAAGGACCGGGAACATCAGGCAGGCGGCCTAGCATAGAAATCAATGTCATTAGCGGGGGACACAGGGTGGCAGCCCCCGAAAAACACAACCGAATCGCCATTAAGCCGTACCCTACCATACTGAATGTCGAGAGGCCCCTTGAGAGAAAGAGACCCCGAATGGACGAAGCCATATGCTTTTCCGAGAAAGACTTTGGCACCGTAATATGGCCTCACGACGACCCCATAGTATTGAGACTCAAGATAGAAGAGTTTGGAGTCAAGCGAATCCTCGTGGATACAGGGAGCTCGGCTGATATCCTGTTCCTCTCAGCCTTCGAAAAAATGGGAATGCAGCTGGGCGAGTCACGAAGAAAAGTAACACCACTGGTGGGGTTCACGGGCGATTCCCTCCGGCCGAGAGGCGCCGCCCAATTGAAAGTAACATTCGGATCTCTCCCTCGCGCCACTGAAGTTATGGTGGACTTCCTCATCGTGGATGCCCCTTCCGCCTACAATGCAATCATCGGTAGGAGCACTTTGAACAAAATCGGAGCCATAGTGTCTTCCCCCCACTTAAAAATCAAATTCCCTACCAACTTCGGTGTGGGGGAGGAGCGTGGGCAGCAACAGGTGGCTCGGGAGTGCTATCAAACCTCCCTCGGAGGACAAGGAGGAACGGTCCATCAAGTAGACGTAAAAGCAAAAGCGAGGTCAGGCCTCGCTAGCCCACGCCTGCAATCCAGCAGAGAGTTCTTACCCCCGCACACACCCATGACTTTGGACCCCATCGATAAAGAAGAGTTAAAGACCTCCCTCGAGCCGGTCGATGAGGTTGACCAGGTCGGCCTCGGTGACGGTAAAATCCTGAACATCGGCAAAGCCGTCCAAGGAAGTGCAAGGAAGAAGTTGATTGACTTCCTCCGGGAAAGCCTGACGGTGTTTGCTTGGACCGCCGCAGACATGCCTGGAATCCCGGGATCCATAGCCGAGCACCGGTTGCGCATCAAACCGGAAGCAAAGCCGATAGTGCAGAAGAGAAGGAACATGGGAGCCGAAAGGCGTTCGGCAGTCAAGGCCGAGGTGGCCAAGCTATTAGAAGCCGGCTTTATCAGAAATGTGACTTGTCCCGAATGGTTGGCAAACCCTGTGCTTGTGAAAAAAGCGAACGGAGACTGGAGAATGTGTATCGACTACACCGACTTGAACAAGGCGTGCCCTATGGACCCTTTCCCTCTGCCGAAGATCGACCAGTTGGTAGACTCTACCTCCGGACACGCGTTCCTGAGCTTCATGGATGCGTTCTCGGGGTACAACCAAATCAGGATGTGTCCAGAAGATGAAGACAAAACAGCTTTCACAACTCACTCCGGGTTATACTGTTACCGAGTGATGCCTTTTGGGCTTAAGAATGCGGGGGCTACGTTTCAAAGAATGGTGAATAAGGTATTCCACGAGCAGATAGGTCGAAATGTAGAGGCTTACGTAGATGACCTTCTAGTGAAGAGCATGTCCGACCTGGACCACGTGCAGGACCTGCGCGAGACATTTGCGACGCTCAATCAGGCTGATATGAAACTCAATCCAAAGAAGAGCTTCTTCGGTCTCACAGGAGGAAAATTCCTCGGATTCATGGTATCCATGAGAGGCATAGAGATACACCCCTCCAAGTCGCAGGCCATTCTAGATATGAAACCCCCCCGAAACCTTAAGGAACTTCAGTCACTTACAGGCCGACTTGCAGCATTGAACCGATTCATCGCCCGATCTGGCGACGTTTGCTTCCCTTTCTTCAAAGTAATGCGCAAATCAGCCAGATTCGAATGGACCGAGGAATGCGCGACAGCTTTCGACAAAGTCAAAGAATACCTGGCCAGCCCACCTTGCCTCAGCCGACCTATAAACGGAGAGACACTGGTTGTATACCTGGCCACGACCAACCACGCGGTAAGTGCCGCCCTAGTAAGAGAAGAAGGAAAGGAACAAAAGCCTGTATATTTCGTGTCGCACGTGCTCCGAGATGCCGAGACCCGATACACACCGATAGAAAAAGCGGCCTATGCTCTTACAATCGCGGCACGGAAACTGAGACCATATTTCCAGTCCCATCCAATCAAAGTATGTACGAGTGTACCCTTGAAGAAGGTCTTTGCGAACTTCGACTCCTCAGGTCGCGTGTTGGCCTGGGCGCTAGAGTTGACTGAATTTGATGTCGCGTTCCATCCTCAAAGTGCCATCAAATCACAAGTGTTCGCGGACTTCATAGCGGAGTACTCGGGAGCGTCGGAAGAAGTGGGCGGCAAGTGGACACTTTACGTAGACGGTGCCTCCTCCCACCTAGGAGCAGGAGCAGGAGTAGCTCTCACGGGCCCCCAGGGAGAAGCGCTCAACTACGCGCTCCACTTCCAGTTCCCTGTAACCAACAACACTGCCGAGTATGAGGCCATGATAGCTGGCCTCAAATTAGCTGCGGGACTGGGAGCCCGAGAGGTCCATCTACATAGTGATTCAGAGCTTGCGGTCAGGCAAATCAACGAAGAATGCCGTGTGCACGACGACCGGTTACGACGATACCGTGAACAGTTCCATTCCTTAAAGGGACAATTTGATAGAGTAGTGATCGAGCACGTGTCCAGAAACAAAAATTGTCAGGCAGACGCCCTCTCAAAACTAGGAGCGGCGGGAAACCTTGACAAAGATCGACCAGTGATAGTCATGGACGTACCCGAGTCAAGTATATCGGAGGACGCGAAGGGAGTCCACGTCATTAGCGAACCCGGGGATGCTTGGTACGCTCCCATGTGGAGATACCTCACTTCGGGGACGTTGCCTGAGGACCCGCTGGAATCCAGGAGATTGAAGAGGATCGCCCCTTTATACTCGGTACACAACCGCCAATTATACAAAAGGGGATATGCCCGCCCATGGCTTAAATGCATTGGAGAGAGAGACGCCCAGGCAATGCTGGAGGAAGCCCATGAGGGACTCTGTGGTAGCCATCAAGGGGCGAAAACATTGGCCAAGAGAGTCATGCGCGCAGGATATTATTGGCCCACGATGCAGCAAGACGCGGCCAACCTGGCGCGAAAATGCGAAAAATGCCAATACCATTGCCGATTATCCAGCATCCCAGGTTATGATATGATCACAATCTCGGGAGCTTGGCCTTTCGACCTATGGGGGATTGATATCCTAGGCCCTTTCCCCATGGCCGCCCAACAGCAGAAATGGATCATCGTGGCCGTGGAGTACTTTACGAAATGGGTCGAGGCCAAGGCATTAGCCCACATTACGGCAGAAGCCGCCAAAAACTTCATCTGGCGCAACATCGTGTGCCGCTTCGGCCTTCCGCACGCACTCATTTCTGACAATGGCACACAATTTAATGCAGATGTTACCCTGTCCTTCCTCGAAAGGCTAGGCATTCGCAGCAACTTTACCTCGGTGAGTCACCCCGCTAGCAATGGCCTAGCCGAAGTTACCAACAGGACCATTCTGGATGGTCTAAGAAAGAAGGTGGCCTCCAACAGGAAAAATTGGCCCGATAAACTAGACGAAATCCTTTGGGCATACAGGACTACTCCCCGCGAGGCCACCCAGCAAACACCATACTCCCTAGTATATGGCATGGAAGCTGTCACACCTCTCGAACTCATTACACCCTCCCTCCGGACGACAGCCTATTCCGCAGAAAGCAACCCCGAAGCACGAGCAATGGACCTTGAGCTAGTGCAAGAACTCCGGGACAAGGCCCGCATCCGAACCACTGAATATCAGCGGAGGGTGAAGCGCACCTTCGATAAACGCGTGTCGCCCCGTGCGTTCGAACCAGGCGACCTAGTACTAAAAAAGGTAGAAGCCACCGGACAGCATGTTGGTAAGCTTCAACCCAATTGGGAAGGCCCCTTCCGGATAATTCGAACCTGCGGCAAGGGAGCTTACGAGCTCGAAGGTCCCGATGGGCGAATGCTCGCCCGGCCCTGGAACGTTGTCCATCTCCGCAAATTTTATCTTTAAAAAAAAAAAAAAAAAAAAAAAAAAAAAAAAAGGGGGGGGGGGAAAACAGGTACACAAGAAACAGGTACACAAGAAACAGGTACAGCAGCGGTGCCACCTCACAACAATGTAATCACTGTCTTTTGCATCTTCTTTTTTGGACCAACACGGGAATACCCGTGAGTGGTCAAGGGCGCCGGTGCGATATTATAAGCACGGCCCCAGTGCGCGATGTCTGACTAACAAATTTGAGACCCGGCGACACAAAATTGCCGCCGGGACTACCTCACAAAAACAACCGACTAGCGCAAAGGCAAACAACAGCCTACGGGCAATAAATGCCTCTATAAAAGTTTTTTTTGCGTTAAGAGGATAACCCAAAGCCCAATAGGCAACGAACGCCTCCGCAATAAAACAACGACGTTTCTCGTAGGAGAAAGGTAAAAAGCTTATGAGCAACATATGCTCTAACCGACAAAACCGGAAATTACTACAACCTCAGTCCAAGGGCCCTCGAGCATAAAGCCCGAAACAACTTTCCCACAGTAGCGGGCGTGCGCTAGTCGTACAAAGTACGAACGAATACTCTGAAAAGATGACGAGTACACACGAGGCGCCCCGCGAGGGAAATTCGCGCTAGTCTCGGGCCAAACAACCTGAAGCACGAAACAGCAAAACAATTCTCCAAGACAACACAGGAAGAGAGTTACAAAAGTGTGAACAAAAACTCTGCAAAGAGCAACAAGTACACATAACTCTCGAACATGGCAACACAGGCGCAAGTCACAACAGTGTGAATAAACTCTGCAAAGAGAAAACACTTGACTAGCGAAATCAAAAGGGACAGTTATGCAAAAAGCGAACGAAAATCCCAAAAGGATAACGAATGCGCATAACTCTGCTTTGGAAAGATAATAGCGAAAACCCGCAGGGTAACGAAAAAATCTCTCCAAGGATCCCGAAACACAGCGTAAACGAAAGCCCGACGGGGCAACGAACACGCAAAATCGGACAAAACATTCCGCCATTCCGCAGAAGACAACGAGCTTGCCTATGCAAATAGGTACAAACGAAAGTCCTGCGGGATGAGCGTGAATAACCTACTGGCCTCGCGAGACAAAAAGTAGGCATGACAACATGTCCGAACAAAGTCTCGCAGGAACATACCTACTGGCCTCGCGAGACAAAAAGTAGGCATGACAACATGTTCGAACAAAGTCTCGCAGGAATAATCTACTGGCCTCGCGAGACAAAAAGTAGGCATGACAACATGTCCGAACAAAGTCTCGCAGGAACACATCTACTGGCCTCGCGAGACAAAAAGTAGGCATGACAACATGTCCGAACAAAGTCTCGCAGGAACATATCTACTGGCTTCGCGAGACAAACGAGCTGGCATAAACGACATGCCTAAATAACATATCTCGCAAAACCGCCCCTACCAGCCTCGCGATACAACAAGGCGACCAAACAAGAAGTTGCGCAAACTTGAAGAAATCAAAACAGCACGCAAACACAACTAGCCCGCAAAGCAGGCGTCCCTCCGAGACGAGCCGTAGAAAAAAGAGGGTCGAGGACATCACCCACTTCGGGAAACCGCGGAAGCACGCCTCACGAGGTAAGACAACTATCCATTTCTTTATATCCGCGCTGCAAACATGTATAAGAAAGGTATCCCTCGTACCCCGAACCAAAGAAAAATCAACAGCCACATCGCCAAATAAGGCAAAGTAACATAAATAAAGTACCGACCCGCCATCACGGCGCAAACAAAGGTGAGGTTGGTCGATGAGAACGTCCCACCAAACCCACACGACCATAAGACTTATGTCACAACGATTATACGTCAAAGGAGAACACATAAACATAAATACTGTCAGGTCAACAGTTATCTCGGGTGGCTGAGAAACACTCCTCAGCAAACCACCCGAGCGAAAGCATGCAACAAATCCTATTAAAACACCCCGGAGGGTTCCTCACACAAAGTACTCTCCAATAAAAATAAAAGACAATTATAATAATAAAAGCAGAGAAGGATGTACTCCGCCCAACCTTCCAGCCGCGACATACCTACTCGCCTTTGTCCTGCAACAAACAAAATAATGTCAAGCAACTAAACCCGGATTACACCACGTGTCACGATATAGGTATAGAGGGGAAAGAATTATACCTGGTTCACTTCAAGGTTCCCTGAAGGATCGTCTCCCGACTCTTGATTATAATCCACCTGATCCAGCGAAGCCTCCCCATCGACAGTACCCGAGACA
Organism: Carex myosuroides; assembly: GCA_028015225.1. NCBI lineage: Eukaryota > Viridiplantae > Streptophyta > Magnoliopsida > Poales > Cyperaceae > Carex > Carex myosuroides. Next base: position 12,301,759 of record CM051491.1, on the reverse strand, counting down.
GTCTCTTGAACCGTCCGACCCTCGCTGCCTTCCGCGCGGTCTCGAGGGGACTGCGGAGGTGTATCCTCTCTGTCCAAGTGACGGGGCCACGGTGCAACCCTACGCCAGATATGAAAAGGCGTCTTCGGCGTACAGCTCAGCAGGTTCACGCTCGGGAGAACAGGCTTACCCTCGGGGTCGAGCAGCTGGCCTCTAGCTGCATCCCACTCATATCCCACCAGACCCTGAGGAACCCCATCCTCGTCCGCAACGGGCAGGTACCCGAGGTCCTCTGGGGCGAACGGATAGAGACCGGCCAAAACAGATAATTCTGTATGAACCTGCTTCTTAACCATCCCAGTTAGCGACAGCATCGCGGCAATCTTGAAAGGATCGCTAACCAGGAATTCCCGAATCACCTCCCTCTCGCGATCGAGACGCTCCGCTTGCGAGTTCTTAATCGCACGCAAGGCCTGGGATAACTGCTCCCGCACACGCACCAACTCCTGGGCCTGTCCCTCCTTTGCCCGTTTTAGCTCCTCTACCTCCGCCTCACTGTCGAGGAGCTTAGACACGGCCTCCTCGAGCAATTCCGTGCTCCTCTTAGCACTGGTCTCGCTTTCCTCTAACGCGCGGGCCTTTGCGTCAACCTCACTTCTTAGCTTCTCAACCTCGTCACTGCTGCCCACCACCGAGCCCCGAAGCTTTTGGTAGTCATCACTCAAGGACTTGTGCTTCTCCATCCAGTAGTCCCTCTCCACAAGGGCCGCTGTCAAATCCGCCGGTTCCACAGGAGATTGGGCCACAGTCAAGTTCTTGGCGATCATCGCCTCCGCCGCACGACCAAGCAAGCAGCCTATCTCGAAAAGACGACCGACCGCGTCCAGCATCATACCAGCCCCGCGTTTTTGGATAAGTCGACCCAAATAAGGAGGCTCCAAAGCACGGAAGGCTTCCCTATAAAACGTCGCGCTCTCGGGGGGCCGCTCCTTAGCACTTCGCATCCTAGCCAGATGAGGGAACAAGGCGAGGCACCCGTCCGGCTGGCTTAACGGGAGGGGAGTCTTACAAATGGTCCCTACCCCAATCTTGCCAGGAAGACTAGCCTTACGAGAACCCTCGGACGGCGTCGGCGCCTTCTCAGGAGAACCGGTCGTGCTCGAGCTCCCGCCCCCACCATGCCCCCCCGCTGATACCGGAACTCCCTGGGCCAACACGACTGAAGCTGCACCCAAAGGAGGGACTGCTCCTTCCGACGACGGGATAGTGGCGACATCCCTCGGGCTCGGGGCTAAGGGTGGCCGAGTCACGTTCCTCTTCTTAGTTGTAGCTGGCCCTTTCCCCTTTTCACTACTATCAATGTCGTGTGTCGCCCTCCGCTTCTTCGAATCTTCACCCCCAGCCCCCTTCTTGACCACACGCTCCGCGACACCAGCGGGCGGGGAAGCAAGGGCCGCCCCGGCCCCCGGTAACCCAGAATACAGCCCCCCCGCATGCGAGCACACCAATTCGGGGATCGCCTTCAGCCCGTTAAAAGAGAAATCCATCAGGCCATAAGCTATATCAAAAATATGCATTCAAAGGTCATATATATATAGGGAAACAGTTAAGATTCTTTATTAAACAAAAAAATATATATATATACATATATGCGCAAAAACTACCTCGCGACAAATCCTCGATAACTTCGACGGCCCGTTTATCATCAGCGCTCATTTTGAAGCCGCTCATCTCGGGTTTCCCCTCCCACAAACTGTCATCTTCACCCCTCTTAATCTGTCGCCACGAGCGACGAATACCTTGCAGCGACTCAACCTCCTCGGGCTTAGTCAAATACACCCAGCCCCTGTTCCAACTGTCGATCTTCCTCAACATTCTCTTATGCGTCTCATAGTCGAAAATTTCCGGCGCATCACTTCTCCTCCTCACAGCGACAAAATCCGACGAAGCTATGCACAGACTAAAATAATGTGCGAACAGGGCCACGCTTGGCTGCAGCCCGTCAAAACAAAACCGAAATTCATCGAATAGCCTCTCAAAACTAACAAGGTAGCACCATCCTACACCTGTCAGCTGGGCAGGGGTTATGTTCAACGTCGTCAAAAAAGTAACCTGGAATGGAGTCAAAGGCAGCTGGAATCCGCATCGAGGCATCTTCCAGTAAATACAGAGCCCTTTCTCGTCATCATGAGCTCGATCGTCTGCCTGCGGCAGCAAAAACTTCAACTGATCTAAAGAAATACGCCCCCTGGCGTCCTCCTTTACGAATTCACCGTAAAAAACGTCAAACCACCAACTCTGATTACGGCAACCTGTCGCTGATGGGAACAGAAGGCTAACTTCCCCGAATTGCGCGTCACGCGCGTGCCCGGGGCGCCTCCTCTTCGACGAGGAGAGCTCCACAGAATTCTTCTTCCTCTTCCTTTTTGGCGCCCGCATGGGCGCTGAAACTGACGTCTCCCGAGAAGACCCCTGGCGATCACGCACCTCAGTTTCCTCCGATGCCTCCTCTTCTTCGACTGAGCGACTATCGCTATAGCCAGAAGAGTAGTACGAGGGGTCAGCCTTCTCCCGCGGAACTCGTTCCCGAGTTACCTTTTTCTTCCCCCCCATCGTCGCCGACTGCAAAGGCAAGTTAACAAGATGGTCAGCAATGGGAGACATTACAGAAGGCACTATCCTCTTACCCGACGCAGCAAAGGCCCTTTTCAGGGCAGCTCTCGACTTCCCGGCACCTTCACCCCCTATTCCATAATCCCACATCGCCGGGTCGCTCCAGTTAACGAGCTCGTCGGGAGAACCCGGTTCCGGTGCGGCCCCGTCAACGGAAGACTCCGGCTGCGCCGCCTTCCAATCAACGGAAGACTCCAAGCCTATGTCATCCCAATCCACGGCCGCCTCCCAATCAAACAAATTTCCCCCGGAACCCGAAGCACCACCCGTTTCCGACATTTAAAAGAACCCGCCAAAAACTGTCTTACGAACCGACCGTAGGACCTCGCGTAGGACAGGCAAACAAGGGTAGAACAATACCGACCCGATGGCTCACGGTACCGATCAAGATACCGGATCCCGAACGAAATGTTTGCGACAGTAATACTTACGAATAGCAAGCGACGTTCCCGCGAGATATTCGTGCAGTCGTCCCCGCCAATTGTCCTTATCAGCGAGAGCGATGAACGAGACCACTCCGACAATGGAACTTACTGAAAGCGGACACCCGCATGGGCCCGCCTATCCTTATATAGGACCCCCGTCAAGAACTGTAAGAATCAGCACCAATCTCAAGAAACAACTCCCGACACGTGTCTCGCTCCCCTTCGATCAGCCGCTTCAAAAATCCAAAACGTCGCGTCGTTCAGCCCTTTGGCGCCAAAATCCGAGGATATATAAACCGTCGCGTCCCTTCGGCTTCCTCTGCGCAAAAAATCCCCATGACGAAGATCCCCTACAATCCTGAAGCATGCTGCCCCTCAAAACATCAATCCCACGCCGTCCCGACAAGTGAATCCTGACCCCGCGCTAGGATTGCCGCTTACCCGAAGCGGTGGGCGACATGGTCAGAATAGCAGCGGATCCCGATGACGTCAGCAAACCTAAGCATTTATGACGGTCTGACACATGCATTTATTGCACCTACAGTAACCCCCCGTTATATATACACACGGGCCATCCGTACCCAACCACCAAATTTCCGTCTAACAAAAGCCTCGCCGCAATGGCACCGAAACCCTCTAACAATCGTGGCAAGCAACCATTGGACAAGGGTCAACCCAGTAACCCCACCCCGAGACGCCCGACTTCCGTTCGAGACCTACCACCCCGAGTCCGGGCAAGCTGGCTCCGTTTTTTCCCCCGACACCGTCTTGACCAAATGTTGTCAAACTCGAGCCACAAGCTTCACGAGTTCGTAGATTACCTCCTGGATCTGGAAAGGCGATCCTCCGAGCATTGCCCCGGTTGCCCGAAGTCTCGCCGCAATGCACCCCCACCTGCTCTTCCTCCTCATCCCCCGCCCAAGCCGATAATTCGCAGTACCTGCCCCGTATGCGGCAAGACGGGCAACCGATCCGAGATGCCACGATGCCACCGGTGCCGGCAGAGGTTTCACCAAGCCTGCCAACCCGAGGAAACCCATTACCTGTTCCATGTCCCAGGTCTCGAGAGCTGGCATTGCGACGAGTGCACCGCCATCCTCAACTCCCTGGACGATATGAACGAGGACAGCGACGAAGCCGACCATCAGGACAGTGAGGAGGAGGGCCCGCAGTATCACCCCACTAGGTCTGGCAACACCGACCCCGAGGACGGATCCTCCTCAGACGGCTTCTTCAGCGATTGATGTGCTGCGCGACGTCGCCCCATCCACCTGGCCGGATGTTTACTATTATCTCTTTTGTTCCCTGACATAGGGATGGGTTTTATCTTTATATTTTATTTTGATGATAACCCCCCGAACTACTATGTTTCGTTGAGAAGGAAAACTCTATAAACCACGTAACACCACCTGCAGTTATAGTCTTTTATACGTTGCAAAGTTCCTAAAAGCATGTTCGTATAACGGCACCCTAAGGAAAATGTGAAATACATTGTATTGCAATCCCGTCGCAGCCCGGCAGTACGCTACGTCACAATACTGATTTACCATATCGCTAAACCAACTGGCACCGTCTACCTCACGACCCCTCGGTCCGAGGTGGATCGCGAAACATTAACGGATATACTACTTGAAACTAGCCACTTAGCGACACCAACCCCGTCCACTACCAACACAAGTTGGTACGCCCCCTGTCTCAGGACAGCCCCGGGGACACATGTCTCGCTTCTAATCTTATCAATAGCATGAAAACAACGCTACCTTGTAAGCAATAATCGCACATTCCACGTCACGTGACTTAAATAGTCCAGATAAAACAGGCAATAAAGCCACCCTCCCCTTATTCTAAAGGGCACGACTCGGGATAACTTGGACAAAGGAATAGACCTCGACAAATCACCGGCATAACTGTGCCGCGACAGGCCCTCGCAACATGGAGACATTCTCGACTCCAGCTCATGCACCTCGTACATACTACCACGCACATCCCCCCAAATATCGGCTCGCCGACGGGAAATAGCCCTTAATTTAGCGCACCCGCTACGAAAATAATGAACTTCTTACTAATAACACCTCGAAGTAGGCGTTCAATAACTCCTAAAAACGCCTCGAAACAACCGTCCCGTCGGCCCAAAAACGCTTCGAAATTGACACCAGTCAAACAACAGGCCTACGCCCGTCCAGTCAAATCACCTAGCCCCAGCTTTTATGAGTCGGTGGGGCCCGGACGCGATAACCAATGGCACCACCCCGCCTATATATTGACCCATTCAGCCTGAAGAAGATCATTCCCACCAACCAAATCCCCCATTCCGCAAACTTACCCTCACGACATCTCCCTTCACAATGGCGTCGAATGACTCGGTTAACAAACCCGAGCAGCGACGTCCCAACATTACCCTCCCCCACGATTCACCGCCCCACCGACCCCGGCCTAACCCCACGCAGTCGCCACCACGAATACTGTCGGAAGGCGAGCGGTGGGTATTGCTACAGGATATATCCCACCCGGACTTAGGATGGATGCTAACCCACGAAAACCTTCGAATCCGAGATTTTATCGACTTCAAGCTTAACTCATGCCCGACATTCACCCCGGAGGAAGAGGACGCCATCCAACCTACGGCACCGTCCTTGCGCACATGCTTCGGGTGTGGCGAGGAAGATCCCAAGACCGAGATGGTCAAATGCCGAACCTGCTTCGAGTGGCGCCACATGTATCATTACGACATCAAAGGCCGCTCAGATCCCCGTCGCCGGTTTTGGCGATGCCCCCGTTGCATCGACCTCAACTGCGGAGGACCAACTTTATATACGGCCACTAAGGAGGAGCTCGAAGCGGACAATGCGTATGAGGACACAGATAATGAGATCCTCGCCTAAACGCTCCATCAGTAGCGACATCATTCCCGCCTTATTGCCGAGGAGTACCCCGGAGTGCAACTGAACGAAGGGAAAACGTCCCTTCCGCCTGCCTCAGGTCCCACCTCGGCAGCCATACGGGTATACAGGGAACAAGTCGCCCTGCACATCATAGTTCACTAGAACAAATGTATCTGTTATCGTGCATCAAGAACAGACAAACATTGTCTACAAAACATGTATCATGCCGATGTAACATTATTAAAGCTTATAAAAAGAAACAGTGGAATTCATTGACAAAACTTTTTATGATATCGAACAATCCACCTTTTCCATTCCACGCTAGCCGAATTCCGGTCCCGCGTAGGTCCCTACGTACGTACACTGACACTCTTGTCGACAATATTCCCCGAGGCCCAACACCAATCAACCAAACAGTCGACGACTATACGTCACAAGTTGCCTGGGACCCACATCATTTACAGCCACAATAGTACCTTACATCTATAAATACCAACTTACCATCACGTAAGAGGGAACAACCATCTTCCTCATTCTCAGTCCATCCCTCTAAACAGAAATGCCTTTCAAACAAGTGGTATCAAAATCTAAAAGACCCGCGGACCAAGGTCAGAATAGCCGTGACCGACCTCCCCCCAAAGCTCGTCGCTCATATAACCCACGACAAGTCCTCTCTCCACGAGAGCGTTGGGCCCTCCGCCAGCGATTTTCCGAGGAGGATTTGGAATGGATGCTTCATAACGAGGACCTCCAAATCTGCGACTTTATCGACCTCCTCCTCGCCGGCGTACCCCCATTCACTAAGGAGGATGAGAACAACATCTATGACGACGTCAACTTCGCGCCCAAGCTGCGTTGGTGTGTCATATGCCACGATCAGGCGCCCAAGCACGAGATGGCAAAATGCCGGATGTGCTATGAATGGAGCTGCTTCGACCACTACGACATCCAAGGCCGCGCGGACCCCCGACGCCGGTTCTGGAAATGCCCTGGATGTTTATCCCGCAATTCCGGAGGCCCGAGCCTGTACACCGCCACTCCAGAAGAACTCCAAGCGGACAACTTCTTTGAGGATACTGATAACGAGCGCGTGGTCTGATCTCACTATTTCCTTATTTACAGGCATTGCATGATCTCGATATCATGTCGTAGTTAGGCTTCATGCTATTTAAGAATATTTTCATATCAACAATTGCTTTCGATTTCCCCTACGCCCCACGGTGGGCGCCTCAAAAAAAAAAAAAAAAAAAAAAAAAAAAAAAAACGTATCAACCCAGAGTCACCTAACACGCCGACAAAGTAGTCGGACACTCACCCGAAACAGGGCACACCAAAGCCCCGCAAACTTTGTAATAGCAAAATTACGACCTTACAGGAAAAAACGATCAACACAAGTTATAACTACCTGGAAAACGCAAAAACCCCGAGACCAAATCGGGGGCCGTCAACAGCAAAAATTATGAAATATAACGACAAAGCAATATCGGTACGTACCATGCGTAACCAACGAAGCAGGGCGACGCGAGATCATATAAACGAGAACTTCAAAATAACTAAAACACGAACAGGAAAACCCCGACGGATAACTCGGGGGCTGACAGCAAACAAACACCTCACAAAAATTCCCAAGATCAACTCGAGAGCCAACACTCGCAAAACATTAAAATAAGTCTAGCGGCCGAAATAAGCTAAGAAACCTCCCACGATAGAACTGAAGCCGCCTTCGTTATAGGAGTCAAGAACCCAAAAGCATCATACTGATGCATTTCGGCTTCGGGGGCTAATGATAGGTCCATATACCAATGGCCCTTAAAGAGCCCAGGCCTGGCCCGATAGAGCACTCCCAGACTCAAAATACACAAAAGGCCGGCCCAAAATAGAAAGAAACGGAATAGACCCCCTTCCCCTGCAAAAAACAGGCCACGACCCAGAATTACCCGGGATTCGGACCCCCTCCCAGGGCCAGCCCGAGGTCAAGAACTGCCCGGGATTCGGACCCCCTCCCGGGGCCAGCCCGAGGTCAAGAACTGCCCGGGATTCGGACCCCCTCCCGGGGCCAGCCCGAGGTCAAGAACCGCCCGGGATTCGGACCCCCTCCCGGGGCCAGCCCGAGGTCAAGAACTGCCCGGGATTCGGACCCCCTCCCGGGGCCAGCCCGAGGTCAAGAACCGCCCGGGACTTGGGCCCCTCACAGGGGCCAGCTCGGAGTCAAAATAAGACAAGGCTCAAAGCCTAGCATGCCGAACAGCCCAGCAAGGTTGACACGCGACCTCGCTGTCCGGCTTAAGACCGACTACGCGAACTTTATTGCCAAATAGGTGGACACCCCCAACAGTAGGCGAATCTTTGTCATTAATGCTGACAAGACCCCGCTACAGTGGGCCACCCCCTATATAAGGCGAAGAAACCCCCAGAAAAGGGGGCGCGTTTTATCACATCTAGGAGTTTGGAGAGGTATCAAAAAGGGTTAGAGCGTTAATACCCCTCCGACTCCCCGCGTGCCCACTATCCCGACCCGCTTCGCTCAGGGCGAGACGGGCTGCGCAATTAACACCCGATCCCCGCACGGCCTGCTTTCCAGAAACAGGGCGTGTCTGCACCTTACTGGACCGAGTCCAAGTACGGCCCGGCCCCCTCGGGGAAGGGACGTATCATATATTATAAAAACTTATCAATAATTTCATTTATTATTTTATTAAATGATAATTTTTCACCGATAACCCTAGAAATTTATTCACCGATAACCCTAAAGTTATTTTATTACAAATAATTATATTATAAAAACTTATCAATAAAATAAAATTTCGTTTATTATTTTATTAAATGGTAATTTTTCACCGATAACCCTAGAAATTTATTCACCGATAACCTTAAAGTTATTTTTAGAGTTATCGGTGAATAAATTTCTAGGGTTATCGGTGAAAAATTACCATTTAATAAAATAATAAACGAAAATTTATATTATTGATAAGTTTTTATGATATAATTCTTTGTAATAAAAATAACTTTAGGGTTATCGGTGAATAAATTTCTAGGGTTATCGGTGAAAAATTACCATTTAATAAAATAATAAATGAAATTTTATATTATTGATAAGTTTTTATAATATAATTCTTTGTAATAAAAATAACTTTAGGGTTATCGGTGAAAAAATTTCTAGGGTTATCGGTGAAAAATTACCATTTAATAAAATAATAAATGAAATTTTATATTATTGATAAGTTTTTATAATATAATTCTTTGTAATAAAAATAACTTTAGGGTTATCGGTGAAAAAATTTCTAGGGTTATCGGTGAAAAATTACCATTTAATAAAATAATAAACGAAATTTTATATTATTGATAAGTTTTTATAATATAATTCTTTGTAATAAAAATAACTTTAGGGTTATCGGTGAAAAAATTTCTAGGGTTATCGGTGAAAAATTACCATTTAATAAAATAATAAACGAAATTTTATATTATTGATAAGTTTTTATAATATAATTCTTTGTAATAAAAATAACTTTAGGGTTATCGGGGAAAAAATTTCTAGGATTATCGGTGAAAAATTACCATTTAATAAAATAATAAACGAAATTTTATATTATTGATAAGTTTTTATAATATAATTCTTTGTAATAAAAATAACTTTAGGGTTATCGGGTAAAAATTATCATTTAATAAAATAATAAATAAATTTTTTGGTGATTGGTTAATTCAAGCCGCTAGGATTATCTGCGGTTTGAATTATTAATTCAAGCCGCTAGGAATATTTGCGGTTTGAATTAATAATTCAAGCTGCATATATTCCTTGCGGTTTGAATTGTTAATTCAAACCGCAAATATTTCTAGCGGTTTGGGTAGAAATAAAAATATTTTAAAAACCTGGTTATTTATATTAAAATATATTTTTTTTTGGGTAAAAATAAAAATCACGGCAAGTATTGTTGAGTTTTGAATATATGATTTTCGTACAGAGTGACATTATTATAGTCTATTGTGCTATGTGCAATTTTCAACAAAAGTTTATAATATTGTCTCATACAACTAGAATAAACCCTAAATATAGAACTAGATACTGTATAAATTTGTCGTTAATTTTATAGCATATTAGAATTTTGAACACATCTTAATGAAATTTAAATTAATTAATGATTATTAAATGATAAAAGATGAAATGTCCAATTTTAATACAAAATTTATTTGGAAGCTGTTTGGGAACTGTAACCCAAACGGATATAACACAATTGATAGTCAGTTACATAACAGATATAACTGTCGGTTAAAGTAGTTGTGGAGATCATATATATCCTGATAAAAACAAGTCAACGAATTCTTCCCCGTTTCCCAAAGAAAGGCACATGGACGGTCGACATTTTTATTAATATTCAAAATTTAATAGAAATTAATTAATACTAGATAGGTGCCTCGCGTTGCTTCGGCAACTACTTTCGGGGTGAATGGAAAAATATACATAATTTTTGTATATGGTAGTTGCATACACCAAATATTAAAAAGTTTTATAGGAATATTACAAAAATGTAAAGGAAGAGTGTTTGTATCTAAATATTACAAAAACTGTACATATGAAAGTAGCATCAGGTTGTTAATTAACTACTTTACGCTATGATAGTGAGCTATCCCTTCGTTGCAATACTGCGAAACACAGTTTTTTATTTTAACTAAGTGTTCTTTTTCATAGAGAGACTAAACAGAGACATATTTACAATCAACAAAATATTTCAAAAAGTTTGTGCAGATAGAGTGCCGCTATTGTATCTTCTCTTTTAGTTTGCCCTCTTCACTGCTGTGGAAATAAAGAGTTGTGTTAGTTTGTTTGCATCTGTGTAGTAGCGTTTGAACATCTAATTTGGTGATGAAGGACATATAGTGTGTAAATTTGTTTTCCTGTAATGATATACAAAATAAAATTTTAAAATGAGAGTCCCTCAACAGTAAATTAGCACTGAACCAAAATTTAGAAAAGCAGACTGTTTTATATTTCAGAGTAACCTGTAAATAAGTGTGCTATGTTATGCAACACACCGTTTGGTATTTGTTCATGCAAGAAAAACCTTGCTGTCATAAAGTGTTCAATGCAAATTTTTTATTGGTATTATGCACTAAACATAAGTTGGTATTTGCTGCAAAATAAGACACAGGATGTAATTTTTTTTTCTGTTTAACAGCTCATAATTACCCTAGCAACCAATCCAGTTACCGTCTGACAGTACCAGAAAAGCTTTGGCAAAAATCAGCAAGGTTGTTTACCAGAAAATCAGAAAAAACCACGACAATCAAAGAGAACAAAATCAGTAAGCATCAGATATCAGTAGCCGGAAAATTCAGCAAATCAAAATCAAACCAGAATTAACAAAAAAAGTCACACGGATCATCACAACCAAAATCAAAACCTTAATCAACAATGACCTTTTTGTTCTTACCAGTATTTGCACAAAACCTGATCAGCATCCAAAATCAAGATCACAAAAAACTATGGTTGCTTCTCCACCGGACCCTTGCACGTACTCCAGATTCAAATTCAACCCCTGCTCCTATTCCTCAAGTAATTAATCCAATTCAATGTCACTACTCAATTAACCTCAAGTTAGATGAATCAAACCTTTTGTTATGGAAATCTCAAGTGTTACCTGTAATTCGTGGACGTGGGCTCTTATCCTTTCGCGATGGCACGACAGCACGACAGCACGACAGCACCACCACCAACCATTGTTATTGATATCTCAGGTGCAATTGTCACGAATCCTTGTTGCGACACATGGCATCGTCAAGATCGACTGTTCGTTGCTTGGGTTTTGCCAAGCCTTGGTCCCTCTATTGTCTCTCAAGCGATCAGTTGCTAGACGTATATTGATCTATGGATGATGCTTCACCGGTCTTACTTGGCTCGATCCCTGCTCAATTCTATCGGCTGACCTCGCACTCAGTAGGTAAAAACTCATGATGCTTTTACACAACTGTGATCCGGCTTATAGAATACCTGGTCCCCAATGGCTAGGCAAGAAAGTCCTCCATTTAGCAATAGAAATTGTTGGATAAAGAAATATATTTTGTCAAAAGACAGTAGCTCTACTGAGTGGATTTAGTGGCAGCTGTACCTGATTACATCCTGCATTAGAAATTGCAATACTTTATTCTAACTAAGTCATTTGTGGCGCATTTCATTTTCTTTTATTAGTTCAGGATTTGATAAAAGAGTCCACTGTTGGTTACCAAATATCTAGCCTGTGCAACTATAGGTTAACTATATAAATTCCTTTCATTCTTTAGAAAAGAGCAAAAACCAACTACCACATTTTGGACTTAACGGTTACCAGCTGGTATGTCTTGATACCAAGTCATATATGTAAACTATGGGTACAGACATATGAATCAAATTGCTTAGGTAGATCTTCTATTTTGGTTGATCCCAAAAAATTTAGACCTTCAAATAAAAAATAGATAATGTATATAGACAAAATCAACTTGCCTAGGTAGATCTTCTATACTGGTTGATCCGAAAAAATTTAAGACCCTAATATATGAAGAAAACGACAGATTGGGAATTGACTGCAATATGTTAATTGAAAGTATTGAATTTACTATGAATCATTATTAGATATTAATGAGTGTCAGTAACAGGCATTGATGAATTGGAGTAGAAAACCAGAAAAGTTTGTGCTAAATTGCTAATATACTGAAAAAACTAAAGATGCAAATTATGCAAACTGCAACCAATATGTTGAACTTAAAAAATGGTTAAAAAAAATTTATAGAGAGAGAGTACCCGCTGTGGAGGAGGTAAATGAAGGCGAGCTCGGAGGTGCCGGTGGAGCGGAGGCGGAGGATGGTACCGGCGGAGAGGTGGGAGAAAGCAGGGAGGGAAGAGAGCGCGCCGAGAGAGGAGCTCAGCTTGGAGAGGTCGGTAGAGGAGCTCAGCTTGAAGAGAACGAATTGCTCGATGGTAGATGAGGTCGACAAGGCAGCGAAGGCGGCATTGGAGGTCGGAAAGGGTAGAAAGGCATCACTGGTCGGAGGCATCGTGAGAACTGTAGAGAACACTCGGAGTGGGAAAATCGCTGGTCAGAGGCTTCTTTCTCTTGTTTCATTTTCTTCGCTTCGGTGGAGAACACTCGGCAGTGGGAAAGAATTAAAGAGAGGGAAAGGGGCGATGGTGCAGCGGTCACGGTCGGAGACCTTCCTGTGTCGGGGCTCAGTGAGAGGGGCCAGGGTTCGGGAAGAGGGGATCGCTGGAAGGAGAAAAACGTCTGGAAGAATTTTTGTAGAAGAAGGCGGGCCCAAAAGGGTAAAAAAAAAAATTCTGTGTCGCTGAATGGTGGGACCCTCCTGTGAGCCACACTGTAGAGTGTACTGTAGGTGAATAGTGCAGATCTGATCAAGGATTAGATACTTAGATAGATATCCATGCCTGAAGTTATAAAAATATCCATACCGCTTTATTTTTGGCTGGTATTCAATTTAATTCAGTACCGACTGAAAAATGGCCGGTACCTAATTTTTTTTTTTACTATAGTACCAGCCATTTTTTGGCCAGTACTTAAATTTTTTTTTTAAGATGGGCATATCATAGTTGGCTAGAAGAAAAAGTCATAGGAAACTCGGGTTGAAGCTCGGATTGAAGTACCGATGTCTTTTTTTACAGTGTCATATGACACTAAAGTTTAGTGTTCGTATGTGGCTAGTGAATTTAATTTGACAATAACCAGCATTCTAAAATTGAGTACCGATGCTTTATGCACGGCCAAACGACGACAGAAGTGCATTAATGTTTCATTGCAAAAGCATCAGCGATGCACTGATGTTTTTTTAGCACTACCCGGCTAATAAAACATCGATGTTTTATTGCAAAAATATCGATAATGCACCGATACATGCAACCGATGTAACACACGCCTCCAACCAAATGCATTTGCTTGATCTTAGCCAAACCGAGTGCAAACTTCAATCCGAGTTTTCTACGACTTTTTCTTCTAGCCAACTATGCTATGCCCATCCTAAAAAAAAAGGTACCGGCTATTTTCCGGCCGATACTAAATTAAATTGGATACCGGTTAGAAAATAACCGGTACAAGTATTTTTATAACTCGGGTATATATTAATTTCTATTAAACTTTAGATATTAATAAAAATGTCGGCATGGAACGGAAACGAGAATCTAAATAAAAGTATAAATAAATTAGGCTTCATTTCTCCTTGCACTTTTCATAAAACCAGAGTCAAAAGCACTTTTCATAAAACCAGAGTAAAAAAGGAATTCAGATCTTCGCCGGTACCGTAATAGGGAATCTCTTACAATTACTTGATCTCGATCGTTCTTTTTAACTTGGCACGAATCTTAAAGCTCAATAATACTGCCCCCTCCGTCAGCCTGAATCCCAAAGCGGTTGGGAGTTAATTTCAAACTGTAAAGTGAAGGGAATCTTTTACAGTAATGGAGAGGATACTTGTCCGTAAAAAAGACGCCGATTCCAAAACCAAACAACATTTTTATAATCCATTCAATAAACAAAAACCTTCTATATTTACAAACCTCTTCAACCTCCCATTTGATGCTCTCCTCTCCGACCAACAAACCATATCTATCTATCTCCACCAGTCAATTACAAACCTAATTAATTATTCTCGGAAATCCATCCATTACCCTTGTGTGATGGCATTAGCCGCCATTTGAACCACACAAAATGGCGTGCTGTGTCAGCATTACGGCCTGTTGCGACCGCTACTACGATGCCATCTTCAATGCCGCCGGCCTACGCTCCTCAGTCATATCCCTCTCTGACGGCACCTCCATCCATCTCTGGTCACCTCAATACCCTAATCCATCGTCCCGCCCAGCCATTGTTCTAATTCATGGCTTTGGCGCCTCCGCCACGTGGCAATGGGCGTCATATCTCCGACCCCTTATTCGCTCCGGCTTTGATCTCTATGTACCCGATTTGATCTTTTTTGGCGGATCCTTCTCCCCTTCACCTGATCGATCCGATTATTATCAGGCCCGGTCTGTAGTCAGCGTACTGGATCGCCTCGGAGTCAACCGATTTGGTCTGGTCGGAGTTAGTTATGGTGGGTTCGTTTCTTATCGGATAGCGGAGCTGTACCCGGAACGGGTGCAGCGGGTGATGTTGGTTTGCGCGGGAGTCTGTTTGGAGGATTCGGATCTGGCTGCGGGGTTGTTTGTGGTGTCCAACGTAGCGGACGCAGCCGAGCTGCTTGTGCCGCGGCGGCCGGATAAGCTGCGGGACCTCGTCAGGTTGACGTTTGTCAAGCCGCCACGTGTCATGCCAACGTGCTTCATTCGGGATTACATCCAGGTAGGCGCACTTTTTCTCCTAAAAAACACTTGGAGGCATGTGATTGGTTTAACGGATGCTTGTTTTGTCGTTTTTGTGTCTGGGGAGGTGGGAATGAATTAGCGTCCTCTGAGGTATCCAAATACGTTTTGCACGAATCTCAAAGCAAAAAATACTGCCCCTGCGCTATCTCCGAATAAGCACCGTACACGTCAGTCAGGCAAAAGTTGAGATATCTCAGAGGATACGCAGTCGGTGGGAATTGGGGTTGGTTTAATTGGGCCCGGTTGGTCCAAGCGAAACCTGTTTGCAGACAGTTTTTGATCTAGTGTGCCACTGTTGATGTATTCAACCATGTATGTGTATTAAGAAGAATGCAGGCCAGTTCAGTGTAGATGTGCTCTAAGACGGTCTGATCTGCTTTAAGATCAGTGTGCACAAAAATTAAAGCGGGCATGCACGGATATTAAACAAAGCACACCAATCTTTAAGCAGATCGGATGGTCTCGGAACCCATCAAAGCTAAAGTAGGTCTGATGCCATCGAACCTACTCTGCATCCGCATCGAGTGCATTGATCTGCTTCATTGAGTGTACAAACTACTAGATGAGTACATGACCCCTCTGTGTTTTTTTTTCTTTGTTCTTTTTCTCCTTTTTTTGTGAAACCCAGTGTACTTGGACCCACCTAATGTCATATAATGGTCAGGTGTCTTATCTTCTTTATGACTTTATTATGTGGGGGCAATAATGACGTGGAAAGTTTGATAAGATTTATTCCACTTGATTAACCTCGCTTTATTTATTGAACAAAAGGAATATTCATTAGCCTCTGTTAGTTAATTTAACAAAGGGCAGCTAAATATTAATACTGATATAAAAGGATGCGAAATTTCTTTAATTAATCGTATTTTTGTGCTTGTTGATTAGACTTTTAGTAACTACTGTAGGAATTCTAGGTTCTTATTAGATAATGAAGTGAACAACAA
Source organism: Carex myosuroides (assembly GCA_028015225.1). Classification (NCBI taxonomy): domain Eukaryota; kingdom Viridiplantae; phylum Streptophyta; class Magnoliopsida; order Poales; family Cyperaceae; genus Carex; species Carex myosuroides. The sequence goes on along the minus strand of CM051491.1, from coordinate 12,285,519 downwards.
CAAATTAGAAGAAGTTACTTTCGAAGTCATCAACCAAATATTTAGGCCTGGACACAATTTTAGAATTTTCAACAATTATTTCAGAGTATCAGAAATTTTTTCCTCAATGACAGGTCATGTGCACAGAGTATGCTCAGGAAAAGACTGAGCTACTCCAGTCTCTCATACAAGATAGAAAAATCTCAAGTCTTCCCAAAATAACTCCGGTACACTTCTTTTACTCCTTAATTGCTTTATAGCTCTTTCCAGTTGCTATTTATTTTTTTCCTTGGAACAGTAAACAAAAGGATAGATGCAAAAGGCACAAAAAATTGACTCAAATAGTGCTGGCAGCATGTTGTAAAAGTGGCATAATGATTTGTGCAGAGTATCAGATCATGAAATTTATTCCTTGCTTTATTCCTTTTGTTAAAAGAATTTGAAGTATTGAAGAATCTTAGCTTCACAGGTAGTGCTTTCAAGTTTCAATCAAGGTAAGTTTTAACACATTTTGTATGCAGCCAACTTTGATTGTTTGGGGGGAGGAAGATAAAGTATTTCCATTAGAGCTTGCTCACAGATTGAAGAGGTGCGTTTTGTTTTTTTCATGCAAACATATAAAATCAGACAAGTCAGATAATATTGGGTTGACCTGACAAGCCTCACTAGCATTCAAATACATATATAACAGGATGGCAATGTTGACCAGACCCCACCCACCTAATCAAATGGTGTCGGGATCAGTCGGTTCTCTTGATTCTGATTTATGTTTGATTTCATTATTTCATAAAGAAAAAAAGGTTAAAGTCCGTCAGAGTTAAACTGATATAGTTACCCTGAGATAATATGATAATTTCAGGCATTTAGGGGAGAATTCTCAATTAGTTACTATCAAAGAAGCTGGGCATGCAGTGAACCTTGAGAAACCCAAAGAAGTTTGCAAGCATATAATCAACTTTTTTTCTTGAACCATCCAACTTTTGTTGCTCAAGGTTCGAGAGTCCTATCATTTGCTAAAAATTATGATTTTACATGAATAAAATGTTTTAAATACTTCAAGCGTAGCTCTGTGTTTATTTAGCTAAACTTTCTTTTGACTGAGCAACAACAAGTTTTTCTTTCTTGCTAATATTTCAGATCGAGAAATAAAGAGATCATAAGAATATTCAATCTCAATTTAATATACAACTGACTGACCTCTTTATTCCGTAAATTGGAAATATTTCTGCAAGTGTAGGTGCGGCAATATCAGTCTATCAAGTGCAACACTGCAACCTCATTCTTTTAATTCTCTGCTCAACTATAAATTAAATGGAGGTAAAGTTATTTGGGGGCCATCTCCTTTAAATGAAGACAGTGTAATAAATCATGCACATATATTATATCAAGGGCGCTTGAAAACCACATTCAACTTTTGTCTTAGAGAAGCATGTGATATATGATTGGAATAAGATTTTTTTTTGCAAGAATCTCTACTCGTATCCAGAAACGGTGTGTTCTCTGTGTGTGCAGCATGTCAATAGTCTTAGATTGCTTATTAATATGTCGGGACCAAATCTGTCATATCTGTTTTCTATTAGAGTGTCGATATTTTCTCTTTTTCATTCAGCAAGAAACAGGATCCTGCTATCCAAATGCGGTCCGTTGAATCTTAAACAGATGAACAGGATTTGCACCATTAATGGCTAAATCCAAGAAGTACATCCATGGGAAACAGATGTGAACAATATGTTATAATCAGACTAGCTATAAAAACTCTTGTTGTTCCTGCTATTTATGGAATGAATAAAGCAAAACGAATCCGTTTATCAGAACATGTTGCAATTGCTGCCAAAGAAAATATGTTACTAGGGTAATGATCACTCGATCGGCATCTTAAAAAAAGTTTATGAGAACATGCCTAACCTGATACACGGAACTGTATGCAACAAATAGCAGAGATAAGTGAAGCAATATGGAAAGCTATTTTACACATAAGGACAGCAATAATTCTATGTTCAAGATACTTTTTTTTTTTTTTCTGATGAGAGTGTCAAACTAGTTTCTGTGAGCTGGTCCCTTTGTCTCTGTTCAAGGCCAGACCTTGCTTTCCAATCATTGTATCAGCAACTTCTCATCAAAACATGTAGAAACATGAAATTTTCAGGCGCACCTCCAGTCACACCCTTCAGACACCTTGGGTAATGACAACTTTTTTTGTGCAACAATTTATACTGAATCTGCACCGAATTCAGTAACACGATGTTAGCATACAGGCAGCGGTTCCATCAGATGTACTAATTCGCTCGGGCAACTTACAATTGTTCTATGACACTATTTCTGTACTGGACCTAGTTGTTTTAGGATGTAGTCCAGTGCATCGACTAGCTACGTACATGGAAGGATGCATATTACAATTGCACATATAATTAATCATACATTTTGACTTTTGAGTTACTCCAGATCATTAACAAAAATTCTCAAAATAATGGATTATGAGTAGCAATATAGCATTGATGTGAAAAATGAAAATAGAGCGACAGTGATGCCGAATAATATCATTGATATTCCCCAACAGGAGTCGCGTGTATTATAGCCAACTATCCCATCGTTCTTTATTCGGTGAAAAACTACTGATGTTGATATATTGATAAAATGCCAGTTGAGTGGCTTTGTAGAGCAAACAATGGAACAACAAATAATGCTGCACAAAGTAGTTGCGTAATTTTACTAATGTAATATTTTGAATAGTAATATAAACGCTCGCTCGCGCATTTCATCATTTAGTTTTATCCATAGTACGCATACAAATCCGGTTGCTATTATTTTTCTTCTGTATGTTTGCATCTGAATGGTGCTCCTTGATTCATATTTTTTTTTTCTTTAACTGTACCAATTAAAGGCCTAATGTTGACTTTTTTTAAAGATCACTGCAACTGTTTCAATTATATAAGACGCTGTAGAAATCTTGAAACTGTTTTTGAAGTAAACCTCTTTAGTCCTTTATTACCTTGGATCAGAAAACTGGTAAGCAAATTCAGAAAACATAACACATTATCTAGTGACAGCAGAACGTGCTGCGGATGTGATGGCATTGCAAATATTAGCTGAATCTGATACTTAATCTTTGCTTTCAGTCCAGGCAATATCCTTTTGTTATAAAATTGAAGAATTGTATTACACCTGCCCTATTTTTATGATAATCTAACTCATTATATACGAAATTAACTTCGTTTCATTGCAGGAGAAAAAGTATTCCCAGTTTTTCACTAGAGCTTACAATTATATTGGAGCTACGATAACAGCCTAATGAGAAGGAAATCTCATTAGGACACATGTATTGCACATTAATCAGAAAATACATGCTTCAAATGGGAATAAAAAATTACAACAGGAATGGCTTGTGGTAAATGTCGAACTGTTGTGATGAAGATAGCTGAGGCTCCTGGAAAACAGATAAACAACAGAAAAAACTAATTAATGCCAACTAGCCCACAAAAAAGGTTTTTGAAGTACACATGCCAATTTTAGGGTCCTACTCAATAATAAGGCACCTTCATTAAACATTTTTGCAGAATTTCATATTTGTTTTTTATTATGTTCAGATGTAAAAGATAGGTGTAGCACCTCATTTTGTTATTTATGACAAGAAAAATATTTCAAGAGGAATTATTGGAGCCAACGTTCACAGATGACCAAAGGGTGAAATTAAATTAGTAGGTGGAGATGAATTAAAGGGAAAGAGAGGCACTAAAACAATAAATTGGAATCAGATTGACCTGTGTTGAGCCAAATGGAATAGCCCGACGAATTAGAGAAGCTATGGGGCCACTGAACTGACAACCGGATCCAATTTCACGAATTGCAGCTCTCATAGCAGTGAGCAAACGACCGTAGGTTGTTCCAGGTTCCGATTCTACTGCCTGAATAAAGCTGAAAGTCATGGCACCTGTTGAAGTGCTGCCGGAAAACGCCTGGTTATGCAAGTAATAGGAATAATTGTCAAATCATGACCCAAAAGTCATAACATGCTATCTCTACAGCATCTCACTCATATTGTGTCCACTGAGACTTGAATCAGGATGTATTAAAAGTCATTTTAGTAACTTATCATTTGAGCTACCAGTTGGATTAATAAATATAGTAGCAGCACTTCAATGATTGAATTTTAAAGTTTGAAAAATTCATAGACTAACCGAAGTATCAGCAGAAGTTTGATGATCATTACAACCACTGATCAAAATTGCAACCCCTCCACTAGTTCCTTTATAGTCCCCTGATGGTGCACTGTGATCCTCCCATTGCCAGCATCCGCTCCTTCTGTGAATGTGTTTGTGTTTATGAGAATTTTAATTAAGGTTCATAACTGTATTCACTCAACCGCCTAGAATATACCTGGAGATACGACACAAATAAGGCAGGTCAAGAATAGTCCCACTATGGCATGCATCGACAAGTGCGTGAAGTTTAACGCTGTTGGGGAGTGGTCGGACAATGATTTCGTTGATCTCGTCATCGAGAATCGTTCCGTTGGTTTCAAAGTCGAGGGGGCAAAGTGCCTCGTCATAACCATCCAGCTCGTCATTTGTCGTGTCAAGCTTTTGCACACCATGACCCGAGAAATGAAATACCAGCGAATCGCCGGCAGTGCATCCTGACACAAGCCAGCGCATGGCAGCTCGCATGTTTTGTTTGGTCGGGATCTTATTCGGGTCACGATCCTCCTCTGCATGACAATAAGACATAAAATAGTATTGACATTTGCAATTAATTTATTTGCATGACTGTTCCAACTTTTAGTTTGATTAAAAGGTTTGAGAATTAAGCATGAAATTTTATCCAATTCAAAAAGGCAGCTTGAATGTTTACTACATAATTCTCTCCTGTATATTGGTTGCTCATATAATAGTAATTGGCAAAATCAAGAGTTACACTTACAAGATTTGGTTACCTTTTAATTAGCAAGATTACACGATATATAAATGATAAATGATTAGAAAGAAATTGTGCAAAGTGAATCAAAGTGCCACATACCAGTGAGAATAAGAATACTCTCCCTGGGGAAACCAAATTTCTGAGTGAGAAGGTAAGCAACGCAATTCACATCATTTATTGTTCCTTTCAGCTCGTACCGGGTCGATACATAAGCTATCCCGATTAAAAGAGCCCTTTTATTTCCAAAAACACGGGGATAACTTGCCGGGATGTAAAACCCCGAATTTGAATAACCAAACTGTTGCATCCTCGAATTCGACCCATAAGAATGCGGTGACGAATTATTGAAAGAATTGCCTGAGTTGGCAAAAGTAGAAACTATAGACTTGACGAAGCCGACGGCATGACGAACCGGGTCTCGCCCGAGATATGTTGTACGATGGCATATAGAACAGCAGATGTTGCGTGCATAGTCTGGAACCACAAGCTTGACACCACACCGGCTGCATTTCACAGTCCGAGTGTGATTTGTATTGCCCATTTTTCTTCAAACTTCTTACTTATTTTTTTTATTTTTTATTTGGGTTTGTTTAATCCTACTGCATTCAGAGAGAAAAGCGATTTATAAATAGCTTTGATTCTAAGCACTCTTCTTGACTCTTTTGCAGGCGTGAGATAAGGTTTGCTTTATTCCAAAAATAAAATAAAAAGTGAGTAGGGAATTAGATTCTGTAAAAAAAAAAAATCTTTAGCATGGAATTACACTTTCACGAAGAGATTCTTAATTAATGGCTTAGTTGATTTTCTTATATGGCGCCAAGTATTATTCTAGAAGCTTCTGATGAATAAAAGAATTGTCAGAGAGAAAATCAAACAATTGTAAAAACGATGGTAAATATATATTATTAAACGGAGGAAAAAATAAGATTTGGGGTGAGAGAGGCTCGAACTCTCGACCTCAGGATTACTCAGAAGCTATGAGACCTACGCGCTAGCCAACTGCGCCACCACCCCGTGATGCTAAATGCCAAACTTTAAATTAATAATATCTTCTATTTTCCACAATGATCCAATTTTGAACTATGCCCAGGATTTATTTTGATTTAAATTTTAAAATGTTATTGACAACCGTATGATCAATTAAACAATTAAAAAAATAAATATATATAACTATAGGTATTTTCATTACAGTTTAGATAGATTGTTTATTAAATCTGATGGTATTCAAATTCAAATTAATCATTCATCAAACAATTTTCGAAAATAAAAAAATTTTTTTTTTTATTGGAAATTGCTCAATAACCATATAATCCTCAAATACTACATTTAATATACAACATTTTAAAATATAAATAACAAATCTATAATTTTGTTATCATTGGAAATGTTATGCATTAATTTTGATATAAACAAAATGCAAAAAATAGATCGAATTCAATCATATTGAGTTTCAAGATTTCAACAATACTACAAATTTTTCCAACCACAGATACTACATATTACGAGTCAATCATATAAAAAATTTTTGCAAAAAATATGATTCAATTTTACAATTTCAACAGTTGAGGAATTGAATGAATAACTAAAAACAGTTTGACGAAATTATTACATGATCACTTAATTCTTCTTAATTAAATTGGTTCATTTGTTCAACCAATTTATTGAAATTATTGTAAGAAGAGCCGCCTGCCATGATTGCTGCTCTGGCCTTATCCTTCCACTCTCCAGCTCTCTTCCTCATCTCCTTGCCTTTCTCTCCATCCATCAATTCCCTCACCATTGCCTCAACTTCACCTCTTTTCACATTCCCACCAATCTCCATCCCCATTCCCCATTCGTTGCACAAATACTTGCAGTTCGTCGGTTGTTCTGCAAAGAACGGCCAACAAATCAGAATTCCACCCGCAATGGTTCAAAAATCCACCGATGGCCCGGTGACCCAATACTTCTTCTTGGTTGCACCACCCGACCATCACTCCTCGCCCTTCGATTTCCTCCAAAAATTCTTTAGGCAACACCGCATCGCTACCTTGTACTAGGTCAGCGCGCACAACCCACAAAAACGGGTGCATGCTGCCAGCTAGTCCCCATGCAAATTCCAACAACTGCTCCGCTGTCATGACGGTGATGCTTCCAAAGTTAACATACACAACCGATGCAGCGGCTTGTTTGTCAAGCCATTCCATGCATCCGGTGTCTTCCTTCCACAGATTTGAGCCGATTGATGCTATCGGATCACGTACTCTTTGGAATGCAACGGACTAGCGGTGAGATCGGACCCACTGTATAGGTGTTTGGAAGCCTAATTACAAGGGATGCATGTGATTTTCAGTAAAGCATCCAATAATTATTATTTTTTAAAATTTTAGTATCTAATTAATTAACATACCTTGAACAGATTGCATGCAGTACATCATGCTCAAGGTCCTGGAATGTGTTGAGAATGATGCCGGTGGCGTGAGGGGCATCGTCCTCACACTGCTTGATGTTGATGTTAACCATGATATCGTCAGGGTCAGTTGTTTGGATGAAGGAAGGAAGGTCACATAGACGGACATTATTCATTCCGTCGACCCAATCGAGCGGAGTATCGAGGTATCCGTTGGTGAAGAAACTTTCATCTGAAACAGAGAACAACCAATACTTTTGAGAAACTTTTTTTGTGTGTTAATATATATCTTCATGTTAGCGTAGGTATACCTATGGCCAACAATAATTTCAAACGAGATTATTAATTAATCAAGATATATAATAGAGAAGCTTTCGTTTCCCACATAAATTAATTATCTATGATCGGTCTTGAAGCGGATGAAATTGGAGCTTGTGTAGTTTGCCAGATTTTTGTAAAATAATTTTTATTTGGTTACCCTAAAATATTTAATTTGTAATTAGTCCTGCCTCATGATATATATATACACAGGAGAACTTGTACAATAAGGAATTATAAGGGTAGCATTAATTTTTTTTTTAGTGTATTCAGCAAACTTAAAATAGTTAAGTGTACTAATTAAATATATTATGGCAAATTTGTAGTTACACCTCTTATATATGTTTGTATTTTAATCTGTCTTTGTTCCTTTTGAATGGAATTATAAGGTACTTCATGTTGGAGCTGGATTATAGTGCTTATTCTTTAGAGCATCTACAACGATGATTTCTTTTAAATTACTAACCTGGTATGTTAATTGCTAATATAATTGCTGAGATGTACCACAGTTTTTAAATTAGCAAGTTTGTTTTAAAAGCAACTCTTTAGAGCATCTACAACGGTGATTTCTTTTAAATTGCTAATATAATTGCTGGGATGTACCACAATTTTTAAATTAGCAAGTTTGCTTTAAAAGCAACTCTAATTAAATTTCTGGGATGAAGTGATTTAGAAATTATGAATCCCTTTAATTGCTAAACTCAGTGACGTGACCCAAATTAATTAATTGCTAAATATTTGCTGGAATGGAGATGCTCATGCGTCCAAATAGATCAAATTCTATGTTTGTAGTATTTTTCATTTTTGCATGAAAATTGAAATAACACATAATATATAGAAGCCTTTATATTTATTTAATATTTTTTCACAATTCCATCCGTCAGCCAAACAAACCCTATATATATACATAAAAAATATGCACATATATGTAAAGATGAAAGTGATAAGGTGTTCCTGATTTTCAAAAGCAAAGAAAAAAAATGAAAACCCTACGGTATGGCAGATCTGTGTACAGTACTATTTTATTTTTGAAAGACATGACACATGACAGGAGATTTTATTTTTATTTTATTAAAGGGTACGTAGCCATACATACAAATCAATACTTGTATCATTTACATTCTATAATTTCTGAAAATATTTATATATATAGCTCAATCTTCTTCATAAACTGCTAAATGTGTAATTTTTTTTGTTTTTTTGCATGTTGCTAAATGTGTAGTTATATATAACTTAGTAGTTAGAACTCCACTTATTAGTCAGACTGTCACGAGGTCAATTTGGGTTCGATGCCCATCGGACTCAAAGTGAGTTCAATGGGTTCGATGACCGTCCGATCTGCTTTAAAATTCGAGCCCGTAATTTTCGCGACTGCTTTCCAATTCGTGTGCACGAATCTTAAAGCAGATCGGATGGTCCCGAAATCCATCGGACCCAAATTTGAGTCCGATGGGCATCAGACCCAACCTGCTCTCGACTGTCGCACATTATACATTTTACATTTCCAACTAATTTCAATCTAAAATTTCTATTTCCGTCCTTGTATCAAGGCAAATTGGGAAGATTTGTTTGTTCCTTATAATTCTCTGCAATGCATGGGAGATTTTGGGTGGTTCCCTCAAAAGTCAGAACTGAATTTTCTCCATAAAGAGACGGCCTTTAAAATTTGAATACGAGATGAGCCACATACGTACTACGACCATCTGTGAACCACATTCTAATAATAAATAAATCTAATTAAACGAATTAAATCAAATTTAAATGGTATATATATACGAGATGAGCCACATATATACTACGACCATCTGTGAACCAACCCATAATCCATGTGCGACGAGCACCTCTTTGATTTAAAAATAAATAAAATGAAACAACTCATGTGCACCTCAGATTTTCTTAAAAAGTTATTGCGGCAATATATATATATATATATATAATAATAATAATAATAATAATAATAATAATAATAATAATAATAATAATAATAATAGCAATCACTTACTAACACTTAACCTCTTCATATTCACCAAAAACATCGAATGTAAATTACTTCGGATTGCATATATTATATATAGCTAGCTTTGATCTTCGGATCTATACATTGAATGTAATTAAATTACTTCTTTCCATTTACTAATAATAATAGCAATCACCTCTTCGGGCTCCAATAATAGCTACCATCCAATTTTTTTTACCGATTTTGTTTAGTTAGCATTTTAAAATACTTAAAATTCAGAATTTTTTTTAAGTAAAAATTAAAAGTCAAACCACCCAACTATTTAAACCTTCCACACAGAGAGCATTGATTCTCTTAAAATTCGGAGTTAAGAGCACTTAGAAAAAATATTCAATATTAGTTGAAACACAAACATTATTTGTGCACCACCTTAGAAACGGAATGGAACACACACATTATCTGCGCACCCACCTAGAAACGGAACGCAGACAAAATCTACGTGTCCTATGTATTTATTTATTTTTGCGCATATAAGGAGATAGGTGTAGGTCCGATGCCCATCGGACCTAGTTTGGTTCCGATGGGCAGATCTACCGTAGGATAACGGAGTATTTTGTGCGCACGAAACTTGAAACATACACGCACGGAGTTTAAAACATTCCGCACGAATCTAAAAGAAAATCGATGGTGATTAAACCCGTCGAACCGAGGTAGGTCCGATGCCCATCAGACCTACTCTCAAGTCATTCACTAGAAGTACCTTTGAAGGGTGTATAGCCTCTCTTGACAAGCTGAGCATAGTTCAAGTACCCTAGGAACCCACAAGCACTAGTAGTGAAAAACAAAAACACTGGCAAACCGAGCTCTTTTGCCGGATAAACCGCGAAGCCCATCGCCCCATCTGCCACAATGCACGTGACAGGTGGCACCCCGTCTTCTTTCTCGATTTGCAAAATTAGCTCCTTGAGTTTATCTGGGCACGTGCGCCTGGTCGCCTCACATAGCGCAGGTATGTCTTGCGTTGCATCCTGATCGGACTGGGGCAGCCCATCTGGGATTGTCTCAAAGCGGAAATCGGGCAGGCCCCTGACAGAGTTGGGCCCACGGGAGCGTAACAAGCGGTTGTGGTTAAACTCAGTGTTGATGAAGGTGATGTGGAAGGCTTTGGAATGGTGTAGGAGCTTGGCTAACTTGAGCATGGGGTTGATGTGGCCTTGGGCCGGGTATGGAAGAAACACAGCATGACTTTTACTTTTAGGGAACCAACTCCGCTGCTCGCCAAATAGGCGAGCAGGACCTGCTTCTCTAAATCGAACCGTTCATCTATGTTGAGATCCGTGCTTGAAAAAAACTCAACGGTCTGATTTTGAATAGCAGGGTCCTGCTCGCCTATTGGCGAGCAGCGGAGTCGGATCCTACTTTTAGGGGTGCTCATGATATGATTTCTTCTCTTGTTAATATCTCTTCTCAGCCATGTCTCTCTCTCTCTCTCTATATATATATAAATATACTCTAGCTTCCAGATCTGTTGTTACGTATAAACACCATTATATTTATTTATTTTTGTTGAATTTTTATTATTATTGATGAAGATTTGAGACTTGACAAGTTGGGATATATAATATATATTTTTATTTACTGGTGAAGATTTCTGGTAAGTATAATATGTTGTGTTTATTGATTGGTATTTGGGCAATGAGAACCTTGACCAATCTTTTCCGCTCTGACGTCAAACTCCTAATTTTGTCAATTAATTACTTAAACCCAATGACTATGTCACATGAAATCTGATCGACTTTAAAAAAAAAGCTAAAGGACAGTAACATGCATAGTGACAAATTAATAGTTTGGGTTCGGTTCGGCGAGATCAAAAATTCGTGATTCGGGTATAATTCGGGAATTATTCGGTACAACAAGGAAGCAAAAAAAAAAAAACCCAAAAAAACCGTAAAAAAAAAATTTGAAAAAAAAAATTATTCATGAATTATATTCGGAGGTTGGTTCGGTAACGTCGAAAAAACGAATTATACATGAATTATACACGAATCTTGTCACTATGGTAACATGTACAGACGGAATCAGATTTTCAGACTACGGGAATCAGATGTAAATAAGAGTCAAACATATAAAAATTTTCTATTATAAATAGAGGTCAATTTCATACTATTTATAATATTTTAGTTTAAATTATATTAAAAATAAAGTATAAATACAAAAAAATATTGAAAATAAATATGTCAATTGACTCCATTCATTAAATGTGGATTCGCGCCTGGTAACATGCATGTATAGTTCCTCATGTTTGACAAAACATTAATTAGCTAATTGGTCCAATTTCACATGACTTTATATATATCCAGCCAGAATTAAACACTTCCATAATCCCAAATTACCTAACCAAACTATCTCAATCCCAATTCCCAAATGATTATGATAACCTCATTCATATATATTTCATCCCATTCTAAATTATCTATTCCCCTCATTCATCTACTATTAAAGTACGGTACGCTATTGGTTTCTAAATAATTTATAGTCTTTTTTTTTAAATACAAATAATTTATAGTCTTATTATGATATTTATATTATTCTTGTAATTTTTTATTGTATTCCTCACCATAATGGCTGTTTCATATATAAAATCTGAAATATTAATTTAATAAAGAATAATAGATCCAAAATAGTTATAATATTGCATTTAATGCCTAGAGCATGGGTTATTTTGTTAGAAGATTATTCCAGATGGACTGGATAAATTTTACAGTCGATTTATTTGTCATGCTGATTTGTCATTCTGAATTATTACGAACAATTTCATTTTATACCACAATGTTGAATTATTTCAACTGCTGAATAATTCAGCGGTAGAAATCTGTGTCATGAGACAACAGTTTTTCATAAGAGAATAACGCATATTTCAACCGCTGAATAATTCAGCAGTTGTGGTATAAAACAAAATTATTTGGGTAAAGATTTTAACAGAGTGCTTTTGGCTTCATGCAGTGCACGAACCATATGGAGCCCTGTTTGGATTCTATAGTCTGTGCACTGCATGCAGCCAAAACCACTCTGTTAAAATCTTTACCCAAGTAAAACCTCAAATCAAGCGGTAATAATGATTACCTTGCTTTCCCTGTATCGTCGGTGATCCGCAAATGCGCTGTACCAAATCACGGTTCGCACCCCTCTGGGTGATTCAAGTAAAAATTAGATGTTTCATCTCAGAATTTAATATTGTGCAGTACAATTTTAATTGTTACAAATTCTTGAAGATTCTTCAACATATCAGGGCATCTTTTGATTTGGGCTAGAGGACCACTGCAAAGAAATGAAGAAGGGCTTCATCTTTTAATTCGGGCTTCCAGTAGCCCTTGTTAGTAAAATGACTTTATGCATATAATTATCCTGCATATACGCTGTACCTGTATCTATCGAACCACTTGATAGTAGGTCCGATGGGCATCGGACCTACTCTGGTTCGATGAGTTTAGTCACCGTCGATTTGCTTTAAGATTCTTGCCGAACGCTTTAAAATTCGTGCGTTTCTGTTTCAATTTTCGTGCGCACAAATCATAAATTAGATCGGACGGTCATCATCTCGTTGAACCTAAAAGTAGGTCTGATGAGCATCGGACCTACTCCGTTCTCCGAACCACTTAATCAATTAATTTATCTTCTAACAGAACAAGGGCTTAATTTGATTACTCATTCATATATCAAGGCATTTCAATCATCAACTTTGAATTCTGCTCTCTGCCGCTTAAAGTCATTTTACTAATGGCAAATTTAATTAATTAATTTATAAACTCATCTGCCTCAAATCTTCAGAATTCAGAGTTATCTCAAGTGATAAGTTCACTTCAATTGAGTTTCAGTTCAAAAGACCGGAATCTCAAGATTCCCCACCGGGGCATCTCCACCTCCTCCCTCCTCCGCCGTCGCGCTCTTTTCGACTCCTCGTTTGTAACTCGTAAACCCGGTTAATCAATCGCTACTCACCTATTTCCTTTTGCTTGCTTCCGTTCTCTCCAACCTATATATATAGCAAAGAGAAAGAAGAGATAGAAGAGGAAGGAGGAGCAAGCGACAAAAGATATGTCGAGAAACGAAGAGAAAGCGCAGTCGATGCTCAACAGTAAGCGCAAGCCTAAGGAGCGGCGCCCCTTCCTCGCTTCCCAGAGCCATCCCCTCCCTGAGGCCGAAAGCTGTCGCTCCGAAATCCTTTCCGAAATCGGCGCTATGGTTGCTCATTTTCTCGTTAATTTAGTGTACTTTGTTTCTAGCCTTCTTCAAAATTGACATCTTTTGCTTGTTTCCAATGTTGCATATATAGTAGGTGTGCAGCAGCTAATAAACAAAAAAAAAAAAAATTGACTGTACAAACTGAAGTTGAGTTAAAAAACAAAATAAGCTATCTTGACGTTTCCAAATTGCCTTATAGGGGTTTCACATGCAAACTTGGGAGTACCTATTTAAATTCATCAGTTTTGGTTTTATTTCATTTCTTTAATTTGGGGAAAATAAAATGGATAGAGTGCATGTGTATTATATATATTGTAATACAACTGGTATGGTGCATTATGTAAGAAATAGGAGCTCCATGGAAAATCCAATTGGTTTATGAATCCACTTGGGGTGCAATTTTAAATGCTCTTGTACACCATTTGTGTTTCTTAGGAAGAACGGTCAAAGAGAAGGGCATATGAAAAGCCTGCCGAAAAGGGAACTCAGCCTTTCAAGGTTCCAGTGTTAGTAAATACCCGTGTCACCCAGGCGTATCCTATTATAAAGCCTGTTGACAGATGTAAACAATTCTACTTGAAGGAAGGGGTTAAGGTACTAACTATTCTTTTCTTCTCTTGGCTATTGTTTATAGTTTCATATTTGTTTTTTTGTTTTTTTTTTTTTGGGTACAAAACACATATTATGTTTTTCCCTCTTTTGCTGACAAGGTACATGAATTATGTAATTGCCAAAAACACCAGAAAGAAAGTTTAAGCAAAATAGCAAAGAATGACCATTTTGCCCTTGTATTTCTATTTACCAAATTAGTGAGAACCAAATTTGAACATACAAATTACAGTCACCAGTCAATACCAAAATTCTTGTGTCTTTGGTAAGCACATTGAAAGAATAGTAAACTTCCATCCTTTTCTATTTATGTGTGTGCTGCTCAATGTTAACTTTTCAATCTGTTTTGTGAAGTTAACGTTTACTTTTCAAAAATGCTCGTTCTTTGGGAACGAACTATGTTTTAGAGCAAAAACATTAAGATCTTTTTTTTTTTTTGGAGGGGTCTAATTCACTGCTGATCTTAAATTTGTCCTTTATCTTTCTAAATTAGGATTCCACAGTGACAATGGAGGTAGATAATGGCAGCAGCTTGAGGTAAAAACTTATTTTTCTTTTTTTAAGATCCCTTTTTTACTTGTATATATTCACCTGTATTAAAGGATTGTTAAATTATTTTGTATGCAGCAATTTGGAGTCCCTTGAACAAACTTGCAAGGGAAGTGCGAACCAAGCATTTAAAACAACAGAGAAATGTATTGAAAGTGCTTTGCTTGATGTTGTGCAACTCCATCTAAGAGATGAAAAACTGACGTCACCTGCTCATATTGATATGGTAAGGTTTTAGTGCACACACTTTATGAACTGTTCTATTTACTGGTGATGCACCACCAGCACTGTGATAGAGCATGGCTCTATCAAAAAGCTTGTGCAAACACAACAATGGCTGATACGGGTACCAAGTTGGTCCAGTCTCTGCTATGTGCGCACTTGATCAGGGGCAGAGCCTGAAATTTTTTGAATGGGGGGGAGGGGTGGGAGTCAAATATTAACATCAATACAAGATCATATTAAAAACAAACTTGCAACTATTGGGGTCATAATGGATCAATTATTATACATACATGGGATTCAAATATAAATTCTCTTAAGAAAGATACATGTATAATATAAAAAATACCATATATACATGTACAAACCTAGTCATAAATTGTATAACTGGTATTACATACAACTTGGTTACATAAGAAGCATCTCACTGAGTATCCATTTGAAATAAAATATTGCTGACTTTTACTACCTCTGACAGGAGAAGGCACTTAAAGGGTTCAGAGTGCCACGTGACCCCATGATTGCCAGTTTCCCCTCGATTCCTTCTGGAAGCTTTGATGATGTGGACCCCATCTCTGCTGATATCTGTCCTTCTGAGATTTCCATACCAGGGAAAAAAGCCCCTTTGGACTTGACATTAAAGAATTCCCTTAGACTGGTTTCCTCGTCTTCTGTCAAGTGGTAAGTAAATAAATGATCTCTGTACCAGGATAGATGCCTGCACATATTGGTCTTTACCATCCCAACAACAGCATGTCTTTTGTTTCCTCTTCTTTCTTGATTTATTTCTTGGGAAAAAAACACTAATGTGACTTTGTGTTTCCATTTTGTTTACTCTTTCAGTATTATGATACCATACATAATACACTTCATCTCATACTGGTAAGAAGTTACTGAGAAATGGTCATTTTGTTTTGTTTCCTTTATTTGTCCTGCTTTGTATTTGGAGCATTCTGTGGCTTTTTGTTTGCCTTTTCTCTTAAGAGTGTGCTGGTACTGGTATGGCAACATTATTCTATTAGGCCATGTTTGGTTGTGAGGTAAGAGGTGGAGTAAACCCCTTACTCCACGCTTAAGGAGCCAAACAAGGAGTAAAATAGAAGGAGTAAGATAGAGTAAGAGGTGAGTTAATCCGGAGTAAGTTACTTCACCTCTCCAGGTGGATTAACTTATTCCACACTTACTTCACCAGTAGGGCCCACTATCATAGACATGGGTTCATTTTCCAACATCTTATTAATTTAATCCATGACTTAAACTAACAAACGAGATGTAAAATATGAAGAGTAAGGTGGAGTAAGCAATTTAATCCTCATTAACTTTACTCCATAACCAAACATGACCTTAAGTCTGAACTCTACATATCACAATGCTTTTCTCAAACATTAAAAGTGATCAACCTGCATTATTTTGTATTTTATTTTATAGGTGTCATAGGATAGATGCAACGCATGCTGCTGCTTCTCAGAGCTGTGATCGCCATGTGGGAGCATCTCAAACCAAGGAGGAATTATTTTTGAAGGCTTTATCTTCATGGAGATATCCTCAGTATATCTTGTCAACTTCCATCATTTCTGCCATGGCCTCATCTAAGGCAAAAGAAGGTAATTATCCCTGTTTTCATTTTTTTCTTTTTTATTAAGTACAGTTTCTACCCCTGATTTTTGCTTTATTTGTACTCTGCTACCTTCTCCTTTTCTGTATGATATTATCCATCAGTTTCTTTCGGATAGTCAATTTGGTATAATATGGTAATCCCAGATTACAGTTAATTATGCACAGTATGGTAACCCTATGGTTTTGTCATTATCAGTTAGAAATTCCAGATTATTGACCTAAGCTGCTACATCATTTTTTTTATGCTGAGATGTTGAGTGCAACTTTTGAAATGTGTATCCTTTCTGTACGTAAAATTATGAGCTTCTTTCTTTGTGCTTCTGTTTCTGTAGATGTGGATTTATTAGAAAAAAGAAGGCAGGATTGGGAGAATTCATTTTGCAGTCTCTATTTTATGCTTAGAAAGAACTTATGTAGCATCTTTTATGGTAAATCTATGGGTGTTGTTCATTTCTTTGATATATTTGTTTTGTTTCTCTATCTAAATCCCATTTTTTTCAATGCAGTATATACTTCTGAATTTGTGGCTCTTTTTGTTGGAGGTAACTTTTCTGGGCAGAAACGGTCCTGCAATGCTTATTTATCAAAATCTACAAACAGCTTGAGATCCGTGCTTAGAAAACATGTGGGTTTTTATTTATTTCTTAATTGTTGTTATTGTTAGTAGTTCTTCATTTCTCTTTGCTGATCTATTTTTGTAATGTGATGTTGTGGCTTGTTGTATAGGATGTTCGCTTTACCATGCCTCTTTATCACGCTGAAGAGGTGCAGGCTACAGCAGATGACTTGGCTGAGCTGTCAGAGATAGAAAAGAGAAATCTTGGCAAGGTCTTTGATTTTCTCTACTTAACACTTAAGGCTAAGTGAAGTGTACTCGTTATAGTAAGCCAATTTGTGCTCATAATCTTACATCAGTGCCTTACAAAATGAAATGAGTTAAAAGAAGCTGATTTTCTGCATTATTTCTGCTTTGAAATTGGAACTCTCTGTTGTTAAAAAGAAGTTAATTTTCTAACTTCAATTTTTGTGCAGGCAATTTATACAGATCATTTGGCAGATGTGGATGGCACCTCAGAATCTCTCTTGTCATTTAATGGGAACGAGAGTGTTCATGGTCTGTATGATTTTCTACTGAACCACAGGTATATATAAAGTAATGGGTAAATAAACTATCTTCTGAATTTCACAATCCATGGCTACCTTTTTTGTTTTCATTCCTTGCAAAATAAAGTAATGTGTAAAAAGTTGATGAGGCTGTGAATAATACCATAACAAAATATACACATTGGTATACCACCATATCATACGGAAACTCTGATGGTGAGGCCCATGACCTGCCCTTCCGGAACTACTGGTCAATCTGAAATCATTAGTCCTTCCTGTGTGTATATGGTATTTAAAATGCAAAATTTCATTTCTAAGGTGTATGAAGTCGAGTTATATGTCTATGTTTGTTTATTCTTTTATTTGCTCTATCTCTTATTTAATATTGAACAAAAGTTTGTTTACCTTCTGTTTGTAGACACTTTTTTACTTCACTTAATGGTGGTGATGTTCCTTTAATTTATTCTCCGGTGCAGTTTCTAAATTCTCACCTTAATTTTCTAGAGGTAACACTTATACAAGTTACTTTTACTCTCATTTGGTTTATTTCAAGGACCGGATCCATTGACAATGAGTTCACTTGATAAACTGGTCAATATTTTTCTAAATTCTTCCATTAAAACATGCATCAAATTTCATCATGTTCTAAACGTTGGATTTGAAAATTAGAGTTATTTCGTGATGATTGTCAAGAATGTCAAATTAATTCATTGTCAATGGATAACCACTGTTATTTTAATGGATCTCTTACCAGCTTGATCTCCAATTTGAATGTTCTTTGGTTTAGGTATGTTGCAAGGAGATGAGAAAGGCTGACATGGTGGCATTGTCTGGGTCAAATGAAAATACCACCACCACTGAAGAGCTTTCTAACAGTAAAATCTGTTACAGCATTGAAATAAGTAATTCATTTATTCCTCCCTGGGTTATTTCTGGCATTTGTGCTGCAATGAATGCAGATGGGGCGAGCTTTGACTCAATGTATGCCCAACTCTGTCTTTAATTTTCTACCAGTTCTGCTGATGCTGTTTATATTTTCCTTTTTTCTCTTTCACTTTATGCATTAAAATCTATGTTTGGCCCAATACACACCAAAAAGACAAGCACACATGAAGGGGGGAGAAAAAAACAATTAAACACTCTACTGGCAGGAACATTGTACCTTCTGGGTTGGTACTGGGTGAAGTTGAAATCTTGGTACAGTACCGGCATATACTGTTGGCAATCATATTTATTCTGTTCTAAGATCAAACTGTTTCTGCTTTACATAATTTTTAATTTATATATGAGGCCCTTGTGCCTATTATCTATTATTTTCAGTATTTTTTTGTATTTTATTAACCCAAGCATACAAAATGAATTTCCAATTGTTGGGTTTACATGTAGTTTCACAATTGATCATTCCTCCATGGGATTGAATACTGCTCTGAAGTTGCTTTCCCACAAATTGAATTCAGAGGCAACTGCCTCGTCGGGGACTAAAGGCAATACATTTGGCATACCGGATACTGTTTTGGTACCTTCATTGCATACTGCAGTGGTACGAAGGCTCAGTTACAGTTACACTAACAGTGCATATGTGGCATACACGACTTGTTGACCTGAGGAGGTGCTGAGGAGGTGCTGATTTCATCCTTAGAAACATATATTTGCAGTGTCAATCTTTTGTCTTTTGGGATCTTCGAGGGGAAGGAGCATATGTAAGCAAGAAATATCATTATGGTTTGTGTGTCTGCACTAGAGACCTTTTAGTTCTTTCAGGCCATCTGGTATTTACCATATTTGTTTCTTGTTATGCTAATTAATAGTTACTTTTCAAAAAGAAAAAAAAATGATTGTTAGAAACAATGTTACACTTATGAGATAGGAGTAGGTCCGGTGGGCATCGGACCTACTTTTAAGTTCAACTAGCTCTAGCACCGTACGATTAGCATCAAGATCTGCTCGCATGGAAATTGATATAGACTCAAGCAGATTTTGATGCGGAGTGCACGAATCGATGCAAATCAGATGGTCACCACACCCATTGAACCAAAGTAGGTCCGATGGGCATCGGACCTACTCTGAATTCTACACTTATATGATGTTAGTGTTTAACTTGCTTTACTTCTTTTTAAAAATTAACACTGGAGTTATTTTGAAGGCTTTGACTCATGAATGAGTCTATTAGGTTATAATCTCTAAAAGAAACACCAACTTATGCTTACATTATTTTGTATTGATTTGTATTTATTTGGTCATGTGGTACTTATTAGAACTAGCTTCGCAAAATAGATGCTACTAAATTCAATTATTAGAAAGAGCGGAAAGATTAAATCTAGTTTCGAATAGAGCATTGATGAACGCCATATTTTAATTAAAGTACTAATTGTAAAATAACAACCATAGTAAGAAGAGTAAAGGGAATATTTAAATTAAAGTGCATGATAAAGTAACTTGCGTTTTTTTTTTATTTAACAATCGGCTCGTAGAAACGAGAATACAACAACCAGCATCAGTAGTCTGGTAATGTTCTTTTTTTTACTATCCTGCCACAGAAAATCTTTGTTCTTGGTTGTTTTAGTTGATCCTCATATTACTATTTTTTTTTTAAATTACTGCTTGTGTTTTATTCGGCCATGTTCGGCGCACTAAGGGGAACGGAAAGGGCCTGGGAACATCAAATTTTTTAAATGACTTTTACTGTGCTTGTGGGAAAAAAAAAATCACTCTGAGTGAATTTTTTTTTTTCCCACAGCAATAGTATTTTGCCAAACAGGGCCTTCAAGAATGCCATAATTGTGAATTGCAGGCTTAGCGCAGGCACGAGCCCTGTCTCTCTAAGAAAAAATGGAGGTTCAATTCTTGGAAATAACATTTAAAAGATGACCTATGGGCTATAAATGTACCCAAAAAAATATATCTAAAAGATGCTTAGATGTACCAGGACCCTCTTATAAAAAAAAAATTAATACCATAAATATTGTTCAAGAAAAGAGGCTACAGTAGATACATTATTAATTAGGCTGGATCATTTCCTCGTTTTACTTACTAATATGAAAACCCAAATTATTACATGGTTATGCCTCAATTATCCTGTTAAATTCTTTCTCCTCGATCGAGCAAATCTTGTTTATTTCAGTATTTATATAGTATTCTTAAGAAATTTAGGCTTGTGAGTCGATCGCAAGCATGTTAAGTGCCATAAACAGCCATGCATGCTTTCATAAGAACCCATTTTGAAACCCCTAATTAATGACACTTACTGGGAAAACTTTTGCTAGTCTTTCTTTCTTCTTTTTTGTAATTGTGTTGTGCCGAGAGGAATTCTTCTATTACTCGCATCCATCTCTATTCTCTGGTTTTGTTCTCTCCTTTCTTCCCTCCTCAACCCTGTAGTAAATTAATATATAACACTTCTTGGAATCTTTATTTTGAATAAAATTTTAGTAGGCACTCGCATGCGAAAATTTTGTATCTGTAGTAATTAATAGAAAAAAATATAGACAAACAGTAAGAGTACAGTAATATTTATATTGGTAGTAAGATCGGTAGAATTGCTACCGATCTTAATTTTTTTTTAAGATGAAGAGAATTCTTATATTTGATTTCTTATAGATGGAGAGAATTCTTAAATTTTGTATCTCTATTATAGATGGAGAGAATTCTTATATTTGATTTCTAGTAAAATATGAAAAGTTTTTCAAAAAATAGATGGAATGTTTTGATATATCTAAATTTTAAGGTATTTTATCTATTTTTGTAAAAAAAATATTTTACTAGAAAAAATTAAAAGGAAAAAAAACAAACTGGTTTAGATCGGTAGAATTGCTACCGATCCAAACTTTTTTATTTTTAAGATCGGTAAAATTGCTACCGTACTACCAATATAAATATTCCTGTACTCTTACTATTTGTCTATATTATTTTCTATTAATTACTACCGATAAAAAATTATACTGTCAGAAGAAGAAGAAAATGGGCCAAGCCCAATAGTAACTGAACAAAGGAACTACAATGAAAAAAAAAAAGTTTTCATCATCAAATGAATCATGTTAACTCAGATTTTTCCACATCAAAGGAATCATATAACTGCATAACTGCTTTTATTGTGCTGTGATATCAGTTTTAGTGAAAATTAGATAATACCGTCTTTGGCATTTTTTTTATTCAGAATAGAATGGGGGTGGATGAAGCGCCTTTAAAATAGAAGATGAGGTCATGAGGATGGACTTCTGTAGCTGATTAGTTTTCCAAATAATCCAGTTCAATATAGACCATCAATCACATTTAGATCAACGGCTATATATAGTGCCCCAATTAAACTAGCAGCCAATCAAGACTGATGCCAATTTTGTTGTTATCCTCCTTCCCAAAATATATATATATATATATATATATATATATATATATATATATATATATATATATATATATATATATATATATATATGAGTAGAACTAGGGTGTTCTTAAGTTCACCAAGTCCCTTGGTGAACTCAAGTCTAAAACCCATTGGATCGGCTTCAAACAACGAATCCGAACCGTTAAAACCCGTCTACCTTATGAGTGATGTGTCTACATGTAAAAATTTTAAATTTTGAAATTTTATTTTGCATAGAGTCAAGTAGTCAAAAATCGTCAAAAAATGAATGCATTAAAATTAATTTATTAACCTTCTAATTTTGACCGCTTGACTTTATACTAAATTAATTCGAAAGTATAAAATTTTTACATGTATACGCATCACTCGTAAAGTAGACGGGTTTTAACGGTTCGAATTCGTCGTTTGAAGCCGATTTGATGGGTTTTAGACTTGAGTTCACCAAGGAGCTTGGTGAACTCGAGAGCACCCTAGTTCTACTATATATATATATATAGTAGAACTAGGGTGCTCTCGAGTTCACCAAGCCCTTGGTGAACTCAAGTCCAAAACTCATCGGATCGGCTTCAAACGACGAATCCGACCGTTGAAACCCGTCTACCTTACGAGTGATGAGTCTACATGCAAAAATTTTAAATTTTGAAATTAATTTTGCATAGAGTCAAATGGTCAAATTTAGACTTTGAAAACGAAGATATTAAATATGAGGCATGATGAGGTAAGAAAAACATGAGGTATTGGAACCCTCCTCTATATATATATAGTAGGGAGTTGGCTACGGTGCTATGCATAGCATAGAGGGCCTCTGTGCTACGGCTCAATATTTGAATTTTCAAAATCCTAATGGTCGATCCGAACCTCAACATATCTCCATATGAATATGTACTTGCAAACCAAATTTTACATTTTTTTAAATTTTTTTACTATTTTTTTAGAAAAACACTTGATCTGAATGGTACAGAATTTCCAGATCAAGTGATTTTCTACCTATCTAAAAAATAGTAAAAAAATTCTAAAAAATGTAAAATTTGATTTGAAAGTATATATTCATATGGAGATCATGTTGAACGGTTCGGATCGACCGTTAGAATTTTAAAAACTCAAATATTAAGCCGTAGCACAGAGACCCTCTATGCTATGCAATTTCCTATATAGTAGAACTAGGGTGTTCTTAAGCTGATTGGGGTAGGTTGATATGTGTATTCTGCCAAAAGAATGTACCGAGACTTGATCCTTATCAATGTATTTTAGTTGATTGGGGTATTCTGACTTAATATGTGTATTCTGACTTTTTTTTATTTCTTAAGCTGATTGGGGTAGGTTGATTCACTTGATTGTTTGGCTTTTGGGGTAGGTGCCGTACAAAAAAATGAAATTTTGATTAGGCATGGTATTGAACACCGATCGCCACTGACCTTATTCTTTGTTTGTTGCACCCAATCCAAATGCCAAACAATCTCTCGATCGTAAAACATTTTATTTACTTAATTTAAGGATCAAGCGTACTATTTTCGAACACGTTCCTACGGCGGCGCGGCGCGGCGCGGCGCGGCGCCAAGAAGCCAGGCTCCAATTTTACTATTGGAAGGCCGGTAAATACATTCATACGGGAATCCGACATTTTTATTAATACCCAAAAAAAAAAAATATATCAAATCTGTTCTCATTCTCAAATTTTTATTAAAACTATCCGGATTGAGAGCAGATTTGCTAATTTATTTTTTATTAAAAAATTTATTAAAAAATTTATTAAAAAATTTATTAAAAAATTTATTAAAAAATTTATTAAAAAATTTATTAAAATTTGGAATTGAGAGCAGATTTGTTATTTTATTTTTTTAGGGTATTATAAAAATGTCGGGAACATGCAAGTATTTTTTATATAATTTTAATTTAAATCAATGTTGTTTTAAATAAAGACATGTCCTGGTTAAAAAAAATAATAATAAAAATTTATGATATATTGTATTTGTATAGAATATAAAGTTTAATGTTAAATAATCCAAAATTAAATTCATATTAGTTAATATTAGAAAAGTTGTTATTAATTGAGAAAGAAATGAGATCTATCTATTTTTCATCTATTAGACTATTATGTCTACCTTGATCTTTTCCTATATTTCTTTTTCAATATAAATAATCAAATAATTATTTAAGATGTCATATTCTAATATATACATAGTCTAGATTTGACAATCTTTATCAATAAAAAACTTACTATGTAATTATCAATGAAATAAAAAAAGTCATAATACACATATCAATCTATGAACCAGTGTTGTAAAAACAGTTGTTTAGCTCGATTAATCAACGATTAGTCAGTGGCAGTAATTCAACCATCACGGACAGACTTGTCGAAAGGTTGTTTGCGGATGAAACCGACTAATCAGCTAATTTGTCTGATTAATCACCCGTTTTTTATTTAAACAGTTTGATTAATAGTTCAGTTTCTGTTTATACGTCAATTAGTCAGTCATTTTTATTATTTTTTCTGCATTTATTCGTTATATGCACTATGCTTTGTTTTGTTTGATCTGGATCTTTTCTAAATGATAATTTCATAAAAAAATATTAATCAACAAGAAAATTAAGTTAAAATATATTTGATAAGTTTAATTTATTAAATTAATCATTTTTAATAAATTACGAATATATAATACATAACTTTAATGAAAATGCAAAATTATCTGTAAAATTTCAATTAATCTGCCACATACTGATTAATTACTTAATGATATTTCATCCGTCTGTTGAACACATACGACAATTAAGCTTAGCTAGAACTAAGAAATGTATATGGAAGAGAGTAACGAACTCTGGCTTTTAATTTCTAAAGAAAGTATTTGATATTTAGAAAGAATGATATGTCTTAATTAGAAAATAACATATAATTTTTAATCTATTTTATTCAATTTTTTATTTTTAAATAAAAGTCGATATATTCGTAGGTCAGTTTCGTAGCTCTCGAATTTGATAAACAAATATAATAACGAGGGGTTCAAATCAAATGTCTTTATATTTTATGTTTTCATGGTGTCTTCATTTATTAAACGTTTATTTTAATTTACATATCAAATAAAATCGTTAGATGTGATATATATATTTTATCTACATGTACATAAATTTTTTTATCAATTTTTTATTTTGTTTTTATATGAATAAATAAGTTAAAAAATGAACGTTCAGAATTTATTCATATCAATGTATTTTTACATGTTTTTAAAAACAATTAAAACAAAGTTGAAATATCGTAATCTTTTATATATGCATAGACAAAATGATATAGGTCAAATCTAACTATTTTCTTTTGATATTTGAGTTAAATTTTAAGTTATTAACGTTTAAAAATTGAAGGCATGATGGAGACAAAAAAAAGGAGACATTTGAACCCTCTAATTCCATTATATGTGTAGTTCTTTTTTAGAGTAGAACTAGGGTGTTCTTAAGTTCATTAAGCTCCTTTGTGAACTCAACTGTAAAATCTATCGGATTGGCTTCAAACGACAAATTTGAACTGTTGAAACTCATCTACCTTACAAGTGATGTATCTACATGCAAAAATTTTAAACTTTTGAATTAATTTAGTATAAAGTCATGCTGTCAAAATTAGAAGGTTTATAAATTATTTTAATACATTCATTTTTTAACGTCTTTTGACCACTTGACTATGTACAAAATTAATTTAAAAATTAAAATTTTTTGTACGTAGACGCACCACTCATAAGGTAGATGAGTTTTATTTATCGTTTGAAGTTGATATGATAACTTTTAGAGCTGAGTTCACAAAGAGACTTGATGAACTTAAAAACACCCTCAGTTCTACTTTATTTTTTAATATAATACTAGTCACCAACAAATACATTATCTCTTCGAAATAACGAAATTAAAATACAAATAATATATATATAGTGTAGTTTTCATGAATATTTATGAATGTGGAGATGGGACGCATGAGAAAGAATGAACGAATGTATGATTCACGTGTCGAAAGCAGCCAATTAATGTGGACTAATATATACAAATAATTGAGAAACACGATCAAATCGCATGCTTGCATGGCCCATCATGCGGAATTCATGTTACCTCAAATTTCAAAATTCTTAATAATAGTCTATTCTAATAAGACAAAAAATTAATTTTTTTTTTTTTTACTTACAAAATTCACTATTCTAACCCAACCAAATAATATATTCTGAATAATCTAACTCTAAAAATAGTCTATTCTGAATAATCTAACTCTAAAATTCTTAATAATAATCTATTTTGAATAATCTAACTCTAAAAATAATATATTTTCAATTCAACCAAACATATCATTTGTATTTCATATACAAGCAACATGCGTGGTCGTTGTTTATGGCCTCGTTTGGTTGTGGCTCGAATGAGAAATAAGGAGTTTATTCTTTAACTAATTAAGGAGTTAAAACATGGATAATTAAATTTATGGTGAATAAGTTGGAGTATGAGATAGCTTAAGAAGGAGCAAGTTAATTAATCCATCTAAAGAGGTGATTGTCAACCTAAATCAAATTATTATTGTTTTGTTAACTTTATCATCATTATTATTATTATTATTATTTTAATTTGAAGTTGTTGAGTCCTACTGATATTGATATAAGATATATTATTTGAAATATTAATAAGATTGTATTGTGAAAACGGAGTTGAGATAAATTAAATTTACATGTAATATTATCTATGTTGTCGATTGATTTATATTTTCATCTCTAGTTTAATATGTTATGTTCTAAATTATGTGATAGGTTCATATATCAATGGCCTTTAAAAAGCCCAGACTTGACCCAACAAAACACTCCCAGACTCAAATTCGCAAGAGGCCGGCCCAAAATAAAACAGAATAGGCCCCCCAAAAAACAGGCCACGGCCCAAACAACAGATCGGGACTCGGACCCCCTCCCGGGGCCAGCCCGAGGTTAAAAATGGCCTGCGACTCAGACCCCTTTCCGAGGCCAGCCTGAGGCCAAGCACAGGCCGAGATTCGGACCCTCTCCCAGGGCCATCTCGGGACCAAACTAAACAAGGCTCGAAGCCTAACACGCCGAACAGCCAATGAAGGTCGACACACGGCCTCGCTGTTCGGTTTAAGACAGATCATGCGAATACTATCGCCTATTATGCGGACGCCCTCAACAGTTATGCGGACCTTCGTTATTAATACTGACAAGACCCCGCTATAGTAGGGCGTCCCCTATTTAAGGCAGAGAATTTCCCAGAAAAAGAGATAGCATTTATTTCTCAGAGAAGAGGTATTAAAAAGGGTTAGAGCGTTAATACCTCTCTGACACCCCGCGTGTCCACCATTTTGGCCCGTTTCATTCGAACCGTGACGAACCGTGCCTTCAGCACCCAACTCCCACACGGCCTGCCCCCATGGGACATGACGCACCTGTAGCTTACCCGACCGAGTCCAAGTACGGCCCGGCCCTCTTGGGAAGGGACGTATCATTATGTATTTTACTGTTTTAATTGTAAAACCCTTCAATAATTTTAATTTCTAAATTAGATATTGTTGCATTGTTATTTTAATTATTCTAATTATTTAATATTATTTTTAAAAACCTTCAATTGTAATTTTTTGTCCACACATTAGTATGCTACTTACATTTAAATTTTTACCTATAAGCATGAACTAATTAGTTTTTGCCCATCCAACAAATTCCAACAATGTGTTAGGGAAAAATTGTAACATCTATAATTTTTAAATTTTTAAATTAGTTTGTAATTAAAAAAGATTGTTGATTGTTATTAAATGTGTAAGACAAAAATGTGAGGAAAATAGAGAGGTACTTTCAATGCCTTTCAAAGACTAATGGGTCCCGACCAGTGGCGGAGCCATGGTATAAGAATGGTGTCAATGACCTCCATTTTTTTTTCAAAATTTTTGATTTGTAACTTATTTTCTATGTAATTTATTGTAAATTATTACAAATAGTGTAAAATAACCCTCATTTGCAGTAAAAAAATTTTATATGATTGACCCTCATTCATGTTTGACACTCATAACTTGAAAGTTTGGCTCCGCCTCTGGTCCCGACCCAAAAGTCAATTTTTCTCTGGTTATATAAGTGAGTATACTAAGCATGACTAAATAACAACAAATTTTTACTGGCCATAAATACCCTCTAACAAAACAAGATTAATTCAAGTCATGAATTAATTTTAAACCACATCCAAACAAGAATAACTTGAGCCATTAACTTCAATAAGCAAACTTACTCGCCTTAACTTTAACACACAATCAACACAAAGGCCTACGACCTGTGTTAAATTATTCATTTAAAATCTTGTTATTTCTCTGGTTAGGATTGGTCCGTACTACGGATCAATATTTTTGTTTTCAAAATTATAACGGTCGATCCGAACCGTTCAACATGATTTTCATATGAGAATATACTTATGGGCTAAATTTTTTATTTTTTAGAATTTTTTTACTATTTTTTAGATAGGTAGAAAATCACTGTTTTTGGATGGTCCAGAATTTTCAGATCAAGTGATTTTCTACCTATCTTAAAATATAGTAAAAAAGTTTGAAAAAATATAATTAGTTTGCAAGTACATATTCATGTGGAGATCACGTTGAACAGTTCGGATCAACTATTAGAATTTTCAAAATGAAAATATGACTCCGTAGTACAGACTAATATGTGTTATGCATAGTACCATAGACTCACTCTTGTTTAATACCAGTTGAAACTAGATCATAGCTTTCTTGATTTCAAATAGATGCTCCTCTGGTACAGACTATATATATAAATTAGATCTTAAACATGTTCACCCTTTTATTGTCTTAAAATTTGAATATTAATATCCAACAACACATCATAGATGCTCTCTCTCATTTGGTGTTTGTCCCCACCGCTAATTATTAAATTCATGGATAGAAGTGGGGACTAATTCAAGTACAATAATTTCACCAAATAATTGAACAATGGACTGCTATAAAAACACTGTACAGCGCAAATATAAAGTTATTATGTCACCTGATTTAATTATGTTACTAAAAGCTATTCAAAACCGAACCGCGTGCATTTTGTCCTATCCTCTGCAGATTCTTCCGATATTTTTATTAATACCAAAAAAAAAAAAAATTATCAAATCTGCTCCCACTCCAACTCTATTTTTATTTCTACCCTAACCGCCCGTGGACTGGGCGGTCCAGTTTCCCAACCTGATCGCCCAGCAGCTGGGCGGTCCACTCCTCATACCTGACCGCCCAGCTGCAGGGCGGTCCTCTGTTATTTTTTTTTTTTTTTAAGGTTTTATGTTTTAATTTGTTTGAATGTTTTATATTAAATTGTTGTAATGATTTGGTTGAATGTTTTATATTAAATTGTTGTAATGATTTGTTTGAATATTTTACATTAAATTGTTGTAATGATTTATTTGAATGTTTTATATTAAATTGTATGATATATATTTATTATTTGTTAACGATTATATTTTTATAATTGACGATTATTTTTATATGTTATGTAATTGTGTAGTTTTAATATAATTGATTAGTTTTATATTAAGTTTGTTAATGTTTAAATGTTTCTAAATGGTAATCTAAATAGTAATCTAAATGGTAAGTATAAACAACAAAAGTAGGTAATCTAAATGGTAAGTGTAAAAATGAAACATAACAGTCCAAACACGAAATATAATAATCCAAACTAAAATACTAGAATCCTATCAAACTAAAAAATATATAAAAACCCTAACGGCGACGACAGGGGCGAGGTCCGGAGAGGTCCAACCTAGTAGGTGCATGGCGCTCTCTCTGCGACGGCGGAAGCCTCTGGTGAACCTCATCCACCTGCATGTCATCGTGTACGGCCTCACGCGCCCATGGGTCCGCCCCCAGGTGTAATGCATGCTCCCTATGGATCCCCGCCTGTGTACGCAACACCCACGGATCGACCTCCCAAGTAGGAGGATACGTGGCCGGAGGCGGTGTGCCAAATATAGCAGCGGCAAAGCCATCTGCAGTCTGTGCCCCACTCCCACTGGCCTCGCCGTCGTGCTGTCTGGGCTCCATATACTACGGTCGGTGGGAGCTAGCTGGCTCCCATCCGCCCTCATCTGGAGCTAGGTCATCCAAAGAGAAAACGGCGGCGGCGGCAGCTTAATCCTGTATGTAAACAATGTTAAATTAAAGACATAGAAGTAACGAGTAAATTAATTAAATAATGAACTTTTGCTACCTCGGTATGCTGCACTGGAACTCCATGCTCGTTGTAGTACGCGTTCCACGCGTTGTTGTTCAACACCCATTGGTGGATCGCCCAACCCGAGTCATCATCTGCAGAAATGAAGATAAATTAATAATAATGATCTTTTAAAGAGACGCTTAATAATGATCATTTGTATGACATATTATTACCTGTAGGAGGTGGCGGCATCTCATCAGCGTAGATAGGGGCTCTAGGTTGCTCCGGATCTGGTGGTGAGGCCTTTATCTCGCGCCAATTGATGTCCTCCCCGGCATCGTGCAACATACCAACGAGGCGCCCGTCCCAGCCAGAGTCCTCAACGATCGGTACACTGTGTTGGAGCATTTGACATCCTATCGCTCTCCAACTTTTTCTCGCCATGCACACCAAGCTGTGTGCCACTCCTCTAATAGCGGTCAAAATCTGCACACAATGTATTTTCATTATTATTATTAGAAGATGAATAAATAACTACAATTTTTTAAGCATTTCAGTTTCATTTAAACATACCGAACGAGCATGGATCGGGCCGAAAGGCAAGTAAGTCCTAGATCCGTCACCCTCACCCGTGAGTCTCCGTCGAAGAGCATCACCATAGTCCCCCTGTAGATAAACCGTCGGCATTCCCCATCTCTGGTACCAGACTAAATATCGCAATCTCCAAGGCCCGACCGGCATAGGGGCATCTGGAGCTGGAGGCGGGGTCCATAAGTGAAACTGGGGTGATGCAGCACGCTGGTAATGCTCCCAGAAACGCGTGCTCCAGTCGACTTTGGGCTTGTTGTGTTTAGTGCTGCAATATAAATTAATTAGTAACGTGTATGGCTGAACAAGTAATAAAATAGGGAAACAATAAGGCAGTGGGTAGTTACCTGTGCAGCTGGGTGGTCTACTGCTCGCCCAACTCTGGAAAATCAGGGACATAGGCATCCAAGCCAAACTGACGGGGCACTCGATCAGGATAGTGATACTCAACTATCCAGAAGCATACGCACGGCCCCCGATAAAACGAGAGAGGTCTCTGCTCTAATGTCAGCGGGCACAGAAGGCCCCGATCGTAGAACAGACGATAGGGGTACCAGGTGATGCTCGCCTCGTGAAGCATCTGGAGTTGGCCTCAGACATACGAAATCCCCACGGTCCTCCCCCTGCCCGTGTCCTCGTATGTGTGGGGAGTACCCCATATGGCACCGTACCCCGGACGTCTCTCGGGGTCATCTCCCATCCATAACCCCGCCTGAGCTGGAGGAACAGGCCGACACACCGTTATATGTGACCAGGACCACTGCTGGAGTAGAAGAAGCGGTCCGGCAATCTGCTTGTTCGTCGCCTAAATTTTGGACATGCGATGCATTTCTGGTAAATATGGAACCCTAATATATATAATAAAAAAATTAAAATATTTGTACAAACTTACCAGATAAGCATGACACAAGCCTCGGTATAAGTGGACGAGCACGGCTCCACCCCAATTCCACTTCGACAGCCGCTGAATGTCCCTCAGCAGAGAGAGGAACATAATCGGGACTGCGTCACCGCTGGAATCGACAAACATGACGCTGCCACATAAATCCATGGCAAACGCCCTCACGTACCTGCAATATAAATTAGAGTCATAAATAACTACATTTTTTGTTGAATCCATAACATATTTTAATTTGCAACTGTTTGTGATTACCTCAGAACGGCCTGCTCATCACGTGTCTCGGGGGTGATCCTACGCCGGTGGAAGTAACTGCGGAGCGCCGCAAGACTGATGCAGTACTGTGAATACCGGTACTCCTCCTCCTCTTCTCCTTTCTTCTTCTTCTTCTTCTTCTTCTTTTGCAAGTCCGACGGAGCGGCCCCCAGCAGCTCTGGTATCATGTGCATCAGGTCTGGATGGTCTGAGACACCACCGATGGGGTCGACGTCTATCCGTAAACCCCACAAGGCGCTGACATCACCTAGTGTGACTGTCATCTCCCCAACCGGAAGGTGAAATGTATGCGTCTCCGGTCGCCATCTGCACCGGACGTCTCTGCACTGGATGCCACTGCACCGGATGCCGCTGCACCGGATGCCTCTGCATCGTGATCATGTGAACTCTCCCCCGTCTCCAGAGGGGCATCCCATGCACGTCCCCGTCTAGTTCTGACCATACTACATTTCAATAAACAGAAGATTCTATCTTATAAATCATGATTTATAAACCCTAACTTATAAACTCCAATTCCGTCAACCCTAAACTCTAATTTAACAATTCAACACTTATCTAACAATTCAACCATAAACCCTAATTTAACCCATAAACCCTAATTTAACCCCTAAACCCTAAATTAACAATTCAACACTAAACCCTAATTTAACAATTCAACCCTAATTTAACAATTCAACCTAATTTAAACAATTCAACCCTAAACCCTAATTTAACCCCTAAACCCTAAATTAACAATTCAACGCTAAACCCTAATTTAACAATTCAACATAATTTAAAAAATTCAACCCTAAATCCTAATTTAACAATTCAACCCTAATTTAAACAATTCAAACATAAACTCTAATTTAACAATTCAACCCTAATTTAACAATTAAATCGCGACGGGAAAATCAACAACCCACACACGATAATTAACAATTCAACCCTAATTTATAAACTTCAGTTTTGTCAACCCTAAACCCCTAAACTACAAACTCTAATTTTGGAAACCCTAATTTTGAACAATTCAATCGTGTCGGGAAAATCAACAACCCGCACAAGATAATTAACAATTCAATTCTACCAATCGTTCCAATGCCAATACAAGATACAAAATATAAATTCAAAAAATTATTTAAAAACTTACCCGAAAATAATCGGATTGTCGCCGAAATGGCCGAAAATTAGGGTTCGGGTGAGAGAGAGAGGAAGAGGGAGAGGAAGAGAGAGAGAGAGAGTATGGTAGATTTGAAGAGAGAGAGGAAGAGAGGGAGAGAGAGAGGAAGAGAGGGAGAGAGAGAGAGAGGAAGAGAGAGAGAGGAAGAGAGGGAGAGAGCGAGAGAGAGAGAGAGAGGAAGAGAGGGAGAGAGAGAGAGAAAGGAGTGGGGTTCGGCTGGGGTGCGGTTTCGGGCGGCGAGGCGGCTGGGCTGGAGGCAGAGAAGAAAGAGAAAAGAAGAGAGCGGTCTGTTGGGGGGTGGACTGCTTATACAAAAAAAATTAATAGTGGACCGCCCAGCCCCTGGGCGGTCAGGTTTGAAAAGTGGACCGCCCGGCCCCTGGGCGGTCTGGTATGAGGAGTGGACCGCCCGGCTGCTGGGCAGTCAGATGGGGAAATAGGACCGCCCATCCCACGGGCGGTTAGGGTAGAAATAAAAATAAAGTTGGGGTGGGAGCAGATTTGATAATTTGTTTTTTTTTGGGTATTAATAAAAATATCGGCAGATTCTTCATTTAAAAAAATCACGTGTTATTTTCTCTTAATATCGTTAAATTAAAATAATATAAAGTCATATACTCATATTATACATCCAATTTCGATGTTTGTTTCTTGTATTACTGCTTTCAGTTTTTCAGATCTATTTTTTTATAATAATGATAGAAAGAATTCGTCTTTGTGCTTATTTGTTTTTATTATTTGTTTTATTGTTCAGGGTTATAATTTATTGATTATATTTCAACCGACAAATTTTAATGAAAGAGGAGGGTTCAACTGCTTTCATCATAACTCTATTTTTTATTTACGTAATAATAAATTTTTTTAAACTTATATGTCAAGATAAATTCGTTAGATATGATCTATATTATTTTTTCTACATGCACATAAAAAAATTAGGGTCCGCCTTGCTCTCCCCCGTGAACAATCCCCCGTTTCATCCCCCGTCAGTTGCATTAATTAAGGTAGTTAGTTAGTTAGAATTTATAACTGTCAGTGTATTTTAGGAATTTATAGAAGTATTCATATGTAGCACAACTAGTATTCATCCATCTATATGAAGGTATTCACATTTGCAATAGAAACATATTTGGATATATTACAACAAGAAAGTAGGGGACAAACAACATGTGTGGGGGACCGCACAACTGTCTGAGCATTAATTAAGTGGGGGACCGCATAACCGTCAGCGCATTAATTAAGTGGGGGACTTCTAACTACCTTCAGATCATTTTAGAAATTTGCAAAAAAAAGTATTCATCTGTAACACAACTAGCATTCATCCATCTATATAAATGTATTCATCTTTGCAATAGAAGCATATTTGGACACATCAATCACTCATCTTTTACACGTTTTTAGAGATGGGTTTTTTTTTCTCCGTTCAATCTAACCAATATTTCTGACGATCAGTGAGGAATTTTGCAAATCTAAAACCACAAATGTCTTCTACACAATTTTCTCTTTCAAATGAGATCCATGATGACATACTTTCGAGTTGTCCGTTGCACAAGTATTCACACCTCATCATGCAAGTATTCATCCCGCATTAAGCAAGTATTCATCCTCATCGTGTAAGTGTAAATAGTTAATGTACCAAGAGTATTACACGTTTTTAGAGATGGGTTTTTTTTCTCCGTTCAATCTAACCAATATTTCTGATGATTGTGAGGAATTTTGCAAATCTAAAACCACGAATGTTTTCTACACAATTTTCTCTTTCAAATGAGATCCATGATGACATACTTTCGAGTTGTCCGTTACACAAGTATTCACACCTCGTCATGCAAGTATTCATCCCGCATTAAGCAAGTATTCATCCTCATCGTGTAAGTGTAAATAGTTAATGTACCAAGAGTATTACAAACATATGCGCATACCAAACAAATAAAAAGTATTCATCCATAAGATATCAAGTATATTCGTACATATAAGTTAAAGTATTTATGCCTAAGATATTAAGTATTCATCCATAAACGTTGAAGTATTCATCTCTAAAACATTAAGTATTCATCCATATGTACTTAGTACGCACTGCTCTAATTCACCATTAATGAAGCTTTGTTCTTTGCAAATAACTTGGATCTGACCCGGCGGAGGCGGATCTGACCCTGCGGTCGACAGTGATGGATCTACTCCGGCGGAGGCGGAGGTGGGAGAGAGAGGAGGCGGAGGTGGGAGGTGGGAGACGGAGGTGGAGGTGGGAGAGGGAGGCCGAGAGGGAGAGGTGGGAGAGGCGGGCGGAGGCGCAGAGGGAGAGGTGGGAGAGGCGGGCGGAGGTGGAGGCGGAGGTGGAGAGGAAGGAAGAGGTGGGAGAGGTGGGAGAGGGAGGGAGAAAGAGGAAAGAAATAAATGGAGAAAATTGGGTAATTAATTTGTAGGGCCATTAGGTAGTTATAATTTTGAATTATAGTTAGAAAAGGTAGTTAGTTAGTTGGGGGATGAAATGGAGGATGGATAAATGGGGGAAGATATAATTACCCAAAAAATTATCACTTTTAAATTTTGTTTTTATATGGATCAATAAGTCGAAAAATCAATGTTCAAAATTTATCCATATCAATGTATTTTTGCAAGCTCTTGATACCTATCAAAACAAAGTCGACAATCTCGTAAGTTTTTATATGTGCATCGAGAAATTAATATAAATCAAATCTAACGGTTTTAGTTTAATATTTGAGTTTTAAATTTTAAATTACTAATGTGTAGAAAAATATAGGCACGATGGAGACACAAAAATAAAGACATTTGAATTTTTCTCAATTAAAATGAAAATGAAAATTATAGAAATTATATTTGATCTATACGATATATATTAGGTCTTAAATTAAAAAATTATGCATATTTTACTCTTTGTAAAATAATTTATACTCCGTAAATGTGATCAGGTTTAAAAGCTTCTTAATTAGTTATGATACGTCACGCCTACTGCCAGGGGCGGACCCAGAGTGTTCCAGGGGGGCAGTTGCCCCTCCCTGGATTTTGAGTTTTAGTGGAGATTTATCGGTTCCGACCGACTTTGTTCCCCCTGAAATTTTTTTTTCCCCCCTCTGGACATTTAATTTGTAATTCGGGTTAAAATTGAAATAAATCTGTTGAATTTTGATTGGTAATTAGAATTATAAGTCAGAGCATCAGAAATTACAAGTTAAAGCATTAGAAAGTATAAATTAAAGCATTGTTTTTATCGAGTTTCCAATTGGTTAATGGATTTAAACCTGATTCGATATTTTTTTACCCCTCTTGACGAAAATCCTGAATCCGCTCCTGCCTACTACTGCTAATTGTTCAATATACTTCTCTTCTTTTAACTAGTGTTGAGGTACAGACTTTTCTCCCAAGCACCTTATATATCACTTATAAGAGAGAATTTTAATTTTAATATCATGTTTTCAACCCTAAACAAACAATGAATTATTATTCTTGACTCAGTTATTTTAGTTGCTCGGAACAAATTAAGGAAATTAATGTGTCAAACAATTATATATATGTTCACCAAGTCTACCTAGAATGTATCAAACAATTATATGGTGCAGTGCAGAGATTAAATATATAGAATAGAACTAGGGTTTTCTTAAGCTCACCAAGCTTCTTTGTGAGCTTAACTCAAAAATCCATCGAATTGGTTTTAAGCGACGCATTTAAACCGTTGAAACTGATCTACTTCACGAGTGATGAGTTTACATGTCAAGTTTTTAAATTTTCAAATAATTTAATATAAAGTCAAGCACCCAAAAAATGATTAAAAATGAACACCTGATAATTTAACAGTTAAGAATAAGGTACGGTAAGATCAATTCTTAATGGGTAAGGATATAATATGAGTAAGGTCAATTCTCGGTGAGTATGAGTATGAAAATGCTTCCACCCTACCCGTACTGTACCCATTGACACTCCATAATCACGTGTTCCATAGCTTATTTGGCAGGAAATCTTTTACATTAGCAATGGAGAAATCAGGAACGATTTTCAGGGTCGATATTCCCTACGGTTATGCATCGAAATGAGAAATTTGCTTCTATAGAAAATAATAAAAAAGAAAGAGAGAGAAATAGAAAGAGTGCCTATTATTTTTCATTGGTAGAATGATCGGTACTAACTCCACCTATTTTAAAAAATCCAATGTTAGAATCGGTACTGTTCCCACCGATTCTAATCTAGTTTTTTATTCCACGAGTTATGAAAATAGCGTCACAAAGAATCCCGAATTGAGTTTTCTGAATTGATAAAGTTAGTACCGATATTTCTACCAATGAAAAACAACATGTACTCTTTCTGTTTCTCTCTTCCTTTTTATTATTTCTACAGAAAACAAATATCTATCGTAATAATGTTGCTTTATCAATCACTATTATGTTTGTCAAGTGAATAAACATTAAATCAATGTAAAGATTTAATCATTTACAGCAGGAGCGGAACTAAACTTTCAAGCTAGAGTAATCAAGTACATATTGAAATTAACTATATAAATTTTTCATATTGAGTATGGAAATTAATTTTACAATATTCATAGTATTTTATTATAAATTATATAGAAAAATTATTTATAGACAGTAGACAAATATTTTGAAAATAAATAAAAATCAATTAACACTCATGCTTTTATGTTTAGAGTACATATTAAATATTTTTGTTTTTTTTACGATGGTAAAAAGAAAATTCGGAATATATATACAACATAGAAACGGGGGCAATATTTTTGGGAAAAAAAGATTAAGATATGGATGGATGGAAAATGGAATTTTTTTTATAAATTATAATTAAAAAAAATATTTTTACGAAACTAATATGATTATTTTTTTTTTACAAAAACTATAAGAACCGAAATGGCATTTCGGTCTGTCATTTTTTTTTATTCCGGACCGAAATGTCATTTCGGTCCGGTCCCCTTTTTAGATTTTTTGTGCTCATATGAAAACTTGTGAAACCAGTACCACAGAAAATCCAAAAAGGAGACCGGACCGAAATTCTATTTCGGTCCGGAATAAAAAATAATAGCAGACAGAAATGCCATTCAGTTCTTATGATTTTTGTAATAAAAAAAAAGTAATCATATTGGTTTCGTATAAAAAAAAAAATTTAATTATGGTTTATAAAAAAATTTCTGAAAAATGAGTATGATTTATTAGCATTATACGACAAATGACTAGCTAGTACAAATTAAATCCTGTGATTGATTAACCTAGCCTAGCTATTGATTAGAATAATGAGGGAATCCGGAATCATATCAAAGCATGTGCATATTGTGCATTGCATCTTGTTTTGTTTGGTGGTGTTTCTGTCGCTAAAATTGACTCACTCATGGCCGTCACGTGCAAAAATTATACTGCTAATAAATTAAGTTGTATAGATTGGGCTTGCCGCTAGCTAGATTGAGAATATTCGTAAAATATCCTATCAAAGGAAAGCAACAGTCTACCGTGGTCCATGGACTGGGTCCATTCTCCCCCAATTATTTGACTATATGTTACTATGTGTGCATACTGTAATATTAAAAAGATGAATAAGGCTATGATATCATATGCCATTGATATGAATTCATAGGCTATCTGAACCGTTCCATATTCTCTACATAATAAAATACACTTCCAGACCAAATTTTATATTTTTCAGAATTTTTCTATTTTTTTTAAAATAAGTACAAAATCACTTAATTTGAAAATTCTAAACCATTCAAAGTCAGTGGTTTTTAACCTATCTAAAGCTAGTAAAAAAATATCAATTAAACAAAAATATGGATTAATTAAAAAAATGGTACCGAAATAATTCCATAATGTCATAATGGTCAATTAATTAGCTAGTCACTTTTCACCACAAGATTTTTTTTTTTTTTTTTGTAGGAAAGTGAAACGTGGTTTCTCGGATGATGGAATGTAGCTGTAGAATGTGACATGCAACCAACAAAATAAAGAGTTCAGATCTCCTAAAGTAACCCAAATTTTGAGTTTAGATCAGGACCGTCCAATTTGAATCTGGCCGTCAGATTAGACAGGGGTTCTTTAATCTGACGGTCCGGATCTAAACTCAAAATTTGAGTTACTTTAGGAGATCCGGATCCCAAAATATAGGGATTCTGTCTACGCCGAATATTATAATTTCGAAAAGGAAAATAAAAGTTAAATCTCTAAAAATATAATAGACGGAATTCGAAACTGAGAACAGCTGAGATTTAAAGTTTCGGTCCTTGCACACTTTTTTAGACTCAGTCATTTTTTTAAAATTAAAAACAAAAGGTTATTTTTTACAGTACTATCGTTTCTTTATCCGAACCAAGTTTTGAATAGGCATTCAAATACCGGTTCCCAGTTCCAACTAATATTTCTTTTACTTTAAATTGAACAGCTTACGGGACAAAGTATCCGATAAGAAAAACAAAATAAATAAAATATCTTCACATTGACCTCGGTGACCTCAGAAGAAAACTAAAAGTCAATAGACGGGAGAGAAAGAAGGAAGCAATTGGGCTCTGCGTACTGCGTTTTAAACACCTACCCAAATTTGAATGGGTATTGTTTATTAAAATTAATGGATAAGGACCGTTATTTTAACCCGACACGAATTTTAAAGGAGACTCCTACATAAAAATAGATATCAGATTGAATTTTATTAGACTGGGAGTAAATTTGGACTGTAAAATTATGGGTTCTACTTTACGGTACCTGAGAGGATACTCATTTTTCAAATTTTAGGCTGAACAAAGAAATTCGAATTTTTTATTAGTAGCAATTTCAAAAATTAAAAATTAAAAAGTAATGTATTTTTAAATTTCGAAATCTGACAAACACGCTGATCAAATTTGCGTATCGAGTTACTTTGGATGATATATAGCACTCAATTACCAAAATAATTAAATATATTAGGCCCTGTTCGGCTGCCACTGTGGCTGTGGGAAAAAATAACATTCACTCAGAGTGAATTTTTTTTTCCTCACGCACACAGTGTTTTGACCATTCAAATTAAATCCGAACCCAAACCTATTCCCGTTCCCGCATGGCAGCCGAACAGGCCCTTACTCTGCACATTTCAATGTCGGTTCGGATGCATTCCATAGTTTCCATTCATATGGGATTCGTTGGGATTTTTTATTTGTTGGGAAAGATTTTTTAGACTATTTGATAACTTTGGAACTTATTTGATTGTATGAGATTATGCGAAATGATTTTCTTTTTTCTTTAAAATTAGCGGATGATTATCTGTCAACATGTATATTAAGATAGAAAATATTTACCTCCTTTGCAGTTCCTCTCTAATCTCTTTATATTAAGTGGAATATGGTATTCTCTCATGTATTGTAAAGTGGAATCTACAACTTTACATATCAGATTACTTTCAATCGGAACTAACTCAATTTGAATTATATTGAAAATACAAGATAGGTTGAAAGAACGGTCAGGATCCACTAATTCTAATATATTCTCTTTTACCAGAGATGATCCGAATTCATTTTTAGACTATGTTCGGCTGTCACTTTTTTATGGAAATTTAGTGGGTTTGGGTTAAGATGGGATCAAATTTTTATTTAAGTGTTCTGCAGCCCATATTCCTACTCAAATAACCTCTCTCGTGCTGGGACCCACATTGAAATCTGAGAAGTTAATTTTTGAGTCAATATTCTCTCTCCCATGTGATTGTGCCGGCCCACCTCTCTCTCTCTCTCTCTCTCTTTTTCTCGTTATGAAGTAATAATTAATAAGTATTTCCAAGTTATTATTTAATTATTTTATTTAATTACATTAATAATTATTAATAATATTTTTACTATCAATTATTTTAGAAAAAAATAAAAAATTTCACAACTAATTTAACAATACATTCTTATAATTCTTACCGTGTTTATTCTAAATATGAGTTTTCGTAAATTAATTTATAAATTTTCGTATTCATAAAATCGCATCTCACATGATTATGTACTGATCAGATCCTTCTGGCTTCGTCCAGAAATGTGCTTGATTGGGATTCAAATCTGCTGAAATTCAAAATCATGAACAGTAATGCTGAAATCTCGAATCCAGCCGCTGAACTGTTTCGAGATACGTGCATAGAAAAATCAACTGTTTCGAGATGTGTGCACAGAAAAGTTGAATAGCTAGATCCGCTTAATTGTTAGGTAGTTAGGTTTGAGTGCAATCAACCTTGCATCGAAAATGCTGTACAACGGTCCAAGTAATTTCTCGTGTAAGCGTTACGCTGTATATAGGATAGATTTTATAATCCAAACGATTTGATAAGGATCGACATTTAAGATAAATTAATCTGAATGCTTTAGTTGATGGTGCGGAGAAAGAAGATTTGAGGAAACACTGGCTTCATTGCTTCAAGAGGTGCGTTGCAATTTTCTAATTGGCCCTTCCAATGACAGAAAATTTAAATGTTTGTCTAAACGAGTAGGATTAAAATGTATTGTTGGTTTTGTGCTTTAATTATGCTCCGCGTACTCATTTTCATTTTTAAAGTTAGAATAATCGATCCGAATTGCTCATCATGATTTTCATATTAAAATATATTTGGAGACCAAAATTTTATATTTTTTGAATATTTTTTACTATTCTTTAAATAGATACAAAATTACTGTTTTTAGATGATTCTGTACCATCTAAAACTGTGATTATACAGTTATGTACTTATCTATAAGGATAGTAAAAAATTTCAAAAAATAATATAAAATTAGGTCTCCAAGAACGTTTTAATATGAAGATCGTGTTAAGCGATTCAGATTGAATATTTGAACTTTAAAAGATAAGAACGTAGAGCATAATTAGAGCACAAACAAAACCAACGATACACTTTAACCATACTTTTGTAACATATGTTATCAAGTATTAGTTTGGTACTCAATTTTGTGTGAGATTCACTGTTAAAAATAATATATAAGAAAAAAAAGGTCAAAAACCAAAGTATATCTAATTCACAATTTAACTCCATTAACAAAATAATTCACAACAGAAGACTACGACTTACACGTGTCATCCGATCAGTGGCACACGATACACCAAATCACCAACTATATATGGTCTATATGATCGGCACCGGAGACGGAGAGCGACTCAATTCTGTTTCAAGTATTCTAATACTCACATGCTTCCCACGTGCTTTCACCAACCAACCCCACATCTTCCATTTTCGGCTCGGCTCGGCGCGGCGCTTAGCCTGTAGTAGGTCCCGACCGGCTTCATTTTGAGCCGTATCAGCATACTTAGGCAAGTAATTAGTGCTTATTCACTAGC
Organism: Carex myosuroides; assembly: GCA_028015225.1. Lineage (NCBI taxonomy): Eukaryota > Viridiplantae > Streptophyta > Magnoliopsida > Poales > Cyperaceae > Carex > Carex myosuroides. Next base: position 12,242,925 of record CM051491.1, on the reverse strand, counting down.
ATTTATGAGATATATAATTACTTGCTGTATGTTCTGTTTTGACCGCCAAGTTATTCGGAGACACCCCTGTAAGATTTATTATACACACACTCTACCGTACAAGCATATATGATGGCATATATATGCCATTATGTACTTTAAGTCATTCTTTGTATTTTAAAATTTAAATAGTAGATTTGAAGCGATTCAATATGTTCTCTATTTTAAAATGTGCTTGGCAATCAAATTTTACATTTTTGAAATTTTTTTACTATCTTGTTGGAATTTTTCAAAATAGTGTTTCAAAATAGTTTTTTATTTTTTTTTTACCATTTGAATTTTTTTTTAAAATAATAATTTTTTTCAAGCACATTTTAATATGGAGATCATGGTGCGGTTTGAATCGACTGTTTGAATTTTGGGAAAAAAAATAAAGTTGTGGAGTATGGGGATCTTGGGTCACAAAACCAATAGCACAATTTAATCCTACTCATTTTAAGAAATAAGATACATGTCTTCATATTGTAGTATATGTTATTGTACAAAGTAGATTTTTGAATTGTATTACTATTAGTAAGCTCTCACTATACATCAAATTGAAGGTTTGAAGATTAATTTGTATTGTGCTAAAAAATCACAAACAACTAGATATTAATAATAAAAAAAAAGTAAGGAGGTTGGTGCCTATAGAACCAAAATTTAATTTGAAATTTTGACCAGAAATTGTTGTGATGGATGCCCCGGTTCCGGTTAACTAGTTACATTATAGATTAATGGATTTGATAGATACGAAAATTTTCATTTAAAATTTCTTATATCCAACTACCAAAACTTTGATTGGATTCGCTTTGATATGGTCATCGGTCCCCCCTTTTAATTTTTACTAATCAGATTAATAGATTGCTGGATCTATTGATGAAACGACACATCCTTATAAAAAAAGATAATTTAAAAATCGCATAATTTTTGTACTGATATTACTCATGTTAGTACACTAAAAGAAACTATTTTTTTTTAAACTGATCCCCGTCGTTGGATATTGAAAGTCATATATTGGGCGACCATCCCTTTAATTAAAATATAAATTAGTTGAGGGGGTAATACATAAAACATCGTTTATTTTTTTCTTCCGAGCCAACTACCACACCCACAACCACACCAACCACGCCTTTTCGCTATAAATTCAGATCCGCCCATTCTCTCTCTCTCAGGACCTATTCCATCTCTCCTACCAATTTACCAAACACCCTTCTCTTCTCGTACAAGAGCACTCGGAAACAAGAGAAGAGAAGCAAGGCGGCAAGGAGAGAAACACTCACCTCACCAACAAATAACAATGGCACTTGCGAGTCACGCCGCCACCTCTCTCCAGGCCCAACCCCACTCAACATCTCACTCTCTCTCTTCCTCTCGCAATTCCTCCTCCCCTTCTGTACTCCCAGTCTCACGCCGCCGCCGCGCCGCCTCCATCTCAGCCGTGCACGCGGCCGATCCGTCCAGAAACCCGACCGTTGCTGATAAGCCCAAGGCCGCCTCCCCTCCCCTCCCAGCTCAAAGCTCGAAATGGAGCATCGACAGCTGGAGGTCAAAGAAGGCACTGCAATTGCCAGAATACCCCGACAAGAAGGACCTGGAAGCGGTGCTGAAGACGATCGAGAGCTTCCCTCCGATCGTTTTTGCAGGAGAGGCGAGACACCTAGAGGAGAAATTGGCGGATGCGGCTATGGGGAGAGCGTTCCTGATGCAAGGAGGAGACTGCGCTGAAAGCTTCAAGGAGTTCAATGCGAATAATATCAGAGACACATTCAGAGTATTGCTCCAGATGAGCGCCGTCCTTATGTTCGGTGGACAGATGCCCATCGTCAAGGTATCAAATCTCACTTCTTTCTCAATTTTATTTCTTATTTTGGCTTAATTAGCTGGAGAGCGCATGATCTCAGGTCGTTCCTTTTAGATCTATAATCCAGGTCGTTCCTTTGACTTATGTTTTTAGTGTATTCATTCTTACGAGGGTTTATCTCAAAAACACACAAAAAAAAAGGGTTGGTGGCGCCAGCTAAGGGTTTTTTTTCATATCGTTAGGAAAGTTTGGCGGTCTCTGAAAAGTGGGACCGCTTGTAGGAAGGTGAAGATATTGTTCGGGCACGGGAATTTCCCTGATGTTTTAATATTTTTTCTTAAAAGAAAAGAAAAAAGAAAAGAAGAAGCCCAAGTTGACTGGTATCCGGGACCACCTGAAAAACATGGGAGCGAGAGAAATTTCCAAGAACGAGCATTTATATATTGCAATTTATATTTTCTTTCCAAATTTTATAAACTGTGGAAATGTGGTGTCAGCTTAGACAATATTTTGAGTTTTGACCCTGATTGAAAGGCGACAGTGATGGACGTGGGACTAGTGCAGTTGGCTGCAAAAATAATAAAATAAACTGCTAAAAAAAAGGTTGTTAGTGATAAGTAGATCATGGAGCAAATATAATTCTGGATGCTTTGTTCAACATGCATTTTTCTAAGTCTAAATTGACTGTCCCCATTATTATATATTATGAATGATGTTTGTGTCTGTTCTCTTTCTCTACGGAATTTAAATCTTGTAACGTTATAAAATCCTATATGACCACATTATCTTTGACTGTCCATGAGATTTGACTAGAAAAGCGCATGAGGGTTTTTCTGCGTTTTATTTTGTTACATATGAACCAGCTTGGCGCCTTGGCACTAAAAATGTGAGACCTATCAATGTCGAGAATCAAGTCAAATTTGGTAGATGCAACTTTTTACCATTTACTTTCCAACAGAAATACAATTTTTTTTCATGGCATTTGCAATATAGCAGTCTGCGTAGGAAGATGCTACTGAATAAATGCATCTCAGGATTACTGGCATGCCCCGCAAATTAAGAATGCGATTGTTTTATCAACTGTTACCTTTTAAAGGGCCATTGAAATAAAAATTTCTATGTTCCCCAGGTCGGTAGGATGGCAGGGCAGTTCGCCAAACCGCGGTCGGATCAATTCGAGGAAAAGAATGGAGTGAAACTGCCGAGTTACAGGGGTGACAATGTAAATGGTGATGCCTTTGATGAGAAGTCGAGGACCCCAGACCCCCAGCGCATGATCCGTGCCTACTGCCAATCAGCAGCGACTCTTAACTTGCTCCGTGCGTTTGCTACTGGTGGTTATGCTGCTATGCAGCGCATTACTCAGTGGAACCTCGACTTCACTGACCACTCTGAGCAGGGTGACAGGTCTGCACTCTATAGTCATCATTTTTATATTTCTATTTGGCAAATTTATCTTTGATATAGTGGATTCAATAAGAGCATATCTTTGTTTATTATTGGAAATTATTTCACTAATCTTTCTTTCACCAAAGTAGAAATGAAAGCTAATTTCAGGAGAAATATTATAGAAATATATCATTAATATTATATTAATGAAACAGTTTTCTCCAACATTATAAATGAGTGGAACTACATGAATAAAGTCTATAATGATTCCATTCAATGTTTGGTGGCTCCGTAATTTTACAGAGATATTACAGATGTTTGTGAAAAAAGTTAATTTTTTTTTTCTTTTAGATATTCATTGAAGAAGTAATACTGTAAATTTGAATTAGCATCCTATAATTACATAAATGAAAAGAACCTTAAAAGACATTTATCCCTGTAACTTAAGTAGATGGAACATCACATGCCTTCCAAGCAAAGCGTCACACGGTCTTGCTTGCATGTTTATATCACAATTAATTGACATAGAATAACCCGTGTTTCTTGTGCATGTGTAACACAGGTACCGTGAGCTTGCTCATCGGGTTGATGAGGCACTCGGCTTCATGGCTGCTGCTGGCCTTACAGTTGACCACCCAATAATGACGACAACAGAATTCTGGACCTCACACGAGTGCCTTCTCCTCCCATATGAGCAGTCTCTGACTCGTGAGGACTCCACCTCTGGACTCTTCTATGATTGCTCTGCTCACTTCCTTTGGGTTGGTGAGCGCACTCGCCAGCTCGACGGCGCCCATATAGAGTTCCTCCGCGGTGTCGCCAACCCCCTGGGCATCAAGGTAAAGAGCGGCCTTGTGTTATTTACTGGTCATGATTAACTGAGTTAATGATAGTCCAGCTTGTTAATGAATATATATTGTGTGTTTGATGGATGTGTGAAATACAATACAGGTGAGTGACAAGATGGATCCGAAGGAACTGGTGAAGCTGATAGAGATACTGAACCCCCAGAACAAACCCGGGAGGATCACCATCATAACAAGAATGGGAGCAGAGAACATGAGGGTCAAGCTGCCACACCTCATCCGTGCAGTCCGTGGGGCTGGCCAGATTGTTACCTGGGTTAGCGACCCCATGCATGGCAACACCATCAAGGCTCCATGCGGCCTCAAGACCCGCCCCTTCGACTCCATCCTGGTATTTTGTTTTCCTTCTCTTCTCACTTCCTTACTATTTATCTATCTATGTGTTTGCTCAAATTATCTTGCCATTTTAGTTCATCTACTTTCCATTGTGCAACAAAAAAATACTGCCAAGAAAAGGAACTTGTCAGCACATTAATGTTGCTCTTTAAATCGAGCTTTTTTATGATAGTTGAATGCAATCCCACGTGGTATACTGTGCTAGACATTCTCTCCCACAATGTGTCGGCCCTACCAGGTGGTTGTAAGATTTCAATCAGGATTCCCTGGTGGGTTTTTTTGGACCACTTAGCAATGAACTAGGATGTTCATTGGCAGCCCCATCAAACTTTAAAATGTGGGGCCACAGAGAATAACAGATGGAAATAAAAGAGTGGGCAATGAATGGTGAGAATAGACCGGGTGGCTCATTTGTCTCTGTGGGTTGTGAAGAGCCATCTCTGATTTCTGTTGGATGTGGCTCTCAAATTATGATAACTGTAGTGGTGTTAGAAAACTTATTTGATAGGTTATCACTTATTAGGTAGTAGTGATACGACAGCTTCCCTGTCCTTTGCTAAAAATATTCCAGCAATCCTTATCAGTTCATTTTAGTGTTACAGTGATTTTTTGTTTTGTTTTTCATGCCTTTTTATGTCATTAGTCTTCCTTCACATCAGGCCAATTTGAGGCTGTTAGTTCACAGTATTTTATGCCTTTCTTTTTCCCTTTTTAAATAGGCTGAGGTGCGTGCCTTCTTTGATGTGCATGAGCAAGAAGGAAGCCAACCTGGTGGGGTCCACCTGGAGATGACTGGGCAGAATGTGACAGAGTGCATTGGTGGGTCACGCACAGTGACCTTTGATGACTTGAGTGATCGCTACCATACCCATTGTGACCCTAGACTCAACGCCTCCCAATCCCTTGAACTGGCATTCATCATTGCTGAGAGGCTGAGAAAGAGAAGGATCAAGTCTGGCCTTGCTGCTGCCACCTTGCCTTTACCACCTCTTGCTTTCTAAGGAGTTGATGGTAGGATAGAGAGGGAGGGGCGCGCTAAATGGGAAGAGAAGTAGAGAGATGCGAGTATATTTATTATTTATTTTCATTGGTGGGTCTTTTGTATAAGAAGAGATAATATGAGCTCCTTTTGCTAGGGTGCTTGTGTTTTGCTTTAATGGGTATATGTATGAATGTATGTATGAAAACCTATCTTAGAATTTGGGTTTTGGTTATGGAAGATTGAATGAATAATAGAAAGAGAAAGGTTAGTTTGAAGTTATTTATATTGCAATGTGTTTAATTGAGGATGGTATATAGATACAGCGCAAAAAAAAATATACTCTATTTGTGACAAAAAAAAAAATACAGCAAGCATCACTGTTAGGATGGCCAAAACATGTCTATTTGTGACACACACCAATACATTTTACATATCAGAGATATTTCCACCTAGTGTACCAAATTTGACTTGGATTTGTACGAATCAAGCGCGCCACACTTTCCCCGTGCTTTGGCGTATTTTTTTTCCATAACATTAAAAAATAATAAATGAAAATGCCGTAAATTTGCAAAAATAGCTAGATGAGAGTCATTAGACGTTGGATGTGCCAGCATCTAAACTCAAAATGGTAACTTAATTTGTATGAGACGAAAGAGGGAACAAGAACTCAAAAAAGAACACGCCCAAATCCTCAAGCTCCAAGAGTCTTATTGGTACACCAGCGTTCCCGAATTAATTGGGCAGTTCTGGGGGATTGTAATACAAAATTTTACCATGCAACAGCAATCTCAAGGAAAAGGAGAAACACTATTAGGGCTATTCAGAAATCTGATGGTACTTGGGAGGTTGAGGAGAAGAGGATCCAACGGTTATTTGTGGATCATTTCAAGCAGATTTATGAAAAGGCGGCAACTGTTCCCATTATCCAGGTATATGATCGGTCTCTCTTAGAGAGCATCCGGGGGATCCCGCAATCGGCCCATCAAACTTTATCGGCAATATCATCAGAGCAGGAAATACATCGGGCCCTCACGTCTTTAGGGCCGAACAAAGCTGCGGGCCTGGATGGGACTGTTTCTAGCCAGCAGTTATGAGCCAGGTTATTAACTTCTTTCAAACAGGCCGTATGCCTCCACATATTTCACGATCAAGCTTAATTCTAATCCCCAAACTAGAGGAGCCGACACGAGTTTTTTACATTTTTTTTTGTTAGGAATTTTTTTACTATTTTTTTTAAGAGTAGGGTTAAAATGCACCATTGGTTTTGTGCTCCAATCATGCTTCACATTCTTATCTTCGTTTCCAAAGTTCGAACAGTCGATCCGAACCACTTACCATCATCTTCGTATTAAAATGTACTTGGAGACCAAATTTTATATTTTTTGGAATTTATTTACTATTTTTTTAGATAGGTACGAAATCACTGTTTTCAGAACATTCTGGACCATCCAAAATAGTGATTTTGTACCTATCTAAAAAATAGTAAAAAAATTAAAAAAAATATAAAATTTGGTCTCCAAGCACATTTTAATATGAAGATCATGTTGAGCGGTTCGGATTGATTGTTCGAACTTTTAAAACAGAGAAAAAGACGTGGAGCATGATTGGAGCACAAAACTAATGATGCATTTTAACCCTACTCTTTTTTTTAGATAGATAGAAAATCACTTAATCTTAAAATTCTGTACCATTCAGATCAAGTGATTTTCTAGCTATCTAAAAAAATAGTAAAAAAATTCTAAAATATGTAAAATTTGGTTTGCAAGTACATATTCATATGGAGATCATGTTGAACGGTTTGGATCGACCGTTAGGATTTTGAAAACTCAAGTGTTGAGCCGTTGCACGGAGGCCCTCTATGCTACATGTAGCACAGTAGCCAACTCCTATATATATATATATATATATATATATATATATATATATATATATATATATATATATATAGAGTGATGCTACCATGCTTTGGGAATTAAACATGGTGTTTTAATTCCCTCTCATATCTCTATTTTTAAAGTTTAAATAGTCGATCTAAACTTCTCAACACGATCTTTATATTGAAATGTGCTTGGAGACCAAATTTTATATTTTTTGGAAATTTTTACTATTTTTTTAGAATTTTTGAAAATCAGTGTTTTTCTAAATTTTTATTATTTTTTTATTAATGAAAAGTTGTGATTTTCAAAAATTCTAAAAAAATAGTAAAAAATTTCCAAAAAATATAAAATTTGGTCTCCAAGCACATTTCAATATGATGATCGTGTTGAGACGTTCAGATCGACTATTTGAACTTTAAAAATGGAGATATGAGTGGGAATTAAAACACCCTGTTTAATTCCCAAAGCATGATAGCCTATCTCTCTCTCTATATATATATATATATATTAATGAATTAATTTTGTGAGAAAATAAAGATAAATAATTATGGACGAAAAAAGTTGTTGAACAAAACAATTAAAAAGGGGCAAAATTGTATACACATGGCCAACCAAAAAGACACATGTGTATTTCTCCATATGAATGTGTATTTATGTAATAAATGATTACTTAGTAAATTCTTTCGGTTATAATTTTCAAATTTGAAAAAATTGAAACATTCCCAATAAGTTCATGAAGATTTCACTGGACATTTTAGTAATGAAAATAATATAAATAATGAATGATCATTGATATAAAGAAAGTGCATTCTAAAAAAGATATGACATATATAGAGAAGTTAAGCAAGGACATATTTGTCCATACAAGTAAAAAATTTAAAATTGTTGTGTTAATAGAAAAATTGACAATGTTAGTATCATCACCCAGAATCACAACTGATATACTAGAAATAGCGGCACTGACACTAGCTTGCATATTATTTTTTATAAATTTAAAGTCTATTATATTGAATCTGGCTAATATGCTACGCATATATAAGGGCCCCTCCGTGCTACGGCTCACTTTTTGAGTTTTCAAAATTCTAACGATCGATCCGAACCGTTCAACATGATCTCCATATGAATATGTACTTGCAAACCAAATTTTATATTTTTTAGAATTTTTTTACTATTTATTAAGCCACTTTGAAAATTGCTGATCCAATGGTGCAGAAAAGTTTACTGTTGTGTACAAATTAGTGTTTTTTCAAAGTGGCTTAATAAATAGTAAAAAAATTCTAAAAAATGTAAAATTTGGTTTGCAAGTACATATTCATATGGAGATCATGTTGAACGGTTCGGATCGACCGTTAGGATTTTGAAAACTCAAAAAATAAGCCGTAGCACGGAGGGCCCTTATATATGCGTAGCACCGTAGCACTGTCCCTATTATATTATATTATGCATTTAATTATTTATTTATGAATGCCATAAAAAAAATTGGCAGTTTAAAACCTGTCGGAAACACAAGCAATTTCCTCTCCTGTTGTATAAAGAAAATAGGAGGCTATCTTTTTATCGCTAATCGCAGAATGTAACGGGCCCAAATTAAGGTGGACTGGGCTGAGTACCAGGCCTTCAGGCCCTCGTAAGAAAAAATTGAAGTTCACAGAAGATGCTGTTTCTCGACAGCACAGCGCCTTTACAAATGTGCAAGTACTGCATTTTCTGTCACCTTATTTAGACTGTGTTATGTCTATAATTTTCATGACAGTATAAATATTGGTGGTACATTCATCAATTGTTTGTATGAAACACATTTTTTTTTTTTGCATTACATCACACTCGTACACTATTATTACATAAACATCATCAAGCTTTACCAGAATACCAGTTGTGCTAATGTAAAACAGAGTACCAATTTTCTGCTAAAACAAAACATAGTACCACCTTAATCTGAAAACATGGGGAAAGTAAAACCAGTGTTACTCCAAGTTGGACCTTCCATCCTTCCCTTCTTAGCCAGTTCATTTTGTTCTCGAGGCAGGTATACACAGTGAAAGTATGTATTTCTCTTCATGATATCCCAAATTTCGTATATCTCTTTAAAAACTGTCCAATCTGCCATTAGAGGTGGTTGATGTTGCATACTCAGTGTTGCTATCTTCTGACTGTCAGTGTAGAAGGTGCATGGATAATAGTTCATTTCCGCAATATAGCGGAGTGCCTCTCTCATTGCCCTTGCTTCTGCATGGATGGGACTGCATGCCACCACCCATGCCGCCTTATATGCTGAACGCTGTCCCTTCTTTTTCACCAGAAACCCATACCGCCTTGCCACCTTTCCTTCCAGGTACCATCTGACATACATGTATATTTCATGCGGTTGATCACCATTTACCCTAACTGGTGTCGACAATAGGATGCTTTTACCCCTACCAGAAGCCAGTGCTGTTTCTTTGCTGATGCATGATACATATCTGTTAAAAAATTTAGCCGTAGGGGTCTTACCATTGTAGGCCTTGCATTTCTGCACCGCCAAATTGCCCATAGCAAATTTGCCACCACCTCCCACTGCTGATCTGTCACCCTAGAGGCTATTACTTGCAGAATAGTATGCTACTCCCCTGACAGTTCATCTGATGTAAGAGAAAGTGGCCCGAAGAACCAACAGCTTCTAGCAAACGGGCATAGGAATGCCATGTGTATTGTGTCCTCCTGAGGTGCACAGGAAGGATCCCCTTTAGAAGTTCTTGACAGTAAGATACTCCCCAAAAGTAAAGCTCTGTTTACCAGTTTCCAGATAGAAGTTCTGACACGCGATACTACATTCCCTTTTCTTCAAATTAGCCTCCACACCTCTTTTGGAATCTTTACCGGCCCATCTGTTCTATCAGTGCATCGTTTGTCAGAAAGGGCTTTATAGGTTTTGCTGACAGAAAAGGAGTCATTTTCTGATTGATTGAAAATTAGCCTGTCTTCAGAGTTGTCTTGAGAAGGGGGTATGATATTTACCAGTATCTGCATGCACCTTGGAGGCCACCTCAAAATGCAACATAAGTGAAATAGGTAAAGAAGAGTGAATTAATATAACTTCAAGAAAAACATTTCATTGTGGTGCTTGTAGCAATAGTTATGGATGCTGGTTAACATATTTTTTACTGTCACTGTGTTTTATTTTTCTTCCTTTTTACTGTTTCACTCAGGTGCTTGGCTAATAAATTTGTAGTAGATAAATAAATAGATATTCAAGATAACAAGTGAAAATAACTAGGCATAAAAAAGAAAGGAGCAAAAAAAAACCAAGCTTGTTTTACTATAACATTGTAAAACGCACCATTTCTTGGCAACAATACTTGCTAACATAAGATTCCTTTTTCAATGGTCAATTGCAGTTGGTAAAATGAAGTAGTACTAAAATGTATCCGTGATATGATATAGTTATGTAAAATAGATCAGAAAAAAAAATACTTAATTGGGAGCAGGAGGCTTAGTATAAGAACCTCTCTACTCTCCCCTGAGTTGTCGCTCTAGATCTTTTCTTCGTAAAGTTACAGTGGGGTCCATGGCCTCTCTTGTGGCCCCACCATTACCTCCACCTTGCAATCCAAACCTGATCATGTATTTGTCTTCAAACCCTGGCCTCTGCTTCATGTTGGTATACACATTACATTACTGCCCAGTGAGTTGGCATGTTATAAGTTACAAGCGCAATTGCTTTCTCTAAGGGTAAATTTCTCATGAGGTTACAATTTTTTTTTCCTAAAGTTGGGAGAAAACAATGTGGGATACCTTTGTCTAGACTTGGGGTGTTCAAATTGTCAGTTTGGTTAAAACCGAATTAAAATAGGCAAACCAAAATTTTATTCGATTTTTTAAAATCTAACTTAACCAACCGAATTAAACTTGTCAACCGAATAACAACTGAACCAAAAAAACCGAAGTAAATTTCTGATTGTTTGGTTGAACAAAAATAAATGTCAAAAGGACAAAACTCAATACATACACAAATACATTTAATAATCATAGAAATAAATATCAAGATATATATCAGTTGTACTGAAATAAGAGAGATTAAACCGAACTAAATATAAAAAGACCGAAATAATTCAAGTATATCAAGTAAATTTCGATTTGTTTGGTTGAATCAAAATAAGAGAGATTAAACTGAAACAAATACAAAAAACCCAAAGTAATTAAAAAATTCAACCGAACCGTTTAAACAGAAAAACCGAACCATTTAATTCAAAATTTGTCGGTTCGGTTGAAAACCAAATAAACCGGATCCAATGAACACCCCCTAGACTAGACGGAATTGAACTTCTCTTGCTGCTTGGTACTGGTACAGCATCCGGTGTTACCATTGATGCAAGAAATACTAAACCCAACATAAGACGAAACCAACTGCAAAAAATCACTATGAAGAGGTTAATAATTCACGTCTAGAATCCTCATTTTTCACAACCAGAGTAGAGGCTCATAAAATGTGTGTACTTTGGGACCACATGTCAGTCCCGGAAGTTATATTAATTGTTCACATGGACCTTCATTTATGAATGAAGAAATTTCTATGAGCAGTTTACCATTGGCTTTATGTTCTAGTTGTCATGCTAAAGCCGTTGATAGCTACTTCACTTTACGAGCGTTGTATAAAGTTTTTGGATTCATACAAAACTGATGGCACTAGCTTTTTTCTGTCTATAAGCTCAAGACGCCTGAGAAGATAGTTCACTCCTCAAATCAAAGTGGTAGAGGTAACTTGAATGGTTGGTAATAAAGAGTAGGGATTGGGGTGGGGCCGATATAGGGATTGTTGGTAGGTTTAATAATGAAAGTTCTTCGGTCATTCCAGGGCTCGTCACTCTGTAGGTAACGAAGAATCCCAGTAATTTACGACTACTTGTCCGATTCTTCTACTTGGCATTGTATTATTAGGGCAGCTCTATACGGTATCAAGAAAATAAGTAATTTTAAATTAAAAGAGAGAGATGCAGAATAATTACGGGGTGCATTGAAACACATGACATTGCAGAGAGTATAAATAGCATATACGAAGAATGTTTTTCTACTGGTGACAGGAGAAGAAATCTAGTACAGCTGGTATGGTAAGGGCCCCCCACCCATAAGTGGCAGTGGTAATACCATAGAAGGAAACGACATGGTTGTTGATGGAGAACCTTCTCCTGTCAAAAACAAGATGAAATGTGGGACCCACTTGTTAGTGATAGAAGCATGACTAAACGAGAAAGTGACATGGGCGATGATGATACTATGATGCATTTTATAAATGGTGATGTTAAGGATGATAAATTAGAAATGAAGAATTGCCCTTCTACTTATATGAGCTCTTTATAATGTGATAATAGCTTATATATTATGCAGTTTCTACCTGAGTATATATGCTGTTATATTCACAACTTGGGTGCAAGCATTAGTACATTCTGATAAATTATAAATTATACCATGCTAAGTATTTGCAAAATGACTGGTTTTGAAGCTAAAAACACTCGGCATTTCAAATAAGATGAATCACTCATGCAGGCCCGGCCCTGGCCCAGGGTACCCAGGGCGATGGCCCCGGGCCCAAAAATTCAGAGGGCCCAAAAAAAAATTTACTTTGTATATGAATAAAAAGTTGGGCCATCGTTTCTTTCATTGGTGTTTTTTTATCTGGGCTATTATTTTTTAATCTGGGCCATCGAATCAACAGCAAATAAAGTTGCTTTCCATTGGAAGCTGATGCAAACTATCTCCGCGGAAACCCTATTTCCTTTCTCTGTTTTCACTTTTCCATTCCTTTCTTTCATTTTCTCTTTATTTGTTCTCTTTGATTTATTTCTTATTTTTTTCTTTCCACACGCAAGAGAGAAGACCAATTAGGAAAATGAAGAGGTGAAGCATCCAGTATGGCCACGTTGGTGATTTTTTTTGTTAATTTTATATTTTATATAATTAACCTAATATTTTCAAACTTTGGAAATTAGTCCAAATATCTAATAAGAATGTTATAGTTATTACTAAATGTTTAATCCTCTATTGTATCTATTAATTGGTATGACTTTCAAATATTTGAACATTTTAGAATTTCAAATTAACAACATATATTTCGACAAAGAAATTTAATTATCATGTTTTGCTTAATAAAATAACAACATATATTTCAACATATATTTCGACAAAGAAATGAAAAATTATTGTTTGAAACTTGAAAATGCTTTGACACATGGTGAGAACTGTGATATTGATGCACAACGTTTATTTGCAAAATTACAAATATTGCAGGTAATGCTACCAAATATTGAGGGGTATTGGTTTTATGTCCCTCCCTATTTTGTATGATATGACATATTAATAAAAAAAAATTGTTTACATAAAGAGTTCAAAAATTTTTTCCGCCCCGGGCCCCAAAATTCTCAGGACCGGCCCTGCACTCATGCCTTCTGAATATGACAAGCTTCATATAAAAACTAAAAAGCATTAAGTTGCTTGAAAGATCCAAACAAGGAAATAATTGTTGCATTTGTGCAATACCGAATTCTATTTTTACAAAAGGATCCCTTATTTTTTCGAAAATCTCTGCTAGTACTTCTAATTTTGATTGCTAATTTGTACTTCAAGGTAAGGACTGGTTTGCACAATTGTAGTAGGTATTAATTACCACAACAAATGCATAAACGGAAATGCATTTCATGAATTGCAAATATTTCCATTTTAGAAAGAACGCAGAAGTAATGGCACATACCGTAATTGAAGAATCACAGCTTTAATAAAAAATATTCTTGGACAATTGATCACACGTAAAAGGGGAAGTAGCATAGTTTGCTTGGAGAAAAATTATAGGATTGTTGGTTACCTCTCACGACTTTGCAGCTCCTGCAAAGATTTTCAAAAAAGACAATTGATCACACGCACAAAACAAAGAGAACAAAATCGAACTGAAAGAAAAACTAATAATAAAACAGAAAAAATAATAATCTCGTAGAAAAGCCAAAATCAAACACGATTTAAGTTCGAGAAGAGACAGACAAATCACCAGCAAATTCAGATCGAATAGCTGAAAGTTAAAGGGGTAAAAGAGTCCAACTGAAAGACAAACAAGATCGAGCTAAACAATAAAACAAATTAGAAAAGAGATCACGAACAACAACAAGAAGAGAAAAAAAAGGAAGAAAGTTAAAAAAAAAATTTGGACCATTTCTCGATTTGTGCGTGTCATCCTTGCGCAGGGGCCATGCTAATCTTCTCTGTATCGTTCCAATTTTATCGGATGTCTCCGAAGAGACAATAAGCTGTTCCAAGGATTCATATATAATTGTCCCACTTATATTTATCTTCAGCTCGTGGGACTAATTATCATTTGCGTTACCTGAGATCCGGAGCGCGATTTCGCTACAGGCTCCATGGGAAGCAACACCCTTTTAACCTGCAAGCGGGACCTACTTTTCTATTTAAAGTGGAGATCTACAACACAACATATAGACTGCGTTCAAGGGAGAAACCGATCGTTTCCATACGAGTCTTTAATTTAAGCCCATTACATCATTTGATTTAGGCTTTCGTGGCTTAACAAATAACAAGCTATCGGCCTATTGCGGATGCAAGGCTAAATCAAAATGCTGTGCTTAAGTCTGTTTATTTTCCAAATAAAATGATTTTTTTTTTTCTATAGTAAAAACATGCTCAGCTATACATCATCGTTCATCGAGGAGGTGAATTCGGATCTCCCGAAACTACTCAAAATTTGAATTTGAATCCAGATTTACTTTCGGTCGGATATAACTCAAGCCGGTACCTATTGAAAATGTAGAGATCTTCTTTAAGATTTGTGTCGAGTTAAAAAAAACAGTCCAAATCCACTAATTCTAATAGATCTTCTTTTACGATACCGTCGGTGATCTGCATTCCAGACTCACCGTCTCCTTAAACATGTTTTCTGCTTGGTAGGCTTCTTTTATTTGTACAAATGATCATCATTCGTATTTTAGATTTGAGTCGTATAGTATAGGTTTTTGAATTAAGCTCACAAATAAGCTTGGTGAGCTTAAGAACATTCTAGTTCTACTCCAATCTATATCATCTTTGAAGCCCACCAAAACAAGGATCTGTATCCTCCTAGGTACCTGACTCAACATAATTGAAACGGACGGTCCAAATTTACTCTCAGTCGGTACTTGCTCGGGATGGCGCAGGGGCAGTATTATTTGTGCTTTGAGATTCGCGCCAAGTTGAAAAGAACAATTTTGGACCGTTCGATTCAATTGTAATCAGTCCGGTAACCTGAGGGGATGTGAATTCCCAAAACAAAAGGGAAAAAAAAACAGAAAGAGAGAACGTGGGGCCAAACCTCCCTGTTTCCACTTTCAAGCATAGTGACAAATCAATAGTTCAGGTTCGGTTCGGCGAGTGATAGGGCCATGTTCCACATGCCCTTTTACTTGTTCCAAACTGGGCCATGAAAGACTGGGATTCGGACCTTTACAAGGCCAACCCGACGTCACATGAAAAAGCCCAAGAGCTCGTCAAGCCGGAACCCAATATGACGGCCCTAGATCAGAGCCCTAAAATAGGCCCAGGCCAACCGACATACGGGATAGCCGCAAAAACGGCTAGCTTAATGCCCACGTCCCAGAAACGGCTGGCTTAATGCCCACGTCCCAGTAACGGTCGACATAACTGCCCACGTTCCCCATAAACGCCCGAGATGGCGGTTATGGCTGGACTATATAAGGCAGTAAGCCCCAGGAAACAGGGGGCGCAATTTTTAACCAAGAGAGAGATCATACAGGTCAGAGTCCGAATCTCTCACAATCCACCCCGAGTTCTCAACTCGATCCATACCTCAGCCTGCCATCCTTTGGCAGGGCGAACCCAACTCAGCCCAATTTTCCATACGGCCTCATCTCCCGAGATAGGACGTATCAGCGAGGTCAAAAATTCG
Source organism: Carex myosuroides (assembly GCA_028015225.1). Lineage (NCBI taxonomy): Eukaryota > Viridiplantae > Streptophyta > Magnoliopsida > Poales > Cyperaceae > Carex > Carex myosuroides. The sequence goes on along the minus strand of CM051491.1, from coordinate 12,226,739 downwards.
TGATTCAGGTATAATTCGGGAATGATTCGGTACAACAAGGAAGCAAAAAAAAAACTCCAAAAAACCCGTAATATATATATATATATATATTAAAAAAAATCACGTTTTTCTCGCGCGTCAACTCGCGTTTTATTCGCGAATAAAACGCATTATACGTTTTTCTGCGTTTTATTCGGAGTTCAGTTCTGTAACGTCGAAAAAACGAATTATACGCGAATTATATGCGAATTGTTACTATGCTTTCAAGCAATCCAAATTCAGAACATTAACGTACATGGATAGAGAAGATTGGCCATAGAAAATCAATGGCGAGGCTATGAATCTTTGTGCAGACAAGAAATAGTCACCGACCCTTCGTCCCTTGCAACTCAAAAAAAAAAAAAAACAGTGACCGACCGACCAATCAAATTTCCTAAAAACCTCCGCCCTTCGCGTCCGGATCCGTCTCTCCTCCTTTTCTTCAAGAAAAGGAGCCCTCCTTTTTTCCGATCCAAATCATTCAAAAATTTGTATTCATGGATCTGGATAAAACAACTTTTTCATACACAAATCTCACCGAATTTGAATGGTTCGGATCGGAAAAGGAGCAGAGGCGGATCCCGTCCGTCCATTGCAACTTACTCGGGCAACGTAATTAAATTAACTTCACCTGAGGTAACAGAAAGTTTGAATTTAGATATGGACCGTCCGATCCGCTTTGGCACAAATATTAAAGGAGACCCGTGTATTCCATTTCGGACCGAATTGGCCCGGATTATGATCGGACGGTCCTGATATAAACTCAGAATTTGCGTTACTTCGGAGTATTCGTACTTTGGGGTTCATTTCATCAGTTGCTCCTCTTTTTTCCCGCTTGTTTTAATTAGTTACACAAGTTCCCACAACGCGTGGAATGCGTTGTGCGTTGGGGTCGCTCTATTGTCTCCTACTGCTACCGAATCCCACTATGCTGAATCATTCACCTGTTTATCCCTCTTTCGATAAAAAGTAACCTAGTATAACATGCATACCACATTCACGACATTAATTATGCATCTTCTGTTCTGATCACCGGAGAGAGTTTTGATATAAGTCATGTTTTCCACTGTACACAAATTTGACAGCGATAGTTATTTACAAAGTGAGAGGACTCAGAACACTATGCACACCTAATATAATTATCAAGTTTACAAACTAAAAATTGTACAAAATGAGAAAAATTATTTCGATGTACTACGTTTTTATTGGATTGGACAGTCCATAGGGACCTCTATGCTACATGTAGCACCGTAGCCAACGAATTCGGATCCAGTGAAGTAACCCAATTTTTAGGTTTTGGATTGAGACCGTCCGATTCGAATTTGTAAAAATCTATTTCCGAAGTGAGCGCACACATTCCGACGTGAAAATCTATTCGAATCCGTAGCCAACGAAATCGAATCCCGAGACGATCTCGAGCGACGAATTCGAATCGGACAGTCTCGATTGAAAACCCAAAGATTGGGTTACTTTAGGGCATCCGGACCCGTAGCCAACTAACTCAGAAAAGACGTTAAAAAGTTACTGGTTGCTACTTGCTAGTTGCTACCCGCCGCCCGCCTACCGCCCACACCCACACCCACACCCAACTCTCTACTTCACTCTACAGTACATACCACCTATAAGTTGGTCCGGCTCCTCTCCAATCGCACCCAATCTTTGGACCATCCTTCTATCCTTCCCATCTTCAAATCTTCATCCACCAATCCACTCATGTGTAATTAAAAGGATTTACAAAAATATACATAATAGTTCGATTATAAAGGTAATAAAGTTCTTACAGTGGATTCTATCTAATCTTCTACAAATTACAACTTTTTGTTCATAGAAAGTCCTTACAAATTAAGTAAATTAATGACTTTAATCAAAATTTATTTGTCATATAATGGAAAGAAAAAAAAATCACCAGTCTACAATTAATGAGACATTAAGAGGTAAATATTTATCGTTTATAATGCATTTTAATTAATAATATATAAAGAAAATATTTTTACTGTGCCTTGTATTTTTCTTTTTTATATGAACCATCGAAAGAGATTCTCGCTACGTGTCAAATATCTAAAACATGCAGGACGATCCAATGATTCAGTAGCATTGTAGAGGAGCCGGATGACCCGCCAATTGAAATAACGAGAAGAGAAGAGAGCGACTGAGAGAGACAGAGAGAGTGTAACTGTGTATGCATTAGCATTGGTGAGAGAGAAATCAAATGGCACCGACGACAGGAGAGAAGATAGACTACGTGTTCAAGGTGGTGCTGATCGGCGACTCTGCGGTGGGGAAGTCGCAGATTTTGAACCGATTCGCCCGAAACGAGTTCTTGCTCGACTCGAAAGCGACGATCGGAGTCGAGTTTCAAACGCGAACGCTCGTGATCCAGCACAAGAGCGTCAAGGCTCAGATCTGGGACACCGCCGGCCAGGAGAGGTTTTATTTATTCTCATTTTACTTCTTTTTTTTTTAATTTCGAGGCAATAATGGTTTTGGTCGAATCTGTTGCCGGGGTTGCTCTGAGTAGTGACACTTTGCATTCTGAATTAGAGGTTCGAGCTCACACTTTAAAAGCGTATAACAGAGAGAGAATGTAAAAAGGATTTCAAGAGATTTCTTTGTATTTTCTGTAACTTTATTACAAGTACAATGACCTCTATATATAGAGCAATACAATCATGTTTCTCTCAGTACAATTTATCTAACTGCCTAACTGTCTTACTAAACTAGTCCTCAGTTGGCTGTTGATTGTCTTCAATTTCGGTAGACCTGGAGCATTCTAGTCTAGGCTTATTACACTTGTAACTTAATATAGTTGATAGTGAGGGGAAGGGAGTGTTGTTAGATCCTGTGATTGTCAGTGTAGGTTCAATCTTTCTTGATAGAGCCAATAACTTTAGCTGTCACTTAAATTCTGGTTAAAAAGTTCTTCCTGAATCCTGTAATACCATTTCTATCATCTTTTGTTGAACTGTTTATTGAAAGTCTATTAGTTACTGGGTTCATACAAAATGTGGAGCAATTTACCTGTGAAAATGATAATCTCTGTAAGGGCAACTTGGAAATCCCAATTCAAAAGTGTGTTTGGATTGCAAGGAAAGTAGAAGTCAGCAGCTTTTAATTTTACTCGAAGATGGCTTTCTTTCTTTAGTTGCAATATACAGTAACCATTTCTTAAACCAAACTACATGAACCTCTCCTCAGTAGTTATACAATTTGGTCCGTTAAGAATTTGATCCCATTTACTCATCTGATATGCAGATAACATGTCAGTAAACTTCCGTGATTGTACTAATCTCTTGGGTGCTATATTAAACTTTTGATTCTAGTAATTTCTAGTTTTCTACATTCAAATTTGTTCTAAATAAAGTGTGCTTCCATTTCACTCGTCTAGCAATCTTGTTGAGCTTCTATGTTTTCTGTGAATGCGTCAACTATTTTTGTTTTGAAAGGATTAGTTTTGGCCAGAACATTTCATGTTTAAAATATAATTATAACAAGAATGCGGTTACATTTGGGTACCTTTTAGGTTAATTCCCCATGTTCCTTGTCTGTAACAATCTATTATTGGGATTTTGATCTAAAGAAGTATCAATTGGAATTCAAGTAACCTCACTTATGTAAAGAACGGCTGCTTGAGGGTGTGTTGGGTTTGGAGTGTGGGGGGGGGGGGGGGGGGGTTAACCCCAGATCAATTGGAATGCGATAAAAGGTGCCAAACAACAGACTGAAGAAATTAGTACTGGCACACTTGATGACAATTAGATATGCATGGCAATGGAACTTACTTGTCTGGTGCTAGTATTATTTTACTAAAAGAATTTTCGTCAACCTCCAACTTACTGATGAAATAAAATATTTGATGTTTCTAACCTGTTGTTTGGGTCTTTTACATGTCTGGGTCAGGTTATAATATGGAAAGCTAAGCTGAACCCAATTGCAATCATGTTAAAGTATTCATGACATTAGAGTCTGGACCTGATCATGTACCTATGCATGATATGAACTAGGTCAGGTTGAGTTGAAATCAGTGTTGTAAAAAACGTCCATTTAGGCCGATTAGTTGTTGGCGGTGACCAAACCGTCATGGATTTTTCCGATTAATCGGCCGATTATTCTCAATTATGGGGGAATAATTATTCCCGATTAATCGCTTGGCGGTACCCTGTCCGTCTGACGACCGCATACCGTTATTTACAACACTGGTTGAAATATAGCAGTGTCTAGGTTAATATCTCCAGCTGCACACTAGCAACTTGTCTGACAATGTGGCCCACTAATGCAGGTACCGAGCTGTCACTAGTGCATACTACAGGGGAGCTGTTGGTGCACTGCTTGTGTATGACGTGACGAAACGCCTGACATTTGAGCACATCCCGCGATGGCTGGATGAGCTTCGGGCCCACGCAGATCGCAACATCATCATCATGCTAGTTGGCAATAAGATTGATCTGCAGGATCAGAGGAGCGTCACCACCGAGGAAGCGAAGGAATTTGCACAAAAGGAGGGCCTCTTCTTTCTTGAAACTTCAGCCCTTCAGGCAACCAATGTGGAGAGTGCATTTCAAACGGTTCTGACAGAGATCTTCAGCATTGTTAGCAAGAGGAGCCTGGCATCTGAGGGTCAGACGAATGGGAATGGGAATGGTACAGCAGGGCCCGCCTTGTCAGGGAAGAAAATTGTTGTGCCAGGACCAGCACAAATCATTCCTGATAAGAATAGAATGTGCTGTTCAACTTCTTGAGCATTGAGGTGATATCATTGCAGTTGAAGGTGTGAGACTGTGAGGCAGTAAATCTAACATCTGATTGGTGTAACTAGGAGATACTGTTCAGGGGTTGATAGATGTAATTTAGGGGAGGTAAGTCAACTGGTTGCTGGCGGTCTCTTTTCTTCCATATTTTATTTCATTTTGTTTTGGAACTAGAAAATATGTAATAGTTAAATATAATGAGGATTGCAAGTGCTTGTGTGTGTATGTGTGTGTGCGTGTGCGTGCTCTGCTCGCCTGCATGCACATGTTATCGCCTTATAACACTGGAGCAGTGCACTTTACCCTGTCCGAAAGTACCCCCGAGCTTGGTTGTTACATCTACAAAAAAATTTATAAGAACTGGTTTTGTATGGGGGGGGGGTCACAATTATTTGAAGCTGCATTGAGAAAATTGCAAACTAGATAAAGAATCGGAAAATTATTTGGAAAAATGTTTAATTATTTGGTGGCTATACTTTTACAGTTTTACCCAATTGCATATCTATTTATTTTCTGTCTTGATATTTTGTTCATGATTTCTTGGCGGTTAATGCAGGACCGCCTGTAAAATTAAAAACTGTTCTGTTACTTTCTTGCTTTTTAAAGTTTTTATTATGGTAGGTGGTACACACATTGATTCACGTTTTGTAAATTTGATATTGTGATTAATTGTCAAGCCAAATCAGCAACTTCTCAATATTTGTGTAGGCAAAGAATAAAACAGCTCATGACCTCATTCCTTGCCGCTAAAGCAGCTCACAAAAATGTTTGCTTTTGTGTTGGCTTTTAGTTAAGCATGATTCTTGTTTAAACATATCGGTCATGTTTGGAAAGAATAAAGTGTTCACCAACCGTATAAAAGCTAAATTCAGATAAAAGGATGATGCTTAAAATATTACTACAATAAAAATAAATGAGTTGGGGATTTGCAACGTATTAACTTCGGAAATTTTGAGATATTTTTTTCTAAGATAAAGATAAGAATCAAGTTTATCTAGCTTAAATATCCACAAAAGATCATTCAGTCGAATTTCCAGACCAATCTTATTCTCTATTAACTTAATAACTTTGATAATAGTAAAAGAGTAAGTCTATGGTACTATGCATAGCACGGATTGGTCCGTACTACGGATTAATATTTTCTTTTTCAAAATTCTAACGGTCGATCCGAACCGTTCAACATGATTTCCATTTGAGAATATACTTGTGAGCTAAATATTTTATTTCTTAGAATTTTTTTACTATTTTTTTAGATAGATAGAAAATTACTGTTTTTGGATGGTCCAGAATTTTCAGATCAAGTGATTTTCTACCTATCTTAAAATATAGTAAAAAAGTTCAAAAAAATATAAAATTTAGTCTGCAAGTACATATTCATGTGGATATCACGTTGAACGGTTCAGATCGACCATTAGAATTTTCAAAATGAAAATATGGCTCCATAGTACGGACTAATCCGTGCTATGCATAGTACCATAGACTCACTCATAGTAAAATGATAATTTAAAATTTTTAAATTTGACACTTAAAATATGATCTATACTATATCTATATTATGTACGTGAAAGATAATAAAATTTGATATATAAGTTTTACCTTTTATTAAATGATTTTAGCAATGGTTTTTATTTAGCACTCTTTGACGAAGTATCAAATAACACTCAAATGACATAAATACACAACTAATTCATAAGGCTAACAATATGTATGTGAATTTGTTAACAAAAATGCGTCTTTCAAAGTTTCAAGGATTCTTAATTAAAATTTTCTCCAATTAAAAGTATACAAATATAAATATGGTCCTCGCATTGAATCAAACTTTATTCACACTCGTTAATGAATTGTTTGTACTGTGACTGCACTCGCTAGCATCAGGGGTGTCAACGGTACGGTAAGAGTCCGGTGGAAGCATTTTCATATCCGTACTCGTTACAAATTATCCTTATCCGTATCCTACCCTTATCCGTTACAAATTGTCTTACCCGTACCTTATCCTTACCCGTTATGGTTGTCAGATAACGAAACGGTAACGGACAAATAACGGGTAATACTTGTATAATAATTATTTTTTATTTATTAAATAAAACAGTAAAACACATTTATTTCTCACATATACAATCACATTACTAATATGAAAATTAATTCCAACCAAATTGTTTTTTATCAAAACACAAATTTAAAAACACAAATATCATTGTTCTTTAATTAAAAAAAAAACAAGCATGCAAATAAAAGTAAAATTCTACATCTTACTTGTAACTAGGGGTGTAAACGGATCGGATATTATCCGTATTCATCCGGATCTGAATCCGAAAAATTTCAGATTTAGATATTCGGATACGGATATTTTCAGAGACGGATCCGGATTCGGATAATTTTTTACCGGATACAGATATGGATACGGTTCTGAATATTGAATCGGATACGGATCCGGAATTATCCGTATCCGACAACTTATTTAATTCGGATATCCGAATTTCACTCCGATTGTGGCCTGAATTACTTGCTACTTGCCTTGAGGGTCCCACTGTCGCCTTTTCTTTTCATTCCAAGTTTCCAACTTCCACTGGGTTAGCAAAATAATAATAAATAAATAACAATACAGACTAGTGCCTATTATATTTTGATGGAGCTTTCAAGACTTTTTTGTTTTTTTTTTTATCCTATATGCTTTAAAAGAATGTTATTAAGCATAGGTTAGTATATTTTGATGAACGATATGACATAACTAGTGTCTATTATTTTATTAACATTATATATGTTTTGTAACCAACGAACTTCTTATGAAAAATATTAGATCTACTTTATGAATGAAAGAAGTTATATTTAGATGTTATTCTTTATTAAAATGTATATTAGTAATTTATTTTTAATTATCCGAATTATATTCATATTCGTATCCGTTTCCGTCCAATATCCGATCCGTATCCGTATCCGTTTAATATCCGATCCGTATCCGTATCCGAGACTATCCGTATTTGTATCCGTATCCGAAAAATTATAACAGATACAGATACGGTAAGACCACTATCCGATCCGTATCCGACCGTTTACACCCTTACTTGTAACAAAAGACATACAATTTCATATGGAATTTCATGTTTAACATGTTTAACAAGTACATTACTAATTATTACTTTTAACATTATCATATGGAATTTCATGTAATCAATTTCACCATCATGGAAAATCGATTCTGACATTGATGAGAGCGCTCCATCATCTTCTCCAGAAGATGCATCTGTTTAGAATATAATTAAGTTAGAAATAAAAAAATATATATAAATAGTAGTTGTTTATTTATATATATAAAAATATATATAAATAGTAAATTTTTACTAGTTCAGGGCTAATTAATGAGGTTATGTAAGTGAGGTTTTATTTTGTTTTCGTTTTCTTCCTAAATCAGCAACAGTTGTATACTTTGTATTATCCTTCTGAAATGGAGATGAGGTGCCTACAGGCTTGTTTGCAACAACAAAAAAAAGTAATTTACAATTTTTGATATGTACCAGTAGCAAAGGCTTTTAGCCAATCTTGAGTGCAAATCAAAGATTGTACTGGTAAAATTTACAAAAAAATTCCAGAGTTTTACCCTTTTGCCCCTAGGCTTTTAGCTAATTCTTTCATCTATAGGGTGAGGGTTGTACTCGAATTCTAAGTTATGTTTCAATATAAATTTATGTTTTGTGTATATTGATTTGAGTTTGCTTTATTGTTTAAACCATTTTTATTAAATTCTTGCATACATAATTCTGTCTACTATATGCCAGTAAACCTCCATATACGAGAGGGATAATGCATGATTTCGTTGCATACATAATAGGTGTATGATTTCGTTGCATCCCGGTGCGAGAGGGATAATGCATGTAAGTATATGTAACACTTTGGCTAACGAGGCCTGGCAGCGGTTCAAAGACTAGGGTTAGAACCCAGTGGGCTCCCTTAGCAGAATAGCGTAAATTGGTAATTTATATTGTATTAGGAAACACCTTTTAGGTAGGATTTTTGGGATATTTAATTGAGGGGTAGAATAGAAATTGATCAATTGTGTTTGTGTGAGAAAGATAATTGCATACATATAATACTTTGAATTGATACCCCAAAAGCCGATCGCAAGATCGGAAAACCTTTCAAATCACGTACACAGAAACCCAGCACGCCCTGCGGGGTAGCTGTGGGACAATCTAGGCCGTATGCGGGGTGACAGGCCCCATGCAGGGTAGAGAGACGTCGGAATTTATATTTTGCATAATTTAGAAGTAAAGCACCTGATCCCTAGATAATTTCTATTTTACTGTTTAATTCTAACTTTAGCACAATTAGCGCCACCGCATAAACCTTGAGGGTATTGAACCCTACCTTTTTACTAGTAAAATTTATTTTAAACTTGATTTCAAAACCCCTCAAATACCTAGACTAGTGAAAATTGTTAGAAATCCAATACACTATCCCTATGGATCGACACTCCAATTATACTACACGGTAGGATTATGCGCTTGTGATCTGAACGTAAGTAGAATTAGGGTTAAAAGGTATATTAATTTATACTGAAAGTTAGTAGTACCATTTTGGTTCATCAATTACCGGTACTAATTGGTAGTCACGTTGGCCATCGGTAGACATATTAAACCTGGCTTGATTTCCAGATTTGCTTCACTAAAATTATACCCAACCAGTTTATAAATTTCATTATGGAGATAATCAAAGCTATGGTTCACGGTTAGCGGTAATGAGTATTTAGGCCGGGTACTATAAAAGACCCCGTCATCATTGTATTGGATTTCCCCTCGAACAAAATTTTTCACACATATCATTTTTTGTTTTAGTTGGTCTGGATAACAAACTACAATTTAAAAAATAATAACCATATAAGTACAACATAAATTGAAAAATTAAATAATTTGAAATTAAAATAATTAAAAAACTTATAAAAATTCACTTCTCCAATCCGATTTTCTTTATTTTTTTCTTCTTCCTCTCATCTTTTTCTCCTCCTCTTCACTGAGTCCTTTTTTTTCCTCCTCTTTTTTTTTCTTTACTCTTCACTACTGAGTCCGAGGCTCTTCTGTATGAGTTTTGAGTGATCTGCGCGTTATATAGGCAAATTGGTCCGAAACTGAGAACAAAATTTCCGAAAATCAAACCACAAACAAAGTTCCTGGTTCTAGAATTGAGATTAAATTTCCGGTTCTAGGCTTTGAAACTGGAAATTTAATCTCCGGTTCTAGAACAGGGAACTTTGTTTACGGTTTTAGAGAGGCTGGAACTAAGATCTTTGTTTGTTGAAAGAGAGCTTGAAACCGGAAACAAAATCTCCGATTTGGTCATTTTTGGAAATCCGAGCGACAAATGCGTAGACTGTGAAATTATTTAATAATTTTGGATATTATAAAAATTTCGGCTGATCTAGACATGTTATATATATCTTACCCAAAAAAGCAAAAGATATATACAAATTGAATGGCGAATTGACCTTCGTTAAAAAATTACTTTATAATAACTTTGTTCCGTTGCATCACCGTCGCCGTCACCCGCCGTCAGGGAAGAAAAACGAAAATGAGAGGAAAGTGTTCCAAACGGCCAAACATACAGCGTCGACGCGTCGTCAACGCGACAACACGGCTAAGCAAATCATCAATTTTTCGAAGTTTAAAAAAAATCTTTATTTAAAAAAAATGATAAATAATAAAATCATCAATTTTTCGAAGTTTGACCTCTTTCATGATATATTTACCCCTCAATCGGAACCCCCTCTCCCGCGAACCTTACCTGACCCGGCGCGTAGAACCGACGCACAAATTTTCTCTCCTTTGTAGTTTTTGTCCCCACCCCTCATATTGAAACTTTTTTCAGTCCTCTGCTCTGCGCACAGTGTAGTTTCCATTGGTAGCTGCTCCAAATGTCCGATTCGGCTCCAGCTTTGACCGTCGATCGCCGCGTTGATGCTCTCGGCGCTCTGAGAATTCTTCCCGATGAGACCATCTGTGCGATCCTCGAATTGCTCTCTCCAACCGACCTTGGTCGCCTCTCCTGCGTCAGCAGGTCTTCCTCTCCCTCTCTATCTTTCTATCATATTGTCTCTTTTCTCCCTTCCTACTTAATTTGATGCATTCTTCTCATTCTCCATCTTTACAGTGTCATGTACATATTTTGCAACGAGGAACCACTTTGGATGAATAAATGCCTTTCTATTGGAGGCTCAATTGACTACAAGGGTTCTTGGAAAAAGACAGCTTTATCAAGGTCTGCAATGTAATAAAAAAAAAAAACTTCTTTGCTTGTTAATGAAATAGCTATCTATGTGAATACAATATAGCTGAAAACCATGCAATGCAAGGTGCTCCTGGGTACATTTGTAAAGTTATGATGGGTAAGCCTTAAGCCTAGAAGTTTTAAGTGTTAAACATGTGCAAATTTTGGAAATAGCTATTAAAAAGGCCTCTAGTGCTTATACCTAGGCTTAGTAAAAGGTTATTTCCAGAATTATGAAGGTAAACCTAGAATGTAATGAATATGTTAAACTAAAGTTGCTATCTGTGGTGGGAACTGCATGTGTTAGCTCCCGATGATTTTTTCTAAAATATACAAGTGAGAGTTACAACAATTGTTGTTGGTGTAGGGATAACCTTTGCAAGGACACTGCTGAGACTTTCCATAAACCCCTTACATTTGATGGTAACAATTTATCTTTCTTCATGGCTAATTTTTAAAAATTTCAATTTCTGTTGTTTTTACATTTCATAATCTTTTCTCCCCTTTCAGGGTTTTTTTCTTTGTTCTTGTACAAGAGATGGTACAGATGCCACACTTCATTGAGTTCGTTTTCTTTGGACAATGGCTACCTCGAAAGGAAGGAAGATCTTTCACAGGATGAGTTTTCTTTGAATTATGATGGCAAAAAGCCGGTAAATCATTTTGTATTGTTTTTTATAAGTGTTTGTGTAGTTCTCTCTGTTTTCTCCGAGATTTTTAGTTGTTTCTGATTATTTCTAAGTTGTACACAACATTTTACTGTATTTGCAAACTACATCCAACATTTTTATTTGTTTGCAGTTAGTGTCCAACACTTATTGGGTTATTTGTAAATAACAACTATATGTTAAAATTAAAGTCTAGTGAGAATTTTTTTCTAAAATGCTAAAATGCCCTAAGCCATTTAGGCCTCCTCATGACTAGTTTATTTCACTAGTCCGACTCTAATTTGATTAGCTTAATTTTTGTTTTGACTTGGGTTTAAAAAGCAAGAATGAACAAAATTAATGTTGACATTCATGTAATATGTTTTATTCCTTCTTCTTTTTGTGAGCATAGACCAATTTGTTTTATTCCAGATCATGATTACGGGTCTTGCAGAGACTTGGCCGGCAAGAAAAAAATGGACAATTGAACAATTGGTTGAAATCTATGGGGACACTATCTTCAGGATATCTCAAAAGAGCTCCAAAAAAGTAACGATGAAGTTTAAGGACTATGTTTCCTACATGCATGTCCAGCATGACGAAGATCCTCTCTATATTTTTGATGACAAGGTAGGTATTTTTGTTTTTACCAGTTTGAAATTTGACCGGTAAGAAAATGAAGCAGAGTGTTCCAAATGTTGTTTGATTACTGCCTTTGTAACAGTTTAATCTTATTTACTTATTACTGTGCAGTTTGGAGAGAGAGCACCTCCGTTATTAGAAGACTATGAAGTACCTCATCTATTCAAAGATGACTTCTTTGATCTGCTAGGCCATGACCAGCGGCCTCCCTTTAGATGGCTCATAATAGGTCCTGAGAGGTCCGGTGCCTCCTGGCATGTTGATCCCGGCCTCACAAGTGCTTGGAACACCCTTTTATGTGGCAGAAAAAGGTTTACTCTTGCTTTCTTTCTTTTTTAGCAGATATGACGAAATTTTGAGTATTTATTTGTCTCGACTTTACTTCCACCCTACATTACTAGTAGGATCATAAGAATATCTTGTTTTTGTGTTCCTTCTACAGTCTCAAGATAAGCACAGTTGCAGACAGTGTATAGTTTGTGCCATGCCATTTTATTTTATAGTTGCTTCTCATATACATTTTTGCTATTTTACATTCAAATAATAGATGGGCATTATACCCCCCCGGCCGGGTACCTGGTGGAGTGACAGTCCATGTAAATGAGGAGGATGGTGATATCAATATTGAAAGCCCCACATCAGTGCAGGTTTGCTATTATTTTAATTATTCTATTGCTGTTGTTTTGCTTTTGTTCTAGATATTTCTTAAGGTGCTTTTCAGTTATCTCGGCAAGTTCTTTCAGAAATTTCATTTTGACCCCTAGTAAAATTTCAACTGTGTAACTTTCATCTGTGAAATTTTGGAAACAATAAATTTTGAAAAGCTTCTTACTGGTTTTTATTAAGATTTAGAGCACGTAAGATTTTTGGTTTGTAGATTTAGCACAGATCAAGTGTATTAAGAAATTAATTTGTTTATAGTAACAATAATCTTTAGTAAGAATATAACAATGTTTGCTTATGTAATAATAACAATAAACATTTGTAAGAGCTGTTTAGAATAATTAAAACTGAGTGTATTTTAGACAATTACCTCCTCCTCTTACTCAACTCTCTGTTCCCCATTTTCCAACCCTGTCCAGTCTAATCTCTGCAGCTAACCCCATTTTCTGTCCTCTTCATGGCAATTATATTTCATCATTCATCACTTACCCATTCATAATCCCTGCCATAGATGCACCACCAAAAACAGAGAAAGTGCTTTCTTGCTCAATAATCTTGAGAGTGCTGTCAAATATATCACCAACTGAATAACTTTGTTCGGGGGTGAAACTTTATTCTAAATCCAATGGAACTCCTGAGCAAATGGAAGTCGAAGGACTTATTGTTAATCATAAAAATTGTTGTCCGCAATTGACAACCCAGCAACACCTCCAGGAACTGTAGCTAACGCATTACTTTGATTTTATGAGCTGAGAACCTAATACCTATGTGTTTGTGGATATGGCTGTTTATCAGGACCGGACATCTGATCAGGTAAGCTGCTTTTAATTGAACCAGTCAGAAATGGAACCTGATCTGGCCATGTATCTAACCTGTTTAAACATCTATTCCAATTTAGCATCAGCTTTAGGTTCGAGTTTACCATCTGTTTCTAGTATCCTCGACCTCATTCTCAGGCCAACATTTTTTTTGCTTTTGAATGAACTATGTGGCGTTGTGCAGGTTTGAATGAATGAATATGTGATTATATGATAATTGATGAAAAATTGCTGGGATGAGTAAGAGAAATGAAGAAAAGTGAGGTGTTCAAGCTAGATTGCTGTCTTTCTAAACCAGTTATGATGCAGCTGTTTAGAGAGGGGGAACAGCCACTGCAAATATTTAAAAAAAAAACAGAGAGATGTCGTTCCTTCCCTAAAAAAAACAGAAAAGAAGATGTTCCTTTCCTTTCTAAGAAAAAGAAGGATTATTTCAACCGTTAATATTATATTCTCACTACTTAAGCCAACCCTCTTGACCATTAAACAAAAAATAGTTAATCTCTCTATAAATCCTAAGCTAAGCTATCTCTATCAATAAATCCAAGATGCTCTATATATTAATAATGAAGTTTTGTTAATGTAATAAAATGAAGAAAGCTATTAGTATGGGGGCTTTTTGTGGAACTATGTCCTGCACCAGCTAGAAAGTAATCCTTTTTGAGTGTTGCAAATGACCCTTTGCTTTTCAAAATAGACTTGTTTGTAAAGCATGTTGATGTGCTATTTCTTTTAAATTTTCCTATTGCTTTATGCTTGATGACTAATTTGTTATTCCGTTTTTTGTTTTTTTATTATTGTTTTTTTTAAATATTTTTTATTCTGTTTTACAGTGGTGGCTGGATATATACCCTCACCTTTCTGATGAAGACAAGCCAATAGAATGCACTCAATTTCCAGGAGAAACCATATATGTCCCTAGTGGCTGGTGGCATTGTGTTTTGAATCTTGAAACCACAATAGCTGTCACACAGAACTATGTTAATAAGTCCAATTTTGAATTTGTTTGCCTTGATCTGGCACCCGGCCACTGTCACAAGGGTGTGTCCCGGGCAGGATTTCTGGCTTTATCAGGTCATGACATAGAAAATGTACTGAATTCGGACAGGTTGAATCACCCTGAGGTGACCCGAAAAGGAGACATATTAAAAAGCCCCACGGAGATTTATGATGGGACAATTAATCAGGTCTTTTCATATGATATTGAATTCTTGTCTCAATTTTTGGAAGAAGAAAGAAACCACTACTGTTCTGCTTGGAGCCCTAATATCTACATTGGGCAAAGAGAAATGAGAGAATGGTTGTGCAAATTATGGGTTGCCAAACCTGACATTAGGGAGTTAATATGGAAGGTAAACTATCTCGCTTACTATAAAAAAACTATCTATAACTTTATCATTTCTGTCAACAGATAGCAAATTTTGTGATTATACTATTTGGTATCCAATAGAAAAAACATATGTAGATACTGATTTAGGAGACCTTCTAAACACAAATTGATGAACATAAAAAATATAGATGTAAAAAATTAATTTAAAGTGCTACAAAGCTGAATGATGGGTAGAGAGAGTAGTTTTCTTTCTGTCAAATTTGTAGGTTTACTTGTATGGTCTGCTAGACAAAAGAGGGACCAATAATGACCCCAGATGTTAAACTTGTATATTCTAAGAGTGTGCCTTGTGAACGAAGATGATGTTTTGTTTTAGGGGGCATGTTTAGCTGTAAATGTGGAGAAGTGGTACAATTGCCTACTAGAAATATGTTCGAATCATAAGCTGCCAGCTCCTTTGGATGATGAGAAGCTACCAGTTGGTACTGGTAGCAATCCTGTAAGTGGCCACTATTTCCATTGTCTATTTTTTTTAGCCTTTTAAATGCTTGAGATTGTTTTTGTGTTACTGGTTCTTACATTGCAACAGTCAGCATTCTGAATGTATTCTGAATGTCAGTATGTTACAGAGGTATAATCATATTTTTGTTCTTTACAAATCGGCATTGATTGTATCTCTTTTTACTGTTTGTAGGTTTTTGTTATTTCTGATAATATAGTGAAAATTTATGCTGAAGGAGGTTTTGAGTGTGCTCTCCATGGTCTTGGCACAGAGGTTGTTAATCTTTGCTTTTCTCTATTAACATTAAAATATTAATATGTTATAACAATGAGCACTACTGGTTGTTGATGGTTATCGGCTGGCATAGACAATAGTTCAGATGATCTTTGACCAGTCTGAATCACCTGGTATATAGACGAACTTACCAAGTCCATAAAATAATGACCTTGAGCCAATTAATTCACAAGTTAGAAAATCTCAATCTGTACTCAAACACTATAACCTGTACCGATCAACCTATTGCTAATCCGGCTTTGCTATACCAATTTATCCTGGGCATAATGTATCTACTCTTATCTTTTTTTTCAGCTTGAGTTTTACAACCTCCTTCAGAAGTATGACTCTCCTCTAAGGGAGCATGTTCCCGAGATTGTTGCTAGTGGTTTTCTTGTGCTAGAAAATGGGTCCCACAAAACAATACCATGGGATGGGAGAGGTGTCCCGGGAGCTATTTCTCAGTTGTATCCAGATGCAATTGGAGGCATTTCAGATGACAGTTTCAGTTTTGGCGTGTTCCGAAAGATGCAAACTGCGCTAAAAGGGTTTAATGTTTCATGCAAGAATATATGGCCATATCTCGTGACCAAAAGATGCAAGGGGGATATATTCGGTAAAATGTGAGTTAGTTATATAATTATAAAAATATTGTTGTACTTTTCTCAATTCATATAACTAGTCATCAGGTAAGCTTCAGGCAATTTAATATTGCACAAGTTAAGAAAACCAAAAAAATTAAACTCAAGATTGTAACCCTAGCCTTCCTGATTCATTTTGTAGAAGGGAGAAAATGTCGCAAGATGATGCTTTGAACCTAGCTTCTTTCTTGGGCGTTCAACTTAGATTACTTCATCAGCTACCACTTCCTCCTGTCAAAAATAAAACTCATTTTGATATGAATCAGATACATTTCAATAAGAGGACACGAGAATTTAATACAGAGGAATGTAGAGATATTTTTGTGGAAAATTCTGACATACCTTCAGAATGGAATTTGTTTGCTGATTCTCTTCATGCAAGCAAACGAAACGTTAGAAGACGCCTTGAACAATGGTAATGTCCTTTTTCCTCTCAAATATTATTTGGATAAAGTTGCTATCTTTCAATTGGAAAAAAAAAATGTTTTGACCTTAAGAGATAATACAGGTTTTGTTTGTGATAGCATTTGAAGGTGACACTTAACTGATTTAATTTAATATATTTTGAACATTCTGATTTGTATAAACTAATTGCAGGGGAGATCCAATTCCAGCGGCTCTAATCGAGAAAGCAGAAGAATATCTTCCCTATGATGTAACACATCTGCTTGATATTGTCAAGGTTGATATTCTGTATCACTTTGGTATCTTTTTACCAGAATATTACTTTGCTAGAGTTCAAAGTAGGTACAGACCTGATTATAAGTGGGTACAAAATCAATTGTCCTGGCTGTGCCAGATAGTTATTACATACAGTTCCTTATAATCAGGTCAACTGCTGGAGTTAAGAGTTGAGGTTCAACTTAACAACTTAGAGTGAACCTGGTCCTGTTGGCCCAGTCTAGTGGGAGAAGTTACTAAATTCTGTTGGTTTGGTTATCATTTACCAGGATGATCATGGCTTATCCACCTCAAGCGGTCCTTCATGGATACATTCAGATATAATGGACGATAACATTCTTTTGGAGCCTGCTTCAACTTCTAGCTCTAGCAATCGGGCACCAGAAGATGGTCCTGTTAAAAATGGATTAAATAGTTTGTCTAATGGTACTGGAGGAAACCAAAAATGGATCCCAACGCACATCATTGATTTTAGTGACCTATCTATTGGTGAGCACAACTCTTTATTATTATTCTTTTTTAATTGCGTGCGCATGTGTGTGCCTGTATCTGTGTGCATACTAGGGGAAGGGGTCTAATTGAGTTAAGGTTCACTATGTACAGCGCTAGGTGTTAAAACATATAGTTTTTAACTATTCAGATTGGTGTGAGGTGCTTTGTTAAAAACAAAAACAGCATAGAGCTAGAACTTAAATAATACTTTGGTGGGAAGTCATTTGATTTTTATTTAGTGTCTGCTTTGGGTTTATAATTTGGTGACTTGTTCTTTTAGATTTGAATTTATTTGAGCTGATAAATATGCATTGGTTATATGTGTATGTTTTGTAAATGCATATCATGTACCGACTATATAAGGTATCTTTATATGCCTTAATACTCCAATTTGGATCTCACTAGACTATGTAACAAAACATGTTATTTTAGATATTTTTTATATCACTTTTTTCGTGTGCTCAACGTGAACCTGCAGGAGTTCTTATTAGATATGGTGTGGTTGCATGCACAGAACAAAGTAGATTCTCAGTTGTAATGAACTTATTTCAGGAGATCCTTTGTTGGATATAATTCCAATGTATCTCGATGTACTCCGGGGAGATACGCCTCTTCTGAAGAAATTTCTGGAGAGTTATGCCCTTCCTTTTTCCAAGATTAAAGATCGGTATGCACCTACCAATGGGCGGCTTGAAGAGTCAAAGTTAAATAGAATGTCTTATCGTGCCATGTGAGTACTTCCAAACTTGGATTATTGTTTGATATCAAATTAAGGACTCAGTTCTCAAATTTGGTACCATGAGTTTTGGTACCTGTAGCCTGTAGGGACTGGCTCGGCTAACTAAAGGAACCCCTTCTCTTTGGGGCTTCCAAATTGCACTCACATTTTTTTGCATTTGCACCAATACGTTTAAGGTGCCAGCAACATTTTTTTAATACTTTTGAGACATCCATCCATTAGATTGGTGCAATGTGAAGGACAGCACATCATTTGTTGACGGTCTTACTGCAATGGAACCATTTTCCTCCCTCAAGAGTAAATGAAACTAAAAATAGGCTAGCCAAATTTTAGTGTTGAGGTTTAACTTGGGAAGATTCTATTTTTTCCGTTAACCTGTTTCAATTATTTGGTGGAAAAAAAATGATTGGGGTGTTGTAAAAAAAAAAGAATCTGATTCTCGACTATGCTGGGGCCTAGTTACAAAATTGAGAAATGTTTTGTTGCTCTTTGCAATGTAAAGAGTGACTCATAAAAATATATTTTATTTTTTCCGGCAAATGGTGCTGTGGATTGCATCGCTTGAAGAAAGACTCAAAAGCATTTGATTGTGCCAAAATTATAAGCCCACACCCAGAGAAATTTTCTATGCAAAACCAAATTGTTGGATCATTGAATTAATTTTCCATTTTCAGGTGCTATTGTATACTGCATGATGAAAATGTTTTGGGAGCCATATTCAGTTTGTGGGACGAGTTGAAAGCAGCTGCGTCATGGGAAGCCATAGAAGAGACTGTTTGGGGAGAGCTCAACTACTACCAGCAATCGCTCTCTAATAAACCGAACTAAGGAAAATCTGATAAAATACAACACAGACATAATTTATATGCAAACAAATATTTATCATTTCATGCCAAGTTGTATTGGTATTTCTTAACTTCTTTTCCGTGGGTGCTATTATTTCTTTTGTTTATTTAAAATTTTTATAGAAAGAATTGTTATTGGAAACATCTCCTGTTTCGTTGATTTCTATAGTAAACCATTTATATGTCAGATTCAGCACTGCTAGTACAAAAACTGTGAATTACTGATATGTATGATCTCTTCTGAAGCTTGGTACTTTGAAGGTCATACCATTCTGTTGATATTGGTGAATATGCACAAATAGGTTCCTTCAATAGATGGAAAGAGTTGGTATGTGTTTTTCTTTTATTTGTCCACACTTTCAACATTGTGTTACATTCCATATCAGTACATGGCCGAGTTACATCAATTTGAAAAGAGGAAAGGTGTAACCTCTTTTAAGTGTATCAGGAAAAGGGGAATTTAATAGAACTACCTTGAGGATTTCAGTCGCCATCATAACATCGTGGTCCAGAAAATTACGATTACAACATTATTAAAAGGAGGGTTCAAATGCACCGTAACTTTTGTGCTCCAATATGTTTCACATTCTTATCTCTATTTTTAAAGTCCAAACAGTCGATCCGATCCGTTCAACATAATCTTCATAATAAAATATGTTTGGAGACCAAATTTTATATATTTTAGAATTTTTTTACTATTTTTTTAGATAGGTACAATATCACTTTATCGGATGGTTCAAAATCTCTTTAAAAAAAAAAATCTGAACCTATCTAAAAAAATAGTTAAAAAATTCTAAAAAATGTTAAGCATGTTGAAGCACAAAAACACAAAAATAATGATGGATTTGAACCATCCTCGTTAAAAGTCCGAGATATGACCATGCTATGAAAAAGTATAGAATACTAGCCTTCGAGTACATTAATATCCAGTTTTCAATGACGCGATGATGCCATAAACTTCCCATAATTTCCCTGAAAAAGGCAGAGTTTCAATCCTTCCATCTTGCTTTTTTATCGCCATAATTGTTAAAGAAAAAATTTAAAATATATATGATTCAAAAAAACAAAAAATCAATACTATATTCAGCACTACACATGAAAATTATGATGTTTCAGCATATTAGTATACAACAGAAGCGAACAAAATTGAAAATCAATATCCCACAATTAATGTGACTATAATTGTACATAAATTTTAACAAGCTTTTGCTAAATAATATAACAGTGAAGGCAATTGACCCTTCAATAAAGAGGTCACGAAATTATCAACTAGCAATCACAAGTATTGAACTTCACCATTATAGGACAATTGGACATCCCACAATAGTCATTAAATGTTCAAAAAGCCATTATAGGAAAAACCTTAACCACTACTACGAGAACAAAGTACCACAACTTAATTAAGCTCCAACATTAAATCAACAAAAATTGTCTCAGTAAAACTCAACTCAGAAAGCAGTAGGCATTAAGTTTACCAAAACTTGACATCAAGAAATACTCAGAATACCAAAATAAACTATCATCTTTTACTCAAAATCTAATAAGACAGGGGAAAAGCCTATGCAGTAGCAACAGAGGTCTTAGCAGCAGCAGAGGAGAGCTTGGATCTGCGCTTGGCAAGGCTCTCACTACGGCGCTCACGCTGCTCCTTAAGGCGCTGAGCAAGAAGTTTCTGGTACTCAGCTGCCTCGAGTTTTGCCTTGGTTATTCTCTTCTTCTTGTCAGCAATTCTCGCGCGCTTCCTCTGGAGTGTAAGAGGTGTCACCAGCCTCTGTATCTTGGGTGCCTTGCTGCACTTCTTTCCTGCATTTTTTACATTAAACTCGACCATTAATAAAGCATACTGAAATCTAAGTTAACCATTACCTAAGCCAGCTAAAAATCTAAATTCATGTAAAATCACAAGCTTAGTTATAAATCACCCATCTAGATATTTAAGTCTTTAACCATTCAATGGACATCATGGGCTAGCAAGTCAAATAAGACACAAGTTGAGAATTAAAAATATGGTTACATGGGCCTTTAAAATAAAAATGCAAAACACCATTAACCTTTGCTTCATTGAGAACCCAAAATATACATTATGGCACCAACCAAGTGAAACAATACATTAAACCTATCTCAGAAAAACATACAGGGAACTCTAAAACTACAATTATATAAATAAAAAAATAACAAAAGATGGAAAACATACCAGTTTTGGAGGTGAAAGTGCGGCGGTAGGTGTTGACATATTTGCGGACATCATCTTCCTTGCTCAGGTTAAAGAGCTTTCGGATCTTGGAGGCCCTCTTGGGTCCCCTCATCCTTGGCTTTTCAACATCGGTCAAGCCGGGTAGATCATTGTCTCCCTTCTTGACAATCACCAAGTTCAGCACTGACAGGTCAGGGCTCACAATGCACCCACGCACAGACTTCCTCCTGCGCTCTCCATTGCGCCTTCCGTGCCCACGGAAGCAAGGAGTTCCTGCACCAAAATACAACCAACCAATGTAAACAACAAATTCATTACAAAAGCCTTATAACAAAAAACTAGAACAAATTGGATTCTAGAGGTGAAATATTAGACATTATTTAGTTATCATCCAAGTCCTCTTCTTATATTTGACTAAACAACTGTACTTACCTACAACAATGGGTTTGACAAAGGCTAAAAAGGTATAAATAAATTTACCTCTGTAAAGGAGCAGACGGACACGGCCAGGAGTCAGCACACCCTGCTTCATGGGGAAACCCTGCTTGTCACAGCCCCCCATAATTTTGAAGACATAACCCTTGAACTCCTATTGAAATCAAGTAACAAAACTTAGCATAACATTACAGAAAGTCAGAATAAAACTAGAAAATACAATGGAAATCACACATACCTCGCCAAGGGCATCACCATTGACCTCTTGTGAGATCCTTTTATCATAAAAGCAACGACTGCAGAATAAAGAAATTTTAAGCCCCATGTTAAATTAACAAATAAAAACTATCAGAACAGAAAATAATGCATATAATTCAGAATACTAAATCTAGATTAGAATTCTACATTACATAGTAAGAAATGTTATCACAAAATTTGTGCATTCCTTTTGTTTTAAAGGGAACAATTCAAGCATTTGTAACTCGGAAAAACAGTATCATCATTTAACAAAATAAATGACTGTCTACCTAAGACCTTTCTTCCTAAGAACAAACCACCGTCTACTGGGTATCTTAATTAAAATTGAACACAATACAAGTTGCACAGAACTTAAATTATCTTGGAGATAGGTAGAATCTATATGCTAAATGATTCATATTCGGAGAATCTTATACGAATTTAATTGGTAAACCATTATGCATTTTGAATTCAAATGTTAAACACCAGTACTAAAGCCCAGAAAACATTAAAACTAAAGCGGAAATAAATATCCTTTAAGAACTTACTTCTCACTTGCAAATCTAATTGTCTACACATCACAAAAAAAAAACAGATATAAATCTGGCAACAAGCAACGGGGCAAAACTTACAGCTTCTGGTCGTCGTCTATCTCCAGCTTCTTCTGGCATCCAGTCGTCGGATTCGCGATGTTGAACTGCAAAGTTCAAACAAAATACAGAAAAAACATAAATCATCCATCAAAAGCACATCTCGAATCATGCGCAATTAAACGGTGTAATATCGCAACGATGCGAATCTATACCTTCATCTTGGACCAAAATCTCGGGCTGAAGGTGTCCCAAAGCCGGAGGCGAGAGCAAGGGATTCGAGCAGCGGCTAGGGTTTTTTCCTTCGAGAGAAAATATAAGGGTGGACACAAGGCTTATTATATATAGTTGGCGGCGGAAGCATGACTAGGGCTTTTTGGTTTCATGTCTAATCTAAGCCGTTGATTTATGGTCGCGGCTAGATCTGAGTCTATCTCGGTCTCGGGTCGCTTTGTTAAGGGAACCGACCCGACCAGAGTTGGTTCAGCAAAATTAACAACCAAGCCCAAGAGACCCAATTGAAAAGGAACCGGAAAGCGCTTATTGTCAGCCCAATTATCATATTGTCCTGAATTTCGGTCCTGGGCCCAATCTTCTCTCTGGAGAATAACATATATTGATATTATTTGCCTCTTCTTTTTTCCGAACAGTAAATCAACAGAGGAGACATTTTACATTTACCAAATAATTTCAAACAAATTTATTGAAACATGAAATATTTTTGGAAAAATCATAAAAACACGTAAAGCTACTTTTATATTAAAGAAAAATAGAGTCAAAAGAATTCAATACATGATATGCATACAGCATACATGTCTCTGCTCTCTGTCAAATAATTTTTAAACCCTAAAATACTTTTGAACTTAAGCTGCCTAATAGATTGGAACTATGATTTTCTATAAGTTGCAGGCAATGCCTCCTAATTGTCATTGAACCTTATAAAAAGAGTACATAAATAAAAAGAGGAAGTAAAAGAGATGAAGTCATATAAATACTGTTTCTATAAAAAAAAATTCAACAAAAATAAATAAATATTTTTTTAGTAATAGTTGGAGGTCAAGCCACCTAACTATTTAAAATCCATAAGAAATTTCGGATACATAACGTTCCTTCAAGAAAAAAAAAATATTGGATATATGTGAATCTTTGTCACTCATTGAACGGCCCACAGTAGCATTATAAAAAGTTAAATGTTGATTTCCTGATCTGTCAACGGTTTTGATTAAAAAATAAAATTTCGGATTGAATATTAGTCCTCCAATCAAATATCATGATTTTATGCATCTATTGATGTTTTTCATGTATAAAAATATAAATTTATTTAGACACCTACTCGCCACACATACTTTCTACATGCAATTGTATAATTTTTTCTGATTGATCATGTTTATTTCTATTTTTTAAATGTCATTTAAGAAATTTTTAATTGATTGATAATTGATTGGTCATGTCTTCATTTATTTCTATTCTTGTTATATCGTTTGATTAATATTATTTGTCATTTAATATTTTATTTTGTATGAGATTTTTTTTATGAAATATGTTAAAAAGATAAAAAGAAATATATGTATATGTGTCATTTACTATGTTATTTAAGAAATGTTATTTACATGTAGATGTCATTTAAAAAGAATGTTATTTGTTATTTAGCTGAATTTTTCTTTATAAAAATATTTCATTTAGTAAAAAAAAATTATCTTATAACATGTCCCCATTACAACGCAACGGACATGATTACTAGTTAAAAACTAACAAGGATTGCAATGATTCATTGCGGTCCATAAACTGCCATGGTCGCAATGAATTCCGACGAGTTGCAAACAATAAATTCAACTAGGGTTGCTAATGAGCCAAGCTTAGCTCAAACTCGGCTCATAACTCGCGAGCTCAACTCATACCATAACTCGCGAGCTCAACTCATGCCAAGCATTAAAAAAAACAAACATTTGTAAAATCCTTTACTGTTTTGGATCATGAGCTCAACTCGTTTACTGTTTGGTTCTAAAATCTTGTGTACTATATCACTCAAACAAATATGCTAATAATCAAGTAGGCATCACAAGAAACAAAGTCATCAAATATATATATAACGTAAAACCTTTTTTTTTTATATATATACTACAAGTTATATATCTGTAAAATCTTTATATATATATATAGAGTAGAACTAGGGTGCTCCTAAGCTCACCAAGCCCTTTGTGAGCGCGACTCTAAAACCTATCAAATTGACTTCAAACGACATTTTCAAACCGTTAGATGTTCAATCTATATTAAAATGTGCTTGGAGACCAAATTTTAAATTTTTTGGAATTTTTTTACTATTTATTAAGATGGTTTGAAAATCGTTGTTTTTATTAAAATTCTGCACCATTGGAAAACAGCGATTTTCAAACCATCTTAATAAATAGTAAAAAAATTCCAAAAAATGTAAAATTTGGTCTCCAAGCACATTTTAATATAGATTGAACATCTAACGGTTTGGAAATGTCGTTTGAAGTCAATTTGATAGGTTTTAGAGTCGCGCTCACGGAAGGGCTTGGTGAGCTTAGGAGCACTCTAGTTCTACTCTATATATATATATATATATACACACACACACACACACTACAAGTTAAGATTGTTTTTTCAATGATCTGAAAATAATTAATCTTAATAAATAATTATTATCAGATCATATTGTGATATGGAAAAAAAGTAGTGTTAATATATAGAAACTCTACTGCTAATCTATTTTTATATATATTTGAATTATCCTCCGTGTTATTTGTCATTTTGTATATATTTACGAAATAAAATTTTGTTTTGTAATAAATTCAAGTTTGTTTGTAAACAAAATTTGGGGGTTGGCCTTGGGGGATTGCAAAGTAGTACAGAGGATTTGCATGCGGTCAAATTTTAGTACACAAGAGTAAATGTTTCTTGTGGAAATGTTTCATGTTTGAGTGACATAGTACACAAGAGTAAATGTTTGAGTGATAAAATAGAAGACTCCTTGGCTCATGAGCCGGCTCGGGCTCGGCCCTGTTTGAGTGATATAATATGAGCCGAGTCGAGTTCGGGCTTTATTTAGTTTAGGGCCTAACTCGATACAATTTATTGAGCTGTTCAACTCATTGGCTCATGAGCCGAGTCGAGTTCGGGCTTTATTTAGTTTACGGCCTAACTCGATACAATTTATTGAGCTGTTCAACTCATTGGCTCATGAGCCGACTCAGCTCATTAGCAGCCCTAAACTCAACTAGGCCCTCTGCTTACAAACTACCTTTGGGAAACCAAATCTTATGCCCACAGGTGGACAAAATTCCTGCCAACACACTCCATCCATCCATTCATGATCTGGACGATCAGGATTGAAGTAGGGAAAGTAATTGAGTTTTAAAAAGACAAAATCAATAATTTAATCCTGACCATCCAAAACATGAATTGTTTTGAATGGACGGATAGATAGTGTGTTGGCAGAAATTCGGTTCCGACCTTCGGACCACAATAAATCTTTACGGTCCATGAGCCCCAACGATTCATCACAACATTATTAGTTTTGAACATTTTCCAAAAAATAATGCTTCGGATTTTTTTTTTTTTACTGCTACGAATAGAAAGAACATCCATGGATGTGCTTGCCCACGCCATGCTATTACCAGTTTTGTTCTACTTCTTTTGTTCATAAGCTTACTGTCAAAGACTTGAGGTAGAAGTACGAATTGTAAAAACACATGCTGATTAAAAAAAAAAAAAAATTTGTTCATAAGAGTCTGGAGCGAAAACAGTAAAAAAGATAACAGAAAGCTGTCATCATTCACCAAAACCAACCACCTATCTCAATTGAAATCAAGGAACCTATCAAACAACCAAGTGCTACTGCTCTAACAAACAAATAATTCTACTGACACACGTGTAGGAGAAAATCATCAATCTATTGCAACCTTCATTCAGTCGATTCATGTATTCCGCTGTGAAACAGAAAGATCTTCTAGGTATATACCCTACAAAACCATGATACAAATCGAATTTAAGCCTATGACTTCCCCCCATGCGTTCCAGGCATTGCCCAAAAACACCCTCGACATCTTTATTTACAAAAACGGCACAGAAAAGGTAAAAAAAATTACACGTCAAGGACAGTACGCACCAATAATCCATAACAACACAGGCAATGCTTCTCATGATTCGTATTGAGACTAAATATGATGATATTTTTAGGTTTTGCAGGGGTATACGTGGAACCTTTTTGATTAAACATAATCGTGTGCACCTACATAGTCGCCACTTGTCTCAATGTCATCAAGCTCAGAATCATCGATTTCGTCTAGGTCCATGCTGCCGCCTCCAACAAATAGATGATCAGCTCCAGGTTTACCAGCACCAGGCTTCTTCGCCTCTTGTATGATTGCAGTTATTTCTTCAATGCTTTGAGCAGGGAGGTTGGTGTCAGCTGATTGCAACACCGCTTGGTATTCATCTGTTAGTTCTATCGGCAAGTTCTTTAAAAACCATGGGTGGGTTTTTATCTCTGGGATTGTAATTCTCTGAAATTATTTACAAATGCATGTAAATCAATTGAAGATATGTCAACGGATCCGATACTGACAACATAGTAATAGAGAGAAAAACCTCATAATACTAATCAGTACATTGGGAATGTAGTGATTTTATTTGGTATGGTTCTCATATTTATAGCAATTTTTGTACTCGTTCATATGTACAAAAACATATCAAATGAATTGTAAGGAGATAATCTGCAAAGAGAGTACAAACATATGGTTCTACTTTCCTAAACAACAAATTTGTTTCATGTGTTCTTCATTGATGCTATCTTATCGAACCCAAAACTAAATTTATAATAAATGTAATAGATTCCGTTATATAACTTGGTTAAATATTGTACACCTCAACTCCTCTCATCTGCTTTTATGATAGAAATATATTACCTGATCAGGATTTCCAACAAAAATCATGGACAAGAGATGACGGCATTCTGTGGATACCCGTACATAATCTGGAAACGAGTACTGGACACTAAGTATGCGCTGCACAAACCAAAAAAATAAGTCGAGATTTAGGAATTCATGTCATGATATAAGTACCTGTACTCATGAGAAATGATAATAAGCAAAACCTAAGATTGAAATATCAGATCTCAATATACTCCTAGTCAGGCCCATTCAAAGCATTAGTATGTTAAATTTGGTTGAGAGAGTTATGGATACTCAAATATACCATATTAGTAATGGCTAAATTTGTAACCTGTTGAGACTTAAAAAACAAAGGGGTCAAAGTAGAAACCAAAAGTAAGATCCTTAAGATCTAAATGCGAGGCCTTAGGGAACATACAAATCCTACTGGGAAATTTTGCGAAGGAAACCCAAATATTTTTGAATTGCATACAGCATCCAATATAATTTGCAGCCACTATTTCCAATAATACTTGGTAATTCATGAAAAGTATCAAAACAATAGAACAAATGTACAAGATGAACAAATTGTCCTCAACGTTGTTATTTAATTATATAAACAGTTATGGTAATTGCTTTCCCAATGTCTTCTGGTGTTTGATATAACCTTTCTAAGCTTAAGCCTTATGTTTAGACATAACTTTTTCATGAAAAATCATGTAATATTTAATAGCTCCTTCTCCTTCACACTAATATACAGGCCGTGTTATATAAGTACCTCGAAGAATGCTGGTGCTAGTTGTAAACACAAGAAATGTTGGGTGCTAATTGCAATAATAAAGAGAAAGTGGGTTTTATTGCAAAAAAAGACCTAATTATATTTCAACCAAAAAAAGTTGGATTAGTAGTTCAAGCTAGAATACGCACAGTAATTGTATTTCTGAAGTTTCGAGGATCATCTGGGTCCTCAAAGGGGTATGATCCAACAAGCATGACATACAATGTCACCCCACATGACCACACATCCGCAATCTAAATCAATGCCACCAAATAAAAGGAAAAAAAAAAGTAGGAAAGAAAGTATAATTAGAAGAGAACTTATTGTATGATAAATGAAAGGAACATATAATTGATTTTACTCGAAGTACATCAATTCACACTGGTACAAGCAGGCACTACATCACACTTAATTGTATATATGTTTGATGTTTTTTTGTGTGATCTGATGCCTTTATGTTGTACATTCTAGGCATCAATGATTTCTAGCTCGTGCTTCCAGTTAGTTGACTCGAACAAAACAAACCAGAAGCACATGCAAAAGAAACCTCAGAATAGGGACACTAAGTTTGTAACGATCTTCCCATCGATATTGAGTCAGTAACAATAATACAAATTGGTTCTGATAGTTGACTGGCAAATACAATACTGAACTATAAAGATACAGAATATAAATTTTGGTACAGAAACTGCAACAGCTTGATGCATTCAGTATGACACCTCACAATGTCGGTAATAAATAACCAACAAATAACACTAAGCAAATGGAAATTATACTGGTACGTGCCAGTACAGGACCTGAGAAAATTGCAACAAAAGGCAGCACTAGATACTTAGATTTACCTTCCCATCATATTGCCTTCTAGAAAGAACCTCAGGGGCAATGTAAGCCGGAGTGCCAACAGTAGATTTTGGCTGAGAGTGCAAAACAGAACTCTGATATACCAAAAGAATTTAAAAAATTAGTCATCAACACACAATTGAATTGCTAGTATATCACAGGAAATAGGGAATGGTTCCCATATGATGTGGTCAAAGGTATGCAGAGCTAGTGTGAAGGTGGAAACTACTACTGGACTTTCAGGCCTTTTTTACAAAATGGGATCTTTTGCAAGAGCACCCAGTACTTTTACTGTATTTGTGAAAATAACACTCTAGCAACTAAGATCTGAAATTTGTGATACTTGCATCTCTCAGCTTAACAGTAGCTCAGTAAGATGACATGTGGCATTTTCCATTAAAACTTCATGTAATGAGCAATTTATCCTCAACTTTACTAAGTTCACTTTATTTGCCCTCAAGTGCAAGTAGAAGAAATTAAATCTTGGGATGCCAAGTTATAAATGATCTTGATTATAACAGGTTGTAGAATTAATATGGAAAAGTTACAAAGTTTAGTCGTCTTGTATTCAGCTTAACATTGATTTTAATAATCAGGTATATTTGCAAACCGCCAAAATATGGCGTGTGATGACTGTAAATAGAAGATATGTTTAGATCATTCCAAATATGATAAGATTATTGATGTTTTCAAAATCCCAAAAAAATATTTCACTGTAGGATTTTTTTGTCAGCAACAAAAAAAAGTTGGGTGTTTCATGCATAACGGATGTTTTGTAACGACATAACATCTGGTATATTTTGCAAGCAACAGATGAATTAAACCGACATAATACCTTGGAGTATCCAAAATCACAAATCTTAACACGAGGAGCAGTGCTACCATCCAAGAGTGTATTTTCTAACTTTAAGTCCCGATGACATATTTCCTGCCAAAAAGAAGAAAAAGATGACGTCAACAATTCAACATAATCTCTGACGACATAAAGCTTTGTTTGATTGCGATTTGTAAATCTCTGATGAGTAAATATAATTTTTCAAAAGGAAGCAGCCTCTGACAAATTAATTTCAAATTAAATTGTACCATTGAGTGACAATAGCTGACTCCAGATATGAGTTGTTGGAAGAAGAACCTCGCCTGTGAGATATTATATTCAGTTGTTAAGTTGGTCACCTTACATATAGAACCCTCAGACAATGAAAAGTTCGCCAAATGATGTTTTTCTGGAATCTTGGACTAATGAGCAAAATAAGGACTTATGCCATGTGATGTTTTTCTGGAATCTTTCTGGAATTTTTGAGTTAGCTTTAGCAAAAACTTAAAAATCTTCATTTAACTTGTTCACGTAACCTTGAAGCACAACACCTAAAATGTCCCCGAGTTGATTGTAATAAATATTGACTTCTCAAAAATCATAGCAACATCAGGGTCTAAATAGTTAATATCTAACATGATACATATTTTTTATAATTCGGTTGACCAAGTTCTTTGGTATTAGTGCAAGAAACTTAAAAGTGTTGGATATTGGTTACGAGCACAGAATCCTATTTTTATTAAAACTCTTGAACAAATTTGTATACCTCATCCTCACTAAATCTGCCAGCATTGCAGATTCTTTCAAAGAGTTCACCACCAGCTGCATACTCCATTACTATAGCGAGATGTGTAGGTGTCAACATCACCTGATTTCAAAATTAAAAAAGTTCTGTCAGTATATGATTTGCATTTTCCAGATGCTTGTAAACTCTTGCACAACCAAATATTTCTTAGGTGGTTTGTGACTTCTCATAAAGGTGGAATAACATATTCAAATCTGAGATAAGGCCAGGGATTCTACCTCTCAAATTTATTAATAATTAAAACCTGTCATAACTGGAACCAATAGTTACCTCTGCTACATGTATTATATTTAACTCGCTGAATTAATAAATAAGTTTGGCATAGATAGTAACCGGTAGAAGTAAATCAAGTTTCTGAATTAATTAAACCAATTTTGAAAAACAATTAAAAGAACCTGGTAGACTTACAGGTATTTAGAAATGTCCATAAAGGGATCAAAGGCTCAAGTAAAATAATAGAAAATACTAAACACAGAACACCCCTTTGCAATTATATATACCAGCGTTTGCATACTGGTCACCTACCATTGTTCAGTTCAATATGGAAATTAATAATCTAATTCAATCCTTGGTTTGTATGTAAAGAGAAAGAGTTCAGATCAATTGAGGGTTTTCGACCTAAGAAAGAAACAGAGCGTTACCTCCTTAAATCTTATGATATGCGGGTGCCGCAATGATCTGTGGTTCATTATCTCTCTCTGAACATGCTCATCAATCTACCTCATATTCAGAATAATAAGACCAATTAATAGTCATAAATTCATATTGAATCAATATATAACAAGCCAAACTTAGGAAGAAAATTAAAAACAAACCTTTTGACCTCTCTCTATGTACTTGACAGCAAACAACTCCTTGGTTTTAACATCTCTAACCAGCTTGGCCACGCCAAAATTTCCCGAGCCGATATCTTTGATGACCTCGTACTTCTCCATTATCTCCTCTCAGAACACTGAGAACTAGAACCGAGGAAAGCTACGCACGAAATTGGCAATCATAACAGGGACGGGGAGGAGAGAGATGGATAGAGAAAGGGGAACCGCCAAAGACTCTCTCTTTATACTAGTTACTGGGTTTCCTACAGAAGTGGAAAGAAAGAGAGCAAACCAAAAGGGTCAGCTGAAAGTGAGAAAATGGAGAGAGAGAGATAAGAGTTGGGGGATGAGAATAATCGAATTGAAGATCAGTTGAATAATGCAACTTTTCTTTCCTTTTGGAGAGAGAGAAGGGAAAGGAAAGGGATTGGCGACGAGAAACAGCCATGTGTCCATCTCTAGTGCACTACAGAGCAGAGGCAGAGTCAAGTTGGGAATTATTGTTATTTTCTTTTGGTTTCTTCCTTTTTTTATCGGAGTAAAATCTATTAAGTTTCAACTTCTGACCAGTGTCCAGTGAATTCGCATCCTCTGAGATACCTCATATATTGCGTGACTTTTCGGGAAATCACAACCGTTAAAGTACGTTCTACACGAATCACAAAGTTCAAATAATACTGGCCCCCGCGCTACCCGAATAGGCATCGGATACGTCGGTACCGCAAAATATGAGATATCTCAGAGGATACTCACGCCCTTTTTTTAAGTTAATAAAGTCAGTCTCGATCTCTTATGGCGCTCTGCTGTGTGATCGTCGTGAGACATGTTGACACTTGACAGAGTTATTTAACGCAAGATTAATAAAAACTAACAAAAATATATAAATTTATGTTTTTTATAAGAATTTGCCTTTTTATAAAGTCAAATCAGCTCCATGCCGGTAAAATAATATAATAGCGAATGGCATCTTTTAACTGTCCTTTTTCACAATTGTAAAATGTTCTAAATTTTTTAACAGAGTTCCGTACAACTTTGCTATGAGATCTCAAAGACTTTTAGAAAATAGGAGAACGCAGTACTTTCATGCCCATCGGATCTACTTTTAAGTTCAACGAGCATAATTTAATTTGCGCGCACAAAAATTGAAACAAACACGCACGAAGTTTAAAGTATTTTGCACGAATCTTAAAGCAAATCGACGGTGATTAAACCCATCGAACCAAAGTAGGTCTGATGCCCATCGGACCTACTCTCAAGTGAGAAAATAGAGCCCGTATAAAATGAATCCATATCCTCAACGGTACCGTAAAAGATTTCCTTTTACAATTAGCTATTTACGGTTTGAGATTAATTCTCAGCCGGTTTGGGATTCGGGCTGACTGAGGGGGCAGTATTATTGGGCTTTGAGATTCGTGCCAAGTTAAAAAGAATGGTCCAGATCAAGTAATTGTAAAAGATTCTCTTTTACGGTACCGTCGGTGATATGAATTCATATAAAATTTGTAGAATCAAGTCAAACTGTGAATTCAAACTGATTGACTTCGTTAGTTGCACACTTACATATGAAATTTATAACTTTTTGAATTTATTTAGTATCAAGTCATCGGTAAAAAATATTAAAAAATAAATGCATTAAAATTAACTTAAAAAATTCCACATCACTTGATACTAAAATAATAATAAAAAATTGTGTAAAGGCATCTCTCATAAAGTAATTAAATCAGTTTGAACGGTTTGAAATAGTGTCTATCTAATTAGTTTTGAAATTGGTGTCATATAACACCGATGTCATACTAGCTGTGCTCTAGAAGATAGTAATAACTATCATCAATAATATTTTATGTAAAGAGTTTAGCTACTATGATATCAATGTTATTTCAGTCATCGTGACACTGACTCCAAAATATATAAAAAATTTCAAACAACGAATCAAAACCATTCAAATTGATCTAACTTATGAGTAATGCATTTACACGCAAAATTTATAAATTTTTTGAATCATTTCGTATGAAGTCAAGCTGTTAAAAAAAATTAAGTTAATTTGGATGCATACAATTTTCCTCCTTTTTTTAGCGCTTGACTTCATTCTAAATGAATTTGAAAATTTATAAGCTGTGCATGTAAATACATCACTCGGAAGATAGATTGTTTTAAATTGTTTTGGATTAGTTATTTGAAGCCTGTTTAATGAATTTTAGAGTCGATGTCACTACTTCTGAAATAACACCAGTGTCATAGTAGCCAGACTATTTATGTAAATATATGTTTTTACTTTTTACTGTGACTAATGTATAAATCACATTGTAAATATTATACAAGTTTGAAGTTTTTGCATTGAAAATCTTTACTAATTGGGATGTGTTTTAGTTAGTACTAGTTAAGCATAATATATATATATTGAATAGAAATTAAGTATTTGAGCCGTTCATTGCTAAATCTATGTGCTCTCCAGTGAGCGAGGGGAGGGGACAGGAGGTGAGCAATGTATATAGTTAATTTTTTCTACACTTCGATTTGAGGTTATAAAATTTGAATAATTTGTATATAGAATTTACCTTCTTTACCTTTTTGTTCTCTCCTCTGCTCTTCAAAATTTAATGTTTTGAAATAAATAAACATGATCCGGTCACCCCTCTTTTATTCTCTTCTGAAGCACACTCTTAATTTTCAATTAAAACATAAATTATAGGAAATTGAGGAAGGTTTTATTGTCCCGAGATTTTAGTACGTACTATAAAAAAATAATGTATTGATTTAATATAAAATATACTAAAAATAATAAAATTGTATGCACCATATTTCTTATAAAAATATATTTCTTATAAAAATGAACAAGATCAATGGTTTGCAGTGAGTTTCAAATTTAAAATGTACATGAAAATTGGTATTGTTACTTTTGGTGATGCCAAAATCTTATGACATCGAAACCTTCTTGTGAAAGATTATTATTGATTAGCATATTTGTCGATCTCTGCTAATATTTATCGACTATATTGATCATTGTTATATTTTTCTAATATTCTCAATTGCACAACATATAATGTTTGAAAATTATTATTACTACAATTGTTTTTGCATGCCAATTTGTTTGGAGAGACTCCGCTTTATCGTTTAATTAACAAAAATAACATTATTTAAAGTTTATTATTTAGTCAATTCCAACAAATCAAAGTTTTTTAGTTTTTTTTTCCGCTTGATTTGTATCCAGGGGAACACAATATTAAGTTTCCTAAGTTTCTTTTCATCTTCTTTAGCTTTCTAACTCCTCCTTGTCTCTTCGCTCTGAGCACTTTGTGAAAGAATCGAAGAAACAACAAAAAAAAATAACAAAACAGGCATGCAGAAAGGAAGAAAAAAATTGGGGGGGGGGGGGGGGGGGCGACGCCAAACCGAATAGGAGGTGGGTCGAGCGATGACCGATGGATTAGAGACGACGCTCGAGACTCCGGTTCAGACAGTCAGAGAACCGATAACCCTAATTTTTTACTAGTAACTATATTTTTTTACTGTTTATATTTTGCTCAAGATTACGGTACTAAATAAAACTTATAAAAACTCCAAATCAACATAATTTTTTTAAAAGTTACAAGACACTATTTTTTGAAACAGTATATTCCTTTTCTTGGACATAGGATCCGAGCGACAGTGCTACTAAACCAAAAATTAATATTAGGTAAATTGATCTTTGATTAAAAAAAAAAATAAGGTCCGCACTCAATTTTTTTTAATTAAATTTACTTATTTCTGATTAAATTTTATTACCAAAATAATTGGCCGTCGTAGTTTAAATTATTTTTTTGCTACTGATTTTCATCAAACAAAATTCATATTCAGTCATACCTTTCCTTTCCTCCTGGGAAACCCGCCACACAGATGGCCAGATGGGCAATGATAAATTGCAAGATAAGATGGAACAGACAAATGACTGTAAGGCGGTTAGGCGGATTAGCCGGATTAGCCGGATAGGCAGGTTATAAAATATTAGAATTATTTTATTTATTTACTTCTTGTGTGAGGCCAATTTCCCGGAATTGCTGATTCCGGGAATAGGTAGGTGACTACAGCGAGTTTCTGATTCTGGGACCCAATCAATTCATTTTCTTGGGTTAAGATTTTAACAGAGCAATTTTGGATTCATGCAGCGTAACTACATAGGGTTCATGCGCTGCATACAGCCAAAACTGGTCCGTTAAAATCTACCCCATTTCTTGTACTGTCGTTGACATTTACAAAACACAAATCATCGTTCTTACAAGGCACAGAGAACCAAAAATTCTGATTTATCGGCTTCGGTGCAGTACAATTTCTTATCCCGATTCTCGAGTATGTTACTATGTATACATGCCAAGTTTTGTTTACCCAAAAAAGAACTAATCTATATAAAGAGTGAGGCTATGGTGCTATGCATAGCACCAATGGCTAGTGTACTACGGCTCAATATGGTACTTTTTAAAATCCTAACGGTCGATCCGAACCGTTCAATGTGATATTCATATTCATATGTACATGCAAACTAAATTTTATATTTTTTTGATTTTTTTTACTATTTTTTAGATAGGTAGAAAAAATTAAAGATTAATAAAAAAATAATAAAAAAATTCAAAAAGTAAATAAATAAAATAAAATTCAAAATTATTATTTAGTGCCTATCCGGCTAATATTTTAACGGCTAATCTTGATATCAGGACTATGGTGCTATGCATAGCACCAATGGCTAGTGTACTACGGCTCAATATGGTACTTTTTAAAATCCTAACGGTCGATCCGAACCGTTCAATGTGATATTCATATTCATATGTACATGCAAACTAAATTTTATATTTTTTTGATTTTTTTTACTATTTTTTAGATAGGTAGAAAAAATTAAAGATTAATAAAAAAATAATAAAAAAATTCAAAAAGTAAATAAATAAAATAAAATTCAAAATTATTATTTAGTGCCTATCCGGCTAATATTTTAACGGCTAATCTTAACGGCTAATCTTGATATCAGGACTAGTAATATAAAATAATAAAAAAATAATAATCTACAATAATCTTGATATCAGGACTACCTATCTAAAAAAATAATAAAAAAATTCAAAAAAATATAAAATTTAGTTTGCAAGTACATATATTAATATGGTTATCACATTGAACGGTTTGGATCGACCGTTAAGATTTTAAAAAGTACCATATTGAGCCGTAGTACACTAGCCATCCGTGCTATGCATAGCACCATAGCCTCACTCTCTATATAATATTATGCCAAGTTGACAAGTTCCCTCCTTTCTCATTTTTAATAGGCAGCACCATATCGGTGTGGTACATCTTTTTATCTGGGGACGGGGGAATTTCTTATATACCACTTAAAAGAAATTATGAAATTATATATTTATTATTTTAAATTCTAATAACTCTCGTAAACACACAATACAATTTAAATATATATCAAATATACTTAAAATTCAAATTAATTATGTTTAAGATTCTAAAAGCTACAATTAATTAAAGATTAATAAAAACTGAACTCATTCTCCACATTGAATTGGACTATTGTCTTCTCCAACTCTCGTATGCACTAATTGCACGCTCTTTATAGCATTTTTCGTTGCTTCCCGCATGACTCGCTACCCCATTATTACAGTCAGTTTTGACATCAAAAGTGTTAGTGTTTGCGGTGGCTACTTGTGCGGGATAGTAGAAGAAGGCATGGCCAAGGTTGTTGTCGCAATTGTGCTCGAATGAGATGGTGGCAGGAGACACGTCGGTGTGGTCGGAGAAGCATGGCTTAATGCTGTTATCTATTGTCAAATCGGATAAAGAGAGAGTCAGTCCAGTTTTAATTAATCATTATTAATTACAGTTTTT
This sequence comes from Carex myosuroides, assembly GCA_028015225.1. NCBI lineage: Eukaryota > Viridiplantae > Streptophyta > Magnoliopsida > Poales > Cyperaceae > Carex > Carex myosuroides. The sequence goes on along the minus strand of CM051491.1, from coordinate 12,189,198 downwards.
AAAATCTTAAAATATAATTAATTTGAGTTTTGAGTATATTTAATATACATTTAAGTTATATTGGATACATATGTGATTTATTATTTATTTAGAATGATAAATATGTAATTATAGAATTTGTATATACGTAATTTTATAGTTTTAAAGCGGTATATACGTAATTTTACGTAATTTGTATATACGTAATATTATTCTTCTAAACATTTATTCTCTTAATTTTTTATACTTCTATCAAACACGATCTTTGAATTAAATAAATTTGACGCATGAAGCCTGGGCCGACATTTTTATTAATATCCAAAGTTAATTACAAATTAATAAATATACTCAGAATTCCTGGTTTTTTCCAAAATGTCCAAACTGGCCAGATTTTGACCGGTTTCCTCTTCCCCAGAAGCCGGTCAGAATCTGGTCGGTTTCCTCATTTTTTTTTTACACACAAAATATTTTCTTCTTGTACATGATCTGCTTTGTGATTATGTGGTGTAATTTTATTTTGTCATTGTATTGTAATATTATTTTCTTGACTATTTTTCTGGGTACTTGTTTCACTCACACCTACTCAATTTATTTTGAAATGCGTCAATTGGTGTGCCTTTAATCTTTAAAGTACTTATTATGTTGTTTAAAGCACTTATTCAATTTTTTTTTAATATCTTCTGTTTATATTTTATGTTGTACTATTATTGTTATTGTTGTAGTATTTTCTGTTTAGCATTATCGTGATAATTTATTTTATCTGAAAAATATAAAAATAGTACCATAAAAGCACACATACAAAAGAACCGAAATATAGGATAATCCAAACATAAAGCACCAAACATAGTATACCAAATATAAAAGTACAAAACTAGCCACGGTAATACTGAAACGGAGAGGGGGACCATCACTCAGGCGGTAATCTGGCGTTCGCCCGGCGTTCGCGCGGCCAGGCTCTCTCTCGGGGTCTCTATACCAGCATCGGTGTAGCTGCGTATCCGCTTGGCAGTATCCCATATGTACTCACCCCTAGAGACTGTCGTGATTGGCAGGGGTGTACCGAATATGGATGCAGCGAGTCCAGTCCCAAAGTCAGGCTGAGTATGAGACCCGCTACCACTAGCCTCTCTATCATGTGGCATCTCTGTCCCATATCGGGTACTGGCGGTGCCGACATAAAACCCTCATTGTATACCCCGAGACTGCACGAGAGGGACCCGACATCCGTAGTAAAGGACTCCTGAGGTGGTGGCTGTGGCGGCATCTCGGCCGGACCCTGCAATCAATACATAATTTAGTAAATTTGATATGAATGAAGAAATTTGTACAAACCTAACAGCTACTGAAGTATGACATACATGAGTCTGAACCGGACATCCATGCTAGTCGTAGAATGCCTCCCATCCAGCATTGGACAATACCCAACGATGGTAGTCCCACTCTGGATGCTCATCGAGGGAAGGTGGAATCTCAGACATCCTAACCGGGCTCTCGTCGGGCTCGGTCGGATCTATCTCACGCCAGTTGATGTTCTATCCGGCGTCTCCTAGCATGGTGATGAGCTTCCCACCATGCCCGGTATCCTCAATATAATTTGCATTCTTCTTGAGGGTACGGTACCCAAGATGTCTACAGTTCTTCTTTCCCAGCACGGTGATCCCATGCCCGCACTCCTTGATCGAGGACAAAAGCTGAAAAAAAATTATTTTATCGAATCAAACCTTGATGAACTATTAAGTTAGGGAAAAACTATGTAGTTTTAGGTGCATTACCTGGCGAGCCCATTTGATGCCATTGGTGTGTAACCATTATCGGTTTTGACCTTGTCGCGTAAATGGGCACTGTAATCGCCCTGCAGATATACAGTGGCCATGCACATGCATGTACCAAGTCTCGTACCTCAATAGGGGATGTTCCAGAATCTGAAGGAGCGTATCTGGCTCATGATAAAAGTCCCCATACTGGGGCTCCGCCACCGTAGTGTAGTACGCCTACAAATGGTTGCTCCAGTCGCCCTTTGTGGCTCATCATGTAAGGAACACGTTAGTTGCAATACAAAGCTATCAAGTAATATGAGATAGTTGAAATATGATACGACTTACTTGTGCATGTCTCTGATGGTGGAACGCGACAAAGATGGGTATGTGGGAATCAACGGCGCATGTCCAAGCTGACAGAGTACCCGATCTGGATAGTGGTGCTCCACTATCCAGAAGTGTACGAGTGGACCTCTGTAGTACCACATCTCCCGCTTCTGCAGACAACTCCCCGGCAACAGCTCCTCCTTGTACAACTGCTCGTACGGTGTCCACTCAACAAGATCCGCAGCCAAACTCTGCAGCTCTGAACAGACTGGCCTGATCCCAATGGTACTACTGTGGGTCCGATCTATGTAGTTGTGGTAACCATGCCACTTCTTCCCGTATGCCGGACATCTCTAAGTATCGGGTGCTCCCCATGCCGGAGCCTCATTCGGGATAGGCCGGCCTACCGGTACCCGTGACCATGACCAGTACTGAAGCAAGAGTACCGGCCTATACAATTGCTTCATTTTCTTCTGCATTTTCAAGAATTTTAGCCGTCAGGGTATTTTGATTGATTGATTAAATAATTAAGTAAGAAAAGAGTTAGAGATTTACCTCATAACCACGTCACATGTGAGAGTACATATGGGCTAGGACAACCCCACCCCAGTTGTACGGCGACGACTGGTCAAGGTCTGTCAGCAGTGAAAGATACATCATCGACATCATATCACAGCTGGAATCAGGAAACGTGACAGAACCAAAAAGGTCCATCACGTAGTCCCGTGTATATCTGCAATACAAAACATATACAAAATCTAATAGAAACAATTTATAGTAAATCTAATAGAAAAAATTTATAGTAAATGTAATAGAAACGATTTATAGTTTTTACCTCTGAATCTGCTCATCGGTGGAATCTGCTGTCAGACCCGCGCTGAAGTGCTCTCGTAACTTTGTCATCCTCAGATAAAATTTGGACTACCCACAATTCCCAATGAGAGAGAGAATCAGCTCCCAACAACCACTCGATATCAGCAGCAAATCTCCGACTGTCAGATATGCCACCAACGGGTGTGCCACTAATAGGCAAACCCCAAAGGGCACTCACATCCTGGAGTGTCACTGTCATCTCTCCGAATGGCATGTGGAATGTGTGCGTCTCGGGACGCCATCGCTCCACCAGTCTTGCGATGAGAGATGCATTGATGATGTTTCTCTCAGTCCACAAGATGTCCACAACCTGGTAGAGACCCAGATTGATGAGGTATTGGTCCATCACCTCGTGGTACTGCATGTGAATGCACCGCAACTTCACATCTAAAAGAAACGTGTCATGCGTTGAAAAAAGTAATCCACATGGTGTTAACATAACAAAATTTAAACTCAACAAAATTTAAAGAAAATCTAAAAAAAGATACGTACCTCACGAGAAGCTAGTGAGACTCAGTGATCGTCGTGGGGCATCCACAGGAGAGGACTAAAATGCTCGGTGCTGCTAGTACTGATCGGCTCGTCAACTACTGGACGAGCCGTAGACCGTGCTCTACGCATCTTGATGTCAAAAATAACCTAAATAGGCCAATTGTGGTTAAACATCCTAAAATAGGCTTAATTCTGCTTAAACATGCTAAAATAGGCCAATTGCGGTTAAAATAACCTAAAATATGCTACAATAGGCTACAATAACCTAATTTCGGTAAAATATGCTAAAATGGGCCAAAATAGGCTTAATTATGCTAAAATATACTAAAATTGTCCAATTGCGTCTAAAATAACCTAAAATATGCTACAATAGCCTAATTTTGGTAAAATATGCTCAAATGGTCTAATTATCCTAATTATGCTAACTTCGGCTAAATTACGCTTAATTAGCCTAATTATGTTAAAAAGGGCCAAAATACCCTAAAATATGGTCAACTATGCTAATTATACTAAATTACAACAAATTACCCTAAACCCTAAACCCTAAATTAAATAAAATAAAATTTAAATTAAATAAAAAAAATTACCTTAAAGAAAGAGAAAAATCGGTTGAGATGAGTGAGTTGTGTGGAGGAGAGAGAAAAAAGGATATTTATAGGGTGTAAACGGAAAAAAAGGAAACCAGTCAAATTATGGCCGGCTTCTGGGGAAGAGGAAACCGGCCAGAATCTCGCCGGTTTGGATATTTTTAGAAAAACAAGAATTCTGAGTATATTTATTAATTTGTATTTAACTTTGGATATTAATAAAAATGTCGGAAGCCTGGGTCATAAGCATAGCTGGTCCAAAATTGACTATCTAGACAATTCTTTGGTAATCTAGAAAAATAAAATTCTTATAATTTTTTTGCATGACAATTTATTTTTTGCATGAGGAAACTGATGAAATTTTAGTGTTTTTTTAGAATACCACAATATATTTGAAAAAAAAAATAGAAAGACCCATAATACTGTTGCAGTTGATATCATACCCTTCAAAAATAAAAAATCCATACTAAATTTTTACAATAAAATTTTGAGTTATCACAAAGAAAAGAAAAAAAAGAAGAATAAAGCTTGATTCCCAGGAGGGTCGTTTCCATTCGTTACACAAATTGCAACACGTAATAGTAAACATAATGTTAGGCATGCAAATTATTTAGAGTAGGTGTGGTGTCTGGTGTGGCATGTTGCTTTTTCAATACCAAAAAGTAAACATAATGTTATGGGATCCCGCTACTATCTTTGGACATGGGCAATTCAGTAACACGTGGCAGTCTTACAGGCCTAGTTAATAATCAATACAAAAATATTATTTGTGGTTCAAAATTCTTCTGTTTCAGTCTAAACATTAAAATAACTTGACAAAATTTAATTAATTATTCTCAGTATGGGGGTGATCAGGTATGTGGTACAACCAATCTGTTATTTTTATTTTGCTTTTCTTTTTTCTGATTAGCAATCAGTTGCTTTTGTCATGTTTCTTTTTTTGCATGAGATTCGTTAAAGCAAGATCCATAGTGGGGTCTGCGTTCTGTAGCTGTTAATATTATTCTATAATTCATTTATTTCTGTCTACGGTTTACATTGAACGGATGTCATTGCATGGGGAAACATCTACGAGGAGCGTTCAAATGACTTCATTTTTTTGTGTCTCCACCGTATCTTTATTTTTAAATATTTTAATAACTCAAAATTTAAAACTTAAAAGTCAAAATAAAACCGTTGGATATGATCTACATCATTTTATCTATGGCTCATAAAAATTATCACATTTTGATTTTGTTTTTATGTGAATCAATAAGTTGAAAAATCAACGTCTAGAAATTATCCACATTAGTACGTTTTTTACAAGCTCTTGATAAAATGATGTAGATCATATTCAACGGTTTTATTTTGACTTTTAAGTTTTAAATTTGAGTTATTAAATTTTTTTAAAAATAAAAGTATGGTGGAGGCATGAAAAATAAAGGCATTTGAACCCTCATTTATTATATCTAATCCTTCGATGTTAGGCAAACACTGTTCTTATGTTGTATAAATTTTTAATAAAATTTGAATTCAAATTTAATTTTTAAAAATTTCGGAGATGAATTTAGAAGATGTTTTTGTGTCGCATTTCCTATGGACCTTTTATTATAATTAAAGTCTGTAGGCACACAACACACATTCTATTTCTGCATCATGTAGAATTCGAATCTAGGTTCTCCATTATGAACATATACCTTTATCAGCTTAATAGCGCAGCCAGAGGCGGATTCAAGATTTTCGCCAGAGAGATAAAAAAATATCGAATCGGGTTAAAATCCATTAACTAATTAGGTACTCGATAAAAAACAATGTTTTAACTTATAGGTTCTAATGCTCTGACTTGTAATTTCTGATGCTCTAACTTATAATTCTAATTACCAATCATAATTCAAAAAATTTATTTTAATTTTAACTTTAAATTTAACCCGAAATACAAATCAAACATCTAGAGGGAGGCAAAAAAAAAATTCATAAGGGCAAAGTTGATCAGAATGTCCTGATCTCCACTAAAACTCAAAATCCATAGAGAACAGCTGCCCCCGAACCATATGGGTCCGCCCCTGAGCGCAGCACTAGATCGTTTTCTATGGTTTTCTATAGATTTGTTACATGCATCCTTACTAAGGAAAAACACATTTATTAGAAGCCAAATCTGTTATTCTTTTAAACGAAAAGCAAAACTCTGCTTTTAGAGAAAGATAAAGAAAAGAGGAGAAAGAAAGAGAGGAGGTAGAAAAGAAAAAAAATAATAATCTGCTATTATATAAAGAATAGCGAATTTTTTCTAGCATTGTAAGAACAAGACCTTTTCAATTCATCCTCATTATTTTTTTCATACACTTTTTGTCAGAGAGAATGGGGACGGGACCAAATTAATTAATTATTTAAATTCATTAACTAAATAAAATTTAATAATTTAAATAAGTATCAACTACTAGACATAACACATTTAGAAGTCGGACGTGATTTTAAACTTTGTATGGACAAAATCTAAGTCTTAGAAGGATTGTGTCAGAGACACAGTCAGACTTTCGAGCTATAAATGTCAATCATATAAAATATTCATGCTGAAAATGGAGAGTAGTTTATAGTATTCATAACATTTTATAAAAAATTAGATATAAATTAAAAAAAATGAGGATCAATTAACCTCCATTTCACTGCACTTAACTCCGTCTGGTGCCCTTGCATTGTGTTATGTTACCAAAAGTTTTCGGTGTTTCGAATCGAATCCTTATCATGGGCTCAATCCATGCTTGATGCAATATTCACTCTAATCTAATGAGTGTTAGAAATTTTCTCAAATAATTGTCAATCTTAGAAGTGGAATGACAAGTCTTACTGGGCTGTTCGGTAACAAGGGATTAAGAACTTCCTTAGCCGCTTAATCCTGCCGAACACCGGTTCCTTAGCGTGGATTAAGAACACCTCCTTTAGTCTCATTTTGCCCGGATCTTAATCTTCTACCGGACCTTAAAGCACCTCTACCCCTTTCTTTAGCTTCCTTAGCTTTCATCCACGGATTAAGACAACCGAACATCGGTTCCTTAGTGCTCCTTGAGCTCTTAATCCTTCACTCTTAATCTTTTGTTGCCGAACGGCCCCACTAATTTTTGGAATATATTTAAGAGTAGATACAAACTCTTGCGTTATTTTAGTCTATTCATTTATATTTTTATAGTTACATATTTTTTATATAATAAGATAATTAAAATATAACATTATGCATAAATGAGCACTAGTTTGAGCTTAATAAACACTATATTTTATAAATTTATTGATTAAAATTAAAATATTAAAATCTAAAATTTGTGAGATAAATATCAAACGATATTTGGTATTAAAAAAATTCTACACAATAAAAGTGTATTTTTTTCTAAATTAATTAGTTAATATTAATTAGCTAATTTATTTGTATATAACTATATATTAAAGTTAGTAAAAGAATAAAAAAAATGTACACGAATACAACTATATATTAATAAAATATAAAAACAAAAAATCAATTTAACGAATTAGCTAATTTATTTGTATGATGTTGTGAAGTTTCTTCCACAAAAGATGCTGAAATGAAAATTTCTACTTCGATAAAATTGGAGGAAAATCATAATCTAGAATTTATGTTCTAGATCCTTTCAATGATCTATATGTAACCGTAGAAAGTATAATGATCTTCTTTATTTTTAGAACATGAAAGATACCATGGAAGATCAATAATTCACATTGAATTATTGGTTGTTAGACATAATGTCCAATTCCAAATCAATTATTGAACCTTGGTACTTATTAAATATATGATTTTTCTGGAACATAAACCTCCTTTATTTTTAGATTATAAAAATAAAAAATAAAAGCAGTTCCAAAATCACAATCTAAAGACACCACATATATAAAAACATAAATTGAAAAAATAGGTTTTGGTGTTTGCATCCAAGAAGGCTAGACATCTAATACTTCCATTTATTTAATTCAAGAGTTGGGACCAGCACCTCTTACATCATTCCATGCATTATTGCATGTAGGGCTGGACAAAATTGCTCAAATTCAGCTCATTTACAGCTCTAATCGCATGTCCCTCTGCACCGGGTAGAATCACCAGGAATTATATATGAGAGTTAATTAATTAGTTTAAAATATTGGGCTCTATCCCAAAAGGTTTCTAAAGAAATACTTTTAGCACACAAAACTCTAAAAAAATTTACATGAACCGTCCCAAAAACATTATTATTTTTTGTTAGTCAAATTATTCGAATTATATAGTCCATAATTAAGAGTTTATACGCCATATGTCCATTTTGGCTTCATTAAAAGACGAGCTCCAATTTCAAATGTTTCTAGCTATAAAATAAGAAACAAAATGATGGTCTATAGATTCAGAAATCAGTTTTGACAACCTATTCTCTGAGTCAGTTTGAATGCAATTTCGGAAATAACAAAAATAGCGCTAAAAATGAATTAAAATAGATGTAGTGATTTTTTATTTAATATAAAACCTTCTAAAAACGACGCCATAAATTGAAATAACTAACTTTTTTTTTATGAATTGAAACACGGATAGGGAACACAGAGGTCCGAGGATATTGACGCTCTCTCGACAGGCTCCAGATCGGTCAGAGAGACTCACTCTGATTGGTCGATAGCATCGGTGCTGGGGTCCACATGTTGCTGGCTCTTGTTGACCGAATTCAGATCCAGTGCATTAACCCAATTTTTGAGTTTTGATCCAAACCGTCCAAGGTGCTCTAACACGAATCTTAAAGAACCTGGACCCCACAAATAATACTGGCCCCCTGCGCTACCACCGAATAGGCACCGTACACGTCTAAACTCAAAAATTGGATTACTTTAGGGGATCCGGACTCCTTGTTGACCTGCACTGCGGCTCAGAATCCGTATCCTCACAAGTACCTGACTCAAAACAATTGTCAACGGACGACTCAGATTAATTCCAGCCGGGCCAAATTCAATATGATATTCTGGTGCCTATGGAAACTGTAGGGGTCCGTTTTGAGATTCGTACCAGGTTGATCTGGGCCGTCCGTTGACAATTGTTTTGAGTCGGGTATCTGGAAGGATCCGAATTCGCTCAGCTCATCGGCTCATCCATGCGGACCCTCTTATCTTTCTTTTTCAACCTGTTACTCCTTTGGAGTTCAGATCCAGTGCAATACCTGACTGAGTTTATTCCGTTGATGCGGTCGAGGTGCCTAGGACACGAGATACGGCCCATACAGATTTACGAATAATGGGAGGTTTTGAAGGCCCAATAATGAGAACAATCCAAGGCCCGGCCCACGGATCCATAAGCAAGAAACGTCCAGAAAGTTGAATCGAGAGCTGACATGTGATTCTACTATTGGCTAGCTGACTCTCTCTGTCCCACTCCCACCAACCAAAGCCCAGCTCCTCTTCTCCGGTTCTCCCCTTTCTCCTCTTCCTATTTTCTGTCTTCGTAACAAAAAAAAAGAGAGCAGCCGCCACGCTTAGAAACTTACTGCTTGGCCTCATTTTCCATGGCGGAGGAATCTCAAGCAAAGGTCCCTTCCCTCGCCGAGGTGCTTCTTTCACTCTCATCGCACCCTACAATTCTCCTTTTTTTTTGATAAAATTTTGTGTGATTGTTTGTCAGAATATTGTAGTTTTCCTCAATTCCAGCTTTTAGTTGTAGTGGATCTAGTCCTGTCTATTGTAAAATCCCCATCTCCAGATTTGGTTTTTATTCTTTTTGAAGTAATTTATTAGATCTGATGCAAAATTTAAGTTGATAAAGGTATTCTTGTATAAACCGACTCTTGCTGTTTACAAATCAAATTATACTAAACTCCTTTCTGTGGCTGGATCTACCTTGTCTTGGTAGATTTTTTTTTTCCAAATTGGAGTTGGAGTTGAAATGGGATTCCAAATTTGGTATAGTGAGTGAGGTTGGGAGAATTCTTGCGAGTATCCAAGCATTTGATTTTTCATTATGATAGCCTCACTTTGAGGACTGAACTCCATTCTTGTGTCAGTTTCATTCATTATCGAGTGTAGTCTGAACTCAATTTTCTGTAAATGAAACCATTGCTAATAGTTCTGCTCTATCTCTCAATTCTTCTCTAATGGACACTGCTTCTTACTTGGAAATGCAGCTTCTTACTTTGTGGATTCTTTCATTTTCAATCTCACCTTAGCCTCAAGGAATTTTCTTTTCTTGCTGAGTTGTTCACGTCCTATTTAATAATACCATTACAGTTAATTTTTACAACAAGGGATAGAAATTTAATTTCTACAATCTAAAAAGTTTGTAACAGCATTTGAATTTTTTTGCTGTAGTTCTCTAAGAACCTATGATGCTTCCAGCAATTTGTTAGAAAAAACTGAGTTGCTGTTGTATATAATGCAATAAGCTCGATTAGTCTACATCTGTGTTCTGGAGAACTTATCCATCTGTATTAGAAATTCAGTTCATAGAACGTTGTAAAATCTAGTTATATTCATATATTATTGTATACATGTACCTGGTAAATCTGAAATTTGAGCTGTTATTTTGCTGTTATAATGTTCTTAGAATTTCAATCTTAGATAGTGGGCCTAATTTTCCTGAACCATCACTAATTTAAACTGAAAATAACCCGCTTAGGCTTGGATTCTTATTCATTTTAGCCACAACCAAACCACAAACAACCCTGGTGTCACTTCTATTTTACCTTTGCATGCCATGAATTCAATCCAAACTATTCTCAAATGGGTAGTTAGATTTAAAGTAAAAAAATCTTTAGAAAACAAACAGAAAAAAAATAAACAAAAAACAACGTATGATTGGAAACTAATAATCTATTTATATTTGCTTTCAGCAATATTCATTGTTGAAAACTGAAGAGACAAAACAAGACAATGTCGAAAATACCTCTGTACCTGAGGTGAAAACCACCGAGGAAGAGAAACCGGCAGAGGTAACTGCCGAGGAAGTAGCAGTAACGACCGGCGCAGCGCCAGAGGGAGGTGCTGAAGTGGCCACTGAGAATACAGAAGAAGAGAAGCTTTCCGAAGCAGCAGAGGAGGCGGCAACCCCTGCTGCCGAGGTGGAAGATACTGCCACGACTGAAACCGTAGCAGCTGTCGAAGAGGGTGATGCCGAAGAAGTACAGCCTGAGATTAAGGTTTTTCTTTGGTCCTTGCTATATTTGGTTTGTTTTCCTTTTTTCTTTTTTGATCCTGTGTGTGCACGGGGACTGTCTTTTTTGTGGGTATTTAAATATACACGTACTCGGCTTTCTAATTTCTCTATATAAAAAGAAGGGTAAATTTCATCGGAAGTCACTAAACTTTGTCCTTGTCACGAATTGGTCACTCAAGTGTGATTTGTCCCTCTATAGCCATTGAACTTTTTATTTGTTTCAATCAAGTTACTCTATAACTTTACCATCCAAAATACTAACGGAATATGCTCATCCATCATATTTCATTTTATATTTTATTAGTTTTTTTGGACGGCAAAAGTAACGGATGAGCATATTCCGTAAGTATTTTGGATGGAAAAGTGTAAAGGTGACTTGATTGAAGCAAATAAAAAATTCAATGACTATAGAGGGACAAATCAAACTTGAGTGATCACTTCGTGACAAAGGATAAAGTGTAGTGACCTATGACGAAATTCACTAATTGTTGAATCCTTAGTTTACCATGCACACACATGCTCTGCAAAAGGGTATCACTTTTCAAATTTTGTGGAAGGAACCTGCGAATAGCAATATACTTTTGGCCCTCGTGTTCCATTAATTTTATTATCTGTGCTAAGAGTGTAAAATTTGCAAAGTTGCAGAGCAAAAAATGTGTTCTGGTACAGGTACAGCAATACCTACAGATATTTGCACCGGAACATGCACATCTGTTGGGTTTTGGCCAAAAAAGAAGATCACTCAAACAGGACGTAAAGCAAGCAATGTTTCTTCTTATCTTTTTTATCTACTAAACTTTGTGTGGTGTAATTTATATGCAGATTGAGACAGCTCCAGCTGATTTCCGTTTCCCAACTACCAATCAGACGCGTCATTGCTTCACCCGTTACGTTGAGTACCATAGGTATAACAATTTGTGTACTCCTCTTTTTCTTTCTCTGTTTGTTTAGTTTGTGTGATGTTCGCACCATTGGCGTGGTTTCTCTTTGGGTTTGGGTTTGGGTTTGGTGGGGAGAGGGGGGTTGCAAGTCTTTTGCTTATAGTACCAATAGCAAATCAGAGTCCTCATTTCACCCTAGCCTCTCATCGTCGTCATTGTTACCTTGAAATAATTATGGTTGACTGGTTTCAACTTGCAATATTTATTAGGCCGAATTACATGTATGCCCCTCTAAACCTGCAAACTTAGGCATTTCATCCACTATAATTGCAAATACCAAGTTAATCCTTCTAAACCATAAAAAGTCTCATTTTACCCTTCTAAACCTTTATAATTAGATATTTTTCCCTCTAATGTTGGAAATATCATATTATCCTTGTAAAGTACAAAAATTTTTATATAAACCCTTCTAAATTTCAAAATTATGTATTTTTTTCCAAAATTGTTTATATTATTTTTATCCTTCTAGAACATAAAACTCTCCTGAAATTACTTTTATCCTCATTCTAAATAAACAGATTTCTTTCGGTCTTTCCCCTCCCCTCTGTCTCTCTTTTTATCTAACAATGCCAAGTTTGGGTAGAAAAATGCATAGACAATAACTTTGAAAAGTTAACTGATCCGAACCTGAACAGACCCAACCTGAGACAACTTGAAATCGATGTTGATCTGAAGCTGGGTGACTTGAAATGTAATCCGGCCTGAATGCAAACGACTAAAAACTCTGTGTGAATCCAAAACTAGATTATTTGAAACCTAATCCAAACCTGAACGACTCAAAACTCGAAATAGTCCAAAACGGTATGTTTTGAACATCATCTTCATTATTGTCTCCCCTGTTGTATTGGTTTGTGAATGGTATATTTTGAACAGATGTGTGGCTGCAAAAGGCGAGGATGCTCCGGAGTGCGATAGGTTTGCCAAGTACTATCGCTCGCTCTGCCCCAGTGAATGGGTATGTATTCTTTCGTCGCTCTTATATTCATATACCTGTAATGGCACAGGTAGAGCATATTCATGCTGTTTAATATGGAATTCCATGGATGTTAATTCATAATCTAATGATTCCATTCTGGTTTTTGTGCCATCTGTCACAAGCTCATTTCCTGTCTGTTGTGGACTTTATTTTTGGTAATTTAACTAAGAGAACGGAGTAGGTCTGAAGGGCATCAGACCTACTTTTGGATCCAATGAGCTCCATCATCGTCTGATCCGTATTAAGATCTGTGCGCACAGAAATTGAAACATATACGTACAAATTTTAAAGCGGAGTGCACACATCTTGATGCAGATCGGACAGTGATTGAGCCCATCGAACCAAAGTAAGTCTGATGGGCATCGGACCTACTCTGAATTCTTTAACTAAACCCTAGTATGATCATCATTTTAAAAGTAAAAAAGGTATGAAAAAGAAATGTGAAAGCTGCGGCAAGTTATTTTGCATTAGGCTTTGTTGATTCAGATACAGGGATCGACTCAAATATTTTTTATGCAAAAAACATGAGGAGTCATTTGAATAGATTTATTATTTTTGCAGGTGGAGAGATGGAATGAGCAAAGGGAAAATGGCACCTTTCCTGGTCCTCTGTAGATGGTCAAGCAGCCTCAAAATAAAATAATACCCGGACTAAATTAAGGTCTAGGAATCTTGTTAACTTTTGAGAAAATTTTCATGGACTAATAAATTTTGACATGTCAAAATGTCAAATTTAGTTCGTTTGAGATTTGACTGTTCATACAGCGGTTTTGTTCTACATCTGTCGGCAATTTTCTTTTCATACTTGATATCAAAATGCTGAGATTTACTTCGTTTACCCCCAATCTGTTTCAAATTTATTAGAAAAAAAATGTCTTTGTAAGAGTTTTTTTTTTATCATCTATGTGCTAGTTTGTTGATATGAGGTTGTGTTGTTATGTGCATAGAAGAGCAGGATTTACAGATACAAAATGTGTCATAAATTGATTCTAGTAACAACTAAATGGAATTTAAGTACAAATTGACTATGCATTCACGTTGGATTGCTTGCACAAAAGTTAATATATCTAATAGAGCTATCACATGTTAAACTGTAGAGAGCGTATAATACTCTCCAACTGCAATCTCCTAAATATAGTTCCGTGCACTCTAAAAACAAAGAAATTCTTCAGTGTCTAAAATATGTGCCCATGCAAAATTTAGAAATATGCAAATTTATAGATTCACTCAAAAAGACCAGCTAGATTGCAAAATAAATAAATAGGGAAATTTTCAAAATAGGCAGAGAATGATTGACTTTGGATAGCTAGAGATTGCAAAATGAGAATGATCGACTTTGGATGGCGCTATATGTTGTGCAACTTCTGTTATACCATTTATTTTCTTTCTTTCTTTAATTTTGAGAATTATTATGGCTGTAGAATGAATGGGCATTAGTTTTTATATTTTGTTTAGATAGAAACAAGATTTAAGACTTAAGAACTATAATTCTCTCGTGAAAATGGAATGAATGCCGTTGTTATAGTTACCCTAATATGAGGCTGATTTTAGTACCTATGCAGGCTATGCTATCAGTTTATACACCAGATATATTATAAATAATACTTTTAAATATAAATCATCCTCTAGGATAATTTCGACAACAGTCACCGAAACAGCTGTAGCTTTTTATTTTTTTGACAGTTTCTCTGGATCATATTTCACTCTAATCTCTTAAAATTTGAAATATATAAAAATCCGCGCCGTTTGCTTTGATAGTTTGCTGGGACTTTTCGATACTGACATACTTCATATACTTGATGAGGATAGCAGGATTGTAAATAACGTTATATATATATATATATATATATATATATATATATATAGGGTCCGGCTAATTTGCTGCTGGCAGCATTTTGGCCAGCTGCTGCCAGCAGCAAATCTGGACCATATGATCTTCAAACAACCGATCCGAACCGTTCAACATGTTCTAAATATTGAAATGTGATTGGAGACCAAATTTTATATTTTTTGGAATTTTTTTACTATTTATTAAGCCACTTTGAAAATTCCAGATCCGGATGAACAGTAAAAACAGTGCAACAAAATTCTGGACCATATGATCTGGAATTTTCAAAGTGGCTTAATAAATAGTAAAAAAATTCCAAAAAATGTAAAATTTGGTCTCCAAGCACATTTCAATATTTAGACCATGTTGAACGGTTCGGATCGGTTGTTTGAAGATCATATGGTCCAGATTTGCTGCCGGCAGCAGCTGGCCGAAATGCTGCCAGCAGCAAATTAGCCGGACCCTATATATATATATATATATAGAGGAGGGATCTAGTTACCATAATTTTGAGTTACAACAAAGTTATCACAATATTTTCTACATTTTCAAATTTCAAATCGTCGATCCAAACCGTTCAACATAATCTCCATAATAAAATGTGCTTCAAGATCAAATTTTACATTTTTTTGAATTTTTTAAATATTTATCAAGTATTTTACAAAAACTAGTCAAATTCAGACCATTGAATTTTGTACCCATCTTAATAAATAGTACAAAAAAAAAAATGTAAAATTTGATCTGGAAGCACATTTTATTGTGGAGATCATGTTGAACGGTTTGGATCGACGATTTGGAATTTGAAAATGTAGAAAATGGTTGTGGTAACTTTGTTGTAACTCAAAATTGTGGTAACTAGATCCCTCCTCATATATATATAGAGAGAGGAGGGTTCAAATGCACAATGATTTTGTGCTCCAATATGCTCCACATCTTATATCTCTATTTTCAAAGTTCGAACAGTCAATACGAACCGCTCAACATGATCTTCATAAATAAAATATGTTTAGAGACCAAATTTTATATTTTTAAGAATTTTTTTACTATTTTTTTAGATAAGTACAAAATCATCATTAAAAAGAGTCTGGACCATCCGAAAAAGTGATATTAGTTGCCTCAACAGAGATGCCCACAATCTTAGTTGTGACTCCCATTTCTTTGAGCTCCTTAGTCACCTATCAAAATGCAACCAAAGTCGTGCAATCATAAGTGTCAAGAATGATGAAAAGAAATCTAATTCCATATTAAGATTAAATGTTGCATGTTATTAAAATGGTTACCTCCAAACCATTCATTTCTTGCCTCATATGTTGTTTTATTTTTTTCATTTTCATTTTTATTTTTACTTTTACTAAATATGTATTAGGTGGTTTGTACAATTTTATATAGTTGAGTGTTAGAAAAAGAATACATATTACATTCAAAATATATTATCATAATTCAATAAAAACACACTAGAAACTCTATTAATTGAAAATAAACTTCGTACTGAAATAAATATTATCACCTAAAAGAATTGTTTAATAGAATGATCTTTGATCTAAATAATGAGCTATTTTTTCTTATTTATGTGTTTTGAAATTGAATTGTTTCAAGACAGTTATGGAACAATTTTCCATCTATAAGCTTACTTTTCTTTTGTTGTTGTTCTTTCAAATTAGATATATATCTAACAACGGAAAATAATATATAGTAATTAATAAATGATTTTTATGTTAGAAAATTTCATAATCACTAGGAACAAAAATAACAATTGAAATAAATATGTACGAAAGGATAAAATTGTCTATAAAGTTTGAAAAATCAAAGTTCTTGTGTTAAAAACTTAAAATCAAAAGTCATTGTGCTAATATCAGCACATGTTGCTTCACACATTTGTCACCTGCCAAAGCTGATAGCAGGATTATCTGTGGCTCTGATTATATTGGATAAATATTGAACCATGATAAATGTTAAATTTATGTCTGCTACGCACATAGTGACAAACGAATAGTTCGGGTTCGGTTTGACGGGGTAAAAAGTTTGTGATTCGGATATAATTCGGAAATGATTCGGTACAACAAGAAAGCAAAAAAAAAAAAAACTAAAAACAAGCCAAATTAAAAAAAAAATCGCGTTTTTCTCCCGAATAATTCGTATTTTATTCGCGAATAAAACATATTATATGTTTTTTTGCATTTTATTTGGAGTTCGGTTCAGAAACGTCAAGAAAATGAATAAAACACGAATTATTCGCGAATTATACCCGTATATTGTTACTATGTCTACGCACAATTTTCCTCGGCTGCCAGCTTAGAGGGGTCATATATTTGCACAGAACATCCCATAAAATTGGATAAACCAGACGATAATTTCGCACGGCTTAGAGTTGTAATACAATATTTTTTTTTTCATTTCGGCCTCCTTATTTTTTGGAAAATTGTCTATTTGCATGTCGAAAGTTTGAAACATAATATTTAGTTCGTTTGTAGATTAATGCGAACAACATTTGCTTAATGTTAAAATGTATTACAATTTTTTTAAAATTTGTGAAACAAGATACACTTTTCATACTATATATATATGAATTGACTTGAATTACAAAAAATTAATGAACTATATATTATTCTTTTCCTTTCATATATATATATATATATATATATATATATATTTGAGAAACAAGATACACATTGCCGCATTGGTGATTGTAATCTGTTATTTTGATTCCACGAGTCTCGTGATTTACAGAATAATAAATTCATAAAATTCGTACTTTACATTTTCGGTTATAAAAATGGATGGTACGGAGTTCAGTGACGAATCCGTACACAATAAATGTGCATGCATGCAAGAGTGCGCTCATTAATGGAGGAATCATTCAATACATGACAACAAAAATATATGCAATCCGTGCATTTAAATCGTGCCGAAATTTTTATTGTTACCGTCTAAAAAAATCTAAATTAAATGAATACCACCCTGTTGGGTCTCTTATCAATACTACCACCCTTCCTAACCTAGTTCGCGCACCAAATAGGTTGGTGCGCGGATCTGGTCAGCGCACCAACCTCTTCTGCCTATTAAGGCACCACCTCAGGTAACTGTGCTCATTCCATTCGACGCAAGGCAGCAAGCAGCAAAGAACATTCTCGCAAAGACCAAAGAGTAAGTTTTTTTCACTCTAGTCCTATATATTTTTAATTATTTAATTACTTTTTTAATTTTTTATAAATTTATTAAATGTTAGGTTTGTTCTGTAATTCAGGTAACTATGATTGGAATTGCTTGTTATTTTGGTGGTGAAGTATTACAAGGGCCCAATGGTGCTTATTACAGTACCCAACCCCAGAAAATGTTCAATATCGACCCGGATTTAGATTTCAGAGGTATAACTAGGGAAGTGTACCAGGAACTTGGTATTGACCCGAATTATTACGAACTGGTAATTTCTGCCAGGATTAATATTGGCCAAGGCAACCAAACATGGTTCCAACAGCTCCCTGTACTAGACGATAGCAGTTGGGGATTGTATACCCAAATGACATTGAATTTGACAACACCTTTCAAGTTCCTAGAGTTATATGTGGTTGCCAACCCCAAACAGAACCCTAGAAAAAACCGTAGACAAAACCCTAGTCGGGGCATGGATCATTCAGTGACGGGTCCTACTCGGGCCCTAAATTTAGCGAGTACTAGTCGGTCCCTATCCACGGGGGCTGGTACTAGTCGGTCTTCATCCACGGGGGCTGGTCCTAGTCGGTCCCCATCCACGGGGACTGGTCCTAGTCGGTCTCCAGTTCACGGGGCCGATCTCGAGTTCCATCCTCCAGCTCTAGCCGGGACCGATCTGAAACCCCAAAACCACGTTATTATACTGACAATACAGACGAGGATCCTGAAGAACGGGAGGCAGAGGAAAATTAGGATGCTAGTGACGACGGTGGGCAGACAGTAGATCACAGTGACGAGGAAGATAATCGTCCCGTGCTGGGTGTGCGAAAGTGGCCGATATCGGGTCGTGGAGAGAGACCCGTTTCCAGCTTTTCATGACACTTCGGGGTTTCAAGAGGCCGACCACATTTTTTTTGCGGGTTCAGAGGTTCGTTTTTGAACTTATATGGATTTTTTATTTCTTTGAAAATTTTAATAATTTAAATTTTTTGAATTTTCAATTAGGTTGGAGAAAAAACAGAAATTTCTAAGGGGATGACGTACAACAACAAGGATCAAATGAAAAAAAAAATCCACCACTGGCACATAAAGGCAAATATCGAGATCAAACAAACACACAACGACATAAGCAGGTTGAGGTTTAAGTGCCAGAGCGACAAGTGCAAGTGGGGGTTGGTTGCGAGGGCCACAGGCTTTGGTAATACTTGGGCCATCACAAAGAATGAGGTACAACACACATGCCACGCAGATGCATCCAGGTCAGATCATGCGCAGTTGACGTCCTCTATGGTCGCCAACTGCATAAAACTTTCTTTGGAAAAAAAATGTTGATATTAGTATCAGAGCTATCAGTGACCTGGTTGCTGAAAGGTACGAGGCATCGTCCCAAAATACAACAAATTGTGGCGTGGTAGAGAGTTAGCGATTGCCCGGGCATTTGGTAGTTGGGAGGGGTCTTACGGGCTTATTGTCCCTTTGTTGGGAGGGGTCTAGTAGGCAGAAGAGGTTGGTGCGCCAACCAGGTCGGTGAACCACCTGGTGCGCCGACCCAGTCCGCGCACCAGCCTATTTGGTGTGCGAATTGGGTTAGCGAGGGTGGTAGTATTGATAAGAGGCCCAACATGGTGGTATTCATTTAATTCTGATTTTTTCAGATAGTAACAATAAAAATTTCGGTAAATCGTGGGTATAATAATTAATTTGTAATTAACTTTGGATATTAATAAAAATGTGACAAATCTAATACGAACATTGTATCAAATATCACATTGGTAAACTACTAAAACTTTGTGGAGAATTTAAATGCCTCGGTTTTTAATGTGTTCATTGTGTCTTAATTTTTATAATCTTAATAATTTAAATTTAAATCTCAAATTAACAAATGTTAGGTATTGATAGGGCTACGTGCCATGGGCCTTAGGAGGAAGCTCCTGAGTCAGCTGAAGAAACTGATCTAACAAGACCCCTAAAAGCCTTCAAACATGACTTCACGAAACAGACCTAGAAAAGGCTCTCAAACTGTACTTGGGGCTGGTCAAATAGGGCCCCTCATGGCCCTCAGGAAAGACTACGCGAGATGGGCTTCAAGGCCGAACCGAAGCCCATTAAGGCCCCTAACTGCAGATAACCCCGAGACACGAGGCCCAACCCGAGACCAAGATCACTCGGATGAAGTGATCCCTGCAAACTGTCTCCGTACTGCTTGTCAGATGAATTGCTAGGCCCTAGGCCGACAGTATACGACAAGTAGTGATTCGGCCTATATAAGGCAGGGACCTGGGCCAAAAGAGGGGTTCACAATTTGACACTACACAAGGTATCAAGAGGTTAGAGTACGAATACCTTACACACCTTTCTGTTTCCCTCTCGAGCTCATCTCGAGACAATACGGCTATTCCAGAAACTAGACGTATCAGGTATAATCTTTAACATTTTCTCTCTATATATATATAAATATCACGACACCACGATCTTATTTTGATTGACATCGAAAACTTGCAAGCTATAACATATACAATTTGTTGATGGAGAAAACAACCAAAATTTTTATTAATACCTAAAACAAAATAACAAATCTGCCTCCCAAATTGAATTTTTTTTAAAAATACCCTGACCGCTCCATGTTTGGGCAATTTGATATTGATACCTGACCGCCCCACATTTGGGCGGTCTGCTGCCTGTACCAAACCGCCCCACACTGGGGCGGTCTGCTATAAAAACTCTATAAAAGTTAGTTTTCTCTCTCCTGCCCACTCACAATTCATTCTGACTTAGGTGAAAGAGAAAGAGGAAGAAGATGAAGAAGAGAAAGACAATTTTTTGGCAATTTCAAGTATTTTTTTATTTAGTTATATTCATTTTATTTATATTATTTTTAAAAATTTTAATTTAAAATTAATATATAACTGATAAATGTTTATTGGCTAATGTAGTTCCCAAAATAAAAAATGTTGATTGCACTGTATGTGGGCGGGAAGATTATCCGGGGTGCGGAGGGAGCACAGTACACGAAAAATGTAGCATATGGCTTCGAGGTTAATGAAAATACCACATTTTTGGAACTTAAGTAAATGGTATACTGATCAGAGTCAAAATAATGATGATTTACGTAGGGTTTTGGCTTAGGTTTTGCATATTTTCTCACACTTATGTTTAATTAATTAGAGAAAAAGGCTACTGTCACCCTTATTTATGTTTTATTGCAGAAAACAGGTTTTGGGACTATTCTACACCAAATGGAGCTAGAATCGGGTCAATCGGATCAGCAACGCTCATCGACTAAGTCCCTGTTACGGCCCGTATTGGTTAATACGGACCAGGCCTAGCATTGACCAGAAGATAGCGCTGGAAGCATTAAACCCTAACCGTCAAGGTCCTAATACGGACCGTATCACCCAATACGGTCCGTATCCGAAGGCGTCTCTTGGGGAATAACTGCCGACAGTTGTTTCCAGATCAGTTCCTTAGCCCCTACTCAACCTCTACACGTCCCTACACTCCTATATAAGGCCCCTGGGCAGAATGATTAGTTATCTTTGTAATTAGGGTTAGATTTGATTAAAGTGAGAAGAGAGGAGTGCCTGTAATGATGCCGTTCCGCGGCTAAGTTCCTTTTCTTAGGGCTAGGCAGTAAACCTTGTTACTCTTGATATTTTGATATATATATTTCTGTTGATTATGATTTCTTGTTGTTGTGCTAAAATGCTTTTGTGATTTACTATCTCTTCATCTAATTTCAATGATCTAGTTTGAATCCGTTAGGGTAGTGACAGTGCTTTAATGGTAAGAGAAACTATTTGTATGAATTAGCCTCGTTGAGATCTATTAGGTTTATGTGAAGAAAACCTTAGCGGGGAAACCATAAACCAGACCAACAAAACGCGTACCAAATTCCATCACTTGCGTAAAGTAAATCGCAGTGATCTGTGTAGTAATTTGGGGTATTTGAGAGATCAGACATTTGCGTAAGGTAAATCGCAGTGTCCTATGTAGAATCTCGGTGAAAGATCTGTCATTCTCGTGTAACATAAATCGCAGTGACCTATGTAGTGTCTTTCATTGAACAACAACAGGAAATCAGACGCAACATGAATATATTGTCAAGGCGGATTGAGTGGCAATGGTGTGCCGAAACCCTAGGAATTCTCATCTCTATCTTTATTTTAATTACTTTTAATTGTTTCCTAATTTACATTGATCAACAAACATCTCTCAATTTTCAGATTTCGTCTAGCCTTTCGAAAAATTGTGATTCGATCGCTCAAAACATTGAACCAATATTCCCTGTGGATCGACCTCGAATATACTACTCGATAGGATTGTGCGCTTGCAGTCCGAACCGATAGCATTTCCGAGTTTATAAATTTTAAAAGAAACATTGCTCTCTTTTGAGTGATCATATACGAAAAGGTTGGTGTAAACCCCAACCAGTATGACATAGACTTAGTTACTCGAATTGACTCATTCAGGGGGTAATAGACCTTACTTTGTCAGGTATCCAATAACAAATGAGGGGTTATGGATGGGTGTTTACAATCAATTTGAGTCAAGAAATATTCTGGTAATGGACTTATATTCCAGGAGAGTTTTGCGTCAACCCGGGGTTGGACCTTCTATGGAAAATATAGGTTATGACAACCCGATGTACCACAGCTTAGGTTATGACAACCCGGGGTACCATCACTCGGGTTATGACAACTCGGGGTACCATAATTCGGGTCATGTACCACCGTATGAACTGTATGTACCACCCGTGTATGACAATTATGTACCTGATTATACCACTGATTGTACCATGGATGATTATGCCACCGAGCTACCACCACCACCATCTCTTCTTGAACCCGTAATCTAAACTAGATTTCCATCTATACCATAGTCAATACCTAAACTGTTACCCAGAATGATACTGACATTGATGGTGAAGAGATAGATGCCACACTAGAAAAGAAAATGGACACGGGTGATGATTGGAAAGGGAATTGGGATTCTGATCACTTATCAGATGGTGATGCAGATGTAGTACCCCTCCCATGGAAGACAGATTGCTGATTAGAGGTCGGACAGATAGGCATCCGGTCGCCACATTCAACGATATCAGTTTTTTTGAAGAAGTAGACATTGGTTTCTTTGGGAAGCGTGTTGTATACAATAAGGAGCTAGCCCTATAGCAGATTTATACCAACATAGATGAACTTGTGAAGAAAATCCATGAGGTTCATGTTCACGGCAACTGAGAGTGCAAAGTAAAAAAAAAGGACCGAACAAGGTTAGTTGTGGTTTGTAAAGACGCACCGCGTTGCGAGTTCCGTCTTTTATCCCAACCAGCATGCGTGGCCTCCCTATGTTGGGGATAGAATCCTTTCTTCAAAGGGGTGGATCAGGTTAAGGATGAGGAAACACAAGCGTGCTGTAATGACCATGGACCAGATGCAAGGTAGGCGAATGGGACATCAGGCTCTTCGTTCCACTTCTGATAGGCAGCGAGCAGGTATATTTGATTTTATATTTTACTATGTCAATATCAGACCATGATTGGTGAATTAGAATGCAATGCAGATGTCATAAACCAAGCCAATGAAAGAGAAAATGCTAGAGTTGTTGCTAAGGCAACCTGTAGAAGACAGCCCACTCATGGGAGCCAAACATCTAAGAGCAATGCAGACACAGCTGGTAGTGTCGCACAACCATCTGGAAGCAGACCCAGAACTCGTCAACTTAGTTTGTTCGAACATCGTCGCTGATTACCAAGTTACTTGAGATGCATGTTGTGAATTGTTTTATTTGGATGCATGTTGTGAACTATTTTATTTGATAGTTTGTGAACTATTTTATTTGGAGTTTGTGGACTTAATTTATATGCTTGAGTTTTGTTATTTTCATAACTTAATTAAATAAACACAAATTGATAACATAAAATATAAATAACACTAAATTGATGAAATAAAGTCTACAAAATAAACACTTAATAAGTAGTACTACTTCTTACAACGAGCCTTGAAAGTACATAGAACAAACTCATCATCCGATGTTGGCGGATCTGGATTAGTCACAGCAGACGAAGTGCTAGCTTTACCAGTATAAGTACAAGGAACAAACTCATCGTCCGTTGCTAGCGACTCTGGATAAACCTTTTTTTTTCAAACCATAACCATAGGGGGTTTTCCACAAAATCATCGTCTGAAATTTCAAACCGAATAGGTCGCCTAAGAAACTGCTCCATAACACAGACTTGACAGTTCTTGTTATCCCTGAAGCATACTTGACAGTTTTTTTCCTCATTCTTTCCTCGACCACTCATTGCCCCTCCTCTGGGCACGTGTCGATTAGAAAATCTACCTCCATCATTCTCGTCTAAAAAAATAAATTAAAAAAATAAATAATAAAATGAATTAAAAAAATGAATTAAAAAATGAATTAAAAAAATAAATTAAAAAATGAATTAAAAAATAAATTAAAACAATAATTAAAAAAATAAATTAAAAATATACTACAACAAAACAAAAATAAAATACTACAATCCAGTTCACAACATAAAATACTACAATCTAGTCTACAACATAAAATCTAACAATTAAGTCTAACATAAAATACTACAATCCAAACTATGGCTTAGGAGTAGTGGAACTTTCTCCAGTCTTTCCCGAAGGCCTGCAACAACACGCAACACACTCCCACATTTGGAAACGATAGTCATTTACCATATCTGCATTCTTGTCGATACATTTGGGGTGAACTCTTATGCCATAGAGATGACAAAAGAACATCTCTGCAATATCTCCCTTGACAAGACATGCGAGGCACACTTTCCATTCAGGTAGAGGGTTGATATCACCGAAGTTCTCGTCAAAAATATTTCTAATAGTCGGATCATCCGTGGACATGTATTCTTCAACATCTTTGGGTGAAAGAAAACGAGATAAATGTCGCCGCAAGCGGGATTCACCCGTCCAAAATTTTTTAGAGACGGATATGCGAGCATTGCGTGCGGTTTCACTTCCTCCTTTTTGAGTTCGGGTTGGGTGCAATGGTAAGATCTAGGGTTCCAAATGACAATGATGGATTAAATAATTTATATTAATTGTAAATAATTTCTAACAATTTCTAATCAATTTTGGAGATTTTCTAACAATTTCTAAACGGACTAAAAAATTAAATACAAAAAAGTTGAGGGACTTATATGCAAAAAGGGAGGCGATCTGTTGGAGAAAGAGAGAAAGAGAGGAGAGAGAGAGTGAAAATTTGAAATGAATGAGGTGAAAAAGGGAGGGGTACCCTCCAATATATAGAGTTTTTATAGCAGACCGCCCTAGTGTGGAATGGTTTGGTACAAGCAGTGGACCGCTGAAATATGAGACGGTCATGGTATTTTTAAAATAATTCAGTGTGAGAGCAAATTTGTTATTTTTTTAGAGTATTAATAAAAATTTCGAGAAAACAGAGGTGCTTAGTCCCTTTTTATTTCCTACGGTTATTCTAGATCGTCAGATTAAAAAGAGTTTCCATTTTAAACCGTCCAATCTCCCAACTCACGGGCCACTTTTAACTTTGAAGGCGGGGGACTTTTACGTCTATGCATGGACCACTTTCGTCTAGTTATTTTAAATTCTTGATTTCATCCGAATCTGAGTGCGTATTCTCTGAGATATCTCAACTTTTGCGTGACCGACGTTTACTGTGCCTATTCTGGGATAGCGCAGGGACTATCATATGGAATCCATATCCTCCCAGGTACCTGAAAAGGGAATCTTTTACAATTACTTGATCTGGACCGTTCTTTTTAACTTGGCACGCATCTCAAAGCCCAACAATACTGCCCCGTGCGCTAGCCCGAATCCCAAACCGGCTGAGAGTTAATCTCAAACCGTAAATAGCTAACTGTAAAAGAGAATCTTTTACGGTACCTGGGAGGATATGGATCCCTATCATATGTGCTTTGAGATTGTGCAGAACGTATTTAACAGTTAAAACACTTAAACTTTGAGATACCTCAGAGGATGCGAATTCTCTCAACCTCTGGACAAAAGTAAAGCAGTCGCCAGTCACAGAGCGGTCTTTTCGGTTTAGTACTTTCAGAGTGGTGGGCCCCGCTTCGAGTCATGTCCCACTTTACCAGTGGATTTAGACGGCCCCGCTTCTTTTGCGCCAAGTTATTTCTAATTTCAGTGAGACAGTCAAATGGGTTTGGTCTATATTTAAGATCATAGACTATTATGTAGCCAAAAGGGCAAGTGTTTGATAAATTTTTGGATATAAGCGGCATAATTGTTCCGAAAATATTTTTTATTAAATTATGCTTTCAAAATATCTTTAGAAAATAAATGAAAAAAAAACTAAGATACGTTTGTCAGTAACAGCGCACTGAATATCCAAAAAAAGAATTAAAATAATCTAATTCCACACTAATTGAAATAAATAAGTGTGAATTTTTATTACTCTGAGTATCAATCATTAAGAGTGTTGAGAGTGAAACATCATTAATAGAAGAGGAAGAGAAGAGATCGGGGTGAAGCTCACCTCCGCACAGTGATCTTACACTGATTTGGGAGTGAAGATTGTCGTCAAAAATCAACACTGCGCTGAGTTTCTCTCTCTCCAAACAATGCTCGTTCACCTTCGCTCCCTCTCTGGTTCTTCTCTTCTGGAGCAGGTGAAACCGTCAAGCAAGAATGGTCTAGGGTGAGGCTCACCCCCGCCGCACAGTGATTCTCCCTTCCCCTCCCTCCACGTACCCCTTTTTGATTTGAGTCTAACATTCCAACGTAACCTCGAAATTGTTATACTGTTAAATTGCTTAATTTCTCTGCACATTAACCATTAACAAACAAGTGTTAAAATTATGACTTGTAATTTGTGAAAATTCGTTTATGAATATTTAAAGGTGAGAAGTTTGTTTCTCATCTTTATCTTAAAAATTAGTTGAACGGCAATGGACAAATCTCTATCTCATAAATGAAGGCTCGACATAGTGAAGAGGTATGGAAGTTCGTTATACAATTTATTCTAATATTTCTATGAGGAGATTAGATATATATAAGCTTAAAGAAATATGTTCTTGACACAGTGAGTGACTAGTTACAACACTAATCATGATTATCCAAGATCAATTCAAATATATTTCAAACTCTATAGTCAAGTTTGTGTGTTTTTTCTGTTTTTTTCTGTATTTGCTTTACATTTTTTTACTTCAACTGTTTGTTTCTTTAATTGATTATCTATTGTTATTTACGAGAGATTGTATTCGTCATTTGATAAAATGACAAAAAAAGAAGGAAATTTAGGTACTGATTTTAAATTTTAGTTAAAACTTCTATTACAAAAAAGGACAATTTTAGTAAAGTAAATATTATTTAAAAAAACAATGGTGTAAAATAGCTCCCTTATTCTGTTTTAAGAAATATAAATGCAAATATTAATTCTTAATTTTGCATGCAATGATAAATTTTCTAATGCAAGATTATTCGTCTAAGTTTTTGTATAAATGTCATTGGGATCAATAAAGAAATTTATTTCGATCAACTATCTGCCTTTGGACAAATATAACATCGAAAATTGTGTACATCTTACAATAGATATCTAGCATTTTATTTACTGAAGGGAATAACTAAGGTCAATATTTGATAATATTATTACAATCCCATAAAAGAATTTGATTTTGAGGCTCCCAAATCCAATGCAAATGCCTGGTTTCCTTAATTAATAATTAATAGCCGGAGTCTTCTAATTTTCTAGATGGTTCATTTTTTTAGTTTCTAGCAATTGCAAGTTACCAGTAAATGCTATTTTAATAGTGCAGTATATGGAAGTGGAGCAATTAAGACTATTGTTTACTATACAATAAATATATATTCTAAATAAGAAAAATTGACTATGGTTTTCTATCAATGTGAACCAACATTTTTATTAATATCCAAAGTTAATTACAAATTAATAAATATACCCAGAATTTCTGAGATTTTCGAAAAATACCCAAACCGGCCAGATTCTGGCCGGTTTCTCCTTTTTTTTTTTTTTTTTTAGAGACACTATGAAAAGCAAGATAATGAAATCTAACACTGAAAATTAGAATTTTTTGTTTAAATTTTTTTGTTATATTACTTCTTTTGATGTATAATTAGCATATTATACTAAAATACACTATATTACTTGAAATTATGTTGAATTACACTATATTATATTAAATTACACTAAATTATGTTCAATTACGCTAAATTACACCAAATTATAAATATAAATTATTAGACGTAATCTATATAATTATTTATAGACAAAAATAAAAATAGATTTTTTATTTATATTAATTTTAATGTAAACCAAAACTTGATAAAAGCATCGTTCATAATTATCCATATTACTATTATTTTACAAATTCTCGATATCAATTACAATATATTAAAAATATTGTAATTTTGTAAATTCATAGAGAAAAATAAATACAATTCATATTCGTAATAAAAATATAATACAACATAAGCATTTCAACCATTGGTATATTTTAATCATTTTAGTTAGAATTTGAAAGGAGAGAATGCATTATTATGAGCAAAGCTAGGATGTAATGTGCTCACCAAAAGGGGTTGGTGAGCACAACTTCAAAAGACTATCGGATTGGCTTCAAACGATAAATAGAAACTATTGAAATTCATCTACCTCATGAGTGATGTATGTACATGAAATTTTTTGAAAGTTCTGAATTTCTTTAGTATAAGATCAAGCGGTAAAAAAAATGATGAAAAATGAATATATAAAACAACTTATAAATTGTATAAATATTCATTGTTTTTACCGCTTGACTTTGTACTAAATGAATTTGAAATCACTCATAAGTTAGATGAATTTCAACAGTTTGAATTCGTCGTTTGAAGATAATTCAATAAATTTTTGGAGCTGTACTCACCAATACTTCTTAGTGAGCACATCACACTCTAGCTAGAGTGGAAAAAACATGCCGTGTCATGCCGTGACGTTACGTGACTAACATGCCGTGACTTTGGTCTCGTGCTGTGACCAAAATGTTAAGGGTGGTCACGGCACGCAAAATGGTCACGCCGTGCCTAAATGTGCCGTGACCATACGTGACTCGCGTGACTCGCGTGACCATTTAATCATAATTTAGATTAATTTATTCAAGATTCACCATTAAATCAATATCTAATGGTTCTAATTACACGTGACTTGGTAACTACGTGTCGTGCCGTGACTAAAATTTTCAAGTATCGTGCCGTGCCGTGCCAAAGTTTCAAAAGATGAGCATGACACACGGCACAAAACACGCGAGTCACGACACGTAACTGACATGCGTACCGTGCCGTTTCGTGACATAGCTGGCTCCGCCGGCTCCGCCGTACCATTTTTTCCACTCTAACTCTAGTTTTGCTCCATTATTATTACTTCCAAACATTTAATTTTGCACCGAGTCCATGCAAAATACGGACTTCCATTTTGGCAGGAACGTCAGGAACTATAGCAACTATTTTCCTGGTTTCTATCCGACTAACTGGTCTGTGCCTCGCGCTCTTCTTTCCTCTTTCCCCTCCTCTTGCTATTTTTATCATAACTCTGCCCCTTTTATAAACCCCGCTAAACCCTCATTCCACCTCAATCTTACAATTCTTCTTCTAAAAAATAACTTCAAATCCGCTCAAATCGAAAACCACAACATGAGACCGTCGTCGT
This sequence comes from Carex myosuroides, assembly GCA_028015225.1. NCBI lineage: Eukaryota > Viridiplantae > Streptophyta > Magnoliopsida > Poales > Cyperaceae > Carex > Carex myosuroides. The sequence goes on along the minus strand of CM051491.1, from coordinate 12,159,474 downwards.
CGTATTCCTATTCAAACCACCACCATCGCCAAGACCGTCCGTACCGGCCTCCGGATCAGCACCGGCAACCGGGGCTGCCACGTGAGCCCTACGTTCTCATCCTCGTCCGCAAGAAACCCATGTCCGCCTCTGACATTGAAACCCTAATCCAGGCTTGCCCGTACCGACCGTACACCTCGTCAGTGTACCCCACTGGCCCGCTCGCCGCTGTTATGACGTACAACAACTGGCATAATGCTGTCGGCGCTGCTACCTTTTTCTGGAAGCAACGTCTCGCTGGGTCCCACTTTCTGACAACAAAATTGAACCCGCCAGCAGAACCTGGTTCGCCTGATTTTGCATATGAGATGCTCCAGATGGCGGCTGTGTTCTCGCTCCACATCAACGGTCTCCTCGAGACCCATCCGGCTGTGAAGAAGTGGGAGCAGAGGGGTTTTGAACTCGGTTCTGAGATAGAAAAGGTTTCTCGGTTGTTGAGTTCGAGAAACAGGTTGGGGGTTTTTGCTGAACTGCAAGAGAGGAAGAAAGGGTTAGAATTGGAGACGGATCAAGTGCATAGCCGACTGGAGGAGTTTAGAAAAGCCATGGATTGTATACTGGCTTGGTTGAGACGGGGGACAGGGGTAGCGGAAGAAGGGGACAAAATTGGGATTTTTAAACTGGGGAAACAAATAGATTTTGACCGGTTACATTATTTGATTGTAAGAGAGTGTAGGAGGCTAGAAGATGGGTTGCCAGTGTATGGATGTAGGAGAAAAATGTTGACTCACATTTTTGCTAACCAGGTTACTTCTCCCTTTTAGTGCTAAACAAATATGTATTTGGTGTATAGAATAGTGATTTAATTATGTTGCGCTTGAACTAGATGCCTGAATTATTTTGCAGTAACAACTATTAGATGCTAGCTTGATGCAAAAAATTTGAATAGATTTTGTTTTGTACTTCTGATACATAACTTGAGCTAGTACCAAAGAATTTCTACATTAATTGAATTTTTTTTTTACAAATAATGAATTTTCTGCAAATTTTTGAGACAATTGTCAGGGTATTGAAGACTTGACAACTCCCTTCGAAATTGAAAATATTTAAATCCCCTGTTTAACTATTTTGCAATAACTATAATAATCTTAAGTTTTATTGGAGAAAAATAGATATCTGGTAAATGCAGAAATCCTTAATGTAAGAATAAAGGATGTCCTCTCGTTGACATGAAATACAAAGCCATCCAGCAATATTTAATTGGGTGTCTAAATGAAAATATATTATTTCTGTACTAGAAAACAGTTAAAACTACTTTTACCTTGTTAACTGTTAGAAATAGTAAGCTTTTTCAGTCTTCGGCATAGTTTTCGAGTACCAGTAATCGGAGCCATTAATTAATTGTTTGTTATTTGTTGGTCTGGTCAGTATTTCTTTATGTATTGGTTAATTCCTTCATCTATATTAGCAGGTTATGGTCTTAATTGGAGAGACTGGTTCAGGCAAGAGCACACAACTGGTTCAGTACTTGGCTGACTCCGGTTTTGCCAATGATGGCTCGATTGTGTGCACACAGCCGCGCAAGATTGCGGCCGTATCTCTGGCACAGCGGGTGGGTGAGGAAGTTGCCGGATGCTATACGGACAACCATGTGGTGGCCTATCCCTCCTACTCATCCTCCCAAGAATTCAAATCCCAAGTCATTTTTACGACTGACCACTGCTTGCTCCAGCATTGCATGAATGGAACTGCCCTCGATGGCATCTCATACATCTTAGTTGACGAGGCTCATGAGAGGAGCCTCAACACCGACCTCTTGCTGGCACTAATAAAAAATAAACTTCTAGAGAGGATGGATTTAAGGCTTATTATAATGTCAGCAACGGCTGATGCCAGCAAGTTGGCAGAGTATTTTTACGGTTGTGGTGCATTTCATGTCTCAGGTCGAACTTTCCCGGTGGATATTAAGTATCTCCCAAGTGTAAATGACAGGGAGACCAAGGGCTTTGGATCTTATGTTTCTGATGCTATAAGAGCAGTAGCGAATATACACAAGAGTGAAGGGGAAGGTGATATTCTAGCCTTTCTGACATCTCAGATGGAAGTGGAGCATGCTTGTGAGAGTTTTGCTAATCCCAAGGCTGTTGTACTGCCGATGCATGGGAAGCTGTCTCCTGAAGAGCAGGCCCGGGTTTTTAAAAGCTATCCAGGGAAAAGAAAGATCATATTCTCAACCAATGTTGCTGAGACTTCTTTGACAATAAGGGGCGTGAAATTCGTGGTTGATTCTGGAATGATGAAAGAATGTCGGTACCAGCCGAAGAGTGGTATGAATGTGCTGAGGGTGACTTGGATCACCCAAAGCTCAGCTAATCAAAGAGCAGGTCGGGCAGGTCGTACTTCCCCTGGTAAATGTTTCCGGCTTTACTCTGAAGAGGAATTTCATGCAATGGAGCTGCACCAGGAACCGGAGATAAAGAGAGTACACCTTGGTACTGCAGTACTGAGGATTCTGGCATTAGGTGTCAAAGATGTGCATGAATTCGAGTTTGTGGATGCACCCAGCCCAGAAGCGATAGACAAGGCAGTTAGGAATTTGGTACATTTAGGAGCAATTATTCCACAGGATGATGGGTACTTGCTGACTAGTACTGGTCAATCCCTGGTCAAACTCGGCATCGAACCCCGCTTGGGTAAGATGATACTAGACTGTTTTGCGTGTGGGTTGAGGAAAGAGGGGTTGGTTCTAGCAGCGGTTATGGCAAATGCAAGTTCTATATTTTGTCGGGTTGGGTCTGACGAAGAAAAATTAAAGGCGGATTGTCTCAAAATCCCCTTTTGTCACCCTGATGGAGACCTTTTTACACTACTTTCAGTTTACAAGAAATGGGAGGAGGAGAGAGATAACCGCAGCAGGTGGTGCTGGGAGAATAGCATAAATGCCAAATCCATGAGGCGGTGTCAAGAAACTGTGAGAGAACTGGAGTACTGCTTGAAGCAAGAGGTTAGTACCATTGTACCGAGCTATTGGACGTGGGACCCTAACAGGAGGAGCTTGCATGATAAGTCTCTTAAACGGATTATACTCTCTTGTCTCGTAGAAAACCTTGCCGTGTTTTCGGGGTATGATAAGTTAGGTTATCAGGTTGCCTTGACAGGTCAAAATGTGAAGTTACACCCGTCGTGCTCTTTGTTGGTGTATAACAATAACCCTGGCTGGGTTGCTTTTGGGGAGATTTTATCGTCTGTAAACCATTATCTGGTTTGTGTGTCGGTAGTTGATTATGAGGATCTGTGCACAATTGAGACTCCCTTTGACAGACAGAAGATTGAAAGCTCCAAGTTGCATATGCGATCAATAACTGGAGTTGGCAATAGTGTGCGAAAGAGGTTTTGTGGTAGGTCATGCCAGAATTTACACAGGCTCATTGCAGAGGTTCGAAAGGATTGCATGGATGACCGTATAAGCATAGAGGTTGATTTTGATGGTGATCAGATACAGATCTTTGCCATGGAAAAAGATTTGTGGGAGATCTATGCACGTGTAAGTAATGCACTGGACCGTGAGGAGAGGTGGCTGCAGGATGAGTGCTGGGAGCGGACTTTGTATCCAGCTCGAGGCGGACCAGGTGGACCTCCTCAAGTTGCTCTTCTTGGGTCGGGTGCTGAGATCAAACATCTCGAGCTGGACAAACGCTTTCTGACAGTGGACATTTTCCATCCCAACGCGCAAACTCTGGTGGAAAAGGACCTTCTTTGCATGATTGACCAATGTGCATATGGTGGTATGGCAAATGTGCACAAATTTGTGGGGTCTGGCCAGGTAGCTTGCATGGACCCCACCAAGTGGGGCCGTGTCACCTTTCTAACACCAGATAAGGCGGAGTATGCTGTCAAAACCCTAAATGGTCTAGAATTTGAAGGCGCCCTTCTCAAGGCGGTCCCAGTATTAATCTCCCCTGACCACCGCAACTGTCCTTTTCCTGCGGTGCGTGCCAAGGTCTCCTGGCTGAGGCGGCCAAGCAAGGGGGTTGCACTTGTAGCGTGTTCAAAAGGGGAGGCTCCAATAATCGTGCGTGACATGTTCTTGCTTGCTATAGGAAACCGCTATGTGAATTGCGAGATCAGCACTAAGTTTGAAAACTGCATATTTGTGACTGGAATCCCACGGGATGCATCTGAGAAGGAGATACGTGAGGCAATCCACAGCGCGACCAGTCGGCAGATACTGGACATTCGTATACTGCGAGGCCCTGCAGGGGCCCAGCCATCAGAAGCTGATTGCGCAGAGGCTCTTGTAAGAGAGATACGGGAGTACATGCCTGACAAGAACTCTCTTGAGAAAAACTTCCGGGTGGAGGTGTTCACACCCGAGCCGAACGATTTCGTCATGAAGGCTGTGATCACCTTCAATGGGAGCTTGCATCTGGAGGCAGCAAAGGCACTTGACCACCTTGAGGGACGTGTCTTGCCGGGGTGCCTTCCGTGGCAGACTATTCAGTGCCAGCATGTGTTTACTACCTCCCTCACATGCTCCGCGCGTGTTTACAATGTTGTCAAAGAAGAGATACAGTCAGAGCTCAGGAGTTTCCAGAACAAAAAGGGTAAACTCAACTGATTTCTCCTTTAGTGGTAGCAACCGACTGGTAGGTTTTATCAAACAATTACAACTTTAGCCAGTCCATCCTGGTATTTAGTTTAAATAGCTACATGTTAACCTCACCTATGCAATTAGAAATGAAGAAAATAAAAAAATAAAAATAATTAGAAATGAAGATATGGTACTAGCATCTTATTTCTTTATGCACCAACAAATTATGCTATTGATGCATGTACACAGGTATCTCATACAATATTGAGAAGAATGAAAATGGGGCTTTCAGGGTACGGGTCACAGCAAACGGAACAAAAACCATAGCAGATCTGCGACGGACACTGGAGCTGCTTATGAAGGGCAAAACCCTGGATCTCAGCCATCCGGGCATGACACCATCCCTTCTCCACCTGGTCCTCACTCGAGATGGCATCAGTATCCTGCGTGCACTTGAGAAGGAGACTCAAACATACATTTTGTACGACCGTCAATGCCTTAACGTGAAAATATTTGGCACAACGCAGAAGATCGAGGAAGCCGAGAAGAGGCTCTTGGATTCACTTGTGCAATTGCATGAGAAGCAGCATTTAGAGATAAAGCTCAAGGGACTGGGCCTACCGCCAAATCTGATGAAGGAGGTAATCAGGTGGTTTGGTCCAGATCTGGGTTTGTTGAAAGCGAGGGCCCCCGGGTCTGAATTTAGCCTCAATACAAGACGGCATGTGCTGTATGTTAGAGGAAGTATGGAGGATAAGCAGAGAGTAGAGGAGGCAGTTGCTGAAGTGGCAGCCTCCATTGGTTGTGACGCAGGTATGTCTCTCATGAACGGAGAAACAACACTTAACAGTATCTTGTTGACTCTGAATTGTGGTGCTAAACCATAAATGATGTCTGAAACAAGAATCTTTACTCGTTTGGTCAAGTTTTAAGTCGTTAATTGAATAATTTTCCGCGCTTCTAACTCACTTTTACATTGTTTAGCTTCAAATTACCCTCAGTTATGCAATCCAAAACATAAGAAAAATTGTAGCAGAGAAACAATATAAAAAAGATATCCCAGTGGATCTGTACAGTAACTACTGTTACCCACCATGATCCCTATAAACAGGCAGTCCAATTTTTTATGTGCATTGGAATTTTAACCTGTATTTCCTTTGATGATACAGGTACAACAGGTCAAACTTCCGCTGACTTGAACCTGTGCCCAATATGTCTCTGTGAACTGGATGAACCTTACAAGCTGGAGTCATGTGGCCACAGTTTCTGTCGCACATGCCTCATGGACCAGTTTGAGAGCGCTATCCGGTCGCGTGAAGGCTTTCCTCTCTGCTGCCTCAAGGAAGGCTGTAGAAGGCCAATCATCCTCCTTGATCTCAAGGCCCTTCTTTCCACCGAGCGCATTGATGAGCTGTTCCGTGCATCGCTCGGATATTTCGTTGCCACCAATGCTGCCACCTACCGCTTCTGCCCGGCTCCCGACTGCCCCTCGGTGTACAAACTCGCCTCACCCGGCTTGGACGAGGACGAGCTATTTGTCTGTGGCGCCTGCTATACAGAGACATGTAGGAAGTGCCATCAAGAATACCATCCGTTTGTGACCTGCGAGCGGTATAAGGAGTACAAAGCAGACCCAGATCTGTCACTGGTCGAGTGGAGAAACGGGAGGGAGAATGTAAGAGATTGCCCTGCAAAATGTGGGTTTGTGATAGAAAAAGTTGACGGGTGCAATCATGTCGAGTGCAAGTGCCAGAAGCATGTATGTTGGAGTTGTATGGCTTTCTTTGATACCAGTGAGGGTTGCTACAGTCATCTCCGAACTGTGCACGAGTCCATTCTACCGCTGGATCAATTACATATGTTGGACATTTAAGTACTTGTGCTCGTGATACTATGTATAATATAATAATGTGGTATAGTTTTCTATAGTAGTACTTTTAAAATTCTCGCCTTTGTGATTGGTGAGGGTTAGGCTGTAATATACTAATTCAGTTTTTAAGCAGACTGGTATAGGCTAATGGGTAATGGTTATAGCTAGCGGTATACAGAGAGAAAATGACCACTTTGTCTCATGTTTACCACTTTGATCAAATAGATGTTTACTGTAGTAAAAAGATGTTTAATTCGTCTATTCTGAATGTTTTAAAGGAAGTACACTAATATTCCGAATTTTGAACTTCTCTATCTAAAATTTGAATCGTTCTAAAGTTGCACACTTGGTTATTGCCAGTACACTTGGCAATTACACAAGACAGCTTGACTATTCATTTTTTTTTGGAAATTTGATTAGAAAAGTAAATGTCTTTTGGCAATATAAACATGATTGTTGCAAAATGGACAATTAATAATTTATTTTCTACAGAGAACTTAAAAGTAACTGTAATATTTCTATTATTTTGTATCTGTATTTCTGAATAATAATCGACAGTTAGAAGTTTACAGAAGAAAATAATTACCACTATATGATCACTAATAGTATCTTCATTTATGAAATTGTATAAGATAATATCATATTAGTAACTTTAGTAATTATTTTTAAATAAGGACTTCTGTTAATCCCACATTAATTTCTTTTTTAATGTCTCTTGCGGGAATCACCATATGTGGTTGGCATGCGGTTCATTATTTCTAAATTAATTGCATACCACCTAAATTTATGCAATTACTTAGATTTAGCTGTGGTTTAATATTTTTATTATTTTTAAATTTTATATCTCTGTAATTGTTGATTGCATATAAAATCAGCTATTGTTTTATACTTTTATGTCTTTAATTGTAATTAAAATTATTAGTTGCCAATATCATTCTTTATAATTGCTTTGTAATTTAAATATAAATGCTCTAAAAATGTTTTTAAGTACTTAACTTCATTTCCTTATTTATTAAAAAAAATTATACAAGTTTTGCCAAAATTTAGTCCAATTCGAGGTAATGCCATCCTATTTTTTCGGAATATGATAAATTTTGAATTATTGGTAGTTGGATATATCAACTCCGGACCAAAAAGAAATTCCTAATACCCTTCACTTTAAAAAAAAAAGAAAACAGAAAGAAAAGAATGCTACAAATTACAATTGTACATATTTTCACGAGATCAAACGGTTGACAAGTATGCTGACACATTGTTCAATATCGCATCAACTTGTGCTTATCTGAGTTCTGTTACAAAACCACTTTAATATCTCCCTTCTTTATCTAGCAGGAGATGTTAATGTTCATGGATTTAATGAGAATATGTAGTTACTAAAATAATTTCCCATTAAATATTTTATTAAATAAATAAAAATTACGGACTATATTTTTCCAGTATAAGAGCATCTACATCCCAACAACTCAAATGAGCTTCTAAATAACTGTTAATTATTTTTTAGAAATTAAGGTCTCTAAAGTTTCTAACTCTCACATTTTTGAAATTAATTTTAGAATTTCTATTAAGCCACATCAACAATAAATTAAAAAGGAGAAATAATTTGAACCAATCATTTAGCTAGAGTGGAGTTTATAAACAGTTTCTTATTAAGACACTCTTCCACATTTCGGAAATTGAATTAGAAACTGCCACATCATATTAGAAACTCTCATAATACTAGAAATGTAGATGCTCTAATTAATTAACATTTTTAAATCGTTTGGTATAATGGAGAACTCCAGTATTATTCAACTTTTTACATCACAAGTCATCAGTGGCGGAACATAATAGAGCCTGAGGGGGTGTTAAGCCTCCCTATCATTTCAAATTTTTTTTGCCATCCGATCAACACTTTTGAAATGAATGATAATTTGGATTACACAATTAAAACTTTTTTTTTCAAGATAATATTATTTTTAGCGTACCAACTGGAAACAATTAATGTTAATCTTTATATGTACTATTATTAGAGCATCTGCATCGTAAGAGGAAATTAAACCCAATATATGTCTGGCCTTGCTCTCGTTTTCCAGCAAATGAAAACTTGAATAAGCCTCTCCAATTAATAATATTATTATTAATTAATTGGATTAACGTATTATCTAATATTTTCTCTTTTACCCAAAAACATCCCTCCACGTTCTCCACATATATCAACTCTCTTTTCTCCATTTCAATGGAGCTTCCATGGCACTTCCGGTCCACCGTGGACCATTGAGAATTATCCCAGCAATCCTCCTTTCCCTCCATCAAACCTCTACCAGTACTGCTGCCCCCCATTCCCCCCACCCCAACATCCATATCGGCGGCATTGGCGGTTTTAAATTGATCACTTTCATCCTTGTCGGAGTCGTCATCGTCGCGCTCTTTTTTCTTGGTTTCATCACGGCATACTTGCGGCGTTGCCTCCGGAACCGGAACCGTAACACCTCTTCACAAGCCGTGGTTCTTGCTGCTGTCACTGCCGCTGCAATTGCCACTCCTCCTCCTAACCGCCGACGCCGAGGCCTCGACTGAACTACCATCGACTCCTTCCCTTCAATACCATTCTCCAGGGTCCAATGCATCAAGCCGACCAAACTTCGTTATGGACCAGAATGCGCCATATGTCTCGGTGGATTCTCTGACGAAGAGATGCTGCGGCTCCTGCCAGGTTGCCGCCATGTTTTCCATGCCGAATGCATCGACAGGTGGTTATCATCTCACATCACATGTCCTGTTTGCCGTGCCGATCTGTCTGACCCAATTGTAGCAGCCGCTGGTGAATCTCTAATGGCAGATTTAGCTGACGAGCAGTGTTCTGATGCAGTTGAGATTGTAGTTGAGATGTTCCATGTAGATCCTGATCCTGATCTTGATCCAGATCCACAACTTCACCCGGTAACGGTACAACCTTACAACGCGGGGCAAGATTTAGATTTAGCGAAACGGTACCAGCGAGCAGCGAGTCTAGTTTCTTTTCATGGCAGGAATAGTGCACCGTTGGAGTCTCTTGTTCGGAATTTATCAAGTCAACGGCAGATACAAGCTGATTCGGATTTGGGTCAAAGATCCAGTATGCCAATCCTACAAGGTACCCCGAGACATTCGGATCCGGGGCAAAGACCCGGTAAGCTGTCCCTACATGGTTTGCATAGACATGATAGCAGTGGATCTCGGGCAGGCGGTACGTCCAGGAGGTCTGGATGGGAGGTGGGACCCGCTGGCAGTCACAAGGAAAGAAATTATGCACATTACGTTAGTTTTGCGGGATTTGTTATACATGGTGACGTGGCGGCCAATGATTGGCTACCGGAGATCTTTCAGGTTTCAACTTCAGTGCAATCAACACCTTCAAACTGAAGCAATTTTCCTCCTTTGATCATATCACAAGTCTGGGTTCAAATGTCACATATTATTTGTTGATATCTTACCATAACATATACTCGACATTTCTCTTTTTTCAACTCAAGGTACGTGCATGGAGATATAAGCGAAACATACGATGTATATAAAATTATAAATTCAGTTTTCATTACTTTGCAGATACTATCGTTTCATGCTCTTATTGAGTTATTAATTGTGATTACTGAATGTTGAGGTTGCTTCATGTTACTTAAATTGTTTGATAATTAAGAGCATGTGTATTTTTGAAAGTCCTGTTGGATTTAGAGACGTCTAAATACAATAAATTAAGTTGGACATGCGTGTATTATAATTATATGTCTAATACTGTCACGAATATTAATGTCAAAATAAGTGATTAATTAAGGAATGACATTATACGTATTTCAATTAGGATTTGGAACCGAAAATGTATAGAAATAAATTTGATTAATTATAATTGTTAATGGACCGATTATAATTAGTCTAACTAATATACATGTGATAATTTCGGCACAAATTTGAAATTAGTGTAAACTAATTTCAGCACTAAGCTGGAATTATTTTTGGCTATGGTTATTTTGGCATGTTCTTTTTAGCTATGGTTATTTTGGCATGTTACGCCAATTTTAGGCTATGGTTATGCTAAATTGAGGACCTGACACTTGTATTTAAAGGCTGAGTCTCCAAGGCTTGCAATCACGATCACAATTGTCTGCTCCATTAAAGACGAGATACTCTGTCATATTTTTCGGATAGCTAGAGAAAAGAAAGAGAGGATTGCAAGTTCTTGGAAGGACTCGAGAGCCAACAACTCAAGTCAAGACCAGGAGCTTATCAACCTAGAGCCTTGGAAGCTGTCTGATTGATAGCATACGGAGGCTTTTGAAGATGGAAAGTAAGTTCCGCTGTGCATTAAGTTTATTTTTCTTGCATAGGATCCTAGGGTTTTAGGTTTTAAAGTAATTAGGAAAACCCGTAAATACAACAAGTGGTATCAGAGCCATCTATGCAGGAATTTATGGTAATTATGATCTAGAGAAAAGGTTATGCCATCTTCAATTGTTTGTAAATTATTTTCTGTTTTTCAAATCGAATTTATTGTTGCAAATAGTTGTTAAAATTCGCTTTAATCGATTTTTTATGCGTATTTTAATCGAATATTCGAATTGTGCCAATCCTTGCGCTTCGTGCGATCTTGGAGAGGTTTTGTTTGATGGTTTTGATTTTGATTCGCATAATTTATCACATTTTGGTGAAATATACGAAGGTGCGCTGATTCCTTCGAAAGGTTTAATTATGCAACAAACTAGAATTTTTCGTTTCTGAAATTTGGAAAAATAAGCAATTGGCGCAATAAAGGTTGTTTTTGCAGTTTTTCGGTTTTTTGAAAATTTCCAGATCTGAAAATTAGTTATCTCTAGATCAATACCGGTTACAGACCTTAGGAATAACTGTAAGTAGTTGTAATTTAGGTTATGTTAATTATAATTACTATAGTTATTAAGTTATTAAGTAAAGTATGCTATTATTAGCCTAATTAGTTATAGAATTTAGCCATTATCTATAATTAGTATTTAACGCTAATTAAGGGTGGGATAAAAAAAATACATAAATAAAAAAATATATATACTAAATTCTTGTCATGATTATAGCTAATTTGACCATAACGTTATTTAGTAAATTCTAAATAAGATTATTTGGTTATTTCCAAATATAAGCACAAAGTTTTCGTTATTTCTAAATAAAAGCATAAAGCTAAAATTATATTTTGGAGAATACTAAAGTGTTTTTAAAGCCTAGTATTTATTTTTGATGAATATAGTTAACATATGAAAATTAGTTTATTCTAATTAATTAAAGCTCCCATTAGTTACTATATTCTATTTAGGACGAGTAGTCATTTTAGGATACGTCCTAGAATAGGCTTTAGGCATAGTTTTAGGATCTATTTAAAGGCAATTAGGATTTACGTGTGTCATTTTGTACAAGTTGAGCACTGATTGTTCGCAAACGAACCTCTCTGTGTGAGACAAGTGCAGGGTGGCACATGACAAGTTTAAAATGACGTGCTAGAAATGGATGTGAGTGTTAGCTTTCCCAAAGGAGGGTTAGCGCTTGCTGAAATTGTTTAGTGCATAAGGGTAGTGTACAAAAATAAGTTGCAACACACATGGACTAGCGATGTCTAGAAAAGCATCGGGGGCTTGGAACTTAAGCGATCCGTCTGTGATCCTCCTCCCCCCGTTGACTGGCCTGGTCGTTAGTTCATGGATATGTTAATTTGACCCAAAGGTTGATTGACAAAAAGGTTACATGTTTGTACTTTATTCACTACACCAGAGTGCCTGAAGGTAATGATTGCACCCAAAGGTGTTCCATTAGTGAATGGTGCTTTGGCTAAAGATTTAATGGAGCAAATAGTTTTACACAGGCCTTTAGATAGATTTTAAAATTATGATTAAGGATCAAATCGTGACGCATCGTATCTAAATTATTTCCTTGTTCTTGAATTTTCAGATCTAAACATAATGTAAAATCTAAGTCAGATTAAGCCCCTCATGGGGAACAATTTCAAACAGTGGGAGGAAAAGCTGAAATTAGTCTTAGGGATCATGCAATTGGACACATCACTGAGATTTGATCGCCCCAAGCCTAATAAAGAGGGTGAGGAAACTCCCCAAGAGAAGGTTGATATTACGAAATGGGAGCATTCAGATCGCATCTGCATAATGGTGATGAAGCAAACGATCCATGAGACTTTTCGAGGCATAATACCTGATACAGAGACCGGCGCTATTAAATACCTTAAGGCCCTTGAAGAGAAATTCACAAAGAGTAAAAAGACTGAAGTTAGTACACTCTTTGTGAAGTTGGCAACAATAAAATACAAGAGAAAAGAAGGGGTTAGAGAGCATGTTATTGAGATGACAAGACTGCAACGTGCCTTGAAAGGGCATAATTATGACATCTCTGATGAGGTTCTCATTGAGTTCATTTTTTTGTCTCTCCCGTCTAACTTTAGTCAATTCAAGTTGACTTATAATTGTCAAAGAGAGACGTGGACACTACCTGAGTATGAGGCTCAGTTGGTGCAGGAGGAAGAGAGACAGAGAATGACTAAGGGAGAAAGTGCTCATGTAGTAACATCTAATCCTAAGGGTAAAGGCAAGAAGCGCAAGTCTACTGCCAAGGAAAAAGGACCCACCAAAGAAGCTGCAAACAATGTCGCAAAGAAAAGCAAGAAGGAAGATACTTCTGCGGAAGCAGAGGAAAGGAAATGCTTTTTCTGCAAAGCGTCAGGACATACGAAGAAATTCTGCACCAACTATCATGCATGGTTGGCAAAGAAAGGTATGTCTCTCGCTTTAGTTTGTTCTGAAGTTAATTTAAGTTCTGTATCTAGATATACTTGGTGGATAGATTCAGGAGCAACGTCTAACATCAGTATATCGATGCAGGGTTGCCTAAGCCATCGCAAGCCAAGTGAGGCGGAGCGCTACGTTTACGTAGGAAATGGAAACAAAGTAGAAGTGAAAAGCATAGGAAAATTTAGATTATTATGTAGGACAGGATTTTATTTAAGTTTTGATGCTTTAGTGGTTCCATCCTTCAGAAGGAACCTAATTTTTGTATCTTATTTGGACAAAAATGGTTATGTGTGTTCATTTAGTAATGGAAATTTCAGTTTGTGTCAAAATTCTAAGCTTTTTGCTTCTGGTATCCTGTCTTCTTATGATAATCTTTATTTTCTAGATATAGACACTTCACATTCAGAGGCACTGCATATAGATAATAGAAAACGTAAATTAACTTGTGAGAAATCAGCAACATTATGGCACAAGCGATTAGGACATATCTCTATGAAAAGGATAGAACGTCTTGTGTCTAATGATATTCTCCAACCTTTAGATTTTACAAACTTAAGTGATTGTGTAAATTGTATAAAGAGAAAACAAACTAATAAACGTAAGTATGATGCAAAAGGATGTAATGATGTCTTAGAATTGATTCATACGGATATCTGTGGTCCTTTTCCAAAGGCTACAAGAAATGGTCACCGTTACTTTATCACATTCATAGATGATTATTCAAGATATGGTCATATTTACTTAATAAAAGAAAAGGCAGAAGCATTAGACGTGTTCATAAAATTCAAAACGGAAGTTGAGTTACAACTTAACAAACGTATAAAGTCCATTCGTTCTGATCGTGGTGGTGAATACTACGGTCGTTATGATGGATCAGGAGAACAGCGTCAAGATCCCTTTGCAAAATACTTAGAGGAATGCGGAATTGTGCCTCAGTATACGTTGCCAGGTTCACCTGCAATGAATGGTGTTGCTGAACGGTGAAATCGCACCCTTAAAGACATGGTGAGAAGTATGATTGTTCGTACAACTCTACCTGAGAATTTGTGGGGAGAAGCCTTAAAGACTGCAGCATACATACTTAATAGAGTGCCTACTAAAGCAACTAACAAGACCCCTTACGAGTTTTGGGTTGGGCGCAAGCCTAGCTTGAATCATTTGAGAGTTTGGGGATGTCCATGTGAAGCTAGGTCTTATAAGCCAAGTGATAAGAAACTGGACGAAAAGACCGTTAGTTGTTACTTTATAGGCTATTCTGAACGATCTAGGGGGTATAAATTCTATAATCCAACTGAACATATAGTTTTCGAGTCAGGAAGTGCAAAATTTTTTGAGGATAATGAGTTTGTGGGGGGAGATGTGACAAAAGATAGTATTTTTGAAGAAGAAGAGACGAATGAGAATGAGATTATGGACCAAAGTCCTGGTTTTGTTCAAATTCCGATTGCATTTAGAAATACATCTTTTGACAATGTGCAAACTTCATCATCCCAAACAACTTAGTTAGAAACTCAACATGGAATAGAGAACACAAATGGACCTGAATCCAACCCAAACCCTGACATTGCCATGACCAATGTTGATGGCCTAGGGCCTGTGGGAGATTCAGAAGTTGGTAATGATGTTCCTCCTCCTGTTGAAGATCAAGTTGTAATTGAACCTCAAGAAAATCTAGAGCCTGTGCCAATTAGGAGATCTACTAGAGAGAAAAGATCTACACAATCGAAGGATTATGCATATCTTCAAGAACATGAGTTTGACATTGGCATGTTTGAAAATGATCCTGTTAATATCAAACAAGCTGTGGAAAGCTCTAACTCTCAAATGTGGATTAATGCCATGAATGAAGAGATGAAATCTATGTACGACAATGACGTTTGGGATATCGTTCCGTTGCCTAAAGGCAAGAAACCTGTTGGTTGCAAATGGATATTTAAGACTAAGCGGGATTCTAAAGGCAATGTTGAAAAATACAAGGCACGTCTTGTTGCGAAAGGTTTCACACAGAAAGAAGGCATTGATTATAAAGAGACTTTCTCTCCAGTTTCATCGAAAGACTCTTTAAGGATTATATTGGCGCTTGTAGCACATTATGATTTAGAACTTCATCAGATGGATGTAAAGACGGCATTTCTCAATGGTGACATTGATGAAACAATCTATATGAAGCAGCCAGAAAACTCTGTATCAGGTGATGCAGGGTCTATGGTTTGCAGACTTAAGAAATCTATCTATGGTCTAAAACAAGCATCTCGACAATGGTATCATAAGTTTCACAAAGTTGTTAGCTCATTTGGTTTTGAGTCTAACATAGTAGATGAATGTATATACCTTAAGTTTTGTGGAAGTAAATTTATTTTCTTGGTTTTATATGTAGATGATATATTGCTTGCCAGTAACGATAAGAACATGTTGCATCAAACTAAGAATTTTTTATTTAGGAACTTTGAAATGAAAGATCTTGGTGATGCATCATTTGTTCTAGGGATTGAAATACTTAGAGATAGATCTCAAGGTATTCTAAGGTTATCCCAGAGGAACTATATCGATAAGATTCTAACAAGATTTGGCATGCAAAACAGTAAACCAGGAGATACCCCTGTATCAAAAGGAGATAAGTTTAGTCTAAAACAATGTCCCCAAACTGACTTAGATAAAAACATCATGAAAGATATTCCCTATGCCTCAGCCGTAGGTAGCATCATGTATGCACAAGTATGCACGCGTCCGGATATTGCGTTCATTACTGGAATGCTAGGGAGATATTTAAGTAACCCAGGTATGGAACACTGGAAGGCAGCCAAGCGAGTGTTGAGATACCTAAAGAGAACTAGGGACTATATGCTCACGTATCGGAGATCGGAACAGCTCGAGGTCATTGGATATACCGATTCTGATTTTGGAGGATGTGTCGACAGCATGAAGTCAACATCAGGATACATCTTTATGATGGCAGGCGGTGCCGTGTCATGGAAGAGCGCTAAGCATTCATTGATAGCCTCCTCCACTATGGCAGCTGAATTTGTCGCATGCTATGAAGCATCTAATCATGGCGTATGGCTGAAGAACTTCGTCACAAGGCTGAAAATTGTGGATTCTATTCAGAAACCACTCAAATTATTATGTGACAACAATTCAGCAGTGTTATACGCAACCAACAACCGAAGTTCATCAAAGTCGAAGCACATTGACATTAAGTTTTTGGTTGTAAAAGAGAGAGTACAGAATAATGAATTATGTATAGAACACATAGGTACAGACTCCATGATTGCGGATCCTCTTACTAAAGGATTACCACCCAAGCAGTTTCACGAACATGTTGCTCGTATGGGTGTAATATCTGTTTAGGATAGTTAGAAAATGTGGGAGTCTGAATATGTTTTAAGTTTTGATGTTCTATGTAATGTAATTGTAAACAGTTTTGTTAATATATACAAGTTGCATTCAATTTCAGTTTCATTATTTCTTTCTTTAAAGTTTAAAGTATTTGACCTCACTAAAGTTTAAAGTTTAAGGTGACTCAATTAGAAATAGGCACATCTAATCACACTTGCGTGTAATTTCTAAACTATACATCCAAATCAGATTCATGTCATTCAATTATGTTGACAATGTGATCTATGTCGGTTTAGTTATGCATAAATATAAAAGTAACTACTGCCGCTTAGGTTCTTTGTTAGGATAGTTGATGGACGGAATTGTTCGGGAAATACGATAAGTAAAGACAGAAAAGTTACGCAATAAGGATAAGAACATATAATTAAAATGTTACACTTGTCCAAGTGGGAGATTGTTGGATTTAGAGACGTCTAAATACAATAAATTAAGTTGGACATGCGTGTATTATAATTATATGTCTAATACTGTCACGAATATTAATGTCAAAATAAGTGATTAATTAAGGAATGGCATTATACGTATTTCAATTAGGATTTGGAACCGAAAATGTATAGAAATAAATTTGATTAATTATAATTGTTAATGGACCGATTATAATTAGTCTAACTAATATACATGTGATAATTTCGGCACAAATTTGAAATTAGTGTAAACTAATTTCAGCACTAAGCTGGAATTATTTTTGGCTATGGTTATTTTGGCATGTTCTTTTTAGCTATGGTTATTTTGGCATGTTACGCCAATTTTAGGCTATGGTTATGCTAAATTGAGGACCTGACACTTGTATTTAAAGGCTGAGTCTCCAAGGCTTGCAATCACGATCACAATTGTCTGCTCCATTAAAGACGAGATACTCTGTCATATTTTTCGGATAGCTAGAGAAAAGAAAGAGAGGATTGCAAGTTCTTGGAAGGACTCGAGAGCCAACAACTCAAGTCAAGATCAGGAGCTTATCAACCTAGAGCCTTGGAAGCTGTCTGATTGATAGCATACAGAGGCTTTTGAAGATGGAAAGTAAGTTCCGCTGTGCATTAAGTTTATTTTTCTTGCATAGGATCCTAGGGTTTTAGGTTTTAAAGTAATTAGGAAAACCCGTAAATACAACAAGTCCTAGATTTGAAGTTCATTGCTTGTATACTGAAAGTGATTTAAAGAGTTTCGATCCTCATATTGTGCTAAAAACAAATGTGTATATTACATCATACCATACCAGTGCACAAATTCATTCAATCACATACTGGTACGTGCCAGACAAAATTTCGTTTGACAGTATTACCTTCGGTTGCTCGATTGCACCTACATAAGGCAATATTGCGCTGATCGAAAGCTTAATTTTAACCACGATAAATGTATACTTGACAAATTTCTTTAAACAATAAAAATTCAGTATAACAAAAATGAAAACAAAAACGAAAAATCAAAAGAGGAAATATCAACTATCTCACCAAAATGATACTGTACCGATGCGCCTGAAAAACATTTTAGAACGACAGTCAATTGAGCTACCAATAATCCATATCATTTAATTTTTTGAATCAGAACCACAGTCAGGTTTGCTCAGCATTTTCACCAACTCATTGCATGAAAATTCCTTTCCCCTTAAAACCTCTTCAGTGAAATCGGGCAAGTCTTTTAAAAATCCCCTTCCCTTGTCTTCCCCATCTATCCCTAAAGAATCCAAGACCGTCAATACAAACCTTGGGTCAAGCGCCACGCCATTACTTGCCATTTCACGGAGCAATTGCATTATCTCTTCTCTCATTCCTAGAAGACCATAGCCCTTAATTAACGAATCATAAACCACCACATCAGGCAAAATCCCATTTGCAATCATTTGCCCTAGCACTCTTTTCGCCTCATCTATATCTCCCTTTCTTGAATAGAAACTAATTAGAGATGAGTACGTCTTGAGATCCGGCGATAATCCTCTCTCGAGCAACTTCTTGAGCAACTCCTGTGCAACTTCAGACTTGCCAATTTTTAAGGCACTGTAAATCAAGGTGTTGAAAGATGTCATATCAGGCTCACAGCTCTTCTCAAATTCATGAAAGAAATTCATTGCCTCGTCAAACAAGTTCAAATCACACATAGTCTTGATCAAAGGGCTCAAGTCGAAAGGACCTGGCTTCAGCCCGTGTTGATGCATTTGATTCAAAAGCTCCACAGCTGAGTCGATCTGCCTCATTTTGCAAAGCCCATTTATCATAATACTGAATGTAAACGAGTTCGGGTGAAGGCCAAACTCGGTCATCTCCTCAAATAGCCTCATAGCCTTGTGTTTCTTGTGGATTCGGAGTAAGCCACCAATCAGTAGGTTGTACGTGATCACACTACACATGCAATTGCGCTTTTTCATAGTTTTTTGTATCTCCAAGGCTTGGCTCATACGACCCGCTTTACAGAGCCCATGTATTAGAGAATTGAAGGTATTAACATCTGGTTCAACACCAGACTTCCCATCAAGCATTTCGTTGAGCACATCCAGTGCTTCATAAAATTTAAGCAAATCACAAAGCCCCACTATCAATGTGTTGTAAGTAACCACATCCGGTTTAACACCATTCTCTTTCATTTTTTGTAGAACAGCATAAGCATGGTCAATTGAACCATCCTTGGATAATTGATTGATTAAAACATTGTAAGTAACGGTGTTCGGTTTTTGACCTCTCTCTACCATTTGATCCAACACCTTTGTAACTTCTTCAAACATACCTTGCTTGCATAGCCCATTAATCAAGCTTGTGTAGGTAACAGTGTCAGGAGAAATTCCTCTCTGGGACATTTCATCAAGCACCTTGCGTACTTTCTCCCACTGACCATATTTTGCAAGACCATTAATCAGACCAGTTAGAGTGACTAGATTAGGTTCAATTCCCACCTGTAACATCTCATCTAACAACTCATTGGCCTTGTCAAAAAGACCCATGTCAGAATATCCAGTAATAAGAGAACTATACACGTACACATCGGCGAAAAGGCCTCGCCTTTTCAACTCATGCAACAAATCCACGGCTTCATCCACTCTCCCATTCTTGCAAAGACCATTGATGAGCAAAGTATAAGTGATGACATCAAGAGGGATCGTCGAACCATGAACCAGGTCGCGAAACAGAGACAGGGCTTGGTCTACACATCGGGATTTACAAATGTAATTGAGTGTAGAATTGAAGAGTTGAGTGTTGAGAGAGTAGCCGTATTTGAAGGCGAGAGCAAAGAAGGGGTAGAAGGATTGGGGATTGTGGGGATGTAGTGAAGAAAGGAGAAGAGATGAGAGAGTTGAAGGAATGGGTTTATGGGGTTTATGGGTGGTGGGTGAGCTGAAGAAATTGCTGAGAGTAGAAAGAGAGCGTGGAGTAGGCCATTTTGCCATGCGATTCATTGATTGTAGGCGATTTTCCACAAAAAATAATGTAGAAAAGCGTCGTACGATACGACTGTTATTTATATAAAAATAAATCCATAAAATATCTTGATACTAATAAATATTCTTAAGAAGCCTAACTCACGAAAGAAACCGCAATTTGAGTATTGGGCTAGGAAGGACAGGCCTTTTAAAAGCCCAAACCCATGGACTTTTTGAGCTGGATCTGGATTGCCGGCCAGGATTAGGATCTCAATTTCTAACCGGATCCAAACCCAATCGATCAGATGATTAAGTCGATTCTACCCTTTTTGATTTGGCATTTACGAAGTAATCATACTCTTAAACTCCATTTTTTTGTGTGTGTGACAAAAGTGGGTAGCCTCACTGATTTATGCTGTAGTTTAAAGCTAACGTGCACTATGCTTGTCAAGAAGATTTGACGAGTATAACTCTAAAATTTATCGGATTGGATTCAAACAATGAATTCAAACTATTGAAATCGATCTACTTCATGAGTTAAGCTGTACATGCAAAATTTTCAATTTTTCAAATTAATTTAGTACAAAGTCAAGCAGTAAAAAAAATAGAGATTTATGAGTTATTTTAATACATTCATGTTTTTTATATTTTGACTGCTTGACATTGTACTAACCCTATGATCGGAAGCGTTTCTTTCTTCTTCAAACACGAATTAGATTTTGAATTCGAATCATTTTCTTGATCGGAAACTTTACGAGAGCACGACAAGAATAGAAACGACAGGATTTGCCAACGAAAAAGTCGCGTGGTGAAATCGCGTCAGAAGTGTAGAGATTTGGCGAGAATAGAATTTATCCGTGTGAAAAGACCTCGGTGTCTTCTTCTTCTTGCTGCCCACGGTACGGGAGATGAGTTCAGCTAAGAACTTTTGACAAGCACAATAATTCCGATCAGATAACCATCGTGTTCTCCTTATTGATTTTTACCCATTTGTCTTTTCTCCGCTACTGCTATCTTTCTTTCTATACTGATTAAGCAAACCCTAACTAAGATTTTTAATGACATTTCTAGTAAATTAAAGGAGTTATCTGACCATTTTAAAACGCTACTCTAATGAATTCTTCTTGCAATAGTTTCGTTTCCGATCTAAAAAATTCAATCTCAACTCATTTCTATTCAATTCATCTCCATTGAATTGAATTGAAGTCACATACCACCTTCCTTCCGATCACAGTGTAAATGAATTTAAAAGTTTAAAAATTTTGCATGTGCACAAATTACTCGTGAAGTAGATCGGTTTTAATGATTTCAATTTGTCGTTTAAAACCAATCTAATAGATTTTGAAATTATACTCACCAAAATTTTTTAATGAGCATAGTGCATGCTTGCTTTACTACAGTTAAACACAGAGGAAAGTATACAATCATAAATAAAACAACAAATATTCGGAAATGGAAATCAAACCTGTAAGGCCACTGTACTACTATTTTATTTGTGGATAATAATTAAACCAATTAATTTATTATTAAAGTCTATGGACAATTGTACTGATATTCTAAACTAATCTTTGCAGATAGGCAAAGACCCAAGAACATGGTTTCTAGTAGTGTTCAGTGCTCTATGTTGGACAATTTGGAAACACATAAGTGAACTTTGCTTTTAGTCAGTTAAAGATCAAAACCGTTAGAAATAATAATGTTACTAATTATGTCAGTGGTCGAATATTAGACAAAGACTCTACATAAGAATGAATCCCATAAGCAATAGAAGCAATACTCTTGGACTGCGAAGTAGTTCCGAAGTCTGAACTTACTTTAGGTTCGATGGACTCCAGGACTGTCTGATCCATTTTAAGAGCCATGCGTACTCGCGATTTGTGTGTACGAATTTAAAAACGGATTGAATGGTTATGAAGCCCATCAGAACCTAAAAGTAGGTCCGATATCCATCAAACTGAGGGTGTGAGATCCCAAAAACACTGAGATGGTCCTATACCAAGAAGAGGAGAGCTGATGAAGACTCAATATTGCATTTTGTCTAAGTTTCAATGCAATAAGTGTTGGATTTATTGCTAACCTCGTTGGATTTAATGCCAACATTGAGCATATATGTAATATAATTATAGATTGTTTTCTATCATATATGGTTGTCAATTAAAGTAATCAAATAAGGTAATAGACAATCAATATATTCATTAGGATGTGGTCCATAAATGTGTAGAACAATTTAGGCAAAAATCAAATAATTGATGAACTGATTCTGAGATTTGCAATTTAGAAAACTGTCATTTAAGAGGATTGTGTGGGTCACACGGATATCAATGCATCCGCACGGATTTTGATGCAACAGCACGGTTTTTGATGCAGTTACACAAAATACCTTTCTCAAGTTGGCAGATAACCAGATAGATTACTATATATAAGGATTAGTCCCCAATGCACAAGATAATACAGAAAAACACAGAAACTGAAAAAACATTTTTCTCTTTAGAAAAATACAGCCCTGTGTGTCTTCTCTTCTTCTTTCACCATCAAAGAATAGAGAAGAGAAATCCATTACGAAATTGGAGAGGATTTCTCAAGGGCCATATCTTGCTGTCTTGGAAGACTTATTCATATGATCATACGACAAAACAACAAGAAGGGTTTTTTGCCATTAGAGTCTAGTCTCGCGCTCACAGAGACAATTGGCGATCTCTCAAAGGATCGAGTTATTCCATGGAAACATCCATGGAATCAGGTATTATGTTCCGCACTTAAGATTTATGTTTTATGATCCGGCTTTGGCATAGGACGGTCCTTAGGTTAAGGTGGGGAACTGTTTCTCCTTTTCCGGAGTGTAAATGTTTGACTCTTAGATGAGATGTAATTGTTTGATCTCTAGACAAGACGTAAATGTTTGGCCTTTATGATTCCCCAACAATAAGTTTAGTTATAACCACAACCTTGATAAAAGTGGCTTAGCTTTAGATAAATTTGTATTCTGATTATTCCAGGTTTTTGTTGATTATAGATAGGAATGTGTGCAGGTGCTGTCGCTATCCTTTGTATTGTGTTTGAA
This sequence comes from Carex myosuroides, assembly GCA_028015225.1. Classification (NCBI taxonomy): domain Eukaryota; kingdom Viridiplantae; phylum Streptophyta; class Magnoliopsida; order Poales; family Cyperaceae; genus Carex; species Carex myosuroides. Next base: position 12,136,458 of record CM051491.1, on the reverse strand, counting down.
GAAAATACGGTATTGTAGGAAAAAAAAAAAAAAAAACCTAGTACTGGAGGTTAGTCTTAGGTTGGGACTAACATTAGCATTTGCTAGGGAATTAAGAGTTTAGGAATGGTTGCAAGTTAAACTGGTTTTCATCTAATGGAACAGGCTCTCGTAGCATATTATCAATATATATATATATATATATATATATATATATATATTATATTAAAGTCTGGGCACATTAACCCATGAATGCAAGTTATAAATTTTAGTGTATTCGATTTCGATCATGTATGGTTATGAATTTTTATATACGAGCCCAATTTTATTGACTCGCTTTTAACATACCAAAGAAAAAAATTTAACTATAATGATTTCTTTTCAATTACACAAATACACATCTCAGTCAATTTCTCTCTCATTTTTTGTTTGTTTTTGTTTTAGTTATTAAAGCATTTCTGTTTGAGCTAAAAGGCTAGAAACTGGTTACGGCATAAAGCAAGCAACAACTTTATCTCCAACTAATTTCTGATTGTCATCTGCTCATCTGCACTGCACTGTTCATTTACTAGTGCGCATGCATTTTTTATTCACTTTATTTTCAAACCAAAAATGTTTTTGTTTACCTTTCTCTTAAAATGGCACATTTATAATGTTTCTTTGTACTCCAGCAAATGGCTGTATCTAACTAAATTTCATAAAATTAATGTTGCTAAAGTATCAAACGAGAAATCTTTATCAGTCTCAAGGATAATTATCATGAAATTCTTACAAACTACATTATTTTGTTGAAAAGTTTATTTCTATAAGCTTTGCTGTGTAAAACATGACAGATATAATTTCGATTTATTGTTGTCCCTTTTTTCTCTGAAACAAAAAAAAGAAAAAGAAAATGAAGACGAGCGATAGTGATATTTATAGGTGCTATTGGGATGGGTTAGATTTCAATCCTTCTTCGAAAAGTGTTTGGGTCCCAAAATTGATCTGCAATTAAATCAAGAACCTTCGGGTCTAGTAGTTTCGATATATCTCTTTTTAATTATCTTGATATAGATACGGAGGATATAAGTTGGATACAAATATAGATACGGATCGGATCGGATATTTATTAAAATAATATTAAAAAAAATACTAAAGTTTATAATATTTATGTAATTTTAATGGTGAATAACAATATTTTTTCATAATATATATTAAAATATATGATATATATCTACTATTTGGATACAGATAATTGAAACGTAAAACCATATCAGTATCCACATCTAATTTTTTGAATACAAATCGAATACAGATCGGATATTATCCATACTGTTTTCACCTCTAGGTTTAGGTCATAAACAATTCATTATTTTTTTTTGTAGAAAATATAATCCTTTATCTTTTTTTTTTCTTGAACATATCACAATCAAACATTTTTATTATAAATTGAAAATATTGCTCTAAATTAAATTATATTATTATTAATCGTAATAATATAACGTAACACGATAAGATAATTACAATAACAACTCTAAATTACAATCCCTCTAAATTGTAAATATTTCTACCGAGCAACATTGGTAATTAAAAACACTATTTTTTTAAAAATAAATTTTAAAAAAAATAGAGAATATCAAAATTAAAATAATTGGAAAGTAAAATATCGACATGTGTATTAGGTTAATAAAGATGGATTCACAAGCATTGTTATATATATTTATATGCTCATTATATAATCCGATTTTTTTTTATTAATATCCACCGCTAAATAAAAAAAAATATAAAAATGTTCATTAAATTTTGGTATTTTTAAAAATACTCAAACCGCCACTAGTTTTATTTTTTCAGGACCGCCAGAATTTTGTTGTTATTTTGTCGATGGAAATTTTGTTGATTTTTGGCGGTTCTGGGATGTTTTTAGATGTGTTTATTTTTTTAAAATAAATTTGACAGTATGGTCTACAAAAGTAGTAATATCACATTGGACTCTATAAGACAGTAAACTTGGCTATGGATATGTTTAAAATTTTGTTTTGATTGGTTGTACGGGGTACTGTTATATAAAAAAAAAATGCTACCCAGCATCAAGAAATGCACCAGCAGCAAGTGTAGTTCCCCCAGGGGAAGTCTCATACACCCTGTCTTCTGATGCAGCTAATGAAAGAAATGGTTGAGCCGAGTGAAGAATTGATGCCACACAGAAATAGTTCGATTGCAAGTTAATTTCACAGAATTATAGGGATCCACACAAAGAACTCTGATTCAGAAGTTTAATACTGGTTCTGTTGATGCTAAGAAGTGTAGGTGTCTCTTTGATAATTTTAACTATGATTTGTGACTATGTATGTATGGCTAATAAGTAACACGTCTTGCTAACATAAGATATGTGGTTTTTGAGTGTCAATTGGTTGCAACAGCTAAGTGAGAGCATACTACCATGAATACATCGACCTCTTTATCAATTCAATCTTATTGAGAACTTTTTTAAACTACATTTACCTTCTTTATACGGAGACATTTTAGACAAATTTATTTATTGTCTTGCACTGCGAAATCATCATTCGCAGATGAAGGGGAGTTTTCTATCTTTTCTCTCATTTTCTCTCTCTTGCATGTTCAACATCAAATTTTCTAGTCTCACACTCTTTTTCCTTCTCAATATTTCCAAAATAGCAAGCATATTTTTATTTGTGTCAGTTTTAACCCCTTTTCTCTATCACCGAAATATCAATTCATTTTAAAAATAAATAAACACATCTCTGACTGTCCTGAAAAAAAAAAATCAGGACTGTCAGAAATTCTGACTGTCTGGGTATTTTAAAAATACCAAAATTTTAAGGACATTTTTTATTTTTTATTTAGCGGTGGATATTAATTAAAAAATCGGTTATATAAACATATGGTTGTACACAATAAATGCTTTCGGCCTGGATAAATCTTGTCATATGATTTTATAATGTATGATAATGATATAATTAGGTTAATACACTGTGATGGTCTTTTGGTCAAGTTCTAAAGCAGATCACAACTTTTGGTTCATTTTCGATACTATATTATTCTTTACCACGTATATTATTATCCTGTTTTATACAATAACATTAATTAATTCATACTTTAATATATTTGAATTATTTCGGATATTTATATGAGTATTGAGTCGGATTTATAATATGGACTTGGTAGGTAAATTAAGATCATATATATCTTATTCATTATAATGTTGTGTTCGGATAAAGAATTAGTTTTTGATTTAGTAATAAAGATAATACTCTCTATGTGAAAGGTTACATGTTCGAAATTCGAAAGAAATAATTCTTTGTAAATATTAAGTAGTTGGTTGGTTTGACTTCCTGCATTTATTCAAAATGTTGTGTTCTAATATGAAAATATTAACTTTTTGGGAGAATTTCATATATACTCCTCGAAAACATCAAATTTACGTATTTTTCCATCTGAATTCATAATATCATATTTATCCTTCTAAATTTTAAAAACTCACATATTACTCATTGTCTTTTAAAATATTAATTTATTATCTTTTAAAATAATATCCCATCTTTTCCCTCTGCGATATATGTACCAATGATAAGAGGAGAGATAATGTGAATGGTCAATACTGAACCGAAAAAAAGGTTCTGGATACCTCAACAGTAAATGTACCAATTATGTATTGAGAGGACAGATATATAATATGGGGAGTAACAAGTGGGTGAGAATGGCAACTAGAACACACTTCTCAGGTCGTTGCACAATTTTAAGCTTATCACGAGTTATAAACTCCCCCATTTGGCATTTGCCCCACCCCTCTTTCGTCCTCAATCAATCCCTCCTTTTACATTCATCTCTGTACCTTATTTAGTCCTCTCCCTCTTTAACTGTTTCCTTTCTCCAAGCCCAAAGCAAAAAGTCGTACACAGATATGAAAGGGATGCTACTGTCATCTTTGCTATTACAAAATTTATAACAGTAGTATGATTTTTTGGGATTCTTTCTGAGCAAAAATATTTACTAAGAAAAAAATATCACTTAAAAACTATAAAATTACATATTTGTCCCTCCAAATTCCATTATAATATATTTACCCTCCTAAATTCTAATAACTCTCATATTTACCCAATATAATTTTAATATACATCAAATATACCGAAAATTAAGATTAATTATGTTTAGTATTCTAAAAACTACAATTAATTAAAAATTAATAAATAAATTAAAGATGAACCCATTAACTTTTCCAAAAGACAATCACACAAGTACTTCCATAATCAGTATGCATATGCTAATACCTGAAAAATGAAAATTGACCCACCTTATCTGTCCTTATCTGACCTGGTACTGGCCGGTACTGGCCTCCTCCTGCTAGCTAGTACCTGGTACAGAAATACAGCTGCAACCAAATAGGAAATGCTTTCTCAAGCCTTATTATGTGGTTGAACTTGAAAAAACACATTACAAGAAGACACAAGGACAAATATAAAGAACAACACAAATTAATTAAGGTGCCATAATTCTGGTAGAGGACACCTTCGAACCGGGTTGTGCTCAAGAAATCAATATACAAAAATAATTATTCAAACATCTCTTTCTCTCTTTAGCACTTTCTATATATTAGTAAATATATATTGGAAATTAAGGTGTCCAACATTTTGCAACTCAGAATTCATCAAACCAATCTGAGTAGGGGTGTTCATTGGGTCCGTTTTGGTCGGTTTTGAACCGAACTGAATTAGTTTGGACCAAATGGTTCGGTTTTTTGGGTTTAATGGTTTGGTTCGGTTTGCTTTTTAAAATGAAATTATAATTTCGGTTCGGTTCGGTTTGAAAATTTTGAAAACCGAAATAACCGAACCGACTGAAATTTTATATATTATGAATTTGGTCTGGACAACCCCAGTTTGTTTCTTAGTACCCCGGTTTATTTCTTAATCAATTGCTTTAAATACCTCGGTTTATTTCTTAATATCCCGATTTATTTCTTAATACCTCGGTTTATTTCTTAATATACTTCGGTTTATTATAAATCAATTGTTTTAAATAAAAAAATTAATATATTTCGGTTTGAACCGAACAAACAGAACAAACCGAAATAAAACTTTAGTTCGGTTCGGTTCGGTTTTATTTTTGAAACCGAATTATAACTTTGGTTTGCCTAATTTGGTTCGGTTTCAACCGAACCGAACCGATGAACACCCCTAAATCTGAGGGCAAAAAACATAAATAGGCTTGGTTGGTTGAAAGACCGGTCACGCAAGCGTAAATAGATCTTAGTGTACTCTAATCGGTGCTAAGCCACCTACATGATTTTAATATTTTTAATTATGTATATTAAAATTTAATTTTCTTCTTTTTTAAGTTTTTATATATATAGTTTGGAGGTTATGAGTTCAAAATCTAGTTGAAAAAATCCTTTGTTGTAATGACATGGTATGGAATTTGGAGACTTGACCTCCATTTTTCTTTTAATTTCTTTTTTTAATATACCCCACCAACCCCCCCCCCCCCCCCCTATTAGAAATTAGAAGTTTACTTATAATCTAGTGATTAAAGTTACTCAAATCCTCCTATTTAAATTTTCTACATTATATATTTTTTTCAGCCCTCCACTTTACTACATTATACATTTTTTTCAGTTCTCTTATCTAAATTTTCTAATTCCGCTCCTATATGCAAGCTAAAGTTCTGCTAGCATTGTGCGTTTGGAAAAGAGAAAATGCTTATGCTGAAACACACCAACGAACGCTCAACTGTGATATGGTACCATTTTGATGGCAAGAACGAAGCGATTTAGAAGAAGGGAAAGGGATAATTAGGTGATTAATTATATTTTATAGAATATTAAATATAATTAATCTCAATTTTTTTGTTAATTGAGTAAATACGTTCGTTATATAGTTTTTGGAGGGACAAATACGTAATTATATAGTTTTTGAAGGGACAAATACATAATTATATAGTTTTTGAAGGGTATACATGAAATTCCCCCTTAATTTTATGAAGTATTAATTAGCTACATCAAGTCCTCAACTATTGAACATAAAAATTGAGTTCGATTCTCAGCTAGGGACCTAGGTTTAAGTCAAAGCTAGAGGGACCAATTATTTATTCTAGTCTAACAACTATCACGCATGTTATAAATTTATAATCGCTATTCGCTAACATGCATGTCAATTAGTGGATCTGCACAGCCATCTCATAGGTCGTTGCACGGCATAAAGCAACTCACGAGTGATTGATTAAAAACCACCAAGTACCCTACTGTCCCATTCAACTGTCTTTGACTTGCTACTTGCTATCAAAAAGGCCAAAACTACTGATTTGGATTCTCTCCAATTAAAAAATTACTGGAGAGTCAAGTTCATAATCTGGATGGGCTGTTGCTTTGTTTTGTAGAAATATAGAGATCTAGTTTTTTTAAATTTTAATATTTATAAAAAGAACTTTATTCAGATTGCAAACAATCTTTCACAAGGAAAACATTATTTCTGTCGTTAGGTCAAATTAAAACTGAGTTTTCGAATGTGCAATCCATTTATTTATTTTACAATCATGTTATTATTTTTTTTATTTTTTTTTTAGAACTTGGCAGAAGCTGCCAAGCATGTTATCAGTTGTGTAGAATAAGAGTGAAGAAAGGGAATTGGGCGGGTTATCATTTATTCCTGTAAAAGTACATCCAACGGATAGAAAGGTACGTTCCAGTTAATGGCAATTTAACATTTTGATACCTCCTAATCACGTTCTAACATGCATTAATATAATTAATAATTTTACGTAATTAATGGTGTACTTCATGCCGTTTTCTTGATTTTTAGAAACAGAGAGCTGACAGATAGTAAAAGCTCCAATTTTGTATAATATATATATGTACACTAGTCGGCACTTAAGAAATATGATTCCTTAATTTTCAAAGTTGAGTTACATGAAAATGATGACATCTGTGTGTGTATAGAAATTTTTTTTTTCTAAAAAATATGTTTCCTTAATTTTCAAAGTTGAGTGACATGAAAATGATGACATCTGTGTGTGTATAGAAAATTTTTCTCTAAAAAATATGATTCCTTAATTTTCAAAGTTGAGTGACATAAAAATGATGTGTGTGTGTGTGGGTGGGGGGTTTGGGGGGGGGGGGGGGGGGGGGGGGAGGGGGAGATACGTGTTCTTATTTATTTGCTAGCGAAAACATAACCTTAATTTCTTGTTATGTTTATATTACAGGATCTGAATCTCCTGTTTTGCAGGATGAAAGCAAACAAAATAATGGGACGTGCGAGATAGACGTATGTCACGTATGCTACATTAAATTTGATTAATTGACTTTGACATTATTTTAATACATAGTGACTGTATATATCATTATCCTCAGGGGTCAAACATGAGAATATGCTTTAACGGAACATGTTTTTCACAAAGAAAAACAAAGTTTAGAGAATTTTTTTTTTTGTGATTATATAAAATTATATCAGCTAGCTTAGAGATTCAACTAGGGGGTGAAAACGGAGTGGATAATATCCGATCCGTATTTGATCCGCGACCCGTATTGAAAAATTAGATATTCAAGTAGTAGATATATCCTATATAGTTCAATATATATTATGAAAAAAATAATGTTATTCATCATTATAATTATATAAATATTATAAACTTTCATATTTTTCAATAATATATATATATATATATATTTTTAATAAATATTTGATCCGATCTATATCCGTATCTGAAAAATAGAAACAAATACTTATATAATTTTACCACTATCCACTCTGTATCCGATCCGTTTCCACCCCTAGATTCAACCAAACTAAATCTCTTGTCCATAGGGAATTCGTATCCTCTGCATTAACTGAAAAGGGAATCTTTTGAGTTAATGAATGTCGACCATCTGATCTGTTTTAAGATTCGTGCGGACTAGATCCGCACGAATATTGAAAATCCTCCTAAGTTATAGTCAGATGCCGGATTGGCTCCGTTTAAAATCAGACGGTTCAGATTCATTAACTCAAAAAATTCCTTTCTGAGTTAATGCAGAGGATACGCGTTCGTCCATAGGTGGGTGGAAATAAATATGCTGTTATTTCTTGAAAATAGCAGGAACCTGTTATTTTGTTCTCAACTTTTCCATATACCAATCTCAATCAAGCAAGTTTTTTTGCACAAATCTCAACGAAGATCAATGATTGGAATCAGAATAACAGGTTCATGTTATTTCAAAGGAATAACAATAGATTTATTTCCTAAGTGGGTAGGAAATTTCTGTCAACACAGTCCATCCATCCATTCATGGTTTGAATGGTCAAGATTAAAGAAGGAAGAGTATTTGAGTTTTGAGAAGACAAAACCAATATTTTAATTCTGACCGTCCAAAGCATGATTGGATGGATGGATGGACTTTGTTGGAAGAAATTTCAAAAATCTACTTTAGTAAAAAGCAACGGCATTTTTTAATACTTCAGTAGTTCAACATATCTACTGTAATACGAATATTTGGTGATTTTTAAAATTTTATATGCATCTCATGCTTAAAGAGAAAAAAAAAGATATACCAAGTACTACAAGAATATTTTGTACATCTATCCAAACAATATTTTAATAAAAGATCCTGTATATATGAAGTAACAATATAATTCAATATTCGGATTTGACATTCTCAAACTTAAAATTGAAAAGGAAAGTACATTGTCAAATAAAATTAATCTGAAAGTTGATTAAGATAATGAGACCATTACATTTGTACTGGCTTTGTGTGTTGCTTGGCATGTTAGTTCTGATGTAATAAATAGGTAGTTCTTGCTATGTGGGTTCTGCTTTGGACTTGATATAGGTTACAGACTATATATGGCATTTGATGTTTTTTTGGGTTTTAGGAATGGATGTACTTGAGTTTGCCTTCGGTCAATGATGAGTTTTAATAGCGACTGAAATCTAGGTACTGCTCTATTGGAGTTCAGTACCTGATTAAGGAAGTCGGGAATGTAACTGAGACCAATAAAGGCGTGAGTTTTTCCGGGTAGTATGTTATTTTTTTATTTTCAGACATTGTATTGTTCTCTTTTTTCTATAATGGAAGGGCATTATGCCTCTTTATCAAAAAAAAAAAAAATTAAGATAATGAGACCAGTGCAAAGTCGACGATGTAGTGCTTAACATCAATCTCTAGAACCGTAATAAATAAAGCACATTTAATGCAAGGGTTACAGTCAATTGAGAAATGAAGCTCATATTAATATCATCATCATTAATATTATTGTTGCGATCATAAATTGTGACTTGTGTAACTTTTGGTTCAAATCTTGAAAATGGACTAAAATATTCATAAGAAGAAGGAAATTTTATCTGCAATTTGACCAATTAATCAAATATTTAATATTGTCATTACTCTACAATTCACTTGAGACATTTTAAGGTCATCTTGAAACAACTGATTTTGATTTATTTTGAAAATGTTTGGATTCACTTTTAATTGCAGTAGATTCAATTTGGTATATTAGAATTCAATCATTGCTCGTTGAGCATGTTAGGGTTCCTGTTTGATTGGTTTAAAATTTACTTTGGTCATGTTAGGTTTTTTTTTTTGGGATAATTTATCATGTACTATATGTTGTTGTAAGCAATCTAATATTTTATTTGACTAATTTTGTAAAATATATAAATATTGAAATTTATAATTTTTTATTTGAAATGTTGCAGATTTAATTGCTATATCAATTTGAGTAATCAAGAAAAGCATCAATACATGATTCATGGTGAACAAATGCTAGATGAATTGGCTGAATCATGAAGAACAAGTTATTTTATTTTATCATTTTTATATTTGAAAGTATGGTAAAGTAAATTTGAGGTTGTGCTGTCCGAGTCCAACCGTTGCCAATGGCTATCAACCATTGTAACGGTTAAAATAAAAAATCCTGAATAGCAAAATCATTTTTTCAGGCTAAGTTAGCACAAACCAACCAGTGGCCAACTGTTCTGAACGGTTGGTCAAATGTTGGAACATTTGATTAAAGCACAAGCAAAATCCTAATTCATAGATTATCAGATTCGTGCCAACCGTTATAACGGTTGGTGACAAAACCCTGATTTTGCTTTCTTTTCTGTCATCTCTCTATATAAAGAAGGTTTGATTGTTTCCCTTCTATGCAACAAGCCGCCTTTGAGCAACAAATTTCGAATCCTTTGTGAGGTTTAGCCTTTGCCATTGTTGCTTGTGCTTTAACTTCAATATTCTTTTAACAACCTCAAATTCACTTCACCTAAATTAATCAAGTTTGAGATTAGAGTGAGAGTTGTGATTCTTGGAGTGTGTGTTGAACTTACAGCCGTGTGTGCTTGACTTTCTCGAACCGTGTGTGCTCAATCTTCTTGGACCGTGTTGACTTCTCGCTTGTTGTAAAAGCTCATCGGTTCCACCTTATACCACCTTTCTCATTGAGTAATAGAAAGGCACGCCGAGAAGCATTCGTGATGCCCCGGAAATGTAGACCTTTAGTTGCCAAACTCAGTTATCATCTCTAGTGTCAATATCTCTAAACTCATCTATTTATTTACTTGCACTTGAGATTTTTTATTTATTGAACTAAATAATTTTAAATTTTAAAAGGTCCCATATTCACCCTTCTCTAGGTGCTGTTAGGGACAACACTATAGACATATTACGTTTAACATTTAGCTAGTTTAAATTGCATTTTGTACATACTAAGATTCATTTTTTTTTTCAAAAACTATTTTAGACAAAACTCTACCCAATAATAAGTGTTTAAATTCGTCGGAATTAGGGGCAGAGCCAAACTTTCAAATTATAAGAGTCGATCATATACAATTTTTCTATGAAGAATGAGAGTCAATTTTATAATACCATGTCATTTTACTCTAAATTTTAAAAAAATATATACATAAATATATTTTTTTTTAAAAATAAAAATCAATTGACTTCATTCTCTCTTCTTCTCTCTGCCTCTAGCCGGAACCATATATGTTTAACAATTTTATAATTTAAATTTATTTTCTAGTCAAAAACACCTTCAAAAATTCATCATAGCACGATGATAAATTTACCGGCGCTCCACCCGGGAGAGAGATTTTTAAAAGTGTTAATGATCAAAATAATTAGTAATAACGGTAATAACAATAAGAGCAGTCACTGAATATTTTCTGTAAAAATGCTTGGCAATTATATATTTTACCACGAGAAGGAAGGTTCAAATGTCTCCATTATGTTTCTATTTTTAAAAACTTTAATATTTACAAGCTCAAGATGACAACCAAAATAAAGTTGAAATGCCATAATTTTTTATATGTGCATAGATAAAATGATGTAGTTTATATTCAACGGTTTTATTTTGAATTTTAAGTTATAAATTTTGAGTTATTAAAGTTTTTAAAAATAAAGACAAAAAATAGAGACATTTGAACCCTCCTCTTTTACTAATCCAATCAACTAACCGAAAATACCTCAGTCACTTGCACATAATGTAATTATTTTCTTTTTATAAAGAGCACATTACATCCCAACATCTTTTAGATGTTATTATTGAGAATTGAACATGCATTTCTCCGTAGAGAGATGAAGACGTGTGTTACTGCACTAAATTCGTAATTTTTTTACATATAATGTAATGTTATAGCGGTGCGATTTTTTTTTATAAATGTCTGGATAAAATACCGTGTGTATATATTTCATATTTGTAAAACCATTTGCGAAAATAAATGCTTCTCATTTTAGAGATGTTTATTGTTTGTTATTTGTCATATTTGTAATTTGTGTTTCATATATGAAAAGTATTATTGAGATAAAATTTTAAATCATTCAACAAGCAATTGATGATTTGAGTATCACGTCTAATTAACACAATTGACTAAAATATTTCATTTTTTTTTGTCTTGAAAGTTCAAATTCAGTTCATATCACTAGAAGTGATTTGAAATTTTTTGATCTTAATTATTTCATGCCAAAAAATAATATATATGATAAAAGCACGATTTCTAACAAATAAAGACTACTCAGACTAGATTAACCAGCATTTCTTGTTGAGTTTTTTTTGCAAGAATTTAGATCACCTAAACTTGATCTATGTGCTACCATTATGCATTGCAGTATATATCTTATCAATTATCATGCTTGACAGTCATGCCGCACAATCGTGATACAGTTTGCGGCCACAGAAGAACCCAAATCCTAGAAGCGATCTAAAACGAGCTGATTATTAAAGAATCGTAGTGTACAGTGGACAGCAGCAGGGGTAGCGCCTTCTCGCCAGGAGGAACTCACGAGTGAATTAATTGAAGCTCAATCTATCTTCACAACTAAATGCTAATAATTATTTACTCATTAGACCCAGTACTCTAGTCTTGTCCAGTAATTCCTTCAACTGGAGAGGATTTTTGTAATCTTGCCCTATAAAAACCATAGTTTCCCATAAGCCCACAACAGCAAGTGAATACACTACAACACAACACAACACAACAACTCACACTCACAAATAGAAATGGGTATTAGTATTAGACAAGACTTGTCTTCTTCTATTCTGCTCTGCTCCGAGGAGAACAATAGTATCCTTTTCTTAGAAGACAGCGAAGGAGAACAAATAGATAATTTCTACTTCAATTTTGTCAGTTCTTTCCCAATGCAAAAGAATGAGTGTATAAAGCTGTTGATTGAGAGAGAGTCTCAGCATCTCCCAAATCAGAGGTATCTAAAGAGGTTAAAGAATGGTTCTTTTGAAGCATCTTTTAGGAGAGATGCTGTTCACTGGATCAGTAAGGTTGTCTTTCTTTTCCCTTTTGTAATATGCTTTCCTTAAAGTTCTTGCAATATATACATTGTTCTTGTATTGTTTTTGCTTTCTTGCTGATCATTTTTCCTTGAATTACATTTATCAGGTTCATTCGCATTTCAATTTTGGGCCACAGACATTTTATCTATCGATTAATTACTTCGATCGGTTTCTCTCTGCATATGAGCTGCCAGTAAGACTTTTATCGTTAAAAATCCAATAGTTAAATTTATTTTGATATGTATTTTCCTCATAAATGATATCATTTCTTAATCATTCATTTTTAAAACATTTATAGAAAGGCGAGATGTGGATGCAACAGTTGCTCTCAGTTGCATGCTTATCTCTGGCAGTTAAAATGGAGGAGTCCATTTTAACCTTCCCTCATGAGCTGCAGGTAAAACAAAAAAGTACAAAATTATCAGTTGGCCCTTAAAAGTTAGTAACCAAAGCACTTTGCTCCACATACAAAATGTGTAAAATACCAGACGGATGTATAGTTAACTGTGTTATATATACATCTGGTCATTAATTAGCTCTCAATGTTAATAAAATGGAAAAGATTAGCACAACTTTTAAAGGACTCTCTTTCTAAAAAAAAAAAAAAAAATTACTAAAGGACTCCTAGTGGCCTTTCCTGTTAAACATAATATACCAGAATTTATGGAAGTATAAAAAATTTGTTTGAAATTTTATAAATGATACAAGTACAATGCAAAATCATTGTTGCATCCCATATTTTGCACCTCTTATATGCCATGAGAAGTGTTTATATTTAACAAGAAGTTATTTAGTATCTGAGTCACAAGTGTTTCCATCTAGTATAGAAAGTAGTTATCATTTTTTATTGTCTAAATGATTATAAGAAAATTAAGTTAAGACTTTGTAAAATAAGTAACAAAAATAGCTTTCAGAGTTATTAAAACCTACTACATAATATATAATTAAATACTTTTATCATCTATTTAGGAAGAATTATGAATATATTTGGGGTGCAAATAAGGGATGCATATAAGAGATGTAGTTATCGCTCATCATTCTACTCTGTAATTGATCTAACTTTCGTTGAACATTATTGATAGATTTACGAGGCTAAGTATGTTTTCGAGGCAAAAAACATTCAGAAAATGGAGCTTTTGGTGCTAAGCACACTTAATTGGAGATTACAAGCAGTGACGCCTTTCTCATTTGTTGATTATTTTCTTCGCAAGTTCGATCAAACTCCATCATGTCTCATTATGTCTCGATGCATTGATCTCATTTTGGTCACAGTAAAAGGTTGGTTATACAAAATTTTAAAATTAAGCATAGGGAGTTAGGACTCTTATTAATCATAAACAATTTTATTCTAACATGTGATTTTCCTGGATTTGTAGATGCTGAGTTTCTTCAATTTAGACCTTCTGAAATTGCTGCTGCAGTTGCATTATCATTATCATCAATTAAAGATATAGAGGATATTAACAAGCTTCTGATGAGTTCTTATATCCATGTTGAAAAGGTGCCTAAAAGACCCATTTATTTTAAATGAATATGAGCATTTTTATTAGTTTTCCAATTAATCACAGGATTTTCATTTTTGTCAGGTACTAAAATGTTACAAAATGATTGAAGATGCTGAAATGGAAGAAAAAGGTAGCTTAAGTGGGTATAGTTCATTTTGCCAGTCAATGCCGCAAAGTCCGGTAGGGGTATTAGATGCTATTAGCAGTGGCTATAATACAGATGGTTCTTTAACAAGTGCAAATGCAAATCCAAAGACAAGTTCATTTCAAGAATCTCCAGTTGCCAAGAGAAGGAAGTACACCATGTACCCCTGAAAGATCCGTAAAGCATTACAAATGCTTCTGCGAAAATAGAAGTATCTCATATGACCCGATGAACAAATGGGGAAATATCACACCAATGCATCATTATCTCTTCAATTTCTTAACCAAGTACTGCAATTAATCCAATATTTAGGAGGGTTATGGGAATTAGGGAGGTGCTTTCATCTTTTGCTGAGTAATGTGTTTCCGGGTACATGTAATGTTTCGAGTCATGGAAGGTTGCAAGTGAAATTACTTCTTTTTGTTGAGGTGGAAATGATTTGATTAATATTTATTAGTGTTATATATTCCGTATGATAAATAACCTAATGTTCTATATTCTGCTTCTGAGTTTTGATATACTCTGAAAATTGCCAAGAATATATTTGGCTAATAAAATTGTAAAGTGGGTTGCAAAACTGGTTCGGCAATTCTAATTTTGACCTTCAACAACAATTTTTTAGATGTTGGTACCAGACTCTTTTAACATGTTGAATAAGACTCTAAGAAGCAAATTCAATAATTTCAATTATTATTTATACAGCTACAAGTGTTGGAATTTGGTTTAAACACAATGTGATGTATTATTTCTAGAGGTTTTTTTGAATCAATACAAAGAAAATTGTATTAATACCGAGGAAATTGAATCGAGAAGTATTCATACTGGTATCAGGTATCCTCATACCGGTTTGATTTGCCTATTGCAGTGTATTAGGATCCGAAATGCATCTCTTCACTGCTTCAGGCATGATCCTTATCTACACTCTTTTATATACTGCCTATTTTGGTCCATGATTGATTCTAAATTAGTGAATAGATCAAAGAGATGCCGAAAGTGAGAATACACCACCAGATATGTAATACATGATTTGAAAAGAGAACAAGTATATTCACTGCACGAAGTATTCAAGGTCATGGTTTTTGGATTATGAATAGAATCACTATCATCATATCTTCTTAGAAATGAAATTTTATGATCAAGGATGATGTTTCTGCTGCGATATGTCATCAGTTTAGTCTCGATTTCTTACAACAGACGGTTGGGTAATTTCTCGAGTCTGTATTCACTATGCATATCTAATATACTTATAATATAAATTATTATTTGTCCAAACCAACAAAATATACATACACAACGACCTACATAAACTGGCGCAACTCAAAAACCATTCTGGAATCTTCACACCTAAGTCGGCATACAAATTCATACCTTCAAGAAGAAAAAATAAATAAATGTTTCTCATTTCTTGTCAGTGGTCTCCACAAAAATTAAAATTTACCAAATATCTGAAAATAACATCAAGAAGTGAAGTTGTCACTCTGGCTGTTTGACTGATTGGTCCATCCAAAGAGGTAATGCTCAGGCAATTTATTACATTATTACCCTTTTTTGGAGAGGCAAAGCAACAAGCTAATTTATCCTGTTGAAAGAGTCTGTATCGGCTGGCTGCTTCAACTCATGCAATGAAACAGTCTTGGAGTTTAAATGTTCAATTTTACACGAGGATATATTTTTTTTTTCTAGAAAACACAAAACTTTAAAAATTATTAATCGTCAGAATTTTGCTCATTTCTGTACTGACATGAAGTCATTGAAAGAAGACCACTCTTACTTTCTTAGAAAGAATAGAGGGACTAACTTGTCAAAATTAAATTATACAAGTTAAAAGAATCTGATAACAATGTTAAATATTGTTGGAAAAAATATATATATACAACTTTGGGACAAATACAACCGAACAGAAATTATCTTCTAAAAGTAATATTAACAACTGAATTGGCAAATTGTTTTTTCAAATATTAAAGAGATTAGTTCAAATGAGTTTAATCACTTTGGCTACAAATAATTGAGCACTCTTATGTGTTTGAAAGTTTTGTCAGAAGAATATTTAATGCGGTGGCAGTTTCACTCTTCTAAAAGTCTCTGTCACCTCGGCCAGAGAAATTTTAGTGCATAGTCAGTGTTGGTTCCCTTTTGTGAAAAAAGATACAACAACCAATTTCTTTTGTCAGAATCTGCATCTCAAATTATATATATATATATATATATATATATATATATATATATATATATATATATATATATATATATATAGAGGTTGGCTAATATTAAAGTTTGTTCCGGAACCGTGGCGCAACTAATTGATTTTTTAATTTTTAAAGTCTAAATGGTCGATCCAAACCGTTAGATGTGATCTTTATATTAAAATGTGTTTGGGGACCAAATTTTACATTTTTTCGAATCTTTTTACTATTTATTAAGCTAGTTTTAAAATCGCTGATTTTAATAAACAGTGAAAAATTTCTAGATCATTGAAAACAATAATTTTAAAACTGTCTTAATAAATAGTAAAAAAAAAATTCAAAAAATATAAAATTTGGTCTCCAAGCACATTTTAATATAGATTGAATGTTGAACGGTTTGAATCGACTGTTTGGACTTTGAAAATGTAAAAACCAAAACGTTTGTTCCACAGCCTAAAAACAAACGTTTTGATATTAGAGGAGGGTTGAAAACTTCAAATACCTCCATTTTTTGTACCTCCATTATGCCTCTATTTTTAAAAACTTTAACAACTCAAAATTTGAAACTTAAAAGTTAAAATAAAACTGTTATATATGATTTACATCATTTTATCTATGCACATGTAAAAAATTATGACATTTCAACTTTGTTTTGGTTGTCATCAAGAGCTTTTTAGAAATGTACTAATGTGGATAATTTCTAGACGTTGATTTTTCAACTTATTGATTCACATAAAAACAAAATTGAATGTGATAATTTTTTATAAGCACATAGAGAAAATAACATAAATCATATTTAACGGTTTTATTTTGACGTTTATAATTTAAATTTTGACTTATTAAAGTTTCTAAAGATGGAGGCACGGTGGAGGCACAAAAAATGAAGGCATTTGAACCCTCCTCATATATATATAAAAGTAACAATTATTAATGCTTTTTATATGGTTATTATGCTTATTTTGTAAAGAGATTCAAATTTGTACCCTCACCATTTTTTTGGGAAAGCTTGCTATTAGCGACCCCCTGCTTTTAACATAACAAATATAGTTTGACTTATTGGCTACCACTATAAATTTTTCTGCTTCCGCCATAGTTTGTTTCTATAGTTTGACTTGAGTCCTAAGATAAAATAGCAAAATAACTAAATTTGATATGGATGATGGATCACTTAAACTAAACACATGACACGCTTCAGAAGCACCTTTGATACTCGTGGGACGCGCCTGAGAAGATCAGTCAGCTATAAGACTAGTCCGCCAGACTGCCACTTGGGCCGGAAAGGGCTCCGCATGTGACCTTAGCGTCTTAATCCATCCATCCTTGTATGAGCCCAATTAATAGAGTATCTCCAGCAGCTCAAGCACAGTCAAACATCATTGGTTCAGTCAAAGGCAGTTAGGATACTGTTAAGCATTAGAGTTAGTTAGAACTATGATTAGTAGACTGTTAGAACTCTAGTTAGCATCTAAACCATAGTTAGATGAGATGTAATTTCCTTTATATACTGCTGCTGTACTTGTAAGAAAGATTAAAAGAATAATCAATAAAATTCCTTCTATTCTCTATCTCTTCTATCTCTTGTTCATGTTGTTATGGTATCAGAGCACCATGAATTCTGATCCTGGCTCTTCTCCAATCAATTCGACAGCTACTCTCTCTACAGCTGCTCTTCCACCTTCCGATCGGCTAGTGGTTCTCAATATCCCGATTTCCACTAAGCTTTCGAGAAGCAACTACTTGGCATGGAAGTGCCAAATCGAGCCAGCACTCCATGGCCATGGATTGTACAGATACCTCACTGACGATTCCCCTACCAAGAACCTCACTGCTGATGGCGTACAATCTAGCAATCCCGCTTACTTCCACTGGTATCAACAAGACCAGTTCCTTCTTACCTGGATTCGGTCTTCTCTTTCCGAGACAATCCTCAATCAAACGGTATCTTGCACCACCTCCTCTCAGCTGTGGCGTCTCTTGCAACAGTCATTTTCTGCTTCTTCTCGAGCCCGACTCACTGAGCTTCGGCGGTCTCTTCAGACTACAACAAAAGGCGGCGCTAGTTGCTTAGAATTTTGCCAGCGAATGCGAGCTATCGCTGACGAGCTCGCATTCATAGGCTCCCCAGTCTCCGATGATGATCTTGTCATCCAAATCCTCACCGGTCTTGGTTCCGATTACAATGCTGTAGTGGCTGCCGCCAATGCCAAGGAACAGCTAACCTTTGCTGAGCTTCAATCTATGCTCCTCAGCCACGAATCCCTTCTCTTCTCTCAACTCGGAGGTTCCTCTTCCTCAGTTCTGTCTCTCTCGGCTCCTGCCGCTCTCTTTTCTCATCCCAAATCGGGTCTGCGTGGATACCACCCCAGACCCGCTAAGGGAACCCGAAACCCTGGACCTAACTCTTACCGCCCACCGCTATTACCTTCACCTAGACCGACTGTTCCTAACAGGCCCAGTTATTCTTCTAGCAGGCCTTCTTATCCACGGGCTCCACATGGTTCTAATCTGGACCAAAATACAATCTATCAGATATGTGCCAAACGTGGCCATAATGCTTTGATCTGTTGGTACAGGACAGATTTGGCCAATTATCCTGATCAGGTCCAGCAGCCCATTCAGGCGCATCTCACTCAGCCCGGTTTTCAGGTTAACAATGCTCAAACCGAGTCTTCTTCTCCCGGTCCCGATTGGTATCTCGATTCGGGGGCTACGCACCATGTCACCAATGACCTCAATAACATTTCTTCTTACTTGCCATACGAGGGATTAGACTCACTTCATATTGGAGATGGTCATGGTATGAAAATTTGCCATATAGGCTCTTGCATTTTATCTTTCTCTACATTACAATTTCGTTTGCAAGATGTCTTACATGTTTCATCATTCACCAAAAATCTTTTGAGCTTGTCTAAACTTTTACTTGACAATTCAATTTTGATTGAATTTTCTTCTTCCTTTTGTGTGATCAAGGATCGGCACACTTTGAGGGATCTTCTTCAAGTCAAGCTCATTAGTGGTCTTTATTTTCTTCCCTCCCAAATAAAGACATCCCCTCATGCTCTTTTTGGTGCACGAGTCTCCGCTCATATGTGGCATCTTCGTTTTGGCCATCCCTCATCCGACACTACTCAAAAACTTTTAGATTTACATGATTTGCCTTGTACTAATAAAAAGTTAGACATATGTCATGCATGTTGTTTAGCTAAGGCACATCGCTTGCCTTTTTCTCTTAGCTCTTCATGTACTTCTTTTCCTCTTGAAATAATACATTCGGATTTATGGGGTCCTAACCCGATTTTATCTCACAATGGATTTCGCTATTATGTCACATTCATTGATGATTTTTCCCGATACACATGGATCTATTTTTTGCGCTCTAAGGATGAGGTTACTCGGGTGTTTACCTTGTTTAAATCTCAAGTTGAGAATTTACTCAATCACTCGATTAAAACTCTTCGTACGGATGGTGGTACGGAGTTTAAACCAATCACTCGTGCTTTTCCCGAGATGCGCCTGAATGGGCTACTGGACCTGATTAGGATAATTGGCCAAATCTGTCCTGTACCAACAGATCAAAGCATTATGGCCACGTTTGGCACATATCTGGCAGACTGTATTTCTTGAAACATTTAGCCCCGTGGTGCGCCCTACCACCATTCGACTAGTTCTTACCATTGCTCTTACCAATGGTTGGCCTATTCAACAACTTGATGTGCAAAACGCCTTCCTCCATGGTTCACTTCAAGAAACCGTCTGCATGGCTCAACCGCCCGGCTTTGTCGATCCTTCCAAACCCAACCATGTTTGTCGGCTTTCCAAGGCTATTTATGGTCTTAAACAAAGCCCGCGAGCTTGGTTTCATGCGTTGAGTGCGGCCCTTCTCGCCCAAGGATTCAAGGCCTCGAGCTATGATCCTTCTCTCTTCATCATTTCTTCTCATGGCAAATCTCTCTTTGTGCTCATTTATGTTGATGACATTATTGTCACCGGCTCCAGTTTTGATCTTGTTCAAGGTTTAATTCGGTCTCTTCAACATCAATTTGCCATTAAGGATCTTGGCCGTCTTCACTTCTTCCTTGGAATTGAGGTCAAAACTACTTCCCATGGCCTACACCTCTCTCAATCTAAATACATCCTTGATGTGTTAACTCGGGCTAATATGCATCTCTCCAATCCCTTGCCCTCCCCCATGGTGCCCAACACTTCTCTTTCTCGCTTTGGAGGTGATCCGTTCGACAATCCGCATCTATACCGATCTATTGTGGGAGCTTTGCAATACGCAACCTTAACACGGCCCGACATCTCCTATGCGGTCAATCGAGTGTCTCAATTCATGCAAAACCCTACTACTCTTCATTGGGCAGCCGTTAAACGGATCCTTCGCTACCTCAAAGGCACCTTGTCTCATGGGCTATCTCTTACACCGGCATCCTCTCTTGTTCTCAACGCTTATTGCGATGCGGATTGGGCCGGGTCGATTGATGATCGCAAGTCTACTTCCGGTTTTTGCATATTTCTTGGGGACAATCTCATCTCTTGGAGCTCCAAGAAACAACCAACGGTAGCTCGATCAAGTACGGAGGCCGAGTACAAATCCCTAGCAATTGCTAGTTCCGAGCTTATGTGGTTGCAATTTCTTCTAACCGAATTGCACATCTCTCTTCCTTCTCCTCCAATTTTATGGTGTGATAACATTGGAGCAACCTACTTGGCTTCTAATCCGATTATACATGCTCGGACCAAACATGTCGAAATCGACTACCATTTTGTCCGTGAGAAGGTTGCTAACAAAACTCTCCATATTCGGTTTCTATCTTCTCATGATCAATTGGCCGACATATTTACCAAGCCTCTAGCCTCTCCTCGGTTTCTTCTTCTCTCTTCCAAGCTCACCCTATGTTCCCCCGGTTTCGCTTGTGGGGGGGCTAATAGAGTATCTCCAGCAGCTCAAGCACAATCAAACATCATTGGTTCAGTCAAAGGCAGTTAGGATACTGTTAAGCATTAGAGTTAGTTAGAACTATGATTAGTAGACTGTTAGAACTCTAGTTAGCATCTAAACCATAGTTAGATGAGATGTAATTTCCTTTATATACTGCTGCTGTACTTGTAAGAAAGATTAAAAGAATAATCAATAAAATTCCTTCTATTCTCTATCTCTTCTATCTCTTGTTCATGTTGTTACCAATGCATTGCTACAAGCTCAGGTCAGGTTTGAGTGTTTCACATATCAGCATAAAGGAGTCAAACCATAAATAAATAAATAAATAAAATTGTAAACAAAGGATTTGAGTTCACATTAACTTTACTTATGAAACAAATATATCTAATTTATAATCCACAGTCCAATTGAATGACAAAAAGTGTCAAAAACTCTACTATACTCTATACCCCGGCCCAAGAGATTGTTCATATCTAGCGACCTGTTTATTAACCATCCATCGGGCCCCACCCGACAGATCCATCTTCTCTTCTCCTTTCTCCTTTGCTTAATTACCAAAACATACTTGACTGACGCTACCCAAATCTCTCTTCCGATCATCAATCAATGAATCACATCCACCTTTGATCTTTTGCCTTTCAAGAATTGACTCGGTTCAAAATCAAATCTGAAGAATCACTCAGTCAAAAACAAACTGCAAGGAATAATCGGCGTACCTCGCACGGTGAGTCTCTTCCGATTCAACCATTTTTTTCGCCCAATTATCGGATCCTGGGCTGCCGATAGATTTTACAAATCATGGTTTGAAACCTTACTAACGTACAACTCCCTGTTTGCTACAATAGCTCATTTGGCACATTTAAGCCGAGATTTAAGCCAAGATTAAGCTCCGTATTGACTTCAGTTGTGCATTTAAGCCGAGATTTAATTCAATTTTGCATTATTTAACATTCAGCTGCATAATTTTGCATTTGACCTATAACTTAAGTCTCCCAATTTCATTAAAGCCACTAACTTTCAAAAAAACTAAGTCTCCCAATTTAGCACAGTCTACCCTTGGTCAATAAAGCATAGATTCAAACAGACCTCTTATCTGCTAATTTCTATATCTTAGTCTTTATTCCTATTTTTTTTTTGTCATTATAATGCAGAGAAATCACTGGTTTTGTATGATAATATTAGCATGAAGTTTGTTACTGAAATAGATTAATATCCTGCAAAAAAGGGGAAATTTTAAAAAGAGGAAGACATGTTTTCTTTGTTTTATGGGCTATGGAAGTATGTGTTCAGCAAGACCGAATTTCACGTGCTTATTCTGGGAATTGATAAAGCTGGCAAAACTGTAAATTTTCTCTAACCCAGACTTAAATTTTGTTTTTAAGCTTAGTACCGGTCATGTAAAGTACCACAAGATACAGATCCATCCTGCTTATAATTGTGCCAAAGAAGTAAATTCTTTTATGGAATGTAGTTGGTTTTGCTTTGTGGTAGGGATTGGCACACTTCTGTCATATACAATCTCTTAATATCTTGACTGCTACTGTAACCTTGTCTTCTATGAACTAAAATCTGTATAATGAGATTTGAATGTTGCACTTTTGTTGTCACTGCAAACACATTACCGGTCATCACAGTTATAGTACTGATACAATATTGTTGTTGTCGGTATGTAGAAAATGCTTGGACTAGTTGGCCAGTGTAGTTTAGTTGAGATTGCTACTTAGTTCGCAATAAATTTTTTTTAGCATGTTTTCCTATAACATGTGGTGTTTCTTAGACTTTTAGCTTGGGGTTATTTCTCTATAACACCTCATATGACCTAAATAAATTTGTTTCAAAACTGTTCATCGAGAGTTTGACATCCAAAGACTTGGCTTTCTTATAACTGAATTTGGGATTTAGAAAAATAAAAGGTCCTCATTAGGACTATGGGCAAGCATGTCAATATTTACCAAAGTATCCTTTCTGTCAATCTCCTAGTGGCAGGTATTATTTGCAAATAAGTAGAAAACCAACATGCAATATATTTAGTTTTTCGCAAACTCAGTGCAGTACTGGATTTAGTGCTTACCTTATCTAACTTTATTTCAAATATTGATTCCTTGATTGATAGACTCTGCTAGAGAAGGTGAAATCGATTTACTCAAAAATGGAAGGGCTGCCGCCAGACAGGATAGTACCGACAGTTGGCCTTAACATTGGCAGAATTGAGGCAACCAATGCAAAGCTTGTACTTTGGGATTTAGGAGGTCAGGTGTGTTCCATTCCGTTTTCCACCCTTATTTTTTCAGTATTTCTGATTTGCTAAAAAAAAAGCAAAAACTTGGTTCCTTGCAGCCTGAATTGAATTTTTTTTTTTTTTTTTTTTTTCATTTTTTGTATACACCCAGCTGGAAATTAAGAACTCAGGTAGCTAAGACCAAGTAAATTGCTCATGAAACTTTCATTTTGACTCAACCAAAATTTGTTTTTGCATATAAAATGTCCCTCTTTTGTTTATAGCATAATTAGGCAAAACTGGCTAATTAGAAGCAGGGCAGCCCTCCCAGTATCTACTATAAATAATGCGTGTTGTGTACAAGTACGATGAATTTTTTAGTTTTAGTTTGGAGAAATCTTTTATAATTTGATTCTTCCGGTTTGTTTGATTACTGTATGGGAGTTCTGCTCCCGCTCCCGAATTTTATAGTTCTTTGTTCTTACAATTTTTTTTTTTGGGCAGGTTGGTTTGCGAACAATTTGGGAGAAGTACTATGAAGAGGCGCATGCTATAATATATGTGATGGATGCCTCTTCTCCTAATTCATTTGAAGATGCAAAATCAGCACTTGGTTTGTTCAGTCTTTCTTTGAAATAATAAAAAAAATGAAGGAGAAAAAGTAAAAGAAATTCTAAACTGGTTTATCCTTGCCTGTTTCTGTGAAATAATAGAACTCTTTTTATTGATAATCATACAGAAAAAGTCCTTCGACATGAAGACCTTCAAGGTGCACCTCTGTTGATACTGGCCAACAAACAGGTCTCTCTCTCTCTCTCTCTTTTCTCTCATATATATTAATGTGATACGATTCTAAAAAAATGTTCTATTAAATTTATTCAATTGTGCCCCAGCGGTTCACGACAAGTTCGAATTGAACTAGATTAGGTGAAGCAGATGTACGTACTAGGTTCTAATTTTGTGCATTCATTGTTTAAGACAATTGAGCTTGTACAATGAAAGTCAAATCTGTAGTCACTTTTTTTTTTTTTTGAAATAAGGGCTCCTATGAACCCCCGCATCCATTTCTTTCCAGATGATGCTTGGGTTGAACCTACATCTCTCAGTAGAGAGATAAGGTTCAGCACCATTTATGCTCAAGTGAAGCTTGGTTTTATTAGTTTTGGTATTATTTCTGTATAGCAAAAAATTTCGGTGTTGGTTGCAGATGCAAGTAATTTTTGGCATCAGAATACAATAGTGTGGCCTAAAAATAACTTCAGTAAAATTCAAGCTTTTGATGGTGGTACTCTTTAGGGTCATTTGGACCTGCAGATATCATTTAGGAAAGCTTAGTAAATAAATGTTTGGTACACATTACTGTTTTATTACAACTTATTTGTCATTATGTTTTTCCCCCATAAAATTCAAAAAAAAAAAATCAGGATGTATCTGAAGCAGTGTCGGCAGAAGAATTGGAGAGATATTTGGATCTCAACGATCTGGATGAAAGGCTTTATATGTTTCAATCTGTCTCTGCATATGAAGGGTTAGTTTAGAATACTTTTTTATTTGGATTTTTTTCCTGAAAATAGTAAGAAATGTCTCTTACAAATTATTCTCCATAGTTTTCTTAATTGCAATAATTGCCAGCATTCTTGAAAAAGCATTTGCAAACAGCACCAACTAGTTGGTTAGTCGGATAACAAATGTAGAATCCATTGAATTTTCACATCGTTTCCCTAATTATGGAGTGCCCATAATTTGGGTAAAATCTAACCCAAGATAATTTATATCTTGATTTTCTCAATCCTATGAACCCATGGTTAGTGTTTTGGTTGAGTTGATACAGAAAAGGTAACAAGTGTTTTTTTGTTCTTGGCTTAACGCCTTAACCTGGATTGTATGATTGGTGTCATTTGCAATCTAACATTTTGTGGGTTTGCTTGAAACATAACAAAGTTTGGATGTAATAGAAAACATGATATAATATTTTGGTACAACTTGCAAACGGTGCTTCATATATATATGGAAAAGGTCTTATGATATCCAAAAGATTCAGATCACTCTAATTGGTTAAAGCTGTTACCAAGTTTTGAACAATTATCCAAAAATACCAGGAAGGGAAGGTTACATATGAAGTACTTTCTGGGTGATCACTCGAGTCTGGACCTGACTATTGGCGTAGTAGCTACATTGAAATTATAGACACCATGAGCATGAAACAAGTGCATTTATCTTAGAGGTGTTTTGATAGATGGTGCAGTTGGCATCCTTTCGCATTTTACTAGGCTATACTTCTTGCAAAATTGGAAGAGTGAGGCTACGGTGCTATGCATAGCACGGATTGGGTCCGTGCTACGGCTCAAAATTTGACTTTTCAAAATCCTAACGGTCGATCCGAACCGTTCAACATGATTATAAAATGAATATGTACTTGCAAACCAAATTTTACATTTTTTCGAATTTTTTTATTATTTTTTCGGAAATCACTTGATCTGAACACTCTGGACCATCCAAAAACAGCCTATCTAAAAAAATAGTAAAAAAATTCGAAAAAATGTAAAATTTGGTTTGCAAGTACATATTCATTTTATAATCATGTTGAACGGTTCGGATCGACCGTTAGGATTTTGAAAAGTCAAATTTTGAGCCGTAGCACGGACCCAATCCGTGCTATGCATAGCACCGTAGCCTCACTCAAATTGGAATTATACAGGTTCTAGTTGAAGAACTTGTAATCTCATTGCACCAGTCGGTTGTAGGTGGTATATTTGATTCTTGACATATAAATTTTTGATGCAGGACGGGAATAAAATTCAGTATAGACTGGCTGGTGGATGCAATGGAGAGAAGCAAGCGTACTGAAATGCTAAGATCTCGGGCTGGTATTCCTTCCCAGATCTAATGTCACCGTTCCTCCATAAAGAAGTGGGCTCAATTGATTTTTGCTTTGGAGATGTTGATAATTTATTGTTGATAGTAGAAATTCACATCTTACCACACTTGCCGTAGCAAGATCAGCAACCAATGATGGGTAAAAA
The DNA here is from genome assembly GCA_028015225.1 of Carex myosuroides. Lineage (NCBI taxonomy): Eukaryota > Viridiplantae > Streptophyta > Magnoliopsida > Poales > Cyperaceae > Carex > Carex myosuroides. The sequence goes on along the minus strand of CM051491.1, from coordinate 12,109,714 downwards.
GTAAGAAGTAAAAAGTAAAAGAAAAGCGTAATAATGGCTTAAATTTGTTGTACTAGTTCACTTTTGTATAAGATGTGTTATTTTTCACTGTTTTTTCTAAGTAACTTGTAGTGTCAATACAAAACATAAAAGGCGAATGTGTTCGAGTGCTCTTGACCCGTCATTTAAATGTGTGTGAGTTTATTGAATTTTGGAGAAGCTTTCGCGTAATATTACATGCTCTAGTGGTAATATATACTGCTAAGGTTGCAACGTTAACATGTTACATATGGTTATTTGAACCACCACAAGATGGGTAAATTGTAATCTTTTTGAATGCATTCTAATAATTCATTCAAGTAACTTGTGGTAATATTGTGTTGCGCAAACTGCTTTGCAAACATCAATACTTGTACAGCACAAAGAGAGTGGTGTGAAACTTACTATATCTCGGGAAGATTCTTTCTTATTTCCAATGTAAAAGGCATTTGCATATTTTGTACTCATCTTTGGTGCAAAACGACGGGTGAAATTTACGAAGATATCACCCAAGTATTCCTCATTTTCAGACTGCAAACCTATCGAAGGAACCTTTTCATACTGAACTCCATTCAGTAACAGTACGGCAAAACAAAATTAAACAGAATGCTCAAGGCGTAGTGCATTTTACTGCATCCCCTAGCATATAACTCATCACAAACATATTACTAGTTTTTCGTTTGCTCTTTGGCATTTCATTTAAACATTTCCCTTTTCAAAATTGAAAATAACATAGACACTTAAAATGAATAGAACAACATTGCTAAAAAGAATACAGACAGAGAACAAAAACCCGGAAGCTCAATATCCTGTTGAGAAGACATCTAAAATAGGAAAAGAAATGCCAGGTTTCCCTTTATAAGATGCAAGTACGAAACAGATCATGAGCTTGGCAAAAATCTGATTGACAATAAAAAAAAGCGGCGGGCGGGAGATCCTTGGCTAGTAACAAGACTTGCTAACTTATTTGCAAGCCATTACAGATTAAATGATACCAGCCCTGCTTGCAACATCACTTACATTGTAGTCTTTGGTTAATTTTATGAATGCCTTTTTCTTCCCATCAGGCCTGTTCAAGCAATGTTCAAGGTGTTAGATACATGTACCAATGTTAAGCTAATCAGCAAGTAGGCTAAAGAATTTGGTCGATTGCATTGAAGTTAATTGCTCAAATCAAGACTTAATTGGGGTTAATTTGCACAAATTGCAGGACTGGTTAACTGAAAGTTAGCATTTCAGTCTGTCCCAGTGACAGCTAAAAATTAATTCCAAATTTTCAACAAGAAACTGGTGCATAATCAAAGAGTTAGATGAACATAATTATTAGATATAACAGAATATATAGATAGCTTTGTATTAGGCATAACAGAATTAGTTACATTGCTGTTTTATGTTATAGCTTCTTACATCTGATGATATTGTAATCGACTGGTTATATAAACCAAGTCTCTGTAACAGATCGCAATTCAATCAAATACAAAATTCATTCTCCTAATTCTATCTTCTCTATCTCTATTATCTGATTCCTATCATGGTATCAGAGGCCTTGTTCTTTCCTCTTCTCTAAAACTCGCTTCAAGCTTTCATGGCTTCCAGTGAAGTTTCCACTGCCGCACCTCCCGCCCCTATTGATCCAGTGATTCAAATCACTTTACCTGTATCAACTAAACTCTCTCGTGACAACTTCCTGACCTGGCGATCTCAGATTGAGCCGATCCTTGATGGATTCGGCCTTTCCAAATTCCTTGATGCTTCAGTTCTGCCGCCTGACAAGGAGCTGACCAGCGATGGCGTCACAATCTCTAATCCTCACTTCTCCACCTGGCACAAGCAAGATCGCTTCTTGCTTGGCTGGCTCCGCACTACACTCACTGAAGGCATCTTATCGCAGTATGTGCAATGCCAGTCCTCTCGCGATCTGTGGAGTTCTCTTCATCGGACCTTCTCTGCCATCTCCTCCGCCCGAATTATGGAGTTGCGCCGATCACTCCAAACCTCAATCCGAGGAAATCAACGCTGTGGAGAGTACTTTGAGCATATGAAGCGTATCGCTGATCAACTTGCTGCCGCTGGCGATCCAATTCCCAATTCCGATCTTGTTCGCTCTATTTTGAGTGGCCTCGGTGCGGAGTATAACTCCTTTGTGGTCGCCATCACTACCCGCGCTGTGCCTGTCTCGCTGGTCGATCTTCATGCATTCCTTCTCTCTCATGAATCTCTCTTGACTTCTCAATCCTCTCATTCATCTCACTCAGCTGATCCCGCTGCTCTATATGCGGGTCGGGGCCGAAGCAAAGGGAGAGGTCGGGGCAAAGGGAATTCCTATCCCAACCCCAATTTCTCCCCCAATGTCACTCAAGGGCCCCTCTTGCCTACTCCTAACCGGGCCTCTACAGTTTCGGGCCCAAATCAAAACACCTTTCACTCAGGATCAACTCCAGGCAGAGGCCGTGGCTACTCAAATTCTCAGCTTACTGGTGACAAACCGATTTGCCAAGTGTGTAGGAAGCGTGGTCACGAAGCTCTTGAGTGTTGGTACCGATTCGATAATGAAGCCTACCCTTCTCCACCTCAAGCTTTCTTCAACACTACCACCACCAATCCGAATGAAGGATGGTTTCTTGATTCCGGGGCTTCTTATCATGTCACATGCGACTTGAACAACCTCACCTCCTTCAATGCGTATGGTGGCCAAGATCGTCTTCAAGTTGGTAATGGCTCTCACCTTATCATTCAAAATCTAGGCCATTGCTCTCTCTCTTCTCCTAATGGTTCTTTAGATTTGAATGGTGTCCTACATGTACCACATATAACCAAAAATCTCATTAGCATCTCCAAATTAACCAAAGACAATGATGTCATTTTAGAATTTCACCCCTTGTTTTGTCTTGTAAAGGACCGCCGCACGAAGCGGCCACTTCTTCGAGCTACTCAAACTAATGGCCTTTACCATCTCATCTCCTCACCTCAAGCTTTGGTTGGAGAACGTGTCTCGACTTCTCTATGGCACAAGAGATTAGGACATACTTCTCCCTCCACTACTCATTTCATTATAAACTCTCATTTGTTACCTATTACTTCAAATAAATTGGGACTTTGTAATGATTGTTGTAAAGCAAAGGCCCATGTCTTGCCTTTTGCTCATTCTCTTTCTCATGCTACTAAACCTTTAGATGTGGTACATTCGGACTTGTGGGGGCCATCCCCAATTGTTTCAAAAAATGGTTTTCGCTATTATGTGAATTTTGTGGATGAATTTTCTAAATTCTCTTGGATTTTCTTTATTCACACTAAGGATGAACTTGTTGATGTTTTCACAAAGTTTAAGTGTCAAGTTGAGAATCTTTTTAGCTCGACCATTAAAATTCTCCAAATGGATGGTGGAACGGAGTTCAAGCCTCTTACACGCCTCTTTCCACAAATCCTTCATCAAGTCTCATGCCCATACACACCTCAACAAAATGGGGTCGCCGAGCGCAAACACCGCCACATTGTCGAGCTAGCCCTTGCCATTATCTCTCACTCATCCATTCCTTTGGAATATTGGGATCATGTGTTTCAAAGCGTTGTCTTCATCATCAACCGTCTACCACCAACCAACCCTCCTCACACCTCTCCCTTTACTCTTCTCTTTCACAAAAACCCCGACTATACCTTCTTTCGAGTTATTGGATGCCTTTGCTATCCTTTCATTCGACCATACACCTCACACAAGCTTCAATTTCGCTCTCTACCTTGTGTCTTCTTGGGGTATTCTCAAACTCAAAAAGGATACAAATGCCTTCATATCCCGACTAGCAAGATTTACATTAGTCGAAATGTTCGTTTTGATGAGACAATATTTCCATTTAGCTCTCTCACTACTCCTACCTCAGTTCAGCCCAAACCTGATGATCTCTATTCTACCTTTTTCCCACTGCTACAGCGCAAACCCATCCCTTCTCAGCCTCCTATTCTGGCCGAATCTTCTCTCCAGCCTAGTGGGCCGACTCTTCCTGCGCAGCCCACTCCTCAGCTTTCTACAGTGGCCGATCATTCCTCCCAGCCTACTGGGCCAAACCTTTCTGCGCAGCCCATATCTGCTGGCTCTTTCTTAAAGGACCGGCCGACTCTTCTTGTCATTGTTTCGGTCCAGCAGCCTATTGCAGATCCTGACCCACTTCCAGCTGTGGCCGAGCCTCCTCTAAAGGTTTACCATAGGCGCCTGGCAACCCCTCCTGTCAAACCGGCAGCTTCTCCAGCTTCTATTCCCTCCCTTTCTCTACATCCCATGACTACTCGCCAACGAGCTAGTCGTCTCAAGCCACCTCTTCCTCCTGAGACTCTTCTTACCACTAAACATCCTCTCCCGTCATTTGATGAACCTACTTCCTTTACTTCGGCCAACAAGCATCCGGAGTGGCGTGCGGCTATGTCTCATGAGTTGAGTGCACTTGCCAAAAATGGCACTTGGGTTCTTGTTCCTTCTCAACCCGATCAACATGTTATTGGGTGTAAATGGATCTTTAAAATCAAAAGGAAATTCGATGGTTCAATTGAGCGTTACAAAGCACGTCTCGTTGCCAAAGGTTATAATCAAGAGGAGGGCATCGACTATCATGAGACGTTTAGTCCCGTTGTCAAGCCAACTACTATTCGAGTAGTTCTTTCTCTTGCCACCTCACGACATTGGCCGATTCGACAATTGGACGTCAACAATGCTTTCCTTCATGGTGTTCTTGAAGAACAAGTGTTTATGTCTCAACCACCGGGCTTTGCGGACTCCTCTTTCCCGACTCATGTGTGTCTTCTCAAAAAGGCACTTTATGGCCTCAAACAAGCTCGCTTCCGCTCTTTCCACTCTTGGCTTCAAATCTTCACAATCTGATTCTTCTCTCTTCATACGTGGTATCACTTCATCGATTACCATCATTTTGGTTTATGTTGATGATATCATTGTTACAGGATCCGATCCTAACCTAGTTACATCTCTCATCTCTTCGCTTGGTTCTCAATTCTCTCTCAAAGACCTTGGTCCCTTACATTTCTTTTTGGGTATCCAAGTTCGACCTCAATCCGATGGTATTCATCTCTTTCAACCCCAATACCTTCGTGATCTTCTCATTCGCTCCAAAATGGATGGTGCCAAACCTTGTTCTACCCCCTTCTCCAAAGGTGATCCTCTCTCCAAATTTGATGGCAACCCTATGCCTGATCCTCACACATACCGCAGCATAGTTGGAGCACTCCAATATGCCACCATCACCCGCCCTGACATTTCGTATGCCGTTAACAAAGCCTCCCAATTCATGCACTCTCCCACCGATGCACATTGGAATGGTGTCAAGCGCATTTTGCGGTATCTCAAAGGCACCTTGTCTTATGGACTTCACATTCGTGCTCATTCCTCCTATGAGCTCCATGCTTACTCCGATGCGGATTGGGCTGGCTGTCCTGATGATCGGCGCTCGACTTCGGGCTTTTGTGTTTTTCTTGGCTCGAATTTGCTCTCATGGGGTTCTAAGAAGCAAACCACTGTCTCTAAATCGAGCACTGAGGCCGAGTACAGGAGCATGGCAAGTGCTTGCACCGAGTTGGTGTGGCTCCAGCAACTACTTCGTGAGCTACATGTTCCACTTTCCTCCAATCCAGTGCTTTGGTGTGACAACCTGGGTGCCACGTTTCTTGCCTCTAACCCAGTTTTTCATGCAAGGACTAAACATATCAAGATAGACTTCCATTTCGTTCGAGAGAGGGTCGCTAAGAAACAATTGGATGTGCGTTTCATTTCTACCAAGGACCAGCTTGCTGATCTTTTCACCAAGTCCTTGTCATCTACTCGACTAGATTTTCTACGAAGCAAGTTGACCCTAGCTGCCATCTCGGGCTCAGCTTGAGGGGGGGTATTAGATATAACAGAATATATAGATAGCTTTGTATTAGGCATAACAGAATTAGTTACATTGCTGTTTTATGTTATAGCTTCTTACATCTGATGATATTGTAATCGACTGGTTATATAAACCAAGTCTCTGTAACAGATCGCAATTCAATCAAATACAAAATTCATTCTCCTAATTCTATCTTCTCTATCTCTATTATCTGATTCCTATCAATAATGTAATATATAAAATCAGGGTTTTACTGGGCCTGAGACTCTTGAGGTGATTAAATGGACAAAAATACTACACTACTGTAAATTTACTCTATAACTCTCTCACTCTCATTTTCTGCCTAACCCCTCTTATGGAAAAAACATTCAAACATGTCTGGTTTAACAGAATTCACAAGTGTGTGTTTGGCAACTGAAGTAGTGGTGATTTGAATACTTAAGGCGCTTGGATGCGCCAAAAGGAAGTGCATCAAGGTGGAGTAAAGCGCAGTGAAATTAAAGTATCAAATTCCTCAGTTTTTGACATTTTTACCCTTACTACTTCACATGCTAATACAGTACATCAGAATATTTTGGGCTTTGTATTTAAAACTACTTCATCTACTTGCCTCTATCAAACACAAGTGCTTTACTGTGATCTAGTATCTTACTTCATTTAAACTTTACTTCACTTGCGAAACACAAGGCAAGATTACAAGATTGGCTGCAACTTATCTATGACTGTCTGCAGTCACTTTTCCTTGTCACTGCAGCCGCATAGATAGCTGGCATGTGGTAGCTGCAGTCACATTTTTACCTGATTACTGCAGTCAATTTTGACATACCATAGATGATCCAATAAGCCAAAAATCCATTAAGAGGGAAATAATACCAGAGTTTAGTTACTCCGGTATTCTTTGGGAAGGTTTTAGCGAGTAGTAGTTTGGTACCAGTTTTCATTTCAACTTTCATTTATTAGCTTGTCTTATCTTCTTGTGTTTATTGCACAACCGAAGGTGAATCAAGGCTGAATTCAATCTTCATTTAGGAATAGAACACCATTGATGGTTACTTAAAGTGGGTTCTAAAGATAATCTAAGGGGAGGTAATATCACTCCTGAGTTTCAATAGATATAGGATTCCTCAAGTAAACAGAGTTTCTTTGCAATTCGTTAAGGTAAGACCTTATTTGTAATCATCACAGAAATAAGAAGGTAGATTAAAGAAAGAGAAATAAAACCTGATCAAGGTGTTTACGCTCTCAACACGTACTTCATACATCTTCTGTATCGCATCACATATCATGAATTTATCTGCCTTTCGGTTCACCAAGAAAACCAATGTGTTATCATATTGCATCAACTTCATGGCCGATTCAGTGATGAGTTGTTGCTTTAAGACCGCAAATGGGTCGAGCGCCTCTGTTACTGGAGGAGGAGTATTACGTGGACCTTGAAGCCCCTTTCTCTTTTTCGGCTGGTATATTGAGGGAATCTTTCGGGGTTTTTTCACATTCTCAGTTGTAGTGGGACCCTCTACAGTGCTTGCATGTGTGACTTGTTTGTTGCCAACATCTACACTTAAGGTTATTTACTTATTTTTTGTATCAAAATTATAATTGTATACAGGTATGATGACATCTACGTAAAAGATCAAAAGGTAATATAAATCATTTCAAATAAATCAAGTGGGAGAAGTATTGATTCGGTTTCTTTACCAATTTTAACCCTCTTTGTTTTTCTTTTGTTGGATTCTCAAATTTTTTTGGTCCTTACATGCAATAGAATGAGGTATAATTGTAAAATTATAAGTTAAATGAGGCAAAATATGGGCTATAATGAAGCTTTACTACAAAATTAGGATTAATCAGGCTATCTACAAAAGAAAGGAAAATATAAATGTAAATGAATGCGAAGGAACTGTAAATCTTCACAGATAATACCCTTTGTAAGAACTTTACAAGGAGGGCATGAAATCAGTAAGGAGGTTGGTCCTGGAGCTCTCCAGTTCAAGCAACTTGGGACTCCCGCGTTGACGACGGAGATGGTGCTATTCAGTGACATCGCCATCGCTGAGAAATGCTAAAGAGAGAACGAGAGAGAGAGAAGAGATAGATTCTGGCAATTTGTTTGTAACTTTATCTTCTACGGATTGTGAGGTAGACAGGTAGTACAAGCTACAAGAAGGCAGTGCGGGGTTAACTCGGATTTCTAAAATCAAATGGATTCGGATCCGAACTCATCCAAACTACAAACGGGTCGGGCGTGACCATTGCCTATATGTATATCCAAACTACGTTATATATTTTTTTTCTGAAAATGTAATTGTATAAAATATAAATTAAATTTATTTACTACTTTAATAATTTTACAATCATTTATACTTTAATTTTAATTTTACTTACATTACATAACAAAAGAATTTAATTTTTAGAATTTACATAGAGAGCAACTTTTTACAATTGTAGGGATGAAAATTCTCATACCAGCAATTGCAAAAGGTTTTATTATGTGACACAAATATTAATTTAGCAATATTATTAAATTAAAAAGTACTATATATCTTTGTAATTGAAATTGTAAAAAATCGCATCAATATTTAATTTTATCTGGGAACATTTGTCGGCTGGAATTACTGATTCCACTTCTTTTTTCCTACTTGATTCATGTCTGATTTGGTTCCGAGCTTTGTTTCCACGTAAATTGATCTGTCGATTGAATGCCTCGCAAACCAATAGGTTTCTGTTCATTGATTTTGAATGCAAACTCAGTGCTCATTGTCCTACCAAGTTTAAAAAAAAAAAAAAAAAACTCAGTGCTCATTGATTCGTATAATTTATATGCAAATTTTTACTTTGCAAAGCCGACGTACACATAAATTTCAAAATATAATAATGGGACTGTGTTATAAATAATAGGGTAATTATTACTTTCTTCATTCTGTCTCCAACTCTCCCGTCAATGTAGATCAATTCTCTAACCATAATTACCAGTTTTAACTAATTTGTGGTCCGTACAAACTAATCTCTTCCTTTACTGCAGTCTTCGTGTCATCAACCACTTTCAATTTGTTTTTGAAAAAAAAAATCTAGGATCCAACTCTCTCACACTTTAGTAAACTTTGATTCGCTTGGAACGTTTTCGGCTTGGTACTAGCTTAGCCTAAGAGGGAGTGCTGCCACAAAAGGCCCATTCATTCTAGCGAAACCCAATTCTTCTTCGCCCATGAACTCACTCCTCGAAGTACCTAGCAGATCAATTGGATATGGTTCGAAAAGCAAAACATGTGTACTCTTCTTTCAATTCTCTTTCTATGACTACTTTTGTCTTTACGCAATTTCTAGTTGCAAATGGTGAAGAAAAAAATCAAAAGAAGAATGAACAATTCGTAACTTGGTAGCCTCTACCAAGATTTAAAAAAAAAAAAGAATGAACAATTCGAACAAAGATGAGTGCTCTTCTCGATTCTATTCTAGGCGAATATGGTGGAAAAAAAAAGTAAATAAATAAATGAAATTCTAAATCATGAAGTTAATCAGATGACAATTGAAAAAAGTCTATTTAGACTTTAAATGAACCAGGCAATTTTATTATGATGTTGCAAAAAAGAAAGGAATTGAGTAATGAAACGACTAGATGAGGCGGGCAAGGAAGCAATAACTCTACTATTATGGAAATCTCCACCTCTCTGACCGGATCCTTCTCCTCTGGAGTCTACCGTTCGTCGTCGCTGGAGGATCGCCGAGGGAAAGGAAGATGCAGTCAATTTGATGAAGTTAAAGACGAAGAAGGGAAATTACATCGTGGCAGTGTATTCACATGAATCTAGTCTCTCAAAAAGAGAGTAAGAAGAGTTTTTTTCTACCTTTCTCAAAAGGATCTTGGCAGTGTATCGCACAGATTTAGTGTGCACTTGAATCGGAGATGGCGATGGGGCAGCGCGTTGGACTTCTCTAGGCACCTGATCTGACGATCGAAACCTGGATCCACCAAGCAAGGAGGCAATCTAGGCAATCTGAGAGGGTTTTTTCAGATTCAGATCGCCTTTTCAAACCTCGATTTATTCTTCAATTCGTAAATATCAAGAGAAATTTCAGCAAAAATAAATAGCCTAGGATCAAAGTTGGCACTGTTTGCATGATTATTTTAAGGTTATGTTTTCGTCTTGATTCATATTGGGGAATTCTAATTTCTAAATCTTGCGTTGCTTTTCCAGTCGTTGATTTTGGCATGTTTACAAGAAAACATAAATAGGTGGAATCTAATAAGTAACTTTTTTCCAGTTTACTCCATTTTGATTCTGAAGATTGGATTTTGTTACACTAACGAGATATTGAAATATGCAGTCTCGATTTGAGCTTAATTTTCAAGGTAATTACTCTTTTCATGCTACGTAGCATTCAAATAATTCAGACATATCTAATACCAGTCAAGATACCACGCTTGATTGTCACATGCTACTAGTAATCTATATTTTAAGGAGCTAATTATATGGTGATTGTTTGTTTTTGTCTTGGTTGCACCTTGTACCCGTTTAGTTTATGCTCAGTAAGTGTTCGACAAAACGCCTCAGTGAACAGTAAGTTACATAGGCAGCACAGGGGGGAAAGGTTGAGGATGAAGAAAAGCATTCAAAATTTGCAGTAAAAAGGTTGGTATACCTGGTTTTAGGTGTTGGTGTGATGAGTTGTAACAGATAGTCCTTTAAATTGTAATAAGCTAACAGTACCTTGATTCAAAAAATCACATGTATATTGTGACTTGTTGTTTTTACTATTATCCTAACTATGATAGGAAGAGTCAGGTTCTTACATATTGTCACACCCCCGGACAACCCGCCGCGCATTTAAACGCAAGGCGTTAAGCACATCACATACATTATCAATAATACAGCCAACACGCCACTATATTAAACATAAAAGGAGTTTACAAACAAATAGAAAGGGAAAATATGTCAGACATGGCTAGTCAAACAGTTACCGCCATGTCTACACAATATATAGTTCATACAAATGTAAATTTAAAGCAAATAGTGGCTACTTTAAGAACTTCCGCTAATTCCTCACTCGCGGCCTTCCTCCATGTCTTCTTCTCAATTTCCTGGAACTCACATAACAGGTGGTACGGTGAGAGATCGAACTATCTCTCAGTGCGGGATTTAGTTCCAGCCCGGTGTTTTTACAAATCAATGCATTTGATATCCCAAATAACAATAAAGTAAAGATTTCAAATTCCCCCCCCCCCCCCAAATTTCCTATCAATTCAGATATGCAATCATTTCAAAATTATTTTCATCCCCGCCTCTTTTAAATTCACGTTTAAGGTTTTTAAATTCCACACTCTGGAAATCCATGCCCGTACATAGAAATCCGGCGAATCGCCACACAAGGACGACCCGTTCAATCACACTCTAGATGGGCCATTGCGGGGACCCATCCGGCGAACCGCCACACAAGGACGACCCGTTCTGTTCACATTTCACACTCTGGGGGTCTGTCACACACGGACAGCCTGATTTTCAAAACACATGCTGAGCCGCCTCACACGGACGGCCCTAATTTAAAGAAAAACAAATCATTTACCTTCCCCATCCCCAATTCACATTCACAATTCCTGTCAATTCAATTCCATGCACCAAGAACTCCTATCATGCAATTCTAAAACAAAATCAAACGAATGTTCGACATCCACAACATGCAGTTTATCTACCAGATTTGAAAAAGGATTTCTTACCTCAATCCACGCATTTGTATATTATTTGTAAAACAAGACCAGGAACCCGCACCTGTATTCTTAGTGACCTCGCGTGTGTCGGGATCTCGCGTGTTCTCAGCGTCTCCTAGAACCTCGCGGTTTGCTCCTAAGTTTGTAAACGCTTGATTAGGTTCTTATTTCTATTTGTATTTAAATCAATTGTCATCTAACAACTAAAAAAAAGAAATCATTTAATGGGTTAATGAGCTTCGGGTCTAGGGTTAGGGTTTCGACTGAGTAGGTACGGCCTGGTCTGACCTAGTTGGTACGGCCTGGTCTGACCTAGGTAGGTACGGCCTAGCCGCACGGCCTGGTACGGGCCGTACCTAACTTAGGGTTTTGGTGATGGCTGGTAAGGGCCGCACCAACTGGTAAAGGGAATCCAATAACCCAAACCCATTAACTGGGAAAGGGGGAGGGGGTTCGGCCAAGGGAAAGGGAGAGGAAGAGGACGGGTTAGAGAGGGAATAGGTGGTGGTTCGGCCAAGGGAGGGGGCGGGTAGAGAGAGGGGCATGGGGTAGTTCGGTTGGGGTAGAGAGGAAGGGCAGCGGCGAAGAGGGTAGGGTAGGGGTTCGGTTTGGCCTTGTGGCCGGCGGCAGTCAAGGAGAGAAAAAGAAAAGGGGGGGGGCGGCACAAAGAAAAAAAAGAACAAAGAAAAAGAGGAAGAGAGGGGGAGACTTACAGTAAAATGAAAATTGGCTGTGGAAAGAGAGAGGAGAGGGGTAGATTAAATGGGTGAGGATCGGGCTGAATTTAGATTGGGCTCTTCTAAATTGAGTTTGCTAAAAAGGCTATGACCTCTATTAATATAATTTGATTAAAATGACACGTTATTTCTTCTCAACTTTTATCGTTTACTATATATTTATTCCTATAAATTGTTGATTTACTGACTTAATTAATTTTATTATTTGCTAAATTGGATTCTGTAGAAATTTAATCATACCGGTATTTAGAGGCGTTACATCCTCCCCCCCTTGGAAATCCTGTTCAGTCCCCTGAACAGCCTCGGCGTCTATGTCTTCGAACAATTCTGGGTATGTGGCACGCATCGTTTCTTCCACTTCCCAAGTTGCTTCTCGGTTGGTGTGTCGTCCCCATTGTACTAAGACCTGTCTGATGGTTTTACGCCGGAGACTTATTTCCTTGGTGTCCAGTATTTTCATGGGTCGTTCTTCATACACTAAAGTTTCATCTAACCCCAGGTTTGAAAAGTCGAGGATGTGGGAGGGATCTCGGATATACTTCCGTAGTTGAGATACGTGAAAGACTGGGTGTACTTTATCTAGGGTTGGAGGCAGTGCCAGTTCGTATGCAAGTGGTCCGATTCTTCTAAGAATTTCAAACGGCCCCACATACCTAGGACTCAGTTTTCCTACTACGCCAAATCGTCTCACTCCCCTCCTTGGAGAGACCTTCAACCAAACATGATCCCCGGTTTCGAACTCTAGTGGTCGTCTCCTCACGTCTGCATACTTTTTCTGTCTGTCCCGAGCAGTGTCTAGTCGGTTTATAATCAGTTGAGTTCTATCCGCGCAATCTTTTACCATTTCTGGCCCTGTTGGCAGTTGTTCCCCGTTGTTTCCCCACCACAAGGGGGTCTTCCAACGATGCCCACACCAAGCTTCAGATGGTGCCATTTCGATACTGGCATGGTAGCTATTGTTGTATGCGAACTCGGCCATTGTCAAATGATCAGCCCATGACCCTTGAAAGTTGATGGCACACGCCCTTAGCATGTCCTCTAAGGTTTGGATTGTTCGTTCTGACTGGCCGTCCGTCTGAGGGTGATGAGCGGTACTGAAATTGAGTCGGGTTCCCATTGCCTCTTGAAAGCTTTTCCAGAAATGCGAGGTGAATCGCGTATCCCGGTCCGATATGATAGTTTCAGGAACTCCATGATATTTGAACTGATATTGAAGGAATAATTCTGCTAATTCCCCACCCGATGTAGGGGTTCGCAGGGGTATAAAGTGGGCTATTTTGGTTAATGTGTCTACAATAACCCAGATCGAGTCATACCTCTTTTGGGTACGCGGTAATCCAGTGATGAAATCCATAGTAATAATCTGGAACTTCATTTGTGCTCTGGAGTTTGGATATAACAATCCTGCTATCTTTCTCCGTTCGGCTTTCACTTGTTGGCAGGTGATGCACCTAGCCACGAATTCTGACACGTCTTTCTTCATGTTGGGCCACCAAAATTGGGTACGAAGGTCCTTATACATCTTTACCTCTCCTGGGTGAATGGTATAACCCGACTCGTGGGCCTCTTGCAGGATTTCTTTTCTCAGTCCCCCCTGTTCTGGTACACACACCCGCTGATCGAAATAGAGGAGCCCATCCTCGTTTTCCTTGAAGGTCGACGCCGGATTGGTACGGGCCAATTCCCGGTATCTTTGGTGCTGCTCGTCGCCTTGGTCCGCGTCCCGTATTCGAGACTTTAATTCCGGTTGTACCGATATAGCTGCTAGGGTGAGTACCGCATTCGTCGCGGCTCCCGTGGTGTCGGCTTGCTCTTGGATCCAGCTGGTGGATACACACACTCCCAAATTCATGTGTCTCATTTCCTTGATCAATTCTGTCTCTTGGGTTATGACTTCTGCCAAATTGGTCGCCCCATTCCTGCTGAGTGCGTCTGCCACCACATTTGCCTTCCCGGCCAGGTACTGTATGTCTAAATCATAGTCCTTCATCAGTTCCAGCCACCTTCTTTGTCTCATGTTCAAATCTTTCTGGGTGAACACATACTTTAAGCTTTGGTGGTCCGTGAATACTCGGCATTTCGCCCCATAAAGGTAGTGTCTCCATGCCTTGAGTGCGAAAATTACTGCTGCCAATTCTAAGTCGTGTGTAGGATAGTTCTGTTCATGGTTCTTCAATTGTCGTGACCCGTAAGCAATTACTCGTCCATCTTGCATGAGTACACATCCTAGGCCGTTCCTTGACGCGTCGGTATACACCGTGAACTCTTGATCTGGTTTCGGCAATGTTAATACTGGGGCACTGGTTAGTAGTTTCTTCAAAGTTTGGAAACTCTCTTCCTGACTCTCCGTCCATTTGAAAGTAGTCCCTTTGTGTAGAAGCTGGGTCATGGGTCGGGCTGTCTTTGAGTAACCGGGAACGAAACGCCTGTAGTATCCCGCTAACCCTAGGAAACTGCGTATATCTGTTACATTCTTGGGTTGATTCCATTCTACCACTGCTTTGATTTTATCTGGGTCTACCCGGATACCTTCCCCCGTCACTACATGTCCCAAAAATTTAACCTCTTTCATCCAAAATTCACACTTAGAGAATTTGGCGTACAACTGGTGTTCCCATAGTCTTTGCAACACCGTACGCAGGTCCTCGGCATGATCTTCTTCCCTTTTTGAATAAATCAGAATGTCATCTATAAAGACAATGACGCAGCAATCAAGTAAGTCGTGGAACACTCGGTTCATCAAATCCATGAATACCGCAGGAGCATTGGTTAACCCAAATGGCATGACAGTGAATTCATAGTGCCCGTAACGGGTACGGAATGCTGATTTCTCTACATCTTGCGGTTGAATCTTCAACTGATGGTACCCTGATCTCAAATCGATCTTGGAATAAACGGCCGCACCTTGGAGTTGATCGAATAGGTCTTCAATTCGTGGGAGAGGGTATTTGTTTTTGATCGTGACCTTATTTAACTCTCGGTAGTCGATGCAGAGTCTCATACTACCGTCCTTCTTTCTGACGAACAGTACTGGTGCGCCCCACGGCGATGTGCTTGGCCGTACAAATCCCAATTCTAAGAGTTCTTCTAACTGAACTTTCAGTTCCTTAAGTTCTGCCGGTGCCATCCAGTACGGGGCCTTAGAGATTGGACGGGTACCAGGGAGTATGTCTATGTGGAATTCAATTTCCCGATCGGGAGGTATTCCTGGCAACTCCTCCGGAAATACATCGGTATACTCCGAGACGATAGGTACTGACGTTATTTCGGGTTTTTTCATCTCGAGTTGCATTATGGTGACTACAAAGGCGGGACTACCGCTATTGATGAGTCTTCTTGCTTGGTTGGCAGATATTGTCGGGGTTCCGCCTCCTCGTTTCTTGAGTCGGACCGAGAGGTCATGGAGACCTGGCCTGTTAATGACCATCCTCCCTTTCAGGCAGTCAACCGTCACACCGTTTCGAGTGAGCCACTCAAGACCCAACATTAAATCGTAGAGGCCCGTCTTAGAGACTATGGGGTTTATCGGGAATTCCCTCCCCGCTATTTGGAGTTTCAACCCTACGCTCCGAAGTTCTGGGGTGGTATATTGTACGGCAGGGGTACTTATATTCAATACTTTACCAGAGTCTCGCGTTGGTACCCCGTGTTTTTCTACCCACTCCTTTGCTATAACTGAATGACTACAACCAGTGTCTATAAGTACGAACACAGGAATTCCAAATAGTTCAAACATACCAGTCAGAAGATCAGTGGACAAGTCTTCTCCTTCGTACCCTTCAATAGTCGGTGTTCCTCCCATCTCACAGTTGTACTGTTCATGCGCATGCATCCCCACCCTTTGGTTTCCTTGGTTCCCGTTGCGGTTGTTATTGGGAGGATTGTAGCCACCGGTCCCTCTGCCAAGTGGTGCACGTGTGGTTGGACCCGTATTTCCCACTTGCTGCCCGGAATAACCTCGCGGAGCTGGGCAGTCCTTGATGAAGTGTCCCGGTTTGTTACACCGGTGACACACCCCCAAACGGAAACTGCATTGATCAGGTGAATGGTTGCGGCCACAGTAGTTGCACGGGGGTGTTGGATTAGACTGGTAATTAGGCCGGTTATCCCCGTAATTATTTCTGTTCGGGGCCGGTCTCATAGGTTCATCTATCTTGGGTCGCACATTCCTCGATCCCCCGGCTTGGCTGATGCGCCCGTCATAAGACTCCGCGGTGCTTGCTCTTAACATTAAATCCGATAGTTGGTTGGTTCCCGGAATGTCAATGATCTGGGCAAGACGGGGGTTCAGTCCCCCGAGATATTGTTGTCTGAGGCGGAATTCATCTCTTACGATATCGGGTGCATACCTCATTAGGTTCTCAAACTTGGAGTTATACTCCACCACTAAGCTGTTCCCCTGTTTCAAGCTTGTAAACCGTTGTCGGAGTGCCTCTCTTGACATGGTGTCCATATAGCGGCGTTCGAACTGCCTTTCGAACTCCGCCCACCCCTTCGCATCGGCAGTTTCACCCCACCCACGTTTCACCTCTTGCCACCAGAATCGAGCATGACCCTCCAGCAATTGAGTAGCTAGCTCTACCCGGTGTTCCTCAGGGGCTCTCAAGATTTGAAGTTTATCCTTGATATTTGCGACCCAGTTCTCTGCTGCGGCAAAGTCACCTGTCCCATCGAAGGTCGGGGGGCGCAATGAGGTGAACGATCGGTAGTATTCAAAGAACGTGTCGGCCTCTCTAGGCTGTCGCTGTTCATATTCCATGGCTACCCTGGTCACCCGCTCTAGCCCTTGCAGTAGGGCATTCAGCTGAGGGTTCTCGAGTGGAATTCTAGTGTCGCCATCTGCGTCGCTCGTGTTTGAGTTAGTCCTGGTTCCTTTCGCCATCTCTGACTTTGCTGCGCAAAGGGTGCTTGATGTGAGTTTTTTGTTTTTTTTTTGTATGTACTTGCATTGTTATTAGTTACAGAGTTCATCGTATGACTTATGATTATTCAACTCCAGGCAATTAGACACAATTTAAAGAAGGAATTTAGGATTACGAATCGAACTTTAATTTTCTTTAGATTATAATTGCTCATTTAAAACATTCAACAGAAATTAAGATACATGTGAGTTTTATAACTATATCATTTCCTTTTCCCTAAAGTGCCCTAATCGGTCTCAAAATATCCCTTAAGTATGTCTTTCCTAACGTGATACGTCCAGTCGTTCCGAACTTCTGACATTGTGAATGGTTCTGCTTCCATTTCCGCTCTTATAGCTGGGTCTTCTCCTTCCTTCTGGGGTTTTTCCCCGATGAGCTTGCTCTTCCACACTATGTTCGAGCCCTGCGAAGAAACGGCGTCTTCCGGTATTCTTCACCCTGAATCCGCTAGCCTCCACTACGTGTGGCGAGATGACGGAGTAAGGACAATTGACGGAGATTGCAGTATTGAC
The DNA here is from genome assembly GCA_028015225.1 of Carex myosuroides. Classification (NCBI taxonomy): domain Eukaryota; kingdom Viridiplantae; phylum Streptophyta; class Magnoliopsida; order Poales; family Cyperaceae; genus Carex; species Carex myosuroides. The sequence goes on along the minus strand of CM051491.1, from coordinate 12,091,951 downwards.
AGTGATTCCGGACAAGTCGACCCATCCGACCATTTCCTTGACCTTTGCGGTGGCTGAGAACGCCCGTAGCCAAGTGGGCTGTCCGTTAAATTGATTTGCCATCTAGGAAAAGAATCTATTTTGCTTATCTTCTACAAAATTTAATTGGTTCAATAATCCAAGGAGAGTATGTTTGTTATTTTTCAAAATAAGTTGTACCGTTACTACAAAGGCATAATCCGTCACCAAATATATATACATTTGTTACTAATGGTACGCTCGGTCCACATAGTTTGGTCTATGACTTAAACGCCGCATCCTATTGCTAACGCTCTCTTAGCGGAAGTTTATTGATATTGTATGTGCTGGCTCTGATACCAACTAAGTTGTCACACCCCCGGACAACCCGCCGCGCATTTAAACGCAAGGCGTTAAGCACATCACATACATTATCAATAATACAGCCAACACGTCACTATATTAAACATAAAAGGAGTTCACAAACAAATAGAAAGGGAAAATATGTCAGACATGGCTAGTCAAACAGTTACCGCCATGTCTACACAATATATAGTTCATACAAATGTAAATTTAAAGCAAATAGTGGCTACTTTAAGAACTTCCGCTAATTCCTCACTCGCGGCCTTCCTCCATGTCTTCTTCTCCATTTCCTGGAACTCACATAACAGGTGGTACGGTGAGAGATCGAACTATCTCTCAGTGCGGGATTTAGTTCCAGCCCGGTGTTTTTACAAATCAATGCATTTGATATCCCAAATAACAATAAAGTAAAGATTTCAAATTTTCCCCCCCAAATTTCCTATCAATTCAGATATGCAATCATTTCAAAATTATATTCATCCTGGGGGTCTGTCACACACGGACAGCCTGATTTTCAAAACACATGCTGAGCCGCCTCACACGGACGGCCCTAATTTAAAGAAAAACAAATCATTTACCTTCCCCATCCCCAATTCACATTCACAATTCCTGTCAATTCAATTCCATGCACCAAGAACTCCTATCATGCAATTCTAAAACAAAATCAAACGAATGTTCGACATCCACAACATGCAGTTTATCTACCAGATTTGAAAAAGGATTTCTTACCTCAATCCACGCATTTGTATATTATTTGTAAAACAAGACCAGGAACCCGCACCTGTATTCTTAGTGACCTCGCGTGTGTCGGGATCTCGCGTGTTCTCAGCGTCTCCTAGAACCTCGCGGTTTGCTCCTAAGTTTGTAAACGCTTGATTAGGTTCTTATTTCTATTTGTATTTAAATCAATTGTCATCTAACAACTAAAAAAAAGAAATCATTTAATGGGTTAATGAGCTTCGGGTCTAGGGTTAGGGTTTCGACTGAGTAGGTACGGCCTGGTCTGACCTAGTTGGTACGGCCTGGTCTGACCTAGGTAGGTACGGCCTAGCCGCACGGCCTGGTACGGGCCGTACCTAACTTAGGGTTTTGGTGATGGCTGGTAAGGGCCGCACCAACTGGTAAAGGGAATCCAATAACCCAAACCCATTAACTGGGAAAGGGGGAGGGGGTTCGGCCAAGGGAAAGGGAGAGGAAGAGGGCGGGTTAGAGAGGGAATAGGTGGTGGTTCGGCCAAGGGAGGGGGCGGGTAGAGAGAGGGGCATGGGGTAGTTCGGTTGGGGTAGAGAGGAAGGGCAGCGGCGAAGAGGGTAGGGTAGGGGTTCGGTTTGGCCTTGTGGCCGGCGGCAGTCAAGGAGAGAAAAAGAAAAGGGGGGGGGCGGCACAAAGAAAAAAAAGAACAAAGAAAAAGAGGAAGAGAGGGGGAGACTTACAGTAAAATGAAAATTGGCCGTGGAAAGAGAGAGGAGAGGGGTAGATTAAATGGGTGAGGATCGGGCTGAATTTAGATTGGGCTCTTCTAAATTGAGTTTGCTAAAAAGGCTATGACCTCTATTAATATAATTTGATTAAAATGACACGTTATTTCTTCTCAACTTTTATCGTTTACTATATATTTATTCCTATAAATTGTTGATTTACTGACTTAATTAATTTTATTATTTTCTAAATTGGATTCTGTAGAAATTTAATCATACCGGTATTTAGAGGCGTTACACATATCAATAGGAGTTTATATAGGTATGAATACTTGTTACAATTATGCATACTTTAACCATGTTTTGTGAAAACGAAGTTGGTCCCGAGGTATGAAAATTAGTTTTTAATAAATTTGTACATTTTCATTTAATAACTTGTTTGAAAATGTAGGTAGTAATAGTTGATATGATAGATATGAATACTTGGACACATAGTTAGAAATACTTCAACTCATAGATAGTGATAGTTGTATGCATGAACTATAATATTTGAACTCATATGTATCAATACTTGAACTCATAGATAGTAATGCTTACTTAAATATGCTTGCAGGTAATTGAAATAGCAGCATTCCTAATGCAAATGGACACACTAGTCAATGAGGAATGGTTTTACCTTTTGAATACTGTCATCATTACTTCAATGAAGTTGTTTTGTTTTTTATGTTTGTAACATTTAAATTACATAATTTGTAAAATTTGATAGATTATTTTTGTTTCACAAGTGAAACATGTGGCAACTATTTTTTTATTTCTAAAAAATAAAATTGAACTATAAAGCAAGAAAGAAATGTTCAATACTATTTGGTTGCTCTTGTAAAATTAATCAAGGTATTTGACAAGGTATAAATACTTGCAATATTTGACGAGGTATAAATTAATTGAGGAATGATGAGATATAAATACATGGAAAATTTGATATTAATACTTTCAAACGTCATCCGATGTCATAAGAGAAAAAAATTAATAGAATATATTATAAACAAATACTTGATACATGAACTATTCACACTTGCATTACGAGGTATGAGGCAATACTTGATATTAATACTTTCAGACATCCAGTGCCATAAGAAAAAAAAATTGATAGAATTTGTTAGATACAAACACTTGATATGTGAAATATTTACACTTGCATTACGAGGTATGAATACTTGATATAAATACTTCAAACGTCATCCAATGCCATAAGAAAAAAATTGATAGAATCTGTTAGATACAAATACTTGATACATGAATTATTCACACTTGCATTACGAAGTATGAATACTTGCAATACTTGACATTAATTCTTTCAGACATCATCTAGTGCATGAAAAAAAATAGAATTTGTTAGATACAAAAACTTGATACATGAACTATTCACACTTGCATGACGAGATATGAATACTTGCAATACTTAATATGAATACTTTCAGACATCATCCAATGCCATATGAAAAAAAAATTAATATAATTTGTTAGATACAAACACTTGATACATGAACTATTCACACTTGCATGACGAATTATGAATACTTGCAATACTTGATATTAATACTTTCAGACATCATCCAGTGCCATATGGAAAAAAAAATTGATGAAATTTGTTAGATACAAACACTTAATACATGAACTATTTACATTTGCACGACGAGGTATGAATACTTGCTCGATGAGGTATGAATACTTGCGCGACGGACAACCCGAAAGCATGTCATCATAGATCTCATTTGAAAGAGAAAATTACGTAGAAGATGTTCACAAAATTTCTCACAGATCGTCAGAAATATTAGCGAGATTGAATGGAGAAAAAAATCCACCTCTAAAAATGTGTAAAAGATGGGTGTGTGACATGTCTAGTTTTTTTTTCGAAATACTTAGTATCTTAGGTATGAATACTTGATATATTATATATTAATACTTACGCACATAGGTCCCCCAAGTAGTTAGTAGTCTCCCAGGTAGTAGTTAGTGGTCCCTCAGGTAGTTAATACCTGGGGGACATAATGAGGGATTGTTACATGGGAACAGCTAGGCGCTCCCTAAATAATATATGTTATGGATGTTTATTTACAACTTTTCCATATTGTAACGCATCACTAATTATTTCAAAACTTCTCCTTAAAGAAGTATGTTTCATCTTCTCACATTTATCAAATAGAATTAATTTGAATAGCTTGTAATTTACATTTTCTAGCCTATAAATAGTGGCTTTGTAAGCTTTTATGAGAGACACAAGAAAAACATATGAAAAAAAGATAGCCATCTTTATACATTCTCAATATCTTGTTTACTTTTATTTTCTATAATTTATAACACGTTATCAACACGAGTTGCTCGGAAGGACTTGCAAAGTTATTCTATAAGTTGTATTATTATATATTTTATATATTTCAATTTCATTTAAATTTTTGGTTATTTTTGTGTTATATTTTGTGTAAATTTATAAGTATCACTCCTTGAAGTGAATGATGGAATAATAACCTGGAGTTATTATTCAAAACTACAAGTTTATCAATAACTCGAAGTTCGTATTGCCCGAAAAAAATAATAAGAATAATAACCTGAAGTTATTATTAGAATTATTTAGAACCTGAAGTTATATTAGAAATTTTAGTATAAAAGCAATATAATAACCAGCAGTTATTATAGGCCATTGGATGAAAAATAACATATTATTCCCCATTGTATTTTCTAATTGCGCAGTCTAGCAATTTAATAACCAGAAATTATTAAATAAATTTTTTATTATAACTTGAAGTTACAATATTAATAACCACAACTTGAAGAAGATGAAATACAACCAGTAGTAGAAAAAAGACAACCAGTAGAACATCAAAGACAACCAGTATAAGATGAAAGACAAACAACAGAACATCAAAGACAACCAGTAGAACATCAAAGACAACTAATACAATATAAAAGACAACTAGAAGAAGATGAAATACAATTGAAAAAATAAAATACAACTTGAAGATAATGAAATACAATAAGTAGTAGATGAAAGACAACCAGCAGGACATGAAAGACAACTAGTAGAACATGAAAGACAACAGTACATAATGAAATACAACTAGAAGAAGATGAAAAATACCTATTAGAAGATGAAACACAACCAGTACAAGATGAAAACAACTAGTAAAAGATGAAAGACAACTAAAAGAAGATGAAATACAACTAGAAGAAAATAAAATACAACAAGAAGTAGATGAAAGAGAACCAACAGAACATGAAGGACAACCAGTACAAGATGAAAGACAACTAGAAGAAGATGAAAGACAACCAGTAGAAAGCGAAAGACGACCATTACAAGATGAAAGACAAGCAGTATAAAGATGAAAGACAACTAATAGAACACGCAATACTAACTGTAGAAGATGAAAGACAACTAAAAGAAGATTAAAAACAACTAGTAGAAGATGAAAAGTAACTTAAAGAAGGTGAAAGACAACCAGTAGAACCTGAACGAAAACTAATACAATATAAAAGACAAATAGAAGAATATGAAATACAACTTGAAGAAGATGAAATACAACCAGTAGTAGATGAAAAAAAAACAAATATAACATGAAAAATAACGAGAAGAACATGAAATACAACCAGTAGAAAATGAAAGACAACTAGTACAACATGAAAGACAATTAGAAGAAGATGAAAAACAACTAGTAGAACATGAAAGACAACTAGTAGAACAAGAAAGACATCCAGGACAAGATGAAAGACAACTAGAAGAAGATGAAAAACAACTACTAGAAGATGAAAAACAACAAGAAGAAGATGAAACACAACCAGTACAAGATGAAAAAAAAACTAGTAGAAGATGAAAAACAACTAGAATAAGATGAAATACAACTAGAAGAAAATGAAATACAGCTAGAAGTAGATAAAAGACGACCAGTATAACATGAAAGATAACCAGTATAATATGAATGACAACCAATTCAATATAAAAGACAACTAGAAGGAGATGAAATACAACCTGTAGTAGATAAAAGACAACCAGCAGAACATGAAAGACAACCAGCAGAACATGAAAGACAATCAGTACAAGATGAAAGAAAACTAGAAGAAAATGAATCACAAATAGTAGTAGATGAAAGACAACCAGTAGAACTTGAAAGACAAGGACAAGTTGAGGGACCACTAGAAGAAGAACAAAAACAACTAGTGGAAGATGAAAAACAACTAGAAGAAAATGAAATACAACTCAAAGAAGATAAAAGACAACATGTAGAACATGAAAGATAACTAGTACAAGATTAAAGAAAACTAGAAGAATATATGCAACAAGAAGAAGATGAAAGACAACTAGAAGAAGATGACAACCAGTAGAACATGAAAGACAACCAATATAAGATCAAAGACATATAGAAGAAAATGAAAAACAACTAGTAGAAGACGAAAAATAACTAGAAGAAGATGAAAGACAACCAGTCGAACCTGAAAGACAACCAGTAAAATATGAAAGACAACAAGAATAAGATGAAATACAACTAGAAGAACATGAAATACAACATGTAGTAAATGAAAGACAACCAGCGTAACATAAAAAAGAACCAACAGAACATGAAAGAGAACCAGAAGAAGATGAAAGACAACTACAAGATAATGAAAGACAACCAACAGAACCTGAAAGACAACCAGTAGAATATGAAAGACAACTAAAAGAAGATGAAATACAACCAATAGTAGATGAAAGAAAACCAGCAGAACATGAAAGACAACCAATAGAACATGAAAGACAACTAGAACTAAGACAACTATAAGAAGATGAAAAAGACCAAGATAAGATGAAAAACAACTAGAAGAAGATGAATGAAAACCAATAGTAGATGAAAAACAACTAGTAAAACATGAAAGACAGCGAGTGGAAGATTAAATGCAACTAAAAAAAGATGAAAAAGAACTAGTAGAAGATGAAAGAAAACTAGAAGAAGATGTAAGACAATAAAAAAAAGAAGAAATGCAACCAAAAGAAGATGAAAGACAACCAATACAATATGAAAGACAACTACAGCATCATGAAATAAAACTAGATGAAAGACAACTAGCAAAACATGAAAGACAACCAGTAAAACATGAAAGACAACCAGTAGAACGTGAAAAACAACCAGTACAAGAAGAAACACCATTTGAAAAAGATGAAAAATAACCAGTAGAACACAAAAAACAACCAGTATAAGATGAAAGACCACTAGAAAAAGATGGAAAACAACTAGTGGAAGATGTAAGATAACAAGGAGAAGATGAAAGACAACCAGTAGTAGATGAAAGACAACTAGTAGAACATGAAAGACAACGAGTAGTAGATGAAAGATAACTAGAAGAAGATGAAATACAACCAGTAGTAGATGAAAGACAGCTATTACAAGATGAAATACAACTAGAAGAAGATGAAAGACAACCAGTAGAACATGAAAGGCAACCAGTACACGAAGAAATACAACTAGAATAAGATGAAAGACAACCAGTACTATATCAAAGACAACTAGTACAAGACGAAAGACAACTAGAAGAAGATAAAATACATCTAGAAGATGATGGAATACAACCAATAGTATATGAATGACAACTAGCACAATTTGAAAGACAACAAGTAGATTTGTATAAGATGAAAGACAACTAGAAGAAGAAGAAAAACAACTAGAAGAAAAAGAAAAACAACTATTAGAAGATGAAAGACAACTAGAAAATAATGAAACACAACTAGTATAAGATGAAAAATAACTAGAAGAAGATGAAATACAACTAGAAGAAAATAAAGTAGTAGTAGATGAAAGACAACCAATACAAGATGAAAGACAACTAGAAGAAAATGAAAGACGACCATTACATGATGGAAGACAACTAGAAGAAGATGAAAGGCAACCAGTATAAGATGAAAAACAACTAGAAGAAGATGAAAGACAATCAGTAGAACATGAAAGACAACTAGAAAAAGATGAAAATCAACTAATAGAAGATAACAAACAACTAGAAGAACATGAAAGTACAACCAATATAAGATGAAAAACAACTAGTAGAAGATGAAAGAAACTAGAAGAATATGTAAGACAACAAGAAAAAGAAGCAATATAACCAAAAGAAGATGAACGACAACCAGTACAATATGAAAGACAACTAGAACAATATGAAATACAATTAGATGAAAATGAAATCAACTAGAAGTAGATGAAAGACAAACAGTTGAACATGAAGGACAACTAGTACAAGATGAAAGATAACTAGAAAAAGATGCTATACAACTAGAAGAAAATGAAATACAACTTGAAGAAGATGAAATACAACCAGTAGTTAATGAAAGACAACCAATAGAACATGAAAGACAACCAGTACAAGATAAAAAAAACAACAAGAAAATGATGAAAGATAACTAGAAGAAGATGAAATACAACTTGAAGAAGATTAAATAGAACCAGTAGTAGATTAAAGACAACAATCATAACATGAAATACAATCAATATAACATGAAAGACAACCAGTACAAGATGACAACTAGAAGAAGATGAAAAACAACAAGTACAAGATGAAATACAACTAGAAGAAGTTGAAAGACAACCAGTACAACATGAAAGATGAAAATTAACTACAGGAAGATAACAAACTACTAGTAGAACATGAAAGTACAACCAATACAAGATGTAATACAACTAGTAGAATGTGAAAACAACTAATGGAAGATGAAAAACAATGAGTAGAAGATGAAAGATACCTAGAAGAAGATGAAAGACAACTAGTACCTGATGGAAAACAACTAGAAGAAGATGAAAAACTATCAGTACGAGATGAAAGACAACTAGAAGAAGATGAAAAAAACTTATAAAAAATTAAAAACAACAAGAACAAGGTGAAAGATAACTAGTAGAAGATTAAATACAACCAATACAATATGAAAGACAACTAGAACAACTTGAAATACAACTAGATAAAAATGAAATACAACTAGAAGTAGATGAAAAACAACTTGCAGAACATAAAAAACAACCAGCAGAACATGAAAGACAAACCAGTACAAGAAGAAAGATCAGTACAAGAAGAAAGATCAGTACAAGAATATGAAAAATCACTAGTAGAACATGAAAGACAACCAGTACAAGATGAAAGATCACTAGAAGAAGATGAAAAACAACTACTAGAAGATGAAAGACAACAAGAATAAGATGACACACAACAAGTATACGATAAAAAAGAACTAGTAGAAGATGAAAGACAACTAGAAAAAGATGAAATACAACCAGTAGAAAATGAAAGACAATCAGTACAAGATGAAAGACAACCAAAAGAAGATGGAAGACAATATAAGAAGATGAAATACAACTCGAAGAAGATGAAAGACAAATAGTAATAGATGAAAGACAACCTGTAGGATATGAAAGACAACTAGTACAAGATGAAAGAAAACTAAAAGAATATGAAATACAACAAGAAGAAGATGAAAAACAACTAGTTATACATGAAAGACATCCAATACAAGATGGACGCCAACTAGAAGAAGATGAAAAACAACTACTAGAAGTTGAAAGACAACAAGATAAGATGACACACAACAAGTATACGATAAAAAAGAACTAGTAGAAGATGAAAGACAACTAGAAAAAGATGAAATACAACTAGAAAAAAAATGAAATACAACTAGAAGTAGATGAAAAACGACCAGTATAATATGAAAGACAACCAGTATAACATGAATGACAACCAATTCAATATGAAAGACAACTAGAAAGAAATGAAATACAACTAGTAATAGATGAAAGACGACAGGTATAACATGAAAAACAACCAGTATAACATGAATGTAAACCAATTCAATATGAAAGATTACTAGAAAGAAATGAAATACAACTAGTAGTAGATGAAAGACAACTAGCAGAACATGAAAGACAACCAGTAGAAAATGAAAGACAATCAGTACAAGATGAAAGACCACCAGAAGAATATGGAAGACAATAGAAGAAGATGAAATACAACTCAAAGAAGATGAAAGACAACTAGTAATAGATGAAAGACAACCTGTAGGATATGAAAGACAACTAGTACAAGATGAAAGAAAACTAGAAGAATATGAAATACAACAAGAAGAAGATGAAAGACAACTAGTTATACATGAAAGACATCCAATACAAGATGGACGCCAACTAGAAGAAGATGAAAAACAACTACTAGAAGTTGAAAGACAACAAGAATAAGATGACACACAACAAGTATACGATAAAAAAGAACTAGTAGAAGATGAAAAACAACTAGAAGAAGATGAAATACAACTAGAAAAAGATGAAATACAACTAGAAGAAGATGAAATACGACTTGAAGAAGATGAAATACAACTATTAGTAGATGAAAGACAACCAGTACAGCATGAAAGACAATTAGAAGAAAATGAAGTACAACTAGAAAAAGATGAAAGACAACCAGTAGTAGATGAAAGACTAATATTAGAACATGAAAGACAACCAGTAGTATATAAACAACCAGTAGAACATAGAAAGTTAGTACAAGATGGAAGACAACTAGAAGAAGATGAAATACAACCAGTAGTAGATGAAAACAACCAGTACAAGATGAAAGACAAACTATAAGAAGATGAAATACAACTAGAAGAATGTAAAATCCAACTAGAAGAAGATGAAAGACGACTAGTACAAAATGAAAAGCAACCAGTACAAGATGAAAGACAATTAGAAGAAGATGAAATAACTATGAGAAGATGAAATCCAACTAGAAGAAAAAGACAACCAGTAAAACATGAAAGTCAACCAGTACAAGATCAAAAAACAACTAGAAGAAGATGAAAGACAACAAGTACGAGATAAAAAACAACTAGAAGAAGATTAAATTCAACAAATAGAAGATGAAAAAGAAATAGAAGAAGATTAAGGACAACTAATAGAACATGAAAGACAAGCAGTACAAGATGAACGACAACTACAAGAAGTTGAAATACAACTAGAAAAAGATAAAATATTACCAGAAGAGGGTGAAATACAACAAGTAGTAGATGAAAGACAACCAGTACAACATGAAAGACAACATAATAAGATGAAAAACAACTAGAAGAAAATGAAACACAATCAGTACAAGATGAAAAATAACTTGTAGAAGATGAAAGACAACTAGAAGAAGATGAGATACAATTAGAACAAAATGAAATACAACCAGTAGTAGATGACAGACCACTAGTAGAACATGAAAGATAACCAGTAGAACATGAAAGACAACCAGAAAAAGATGAAAAACAACTAATCGAAGATGAAACACAACTTGAAATTTTTTAAAGACAACCAGTAGAAAATGAAGGAAAACAATTACAATATCAAAGAAAACTAGAAGAAGATGAAATACAACCAGTATTAGATAAAAGACAAACAGTAGAACATGAAGGACAACAAGTACGACATGAAAAACAACTAGAAGAAGATGCAATAGAACTAGAAGAAAATGAAATACAGCTGGAAGAAGATGAAATAGAACCAATAGTAGATGAAAGACAACCAGTAGAACATGAAACACAACCAGTAGAACATGAAACACAACCACAAGAAGATGAAAGATATCTAGAAAAAGATGAAATACAACTTGAAGAAGATGAAATAAAACCAGTAGTAGATGAAAAGACAACCAGTACAACATAAAAGACAATTAGAAGAAGATAAAATACAACTAGAAGAAGATGAAAGACAACAAGTAGTAGATTAAAGACTAACAACAGAACATGAAGAACAACCATTACAAGATGAAGACAACCAGTAGAGCATGAAGGACAACTAGTAGTAGATAAACAACTAGTAGAACATGAAAGACGGTTAGTACAAGATGAAAGACAACTAGAGGAAGATGAAATATAACCAGTAGAACATGAAAGACAACCAGTACAAGATGAAAGACAATTGGAAGAAGATGAAATACAACTAGAAGAAGATGAAATCCAACTAGAAAAAGATGAATGACAACCAGTAGAACATGAAAGGCAACCAGTACAAGATGAAAGACAATTAGAAGAGGATGAAATACAACTAGAAGAAAATGAAATGCAACTAGAAAAAGATGAAAGACAACCAGTACGACATGAAAAACAACTAGAAGAAGATTAAATTCAACTAACAGAAGATGAAAAACAAATAGAAGAAGATGAAAGACAACATGTAGAACCTGAAAAACAACCAGTACAAGATGGACAACAACTAAAAGAAGATGAAATACACGAGAAGATGGTGAAATACAACCAGTAGTTGATGAAAGAAACTAACAGAACATGAAAGACAACCAACACAACATGAAAGACAACTAGAAGAAGATAAAAAACAACCAGTACAAGATGAAAAATAACTTGTAGAAGATGAGACAACTAGAATAAGATGAAATACAATTAGAAGAAGATGAAATACAACTAGTAGTAGATGAAAGGCCACCAGTAGAACATGGAAATCAACCAGTAGAACATGAAAAAAAACCAATATAAGATGAAAGACAACTAATCGAAGATGCAACTCAACTAGAAGAAGATTAAGGACAACCAGAAGAAGATGAAAAACAATCAGTACAAGATAAAAAATAACTAATCGAAGATGAAACACAACTAGAATTTTTTTGAAGACAACTAGTAGAAAATGAAGGAAAACAATTACAATATCAAAGGAAACTAGAAGAAGATGAAATAAAATAAGTATTAGATGAAAGACAAACAGTAGAAGATGAAAGACAGCTAGAAGGAGATGCAATACAACTAGAAGAAAATGAAATACAACTGGAAGAAAATGACATAGAACCAAAAGTAGATGAAAGACAACCAGTAGAATATGAAATACAACCAGTATAAGACGAAAGACAACTAGAAGAAGATGAAAGATATAGAAGAAGATGAAATACAACTTGAAGAAGATGAAATAGAACCAGTAGTAGATGAAAAGACAAACAGTATAACATTAAATACAACCAGTCCAACATGAAAGACAACGAGTAGTAGATGAAAGCTAACAATAGAACATGAAGGACAACTATTACAAGATGAAAGACAACCATTAGAACATGAAAGACAACTAGTAGTAGATGAACAACCAGTAGAACATGAAAGACGGTTAGTACAAGATGGACGACAACTAGAAGAAGATGAAATACAACCAGTATTATATGAAAACAACCAGTAGAACATGAAAGACAACCAGTACAAGATGAAAGACAACTGGAAGAAGATGAAATACAACTAGAAGAAGATGAAATCCAACTAGAAAAAGATGAATGACAACCAGTAGAACATGAAAGACAACCAGTACAAGATGAAAGACAATTAGATGAAGATGAAGATGAAATACAACTAGAAGAAAATGAAATGCAACTAGAAAAAGATGAAAGACAACCAGTACGACATGAAAAATAACTAGAAGAAGATTAAATTCAACTAACAGAAGATGAAAAACAAATAGAAGAAGATGAAAGACAACCTGTAGAACATGAAAAACAACCAGTACAAGATGGACAACAACTAAAAGAAGATGAAATACACCAGAAGATGGTGAAATACAACCAGTAGTTGATGAAAGACAACCAACAGAACATGAAAGACAACCAACACAACATGAAAGACAACATAATAAGATGAAAGACAACTAGAAGAAGATAAAAAAAACCAGTACAAGATGAAAAATAACTTGTAGAAGATGAAAGACAACTAGAATAAGATGAAATACAATTAGAAGAAGATGGAATACAACTAGTAGTAGATGAAAGGCCACCAGTAGAACATGAAAATCAACCAGTAGAACATGAAAGACAACTAATTGAAGATGCAACTCAACTAGAAGAAGATTAAGGACTACCAGAGAAGATGAAAAACAATCAGTAGAAGATGAAAAACAACTAATCGAAGATGAACCACAACTAGAAATTTTTTCAAGACAACTAGTAGAAAATTAAGGAAAACAATTCCAATATCAAAGATAATAAGAAGAAGACGAAATACATCAATAAGAAGATGAAACACAACCAGTATTAGATGAAAGACAAAAGGTTGAACATGAAGGCCAACAAGTGCAAGATGAAAGACCACCAGTAGATTATGAAAATTAACTAGAAGAAGATGAAAGACATCTAATAGAAGGTGAAAGACAACCAGTTAAACATGAAACACAACCAGTATCAGATGAAAGACAACTAGAAGAAGATGAAAGATATCATGAAGAAGATGAAATACAACTAGAAGAAAATGAAATAGAACCAGTAGTAGATGAAAAGACAACTAGTATAACATTAATGACAACCAGTACAACATGAAAGACAATTAGAAGAAAAAAACAACTAGAAGAAGATAAAAGACAACGAGTAGTAGATGAAAGACTTAATAATAAAACATGAAGGACAACCATTACAAGATGAAAGACAACCAGTAGAACATGAAAGACAACTAGTAGTAGATGAACAACCAGTAGAACATGAAAGACGGCTAATACAAGATGGAAGACAACTAGAAGAAGATGAAATACAACCAGTATTAGATGAAAACAACAAATAGAACATGAAAGACAACCAGTACAAGATGAAAAGACAACTAGAAGAAAATGAAATACAACTAGAAGAAGATGAAATCCAACTAGAAAAAGATGAATGACAACCAGTAGAACATGAAATGCAACAAGTACAACATGAAAAACAATTAGAAGAAGATTTATTACAACTAGAACAAGATGAAATCCAGCTAGAAAAAGATGAAAGACAACCAGTACGACATGAAAAACAATTAGAAGAAGATTAAATTCAACTAATATAAGATGAAAAACAAATAGAAGAAGATGAAAGACAACCTATAGAACATGAAAAACAACCAGTACAAGATGGACAACAACAAAAAGAAGATGAAATACAACTAGAAGATGGTGAAATACAACATAATAAGACAACATAATAAGATGAAACACAACCAGTACAAGATGAAAAATTACTTCTAGAAGATGAAAGACAACTAGAAGAATATGAGATACAATTAGAAGAAGATGAAATACAACCAGTAGTAGATGAAAGACCACCAGTAGAACATGAAAAACAACTAGTAGAACCTGAAAGAAACCAGTGTAAGATGAAAGACAACTAGTCGAAGATGAAACTCAACTAGAAGAAGATTAAGGACAACCAGAAGAAAGATGAAAAACAATCAGTACAAGATTGAAAACAACTAATCGTAGATGAAAAACAACTAGAAATGTTATAAAGACAACCAGTAAAAAGTGAAGGAAAACAATTACAATATCAAAGAAAGCTAGAAGAAGATGAAATAAAACAAGTATTATATGAAACACAAACAGTAGAACACAAAGGACAACCCGTACAAGATGAAAGACAACTAGAAGAAGATGCAATACGACTAGAAGAAAATGAAATACAACTGGAAGAAGATGAAAGACAACCAGTAGAACATGAAACACAACAGTATAAGATGAAAGACAACTAGAAGAAGATGAAAGATATCTAGAAGAAGATGAAATACAACTTAAAGAAGATGAAATTGAACCAGTAGTAGATGAAAAGACAACTAGTATAACATTAAAGACAACCAGTACAACATGAAAACAATTAAAAGAAGATAAAATATAACTAGAAGAAGATGAAAGACAACGTGTAGTAGATGAAGGACTAACAATAGAACATGAAGGACAACCATTACAAGATGAAAGACAACTAGTAGAACATGAAAGACAACCAATAGTAGATGAACAACCAGTAGAACATGAAATACATCCAGTATTAGATGAAAACAACTAGTAGGACAGAAAGACAACCAGTACAAGATGAAAGACAACTAGAAGAAGATGAAATCCAACTACAAAAAGATGAATGACAACCAGTAGAACATGAAAGACTACTAGTACAAGATGAAAGACAATTAGAAGAAGATGAAATACAACTAGAAGAAGATGAAATCCAACTAGAAGAATATGAAATCCAACTAGAAGAAGATGAAAGACAACAAGTACGACATGAAAAACAACTAGAAGAAGATTAAATTCAACTAATAGAAGATGAAAAACAAATAGAAGAAGATGAAAAACAATCTGTAGAACATGAAAGACAACCAACACGAGATGGTCGACAACTAAAAGAAGATGAAATACAACTAGAAGATAGTGAAATTCAACCAGTAGTTGATGAAAGACAACTAACAGAACATGAAAGACAACCAATACAACATGAAAGTCAACATAATAAGATTAAAGCCAACTAGAAGAAGATGAAACACAACCAGTACAAGATGAAAAATAACTTATAAAAGCTGAAAGACAACTAGAAGATGATGAAATATAACCAGTAGTAGATGAAAGGCCACCGGTAGAACATGAAAAACAACCAGTAGAACATGAAAGAAACCAGTATAAGATGAGGACAACTAGTCGAAGATGAAACTCAACTAGAAGAAGATTAAGGACAACCAGAAGAAGATGAAAAATAATTAGTACAATATGAAAAACAACTAATCGAAGATGAAACACAACTAGAAATTTTTTAAAGACAACCAATAGAAAATGAAGGAAAACAATCACAATATCAAAGAAAACCAGAAGAAGATGAAAGACAAACAGTAGAACACAAAAGACAACAAATACAAGATGAAAGACAATGAAATACAACTGGAAGAAGATGAAATAGAACCAATAGTAGATTAAAGACAACCTGTAGAACGTGAAACACAACCAGTATAAGATGAAAGACAACTAGAACAAGTTGAAAGATATCTAGAAGAAGATGAAATACAACTTGAAGAAGATGAAATAGAAGCAGTAGTAGATGAAAAAACAAACAGTATAACATTAAAGACAACCAGTTCAACATGAAAGACAATTTGAAGAAGATAAAATACAACTACAAGAAGATGAAAGACAACGAGTAATAGATGAAAGACTAACAAAAAACATGAAGGACAACCATTACAAGATGAAAGACAACCAGTAGAACATGAAAGACAACCAGTAGTAGATGAACAACCAGTAGAACATGAAAGACGGTTAGTACAAGATGGAAGACAACTAGAAGAAGATGAAATACAACCAGTAATAGATGAAAACAACCAGTAGAACATCAAGACAACCACTAGAAGATGAAAGACAACTAGAACAAGATGAAATACAACTAGAACAAGATGAAATTCAACTAGAAAAAGATGAATGACAACCAGTAGAACATGAAAGGCAACCAGTACAAGATGAAAGACAATTAGAAGAAGATGAAATACAACTAGAAGAAGATTATATCCAACTAGAAGAAGATGAAAGACAACAAGTACGACATGAAAAACAACTAGAAAAAGATTAAATTCAACTAATAGAAGATGAAAGACAAATAGAAGAAGAAAGACAAATAGAAGAAGATGAAAGACAACCTGTAGAACATGAAAGACAACTAGAAGAAGATGAAATACAACTAGTAGTTAATGAAAGACAACTAACAGAACATGAAAGACAACCAATACAACATGAAATACAACATAATAAGATGAAAAATAACTTGTACAAGATGAAAGACAACTAGAAGAATATGAGATACTAGAAGAAGATGAAATACAACCATTAGTGGATGAAATACAACCAGTAGTAGATGAAAGACCACCAGTAGAACTTGAAAAACAACCAGTAGAACATGAAAGAAACCAGTATAAGATTAAACATGAAAGACAACTAGTCGAAGATGAAACTCAACTAGAAAAAGATTAAGGACAACCAGAAGAAGATGAAAAATAATCAGTACAAGTATAAAAACAACTAATCGAATCGAAGATGAAACACAACTAGAAATTTTTCAAAGACAACCAGTAGAAAATGAAGGAAAACAATTACAATATCAAAGAAAACTAGAAGAAGATGAAATAAAAGAAGTACTAGATGGAAGACAAACAGTATAACATAAAAGACAACAAGTACAAGATGCAATACAACTAGAAGAAAATAAAATACAACTGGAAGAAGTTGAAATAGAACCAATAGTAGATGGAAGACAACCAGTAGAACATGAAACACAACAAGTAGAAGATGAAAGACAACTAGAAGAAGATGAAAGATATCTAGAAGAAGATGAAATACAACTTGAAGAAGATGAAATAGAAACAGTAGTAGATGAAAAGACAACCAGTATAACATTAAAGACAACCAATACAACATGAAAGACAATTAGAAGAAGATAAAATACAACTAGAAGAAGATGAAAGACCACGAGTAGTAGATGTTACTAACAATAGAACATGAAGGACAACCAACAGAAGATGAAAAACAACCAGTGGAACATGAAAGACAATCAGTAGTAGATGAACAACCAGTAGAATATGAAAGACGGTTAGTACAAGATGGAAGACAACTAGAAGAAGATGAAATACACCCAGCATTAGATGAAAACAACCAGTAGAACATGAAAGTTAACCAGTACAAGATGAGAGACAACTAGAAGAAGATGAAATACAACTGGAAGAAGATGAAATCCTACTAGAAAAAAATATGAATGACAACTAGTAGAACATGAAATGCAACCAGTACAAGATGAAAGACAATTAGAAAACAATGAAATACAACTAGAAGAATATGAAATCCAACTAGAAGAAGATGAAAGACAACCAATACGACATGAAAAACAACTAGAAAAAAGATTAAATTAAACTAATAGAAGATGAAAAACAAATATAATAAGATGAAGACACCATGTAGAACATGAAAGACATACAAGATGGACGACAACTAAAAGAAAATGAAATACAACTAACAGAACGTGAAATACAACCAGTAGTAGATGAAAGACAACTAACAGAACATGAAAGACAACAAATACAACATAAAAGACAACATAATAAGATGAAAGACAACTAGAAGAACATGAAACACAACCAGTACAAGATGAAAAATAAAAGATGAAATACAACCAGTAGTAGATGGAATAACACTAGTATAACATGAAAAACAACCAGTAGAACATGAAAGAAAGACAACTAGTTGAAGATGAAACCCAACTAGAAGAAGATTAAGGACAACCAGAAGAAGATGAAAAACAATAAGTACAAGATGAAAACAACTAATCGAAGATGAAACACAACTTGAAATTTTTTAAAGACAACCAGTAGAAAATGAAGGAAAACAATTGCAATATCAAAGAAAACTAGAAGAAGATGAAATACAACCAGTATTAGATAAAAGACAAACAGTAGAACATGAAGGACAACAAGTACGACATGAAAAACAACTATAAGAAGATACAATACAACTAGAAGAAAATGAAATACAGCTGGAAGAAGATGAAATAGAACCAATAGTAGATGAAAGACAACTAGTAGAACATGAAACACAACCAGTATAAGATGAAAGACAACTACAAGAAGATGAAAGATATCTAGAAGAAGATGAAATTGAACCAGTAGTAGATGAAAAGACAACTAGTATAACATTAAAGACAACCAGTACAACATGAAAGACAATTAAAGGAAGATAAAATACAACTAGAAGAAGATGAAAGACAACGTGTAGTAGATGAAGGACTAACAATAGAACATGAAGGACAACCATTACAAGATGAAAGACAACTAGTAGAACATGAAAGACAACCAATAGTAGATGAACAACCAGTAGAACATGAAAGACGGTTAGTACAAGATGGAAAGACAACTAGAAGAAGATGAAATACAACCAGTTGTTTTTCATCATGTATTGGTCATATTTTCATATTTTCACCCTAAACCCTAAACCCTAAACCCTAAACCCTAAACAACTAGTAGAAGATGAAAATAGCTAATGGAAGTTAAAAAAACAACCAGTAGAAAGATGAAAATTAACCAGTAGAACATGAAAGACAGCCAGTAGTAGATGAAAGACAACCAGTAGAACATGAAATGCATCAAGTATAAGATGAAAGACCACTAGAAGAAGAACAAAAACAACTAGTGGAAGATGAAAACAACTAGAAGAAGATGAAAAGCAACCAGCAGAACATGAAAGACAACCAACGCAACATCAAGGACAACCAGTAGAACATGAAATACAACCAGTACATGATAAAATAGAACTAGTAATAGATGAAAGACAACCAATAAAATATTAAAGAAACCCAGTAAAAAATGAAAGGCAACCAGTACAAGATGAAGGACCACCAGAAGAAGAACAAAAACTAGTGGAAGATGAGAGAAAACAAAAAAAAAAGATGAAAGACAACCAGCAGAATATGAAAGACAATCAGCAAAACATGAAGACAACCTGTAGAACATAAAAGACAACCGGTACAAGATGAAAAACAACTAGAAGAATATGAAATACAACTAGTATAAGATGAAAGACCACTAGAAGAAGATGAAAAGAAAGTAGTGGAAGATGAAAGACAACAACGAGAAGATGAAACACAACTAGTAATAGACGAAAAACAACCAATAGTTGATGAAAGACAACTGGTAGCTGAAGGACAACTAGAAGAAGATGAAATACAACCAATAGTAAATGAAAGACAACCAGTAGAACATGAAAGACAACCAGTGCAAGGTGAAAGACGACTAGAAGAAGATGAAAACAACTAGTGGAAGATGAAATATAAAAAGGAGAATATGAAAGACATCAGTTGTAGACGAAAGACAACCAATTGAACATGAAAGACAAACAATAGATCATGAAAAATAACCATTACAAGATAAAATACAATTAAAATAAGATGAAAGACAACTAGTAGAGATGAAAAAGAACTAGTAGAAGATGAAAGACAACTAGAAGAAGATGAAAAAGACAACTATCAGAACATGAAAGACAACCAGTACAAGATGAGAGACCACTAGAAGAAGAGCAAAAACAACTAGTGGAAGATGAAAGACAACTAGTGGAAGATGAAAGACAACCAGCTGAACATGAAAGACCGGTAAAACATAAAAGACAATCAGTACAAGATGAAATACATCTAGAAGAAGATTGAAAACAACAAGAAGATGAAATACAACTAGAAGAAGATGAAAAACAACCAATAGAAATGAAAGACAACTAGAACAAGATGAAATACAACCAGTAGTAAATGAAAGACAACCAATAAAACATTATACACTACCAGTAGAACATGAAAGACAACCAGTACAAGATGAAGGACCACCAAAAGAAGAACAAAAACTAGTGGAAGATGAAAGACAACCATCAAAATATGAAAGACAATCAGTGGAACATGAAAGACAACAAGTAGAACATAAAAACAACTAGTACAAGATTAAAAATAACAAGAAGAAGATGAAAAACAACTAAAAGAATATGAAATACAATCAGTATAATATGAAAGACCACAAGAAGAAGATGAAAAAAAACTAGTGGAAGATAAAAGACAACATGGTGAAGATGAAACACAACAAGTAATAGACGAAAGACAACTAATAGTAGATGAAAGACAACGAGTAGTAGCAAAAGGACAACTAGAAGAAGATGAAATACAACCAGTAAAAGATGAAAGACAACCAATAGACCATGAAAGACAACCAGTCCAATGTGAAAGACCACTAGAAGAAGATGAAAAACAACTAGTGAAAGATGAAAGACAACAAAGAGAATATGAAAGAAATCAGTAGTAGACGAAAGACAACCAAAAGAAGATGAAAAACAACTAGAAGAAGATGAAAACACAACCAGTACAAGATGAAAGACAACTAGAAGAAGATGAATTACAACCAGTAATAGATGAAAGACAACCAGCAGAACATGAAAGTCAACCAGTAGAATATGAAAGACAGTACAAGATGAGAGACCACTGCAAGAAGAACAAAAACAACTAGTGGAATATTAAAAACAACTAAAAGAAGATGAAAGACAACCAACAGATCATGATAGACAACCAACAGAACATGAAAGACAACCAGTAAAACATGAAAGACAACTAGTACAAGATGAAATAAATCTAGAAGAAGATGTAATACAACTAGTAGGAAGATGAGAAACAACCAGTAGAACATAGAAGACAACTAGAACAAGATTAAATACAACCAGTAGTAGATGAAAGACAACCAATAAAACATTAATGTTGTCCAGTAGAATATTGAAGACAACCTATTCCGGATGAAGGACCACCAGAAGAAGAACAAAAACTAGTAGAAGATGAAAAGACAACAAAAAGAAGATGAAAGACAACCAGCAAAATATGATAGACAACCAGCGGAACATGAAAGACTACTAGAACATAAAAAACCAGTACAAGATGAAAAATAACTAGAAGAAGATGAAAAATAACTAGAAAAATATGAAATACAACCAGTAGAACATGAAAGACAACCAGTAGTAGATGAAGGACAACTAGTAAAACATGAAAGACGGTTAATACAAGATGAAATTAATCTTGAGGAAGATGAATACAACAAGTAGTAGATGAAAGACAAACAATAGAAAGACAACAAGATGAAAGACAACAACAACAAAGACAACCAGTTGAACATGAAAGACAACGGGTAGAAGATGAAAGACAACCAGTTGAACATGAAAGACAACGGGTAGAAAATGAAAGCCACCCAGTAGAACATGAAAAACAACAAGTATAAAATGAAAGACAACTAGAAGAAGATGAAAAATAACTAGTAGAAAATAAAAAACAACTAGAAGAAGATAATAGACTACCAATAAAACATGAAAGACAAACAGTAGAACCTGAAAGCCAACCAGTACAAGATGAAAGACAACTAGAAAAATATGAAAAACAACTAGAAGAAGATGAAAAATAACTAGAAAAAATTTGAAATACAACCAGTAGAACATAAAAGACAACTAGTAGTGGATGAAGGACAACTAATAGAACATGAAAGACGGTTAGTACAAGATGGAAGACAACTAGAAGAAGATGAAATACAACCAATAGTAGATGAAAACAACCAGTAGAATATGAAAGACAACCAGTAAAAAGGAAAGACAACTAGAAAAAAATAAAAGACAACCAGTAGAACATGAAAGACAACCAGTACAAGATGAAAGACAATTAGAAGAATATGAAATCCAACTAGAAGAAGATGAAAGACAACCAGTAGTAGATGAAAGACAACCAACATAACATGAAAGACAACCAGTACAACATGAAAGACAACATAATAACATGGAAAACAATTATTAGCAGATGAATGACAACTAGAAGAGGATGAAACACAACCAGTACAAGATGAAAAACAACTTGTAGAAAATGAAAGATAACTAGAAGAAGATGAAATAAATAAGAAGAAGATGAAAGACAACCAACAAAACATCAAAGACAAACACCAGAACATGAAAGAAAACTAGTATAAGATGAAAGACATCTAGTTGAAGATGAAACTCAACTAGAAGAAGATTAAGGACAACCTGAAGAAGTTGAAAAACAATTAGTACAAGATGAAAAACAACTAATGAATATGAAACATAACTAGAAATTTTTAAAGACAACCAATAGAACATGAAGGAAAACAATTACAATATGAAAGACGACTATAAGAAGATTAAATACATCTAAAAGAAGATTAAATACAATTAGTAGTAGATGAAAGACAACTAGAAGAAGATGCAATACAACTATAAGAAAATGAAATATAATTTGAAGAAGATGAAATACAACCAGTAGTAGATGAAAGACAACTAATAAAACATGAAAGACAACCAGTACAAGATGAAAGACAACTATAAGAAGATGAAATACAATTTGAAGAAGATGAAATAGAACCAGTAGTAGATAAAAAACAACTAGTAGAACATAAGGACAATCAGTATAACATGAAAGACAACCAGTACAAGATGAAAGACAACTAGTATAAGATGAAAGACAATCATAAGAAGATGAAAGACAACTAGTATCTGATGAAAGACAACTACAAGAAAATGAAAACCAATCAGTACGAGATGAAAGACAACTAGAAGAAGATGAAAAAAAACCCAGTAGAAGATTAAAAACAACTAGAACAAGATGAAATACAACCAGTAGAACATGAAAGATAACCAATACAAGATGAAAGAGAACCAGAAGAAGATGAAATACATCTTGAAGAGGATGAAATACAACCAGTGGTAGATGAAAGACCACCAGAAGAACATGAAAGACCACCAGCAGAACATGAAAGATAACTAGAAGAAGATGAAAAACTACTAGTGGAAGATGGACAACTAGTACATGATGAAAGACAACTAGAAGCCAAACATAGGAAATTATTTTCTAAGTTTTGTTCATGTAATTCAATGATTTGTTTATCATTTTGTTCCTTAAGTATTTTATTACTTATAGATCATTCAGGTTGAAGACTTGGAATTGTGGAACCCTATGAAGGAGTTAATAAATATACTCTAAAGTGTCCCTAATCTTGGTAATTAACACGAATCATTAATTACAGGTATAAGATTAGCATTTCGATTAGATGATGATCATGTTTTGCATATCATATGACAAGGAGTTGTCAATCTAATCAAATGGATACCTGATGGAGATCAGGAGATTGGACGTGACCAAAACAAAACATTTAATATGGATTGTGTTTGTCTTATTAATGTTTTATTTGTGTCTGTAATTCTAAGGTATGAGATGATTGTTTCTCTCACATGGGAATACGTATTCGTGGGTATTATCCAACGTTGTCCGTAACTAGCAATTTTATAGATTTTACCTTAGTATATATCTCTTATGTGGAGAGATAGTAATTATCAAAAATACCAATGTCTCTCATAAGATGAGTGATGATATCACTGGGCCCTTTGATGAAATAATATAAGTATGTGCACATATGATTAAGGAGTTAATCATAATTACTGAATTATTTCATAATAAAAAAATGAGTAGATTTGCAAGGATGACACCTTGGATCTATTCATGATATCATGAGACATGGAATTAACACGAGGCAATTGTTTCTTAGTGATCGTGATACAGTATGGTACTTATCATCTGTGTCATTTGGGCAATTACAATGCATATTGCTAGGTGCCACTTGTAATTTATGGAATAAAAAAGAGTTTCAGATTCTATTGTCATCTGACATAGATCCCACAGGGTCACACCAATAAGAAATTAATTAGAAATGCTCCTTGATTTATTTGACACGTATGACATGACAAATAAATTAGTTTCTCCATCAAAACATGACAAATATAATTATTTGGAATAATTATATATGATACTACAATTAATTGGATTAATTGTAGTTGATTAATTGAAATAAAAAAATATAACTTGACCTAATAAACAAAGCCCATGACTATTGTTAATTATGGCCCATGTTTATTTGAAAAAATAGTTTCCAAAATTAAAGTTTAGCCCAAAATAGACTACCACGTTTTCTGAAATTGTTGCGTAGTATTTCTTATTTTGACCATAATACTCTCATACAATGTCTGTTTTGGGCGTTCTATATATTTGAAAAGGTAAAAGAAAGATTTAGAACTTTTCATATCTGGAGAAAAATCTAATTTGAAATAGATCATGGTCAAAAATGTGGTAGAACGTGGTGCTTAATTTAGACTACAATGTTCTGAAAACTGCTGTGCATGTTTTGTATTTTGACCATAGCGCCCTCATACGATGTCCGTTTTGGATGTGCTACATATCATTGGAAAGCTAACTGAAAGATCTATAACTTTGTAATTTGGAGATTTTTCTAATTCGAAATAGATCATGGTAAAAAAACATGGGGTTAATTTTGGAAACAAAATTCGCTTTCCTTGTTTGCTTTATATAGTCTCTCTCTCATTCCTTTTGAGTAAAATTTGCTTTTAAGAGAGTTGAAGTCCTGCCAAAACTCTCTCTCTCTTGTTTAATCATGTGTTGAAAACCCACAAATCCTATAACTCAAGATCTAGTTCTCTTAGAGGATATGGATTAAGGAGCTACTAAATTACTACTCTCTAGTAAGAGAAACTTTGGTTTCTAATTAACTTCTTGGTGGATACTGTGGAGGGCTTCTACTTTGGAGTCTCATCTTGATGCAAGGCGTTCTACGTCATGCACAAATCAACCGCCAAGTCGCTGTAAGGCATCAACCACCATTAGCATCGACAAAGGAGGTGAAGGATCTTCAACCCTACATCTCAAGGACCTTCCTTCTTGTTTGGAGACAAGAAACAAGGTAGATGCTTATTGATTTGGAAATAGATTTTCGTTTGATTTCAGTTGCACATGATATTCCTTTGGTACTTTTTATGTCTTTTTTTTTTGAAATTTTGATGCCCTAAGTACCATAAAACCCAACAGAAAGACAACCAGGAGAACATGAAAGATAACCATTAGAACATTAAAGACAAACAGTAGAACATGAAAGACAACCAGCAGAACATGAAAGATAACTAGTAGAACATTAAAGACAAATAGTAGAACATGAAAGACAACCAATACAAGATGAAGAACCTCTAGAAGAAGAACAAAAACAACCAATAGAAGATGAAACTCAAAAAGAAGTAGATGAAAGACAACCAGCGGAACATGAAAGACAAGATGAAATACAACTAGAATAAGATGAAAAATAACTAGTTGAATATGAAATACAACCAGAAGAAGATGAAAAACAACCAATACAATATGAAAGACAACAAGAAGAAGATGAAATACAACCAGTAGTAGATGAAAGACAACCAGTAGAACATGAAAGACAATCAGTCCAAAATGAAAGACCACCAGAAGAAGATGAAAAATAACTAGTGGAAGATGAAAGACAAGAAGAAGAAGATGAAAGACAACCAGTAGTAGGTGAAAGACAACCAGTTGAACTAGAAAGACAACGAGTAGAAGATGAAAGACAATCAGTAGAACATGCAAACTAACCAGTACAAGATGAAAGACAACTAGAAGAAGATGAAATACAACTAGTAGAAGATGAAAAACAACTAGAAGAAGAGGAAAGACAACTATAGTGTTGTTGTAAGCAATCTGTTGCTCTATTTGACTAATTTGCTAAAGATATAAATATTGAATTTTACAGTTTCTTTATTTGAGAATGTTTGTAGGTTTAATTGTTATATTAATATGATCATCAAACAAAAGTCAAAGAAAAGCATCAAGACATGATTCATGATGAACACGAGTTATATGGAATGATCGGATACTGATTAGATGCTAAATCATAAAGATCATGAAAATCATGAAGATTACTTTACCATTTTAATTTTATTAATTTTTATATTTATCTAAAAGTATGGTAAAGTAGGTCTGAGGTTGTGGCTACTTGAGTACAGCCATTACACGATTGACTAAACATCGTAACGGCAGAAATAAAAAAACTTCATAATTCAAATTATCCAGGCAAGTCAATAAAGGAAACAAAGCACAAGCAAATATAGCAAACCCTAATTATGCGGATCTTGAGATCTGCCCCAGCCGTTGTGACGGTTGACCAACCATCACGACGGGTGTGGATGAAACCCTATATTTGTTTATATTTTATGAGATTCTCTAAAAAATCATTATAAATAGAGGGCTCAATTGTTTCCCTCAGTGCAACAATTACACATAAAACTTAGTAGCCTTTGAGCCGCCACTTTTGAATCCTTTGATAGGTTTAGCCTAGTCCATTGTTACTTGTGCTTAAACTTCAATATCATTTCAACAACCTCAAATCCATTTCACCTAAATTGATCAATGTTGAGATTAGAGTGAAAGTTAGGGAGTGTCTGTTGGACTTAGAGCTGTTGTGCTCGCCTACTTAAGTTGTTGTGCTCCTTTTCTTTGGGCCGATTTGATTACCTGTGTGTTGTGCGGTCTCACTGGTTCCAACTTATAATTCTTTTCCACTAAGTAATAGAAAGGCGTGCCAAGTGTCGGTCACAGTGTCTTGGAGATGTAGGCCTTTAATTGTCGTACTCCGCCTGTGTCAAATCCTTAATTCTATATATTTACGTTACTTCACTTTATATTTTAAGTTCTTGATTCTGCCAATAACTACATACTTTGCACACGAGATTTAATTAAACGTCAATATCTAACCGATTATGGTTTAAAACTTTAAAAGACCCCATATTCACCCCCTCTAGGTGTCGTTAGAGACAACAAGTAGAACATTAAGACAATAGTAGAACATGAAAGACAACCAGTACAAGATGAAAGACAACTAGAAAAAGATGAAATACAACCAGTAGTAGATGAAAGACAACCAGCAGAACATGAAAGACACCATGTACAACATGAAATACAACTAGAAGATGATAAAAACAACAAGTAGAAGATGAAAGACAACTAGAAGATGTAAAGCAACCAAAAGAAGATGAAATACAACCAAAAAAAGATGAAAGACAACCAGAAGAAGTTGAAAGACAACCAGTACAGGATGAAAGGCTACTAGAAGAAGATGAAATACAACCAGTAGAAAATGAAAGACAACCAATAGAACACGAAAGACAACCAGTACAAGATGAAAGACCACTAGAAGTATATGAAAAACAACTATTGGAAAATGAAAGACAACAAGGAGAAGATGAAAAACAACTAGTAGAAGATCAAAGACAATGAGAAGAATATGCAAAGTAACTAGAAGAAGATGAAATACAACCAGAAGAAGATGAAAGACAACCAGAAGAAGATGAAAGACAACCAATACAAGATGAAAGACAACTAGCAGAAGATCAAATACAACCAGTAGTAGATGAAAGACAACCAGTAGAAAATGAAAGACAACCAATATAAGATGAAAGACAACCAGTACAAGATGAAAGACCACTAGAAGTAGATAAAAAACAACTATTGAAAGATGAAAGACAACCAGAAAAAGATGAAAGACAACCAATACGAGATTAAAGACAACTAGAAGAAGCTAAAAGTACAACTTGAAAGACAACAAGTACAATATAAAAGACAACCAGTACAAGATGAAAGACAACTAGAAGAAGATGCAATACAATTAGAAGAATATGAAATACAACTTGAAGATGATGAAATACAACCAGTAGTAGATGAAAGACAACCCGCAAAATATGAAAGAAAACTAGTACAAGATGAAAGACTATTAGAAGAAGATTAAAAAAAAACTATTAGAAGATGAAAGACAACTAGAAGAAGATGAAAATACAATTATAAGAAAATGAAATACAACTAGAAGTAGAAGAAAGATAACCAGTAGAGCATGAAAAACAACCAGTAGAACATGAAAGACAACCAATACAAGATGAAAGACAACTTGTCGAAGATGAAACACAACTAGAAGAGAATTAAAAACAACAAGCACAAGTGAAACACAACTAGAAGAAGATTAAAGATTATGAAAGAAAATCAGTAAAATATGAAAGACAACTAGAAGAAAATGAAATACAATTAGGAGAAGATGAAATACAACTAGTAGAAGATGAAATACAACTAGAAGAAGATGAAAGAAAACTAATAGAACATGATCAAATCTTAAAATGAAATCTAAAAGTGCGACTTATGGATGTTGTAATAGCCTATCTATATTATGGTTCATCTGATAATGACATATACATGAAAGTCCCTGAAGCATATAAGTCAAAACCTAGAGAAATGTACTCTATAAAATCAAAAAGATCTTTATACAGACTAAAACAATCAGGTTGAATGTGGTACAATCGATTGAGGGAGTATCTTCTAAAAGAAGGATATAAAAATAATATAATTTGTCCATGCGTTTTCATTAAAAGATCAAATCAAGGTTTTACTATAATTGCAGGGTATGTTGATGGTTTAAACATTCCTGGATCTCCTGAAGAGATTGAAAATATTGCAAAATTGTTGAAAAATGAGTTTGAAATGAAAGACATTGGTGTGACTAAATTTTGCCTCGATTTGCAGACTGAGCATCTATAATATGAAATATTTATCCATCAATCAAATTATGTAAAAAGTACTAAAAAGATTTAATATGGATAAAGCTCATCCTTTGAGCACACCAATGGTTGTACGATCGCTAAATGTAGAATATGATCATTCTTGCCCTAAGAAAATAATGAAAAAATATTTGGTCCTGAAGTACCATACTTAAGCGTAATTGGAGCGTTATTATCTCTTGCAAATAACACCAAATCTGATATTGCATTTTCTGTAAATGTGTTAGCAAGATATAGTTCCAAACCAATCCGAAGACATTGAAACAGAATTAAACACGTGTTTCGCTATCTTTACGGAACTCGAGATATGTTGTAAAGGATACAAAATCTAATTTAATTAGATATGCAGATGCATGATATTTGTCAGACCCACATAAAACATGATCTCAAACGGGATACGTATTCACTTATTGTGGAGCTGCAATTTCATGGCGATCGACAAAACAAACTCTAACGACAACATCATTAAATCATGCCGAACTGATTGCCTTATATGAGGCGGGTCGAGAATGCGTTTGGTTATGATAAATGATTCAAAATATTCAAGAAGAATGCGGGCTTGAAAACATCAAGAAAAATCCTACACCGTTGCATGAAGATAATGCAGCATGCATTGCACAAATCAAATAAGGATACATCAAAGGAGACCGAACTAAACATATTGCGCTGAATTTCTTTTCGACACATGAACTACAAAAGAAGGGCGTAATAGATGTTAGCCATGTCCGATCAATCGACAATTTGACAGACTTATTCACAAAATCTTTACTAATAAGGGTTTTTGAACAACTCACAAAGAAATAGGTCTACATTGATTGAAGAATATTCAATAATATCAAAATGAGGGGAAGCATTATACACGCTGTACTCTTTTTCTCATAACCAAGTTTTTATCCCATTGGGTTTTTCTTGGTAAGATTTTTAAGGAGGCAGTATAAATGGTCAAGAAGTACCATGTTAATATTGATCTTGAAGTATCATATTAATAGCGTATAATGAACAATGAACATCCAAGATGAAGTGTTACAAATAAAATATATTATGGATGTTCATTTGTAACTCTCCCATGTTGCAACTCTTCACTAATTACTTCAAAAAATTTCATGCTTCATCTCCCCACATATATCAAATAGAATTAATTTGAATAGTTTTTAATTTACATTTTCTAACCTATAAATAGTGGCTTTGTAAGCTTGTATGAGAGACAAAAAAAAACATATGAATAAAAGATAGTCATCTTTATATACTCTCAATATCTTATTTACTTTTATTTTCTTTAATTTATAACAGACTGATCATTATGAAGCGATTTTTTTTATTTCTTCATAGTTCAGCCAATCCAGAACGGCATAACGGGAAAGAAAACTTCTGTTGGGAATTTCTGCAAAATTCACCAAACTTTATCTCTTGCAAGTTGTAACGAAATGATCACCAAACTTTGATCTTTTTCTTAAGTTATTAGACTTTAATTTGTTCGAATTAGATCACTTTATTCGAGTAAAACCGATGATGTGATATTATAGATATTTATTGCTGTCTTACAAAAAAAATTATGCTAATATGGACAACCTTTTTGCGTTTAGTGATGTACACATAACATCAAGAATATTAATTTTTGGATTGAGAAGGTCAAGTTAAATTGAGTAAACTGAAAATTTATCGACTTCGTAGGAACAAATTAGCATTAATAAAGGACTTGTAACAAGGAGCAAATTTTACTGACGTAGGAACATTCACCCATTTTTGTTAGACTATTAATAATGCACCTTATTGCCCCCTTGCATCTCTTATCCTTGTTCTATCATATCACCTGACTATTAAGTCGCACTCTGATTTGTATCTGCATTCCTAAATTTCCGCACCTATGCTATTCATTAAAAATTTAATTGAATCGCAATGTCTAACAGTTCAGTTCACTCCACAACAACTTGTCATATAATTCCTTCAATTTTACTGGTCCAAATTCCATTCTCCAGTACACCTATACCATAAATACCGAAGTCAAAATAGGATGGAAGAAAGCCTGAAAATTTTACAAGGACTAAAACAAGGTACAACAATGCCAGGGAAGTAAAACGAGCACAATTTCTTTCTCCTTTCAGAGACGAGCAACATATGAGTTGGCTTGCGTCACATATCTAACCCACCGATACGGATTGTATGTCTTTGATTTCTTTGCTATTTGCAGATATCTCACCTGAAATATTAAGAGGGAAAAATTTGTGACAGAGATCTACATCATTTAATAATTAAAAGCTATCAACACAAGTATAGATATAATATATTATGAAACTGTTTAATATATTTTAGAAGTGTCCAAGTACCTGGAGCTTGGAAGCATTGTACATTGGGATTGTAAAGTTCATGTTTACTGGTCCAGCTTCCTTTGCAATATTTCCTGCAAGAAAAAATGACAAAATATATTGAATGATACAAAAACAAATGGGAAAATACAATTAGCTTAAATATTTATATGCAAAAAATGGAGATCAATTGAACTGAAATAAGTACCATGCATTTCTTGAGAAAAAGTGAGCTTGGCACGAAGAGTATGCTCAGCTCCTCCAACAATCTGACAACATTCAACTTATAATTAATTCCGAAAGTATCAAATAAGTATTGGTATCATTTGCAAATAACCCAAAATATACATGTTTTTTGCTAAATGTGACTATGTGAGCATCCTAGCTTCTATTTGTAAATATAACAATCATAGATGCAATTTGCAAAGAAGTTATTATAACTAACTAATAACTTGCCTTCTTCAAGTTCCATTCAAGCCTCCTAGATCCTTCTTTGAAGTCTGTTGTTTGCCCTGTTGCTCCTGCTTCTAACTCAAAACTAGCCCTGTAATATTTTTCAATCTAATTACGATCGGGGCATTATTTATTAAAGAAAACAAATTCTTGACAGAGAGAGAGAGAACCTCATTGTATAAGATGGAACTGGCATCTGTACAGTTATAGTGTTTGCCGTGACGTTTGGAGAAAAATCAGCCCTTATTTTGAGGATAACTTCAGCCTATTGCAAAAGACAATCACTCACTAATCATTACACAAAAAAATGTACATTAAAGCTTTTATAATCCAGTAAAATATCATGTAACAGGTCCTTACTAGACTCGGTATAAGTTAGCTTTTGGCTAATGAGAAGTCGGTTTTCTCAAGTCACTATTTTCTGGATATGTATGTTTTTCTTTTTTTATTGGATGTATGTGTGCACTCACTTCCCCCAAGTTTTACATAACGCATTATACTAGAACAGTATATTATTTCAAGTAAGAACAATGTTTTGTGTTTTTGCTAGATATATGGTTAAAAAAAAAGAATACCCTAGAGGGTCCAGCTTCTTCGATTAAGGCAGTAACCCGAAAAGGAGGCTTAAACTCCTGAGTCATCCGATAATTCATCACTGCAAACTCTCCATCTGATGGTATCTAATAATCATGAAAAGTTATTTGATTAGCTCTATCTAACAGAAAAGTGTGACATTACAGATTGCTCCCCATTATTGCAGATTGGAGCAACAGTATACTAGATTTGTAAATGATATTCAGCATTGGATCTCACTTAAACACCTTACATTATTTGAGAAATTTGCAAAGAAAAATAACAATTTGGTCCGCATTACAGAATAGTTACATGAATTAAAATCTACTATCTTTCTGCTGAGTGCAAATTGAATGAAAATCAAGCCTAGCAGATTTCTTTGTTGGGTCTGAGTTTATAGGAACTAGGAGTGAAACAATTTCTTAGATTCATATGAAAATGTTTAGGGGTGATAAATTGGTGCCTGCTAGGTTAAATACTATTGCAAGAGTTATGAACATTGGAAATGCGGGGGGTGTTGTTTTCAAGACTGATAAAATTGGGTGAAATTCACAATAACCCCTGACCCATTTAAAAGCATAAAAAAACCATGCTAAATTGCATTTTTTTTTCTAGGTTACTGTACTGTTTAACTGGCTAGTTCTCACTTGGTTGGTCATATAAACAGGTACCAGTACTACTTTGACCAGGCAAATTCACCTTCCTTTGTATTTTCCTTGGCTATTGCAGTGCTTGACAAACAAATATATATGTGGCTAAATATAATGAGGATGTAAAATTTCAAATTCAAGATTTACTTGGTCCCTAATTAAACAAATAAAGTCTAATTAACAGGGGTCACTAAAAATGAAAGTGTCCGGTCCTTAAAAGTAACACAACTCACCAAGGTTAAGGTTCTATCAACGTCAAAACTATCGAGATGCACTGACTCATGGAAATTGCAATCATCAAGAATTACGGTCCCACCGCCAGCTGAAGTCCTGTAATCTAGTTATTTTATACATTTAAATTTAAACAATAGTTTGATCAGCTTATTTTTGTGTTTCCTAGCTTGCCTCTAATTAGGTATATGTTGTCAAAACCATCCAATGGAAAAACAAATCTTAGAATAAATGGTTGCACTATTCAGCTGATGTACCTACCACTACACTATCTGTAACCTTGCAGCAATCTATGTTAAGAAAAGAAAAATAAAGAAAATGAAAAAAGAAAACTGAGAAAGCAGTATACCATACAGAGAGGATCCATTTCTACCAATACTCAAATCCTCATTAAGTGCAAGGCGAATTTCCGGGTTGCCAGTCAGATAACTTTTCATTTGGATGGTACCATCTATCTCAGATGTCAGTATATAGCCCTGAAATCCATTAATTATTATTAATATGAAGGTACAATGACAAATGACAAGAGAATTAGTACGTACAATACACTATAAAGAACAAACCCGCAATTTTTCAAAAATGTTTTAGTCAACTCAATTTAGACACACATTACCCAAAATGTACAACTAAGCACAAATTGCAATTATTTTACAAAAATAATCAGCCTTGTAAAAAAGGATCAAGTAGTGAATATACTGACACTTGAGCTGAAGGTGACACTTATTTTTTCAATAATATCCACAAAAATTTCCTCCCTCTTTCTGCCACCTGGCTCTGTTGCAACAACTGATTTTGTGACAGCTGTCCCTGGCATTCTTTTAGTGCCTTGCTGTCAATCAAAAACAAACATAGCTTAGACAAGAACTTCTAATATCTAGCTACTACTTTTTTTTCTCAAGAATGTAGTTGCAATTACCATGAACATAGCAGCAGGGCCCAGAGGAGGTAATCGTCCAGCATCAACAACAATTGGCTCATTAAATACATAGGACTTCAAAGCCTCTGTAGAGGTCGTTTGTGGGTAACCAAAATCCTAATATATATGCAATGAGGTTAGTATCAGCAGTATTAAATTTATCTCTTAGAATAAAATATAGTACAGCAACTTATCAATAAGTTGAAGCATTATGGAGACTGCAAGTTCACTTTAGCTAAATGCTTTTTTTTTAGATGATAGACCCAACATTTTTCATATTTGCAAGGCATGCGCAACTTATCTTCAAGGATATTTGCAAATAGGAACCGAATGTGAATTAGTGCTATATAAGGGCTACATCCAGCTTAATTTTGACAGACTTCCTTCTTCTGTGCCATATTTTTCTAATAAGTCCAAAATGCTCTGAATTAAACTAAGAAGCGTGAAATATGGGGCTCCAAATGTGTACATACTGGTCAACAAGCTATTTGGTTGAGTAAAGATCACAATTAGTGAAAATTGATTGGTTTTTATTAAATTTGTGCTAATAAATCGGTAAGTTACCTACTACTAACTCAAAAAATGTTAGGTGTTACTTGCATTTGAGAAATATCACAGAAGAATCAACAGAACATAACCCCTTTAGAATGACAGGACTAATTATCAAAAATATATCATAAGTTCAAAAAGAAAAAAAGTGACTTACAATGACTTCGTCGAGCAATTCATACACAAGAACAAAGTTCTTACGCAGGGAATCTTCATTAAGGACCCCAAGATAATCTTTAGTTACACGAGCAATCCTTTGTAAAAGCTCTAAGACAAGAGAAGGCGACACATTTACCCTTGAAGTTGCCACAAAAAATAGCCCTGCCACTTTCACATGTATATAATTTACCCCATCCACATTCTGTACATGCGCAGACAAGAAAAGTAAGCAAAAAGAAAAGAACTATAAGCATGTCATAATTCAAAGGAAAATTCTGTTTGGTAAACCATGTAAAAGAAGAAGAGCAAAAGAGCAGAACGTGGTTACAATTGAATTCTTTGAAGAAAATAAAAAAAAAAAAACAGAGAGAGAGAGGAGAGAGGTATAAGAGCTTTTCCACTGTTCCGACTATGGGTTGGATTAATTGAAGAGAGAGTTTGTTTTGGAAGAGTGAAATACTGGACCAGTCCAACTATTGATTTGCTGACAACAATGAAATAAGAGAGGAGCACTCTAGTAATACTAGCCTTGGTCGATCACTTTTTAGCCACTACTCTGCTATTCCAAAAAGCACTGTCCTACTAGAATTAACAAATGATCCCCAAATCAACCCTGGTAGAACTCCAAACATTATGAATGCCCTATACAAAATAAGAACACCACAAGTACCCCGATCTCCTAGTATACTGAAATTTAGGATATCTTGGGAACAAATCACAGTCGACAGGGTAATGTCTATTCACAGATTTTGTTGCAATGATGGATCTATCCGTCTCTCTCTCTAACATATTTTTTATGAAAATGTGTACTTTTGCATAGCACAATACCAGTACCAAAGGATTAATGTTGTACTGAAACCTGACATTGTAATCCTTGAAGATACTTACAAAGACAGGAGGTGCCTCCTCAGCTTCATCCTCTTTCCAGAACTTGACTTTTCGGAAAAATATCTCTGCACTGCCTTTTGCTACTTCACCGCGGTCTGTTGCATGAAAAAAAGGCCATGCATTTAGCAATTACTTATTGAATCATCTTACCATTAATTCCCTTCAGTAAATTAGTTAAGCAAATCGGAAGTTAACAACTCGAGAAAGTTATCAAAGCTATTTTGGATCTCAGATGAATTCAACAATTAGTGAAGTGAAGTGTTTATATCTAGAGAAAAACAATAGATAGCCATCCAACGTAGGCTGTGTTCTAACCGGATCAAGAGGTTTCTAGATCCGATTGGATATTTCGATCCCCGACCGTGTTTAAGATGAAGGACATTGCAATAAGGAGGGTAAAGTAGAAAGATAGGATGAGAAGAAAGAAAAGAGTACAATCACGAAAGACGATGTTGTCTCCTCGCTGGGATAGCACGAAGAATTGCGAGATCATGGCTCCTCTTTCCTCTCAACTCTCAACTCTCAACTCTCAACTCTCAACTCCCTCGAACAAACAAAGAGGCGATAGTAGTAAGCTGCACGTGATACGCACGTGAATCGTGGGGCACAAATTTGGGCCCGTTTGGGCCTTGTTCTTTTCCAATTATCTTTCTCTTGCGTATATGGACTTTGTTGGAGATCAAGTTTGACACTATTCAGAATTTAGTGACAATTCAAGAAGGTTGCTTATCTATAACCATAGATTTGCAGAGACAATATACAACCTTTGGAAGTTTTATGACGTGCTCTCTCCTCAATGAATCGGTTAACATGCTAAAATAAAAGTTTGATGCATTGCAAAAACCAAACTCCAAAATTAACTAATAAACCCTATATACGATGAATTAATATGAGCTGAACCGTACTTCCCTCCAGCACGTGCTCCATTGTGCAATCGAATTTATCAAGAGGCAAAAAATATGGAAATATGAAAAATAGAAATTAACAATGAAGAATTAAAATTGAAAGCTAACTGGCTAACCATTCCTGAATGAAAGAGTACTTGGAACTCCGTATCATGATCTCGATATATTACACACTTCCAAACATGAAATTAAAATTCAGACTCAGCACAGGATAACAAGTCATGCCTGTTAAATCATACAACAACACGGGGCCAAAGCTAGAGCTACTCTTCTCACTACAGCTACAGCATGCGACCAGGTACAACATCATCCCTCAAGAAGGGAATATTATGCAAATTCCCCAGTAATTCATCTGTCGTGTCCACGTCTATTTGGAAATTCGTCATGTCTACATCTCCACCTGCAGGTCCCTTTGCCTCCTCATTTATATTAATTCCTCGAGTTACTTGAGCATTTCCTCCTGAACTGCCAGCCCCACCTGTCGGGTCAGACTGCAGCTGTCTCTTGGGTGGACGGCCAACCTTCTTCTTAGCCATAGTTTTCTTACCTCTAGTAGCAGGTGCGCTAGTTGTGCCACTGCCATGTACTGTTTCAGGAGTGCCATTTGTCTCGGGCTGATCTTGGTTTGGGTTAAAAGGGAACATGGGATGAAAAGGCTTCCAATTCTCGTCAAGCTCAGAGGGCTTAGGAAATCCCATTGGGAAGAACCCCCAAGCAGAGTAATATGTATCAGTGCCCGGGACAATAGGGGGTGTCACCGCTAGCTCAGAGGCATGAAAAGGTCGGCGGCAGTTGGAATGAGGGCAAAGAAGTGACCTGTCCTTGTAACTGCTCTCATATTGGTGAAGATGGCAGCAAAAAGGACAGGCGGTCCAAAAAGCAGATGCATTCGAGCCATTTGGCGAGGTAGCAGCAGCAGTGACAGCTGCAGAGGCAGAGGCGGAGGCTGCTGGGGTTTTGGGGGTTGGAGCAGAAGGGGCCGGGTTCTTTGGGGTGGTAGAGTTGGTTTTGGCACGTGAGGGAGAGGGGGATGTGTTAGATTTTGCGCTTTGTTTCTTGATTTCATTGTCAATGAGTTTTTTCTTGGAGGGGTCAGTGAGAAAGGAGAGCGCATCTGCCACCAGGTGTGATGCAGCTTCTGCACCGGCATGGGAGTTGGCCTCAGGGCGTAAAAGCATTGCCAGGCGATGGTGCTGTTTTCTTATTGTTGGCTCATCTGCACTCGGGTCCACACTTAGTACTGCATACCTGTAACCAGAACCAATTTTTGTTACAGATTTCTATCGCAAGTGGTTTTTCTATGGAGAATTGTGTTAATACAAAGACCGGAAGCTATAACAACTCTGTTTTTCTATATCTGTGCAAGGGCCACCATCAATCCAGATCAGTAAGTTAACCCTACAAAGGGTCACTGGTCAGGTCCTGTCCATTCAATGTGCTATAACAAATTGTTGACATGAGCCAAACCCAAACACTAGTCATTTTTGCAGCACAATTAAGTGATAATTAAGTGCTCCCCATTAATAATCCTCTAACACACATAAAACACGTTCAAAGAAAAATCAAACTTATGGTATAGTTAGGGTGTATATTGCATCTTTCCACCTCCATCCAAAAATATTAAATGTTTTGCTTCAATAGAACTTCTATTGCTCGAAGGCAGAATAGGAATGCATGTAAACAAACAAAAAAATATACATTCCTCTCTTCCTCAACTTCGCATACATAGATTGCGTAACTACATACATCACTTCAAGATATGACATGCAGTGTCCTTGGTGTTGAGCATGATGCTTGAAAACATATCCAATCCGATGAAAGCCAGTCTAGGTAAAAGTGCATGTAATAAGCCTTTCATAGTCATTAAATTATAGCAACTATTTTTCCATTTTCCAGTTGAATAGCACAAAAAATAAGGTGGATGGTCACCCTATTTGTTATCTAGGATCCTGTGATCTAAAAAATACAAATAAAGTTCTGATGTACTATATTTAGCAACTAATACAGAAAAAAGGAGAAGCAGCAAAGATTTCCCACTAA
Source organism: Carex myosuroides (assembly GCA_028015225.1). Lineage (NCBI taxonomy): Eukaryota > Viridiplantae > Streptophyta > Magnoliopsida > Poales > Cyperaceae > Carex > Carex myosuroides. The sequence goes on along the minus strand of CM051491.1, from coordinate 12,052,742 downwards.
GTCACACAGATAAGATGCCAGGTTAATCATTCAAGGAGTTATAGAAATTATAACATCGGAGTCTAACTTAAAAACAAAAGTGACAGAGTTAGTGTTGATCTACTTGCAATTTGTAAATATGATCTTCAAAGCTGATGGTAGTAGTTTCTATTATTCATGTCTCAACTCTAGTGAAGGACAGTATTCTAGACCACTCTTAAGTAATCTGAAAAGAAATACATATCACATGCAACATAACTTAGAACAGGAACTTATCCTCGAGACAAAATACCTTTTTGAATTAGGAAGAGAAATTGATCTAATTAACTGATGTATGCACTATTGATCTACTCAAAAGATGCTGCCCTGAAAATATATGAACATAACGTTTGTGATATTTGCTAATATTGCCTCAAAACTTATACAAAATGATGTGCCCTATATGAATACATGAGCAGTCGATTACATGGTGCATGGAGATATACAAAGCTTCCATCTGATGCCAGCACAGATCCAGTGATGCTCAAGTTGCCACATCTTAGGATACAATACACATACAAATATACTTTATTTAATTATCTTTCATAGACAAACAAAAAAAAGGATACATATAGCATTTAATACAATTTTTAAAATATAAAGAGAAAGCACTTTACCAAATTTTTATTCCTAAAAGTCTGCTTAAATAAAATTTTACTAGCTAAAAGGTGGATTAGAAATAGCAATCACAGAGAAAACAAGCGAAACAAATGATGGGAGTTAAGGAGCAAAGGTCAGAACATCTATTTAATTATAAAAGGTATTAATCAAGCTTCTCATTGGAATACATATATCTATGCAAATCATGATTGCATCAGCTGAAAATTCAAAAATAAGATATGTGGTATGGCACCTAATTATTGATGTATCAGCTGAAAATTCAAAAAATAAGATATGCCATATACTGGGTAGCATACCAGATACATATTACATGAGAAACCATGTAAGATATACATCTAATAAGGATACTGCCAGGCAGCTGCCATATCAGGCAACATAGAGTCATAGACTGACTTTAATATCTATCGATTTTACAGCAGTTACAACTTAGCACTTGTGCTATAGAAAATTGAATGGCTATGTTGCACGGATAGTATTGTATCCAATATGATATGGATACACAGCAAAACGGTATTTTTTCAAAATTTCAGGATACAATATGTTTATATGATTATATATTTACTGATATTTAATATATGATATACTGTATAATTCAAAAATATGAATAACTGCATTTTTATTTACAAAAATATACCTATTAATTAAATTAAATGAGCAATTAACAAGACTATAGGATAAAGATTTAAATAAATAAAAATAAAAGACAAGATCGTACTTATAAATGTAATGAGGAAGAAATGAAAATGGATATGCAAAAGGCAAACAATGAGTCACGGAGAAAAAGGGGAACCCTAAATGTGCACCCAAAAACATTGAATGAGCTGAGCTGTCATTTGACAAAATCACCTAAAAAGAAAAAGAAAACACAAGAAAAAAAAAAAGCAGTCCGGTTTCTGTCTTGAAGCTTAGTTCCACAATGCACAGACAAAATTCGGACCTCTCTCCCTTGCATATAAAAGACATCCCATACAATGGGAAACTCATTTTACATCAAAGGGATTCTCCCGGGCTGCTATTATGCAGCCTTGGGCTGGCAGATGCCCGTGTCCTCCCATTCCTCCACCAATAAAATATATTAAAATATTATACGTCGCACGGTGTATCTGATATGTATAAAACACATATCACATGTGAATCTGCATGGATACATATCAGATACAGGTTGGATACGTATCAGATACGGGTACAGCTAGATTAGGGATGTATCTGGATAACATAGTTGAACGGACAATAGCAGAAGCAATTATAAGATGATGTTTTATCACGTGGGATGTGGCTGCTAATAAAATTGATCTGACAAAGGGCATAGTTCCTTTGTTGATATAAATTAAAGTTCATTACTATGTTCTTTCTTATAACTTCCCTTTTTGGTGAGAATGTTATAACTGCTTGAGTCATGTGAATAAATTAGAAGTGGGTGAAAGAATCTAAAATAAGAAATATTGGTTTTAGTAAGCCGAGTACTTATATGATGATATTTTTCTCCGTTAAGGTGAGATGCACAAAATTACTATCAACAAGTCAAATGATAACTAAATTTTTATTTTGTCCGAATTAGTTCTTAACTAGATAGAATTCAATCACACCATTCCATCAATTGGGAGGGTAGCACTTACAAAAAATGCAAAATCCGTTGCACAACACCGGAGACACTTTGAAGAATAAAGCTCAGTTTTTAGAGATTCATATGTTCTTAAAAGCCATCTTTATTTCATCATTGATCATTTGGTTAAAAAAAAGTGAGAACAGTGAGTATAAATATTCAGTTCTGGTTTTGTTCATAAAAACAACAGATTAAAGAAAGAAAAAAAACAATCACCAAGTTCTCTGACTTTAAGAAAGAGAAAAGGTATTCGATGTCAATCAATTCTCCAAACACCAGTTGAGAAAAGAAGAATGATAGCAGAAAGGACACAATTATTGGGTGATTAAGAAGGAGAAATTGAATACCAATCGACATGGTGAGGTCCAATCCGGCGCTGAGAAGCAAGGAGAACATCAGCCACAGCAAGAACAGAATCGACTCCTTCAAGCATGGGATCAGCCTCCATTGCCCGCTCCGCAAAGCGCTTCGATCCGACCAGATCGCGCGCCGCCAGCAGACGCCCAGCGATCTCCAGCCACCGCTCCGCCTCGGCACGGCCTCCGCCGCCGGGCGTGTTCGCCATGGAAAGAGGGAGAAAGCAGGAGAGTGATTTCAGAGGCAAGAATGCAAGGAGAATGTTAATTGGGACGAGATAGACTGCTGAGTACTGGAAAAAGGGCTGCCGATTTGTCAATGCAAGCCTTATTAACTCGACTCGATACCCCGGTAACCGAATTCGTATCCTCTGCATTAACTCAAATTTTGAGTTAAGATCTGAACCGTCCTATTGAGATCCGCACTAATATTAAAGTGCACGTGCATTATAGGAGTGGAAAGGATTGGTCCGAGTTCTGATCGTACGGTTCAAATATTAACTCAAACGGTGCGTTAATGCAGAGGATACGTGTTCCCGGTAACCCGGGTGTTAATGGGTGGGGTTCGACAAGATATGCACAGATGTTCTGACATGTATCCGACTCGGCCGGGTCACGAGGCAGTCTGCCTTCGATCCGTTCAAAAATGAAAATATTTAAAAGTATTTTTTTTTTAATTTGGGAGTAGTGATTTTGAGGTTTTGGGTTTTTTTGTTGGAAGGTCAAGTTCGAACCTCAGTAACAAATTTTGACCTACCAAATTAAAATAATTTAAAAAGAAAAGAATTTAAATGTCTTTATTTCTACGTCAATTACACATTTATTTATTAAAATTTATTAAATAATTTAAAAGGAAGAGAATTTAAATGTCTTTTTTTGTATCTTTGTTGCGCATTTATTGTTAAAACTTTAATTACTTAAAATTTAAATATTAAAATAAAATTGTTAGATATGATTAATATTATTTTCTGTACATATATAAAAGATTATGATATTTTAATTTTGTTTTGATTGTATTAAGTGTTTACGAAAATATATTTATGTAATTAATTTCTAGATGTTGACTTTTTAACTTATTACTTCATATAAAAACAAAACTAAAAAGTGATAATTTTTTATATACATAGAAAATAAACAACATAAATCACATTACGTTCGTTACTTTGACATATAAATTTAGAATTTTTGTTGTTAGAAAATTAAAAAATAAAAGCACGATAAAAACACAAAAAGTAGAGGTAATTGAGCCTTCCTCATTTAAAAATATTTAAATAAATAAGGGAAAAAAAACGGATCGGGTGGAAAATAAAAGAAGTATTCGAACGAATGCGTTAGAAAATCTTCCGCTGGATGACAGGAGTTTTTATATATATATATATATATATATATATATATATATATATTTTGTCTTCTGCTTTGCCCACCCATATGTGCATCCAGCAATTTTAATAATAATGTATCTCGTCTCTGAATATTCATAATCATCAACGGTTTCATCAAACCTATTATGACTTGTTTGTTTGTTCGATAATTTTTTTTCAAACCATTTTGCTTGGTTTGATCAGATGTTGTAATAAATTGTTGGGAACACATTTGATTAGTAAAAATGAAAAATGTTATGTTCGGATTTTGAAAATGTAATTTGATTTACTTGAATCTTAAAAACTAATCAAATAGAGTAGCCAAAAGCTTCATTTACCATTTCTTCTTTTGGGTGGGAAACCAATTTTATTGTATGCCTTGTATAATTTTATTTTATGATATATGGATTTATTGGATTTCGTCCACACGTATTATGACTTGTATGTCCATAGAACATAAAAAAGTATTTTGCCGTGTCGTATTTTTTTTAAGTATGTATTTATTTATTGGTAAAAGTCATAAAAAACTAAAAATATATAAAAAAAAAAGTTGTTATACAAATGAAAAATTTTAAAATTGCAAAAGTTGCATGAACAATAATCAATAATATTAATTACGTGACGTGATGTGTTTACGTGACTTCTTATATACTGATATTATTTTTTTAAAAGAAAAATAGAGATCAAGCCTCCGAATTTCATACCTCTTTGTTACAACAAAGGATTCTCCCATTCGGATTTTGAACCTATGACCTCCACATCAGAGATCATGTACTTTTGCCACTAGAGTACACCGACATTGTTAAAAGTAACATATAAATGTTATTTTCATAAGCGCTAAACTATATCTTGTAAATCGGGCTGCCAGCCTTGTAACTCTGGTATCATGGAAACAAGATATCACATTATGTGGAAATGGTCTACGCAATCAGCTTGTGGAGAGGGATGTTCGCACACTTCAACTTCAACCAAAGGAGCGGTGGTAATATCTCTGATGCATGGACTAGGGCCAATTCAACTTATCACCATGAGCAAAGTTACTATGGAGTGCAGTCTGGGCAGCTGGCGCTTGAGCACTCTGGAGAGAAAAGAATAAGAGATTAATTTGTTTTCTAACAAACAATAACTAGTGCACCGCGCGCTTAATAAATGATACAGCTCTTGGTGTCATTTTATGGACGCAGTTCGAGTAGGAGGTTAGCATGGGTAGAATACGCGAGTAGGTTTTGTACTCTCCTGATTGTGATTTTCGCTAGTTAAGTTTGTTTTGCTACTGTTTGTAGATATCCTGATTGGATAACATTGTATAGTGCTAAGTTGCGGAGTTAACAATTTAGGATCTTGTATTATATTTTTTTATCAATATATTTGTTAGCGGTAATCGTTGCTAACTATAAAAAAAACAATATACGTTTTACAAAAAAAAAAGGGAAAAAAATATCCTAATTACTTTCAAATTGAGACAATCATTAATTTATTATAAATTATAATTTAAAATAACGAAATTCTAATTAAGTGAAAGTAGAGAAATAGAAAACCTATCAGAAAAATACAAACAGAATATAGCAAAAGTCAGGTATTTTACTAATCTTAAATTTTTTGATTAAATATTACACAAACTAGAAGATTAATGGTAGCTGAAATTTAAATTAGATGAAATTGTGGAAAAAATAAAAAGTGCAATTAAAATGAAAATACCTGATCAAATCCTTCACTTTTGCATTTTAATCTCTCCATATTCCACAAAAGAGATGAACTTGTGAAGAAATAACTTTTTTCACATATTAGAATAGATCTAAGAGGAGGGATCTAGTTACCACAATTTTGAGTTACAACCAAGTTATCACAACTATTTTCTACATTTTCAAATTTCAAATCGTTGATCCAAACCGTTCAACATGATCTCCACAATAAAATGTGCTTCCAGATCAAATTTTACATTTTTTTAAATTTTTTTTTACTATTTATTAAGTATTTTACAAAAAACTAGTCAAATTCAGACCATTGAATTTTGTACCCATCTTAATAAATAGTAAAAAAATTTAAAAAAATGTAAAATTTGATATGGAAGCACATTTTATTGTGGAGATCATGTTGAACGGTTTGAATCGACGATTTGAAATTTAAAAATGTAGAAAATGATTGTGATAACTTTGTGAACTCAAAATTGTGGTAACTAGATCCCTCCTCTAGATCTAATTTTACTTTTTTACTGTTTCAGATTTATCAAATACAGATAACATAGTGCATAATAAAAGTCTACTTTATATGTAATTATCAAACAATCTGTAAAATATAATGGACATTTCTAAATCTAATTCTACCTTTTTACTGTTTCAGATTTATCAAATACAAATAACATAGTGCATAATAAAAGTCTACTTTATATGTATTTATCAAACAATACCTAAAATATAATGGCAATGGAAAAATGGAATAACGTGAAAATAAAATTTTCTCCTCGCTTTTTTATTATTATTTCAGTCGTTTCATAAACAATGGAATACTACTCTACTTTTTTTTTATAATATTATATTTAAATTTAATGGCAATATGTGTACTAAATATTATTTTGGTTTGAAATAGTATTAGAATAGAGGATTACCTGAGCAAGAATAAGTTCGGATCTTAGGTAACTCAAATTTTGAGTTTACATTCATACCGTCTGATCAGTCTCCGGATTAATTCGGTTCGTCTGATTAGTATCCGGATCAATTCAGTTCGTCTGATCAGTATCTACTAGATCAATTCGGTTCAAAGTAAAATATAAGAATTTTTATAATATTTGTGCAAAAGCAGACCGGACAGTCCGTATAGGGGTGTCAATGGTATCTTTTTTGTCGTTTATCCAACCCGTGTCGTATTCGATAAGGCGGGTATGGATAAGATTTTTTTTCGTTAGCTTATTGGATATGAGTATGGGTAAGAATTTTTTTTCGTTAACTAAATGGATAAGGGTATGAGTAATGACTATTTCGTACCCATTACCCTATAGGGTAATTATAAAATCTAAAATTATATATATTTAATTCAATTTCTAATGCACCTAGATTTAATCTTCCATTTCAGTGCTCTAAAATGTGTATTTTTATTCCAGCGCATCAAGTTTGTATCTATGATATATTTTTTTTCCCCTCTTCGTTTTCGAGTTCAAATTTTGCAGTGAAAATTATAATGGATGAACATGTAATTTAAATGGTTATCTTATGTAATGAGTAAAATATAATTCGTAAAACATAATAAGTTTTTGATGTTTTATTTGTAAAATATAATAAAACTAATTATTATATTAGTATTATTCGTTATTCACCCGTTACTGTTTCGTTACTCGATAATATTAACGGGTAAGGGTAGGGTAGAATAAGATTAATTCTTAATGGATAAAAGTTGGATATAGATAAGATTAATTTTAATGAGTATGGGTATGAAAATGTTTTCACCCGATCTGTACCGTAGTATGTGTATAAAACTAATTATTCGTTATCTCATCCAATCTCAATCATTCAAAATTGTTGAGATTTGTGCATAAAATTTTTTTTTTATCGAGATACATGAATGGAAAATTTTTGAATGGTTGTAATCAGACAGAAAAGAAAAGCATGATTAAAGTAGCAGAGTCCGATCCGCCGTGGAAAGTTATCCTCTGCGGAGTTCTATAAAACTCCGCAGGTGCGGAGCACATGAACGGACCAGATTAACTCTCAGCCGCTTTGTGATCGGGTTAACGGAGGGGGCATTATTATTGTGCTTTTAGATTCGTGCAAAGTTAAAACTAACGGACCACTAACGGATCAGATTAAAAAAACCGCAGTCTAAACTCAAAATTGGAGTTAACTCAGTGACGGGAATTCGAGCAAGAATAGGTACGGATACGGGCGTGAGCTTTAACGGTACGGATATGAAACTCCATCCGACCCGTCCGTACCGTTGACAGTATTTCAGAGTCGTCTCTCTTCTTCTCTTTTCCTTCCCTCCTCTCCTACAATTCCATCAATCCTCCGACCTCTTCCTTTCCCTCAAAACTCAAAAGTCATCTAACTCGGAAATCTTTCATACCTGGAATTGTGCAAGAAGCCTTTAAGGTACGAAGGATTTTAGCTCAATACTAAATAGCTTTTATTTAATATCGTAATCTATTTCTTTCTTTCTATTTTTTCTCTACATTCGAATTCTCCTGATAGGTGGTTCTCTTCAATTCTTAATTTTGTAAATCTCCAGGGTGTTGGTGCAGTAAAAAAATTCTACTGTGTATTGCATAGTGAAATTGGGCGATTTGTATGAGACTATTTGGTACCTTTTGCTGTTCGACCAAATGCACAATTGATAACGCCCCTAATTCGTTCTTTGATTTTTGAAACTAGAAAAAGTTTGTGTTCTATGCTATCTGGGTTCTGAACAAATGAGATGTTAAAATTGAGAAATCAAAGAGAATGGGATACTTAATTTAAATCTAAAAGTAACTAGTTCAAAATTTATATTTCTGGAGCACAAAATCAAATTTAACTTGGCAAATAAAAGTGGATAGATTTCTTAAGTATAAAAAATATGCAGTTCTAGTATATTTGATATTATATCAATGGTAATTAAATATTGACCAATGACCATTAATTGTGAAGTTCACATCATCTGACTGAATAGCATAATTTTCAAAGGCATAATGTCAGCATCTATATTGATCACTTCCAAAATTGATGATATAAATTTTGCATTTATTTATTCTGATTACATAATTAATACTATTGCTTGTGGATCCATAATCCATAACCTTCATGGAAATTGATTTTCTTTGATTGGTGAAGTATAATTACTCAGTTGACAGATAATGGCAAGTAATATGAATAAATTTTAGATCCAACTGCTTATAATTACTCATAAGCACCATCACCTTAGATATATAATTCTTTTGTAGGTTCACCATACCAATATGAGCTGGAGAATTCCTTTTGTCACGTAAGTTTTGTATGTAAAGTCTGCTTTAATATTAGTTTGAAGTTGTTTCAATGGCTGATTTGAATAAATTATGAGTTGTTTTGGTCTGGAAAGGTTGATTTGAATCCGTACCAATAATCTAAATATGCTTGCTCAGAGAAATCAAAATTTTAAGCTAATACTAAATTGTGCTATTATATTCAACGCTCATAATTTATGTTATTGTGTTCATCCTCGGAGTGTTGAATAAATTTATGATCTCCCCCTGATCCTCCTGAATACTATTTTTGAATACAGGTACCATGAAATATATTCACTTAATTGTATCTTCTTTGTAGCAGTTCTTTTGGATGGGGGTACTATATAGGATAAGCACCCTTTAGTAAACTGGTTTTGTGGTTAAGATACTATCTGCATTTCCATCTTACAAACACAATACTTTTACCTGAGTTACAGTACAATATCGGGTAGTGGATTTAATTTAGCTTCTTTTACCATTTATTTTCAATTGAAAAGTGATTTTTCTGCAATATTCAGATCTTACTTAATTAAAATAAAAATAAAACTCTTAGCAAGCTTTGTTTAGTCTCTGACCTGTTGAACCTCTGCTGATCTGGTAACTGACATGTTGGTCAACCTGGTTGATTGCCGCAACCTGACAGGCATCATGGGATGTGCAACCTGACAGCCTCCTAAAATGTCTTGGATTTTTAACATTGCTTAGTCTATTAAATCAGTTGTTTTTTTTCAGTTGATTGTTGTCAAGGTAATTTATCATGACATAAAAATATGCAGAGGCACAGACCAGGTACAGACCCCACAAACCCAATCATGGTACCCTGACTCTGTCATACTTCCCTCTTCGCAAACCTCTGCATATGGTACCTCCTCCCGTAGTGAGCCTGTGTTGTTGACTGCTGATGCTGAGTCAGAGGGAATCATTTCACGGTTGAAGGACAAGAGGTATGTTATTTTTTTTAATTTTTTTTGTATAAAATTTAAACTGATTCTTAGCTATTCAGTTGAATTAACTTAAGATATAGGGAGAAATTTAAGTAAATTTCTTCTCAGTTTTAACAATGAAGTGTTATTAAACTTACCAGAATTATTGTTTTGGTAGTTGCAAATAAGAACAAAGTAGATTTGACAAAGGAAAATCAGATGAAGAACACTGGAAAAGAAAATTCTTATTTCGTTTGATATCTAATTGTTTGGTAAATTGCTGAATCTTTTTTCCTCTTGTGGTGAATGAAGTGTTGATGGGTTGAAAAAACTTCTATCTGACAAAGATGCATACAATGCACTTCTCAATTCACTTGATGAAGTCAAAAACCAAAATCATGTACGTTCACATGTTTTCTTATACCCTGTTGTGAAAATTTCCAATTTCTAAGAATTCACCCCATTATTCTTGACCTTTTAGACATATGAATATCTTCAAAAAGAGACACTACAACTTGCCGGTGAGGTTCTTTCTCCTCTGAGCACTTCTTCTTCCTTTGTAATACATTCATTTAGATAATCCGGCTTACTTTTACTATGTCAATTCTTCAGAGGCAAATGCGGAAAAGGAAGCCAGTATTATAGAACTCAAGAACCAGGTATAATATTAATGAAAATGATTTTTTTTGCTACTGGTACGAAATTGCATGAAACTAAAATCAGGGTTACACTGAATGATGTTGCAGTCTACTATAATTAGGACAAGCGAGCTGGCATCTGCACAAGAGAAATTAGCCGAACTATTGAGGCAAAGGGATGAAATCATCAATTCATACTCTCTCCGTAACCTCATTGATAAATTAAAAGGTTAGTAGTCTGCTAATGGTGAGGTAACAAGTTAGATAGAAGCTTGTGAAAGGGCATTAATTCGTGGTTAAGTGCAAGACTGTCACCTATGGTGTACAATAATAGTACTGCTTCAAGTTACTTTGTATTATTTTACTCTTATATCTCACTGTACTCAGGCAATAAATAGTATTAGATTCTTAATTAAATGCCAGAACAAAAACTTCAAAGGCAAAGTGGTACAAAGGATTATGGTCCAGGTTTGATTTCTCTAGACTGCCTCAAGTAGTGGTCCTTTTTAATTATCATAATTATAAGTTAGATATTGTATGTTATATTTATATTTAACCAATCCTGAGAATCAGAGTTTTTCCTTGATCTTCATTTGAATGAATAATTTTAATAGCTGTATTTGTAATAAATCTTGAAAATTTTAATACTGTCTCCCTTTTAACTTACAGAAGCTGCTTACAAGGCAGATCAGGAGTCAGATATACTTCAGACAAAGATTCTGAAAGAAGAAGTAGATATACACACATTTATACAGGATTACAAGAATCTACGTATCGCACACCACAGGCGTACCCTTTTGCATCTTGCTGCCAAGACCTCTGTTTGCTAGTTATTTTCCTGCATTTGCTTATTGTATGATTTTTGGTGAGTTCGATTTTATCAAAAATTCAATAAGACAAATCACAAAATATATTTTACAAGTGTTATGGCTTCAACTGGTTCAAACAAAGTTTTATGTCATTACAATTATGAGTGCGAGTTTACTTGTTTTGGCTTCCATAGTAACACTCAAATGTTGAAAAAAAAGTTAGCGTTTATCTGATTCATTGTACTTTTATGATAGTTAAATTAGTTGACCTTACCTTTTTTTTGTGTGAAAATTCTATAAGGTGAATGATATTGTGTATTCCATCGGAAGCAAGAATTAGCAATCTTATCTGTACGACAAATACTAACATGTTGGACGTGCAAATAGGTCAAATTATGTTTTTTCTTTTTTTTTGGGTCTAAATGTTAATTTGAGCTGCTCATATACATATCAAAATTTTATAGAAAATCAAATTTTATCATCTTAAAATTTTTTAACTATTTTTTCAGATTTCTGAAAAATGGCTGCCATTGATGTGCAGACATTTGTATTTTTATTATTTTAGACCCATTGTTAAAAATCAGAAAACATAGTAAAAAAAATTATAAGTTATAAAACTTAATCTCTAACAAGATTTTGATATGTAAAACACATTAAATTGACTTGAATGACCGTCTGGACATGATCATACATAATTAAACATTTTTAATTTTAGCCGAAATATAAATATTTGTAAATAACCAAACTCTTGGAGGTTGCTAAGCATTCACATGTTATAAATTACCTATTTTATTTCTTAAAGAAATACTGATTTTTATCTTGTCTTAATTGATGTATTTTCCACCCCACCAAATAAACCTGAACATCAAATGTTCTGGGTGAATTATTTTGAAGGTCACTAAACTTTGTTCCATGGTACAATTTGGCTACATTGATTTGTCACTTTCACATCACTGTAGTTTAGAAAACGGAAGCAATGTAGGAGGCTATATATCCTTGGAATTTTGTTTTAGATCTCGCCTATATCTGAAATGCAGATGCAACGTAAAATTGAGTTCATGTCGTCCTTAGTTTATGTGCAAATATCTCATTTCATATGCACTTCATCATCTCAGTTTCAATCTAAAGTAGACTTTTACTTGGAGTTTATTGATTGACCAGATATTAATCATCATGCTCTTCTCATAGAATGTCAACTACAACATTATTCATTTCAAACTCCATGCCTCCAACTATACTTTTACTTTAATTTTTATAAATTTACTTCCTGAAAATAAATAATGTTTGCAAGAAAGTCAATCAAATTAAAAGTCTCTCCACTTCATTGCTTGCTTAACTTTTTAATTTCAATATTAATTAAGCTAAAACCGGGCGCTGATTTGTCATATCCATAATAAACTAAACTCGACGGTACATGCTTACGGTATCCAACATTGCATTTCAACAATGTAGAGAGTTAAAATGAATAATGAGAATGAAGATAAAGCATATATGCTTTCTCATATTTCCCCACATTCTGTGGTCATAAAATGATGTGACATTGAAGTGCTCAATCTCTAGGAATGGCATCTATTATTCAAAAATATTGACAAGTTGAAAAAATTTAAAAAGGTAAAAAAGAATTATTGTGTGTGTCTATCTCTGTGAACCCTTCATTTATTTACTCTTTTTAACCATGGTACAGTATATATGCCTTTAGCCTATCAGTAAGAAGCTGGCGATTGAGTAGTCTCCTTTACCAATCTAAGAGCAATACAGGGCTGATCATAAGGCACCTGCAATGTTAAATAAAATTTAGAACTTCATGGAGAAAAAATATAGATAAATTTTAAATAAGAATGTAAATTTAGTTTCTAGCTAAGTACGTACTTATTATTCATTGGAACGGCAACGTGATTATGTCTTAATTATTTATATAATTATTACTGTTAAGTTTATGTTATGGAAATAAATTTCGAGAAGTAGCCTTATGTTCTTAATTTTTTTTAGTAGTGTTATAGGTTGTACTTACAAAGTGCCCTGCATGCATAACCCAGTAAAAGTGAAAGTTGCGATAAGATCGGTAAAAGCCCTTTGTACCGCCATCGCTACCATTACAATACAAAGGTGTTCTCGCCAAGTTTGTAAAGTTCTTCAGTCCATCCCATCTGACATAACATGGAAATTAGGAAATTAGTTTAATTTCCTTTTTGAAATTTCTATGTGATCAATGCAAAAGCAAAATCAGAATGGAGATGTAAATGCAACAACATTCTTACTTCAGTTTTTGAACCCATGCTTCAGTACCCTTTGTTGAGCAGATTATATCAAGCTGCATAAACAGAACAAAATAAATGAGCATTTAAACATAAGAAATGATAACTTCAGCTTTTAATGTGAATCATTTCTATAATTACTCTTTTTTGTTGTTGAGGGAAAATCTGAATTTGAACTGGCAGCATTGTTTTTTAAAGGGACTATTTAATTTTTGCAACCATTAAATTTTCCAGCTATTGATGGTGTGAAGTGTGCACCTGCTGCTGAATTATATTATTGAATGAAAATGAAACCTAGTGCTAATCAGATGCATCCAAGAGCAAAAAGTTTATTCTGGTTGATGATGTTGGCAAGTAGTATTTACCTTTTAAAAAAAAAAGGTATGTTGCAAAATAACGTAGTTCTAAAAGACAACAGAAAATTCAACTTAGAACCATAGAAAATTGACATTAATTGGACCACAAATGCACTAAAAAACATACCCATCTCCTTCTCCTTACCATATTATTATCCTCAATGACAGCTATATCTCTCTTATCTGGATGCTTCCCTAACCACCATACAAATGATTGATCAATTTTATGGACACAGAAAAAAGCACCTCTCCCTCTCAAATTTGATGCAATGTTGAGTTTTGGAATTTAATAGAAGAAAAAATCTTAAGAATTTTAGGAATATAAACTTCCTCCAACCCCGACTGCATTTCCATCAAGTCACTAACAGACGTATAGAAATTGACAGTCACCATGTTAAGGTCCATATTGTCATTTGTCAATGGTAGGATGGAGATGGGTGTGAAAACGATGTATATAAATTAGAACTGTGTATTAAGCCATATAAATCAGCAATGCTCATTTTGGTTTCTAAGAAAATTGATATTCATGGGGACAATTTTTTTTTCCACTTTAATCTGAGGGTGATTTTCTAAATAAAGAGTGATATATGAGATTGGATATGTACCTGCCCACTGTAAATAGTGACATTCACCCCAAGAGATAAGAGCTCATCAACCTGATGCATTATATCCATTTCAACATATTATTTAGTCAAATGCACTGACACTTGATTCTTAGTTAATAATTTAGCTTAGATGGATATCTGCAGACCTCATTGATTCTTGGTTTCATGAAATCGTTTGATAGAGCAGTAAATACTTCGTTTGATTCCTCTTGCCAGCTTTAAAGGAAAAGAAAACATGGGAATTTGATTAATTTTTTGAATAATAAGGTTAATTTGGAATTCTATATCAGTGGTTAATTTCTGAGCATTTAATAGGCATGAATAGAATTTAAAAAACCTCAATGGTAAACAATCCAGTTCAGGAAGAACCTTAACCACTACTGTTAACTATCAGGTAAACATCACCGCATAAATTTTTCTTTGTTCAAAGCACTTGTGTATACTATACTTTGTTGTACCATTTTTTTTGACTTGGGGTGATTTTTTTATGCGACAATCAATTTTAGTGATAGTTTATTAATATTATAGAAAGCTTGCAAGCCACTGTAATTAAGTTTGGCACAGTATAGGTAAAACTAACAATTTGGTGCTGAATATAAGAGAGAAGAATATTACGTAATATTTTTGGGGATAATCTTGAGCTTGTCCTTAATGACCCCATTCATGAGTTTGGCTAGGGTATCAGATGCAGAGGCTACTTTGGTGCTTAGATATCTCGAGTAACGTCTCAATGACAGCCCTGTATTTGACCCGGTAATACTGTTGCTGGCGGCTGCTCCTAAGGGATCCATGTCTGAATCAAGCAAAAAATTGTAGAAATCCTGCAATAATTTTCAGATAATTACACTACATAATAAATTTGAGAGTTTATGTGCAGTACAATATCTAGATTCTAAAAGGAGAACATGTTTATAGATATAACTTTTTGACTATTGCACAAGTATCTCTTTCAACACTTCAACCTCAGATGTCAGCTTAATCGGTGTACTGATACATATAGATAAGTATACAGTTATACACATTCTGTGCTGTTATCAGATTTCTGGTTCAACCCATTTGTTAATTTTTTTTATAAATATTTTTTTCATGTTGACATGAGAACTGACAAGGGATATCTTACAATGGAATTGCTGTTGGAGATTATGTAATTTTCCAGATCACCCCAACTATTAGTTGCTTTCCCGTATTCTCCTGCTTCTATTTGCTCTTTGATTTTCTCAGCCATACTAACAAGAAAATAATAAAGAAGAAAATAAGATAAGAGGAAGAGGAAGTGCAAAAAAAAATTGTCAGTTCAAACTGTTTGTATAAAAGGGTCATGTCGTCAAGGGCTATACATGCATATCAGATTAGGTACTTCAATTAATAACTAGCTTTAAAATGGTAACACAATTGTAAGTAAGATGTCAGTTTCTTTTACTGGATACTTAAATTTAGCTCAGTATGACCCAATTTATAGTCAAACAGTTCTGTTTGTAAACTAAAATCAAAGCGATCCAACAGAAAACAATAAATTAACATGAAGTACAGTTGACTGGCACTAGCACATGCTTGTAATTAAGGAAGTAAAGTGGTGCCAAACCCCAAATTACAATCCCCTAATTGAATTGTGAAATTAAGAGTGAACAGAAATTTAAGCACTAAATGTTTTAATTGATTATTTTCACCAAACCTGTTTGACTTTTCTGCCGCATTGCTATCAAGCCTTGATACATCCAGCAAAAGAGGTCCCCATGAGAACTGCAGTATTAACCCATAAATAATTTAAAATTAAGTTAACTGACCCAAACAAAGGAGTTCATTACAAAAACTAAATTCCAAAATAAAATTTCTCCATATTTCTCACCACGAAATCTTCAGGGGAAATCCAACTGTCACCAATAGCAACCCCTGAAACACACAAAATTACACAATTCCACCGTTAGCTCAAAGATTTTTGTGAAAAAGCCTACGGGCAATTTCCAAAAGCTAAAAAGGTTTTTGTGAATTGCATTCGGTATTGAGAAAATGTCTTGTGAGGGCAACTTTAACCCAAATATTTTTTTGGGTCATTGAAGATAAAACAAAGTATAAGAGCTAACATTAATCAAGCAAAAGGACCATATTACCCCTGATTTTTCCCTGTTAGTTTAAACAATTTATATATAGGAGTTTAGTGTCTAAAATTTACCTGATTTTGCTCTACTTTGGGCTTGGGGACCAAAAATAGAATCATTTACGGAGTGAAAAGATTGTCCACATTTAACAAAATATGACTTCTCAATTAAAACGAATCTAAAGATAGATTTCCATTTGAAATATAGGAATCATGTTATTATTTGGGAATACTGGTTTTAGATTGGCAAATATTGAGTGCCATTTCCAAAAACCAAAACAAAAAAAATAGAAAAATCAAGTCAATCATGAGAATTATTTGTACTCCAATATACCCTTTTTTTTACCTTACCTCCAAGTTTAAGCTTCAATTCACCGGATTTCACAGCTTTTACTATCGATAAACCGAGAGTGACAGCATATTTTCCACCATAAGACTCTGCGAAAATGTAAAGAGGACTCTTTTGCATTTCTGGATTTTTGTTGTAGAGTTGTTTAAGAAGTTCCGTTAAGTCGCTAGCTGCGGCTTCATCTGTCGTAACTAAAAGGCTTGAGCTTTCAACAAAGCTATACCCTGTCCCCACTGGATTATCCTTAAACATAGTATATACATTAATTAACTGAAGTAATAAAAACTAATTTAATAGAAGAGTAAAAAAGACTGGTAAAACTTTTGTAAGAATAAAGAAACAACCATTGTTGGTTGTGACTAAGTTATGACAGTAACAAAGGTACAGTCATGATGAGATGATAATGGTAATTAATTATATTCAATCAAGTTAATTAATACATAAGTCTTAGCTAATACTTATATTATTTTTCTAGATTATCCAATAGATGGACACATGTAGAGTTACAGACAAAGACAAACTAGACATAAAAAAATGAGGGCGAGGGAGTAATTAATTGTTAACCAATGATAGATAAATAAAGTTCCATGCATTGAATTGTTTCATAGGCACAAGCCACATTACTGGTAGTGGTACAATACCGAAATCAAGCATTTTAGCTTGTTTATTATAATTTGACGAGTAAAAAGGAAACTCACCACAAATAGGAGATCAGCAAATTGTAGCCAAGTTGAATTTCTTGGCTTTAAATTATAATCCAATGGACCAATTTCTTCAAAATTACCAATCCCGACGCCTGAAGCACCCTGTTTTTAACACCATTTGACAAGTCCAAATTTACATTGTAATGAAAAATCTGAATGCATTATAAATTTATTATGGTAAATTGACCGAAATCGAGATATTTAATTACCGGACCGCCTTGCAACCAAAGCACAGTTGGCCATGGTGTCGGACCATTCTTGATGCGTTGCGGGCTCTTATAAAGCCACCAAAACATATGGGCTTCTAAATTTCAATGTGAAAAATATAATATCAACATAATGTACAATTATTATACTCAAAAAGGAAAAGTAAAAATTGATAAGGAGATGTGAATTAAAGCTTACTTGGTCTAACTTGAGCATAGCCCCATTGCTCCATTCCATCAGCAGTACCATAACTCTCAGCCAAGTAAAAGGAAAGCAGAGCAAGAAAGAGAAGAGAAAGAAAAACAGAGGTAGAAGAACACTTCACCATTTGAAAGGAGGATCAATTGAAAGAATTAAGAAAAGAAAAGAAAAAAATATTGCAGGAAGGCCACCTAACTCAGCAACCAATTAAAAGGGATTGAAAGCTGGATATCGAAGAAATGCTTTCCCCCGTATCTCCTCTATTTATAACAAGAGAGGTATTGCGTAGCGTTCATTAAATGTGCTATTTTTCTCTCCATTCTGACAATGCTAAAGAGGTCCTGTTTATTCTTGGAAGCTATAATTTAGAATTATAAAAGATTTCCTGTAAGGTGAGACTGGAGTTGAATGTTAAGATGTAATGACAAGAAGTGCAACTGTAGTCGGTAAATGGACAGGAGGATAACCATATTTTATTCAAAAAATTACATAAATAGCCCTAAAAATATTCAATTTGTATTAGGTTCGGGGTTTTTGCATTGTTTGGACGTGTCGGATTACTTTTTGTTTTGTTTTTTGTAGTGCATATATTAGACAATGGGTGTTGTGTAGTTGTTTTCATCCTTTTTATTTGTGGCTATGATTGTTGATTTGATATTATTTCGATACAGTTATTTTAGTATCATTTAATCATTTAAATTCATTTTGTTGTTTTGATATAGTTAATTTAATATAAGTTAATTATTTTGTTGTTATATCTATATATAATTTTTATATCAAAACTAGCACAATTCTACTGTTGGTTGTATGTAACTTTCTAATTATTTTGTTTAACATAATTTGCAAAACATACATTAATTGAATTAACTATTTTTTTGATTGAGTGAGTTTGTAGGTTCATGATGATTATAATTGCAAGATTAATTTGAAGAACCAAAAAAAGATTCATGAAGATCTTAATTGCAAGACTAGATTAAAAAACTGAATAAGTTAACAAGACTTTACAAATACATAGATTTGTAATAATCAAATAGAAAAGTAAGTAAATTTGAGATTGTTGATTTCTGTGGAGCAACCGTTCGGAACAGAACTAACCGTATGGAACAGATTAAAGCAGAAATTCACAAAGAGTTCTAATTGGTTCCCTCCAGAACGGTTGTGATCCGTTAGAACGATTATCAAGAAAATCATGGGATAAATTGTACTAACCGTCCTTAATGGACATAGACGTTCAGAACGGTTAATATTAATTTAATATTGCGGAAACCCTAATTTCAATATTCGTACAATCTCGGAACATATCACTTCCGTCTGAATGGATCTGACAAATCTGAAGTCCCCACTATAAAAGGAGTTACCCCACTTGAAAGCTTTCATTGTTGAGTGAGCTTAAATTTCAATATCATATAAACTATCTCAAATCGACTCGACTTATCTTCTTTTAGATATAGTTTAGTGTCTATAATTTATTCTAAGAACCTTCACATCCATAGTGTGGAGATCTACTTAGTGCTCCATTCGAATAGCCATGTGACTTCCCCACTTGTAGGGCATTAAGGGACTCAACGGCTCGAGCGTCTTCCACTCACCATATATTCATAGTTGTGTGACGATCCCCGTTGTTGGGACTCTCCAACTCGAGTTTCTAGGTTCACATTAACTGTACACGAGTTAGGTTGTGACTTCTCACCTTTGTTTGGGCTCATGTGTCACAAGTTATATCCTTTCTTTTTGAGTAATAAGAAAGGGGTGCCGACGAGGTTGCTCTACTCCGAAGACGTAGGCATTTTATGCCGAACTCCGTTATTATCTTGTGTGTCAAATTTCTCTTACTCTCATCTATTTAATTACATTTACTTATGTACACTTACTTGTGTATTGTTTGACTTGTTGGTTTAGAGGAATTAACCGAAAAACATCTAAGAATCTTTAAGACTCCCTTAAAGATTACATCTACAACAAGATCTAATTCATAAAAAATATAGACGACTGATAAGAAAAGTGATAAAATTTATTTCATATTGTACTCATTTAGTTCGTAAAAATAAGATGAGCATTTTGCAAAATCATCTCATACACAGATAGTTATAAACGTTTAAAATATAAATTACAATTTGTTCATGATATTTATAATTTAAATACTTTCAAAGGCTATAATGTACAGGTACTGTTTAACTTTTCGATTTTTATAAGTAGCAAAGAAAATATTTGCAGCGCTAATTTCGTAACTTTCCGGGCTGTGAATAATAAGGCTGTGATCGGAACAATTCAACATTTTAAGAGTTCAATTCAATAGAAAAGAGATGAAAAGATATGATACATAATTGAATTTTATTAATCGGAAGCTTCAAGCACAGAGAGAATTCAGTTTTTAAAGTAGCAAAAAAGTCAAAATTTTCACTTAATTTACAAAAGTTGCCATTGAAAGAGAAGAAGACGGAAGTACGAAGAAATTAAGAGAAGACGACGGAGGGCTATTGCGTCTTAACACTCCGCTGAATTCGATTCTCGCCTAATACCTCCACTTTTGACGCGACTTAGCTGAGTGACTTTTTCCTTCTCAAATCCTGCCGAATCGATTCTCGCTGCCTTTAATCTTCGCTTCCGATCACGAACTCGACATGAATTCCTTTTCCATTTTGCGTTTGAGAAATCGTGTAGCCCCGACATTTTTATTAATATCCAAAGTTTAATACAAATTATTAATTATGCCCAGACTTCCAAACTTTCGCTAAAAATACCCAAACCGGCCAGAAAATGGCCGGTTTACTCCCCCCGTAAGCCGGCCATTTTCTGGCCGGCTTACTCCCCCCTAAACCGGCCAGAAAATGGCCGGTTTAGTCTTTCTTTCTTTTTTCTTTTTTTTAGAGACATTATGAAGAGAAAAAATAATGAAATCTAACAATGAAAATTTGAATTTTTTTGTTTAAATTATTTGTTAGATTACTTCTTTTGATATATAATTAGTATATTTATACTAAAATACGCGAAATTATTTGAAATTATGTTGAATTAGACTATATTAAGTTAAATTACACAAAATTACATTACATTACGCTAAAATACGGTAAAATTACGGTAAATTACATATGAATAGAGACGATATCTTCACTGAAAAGGTGAAAAACGACGACGAAACTTCAAACGGTCATAAAACAGCGCTTGAGTGTCCGATTTCAGCAAATGACTACTTTTCGGAAAGCTTGCGAAAATGCGTATGCGTCCGTGCTAGCAATGTTGGATTCCAAAATTCAGAATCGTCAAAAAACAAAGGGAAGAGCCTCAAAACTTGAGTTGAAGTTTTCGATTAAGATTTTCATTTCTATTATTCAATCCAAGTAGCTCAGTAAATTAGTTACATAATGAACTTGTAGAATACCAGTTTTTACTATTTCGGAATTTTTTTACTAGTTTTATGATTCATGAAAGATGGCACAGAATCGGTTTATTTTAGCGTAATTTACCGTATTTCAGCATAATTAGCGAAGTTATTGTAATTTAGCGTAATTTAACGTAATTTAGTGTAATTCAACATAATTTATTGTAATATAGTATAATTAACATAATTTCAAGTAATCTAGTGTATTTTAGTATAAATATGCTAATTATAAATCAAAAGAAGTAATCTAACAAATAATTTAAACACAAAATTCAAATTTTCAGTGTTAGATTTCATTATTTTTTTCTCTTCATAATGTCTCTAAAAAAAAAGAGAGACTAAACCGGCCATTTTCTGACCGGTTTAGGGGGGAGTAAGCCGGCCAGAAAATGACCGGCTTACGGGGGGAGTAAACCGGCCATTTTCTGGCCGGTTTTGGTATTTTTAGCGAAAGTTTGAAAGTCTGGCATAATTAATAATTTGTATTAAACTTTGGATATTAATAAAAATGTCGGCGTGTAGCCATTCCGATCACAGTATAAATTAACTAATAATCAACTTGAACATTAAAACCTACGGACAAGTATCCTCTTCAATACTGTAAAAGATTCTCTTCACTTTACGGTTTGAGATTAACTCTCAGCTGTTTTGAGATTCGGGCTAGCACAGAGGCAGTATTATTTGGCTTTGAGATTCGTGCCAAGTTAAAAAGAACGGTAAAGATCCAATAATTGTAAAAGATTCTCTGTTACGGTACCGGAGAGGATCTCAATTCTCGTATACACAGATAGTCGCCATAACAGATTCCGAGGAAAGAGAATACCCAACGACCCAACGACCCAACATGATTATATTATATAGTGGAATAATTAATTACATATTCTTTTTTCTTTTTCCGGTGATGTATTTCATATTCTTTTGATTGACTGAAAAGTTAAAAAGCGAACTCACTTTTCGAATTAATTACGACGCACTGATGTAGTGATCGATGTGGAGTGTGCATATGCAAAATATGAACTTTGTATATTATTTTCTAGTAACTGCGCTAATTAATTTAAGTTAAGAAACTAGAATGATTACGATGACTTTTAACCTATAACTGCTAATTTAGAAGAAAAAAAAAATATGATCTGAAAATGTAACCATTATATTCTTGGGCCCGATCATTTGCATCTTAATTTAGACCGTGATTTTTTTTTTTTTCCCGATCTTACCAGTTAGTTTAAAATAACCTCATCTGACTACTTCCCTATTTTAGAGTAGCCAAGTTACTAAGAAAACTGTGTATTTCCTTGCAAGTTCCTTTATTTATAAAATCATAATTAGAATCTCAATTACAAGTACTCGATCGACAGTAATTAATAAGAAAAAAATAAATAAGAAAATCAACGTAAGCTCTTAATACAATGAGCTATGGTGTAAATAGTAATAACACAATTTATTTGACAACAATAGTGACACCACAAAAGAAATGACTTTCAGTTTGGTGGCTATGACAATTTGTATGAGAGACCGCATGTTTAGAATCTGAATAAGATAACACTTGTGTAGACAGTATATGTGAGGGTAAAAAGTCACTATCTGTGAGGGTACACCGACAGAAAATGTTATTTCTAAATGTGTTGGTATTGCCGACGGGAGTATCCACGCGGATACCCTCGCGGATACTGTTATATTTTTGTAGTATATTCAAAATTGAAAGACTTAATCGTCATGTATATCTCCAAAAAAGTTTGCATAAAAAAAAATACAATTTTGTATATGTTCTTCATGATTTAAAATTTAGAACTTAAATGTCAAAATAAAACCGTTAGATATGATATTTATCATTTTCTCTATGCACATGCAAAAGATCACGACATTTTGATTTTGTTTTAATTAGTATCAAGAGCTTGCAAAAATACACCGATGTAGATAAATTCTAAACATTGAATTTTTAACTTATTGATTCATATAAAACCAAAATAAAAAAGTGATAATTTTTTATGTGGATGTAGAGAAAAAAAATTTAGATCACATCTAACTGTTTTATTTTGACATATAAAATTTAAAAAATTTCTTATTAAAAAATTAAAAAAATAAAGACACAATGAAGACACAAAAAAATAAAGGTTTCAATCCTCCTCTATTATATATTAGACATATTAAATACAGTTGTTTTATAGACAAAAAGAGAGAATCTGAATCAAATCGGACGAATGAATATATAGTAGAACTAGGGTGTTTTTAAGCTCATCAAGTTTCTTTGTGACCTTAACTCAAAAATATACTGGATTGACTTCAAACAACACATTTAAACTGTTGAAACCGATCTACTTCACGAGTGATGCATTTATATGTCAAATTTATAATTTTTCGAACCAGTTTAGTATAAAGTCAAGCGGTAAAAAAATAATGAAAAATAAACTCATTAAAATTAACTTATAAATCATTTTTTTTTTACCACTTGACTTCATACTAAATTAGTTCAAAAATTTTAAAATTTGATATGTAAACGCATCGATCACTCATGAAATAGATCGATTTCAACAGTTTAGATGCGTCGTTAAAAATCAATCCGATTGATTTTTGAGTTAAGCTCACAAAATTATTTGGTGAGCTTAAGAACAACTTAGTTCTACTGTATAATGTACCTAGAAAGAAAAAGTTGGAGAATACTCAGTAGAATATAAATCGTTGACTACTCGTACTAAAATAAGGAAACGATATTTGTGGTGTGCATCCAATATTGAACGATTCTTTTTCTTGTGCTGATTTGTTTCCTAATGTCCTTGGCCCTTGTGCAGTCGTGTCAAACAACTCTGCTGAAAGCTAGGTTGCTTGGCAACATAGTATACGGACAGCTTCTCTGCAACGACAGACAAGCGTAGAGATTTCTCAGTAACACTGTAGACCCTACATCCGAATATATGCTACACAATTTGTTACTTCATCAATCTACTCAAACTGTTCCCTATATATAAATAGAGTAGGGTTAAAATGCACTATTGGTTTTGTGCTCCAATCATGCTCCTCATTCTTATTTTAATTTTCAAAGTCTGAACAGTCGATCCGAACCGTTCACCATGATTTTTGTATTAAAATGTGCTTGGAGACCAAATTTTATATTTTATAAAATTTTTTTACTAATTTTTTAGATAGGTACAAGATCACAGTTTTCAGAAAATTATGGACCATCCAAAATAGTGATTTTGTACCTATCTAAAAATATAGTAAAAAAATTTCAAAAAATATAAAATTTTGTCTCCAAGCACATTTTAATATGAAGATCATATTGAGCGGTTCGGATTGATTGTTCGAACTTTGAAAACGAAAAAAAAACGCGGAACATGATTGGAGCATAAAACTAACTAATGGTGTATTTTAATCCTACTCAAATAAATATGACAGTTTTAAAAATCCCATCATATGTTACATGCATGAACATTTAATGGATGTCACTTCAACAAGGATAATATTATTTTAATTTATATCCGTGAATTAATTAGAAGATACGGATCAACACAGTTAATTTTCGTCAATATATACTAAGCTAGAGCCAGCTACAATATTCAGGCGGATTTTAATTTTTATGTTACTTTTCACAAAAAAATATGTGGGGGTACAGGGGCGAATCTACATACAATGAATGGATGTCAATTGACCCACATTTATTTTGAATTTTTTTTTTATTTATACCTTATTTTAATATAGTTTAAAGTAAAATATTATGAATAGTGTGAAATTGACCCTCATTCGTAGTAGGAAAATTTTATATGCTTGACCTCCATTCACGTTTGATCCCCATAGTCTGAAAGTCTGACTCCGCCCCTGGTGGGGTACATATTTTAACAAAACAGTTTCGGCTTCATGCAGCGCACATATTATAGAATCAAAATAGTGCTGCATATGGTTCGTGTGTTGCATGAAGCCAAAACTGCTTTCTTAAAATTTTTACCCCATATGTAGCATATATATATATATATATATATATATATATATATATATATATATATATAATTTAGTTGAATTATAATTTTGGCATGATCAGGATTTGGATAGCAGGATCTGCCTCCATTAATTAATTTTAATTTTATTTTTTGTCTCCACCGTCACACTTTAGAATTTGACCAGCAGAATTGGTGCTTGATTTAGATGAACATGCCATGTGACTTGTAAGTATTCAATATTGTGTGGACATAATTGTGTCATATATAGGCTAAGCTTGCCGCTCAAATCAAATCGCGTAGGGGCATTCATTGGTTATGGTAATGGATTTAACGTGTGTAAGCAGATATGATATCATATGAGGTCCACCCACAGCCCACGGGGCCACAATACAGAGATATCTTTGTAATTGCGTGAACCCAGTGGGCAGTGGATTGTTTCTTACTAAGTTGGCAATGTAAAAAGCACGAAAACTTATCTTTTTGAGCTACCAAGTAACCAACATTACCTCAATTAATGATTTATGTTCACACTTCACACCATCAAGGCATCAACTCATCTGATCATGTCGGCATGATTATTGCTTCTGCAACTCGATCCACACTTCTCTCGCAAATAAAAGCATGTCTATGTATTTCTGTGCCTTCAAAATTCTATTCGAATTTCAATCTCACATATACCAGATTGCTACCGCAAATAGGTTACAGAAAATTTTGTCTTGATCTTACATGGATGAATAGCACCATTTTTTTTAGAATAGGATGAGACAGTTGTTTTTTGAACCAATTACTATTACACACGAAGTTACAATCCGATAAATATGTAAAGAAGTTAGAGGTCATCAAGATTATATTTCGAATTCCGACTTTCATCGAAAGAACCTTTTGTGTTACAAAACTCCTGTAACAGACACTATTAATCAAATATGGGCAAGATCTCTATTTTTTCTCAAAAAAAACTTTTTTTAAACTTTGTTTTATTCGTATCTAGGTCTCTCATTTCACATTCACCCATTAAGTGCAATTTATTCAATAACATATAAATTTTGTGTCAAACTTTTATTTTTAGAGTTAATTTTTCATATGCCCCTCAACTTGTCTTGTTTTACTTATTTACCCCTCTAGAGTTTAATATATTCTATATACCCTCTAACTCTTCAACATGTTTCTTGTTTCTTCTCGAGTGTAAAAATAAAATTAATCATAATCAAATGATATTAAAATATTATAAATCCTATTTGTTTTAAACAAAATGGACAAAAATGCCCTTATAATTGAAGAACGCTTCTTCCGTTCTCTGTTAATAATGGCGAACTTCCCCATCACTCCACTTCCTTTAATTCTCCTCCTGCTCATTCTCCTAATTGAATCTCAGCCATTCAATGCTGAATCCACAGTACAAATCAAAGACAAGACCAACAACTATGCACCTCCGATTCAAACTTTCTCGTACTCTTTTCCACCGCCGCCTTGATCCATCTGTAACTTTGCCACCTCCACCGCCATACGAGGGCAACCAGGGGCATCAGTGCCGACACCTCCGGGTGTAATGCCATACTCTCCGTCCTATACTTTGACGCCTCCGTCTGATTCACAATTTATGTCAGCATCGCATTCGGATCAGAGGAAGCCTCTCTCTCTCTCTGTCTTTCCATTTCTGTGTTTATTAGTTGTTTTGTTTTGTTCGCAAGAAGCTCTGCTCCCTCGTCTAGGACGAGAGGTTGTTACCTTCTTTCTCTTGTTGTGTAGGTATACTTTGTAATTTTTTATTTTTGTGAAAAAAATAGCAAGAGGCTATCTGTTTCTAGTTCTTTTGGGAATTTTAATGGGATTTTGCTGGTTTGAACACAAGTAGCTAGGGTGTAAGCCTTGTTGTATGTGTCTTACCTCCTCGTTGTTTTTATCTTGCATCATTTGTTTGCCTTCCTTGAAAGACATATGAAGATGCAAGAAGGAAACTTCTCAGCCTATGCCATGGTATATATGTATTAAAAATAAGTTTTATATTTTTTTAATTTTACACAAGTAATGAGATGCGACCGATGAGATGAGATGAGATGCAATGAGTACTTCATTAACAATTACTATTGTTACCGATGAGATGAGACAAAATCAAGCTGTTGAAATTTGATTTGCGTTTTAAATTACAATATTGAGATGAGACGAAAGTAATTACTACATTAATTTAAGTTAAATTTATGATAAAACCTGCTCCTGTAACTAGCTAGAGCAGCAAATTCGTATGCAAAATTGTAAGAATAATTATTTCAATCCCCCCACTCCATTACCCGCATTGTACCCGCAGCAATAATAGATGAAGGTTGTACTACGGTCCCCACTAATTAGAGAAAGGTTATACTATGGTCCCCACTAATTATATGGTCCTATTTTTCAGTCTCCACACTCGTCTCCACGTCAACCTTCATAGGATCCCCTTTTTCAGTCCCCTAATCGTTCCCGCGTTAACCTTCCTCTAATGAAGTAGTAGAGACCCCGCATTCCCCCATCAACATTCCTTAATAGCCTCTGCGTCAACCTTCCTCTAACAAAAATAATTGACCTTATAGGTATAAATACTTACAATACTTTATATTAATACTTACAGATGTAATCCAGTGTAATATGTAAAAAAATATTTGCAAGTATAGGTATAAATACCTGCGTGACGACGAGCCCAAAAGTTGGAGGGTATATAGAATATATTAAATTCTAGAGGGGTAAATAAGAAAATCAAAACAAGTTGAGGCCTGAGGGGCATATAAAAAATTAACTCTTATTTTTATGTAACAGCTACATAAAACTTGTTATTTTGTGTGGAATTATGCTGGAAATCCACAATTACTCTTTGAGTGAGGCTACGGTACTATGCATAGCACGGTTTGGTCCATGCTACGGCTCAATATTTGAATTTTCAAAATCCTAACGGTCGATCTGAACCGTTCAACATGATTATAAAATGAATATGTACTTGCAAACCAAATTTTACATTTTTTCAAATTTTTTTACTATTTTTTTAGATAGGTAGAAAATCACTTGATCTGAAAATTCTGGACCATCCAAAAACAGTGATTTTCTACCTATCTAAAAAAATAATAAAAAAAATCGAAAAAATGTAAAATTTGGTTTGCAAGTACATATTCATCTTATAATCATGTTGAACGGTTTGGATCGACCGTTAGAATTTTGAAAACTCAAATATTGAGCCGTAGCACAGACCAATCCGTGCTATGATAGTACCGTAGCCTCACTCTTACTCTTTTCCCTTTTTGTTCGGTTACCCTGGCCCTGAATCTCTTGATCCCTCGTATTGCATTTCTCACATTATCAATTCTATCTGATCTTCTGGGCTCTCACTGTACTTGTGTGCCCAAACTAATTGCATATAAAACAATTTGGGCCTTCAATCTTAAGCCCAAAGTCCGGGTTATCATCCAATCATCCAAGTGACCAAGTCCAGGCCTCCAGGGTACACATATCGGGTTTCACAAATCTCATAACCGACCCAAAAAGGCAAACCTCAGCGGCCACCAGTCGCGGTCGAGGTATCGCAGATCCCATCATCCGAAGTCGAGTCTTGAGTCTTCTCCTCGGTGGAGAATCGAGATCCCATCAGACGCACTATGATAGGGGTGGGAAAGGCTAAGCAGTACGGAAATGTTCTAGACAAGCCTCTCAGCCGGGGTCGCCAAGAGGTATGGTAGATTCCGTCTTATAATACTACTATATCAGCACTATATAGAGTTCAATCATGGTTTAAGCTCCATGGATCACTACTTGTGCAGTTATTCCTTGATTTAGTATGGTAGATATCAAATTCATTGAAGCTATGCAATAAAATGCTTTCTGTTAGTTTAGGCACCATCTGTTAGAATGGATTGAGGTTAAGCATTCTCAATTGCCGATTACCAGATGATTTTTTTCTTCTTATAGGTGAGTCTGAGTGCATTTGCATTTTTGTTTTCGGAACTCGTTCAGTACAATCAGACCCAGGTTGATAACATTGCTGAGTTGGAAAGGAGGTTAGTGTAATTTGATTTTTTTCTTTTCTTTTGTGAATTATATAATCATGTGTGGATTGGAATTGGAGTTAAGAAATACTTTCACTCACAGGCTTGAAGATGCAGGTTATGCTGTTGGTGCCAGAGTTCTTGAACTTCTGTGCCATAGAGACAAGGTAATCAATTTTTATTTTTATTTTCCTTTAGAGGATGGTCCCAAAATCTTGAAGGATGTTTTTGTGAATGGCTGCATTTCAGTGCTAATACCAGTATATTTTTTGTGGTTGCTTCTCACTGATAATTTTACTATATTTGAAACTAACACTCAGCCACTAGTGGTTGGAATAGAACCATGCTCTTTGTTAAATTTTGTCACTTTGCCTTGTACTAAAAAACAATATGTTGTTTCCGATTTAATTCTTGCATAAATCAAATTACAAAGAAGATTACAAATGTAATCAGTATTATATGACAAACTATATTTGTCTTCAAATTAATTACAAACAACCAAAAATTCTCTTGTGGATGTCATTATTTGACTGAAATAATACTGAAAAAATTAATGGGGACACTTGGTCATTTCCGAACATATTTGACCATCTCAGTCAGAACCACTGTTGATGATTAGAGTACTTGTTTGTTCTAATGACAATTATTTAGGGAAACAGAAGGGAGACTCGACTGCTGGGTATCTTATCTTTCATTCACAGCACTGTTTGGAAGGTTCTATTTGGAAAGGTTCGCTTGCTTCTTTTTTTTCACAAAATGTCCATTTGGCTCTATTGTTTGTCCATATATTTGAGCTTACTGTACTGTTCCGATTGAATACTCAACCATCAAATTGAAATATACTTTTTTGATGCAAGTTACCTGGTTTTACCTCAATCAAATAATTTTTTAGCAGTAAACTTTCTTCTTCAAATAGGTGATTCCCTTTATTTAAAGTGAATTGGACTTTAACCTGCACAACTTTAATGGTAAACTTTGACTGGAAATGGGCTATTTAATTAAAAATATTTCTCATATGGTTTTCATAGGTAGCTGACTCTCTTGAGAAGGGAACAGAACATGAAGATGAATACATGATTAGTGAAAAGGAACTTCTTGTTAATAGGTAATGTCACTCTTTTTCATAAGAAACTTCTCCAAACAAAGAATCCTTGCTGCTTTTGTGTGTTGAAATCAGCACCATGTGAATACTTTTTGCATAAGACTTGTTTCCTTTCTCTTTTTATGTTCAATTAAGGGTTAGAAATATATTCTTGATGTCGGATGTAGTTGCTTGTTTTGGGTTTACAAGCTGGTTGGTGTTATCTTGATACTTTGCTGGTTTTGACTAACTCAACTTACAAAACATATTCTAATTATAATTTTACATATATGAGATGTTAGGATGATTTAACGAAAGGTCCTTTTTATAGAGAAAAATCTGATTTTAGCCCTCAATTGTTGCATTGTTAGGCTCCTTGAGTTAAATTTTGATCATGTTCACATCAGTGTTGTTAGAACTAACTATCAGAAGGGTCCAATAGAAAACTGTTCTAAAAGGGCCTGATTGATCCCTGAAAATAGTCCATTTAATTTGATAGGCTTGAAATCAGCTTAGCTCTTTTTTCTTGTCTTTAACCCTCTCTTAAAGTAATTTTTAACTGAGTTACCCATTGTGCCGGAAAGTACTGAATTTGAACTTGTTTTTTGCTTTGCAAGGTTTATATCAGTACCAAAAGACATGGGTGCATTTAACTGCGGCGCTTTTGTTGCTGGAATTGTCAGGGTAAGATAGAAATTTTAAACTTTTGTTTTGTTTAATTAGGGCAAATTGAGTATCTTTGGCATAGTATGTTGACCTCTTTCAATAACGTCACCTTTCCTATCTTACGGGTACACTGATAAGAATGGCCGAGGAAATATATTTTTTATCAGGGATAAGATGCATCCCTTTTTCATGTCTGCTTTTTGAATCTTGATAAGAAAAATTTAAAACCCAAATAATAAACAAAATCATTAGATCTGATTCATGTCACTTTTTTATGTGTTTTTTTTTTTTTTTTTTGTGTCATTTTGATTTCATTTTGATAATCATTAAGAGCATAAAAGGCCTATGTTCAGAACGAAATCAGCCACATCAGTTGGTACTTCTCTCATTAAGAGCATAAACCAGAATGCCACATAATTTTACATGCATCTAGAGATATCTATATGGATCACATCTAACAGTTCTATTTTGTTATTCTATTTTTAGATATTTTGTTATAAGAATGTCAACGTGGAGTGCAGGGGCATTTGGTCGTCCCTCACTTTTTATTTGCCACCATTTAGAGTTGATTCTTTACCTGTATAGTTCCTAAGTGTTTTCTCTTCCACCCAACTATACCCACTATGATCAATACAATATACTTTTTTTAAATACCCTATGTTTAGATATCTGTGATACATACAATCATTAGGCTAGTGTGATAATCATTCTATGAAATGTGGACAATTTGTCCCAGTTTTAGCACGTTCGTTCCCAAGCATAGTAACAATATTCGCAATTTATTCGCGAATTATTCGGATTTGAGCCAACTACGAATAATCAAAGAATAAAACAGTATTTCGCGATTTAAACGAATTATTTGCGAATAATTCACGAATTTTACGAATTATACACGTTTAGTTCGGACAAACTCATCGCTCTGTCATGCGGGAAAAGCTGAATTTTTTACGCGTGCGCTGGAGTCACGGGTAAATTTATGCATAGGGTCGAGTGGTCACACTACAAAACTATGCCTTTTGTGTTACTGTACAATTTATGTTTTTATATGTTTTTGTGTTTTCAAGGAGACTGTAAAATTACGTCTTTACCCACAAGATTTGTGTTTTTATGTTGATGGATCTGTATAATTTTGTGTGTTGTATCATGAAGTTTTCTTTTAGTTCTTTCTATTTGGTATTGCAAAACTTTAAAATAATTCCGAATTATTTCCGAATTATACCTGAATTATTGAATAATCACAAATTTTTATCCCCGCCGAAACTTTCCCGAATCATTAAGTTGTCACTATGTTCCCAAGTGCACTATTTAAGGTATTTTAACTTAGATTTACTAAAACCTGGGTCTAATTTTGCGGAATGCAGGGTGTATTAGATGGAGCTGGCTTTCCTGCTGTAGTTAGTGCACATTTTGTACCAATTGAAGGCCAACAGAGGCCCAGAACTACCATCTTAATTAAATTTGCTGAGGAGGTAATCAAATTGTTGCTACAAATTTTGAAGGAATTTTTCGTATTTGTTGCTAGAAAACCTAGGAAGTCTCAGTACTGCCCCTAGAAAGTGCCCATATAACCTTCATTTGTACTGTATTCTATCAGCTTCTTAATTCTACGATATAACCTACTCTTAGAATGTCATATAGCCTTCATTACTAATTTATTTCTATTAGAAAACATATTCTCTTTTCCCCAGGAATATACTCTCCAAACAGTACCCAGAATCCTTGCTTTATGTATAAAAATTAAAAAGATATGTAAATATGACAGACCAGATGTGCGTGCTTTGAGTTTTGTGCGATAGGCATCTCAATTCTTATTTGAAGGGATTTTTGTGGTATTTTGACTCTGCTAACAAGTAACAACACATTTGTTTTTCTCTCCTTTAAAGGTACTACGCAGAGAAGCAAGGCTTGGATGAAGGCTGTTCTCATTTATCACAAATTAAACTCACAAGTATAACGAAATGATTTCTCTTAGTTTTTCATCCTTCTTTTGTATTTTTTTTGGTGATATTAATGAAGTTGTAATACTTGTGTTATATAAGGATTGTAGGCAGTGTGTATCTGTTGTACTGGCTCAAGTATCTCTAGTTGGTGCATTCCATTTTTATTGTTGTTAAAATTTTTGTATTATGCTTCCTGTGGCCTTTACTTTCAGACATTTTTGGATTTGTGACCATAACAAAATTATTCTGGGATAACTTTTCTATTTTACTAAATCCGTTATTGGTAGTGATAAATGAAGAACTCGTTTGCTCCCTTTTTGTAAATTATCTCAAGTTTAAACCAAATGCGCTATTCCAGTGAAGTAGTGCATTTCTGTTCCATACTCTGCCAATTTGTGTTTGGAAAAAATAGATTTCTGGATCTATCTAAAGAGGAATTAGTTTTTAGAATTTCATTCTACCAAAGATGGTCGTCTTTTTAAACGATTATGCTTCAGGCCTTGCTTTTAAATCATGGCCTACATCATTTCAGGTTCGTTTTTATTTCATCTGCATATGATATCTATTAAAGGATAAAGTCGTATTTTGTTGATTGTAATTTTAGAAATTTAATCTCCTTTGATCAACTCGGGAGTTTATTTTCCCAAACACAAAATGTTGCCTCAGTAACAGTTTGGTTGTCCAGTAACAAAATGGCAAAGCAATATACATTTTCCTTGAATGAATTGAAAGCTTGACAATTAATGCCCCCCAGTATACTTAGAATTCGCATCCTCTGAGATATCTCAACTTTTGCGTGTTTTTTTGGAAAATATCAACCGTTCAAAGACATTATGTGCGAATCTCAAAGCACAAATAATACTGCCCTTTTCGCTATCTCCGAATTGACACCGGACACGTCGGTCACGCAAAAGTTGAGATATCTCAGAGGATACGCACTTGTATACTTATGTACCACCTCTTGCCACAATTTTTTTCACATCAATGTGTGACCTTTTGTGGAACAGACCTGTACCGAATATGTTTTCGTTACAAGGTTTTTTTTTTTTTTTATGTTTCGGCTGCTATATTATTTTTGTGGAACAGACACGACCGTTGAGGACTCTTACGGTTGATTTTTAGAGAAGAATAGAGAAGAGACAGATAATGGTTTATGGTAAAAATATATTTATGTATTGATGTGTTTTTTTTACAAGCTTTAAGTCTTATTTATATTATAAAGTCTAACGGTTAGTTTTTTGTAACGTTGGTAATGTGCTTAGTTATTGTACAGTTGGCACCTATACTGTTGTTTTGTCATAAATAAACTAAAGACCCTATGCTATGCTTGATTTAATCTAAGTCATTCGATAAATAATTGATGACTGAGATCGATCCTCGACTTCTTCATTATTTTTTGACACTCCTCCTCAAGCTTGGGTGTCGATCAATCCAAGCTTGCTAGTATTTTCTTCAAAGAGTTTTGGCTCCAATTCCTCGGTTTCTTCCCACTTCTTCATTCCTACAATTAAAAATTCAAACAATCGCAGTAACCCGATCTTTGTATCTAAATTAATATAAAATCAAGGTAAAAACCAAATTTCAACTCTTGTGTTAACTTATTAAAAATATTTTTAATTTCAATAAATTTTTAATTTTTAATTTTTTTTTTAGAGAATGTTAATTTTTCATTTGATCCGTAGAACTAAAAAAAGTTCGTTTATATTTTTAGAAAAAAAAAGTTTACATATTTTCATACCATCAAATTGTGCTAATTTCTTAATTGAAAGGCAATTTGTAGTAAAAAAAAGTTCTACATAAAAATATTTTAAATATATCTAGAAATATATTCTGCAATTTTTTTTATTTTTTTTATACTATTAATTGGTTCACCGCTATCTATAATTATTTGGTTATTCAAATTGAGTCTAGCAGAATTTTCTTTCATAAACTTAAAGGCTATGTCATATGAATTTAAATATTAGTTTTTAGAGTACCACATGGAGAATTGTATAAACAATTGGTGCATGAGATCTTCTTCTGACCCGCTTGACCCTCATGGAGTGCTGGATATGGTTTTGCCTTTTTTCCTCCGATTTCTCTCCCCTTGAAATGGAGACCTCTATTTTCTTTTAAAATGGAGAGGATGTATTTTGGGTATTAAACCCCTTCTCATCTTTCTCTATCTGGTAATAACGCTCTCAAAATTTTCTTTCTCCACCCTTTTCACTTCTTTTCAACCCGATCAACGGCGCCTTTCTCTTTTCTCCTCCTTTCTTCCTTGTGCCTCTTTTCAACCGATTGCTTCCCCCTCTCGTCTCTTCTCTTTCCACCGCCTTGCCCCCCTTCTGCCTTAGATGAGGACTATGAATTTAGTGGTGAGAGAGACAAGGGTTTTGAGTTGTCGCCGCAAATGCCTGGGTCTCGTGTCCCTCGCCACTTCTGGCTTATGGACCACCCATGGTGATTGTTGTTGTACTTGTGAGAGAGAGGGAAGGAACCGTGAAAGAATGAGGGGTTTTCACGGTCTCATAATTCGAGTCGAGATCCGCAAGGTATGGAAAAATCTCGCCAACTCGGGCCAACTTTGAACTTCTTGAGGTCAGTGGTTGGTTTTGTTTCTTTGTTTTCTCGAAGGATTTCTCCCCCTTTTTTTGAGTTGATAGATGTGGTATTATTGTTTTAGGTGAGCTCTCAATTTTGGTATTGGCTTATTTTCTGGTTCAATCTGGTATTTCTTGGGAATCCAGTTGCTAATTTGAATCTTTGTTTGGGAAGTGACTTGCTGAATTTTTGGGGGTTGATTAGCTGATGGGAACAGTTGCTACTAATCCCTTTTTTCCAATTATGGATGGATTATGGATTTTTGTTGGAGATTTGGAGATTTGGAGATTTTATTTTATTCGGTTTTTTTTTTCGGTGCGTGGTATGCTGGTATTAATTAGTACCGATATATTGCTGGTTTATTGATTCTTTGTTTGGGGTTTTTCTGATTTTTCTGATATAACTCAGTCTCTGCTGATTCTGGTTATTGTTTTTGTTTCTGGTACTGATAAGAACAGATATCAGTATGAGGGTTTTCTTTTTGGGTGGCTGGTACAGTGTATTCAGCACTTAGTGGCCTTCTTGGCACTTAGTTTTTTAACCGGGTTCTACATCCACTCTGGTTCTAGCCTAATAATCAATACCGAAGAAACTGTGTTTAAAATTTACCTTTTTTTTTTTCAAAACTGAGAGAGATCTCTCTCCCTTATTTCTCGGTGGCTAGGGTTTGAGAGTTGGAAGCCCAATAGTTGTCTTGTTCGTGTTCGGCTTGTTGATGGCTGTCACACCACGTAGACGCTTGGGTCTCTCGACTCCTTCGCTGTCACCAGTTAGTGTTTTGCTTGTTTGGATGGCCTTTACGGCTCTTAGGGTTCTCAAGTACCGACTAGCTTTACTAGTTTGGGTGGTACTTGGCTGGTTTCTCAAGTGCCGACTAACTTTACTAGTTTGGGTGGTACTTGGCTGGTTTTTTTTTATGATATTTCGCTAATTTTGTTGGTTAGAACAAAAAAGAAAAATAGAGTTTTGTAGCAGATACTACTGATCTGCCTCATTTTCTTTCGTTTTACCTTGCTCTTGTTAAGTGATTGAGGGTCGAGACCCCTTTTCTTGCCCCTTGTACCAGATTGGTGTTGTGTTGCTGGTTTGGATTTTCTCCTCTCGTTTGCACTTCACCTTTCTTCTCTGGCTCTTGCTCTCTGTCACTGGGCTTCTCCCATCTAGAGGTGTGGCTAAGGTTTGAAGTCTTGGTCAGCCCTTCTGTCTTTTCTTGATTTCTTTGATCTTGTGGCTAAAAGCCTTCTTCAGCTCGGTTAGAGCAGGTTTGGTTTTGACTGCTGCACCAAATCATTTTCCTTTTCCTTTTTTCTTTTGTGGGTTTTAATTTGTGGTTTTCTGTTCAGATATGAACTTTTGTGGTTTTTTGTTGGTGCTGTAGTCTTTGTTAGTTGCAATCTTGTTGATTGCGGAATTGAGTCAGGATTTTAATCCTGCTCTGATACTATGTTGATTTTTAGGAAAAAATAGAGAAGAGACAAAGATAATGGTTTATGGTAAAAAATACATTTTCTGTATTGATGTATTTTTCTTTACAAGCTTTAAGTCATATTTATATTACAAAGTCTAACGACTAGTTTTTTGTACTGTTGGTACTGTGCCTAGTTATTGTACAGTTGGCACCTACTGTTGCTTTGTCATAAATAAACTAAAGACCCTATGTTATGCTTGATTTAATCTAAGTCATTCGATCAATGATGGATGACTGAGATCGATCCTCGACTTCTTTATTATTTTTAACACTTGCTCCCTGCGAGCTGGGGCCGCAACAGTCGTTAGAACAATCTACTTAATGATTTCTTGTAATTCTTGATTGTTTAGCATCGCATATAAATATAGAAGCGATCTGTGGAGTCAATTTTAACGAATTATAATATTGTAATTTCTTAGTTCTACCTCAAACTTGGCTTACCAGCATTGTGGTATCAGTAAGCTTGAGTATTAGAAATTGATTTGATTGCTTGTCTTCTGTGTTAAATTCACGTGCTCTTTTTCTTTGTTGCGTTGCGCTCACGAAAGTCAACGGTCTGATCTCTATCTTATTTTCTTTCAGAAAACTAAAATCATGTTATATGTACTAAATTCTTTGAGTAGAAAATAATTTAATATAGATAACCATATGTCTGCAGTCAATGTGCATATAATAACTTGACATATTTAAATAATGCCACTAAATTAATATAGATAACCCAGTTGCTGAATTTTATTATCAATTCTAAAATTAATATAGATAACCCAGTTCTAAATAAATCTTAATGTCCAATTGCCGCTTTCCCTCTTGCAAAATGATGTTTATGCCGTTGACAAAACTAATCCTATCAAAATCATTTTATTCATCGCATTCAAAAACAAGAGAGAGCCCCCCTGTCAAGTTTTTTTTTTAGAGAGAGAAAGAGAGAGAGCTTGGTAGCCACTACTAATTAAGGATTTTTCAAAAAGAGAGATGTTTTAATTTTCAATTTATTAATCATCAAAACCCTATACTAATTTTAATTTTTTGAATGTATATGTACCCAGTTTAATTAGAAGTTTAGATTGAATTAAATATATGTTAATGTCTCTTTTTAATTCACAAGTAAAATAAGTTTAATTTTGAATAAATTTTATGATTACGCCAATGTATTTAATATTCTTTTAGCCAAAAAAAAATTAAAAACGTAAAAAATATTGTATGACCAGTAAAAATAATTCAATACTATAATTTTTTTTTGTGTTAAACGATTCTATTGTTTGCATAAACTGTGATTAGATTAATACATGTAACTCATCACAAGCAAAAAAAAAAAAAATTAATGATGGTGTCATGTAGAAATATTTTTTTTAACAAATACGAAAATTTAAATCAAGGGGGTAATGTACACTTCAGAAGACATCTGATAGAGGTATTACTCTAGGAATGGACTGAGTTGTTAAACATAATTGGTTATATTTCTTTCACATGTAACCAAATTTCTTGGAGATGGGATAATCATGGGTTATTCACTGTCAAATCACTATATAGATTCCTTACTTTTAGAGTAGTGGCCATAGAAAAACCTTTGTTATGGTGGAAGACTCCTATTCCACCAAAGATTAAGACATTTATGTGGCTAGTTCAAAGAAATAAGATACCAACCAAGATAAATTTGCAAAAAAGAGGGTGGACAGGCAATATGTCAATTTTTTCTTGAACCTGAGGATGCTAATCACCTATTTTTAAAATGTAGATTTACTAGATTTTTTTGAAAACTCGGTAGTGGCTACCAAGTGAAATTACATGAAAATGAAAAAAGGTACATCATCAGTGAAACAGCCTATACAATCACAACTATTGAAATTTCATCATCCCAGCCTATGGTCAAAGCCTCCTTCAGCAAAATCTGAGCCAGAGCTTGACGTCCCCCGTAATTCTTGTTGCCAATTGAACTGGAGGGATGCGCTTGCCTTCGAAAATAGTTTTATTTCTGTCTCCATATGTGCCACCACGCACAGAGCATCACCACCGGGCCCCTGACCGCCCAATCCTTGTGTTTATGTCTGAACCCTCGCAACCCAGAGTTCCAGTTATCTAGAATTGAACCATTTCCGTATGTGAAATGAAAACCAAAACTCACGATCAATGAGGTCCAAACCTGCCTCGCGTAACGGCACCGGAACAGTAAGTGTGTCGCAGTCTCTAAAGGGCATTCCTGGCACATGACACATGCCGGGTCGCAATTGATATATCGTTCGATCATCACATCATGTGTCAGGATTTTCTCACGTAATAGCAGAAAAGCAAAGATTCGAACAGTTTCCGGGACCTTGTATTTCCATAATTTTTGGTTGCCATCCCTCGTCTTTCCACCGCCCATGATCGTTTGATAAAATGATTTAGCAGAGTATGAGCCCGAGGTCTCCCATCTCCAAATTAGCTCATCCCTTCTGTCAGTGAAGATTACTTGCCGCATAGCCTCTGCCTTATCCAGGTGTAACGTCAGGATAATTGAATGTGCTTTCCTAACAGTAATGGTGGAAAACTGAGGTGGAGGGAATTTCTTAATCCGAATCGGAGTAATGTCCCAAGCATCATACCAAAAAGAAACACTCTCACCGTTTCCTATCATCCATTTCGTACTCCAATGAAACAGTGATAAAAGTCTGTGGAATTGGCTCCAGAAAAATGATCCGGAGACAATGAAGAAAATCGGGCTACTCGGAAAATTGTTGTGGTGCTTGAGCATTGTTATCATTTCTGTCCACAGTGATGTTGGATTGCTGTAAAGCCTCCACCACCACCGTAGCAGCAAGGCTTTGTTGTGCCACCTGAGATCTGAAATGCCTAGCCCGCCCCCACCTCCTTGGGGTACAGGCTACTTCCCAGTTCACCAAAGAAATACCTCTTCTATCGGAATTGTTCTTGCCCCATAGGAATTCTCTGCGCAATGTATCAATTCGGTCGATCACCCAATTTGGCAACACGAAACAAGTCATGAAGTAAATGGGTATACTAGACAGAACCGATCGAACAAGCTGTAAGCGGCCTCCTCTAGAAATAAGCTTTTTCTGCCAACCTTGTAACCGCTTTTCAATTTTTTCAATTAGTGGGATGAACAAATGTCGGCCCGGCTTTGTTATTGTTAACGGCATCCGGTTTTGGATGGGAGTGTGCCAAGCATTTTTTTTTCTAATTGGTCCTCAATTGATGATATAATTCATTTTGCCCTCACTTTGAAAGCTCAATAAAAAAAAAAAAGCATTTCTGATCTGAATTAGTGCAGTTGTGTGGTCTATTTTGAAGACATAGAAATGATATTTGCTCTTTTGGTTTTACTATGCTATCCAATAGGGATATGCTGATGTGTTGGGTAATTAACAAGTACGAGTAGTCCCTAGGCTTATTTAAAAAAAAACGAAAATATAATAAATGATATAACTTTTAGTTTTTAAACTACGATAGGTCAATTGGTTAGGGTCAAAATTCGCACTAATGAATAAAGAATAGGTATTATCTACTATTTTCTAGAATCATCCCGTGACCGGGCGGAAGGTTATCACACACATCCAGAAAAAACAAATAAACAAACAACTAAACTCGTAGATGATCAGTGTTAACCGGGCATTGATTGGCTTCTTTAAGTCGGGCGTAAGCCCATGTTGAAGATCCATACTTGACTTCATACGCTCCTAACACAAAAAAGGGAATACGGCTCAGCTCCAATGCTTAACACATTTCGCTGAGCTTCCCGCGTATGCGCGTACGTGCGCATACGTGTTAGGACGGTGGAAAAGGCGGAAAGCAGAGACCCCTGTTCTCAAGCGCGCATGTTTTATATATTCCCTCCAGGGGAATATATAAAATCGTGCGTATACGTGTGTGCGCGTGGTAACCACGCATATGCGCGCATGTTTTATATATATATATATATTCCTAGCTCATGAGACTCAGCCAATTAGAAATAATGGGTAAGACTTCTTAAACAATTTGTTGCACAATTTAAATTCACATGTCACCATAATTTCCACCACAGGGACCGAACTAGAAAAATGAGATATGGGTGGCTAGATGAATAGGTTTCATATAAAATCATTTTATGAAGAGGGGTAATAATAATAAGTTTTGTAAAACTTAAAAAATTTAAAGAACAAAAATAAAAATATTTAATTCATAGGGGTGGCTTAGCCCCTTTCAATTGTTCTTACTTTCACCGCGAGTGCTGTTCTACATTTGTCATATTCACTGCGCACACACAAACTTTTTCTTTATGCTCAAGCTATTATAATTAATACAATTTGGGACAAATATATCATAAAAGTTTGGATGTGCTCACATTATGTGAAGGCCATTTTACGAATTTTTTTTTTTTTTAAAGAATGCTAATTGTTTTATTTAAGTATACTACAATTTTATCTAAGGCAGGATTTTCTTTGCAGGTTTGGCCGAAATAACAGGATGACTTGAATAAAGAAACACGACTAACCAATTATTAAACGGTTTGTCCCTATCTTATTACTTTTAGAAAACTAATATTATGTTAAATGTACTAAATTCTTTGAGAACAAATAATTTAAAATTATATTAATTGTTAGGACAATTAATGTATCAATGATAAATTAAGTTGTTGAGAAGAACATTGCATTAATATAAATAAATTAAGCATAAGTCTGCAGTCAATGTCCATATATTATTTGAACAAATTTAAATAATGCCACTAAACCCTGTTGCTGAATTTTATTGCCATTTTTTAAATCATTGAGATAATTATTGTTGAGTGCAGAATTATGTTTATGCCGTTTGACATAACTAATCCTATCAAAATCATTTTATTCATCGCCTTCAAAAACAAGAGAGAGATTCAAAAAAAATAAAAATAAACAGAGAGAGAGAGAAAGAGCAACATTCCAACAAATCATAAAAAACATTGATACTGAATTAAATATTTTTTTTGACAATGTTGGTAGAAGCTACCAAACCATAAAGTGAAAAAAAAATAATAAAATTACATCCATTGCCTCGCCTCACATCCCTTCATGCCTACATCAATTTGCCCTTGCAAAATTCCATCCACAAAATGTCCTCCTCATGAATTCTATCAACTAAATTCATTGAAGGCAACACCTTGTCTCTAAAAACCCTCTCATTCATTTGCTTCCACACAAACCACATGGTTAAGCTAAACCAAACTATCCATCCTCTTTCATTTTGCCTTCCAGCAGCTACAGCCGATTGCTTGGACCTCATCCAAGTCTGCTCAATTGAATCTCCTAACACCATTAAACAAAGCAGGTGGGGAACTCAAACTTATTGCCGATCCAGAAGAAAGTCTATAACCCAACCGATTAGACAACCGATTCTAAACAGACTTTGCATAAGAACACTCAAAAAGTGCCTAGCAGTTTCACAAGCACACGTAGTGCACAGAACACACGGCAACTCACAATTTTAAATATATGTTATTGTCTCGTTTTTACAAGTCAAATAAGTATGGATCTTGTATGAATTTGTTTTATTATGTATGAATTTTTTGAGTGTCAATTTTAAATTAATTTAAATTTGTATAAAATTTATATTTGATAGACTAAATTTGTACAATGTTCATACTTATTAAGCATGTACCTTGCACAAGTTATATAAAGTATAATTTTATACATAATCAAATTTGTATAGTGTCATAAGACTAAATTAATATAAATATTGCGTGAGTAGTAATTTTACATTAACTTTTCTTTTATCTTTTATTACGTGGTAAATTGTTCAAATGTCTCTATTTGTCTTATCTCCATCATTGCCAATTTTTTAAATGTTAATAACTTAAAATTAAGACTCAAATATTAATATAAAACCGTTAGCTTTGATATATATTATTTTCTCTACACACATATAAAAGATTGCTACACTTCGATTTTATTTTGATAGAAATCAAGAACTTGAAAAAATACATTAATACGGATAAATTATGAACGTTGGTTTTTCAACTTATTGATTCATATAAAACCAAAATCGAAAAG
The DNA here is from genome assembly GCA_028015225.1 of Carex myosuroides. Classification (NCBI taxonomy): domain Eukaryota; kingdom Viridiplantae; phylum Streptophyta; class Magnoliopsida; order Poales; family Cyperaceae; genus Carex; species Carex myosuroides. Next base: position 12,009,647 of record CM051491.1, on the reverse strand, counting down.
TGATAATTATTTATGTGCATGTAGAGAAAATAATATAGATCACATCTATCGGTTTCATTTTGACATATAAATTCTAAAATTTGTATTATTAGAAAATTAAAAAAGAAGAGGCACAATAGAGATACAAAAATGATGGTATTTGAACCCTCCTCGTTAGTTAAAATGGAGCTTTTCTGAAACAAGCAATATTTAAAAGAAATATTAATTTAAAAATAATTAAATTTATATAACAAAATATTTTTGCACCTATATAATTTGGGTACAAAGAAGTGCTATTTTCAAAACGTTGAAGTAAACAATACGATTAATCGAACAATAATACAACAATGAAACACAAAAACTAATATTATTTTAAACATTATATTACATCTTAAACACATAAACTTAAATATAAAAACCATTTTTATTCAGAATCTTATCTGCTGGATTTCTAGTCAGCTTGAGATTTTCTTGGGATATTTCATTCTATATTTTCTTTACTTATTTCATCTTCAATTAAATTTGCTCGTTTTACCTTTCTAATGTTAGAAGTTTTTCCCAATTAATTAATGTTACAGTGCTAATTAAGAACAAGCACTCTTCTTGTTGATATTAATTATTGCATTCATTAACTGAAGTTGAACCAATTGAAATTTTGGGTAGGAATCATTTCTGATCAATGGGCTTGCTGCATGTGTCGTCTGAACATGTGCTTAAAATTAAAATTTTGTTAGTTGCCACCTGTTTGATTAATACCTTGATCTAGGATTATATGGAAATATTTTTATACATATCCTCTAAACATTGTAGAAGCCCATTAAGCTATATTAATTTCATCTTTCATGTCATGAATTTATAACTCAACTCATTTTACCTAATTTAAATCTTCTTCCTTTTATATCACACTATGGTTTGAAACTATATTACACCGATACTTCATATTACCCTGATACTCCATATAGAGTCCTTAGATACGTGTCCGGCGTATTGGACTATGTGGCGTATTCTATATACTCACGCCACATTTGAATTCCCAGTTTTTTTGCTCCTTGCATGAATTGAACCCATGTTCGATTAGTTGAGACTCAAAAACTCTTAGCTACTATACTAGACTATCTTATGTGATATATATTAGTAACAATGGTATCTAATTTATTTTGCCACTATTATAAAAGAAAAGTGGTATCTAATTTATACTTGAGTTAAGCCTTTAGTTTTTGTGCAAGTTTGGTTTAAGTTATGATTATGATTAAATTAAATATCACAATTAAAATTATAAAAAATAATATATATAATAGACATATTGTATCTTAGATTGTTGAAAATTGTCGTATAGCCATTCCGTATCATATCTAATAGAATACCCGTACCCGTATCCATGCAACATAGGTTCGGAGTAGGTACATCTAAACGTGAATTTTTTTACTGTGCACATCAAGTTTCCATAACTTCAAAAGGCAAGTTAATTTCAATTGCAAATAATATTACAAAACATTTTCCCTATAAAATGAGGGAAGTTCTCTTGTTGACCACCATAATAATCATTTATATTTTGATTGGATAATTTTATTAATATCAATGTTTTAATAATTTTATTGATACTTGCCTTCAATTGTAAACAAAAATTTAACTCCGCCTTCGAGCATAGACATGAAAGGGATATACAGTCACATGAGAGTAGAAATGAAAAATAGCATGACTGAACCATATGGGAGAAGAGGAGGGTTCAAATGACTTTATTTTTTGTGTTTTCACTATGTCTCTATTTTTAAAAACATTAATAAATAAAAATTTAAATCATAAACGTCAAAATAAACCGTTAGATATGATCTATGCTATTTTCTTTATGCGCTCATAAAAAAAAATCACATTTCGATTTTCTTTTATGTGAATTAATCATTTGAAAAATCAACGTCTAGAAATTATTCACAATAGTACAGTTTTACAAGCTCTTGATGACAATCAAAACAAAGTTGAAATGTCACAATTTTTTATACGTGCATAGATAAAATGATGTAGATCATATCCAACGGTTTTATTTTGACTTTTAAGTTTTAATTTTTGAGTTATTAAAGTTCTTAAAAATGAAGGCATAATGGAGGCACAAAAAATGAAAACATTTGAACCCTCTTTACAACACTCCACATATATTTATTTATTTATTTATGATGTGATATGACTCATGTGTTGTGTGATTGTTTATTTTCGGATAATTCACAAAAAATACATGATATTTCACAAAAATAGTACGTCACAACACATGACATAACATAACGTTGTGAACGTCACCGATACAAATCATTATTTATAAAAGAATCACAATTTTTAAAACACATTGAATTTATATATTTATTGTCATATAATTCCAAATAATTAATTCAATTTTTGTCTTAACAAAAAAGTATATATTTTCTTTTACGAAAGTAAAATATTATGAAAAATTAAACAATTTTTTCCTCGCACTTAAAATAATTTTCAATTTTTTTCACAATCAAGAATTTTTCTAAAAAAAATTATTCAACAATTCAAATCCGGACAATAAAATTATAATTATTATTTTTCAAATAATATAACAAAAATAACCATACTTTTTTTATTTTACATTATTTATACAATATTTTCCATAATTTTTTTTTGATATTTTTTCAAATTTTAGTTGAACAATTTAAAATTTAGTCGAAAAAAAAGTTAGACGTGACATGTCATATGCATAACGTACCTTCTCTCTACTATTTTCAACACGTCACATGAAAAGAAAAATTGTCAGTCACAAGTTCGAATCACAACATTTAGAGAATTTTTTATCCGTAGAAAACATTTAAAAAGAAGAGAGAGAAATAAAAAAAGTATTGTTAAATTTCTATCAGTTGAAAGATCGGTAGAATTTGTACCGATCCAAAAAATATCAAAGTTTGGATCGGTGAGAATTCTACTGATTCAAACTCATTTTTTCTTTTTCTTTTTTTTTAGTTTTTTTATGCAATGAGTGGGAGCCACACTATTTGAATAATAAAAAAATAGAGTTAAGCTTTAAATTTCGTCGGATGGTAAGATTAAATAACCGCACATGAATTCTTTATTTGAATAAAAAAAAAAGAGAGAGTTTGGATCAGTACAAAATTTACCGATCTTTAACGAACAACATCTCCAGGCTTAAATATCTAATGAAAAAGGAAACGAGCTCATTCTTAATTTTGTGCACATATTTGTACGACTTTCTACATTCGAACTCTTCAATAGTCTAAAAAACCTATTAATGTCGGAATTGCCCCCATAATTAACCTCCAACATGCACCTCCTAAGATGCAAACTCAGTCCAACTCAAGATCAAATTCAGATCCTGTAAAAGTAACTCAAAAATTAAATTTAAAATATAAGCTGAACTTAGACTGAATTTTGAAAATTGGAGCCCACATTAAATGTACAACTTTGGAGACGAGTGATGGTTTGAACTTTGAAGGGAGAGGGTCCGTTACGACAGATCCATATTCTCAGTTTTCGGCCCAAAGCGAGAATTAGCAATACACACTAATCCAATCAATGTGCTAATTGCATAGCATTTAATTAGGGTTTGGTTGTGCCTTTTTTTCCTGTCTTTCGTTTTCGTGCAATGTTTGTAAATTGTAATGTATTTTAAAGTTGTACTAAATGTTGGAGAATTTTTTATCTGTAGAAAATATTAAAAAATAAGAGAGAGAAACAGAAAGAGTGTGTTGGTTTATGCATAGAAAGATTGGTAAATTTTGTACTGATCTAAACTCTCTCTTTGTTTTTTTCTTATTATATAAGTATCTTTAGACTTTACCTACGAATAAAATAACCGACCATGAATTCTTTATCCTAGATTAAAATTTAATTTCATAATTGTGTTCGAATAATCACAATCATTTAACATTATTATATTAAATTTATTAAATATTATAAAGTAATATGATATTGAAAATTAAGAGTAGGCACTTACCTCTTAATTTGTAGGTCCGCTCATAAGTTCAAAAAACATTTTTTTGATAAAGAGATGTTTTATGATTTTCTTTTTCAGTTCATCCTTTTAAATTAAACTAGAAAAAAAAAATATAACTATTAAAAATAACTCATCATATCTCGGATTTTTCCTTAATAAGAGAAAGCTTCCAATGGAGATCAGATCCTGAATTGGTCATAGAAGGATCTGACTTAGAGCAATATATGCAAGATGTGGTAGGTAGAGCATCTATTGATGCAGCTGTTAGTTTACTTTCTATCCTATGTTCCATGAATACGGGTATGGGTATCGTATCAGATACGATACGGTAATTCTTTTATTATATATAATATACTTTTATTATTTTAATTATATTTATATGAATCAAATGGAGCAGAATAATACTATAGCGAAATATATATTAAATATAATAAGTACTCTATTATAATAACAACATTACAGTAGTATAGTGGTAGAAGGCTATGGTTGTTATGCCTCATATTCCAAGTTCGAATCACGGTAGCACCTAAAAAAATGATTTTAGCACGGTGCACGGTGGACCAAGCGGTGCAGTGCGTGGTGTATTTGCGTGGTCCACGGTGGTCCAGACATATCCAGGCGTATCCCAGCGAATCAAAGCGTATCGATGACCGTATCCACTGAATAAGAATACGCCACGTGAGCGGATACGCCAGCTGGTGTATCGGATATGTATCGGCGCCGTATCGGACGCGTATCGGTATCCGATACGTGTCCGATACAGGTACGAAGGTCAATCTACTACTGTGCTTTTGCACTTGCCTTCCCCCTTTTGTATGCTTACTTGCTTAGTAGTCTCTGTTAGGTTTAGCTTAATCTTTTATTTGTCAGAGTTATTATGTGGTTCTGCTTTACCTACTCGGTACTTTCTTAGTACTGACTTTTGTATTCAATATTAATTTCATAATAAAACTGGTGGGATTCACCCAATTGTTTTGAAAAAAAAAAATATATATATAGATAACTTGTAATTAGCATATTTAGAGGTACAGTAAAAAACTTTTTATTTTTTGATACAATTGTTCCTGCAAATTTTTCTTGTAGAAGCCCATTAAGCTAAAAACTTTTTATTTTTTAATACTACTGAGCCTTGTCCTTTTTATAACCACAAAAATCTACTTTTGAATGTGACTTGTAGATTGGACTTGGTAGATTATTCTTGCATTCAGTTGTCAGTTGGCATGCGTTATGACCATGAAAATAAACTTCTAAGTATTAAATGAAAAATAAATCTAAACACGTGCATTGCCTATACACGAAACTGTCTCTGTCAGAACATATTTTTAGAGAATTTTATAAGCATGCGTTCACTTTCATCATTTGATAATTGTAAAAAGAAAATTAATTGATCTGTCTAAATATATATTATCAAATATTATATTATTGTTTACAAAATTCAATTAAATATATGGTACCTACTTCGTAAATTCGCGGTAGAAATTAAAATGACATCACTCTGCAGATACATAGGAGTTGATGAAATTAAAGATACATATTTTCTCTCCAAATTTCTCCTCTTTGACCCAGGCACATCCGACATTTTTATTAATATTCAAAGTTTAATAGAAATTAACTAATATACTCAGATTTTCTGAGTATTTATAAAAATAAAGATCTGAGTATATTAGTTAATTTCTATTAAACTTTGGATATTAATAAAAATGTCGGCAGGCACATGAAGTTTACCAGAATATGGTAGCCTTTTGACCTTGTTTTTCTGAGGTTAGGCAGTTACTTTGGTGATATATTTGAAGGAGAAAACTAGCTCTGATGTTTATTATTTAATATAGCGTCTAGCTAGCTGTCTAGCTGCTAGTGTGCCAGAGGAAGAGCATATCTTTAAAAATGCACAATTATAATAAGAGCAGGTTCAAATGACTTTCATTTTTTATACCTCTTTTTTTTTAAATGTTAATAAATCAAAATTTAAAATTTAAACGTTAAAATAAAATCGTTAGATGTGATCTATGTTATTTTCTTTATGTACTCATAAAAAATAATCACATTTCAATTTTGTTTTATGTGAATCAATAAGTTGGAAAAATCAACGTCTAAAAAATATCCACATTAGTGCGTTTTTACAAGCTCATGATGACATCAAAACAAAGTCAAAATGTCATCATTTTTTACACGTGCATAGATAAGATAATGTAGATCATATCCAATGATTTTATTTTAACTTTTAAGTTTTCAATTTTGAATTATTAAAGTTTATAAAAATAAAAACACGGTGGAGACAAAAAAATAGAGATATTTGAACCCTCCTCGTTATAATAATACAACTTTCTTTCTTTCTTTTTTTGGAAAGCTTGGTAGAGGCTTTCATAAAAGGAAGTTGTATTATTGTAATTGTACATTTTTAATTGAAGAAATTAAAGTAAGTACCGTCATAATTACCAGCTAAATTATTTATCCGTTTCTGGTAGGTGGACCCGACCACTAACTAAACCCATCAATAGAAAAATAATTAAAAGTGAGGAAGCACATGGTTTAGTATTGAGCGGAGTTATAATAGTGAGATTGAATATTTAATTATTTTATTTTATTAAGAAAATAAATAGTATTAATTCTCATGAAAATTAAAAATATTAAAGAGTTAAAATATTGAGATTGGAAGATTAAATAATATTATTTTATAATTGGGACAACTAATATTAATTCTTATAAATATTAAAAAATAAAAATGAAAGTTTTAATTTATAAGATAAGTTAACCATCCTTTTCCCTATGCTCCCTCGGATCCCCTGTTCGGCCGTTAAGCGGAATTTTCCCTAAATATCTGATTTAACAATTAGCACCTGAAATTGACTCTCCGATTAAACAAACAACGCCAAACACATGCCACCATATACAGTCATATATATAGTTCCCAAAATTTAGGATAACAGGAACAGAGGAATTATTATTATTTTTTTCTCTGGTGTGTTTTGTGGCGAAGCTAAGACTGTAGATCATTTGTTTGTGCAATGTCATTTTATTCGAAGTATTTGGAATTGGATAGTTGAGTTTAATAATTTTCCTTTTGATTATACAACTATTGATGAATTGTGGTTTATTAACAAAGATATTCCTTTGAAGGATATGTTACTGGTAGACTTACTTCGAGGGGCTGTGTTGTGGTCCGTATGGCTAGCTAGGAATAAGTTGTGTTTCCAAGGGGTTACAACGAATTCCAAGTCAGTAGGGGCTCAAATTATAGCTTTGGCGCATTTCTGGATGAAGAACAAATGCTCTGGTTCATTGTTGAAGTTATCTTTATTGCTTCCCACAGATATTTGATCGTATTGTGGTATATTATGTGAATATATTATTGCAGGAGGGATAGAATGGTCAGGAAGGAGTAATTAGGGGGTTGTTGCCTATAAGTGGATCCGACCCAAACATGCACCAAAGTGAAGCAACATAAGATTTAGTATATGGCTCAGTGATAGGATTAATTTATATATATGTTCGGTCTGATTTTTATCACACAATAGCACCAAATATCATGTATTTCAGTATAATATAGGATTAAATACCTCTAGAATCAAGTTACTGCATTTGTCTGTGTGAAATTCGCAAGAAAACAAGAAACAGAAGCAAAATGCGGACGCTCAGCCCCAGAGTGCGGCCACACTCGACACTTAGAAGAAAAAGCAAGCTCCAGAGGAAATGTCCGAGAGGAGTGCGGACGCACTTCCTACTTAGCCAGATTTTCCAGAATAAATCCAGCAGCAGAGAAGAAAAGTGCGGACGCACCTGACCCGCACTCCGGACTTAGAAAAATTCAGATTTCTGAGCCAAGGAAGAACAGAAAAGTCCGAGAGGAATGCGGGCGCACTGGGGAGCCGTGCGGACGCACTCAGCACTTAGAGAGCAAATCAGAGCATAAACCAACACCTGTGCGGACGCAGTGCGGACGCACTTGGGCCGCATTCAGCCTGAAAACTGCTATTTCGGAGGATTTTCTATTTTCGGCACTTCAGACCACGACCCAAATGTGGGGAATGGAAGGTGGAAACGTGGGGAACACCTTGGGACAGATTTAGAATGATTCCCCACGTCCATATGCTCCAGATCTACTATAAAAAGAAGGGAATTTCTTCTCCATGAGGATCACCATTCTAAGAGAGAAATTCACGAGATAGAGCATCAACCACAGGAGCAAATCAAGACGAAAGAAGGCGAATTCTCACAGCAAACGCAAGGAAGACTAAGGTTTTTGATTAGAGAAGGGTGTATTCTATTTTCTCTAGTTAGTTTCTCTTTGTCTTTACTTATTTTGTACTTGAATTCATGATGAATACTTGCTTCTCCATGAGAGGCTAGTTTCTCTCTAGGGGTTTAGGTCATGTAGCATGAACTTGTTTAATTCTATTTTACTCGGATTTTAGTTTTTATGATGATTGTTTGATTTGATGTTAATTTCTGTGATTTATTCTTTATGAATCTCATTAGTACTTGAATTGCAGTCACCTGGTTAGGTTTAGTTAGTTGAAGTAGCTTGAAATCGCGTTGATCGTGTCTTTCCGCTTTAGTTTATTAAATTCTAGCATTGGTCAAGGTAAGGAAAGTACTAATTGAAATCATAAACATATACCTTAGGATTTGGATTAGAAGCGACCGTACTTTGATATCCAACTCGGAACTATAAGAATTAAGGTTAGGGTTTGGTGAAGGACTTAATCGTGAAGTCAAAACCTAATTAGGACACCTTAGAACAAATATCGATATATACTTTGGAGCATGTGACTTAAATATCCCTCTAGGTTAGTGACAGCCCTAGAATTCGAGGAACATTAATCCATCCACCCAAAGTATTTGTATTAATATTTGTTCTAAAGGCTAATCAAATATAGGTTAGAAACCTCGTCATATCAAACATGAATTTAAACAAACCGAGTAGATAGAATTAGCAAGGGATTGTGGACCGAATACCCCTAGACTTCTCAAACTTGATTTACAACCAACTTTCAATCGCTTTTTGTTACGAACTTTTAATTTACTTTAATTCTCCTTTAAAAACGAAATTACACAAAATCCCCCTTTTACTTTTATTGTTTAGTTTTAAAAGTAGTTTTCTTTATTAAAAATTGGTATTTTCCTATCTCCTTGTGGATCGATACCTAAATACTACGATTAATAGGTTGTGCGCTTGCAACTAACCTATTTATTGGGTACGAAGGTTTATAAATATTAAAGACAAAAAGAGTATAAAAACACTATACCTAAAATACTCAACACTCAGTTGGTTTTGTGTATTTAGTTTTTAGTTCTCAGCGGCTGTTTTAGTGAAATATCATAGTTTTTTTTGTGTTCAGGTTGAAATTTGTTGCTTATTTTGGATAGTTATTATGCTGCAGGTTTAATTTCTTTGCTTTAGATGTTTGTAGTAGGTAGTAAGGAGAGATGATATATGCTTTATATTTCTATTTTGTTCTTAAAGGGTCTGGTATCAAAGGTTTGGTACTGATTCCTATGACATTGTAGGTTTCTTTTATAAGAAATCGGTGATTTATCCACTTTTATCAAAAAAAAAATATATATATTATTTTTTTCTCATATGCACATCTAATTAGAACTCCACCATTTCAGCATGTTCTTAAATTAAAAATAATGGTTGGAAAAATACAACTTTTACAGTCCTACCATTTACTGATTTACATACCAATTTCAGAAAAGATGACTACATTTTGAAAGAAAAAAATTGTTTACTGAAACAAACTGGTCTGCTTGAGCAGAGACATGGTCTTGCTACTTGCTAGTTAGATTTTATACGTACATGCTCCATACAAATTAACGACAATATAATAGAAAGATATTCATATTAAATTTAATCAATACTTGAAAATCGAAATTAAAATATGTCCAGTATTTAAACAATTATTTCAATGTAAAAGGCCCAAAATTAATTGTAAACAGAAATCAGGGAATCCTGAATTCCTGATAGATAATGGCGCCCAAATGAAATCTTTGTGAAAAGGAAATCAATTGTATTTTTCTAGGAAGCAGAAGTTCCTTGGTATAATAATTTATACATTTTATAGATTTTCAAGATTATAAAAGTACAAAAATACAGTCCTAAACAGGATGGCCAGAGATGCGTTTGATTTCACACTCTGTTTTATACAAAAAAAAAAAAAGTAAAAGAATAATTTTAAAATTTTGACATATTTGTGTTGTGTATGAAACAAAAAGGACAATGAAATTCTCTCTATATCTACTGAATATATCAACAAAAGCTACTAGTTCATCTCCTACGGCCGGCTTTGATTGGAAGAGCAACCGTTCCACCTTCGACTGATGCTATGAATTGCCGGGTTGGACCGCAAGTATCCAAACAGAGTGTTCCGGTGAAACGGCAGCGGAGTTTTCTTCTTCAGCTCTTCGGTAGCTGCTCGGTTCCTCATATAATGCCTCTCATGCATTCCTTTCCTCATTGATCCGTTACTGGTATTACTGTATTTGATATCAGATGACGATGTAGAGGAAAGTAAAGTATACTTGCGTAGCGGGTCCTTGCTTCCTCCACCGGTGGCTCGGCCTTCTGATGCACTCCGAAAAAGAAACAAGTCTTTTAGCCTCCATTTCTTGCTGCCTCCGCTGTCTCTTGCGAGTGATCCCGTCTGAGAAGAGGGAGCCTGTGAGTGATTAAATTGGGTATTTCCTCTTATCGGCGAGAGAGATCTTGCTCCCGTGCGATTATTGTCAGAGAGAGATGAGGGAGATCTCCCTCTCTCTTCACTCCTTGGTTCCTCTCCTAAATCAAGCAGAGGGGAAGACAAAGATGGCTGATGAAATTGGGATGATGAATTGGAGATCATTGGTCGGATCATTCCGCCTTCGAAAAGCTCATCGGCAGCTGCAAACGCTGGCTGGGACTCATCGCTCCTGAGCTGGCCACTGAAACCGAAGGCCTGATCGAAGGAGAATTCTGCGCGTGATGGGCTCGCCGGAGCGCTTGCGTAATAGTAGCAATCCTCACCGGAGGATGAATAACCGAATCTTTTGGGGCTAGAAGGAGCACTTAGGTAGTGCACGCTTTGGCTTGCCACAGTAGGCACCATCACTTCCATCTTGCTCTTGCTGTTTCTCTCTCTCTCTCTCGCTCTCTCGCTCTCTCTCCCTCTCTTTTTGAGAATTTTAAATGATTTGGGGGAGAATGAAGAGGAAATAAGGCATGAGTAGTGAGTTGGTGGGATGAAAGGAAAGTGTAAGGAAGGTAGGATGAGAGGTGAAATGATTGACCAATGTGCATTAATAGGAGAATTAATTAATGAATAAATTATAGAGAGCTTGATAGCGAGAGCAAATAGGATTATTATAGGAGGCTGGCTTTCAAATTTGGAGGCTATCTTGTCATGCAGAGATGAGAGATGTTTGCACCATGCGATGCGTTAGTTAGTTGGGAGATAGATATGGGATGCATTTAAGACAAGAGTAGGGTAGGCGAGATTTAAGATAAACAAAGAAGAATAGAACAAATGTCAGGTGCAGATTTGATTAACCATATATAGTTCTTCTGTTAATTTATGTCGTGTGGTATTATGTGACGATTTCGTGCATATACTGAATTCGGGACTATATATATTTTGACTTACTTGAAAATTGAATTGAGATATACACAATTGAGTTTGATATTTAAAAATGAAGCGTAAATTATACAAATGGTCGATTATTATTTTGGCTCTTACAGCTTCAACTTTTAAGAGTATTGATTTGGTCCTTAAATTTTCCATTTAATAACAAATTAATTTTATCATTATCACTAGTTACAGAGATAGATGAAGATCCACGCCTCCAAATTATAATGATATTTAGTACATATTAGGTGTAAAGATTAATTTTAATTAATTTATGATGACACAAACATGATTGATATTTCATATTATGAACAATTATTTGATGTGATGTAAATATTATTTTTATTATATTTGTATTTCTTAATTGATGACTACCAACTGAAAATATCAGATTTTATTCAATTGACGTTAAGCATTATTAGTCTAGTTTGGTACAATTTTAAAAAAATTCAAAACCAAAATGATATTTTTGAATCTTAAGGACCAAATGAAATAGAATGATACTTTAAGGATTATTTTTTGTACTTTATAATATTTTAATTATGATCGTCGTATCCCTTTTGCTTTCATTTTTTTATTTAATTTTACTCGATAAAATTCATTCATAGAACACAAGTTAAAAAAAAAAAAAGTAAATTAAGAACACAAAGCATAGTAATTTGATTAATTAAATTATCAGTTTTAATACAATCATTAATATTATTTTAGTTACACTTGTAATGATGAGATAACGAACGTGTAACTCTTCAATTATCGTCAAATTATAACTTCTTCTATTTGGAAACTTGATAGATAAATAAGAAACGAGTGAGTCTATGGTACTATGCATATCACAAGTTGGTTCGTAATACAGATCAATATTTTCGTTTCAAAATCCTAACTGTCGATCTGAACCGTTCAACATGATCTTCATATGAATATGTATTTGCAGACCGAATTTTATATTTTGTAGAATTTTTTTACTATTTTTTAAGATAGGTAGAAAATCACTTGATCTGAAAATACTAAACCATCCAAAAACAGTGATTTTCTACCTATCTTTACAAATAGTAAAAAAATTCTAAAAAATTCTAAAAAATTCTAAAAATTCTAAAAAATTCTGCAAGTACATATTCATCTGAAAATAATGTTGAACGGTTCGGATTAACTATTAGAATTTTAAAAACAAAAATATTAATTCATATCACGGACCAAATCGTGTTATGCATAGCACCATAGCCTCAATCGTAAGAAACATATCATTCTACAACTCAATTACGAACTAAACTTTCGGACTTCGATTTTGTACAGAATCTGTTATTGACCTGGCACACATACTATTAATTAAACCAAACTTGGCAGCCACTGTCTGTCAAGCTTTCAAAAAAATTAAAACAAATACAGCAAAAGAAAGTTAGCAAGTTTTCTCACTCAAGTACAGAGATTGATTAGTCAAGTGATGTCACCATGTTTGAATTATTTGTTAGCTTCGGTGATTCTTTCTATCCACAAATTTTTTTCCTTCTTCTAGAAGCACGGTTGTAACCCAATCCAAGATACAAGATTACAAGGTCGACTGCCAAACTCAAATAAGATTAAAAAAAAAAAAAAAACTTGAAAAAAATATCTCACAATTTTTAATTGGACCAGGGAACTTTTCTTTCGTTTTCCCAATTTTTTAAATTTTGACCCATCATTTGTTCTCCCATTTCTCTGAATTCGCATCCTCTAAGATATCTCAAAATTTGAGTTAATCTGTGAAAATTCCAAACTGTTGAATTTTTTTTTGCACAAATTTTAATGCAAAAATAATATTGTTCCTTGTATTTTAAATTGACACCGAATTAAATATGACTGTACTTTAGATAAACTGAAATCTTCAATTATACTTATTTAGTTTGTTAGCTTTTATTATTCAAATTAATTATTTTATTTTATTATTCACACTGTTTGATTCATTATTCACATGTTAGTATTGTGTGTAACTTTGTTTTATTTAAAGAATTGAAAGATATACCTTTGAAGCAACAACCTTAGATTGATAGAGGAATAAGTTTTAAATATCCTTGACGACTTGGTACCAATTCAGTATGAAGATAAGTTTGTTAATACTAAGGCTTTAATTAGTTGTTGTATTTTATTAGTCAGTTTGTTAATTTTTATTATTCACATTGATTGCTTTGTTTTATTATTCATGTTGAATACATATTTGTTCACATTCTTTTCATTTGTTATTCATATTCATTGATATTTTTTTTTTGACAATATTGCCATTATTTATTATTATTATTTTTTTGACAATATTGACATTACAATAAGCATGAATTTGGGCGAGATATGCTCACTACAAATTCAAAATCCAACAGATTAAAGTGAAAAAGGTAATTTGAATTACGTTCAATCTAACAAAATTTAACAAAAAATCACTATTAAAAAGAATCTTAGTAGGGTTTGAAATTAGCAATTAGGAAGATTTCAAACGTGCATATCTCGACGCTCGAGTGTCTGATTTCAACGTATTACTACTTTTCGGAAAGTTTGCAAGGAGATCTTCCAAATTTTGAACCACTTATTATTCATCACCATTCTGGCTCAGTCAGAATTGTAAAAAAAAAAAAAGAGTCTCAAAACTTCAATTGAAGTTTCTTATTAAGTTTTTTCAGTCTAATTTTCGATTATCTTGTCGTTTATCATACTCTTTCTTACACATTGTTCATGTAAATGTATGAAGTCTCAGTTCTAGAGTTTTTTTTTGTTATATTTTTATTTTTTAGTTCAAATGTTTCTATTTTGAAATTTAGTTTAGCGTTTTAGTATTCAGATCTAGAGTATGTTATAAATAAAAAAGACAATCGGTGAGATTTTAATTTAGTATTTTATCATAATTTTAGTTTAATGTTTTCATTTTGAGAATTTTCCAAAAAAAAAAAAAGAACTGTCAGGATTCCTGGCGATTCACTAGGGATTAGAACTGCCAGGAATCTTACCGGTTGGGGTATTTTTTAATGAAAAAAAATACCGAGGGCATTTCTGAATTTTTTTTAACTAATTGAGGATATTGATAAAAAAAATCGGGCAATTAGGCAAAGAAGCAAATGAATATTTATCTTTGATACCCAAATTTTTGTCTGAATACTGTTCGGCCCACTTTTTGGGAAGGTTTTAAGTTTCAACCCAAATCGTTCAGAATCTAAGCAATTACTTCCAAGTAATTTACTATATTTGTAATTATAATTGTCATGTCACTTTTACTTTATTTTAAACTTAATTTTATTTGGAAAATTAATTCATAGAATACAAGTTAATGAAAAAGTAAATTTTGAGGCCAAAGCATTGTATTTTGAATAATTAAATAATCATTTTTAATATAATCATAAACATTAATTTAGTTACAATTTTAATGATGAGATAACAAATCGTGAATTGTCTAATTATAACTTCTTTTTTTGAAAAAAAAAAATTTGATAGATGAATAAGAAACATACAGCTGTGAACAATTAAAATGTTAATTATGGGATGAGAAAATAATTTTCAATATATCGTGGTATATACCAAACTTTTGGACTTTTATTTTGTAGAGAATCTGATATGGACCTGGCACACATATTGCCGACATTTTTATTAATATCCAAAGTTTAATACAAATTATTAATTATACCCAGAACTCAACTCAATATCGAAATATACCCAAGCCGGCCATTTTATGGCCGGCTATGTTCCCTCCCTAAGCCGGCCATTTTATGGCCGGCTATGAACCTTTTTTTTTTTTTTAAGAGAGAGACACTATGAAGATCAAAAATATTGAAATCTAACTCTGAAAATTTGAAATTTTTGTTTAAATTATTTGTTATATTACTTCTTTGATGTATAATTAGCATATTTATACTAAAATACGATAGATTAATTGAAATTATGTTGAATAACACTAAATTATGTTAAATTACGATAAATTACGTTAAAATACGGTAAATTACGCTAAAATACGATATGAATAGGGACGATATCTTCACTGAAAAGGAGAAAAACGACGATGAAACTTAGTTACATATGAATAGGGACGATATCATTCAATCCAAGTAGCTCAGTAAATTAGTTACATAATGAACTTGCAGATTACCAATTTTTACTATTTTCGGAATTATTTTACTATTTTTTATGATTCATGAAAGATGAGCAAAATCAGTCTACTATAGCGTAATTTTGTGTAGTTTAGTGTTTTTTTTACTGTATTTCAGCATAATTAGCGAAGTTATTGTAATTTAACGTAATTTAGTATAATTGAACATAATTTATTGTAATATAGTGTAATTCAACATAATTTCAAGTATTCTAGCGTATTTTAGTATAAATATGCTAATTATACATCAAAAGAAGTAGAGGAGGGATCAAGTTACAACAACCATTTTTTTCATTTTCAAAGTCCAAATCGTCGATCCAAACCATTCAACATGATTATCTAAATAAAATGTGCTTGCAGATCAAATTTTACATTTTTTTGAATTTGTTTACTATTTATTAAGATGGGTACAAAATTCAATAGTCTGAATATGACTATTTTTTGCAAAATACTTAATAAATAGTAAACAAATTCAAAAAAATGTAAAATTTGATCTGCAAGCATTTGTACCAGTAAACTTTAATCGTGCAAAGTCAAAACAGTAAATGATGCACGAAAAGACCCTAAAAACTCTGAGATTGTAAAGAAAGTTCGAAAACTCTATATCCGACGGTCGGATCGGGCTGAAAAGTAAGTTAGCTTGGTTTTGGGGCTGTGGAGCTCATGTCAAAATTTCAGCCCGATCCGACGGACGGATCAAAAGTTATGCCCTTTTTATTGTTGTAATTTGATCCCTCCTCATAGAAGTAATATAAAAAATAATTTAAACAAAAATTTCAAATTTTCAGAGTTAGATTTCAATATTTTGATCTTCATAGTGTCTCTCTCAAAAAAAAAAAAAAAAAAAAAAGTACATAGCCGGCCATAAAATGGCCGGTTTAGGGAGGGAACATAGCCGGCCATAGAATGACCGGCTTGGGTATATTTCGATATTGAGTTGAGTTCTGGGTATAATTAATAATTTGTATTAAACTTTGGATATTAATAAAAATGTCGGCACATATTGTCACATCTATGTGCTGTCTTAATTAAACCCAGATACAGCAAAAAAAAAAAACCAGATTGATTAGTCAAGTGATGTCACCATGTTTGAACTATTGTTAGATCCTGCTTATATAATTCCAGATAAATTTCTACGATGGCATTTAGAGATCTTAGCTTCGGTGTTTCTTTCTATCCACAATATTTCTTTCTTCTAGAAGCACGGTTGTAACCCAATCCAAGAGACAAGGCCGACAGTTAGCCAAACTCAAATATAAGATAAAAAGATCTTGAAAAATATATCTGACAATAACAACTCCGATCTTGAAATTCAAAGGAAAAGTATTATTATATATCCACACAAAAGAGAAAAAAAAGAGAAAATAAAAAAAAGACAATATCGCACAAAGCCCTTGCCACGTTACATGGATCCACCGACGCGCAATCCGTTTGCTCCTTTGTGTGGGCTTGATCCAAATAAGCAAATTGAACAGTTGGAACTTGCTTTACAGGCCTTAAAGCAAGGTCTGGCCATGGCGACAGGCCCAGCTCTACTTCCTTTAGATCATCGATCTGGCACCGATCGTCTCCAGATGAGCTACTCTGAGGCAGTTCTTAAACCTCCGGATAAACCTCCCCCAGCTAGGCGACAAAATGTTAGATCGTACTGGCGAGCGCGAGGTCTGGCGAATCTCGAGGAGGTCACGCGAAGCGGAATTGTGCGAGCGAAAATTGCGTCGTTACGCGCTGCCTCTTCCTTGCAATCCCCTATTTGTTTCCGATGCACTGAGAAAGGGCATTTGGCTACTGCCTGTAGGAATGCCCAAGTTTGCTTCATTTGCAATAAATTGGGGCATCGGGCACCTCATTGCCGATCTGTTACTACAAATCCACCTTCTCCAGCAAAAAAACCTTCTCCTCTCTCATCTAATGGCGAATCTCCTGACATTCTCATAAAGCCTCCTTTTCCACCTCTGATCAATAAATCAACCGATACTGTTCCGATGTCTAAGTCGATGAAAGCCCCGATTCGGACTCTTTACGAGACGCCAGCCAGTGAAGCTCAAGAGCAACAGTTCCGCCGTAGCTTCTTTCTAGACGATGCTCCAGGGTGGGGGCGTGCAAGGATTGAAACTGCGCTGCACAAATTACTGAGACACCACCACTGGCTAGCTTGCCGCTGGGATGAATCTCGCTATCTTATTGAAGCTCCTTCTCCTTCCTGGCTGGATGATACTCTGAACCGAGGTACGATCCGATTGGATAATGTGGTTTTCAAAGTTTCTCCGTGGGATCCTTGTTTTTCTGAAGGTCTTCGTATGATTCCTTGCTGGGTACGCATTCGTGGTTTCCCTCACAAATTCTGGGAATGGGAAGAATTTGAGACTTTGGGGCAACGGTCTTAGAAATGGATCCTGGGACTCAGTTTAAGTTTGAACGCCGTTTTGCCCGGGTTCGTCTTGGGATGTGTGACCCGATGTTACTACCTTCTACTCATTGGCTGATGCATCGTGACCCTGGAGGTTATCTCTCTCGCTTTGATCTCATTTTTGAGCTTGAGCATGAGCGCAACTCAGGCCCTGGGGCCTGGGTTCGTAAAACAGTACCCACTGATCCTCCCACTGATGTTCCTGGTAAACCTAAAGGGGTGGCCATTGTTGACCGCAACATCTCCACTGCGAAACCTCCCAAAAAATCAGCCCCTCCTGGCAAGGGAAAAGGGGTTGCTGCCCAAGACAGTGATGATTCTGATGCTGAATCTGAGTACGAATTTGATGCTCAAGGGAAGGAGCTCGCTCATTGGAGCAAAGTTCGGTCAGAGGGATCGTCTCGGGTTCAAATGATGCGGGCTGATCAGTTTCCCACCCAGGTGGAGACTGTTCCATCCCCACTCTCAGATCCGAAACCTGTCCCTACTGACCCGATTTCTGAATCTCTCCACCCTACTGCCCATATGCAACCTGCTTCGTCAGAGCCTTCTCTGACAACTGACACTTCTCCTACTCGCGAGACCAACGGGGCGCCTAGCCTCGCAGATAATGGCACTCCTTCTTTGGAGGTTCACTGTGGTATGGTCGAGGGATTGACCTATGAGAAATGTGCACCCCGCCAACTGTTGGTCCATACCAACCAAGGGGATATCAAATGTGCTACTCGAGACATTTTTCCTGCTATGGTAGAACATCTCACCTCTCAACAGAAACCTCAACCTGCAAGCCGAGCCTCCTCAGCCCCCCCTCATCCTGATACTCACAGCTCCTTCTCTTCTCCCCACCTCTCTCCTCTTTCTGCAGGAATCCCTCTCTCTCCTGCTAAAAGGCCTCTACTACTAATGGAGACTCCTGCCCAAACTGATGGGGTCCCGACTTCCAAACGGCTGAAAGGTGGCACTCTCAGAAAGAGGAACTCCACTTCCAGTGTCATTCCAAGGCGCAGTCTGAGGATTGTAACACAGGGTGCATCTGAAACCGTGCTGGCTAAGGCACAAAAATTGGCACAGGCTAGAACAGCTACTGCTGCTTCAAACTCAGGTATACCACTGTTGACTAGCTTTCCTTTCACTAGATTAACTGATGAGGAAATTGAACAGTTATTTCAGGTGTATAACATTCGATTTGGGTTAGCTAATTTGGGCAAAACTGAGCTGATTAGAGCGATACAACTCTTATCTAGGGCTGATTTTGACAACTTGATTAGCAAGGCTTTTGATTCCCTTAAAAAAAAGAAACCATCTGATAACCAATTAGTGGTTATTGAGCAGGATAGTCAAGGGTTTCTTACTGTCTTATGAATATCTTGAATTGGAATGTTAGAGGATTAAATGCCCCTAGAAAGAGACAAATTCTTAAAGATCTGATTAGGGATCATCATGTTGATTTGATTGCAATACAAGAGACTAAAAAAGAAGACTTTAGTAATAGGGTTCTTAGATCTATCTCTAGTAGGTTTGACAAATGGCTTTGGTTACCTTCCATTGGAAGGGCTGGCGGAATCCTTTTTGGATGTGATAGTGATGACTATAGTGTGTTAGACTCTCAAATTAATAGATTTTCTATCTCAGTTTGGGTTCAGAATAGGACAGATTTGCATACTTGGATGATTACCATTGTTTATGCTCCTATTACTAGGAGTTTGAAATCTGAATTTTGGGACGAACTTAGAAATTGTAGGATAGGGAAAACTGACATGTGGCTGGTCTGTGGTGACTTTAATGCTATTAGGAAACGATCTGAAAAATCATGGGTGAACTTTGATATTACTCTTAGTGCTAAATTCAATAATTTCATCAATGATCATCGCTTAGTGGAATTGAAAATTCCTAATAGAAAATTTACTTGGTCTAATGGTAGACAACAGGCTTTGCTAGATCGATATATAGTGTCTTTGGACTGGTTAGATGCATATTCCAATTATGAGATACTTGCCTTAAATGCTTATGGCTCTGACCATACTCCTTTGCTACTTACGCTAGATACTTCTGATTCCTCTAAGCCACCTATGTTTAAAATTGACCCCGAATGGTTAAATAATGAGGAATTTATTAGACTAATTCATAAGTGGTGGAATGAGGTCCCTTTATCACCTATTAACACTGGTCTGTCTTGGCATCTTAAAATGAAAAAAATTAGGAACAAAATACAGGGATGGACAAAAAATTATTATGGGGACAAAAAAAGGAAAAAGAAATTCATTCTAGAACAATTGTCTCTATTAGATGAGATTAGGGATCATAGAGAACTCTCAGCAGTGGAAGGTGAACAATGGCAAAATTTGAAACAACAATTAGATGGGATTTATTTAGATGAAGAACTTTACTGGCAACTAAGATCTAGACAAATGTGGTTGAAAGAAGGGGACTCTAACACTAAGTACTTTCATAGAGTAGCTATACCAAACATAGGAAGAATAAGATCCAGGCTTTAGAAATTAATCAGATATTGACTACTAATAAATCTGCTATTCACCAACATATATTGTCCTATTATAAAGAGTTGCTAGGTTCCCCTGGAATCACTTTTGCTCAATTGGGCCCTCATTTCTGGGCTGATGAGGAGAAAATCTCAGATTCTGAAAATTCTTCCCTTGTTGCTCCCTTTACTGAGACAGAAATTTACCAAGCAGTTTTCAACTCTGAACCTCAGGGAGCTCCTGACCCTGATGGTTTTACCTTTGCTTTTTATCAAAAATTCTGGGACTTAGTAAAATCTGATCTTATATTTCTTTGCCATCAATTTTGGCATGAACAATTGCAGCTTTCTAAAATCAACAAATCTGTTATCTGTCTGATTCCTAAAGAACCTGATGCTCAACAGATCAAAAAATTCAGACCTATTAGTCTTGTCAACTGTAGTTTTAAACTCATCTCTAAAATCCTGACTTATAGACTTGAGCCTATTTTACAACGCTTAATTGATGAGACCCAATCTGCTTTCTTAAAAAATAGGTTCATTTTAGACAATGTGATACTCAGTCATGAAATAATTCATCATTGTCAAGTTACCAAACAACAGGGGGTTGTAGTTAAGATCGATTTTGAGAAAGCATACGACAAGATCAATTGGGATTATTTACTTTCGCTTATGCATAGTAGAGGGTTTCATGCAAAATGGATTGCTTGGATGAAACTATGGTTATTTAGCTCCCAATCCTGCCTTACTATTAATGGCCACCTCACTCCCTATTTCTTTTGCAAACGAGGGGTGAGGCAAGGCGATCCCTTATCTCCATACTTGTTTAATCTTGCTGCCGATACCCTCAGTAAACTGTTCAAATCTGGTCGCGCTAATAATGTGATTTCTGGACTAGGCCCTCCTTGTTTTCACAATAAACCCATCACCAATTGCCATTATGCTGATGACACCATTCTTTTCCTTCAAGCCACTTCTCATTGTGTGTCAGCAGCTTGGTGGGCAATGATTATGTTTGAGGGTGTTTCTGGTATTAGAATGAACCTAGATAAAACTGAGATGTTTCCTATTAACATTTCTCCTCCCTTTGCCACAGCACTGGCTCAGACATTTAGATGTCAATTATCCCAATTTCCTTTTAAATATCTAGGAGTGCCATTACATAATAGGAAACTCAGTGTTCAAGATTGGGGGTTTCTCATTGATAAAATTAGCAACAAATTACAAAATTGGAAGGGGCAAATTCTCTCAATTGGAGGTAGACTTACCTTGGTGAATGCTGTATTATCTGCTGTTCCTATGTATGCTATGTCCTTGTACCATATACCTAAAACAGTCATTACTCAAATAGATAAAATTAGAAGAATCTTTGTGTGGCAAGGAACTAGCATTAAGAGAAAATATGCTCTCTGTAATTGGCAGACATTGTGTATGAGACAAAAATTTGGTGGTATGGGCATCCTTGATATCCATCAAATGAATATTTCCTTGTTAACTAAATGGCTTTGGAGATTCAAGGACCCCACTTATCATAGTTTATGGAAGGAGGTTGTCCGATATAAATACTTTGAGTATCCTAATCCATTGCCATTTTCCCCTATATGGAAGGAGATTTTAACAACAGAACAGTTCTGCTCTTTGGGTTCCAATGTGATACCTGGCAGCCATGGTCACGTCTTGCTTTGGCATGATCAATGGCATGGCTCTTATGCTTTTAAAACCCTGTTTCCCAACTTATTCCTTATTTGCCGTACTCCTATGATTACTGTACAAGAGGCTGTTATATCTCAAGGTACCCTTATTACATTTAGAAGAACGCTAGGAGGTGTACTGTTACAGGAATGGCTTCAAATTCTGCACATTCTTAGTAATATATCCTTTACTCATGAACAAGATAACATCTCATGGTGCTGGGATGTTAATGGTATTTTTACAGTTCGGTCCTTGTACTCTTTTCTCAACTTTAGAGGTATTAAGCCTCAGTACTCAATGATTTGGTGGAAGTTACCAATTCCCCCAAAAATTAAGGCTTTTATGTGGTTAGTTACTAAGCACAGAATTCTGACAAAGAAAAACCTCCAAAAAAGAGGCTGGACTGGTGATCTTACCTGCCAGTTTTGTACTTGTGTTGAAAGTTCTAACCATTTATTCTTTAAGTGTTTTTATGCCCAACAGATCTGGAGATGGATGGGAGCATGCACTAATCATTCTTCAAATTGGTTTTCTATTACAGATGTTATTAATTTTTCTTTTACTTTGACTCCTACCCAAAAACTTGCCTTTTTGATTGTCGTTTGTGCAGTTATTTGGAGCATTTGGAAACATCGCAACGACTTGTGTTTTAATAATATCCGACTCTATACTGTTAGAAACATTATCTTACAAATTTTGTCTCTTATTTCTTACTGGTCAGGTACTGTCAAGCATGACATCCAGGATGCAGTCAAAGAGTGGCTGCCTGCAGAGCTTGATGCGATTCCTCTTCAAGTAGTGGAACCAGCTGATGCTTTGCTGTTGGACTGGGTCACTGGAGAAGATGTTGAATAGTGGTCGTATGCTCTACGTTTATCACACTCATTTTGGTATTAGTCTTCTGAATGATTCAGTTGGCTTTGTTCGAGTGTGTTTTATCCATACTTTTTCTGTGCCTAGGTGCACCTTTATGTGGTTGCACTTTTATACTGCTGTGTTGGATTATTTCGGTGCTTTTAGATATGTGTTAGGGATATTATCTGATACTAAGGATTGATATGTCTAGCTACTCTATAGAAAGATCTTGTAAGTTACCGGTTTCAAATATATGAAACGGGCGTGAGCCTTTTTTTAAAAAAAAAAAATGCTGTCTTTATTATCGTTGAATCGAATTATTAATTGGACCGGGGAATTTTTCTTTCGTTTTCCCAATTTTTTTTTTATTTTTGACCCATCATTTGTTCTACGTACCATTTCTCTCTGAATTCGCATCCTCTGAGATATCTCAAATTTTGATTAAAATTTTAAACTGTTCAAATTCTTTATGCACAAATTACAAAGTAACAATAATATTGTCCGTATATTCTGAATTGATACTAAATTGAATATGGCCTGACTTTTAGATAAACTGAAATCTTCAGTTATCTCTCTCTTCCCTCCACTGGTGTAACACCCGGTAATATTTATTTCGGTATTTATTTTGGACTTATTTATAATATTGAAAATATTAAAGGTTTGAATTGTAAATTAGACAAATTCTCTCATAAATCCAACCATAAACCTAACCACTAACCACTGTAACCGACTATGGTTAATGAAAATGAGGACTAGACTCCATTTGTTTTCTCAAAACAAAAAAATAGACAAATTCAAATTAATGTAAAAATGAGGTGGCACTATTTGTCCACGTGGCTCATGGTAAAATTCTTCAACAGCTGTGACTCATTTGATCCCTCTTAGATAAAAACCTTCTTCTATTTTTTTATTTCATTTAATTGTGAAAAATAAAAGAGAAACAGAAACAATACGGAGTTAGCTACAGAGCAGAGTAACTAGTTACTTAACGACGCAGCTTCTCTATAATTGACTTAATTAAACAATCATTCAAACAGACTGAATTAATTCACACAAATTCACATCAAATTATGCCTGCATATTTAACGACGATAACACCTGGATCTAGGTTATCAGTAAAACAAGTCACACAGTATTCACACATTTGGAATGTCTGCCACATACAATTCCCACATTCACAGTGTACACAACTATATCATTTCACAATTCAAATTCGAACCTCAGATCCACTATCACATTAAATATGCCCTCATAATTCAATACCCAATTCAAATATCCAATTCAACCATACAAATCGAAAACACATATTATAGAGAAGTCCGGTTACCTAATAGCGATCAATTTAGAATATCCAAGTTGAATTACAACCACTGTCCAGAATCAATGCGACATAGTCGGAATTCTAATCGAACGTGAAATCAAATATCAATCAATATCATAATTTTTCTTATTAAAATATCTCTTCATCTTCTCCATATTTTTTGTACTCTCTTTTGTTTTTTCTTTTATTTCTGTTCTCGGTTTCCTTTTGTTTTTCACAATTAAATGAAATCAAGAAAGAGAAAAAGGTTTTTATCTAGGAGGGATCAAATGAGTCACAGCGGTTGAAGAATTTTACCATGAGCCACGTGGCCAAATAGTGCCACCTCATTTTTACATTAATTTGAATTTGTCTAATTTACAATTCAAACCTTTAATATTTTCAATATTATAAATAAGTCTAAAATAAATAAAGAAATATATATTACCGGGTGTTACAACCGGTAACCACTTTTCTCTCATTTTGTCAAGCAATAACTTTTTTTTTTTTGTTTTTCTCATCTCTCGTTTATGTTTTTAATATTCATCTTGATTGCTTTGTATTTATCTGTATTTAATTCAACTTTATTTTTATATTGAATGCATTATTTTTTAGATTGTTAGCTTTTATTATTCACATTAATTATTTTATTTTATTATTCATATTGGATGATTTATTATTTACATTGTTTGGTTCATTATTCACATGTTAGTATTGTAATTTTGTTTCACTTTAAAGAATTGAAAGATATACTTAGATTGATAAAGAAATAAGTTTAAGACGACTGACCTGACATAAAACATTCCCCTCTAACCCCTAGGTGCTCTTATTTTTTTTAATTTGATTTCTCACAATCGAGGAGAGCAAATGGCGACTCTCAAAGCGACCAAGGAGACCGAAGAATGACAGATGGTGCGCCGGCGCCGCCACTACCTAGAAGGATGGAAGAAGCCCCAGACCAACCCGCCCCCGACAACCAAGATCTACACACCCTACCGACCAACCTATGCCCAAGTAGTCTCCAAACGTCTCTCACCCAATACCAGCCTTGCCACCACCCCTAGAGCACCCACCAAACATCCTTTCACCACCTCGACACCTCTCCAAACACCTCTCCTATCAACCCCCAACTACCAGCGCAGCCACCCAGCCGCCCCCGCTCGCCACCAGCCCCCTACTATACCTCTCCTCATAGCCCCACCCCACTCGGCTTCCCGCCTTCCGCCAAGTTCACGGAATGGAGAGGTTGTTGCTTCCGATGCTGTCGCCGTGGCCACACGGTTGCATTTTGCCGTAATCTGCTCCGTTGTGGCAAATGTTGAAAACAGGGTCACCCTGGATCGCGATGCCTCAAAAACCCCAAGCCAGTACCCCCATCTGCTCAGCCAAACCCCACCACAGTCCATGGCTCTAATCTGGTTTAGAGGTTCTTGATAACTTGGTACGAGTCTGGTACGAACATAAATTTGTTGCTGAGTACAAATCTGGTTGTTGTGTTTTATTATTCGAGTTAAAGCGCTTTATTGTTCACTTTTCGTAATTTGTTATTTACATTATCGTTATTGTTACGAAATCTACTTATCTTGTAAATTCTGTTTGGATGTAATACAAAGCCTACGAGCATGTTTCTTTGCAACAAAAAAAAAAAAAAAGAAAAAATCGTGCGGGAGTGAAGTTGAACGGTCAAATTAATTAATATGATTTCTTTTTTTTTTTGAATTACTGATAGAGGCTATCAGTTGTACAGAGAGATAAAACAACACTACAGCAAATTACAGCTACAGCAATTTATCATCACACACTCCAGTGTTAACAATATTTCAGCCACAACCTCCCTTCTTCTATAGCCCTTTGAGCCACCCATCTTGGGTCCCGAATCTTGCCTTCAAAAAACTTGAGATTTCTTTCCTTCCACACGTACCAGCATGCAGCAATGAAGAAGGCACTCCATGTTTTCCTAGGCATGTTTGCCCGACATCTTTTCCAGGATTTGGTGTACGTGAGCTGCACTGATTGACCATTCCACATGATTCTA
Organism: Carex myosuroides; assembly: GCA_028015225.1. Lineage (NCBI taxonomy): Eukaryota > Viridiplantae > Streptophyta > Magnoliopsida > Poales > Cyperaceae > Carex > Carex myosuroides. The sequence goes on along the minus strand of CM051491.1, from coordinate 11,983,239 downwards.
TGCCCCAACATAATGGCCACTTGGTTCCAGACTGATGCAGCATATGAACAATGAAAGAACAAATGCACTGACGTTTCCATTGTGCAGTTCTGACAAGTGAGACATGCCATGTCACAATTGAACCTTCTCTGTTGCATGATTTCATGGGTTAGGACCTTACCTTGAAGTAGTAGGTAGGTGAAGATCCTCACCGTTGGTGGTATTTTTAGGTTCCAAGTGTGGCTGAACGGGCAGATGGTTTTACCCCCCGCCAAAATGACTTCGTAGAACGACTTGGCCGAGTAGCAAGCATTGGCCGACCATATCCAATAAAGCTGATCTTCTCTTTGAGATAGCTGGACCTGTTGGACTGAAATAGAGCGAGCAATGGCATCCTTTAAAGAGATGTTTCGGTTTGGCAACCGCTGCTGTTCCAGGGAAGCCACTGTTGGGAAAGTCCATGAGTCAAACCAGTAGGAAATGGTTGCTCCTGTCCCTATATGCCATCTTGTACTCCACAGGAACAGTGGCTTAATTTTTAGCAATTGTTTCCAGAAAAATGAGCCCTGTTGAGACCAAATTTTGGGGATCAGAGCACCTCTGCGATTGCACCACAGCGGGCTCACTGTTTCCGACCAAAGTCGGAATCAAAGTGAGTTCGATGGGTTCAATGACCGTCCGATCTGTAAACTCACTTTGGATCCGATGCCCATCGGAATCAAAGTGAGTTCGATGGGTTCAATGACCGTCCGATCTGTTTTAAGATTCGCGTCTGCTTTAAAATTAATATGATTTCTAAAGTGATATCCGTATATAGCTCCCATACCGAAAAGTTAAATTTATTTCAGTGCCGAACCGCATATGAGAGCGAGATATGGTCACTACAAATTAAAAAAACTAAGAAAAATTACTATTAAAAAATATATATTTCAGTAGGGATTGAAATCAGCAATTAGCAATTAAGCAAATGAATATTACGAAAGGCTGAAAATAGTAAACGAGCCTATTAGTCTTTGATTGAAGGACCTCTTTGATACCCAAATTTTTGGGCTGAATACTGTTCGGCCCACTTTTAGGAAGGTTTTTAAGTTTCAACGGTTCAACCAAATCGATCAGAATCTAAGCAACTTAATTTGCAGGGTTCCTTAAAATTATATTCGGGCTTTAGAATGATGAAGCGAGAAAGATAACAATTAATGGTATAGTTCAATCCCCAAGAAGTTGCTCTTCTTGGGAAAAACAACTATATATATGTTTTTGTAGGAATATGGAAAGAATTAAGAACACATAATGGAAGGGAAGTAGAACACAGAACAGAGCTACTGTTGTCTGTTAGCAGATGCTATGCAAATGAAAATAGCTAGGGACTCTGATCCGTTTTCACTGCTATTAGTGCAAGCCTAATTAAGGAGGATGGACTGGTATATATATATAGGGAGATCTTGATTGGGCATTTGGGGACTGGCTATAAATTTGATTTATGTTAACAGTAAATAGTTGAAAGAAGGGTGTTTTGGTTCGATCCATTTGGTTGATTTTGTCTATTTCTAGTTTCTAAGTAACAAAAGCATGCATGCAGGTTTTATGTTGGGTTTTCATTATTTGTTCTTTTTTTAAGTTCAGATTCTCAGAGTACTAAATGATGATGGTGGTTTCATTAATCATGAGATCAACATCCCCTATTCTTTCCTCAAAAAATTATTTGATCCATGTAATTAATATTCACACTTACACGGTTACATGCATGGATCCTCTTCTTCAAATCATTTGTATGGTTCCTAGAACAAGACAAAGTTGATCGCTAGCTCCATTGGATATCATGACATATGCTCCATCCTTCTAATGGCACTACTAAATTCACAGATATAAATATATCCTTCTTTTAAGTTGGCTCTAGCTTGACTAAAGAAGACTAATTGAGAATTTAGTAGACCAATAGAAGGAGGGGGCACATGATGAAGGAAAATGTATAGTAGTCATCTACCATCTAATTAATATTTCGCTACAGGAATCATGAAACCTGAGATAGCAATGTCGAATCTTATTTTAATACCGAAAAAAGAGGAGGCAGTTCAAGTTGCAGATTTCCGCCCCATTTCAGTGTGTAACGTGCTGTATAAATTGATATCTAAAATACTCACGTTGAGGTTGAAACCATATATCGGCCAGTGCATATCTAGGGCCCAAAGTGCGTTCCTGCCGGGTCGTGAGATCTCGGAAAATGTGATTTTGCTCCGTGAGGTGTTACACTCTTTTAGCTTGCCGAGTTATAAGAACAAGGAATTTTGCTTGAAGCTAGACCTATCAAAAGCTTTCGATCGGATGGATTGGGATTTTATTGAGTCATTATTGCCAATTTACAATTTCCCCCCTAATTTTTCAAGATGGATTTTGGGCTGTATAACTTCAGCTCGGTTCACTATCGTTTTAAATGGTAAAGGTGATGGCTTTCTACAGCCGCATAGTGGTTTGCGGCAAGGTTGCTCCCTCTCACCTTACATATTTATTCTGGGGATGGATGTGCTTTCTAGAGGATTAGCGTATCGGGTGAGCACAAGGGAGTTGCGAGGGGTACGCCTTGCCCCGTCCGCTTTGCCTCTAACCGATTGTCTATATGCCGATGATTTGCTTGTTTTTGGTTCAGCTACTTTGGCTGAAGCACAAATAATTCTGCAATCTATTCAAGATTTCTCGGATGTTTCCGGGCAAAGGGTGGGCCCACAAAAAAGTTTTATATGGTTCAGCTCTTCAACACAGCAAACAGAAAGAGAGTGGATTTCTGACTTTTTCATGGTACCTATAAATAGTGAGTGCTCATCCTATCTTGGTGCTCCAATTGATACTGGCAGAAATTCTTTTGATTTTTTGATTGAAAAATTCTCAAATAAGCTTCAAATGTGGAAGAGCAACTTACTGTCCCATGCGGGTAGATTGGTCTTAATTCGTTCAGTGTTGCAAGCTCTACCAATTTATTACATGGCGACTACTAGAATACCGAAATCAGTGATAAGTGAAATTACTTCAATCATTCGAAGATATTTTTGGGGCAAGGTGGGCAGGCAGCGGTTTTTGGCTTATGTCGCGTGGGACAAAATCACAGTGCCGCTGGAGGAAGGCGGGCTTGGGATTCGTGATCTTGACACAATGAATGAAGCTCTTCTTACAAAATTTCTGTGGAGAATTGCTTCTGGTTCAGAGGCTTTGTGGGCTCAAGTTGTGAAGGCAAAATATATGCCTAGGAGTGATTTGTGGCAGAGTAAACGAACCTATAGATGCACATCTTTTTGGAGAAGCTTGATGAACTTAAGGGAGTCTCTTGAGCCTTGTGTGAAATGGAGTTTGGGTAACGGTGAGCTGTGTTCAGTATTTGCTCAACCTTGGTTTAAAGGCGCCTTGGAGTTTAGGCCGAGTGATGAGGGGCAGAGACTTTTGCGGACTATAGATTTGCTTGACCCTCAAACAGGAAATTGGAATTTAGAGCAGCTAGTTAACTTGTTTGGTTATACTGGTTGCATGGAGATATTAGCAACCGTTGAGCCACCTGTTCCAGGTTCTTCAGAGGACCGTTTCATGTTTAAATTTTCAAATAATGGGACATATTCGGTCAAAGCAGGATATAATTTTTTTTAAAGGTCCTAATCAAAACGTGAGTGTAGTGAGCAAAGAACTTTGGTCAACAGTGTGGCACAGAGGGGATGTGTTGCCTCGGATCCGCCTCTTTCTCTGGAAATTGCTTCACAGGGCGCTGCCCCTAGCCTCCTTTATGCACCGTCGATTCCCGACTCACAACCCGTGTTGTGTTACATGTGGCGGGCAATTAGAAGATGCGCTTCATTTACTGCACCTATGCCCTTTCTCGAGAGCATGTCTATTTGCGGGTCCTTTAAGCATCCGAATAGATAATCTCCAAGGTAGTTTTGAGCAAGTCTTGCAAGGGGTGTCGGATAGCCTTGACGATGAACAATGGTTGGTTTATGTCAACTCGGCATGGGCATTATGGCGTTGTAGAAATGATCGAGCATATGCGGGCAAGCAACCCACTTTTCAGCAGTACATGAAGTACTTAGCTTCGATTAATTGGGAGTCTAATACGGGTGCAGCTCGTAGGTTTGGTCCCATGCCGGGAAGGGTGCAAGCATCCTTGCCCGAAGTTCACAATGAATACAGATGCTACACAGATGGTTCATGGATTGAGGGATGGAAGGGTGGTATTGGTCTGGTGCTTTGGTACAATGAAGAATTGATAGTTTACAAGTCAAAAGCGATTAAAGGTTGTTGTTCATTACAAGTAGAAGCTGCGGCTTTAAAGGAAGCTATCTCACTGGTGCTCGGTCTCGGGATCAAGGCTTGTTCTTTCTTCACTGATTGTTTGTCGCTGGTGGAAATTTGCTCTAGTCAGCACCCGCCTATGGCAGCAGATTGGCAGGCTTTTGATGAAATATTGGAGATATGGAGTTTACTTAGAGCTAACAAATCTTTGGTGTGTGTTCATGTGCGAAGAAGCCAAATTGAAATGGCTGACAACTTGGCGAAAATAGGGAGGGCAAATGGTTGGGATTATACAGGATATACTCTTCCATGTTTTATGCCTATGGGATTTTGATGAAACTCTCTGTATTATGCCTACGGGCTTTTGAATGACAAAAAAAAAAAAATATATTTCAGAGGGACAAACAGATCTATTTGTGTAAGAGATTGTTTGGTCTCCCTTAATAAACATGGCTTTTTATAGAGGGGTTTAGGCTCATGATATGTTTCTTTGAGATAATAATATCACATAGAACCTGGAATATATACCCAGGGGCGGATTCACTTAGATAAGGAGGTCAAGTGATCTCCATTTATTTTAAAAATATAATACTTACACATAATTTTCCTATATACTTTAAGTAAAATGTTATGGATACTGTAATGTAAAATTGATCTCTGTATTATTTTTTGTTAAATTTTTTAATATGATTGATTCACATTATGTGTTTGACATCCTCTTTCTAAGTTTAAAGTCTGCCTCTGCTCCTGCATTTATCGAAATTAAACAAGTACATCTAGCTGTTTATTTTGAGGATTATCCAATATTATATTGTTACTAATTAAATGTTAAAAAGGTGTAATTAACTAATCGTTAAAAATATTAACCTATTACTAATTGTTTGGTTATATTGTTACTAATTGAAAGGCTTAATTGCTAATTGTTTGGTTAGACCGAATAAGAAGATTAAATTACAAAAAATCAAAATTTGATACATTAGTAATTTCATAGAAATAAATATCAATATAATATTTTACACATTATTTAATTTCATACAAAATATATATATATTCTAAAATATACATATAAAAATAGAAGGAAAGAAACAATGGTTGAACCAAATAAAATATAAATCATACTTGAACCATTATAATTTGGTCGGTCCGGTTTAGTCAGTTTTAAAAAGTTTAAACTGAATCGATCCATTTAAACCAAAAAATTAAAAATTCAACCGAACCGATGCATTTAAATCGAACAACCAAACCATTTAAACCGAAATTTTTCGGTTCGATTGAAAACCAAAGAAGTTAAACCGTTTGAACACCAATAATTACTACACACATATAGTCATTTGATGTTAGCAACACAATTTTTTACTTGGTACGTATGATTTTAAAGTCATAAATTTAAGCTACTATATAATTGATGGATTCATTGGATTATTCAATAATTAACTAACCGTACTTAATATTTAGTTAGTTATTCCTAATATTTGATGGGCTATTATTGCAATTAAAATAGACATCTCATTTTTTCCAATTAAATAATGGTCATATAGTGCAGCATATATAGCTTCTCTGAAGGCTCAACTCACCACATATATTAAGGTTAATTAATGAAAAAGTATATGAAAAAAAATGGAGTAAAGTTAGGGAGAGCATTAACATGCTTTCGTGTCAGCTCACCACAAAGATTAATTAATTAATGAGAAAGTATATGAAAATTAATTCAAGTTAGGAAAAGATCGAGGTTTGTGAGCTTTAACTTACAAAATATTGACTGAAAATATGAATTCAAGTTGTTCATGATTTGGTCTTCTTTAGATGCCAAAAGCTTATTTTCAAACTTAAATTTTTTCGAGTTCATTTTTTTTTTCTGAGTTCATTTTGAATACACTTAGAGGTCGTACAAATAAATTAACTGACATCAATCGATAAGACCAAAAAATATAAAATTATATAAGCGTAGTTTATCATTAGAAAAATTGTTTAATAAACTTTTACAATTTAAATTTGTTTCTGTCACAAATTAAGTACTAAAAAACTAAAATTTTATATTTAATTAAAATGTTTCGTTGGATAATTAAATATTTTTTAATACACCAAATTTAACATACGAATTGTCTAAACTATAAAAATATATCAGTATTTTTCAACACATTTATTTTTTTCAGCCATTACTGTAAAATCAGTTAACAGGGTATATATTCGTTTGTTATTTTAGCTTTGCCCTTCTTAAATTTGATAAAGTATTATTCCTAAGTGGACCTAATTAGTGTCCCTCCTGGCCTTCAAACCAATTAATTTCGTTACTTAGTCCTTTTAATTTCTGTAAAATGAAAACTTTTAGAATGTTATGGCTTGAACTCTACGCAACAGTAGTTTCTTCCTGAAATATAAAGAGGCAACTTTTTTTTTTCTTGCTTTTTTGACGGTCTCAAAGTAATTCCTGAATTGTCAAAGAATGGGTAATGATATCTCATATGGATAGTTATGGGTTCGAATCTTGAATAGAAAAAATTATTTGTTATAATAACAAAGATATTAAATAAAAAAAAATCTTAAAGACACATAGTTTCTGATATGGATAGTCATGGGTTTGAATTTTGAATAGAAAAAAATTATTTGTTATAATAACAAAGATATTAAATAAAAAAAAATCTTAAAGACACATAGTCTCTGATATGGATAGTCATGGATTCGAATCATGAATAGAAAAAATTATTTGCTATAATAACAAAGATATTAAATAAAAAAAATCTTAAAGACACATTTTTCTGATATAAATAGTCATGGGTTCGAATCTTGAATAGAAAAAAACTATTTGTTATAATAACAAAGATATTAAATAAAAAAAAATCTTAAAGACACATAATCTCTGATATGGATAGTCATGGATTCGAATCATGAATAGAAAAAATTATTTTCTATAATAACAAAGATATTAAATAAAAAAAATCTTAAAGACACATTTTCTCTGATATAAATAGTCATGGGTTCGAATCTTGAATAGAAAAAAACTATTTGTTATAATAACAAAGATATTAAATAAAAAAAAAATCTTAAAGACACATAGTCTCTGATATGGATAGTCATGGATTTGAATATTGAATAGAAAAAATTATTTGTTATAATAACAAAGATATTAAATAAAAAAAAATCTTAAAGACACATAGTCTCTGATATGAATAGTCATGAATTCGAATCTTGAATAGAAAAAATTATTTGTTATAATAACAAAGATATTAAATAAAATAAAAAATCTTAAAGACACATAGTCTCTGATATGGATAGTCATGAATTCGAATCTTGAATAGAAAAAATTATTTGTTATAATAACAAAGATATTAAATAAAAAAAAATCTTAAAGACACATATTCTCTGATATGGATAGTCATGGGTTCGAATCTTGAATAGAAAAAAATTATTTGTTATAATAACAAAGATATTAAATAAAAAAAAAATTAAAGACACATAGTCTCTGATATTGATAGTCATGGATTTGAATCTTGAATAGAAAAAAATTATTTGTTATAATAACAAAGATATTGAATAAAAAAAATCTTAAAGAAACATAGTCTCTGATATGGATAGTCGTGAGTTCGAATCTTGAATAGAAAAAATTATTTGTTATAATAACAAAGATATTAAATAAAAAAAAATCTTAAAGACACATAGTCTCTGATATGGATAGTCATGAATTCGAATCTTGAATAGAAAAAATTATTTGTTATAATAACAAAGATATTAAATAAAAAAAAATCTTAAAGACACATAGTTTCTGATATGGATAGTCATGGGTTTGAATTTTGAATAGAAAAAAATTATTTGTTATAATAACAAAGATATTAAATAAAAAAAAATCTTAAAGACACATAGTCTCTGATATGGATAGTCATGGATTCAAATCATGAATATAAAAAATTATTTGCTATAATAACAAAGATATTAAATAAAAAAAATCTTAAAGACACATTTTCTCTGATATAAATAGTCATGGGTTCGAATCTTGAATAGAAAAAAACTATTTGTTATAATAACAAAGATATTAAATAAAAAAAAATCTTAAAGACACATAGTCTCTGATATGGATAGTCATGGATTCGAATCATGAATAGAAAAAATTATTTGCTATAATAACAAAGATATTAAATAAAAAAAATCTTAAAGACACATTTTCTCTGATATAAATAGTCATGGGTTCGAATCTTGAATAGAAAAAAACTATTTGTTATAATAACAAAGATATTAAATAAAAAAAAATCTTAAAGACACATAGTCTCTCATATGGATAGTCATGGATTTGAATATTGAATAGAAAAAATTATTTGTTATAATAACAAAGATATTAAATAAAAAAAATCTTAAAGACACATAGTCTCTGATATAAATAGTCATGAATTCGAATCTTGAATAGAAAAAATTATTTGTTATAATAACAAAGATATTAAATAAAATAAAAAATCTTAAAGACACATAGTCTCTGATATGGATAGTCATGAATTCGAATCTTGAATAGAAAAAATTATTTGTTATAATAACAAAGATATTAAATAAAAAAAAATCTTAAAGACACATATTCTCTGATATGGATAGTCATGGGTTCGAATCTTGAATAGAAAAAAATTATTTGTTATAATAACAAAGATATTAAATAAAAAAAAAATTTAAAGACACATAGTCTCTGATATTGATAGTCATGGATTTGAATCTTGAATAGAAAAAAATTATTTGTTATAATAACAAAGATATTAAATAAAAAAAATCTTAAAGAAACATAGTCTCTGATATGGATAGTCGTGAGTTCGAATCTTGAATAGAAAAAATTATTTGTTATAATAACAAAGATATTAAATAAAAAAAAATCTTAAAGACACATAGTCTCTGATATGGATAGTCATGAATTCGAATCTTGAATAGAAAAAATTATTTGTTATAAAAACAAAGATATTAAATAAAAAAAAATCTTAAAGACACATAGTCTCTGATATGGATAGTCATGAATTCGAATCTTGAATAGAAAATATTATTTGTTATAATAACAAAGATATTAAAAAAAAATCTTAAAGACACATAGTCTCTGATATGGATAGTCATGGGTTCGAATCTTGAATAGAAAACAATTATTTGTTATAATAACAAAGATATTAAATAAAAACAAAAAATCTTAAAGACACATAGTCTCTGATATGGATAGTCATGGGTTCGAATCTTGAGTAGAAAAATTATTTGTTATAATAACAAAGATATTAAATAAATAAAATTTTTTAAAGACACATAGTTTCTGATATGGATAGTCATGGGTTCAAATCTTGAATAGAAATTATTTGTTATAATAACAAAGATATTAAATAAAACAAAAATCTTAAAGACACAGTCTTCAATATGAATAGTCATGAGTTCGAATTTTGAATAGAAAAAATAATTTATTATAATAATAAAGATATTAAATAGTTGTGTGGCTTGGCCTCCAAATTTATTCAGATAGCGACAATCTGTTCCATTTACATCCGATAATGAGACACTTTTATATAATAAAGTGAAATAAAAAATAATAAACCAACAACGAAATTTTTTGTAAATTTCAAATTAGAAAATTTGCTGAATGCTGATACGTCCTATTCCGGGGGAGTAGGCCATACGGGAAAAGAGTTAAGGAAATGGGCTCGTCTCGTCTCGGGTTGACGGGAAGAGATTAAGAAGAACGGTGAAGGTTTGAGGGTATTAGTGTTCTATCCTCTATAATACCCTGTGTAACGGAAAAATGCGACCCCTATTATCGGGAATTCCCCGCCTTAAATAGGGGGCCCCAGACCGTTAGAAGTTGTTGTCAAAACAGTTAGGGAGTTCGCATAGGAGTAGTAACGCTCGCATAATCGGTGGTGACACTTGCATAATTGACGATGACGCGAAGTCGAGGTTGGACTGGGCTTTATGAGTGGAGGCCCAACTCGACTTCGCAGGCCGGATTGTTTTGAGTTGATGGGGCGAGGTCCAGCTTGGTTCTTGCCAGGCTGCCAGGCAGCTGGACTGTAGGCCTTGTCGAGCGGGTTCATTAGTAGGCCATGGGCCTTGTTGCTTTCGGTCTTGGGGTGGCCCCTGGAAGGGGTCCGAGTCCCGAGTTGCTTTTGATCTCGGGCTGGCCCCGAGAAGGGGTCCGAGTCCCGAGTTGCTTTTGGGCCGTGATCATATTAAGGGCCCTATTTACTCTACCTTGGGTTGACCCTTGACGGGATCTGAATCCCGAGTCATTTGTAGGCCAAGTTTAAGTTTATTGAGGGCCATTGGCATATGGACCTATAAAATGCAAAGCACCATTTGGATCACGAATAAAGACTGAAAAACGGATCGTATACGGATCAGATAGTGGTAAAATCATATCCGTATCTATTTTTATTTTTCGGATACGGATACGGATCGGATAGTGGTAAAATCATATCCGTATCTATTTTTATTTTTCGGATACGGATCGGATATTAGACGGATAGGTACGGATACGGATTGAATAGTGGTAAAATCATATCTGTATCCATTTTTATTTGTCGGATATGGATACGGATCGGATATTATACGGATAGGTACGGATACGGATCAGATATCGGATATCTGTAGATATATACATAAATATTTTTATAATATAAACTATATGATATATATTTATTATTCGGATACGGATAATTAAAATTCAAAACCATATCCGTATCCGTATCCGTATTCAATATTCAAATATTAAATATCCGTATCAAATCTTTGCATACGGATCCAGATACGATCTGATATTATCCGATCCGTTTGCACCCCTAAATTGTAAAGCTTGTTCGCATCTTTCGTCGGTGAATTTTATAATAAAAAAATAAATCGTTAAAAAAATGTAAAAAAAAAAAAATGAGAATGAGAACCATTTTGGTCAAAAAAAGCATATATCCGATGATAAGTTAAATATTGGTGGATTCTTTCAAAGGGTACAAGTTATTGGGGGGGGGGGGGGGGGGGGGGGATCGACCACTTTATTTCTTTTCTTGCAACATATTTAGGAAAACACAAGCACGCCGATTCCAAATGAAATGGACATTAAACTTTTAGGTTTCCAACAAATTATCTGTCGATTTGTCTCTACCAATCTACTTTTTAGATTTATCCTTAAGACCTTAAACGGAAATGATGCAATTAATAACATCAAATTAAACATCATCTCCTTCTCTCTTCTTTTTTTTAGCCTCACTATGTTCTCTTATTCTTATTTGATTTTATATTACTTAAATAATATCAATATTATTTCAGTCGTAATGTCACTAATTTCAAAATATGTTTCAAACAATGAATTCAAACCGTTCAAATCGATTTATCTTACAAGTGATGTCTTTACATGCAAAATTTATTAATATTCAAATTCATTTCGTATGAAGTCAAGCGGTAAAAAGAAAGAAGGTTTTCAAGTTAATTTTAATGTATTCATTTTTCGTTATTTTTTTTTACCATTTAACTTCATACTAAATGATTTTCAAAATTTATAAATTTTGCATGTGAAAGCATCACTTGTAAGATTAATCGGTTTGAACGGTTTGAATTTTTTGTTTGAATTTTAAGATGAGTGTCACTACGGCTAAAATAACAGCAATGTCATAATAGTCAAAACTCTGCTGGATTAACAGATTATTTATAACTCAAACACTTGATAAAAAATGAGAATAGTTTGAGTTAGTATTATTTCACTAATCCAATTTTTTATTATTGAAAAATACACAATTACATACTATTATTTTATTAATTTTCTCCATATTAGTCCAATTATATAATCCAACCACTATTTTTGAGTATGGCTAATATGACATCAGTGTCATTTTAGCCTATATAACACCAACTCCAAAATCAATCGAATCGACTTCAAACGGTGAATCTAAACCGTTCAAACCAATCTACTTCATTAGTTGTGCGTTTACATGCAAAATTTATAATTTTTTGAATTTATGTAGTATCAAGTCAAGCGGTCAAATGTGTGAGTTTTTAAGTTAATTTTAATGCATTCATTTTTCAACATTTTTGACCGTTTGATTTGATACTAAAATAACTAGAAAATATAAAAATTTTACATGTAAACGCATCACTGACAAAGTAAATCCGTTTGAACAGTTTGAATTTGCTATTTGAAATCTATCCAATCAATTTTGTAGTTGGTGTCATATGACACCGATATCATACTAGCTGGACTCACTATTTTCACTATTTCAAAATCCGAATAACATAAACTAACAGTCTCTGCATATTATTTGAATTAATATTTTTTCTCGCACTATTCTAACGCGTTAATCTGAATTACTTTTGTTGATCCAAACACGCCCGTTTCTGCTACTAGTTTGGAAAGAAAAGTATATTAATTCCGAAAACTATATTGTGCTCTTGCTATAAAAAAGAAAATAAAACTATGTTGTGCTGGATGAACGGCTGCAAAATAATAAATATATGAGAATTGTTCTAACTACATTTAGAAACATAAAAATATTCCCTTCGCCAAAAAAAAATCATTATACCACAAAGTTATTAGTTTGTATTGTTGTTTCGATGGCCGTCCGATCTGCTTTAAGATTCGTGCCACAACTTTCACATCTTCTTTAAAATTTATGCGCACAAATATTAAAGTAGATCGGACGGTCCCGAAACCCATCGGACCCAAATTTGAGTCCGATGGGCATCGGACCTGCTTGGTTCCCATTGTTGTTAGTTTGTTATTCAAGTTTCGTCATGGTAATTGGTGTTGGGCCCACTTCTGGGGAACCGTTATTTGAACCCAAATCAAGCGAGTGCTACACCTGCATCATTTCAGGGTTGATTTGGGCTTTTTGGAGTTGGGCTTCAACGGGCTTTAGAATTAATTGTTAAAAACAGAAGACACTCTGCTCTACTTAAATTCTAAATTGTTACATGTCTGTCATCTTTTTCGCATGGGATCAAAATTTACAACAGAAGACACTCTGCTCTATATAAATCTATAAATTTACAACAGTACAAGGTTGCAGTAAAGTACCAATTTTGTACCAGTCAAGGGCTTTGGTTTCTCGAAGCCTCTTAATTAACCTTCCAGCATGGGGAATCTGTATTGATAATTTGATATCCTGCTCACTGTACTTCTGCTAATCTGCATTATTTTTTTTTTTAAAGTTTGGTAGTTCAGGTTTAACTAATATTTAACAAATAACTCTGGTATATTGTGAGTTATTCTGATACCTACATTATAAAGTTTCCTCAATTATCTAGAGCTTATTATTCTCTGCTTATAACTTCCAATATAGTTTCAAGATTATTGATTTGTGATCAGCACCGGTATCAGTAGTGGTGGAAAAATCTGATCCGGCCAGAAGGATCTGCCTAATCCGCTCGACAAAATTCTGATCTGACCCGATACTAATATAGTTTCGAAATTATTTAACTAGAATCATCTGATACTAATATCAGGATCGATTTTCTAAGAAAAACCGATCCTGATTCTGGTTAAATAATTTCAATATATTCAAATATGAATATAATTAGAAAATTAAATTGCATGATGTTATTTAATTGAAACACTCCATGCCAACAGAGCATTTTACAGAATATTTTTTACAAATGAGTATAAATTATACGAGTAAATTGAATGATATAATTAATTACAAAATTTAGTTACACATAGATATATGTCTTTCATGCCTCATTGTGCCTTATATCCTTTATCTCCGTTTCTAAAGTCCAAACAGTCAATCCAAACCGCTAACATAATCTCCATATTAAAAATATGCTTGGAACCAAATTATGTATGTTTGGAATTTTTTTATTATTTGTAAATAGATACCAAATTATTGTTTTTGGATGGTCCAGAAATATTGATCAATTTAGACAAATGATCATGTATTATGTTCGGACTCACTGATCATTGTTTTTGAAAATTTCATTTGTCTAATTTTTTTTTCAGGTTTCAAATGCCTCATATCTTTTAGTACATGATTGTGCCTCATATCTTTCAGTAAATATTGAATAGCTTTATAAATTACAATTTGACTGAACACCATAATGAAATTTCAGTCAATATTGAGTCTAATTTTTTTACTGAAAGTATAATGATCATGTATATATACAGTGAGAATAAATCTACATTTTGTATGAGTTTGTGACTTGATGTTGTAAATGCTTCGACTGCATTTTATAATTACTTGTCTTGATATGTTTATAGTTGTTGTTTGTCGAATGATGGGAACTAAATATCACTACTCTAGCAATCTACCAGTATTCATTTTTGTATTCTTTGTATTTTCCAATTTCTTTTCTTGGGGAACAATTTGTGCGGCTTATGTTCGAATAACCTCAGAATTTATTTTAAACTGAAGCTGCATAAAAATTAGATCGTATCCGAATAATTCTGAAATTAATTGGTTAACTCAAAACCCAAGCATTGGAACCCAAGATATTTTGAAATCCAAGACGACCTGAATCTAGACAATTCAAAATCCGACAATCGGAAACCCAACCCGTGATCCTAAAATCTTCCAAACTCAAACTGACCCGATCCAATTCGATCTGATTCAAACCCGATCCGATCAGCCCAATTGCCACCTTTAGCACAAAGGCAAAGGCCACTGTTAGTAAGTCTGTCTTGTACCGTTTTTGTATTGACAAGGTGCCATCGTTAAAATTGCATTGCGCCACTCAATCCGAGTCTGAAGTACGACAGAGTGATGAATTTAAATTTGGCTAATGGACAGCAATGGAACCTCATGTATTATGATCTGAGCAACCGAATTGGAAGTTATCCAAATAAAATGCATAGTTATTCCAATGAAGAACCAATTTTTATTTGTAGAAATAAAGACACTTTCAGGTTCAACATATATATTAATTTAAGCCGAACAAGTGTCTAGATAGATTGATGAAAGGACAAAGGTTATTTATATATTATCTACATTAAGAAGTGGATATTCTTTTTGTGCTAACAGACACACAAGTGGCCACTTGAATGATCAAATAAAAGAATAAGTAAAGAACAAAACTATCATAAGATAACAGTCGAGGTCGTACCAATCCATACCATGGACCAGTATGGCACATGCACTTCACAGCTTGTGTTTTGCTGATTATACACCATATTAGTATAAAATGAACATGCAGGTTCCTTTATGAGACATTATTCTAGGTCTTTCAATTCAATGGAGAAAATTACCTGAATCACAATAATGCAAGATACTAAACAAACCAAAATGTTGCGGTAAATGTTCGAAAAACCGAATTCATTGGTATCTAAAACAAAGGCAACTTGATCAGAAAAAAAATTGAATTCGTTGCTATCTAAAACATCAGAACATTACAATTTTACCCAAGGAAATATAACAAAGGAAGAAGCTAAGGAACTCTGCATTTAAGTCTGACGGAAACAGCATTACAAACAACCATAATGGCAAAGCAATTTTTTCCGCACAAATAGTTCGAGAAATGAGTGCCGGGATGGCTTAAAAAAATGTATTATGACCACAAGTTTCATGGCCATAATTTACGATTAATTTGTAAGCCTTTTTTTTCAACATACAAAGAAACTAACTATAGTCTCTGTCTACTTTCTTCTGTTGCCTACACCTGGGCTGTTGCCTGGATGTGTCGGCCGAGCATCCTCTACACCAACAAATGGAGTTGGTGAAACCATGCCTTCTAGTGCACCTCTCGGAACAGAGCTGTTTTGTACAGATAACGATCTCCTACTAATGCGATGGTTTCCTTCTATAAGTGGCCTAGCTTGACTAAAGGAAACCAATTGAAAATTTAGTAGTACCATTAGAAGGATCAAGCATGTAAGAAGGGAATTGCAGTTAGCATTCATCCCTATATATTAATTGGTGAGACAAACAGAGTATGACTGAGTGGTCAAGAGATGAGAGAAATCTGGTTAACTGATGAAGGAGATACTTCCTCCTTTGGTATAAGCTTGAGTATTTATAGTGGATTAGATATGTTATTTCTAGCTATCTAGTACCTCGCATGCCAAGTTTAAAATAAACGGGCCATATCGTGAGTGCCGCGTCTGCTAAAAGGCTCAAGATCGACAATGAAAATTTTATAAACGGGCCACCGTGTTCATCATGAGAACGGAGTAGGTCCGATGCCCATCGGATCTACTTTTAGGTTCAATGAGCACGATGACCGTCCGATCTAGTTTAAAATTTGTGTGCACGAACATTGAAACAAACATGCACGAATTTTAAAGTGTTCCGCATGAATCTTAAAGCAAATCGACGGTGATTAAATTCATCGAACGAGAGTAGGTCCGATGCCCATCGGATCTACTCTCAAGTGGTTCATCATATGTTTATTTTTCTAAACGTATTTTGTTCATTGTTTTTTAAAGATTTGTTGTATTTTTTATCATATTCAGTCTAAGTTCAATACTTTTTTTTTTGTTAGAATTACATATTTAATTTTAAAAACACACGGTTATCTAATCATTTTTTATTACTAAATATCAAACATAACTAAAGACAACTAATTACCTGTTTATATATACAGTATTTGTACATATCAAAAAATAAACACTAAATGTACTCTAACACAACACATTTACCAAAAAAAAATGATCGATGCGTGTTTAGGGATGTCAACGAAACCCATTTACGTGTTTACTCGATCCGTACAGTATTCGATAAGATATGATATGGATAATAATTTTTTTTCGTTAACTTCACGGATATATATGGTATAGGTAAGAAACTTTTCTTTAGCTTATTTGGTAAATGCACAAATAAGAACTAATTCATATTTGTTACCCTATGGGTTAATTGATAAATATAAAATTATATATTATAATTGTTTATTTATACATATAACTATATAATTTTTTCTCAGAATAAGAGTGATTTATGAAATATTTTATATGATTTTTAATAATAATTTATGCTAAAATTGATTTATCTAACATTATATATAAATTTTATTTAGTAATTCATCTAAACTCCGTTATTTTCATGAATTAATCCAAACTACTTCAATTAACTAAATATACTTATCTACACTCTTAATCACTCTATTATCTCATTCCTCATCTCTCTCCACGACTGGATCCACTTTTGTCCGTAGCTGCCGCGCTCCGACGACCAGATCTGCTCACCATCGCGCTCCGATCGAGATAGGGGTAGAAACTTTATGCTTCAAGTTCCAATGATACTGCGCTCTCAGCTTCGGTCGGCTCGGGTCTCTCATTCTCCTCTCTGCTCGAGGAGGTTGAAACAAAAGAGAGAAGAAAGTATCGTGTGCCGGAGGTGAAAACTCGAGAAAGGAGGTGTGGAGGAAGAAGACAGTTGAGTAGATCTAGAGTTTGAGATTTTTTGTTGTCTTTGGGGTCGTCTGGAAGGCTGGGAGAAAGCGCTCTGCTAATGAGTGAACCTTTTAATTGTTCATGCACAAAGCACAATTCTAGCCATTTAATTAAAACAAGAAATTAGTTCTACAATGAACTTTTAATTAAAACAAAAGATTAGTTCTACAATGAACTTCTTTTTAGTAAATGTTGGAGTGAAGTTATTTTACTCTTTAATATTCACAAGAAATAACTCATTTGAGTTTCAAACCAATAATATTATGTATAGAAAATATTACCTTTGTCACTAGACTAAAGAGTGATTCTCCTACAATAAATTTTTTTTTTATTGTCCATTTGAGTACTATCGTTCATTCGTTTGGATTTTTAACTCGAAATTTATTTATATAGCAATCGCGTCACTATAGAAGACACTTCACTTGTTCTGGTTTTAATTTATTGTTTTAAATATGATTTATAGTATTTATGCGGCTATTCAATACATACACTACAAGAATTGGACAGTATCCGAGAAGGTATACTGATAGAAAAGGTGTTTTTTCTAGAGTATCCGCAAGGGTATACCAACAGTATTCCTTACGGATACTGTCCCATTATTGTAGTGATAGCCTATAAGTATGTGAATGTATATATGTATATGAGGTATGATATACGGATAGCATATTCTATATATATATATATAGAGCTGGGCTATGATGAGTTGTGAAGTAAGATGTCATTTTTACTTCACGCTCATATTTTCATTTTGAAAATCCAAACAACCGATCCGAACTGCTCAGCATGTTCTCTATATTGAAATGTGCTTGGAGACTAAATTTTACATTTTTTGGAATTTGTTTACTATTTATTAAGCCACTTTGAAAATCGCTGATCGGTGGTCCAGAAAATTTTACTGTTTTTTACTGTTCACAGTGGATCAGCGATTTCAAAGTGGCTTAATAAATAGTAAAAAAATTCCAAAAAATGTAAAATTTAGTCTCCAAGCACATTTCAATATTTAGAAAAAGTTGAACAGTTCGGATCGGTTGTTTGGATTTTCAAAATGAAAATATGGCTTGAAGTAAAACGACGTTTTACTTCACAACTCACCATAGCCTATCTCTATATATATATAGAGATGAGCTATGCTACTCGAGTAAAACGCGTTTGTACTTCACGCCGTATTTTTATTTTGAAAGTCCAAACGACCGATCCGAACCGCTCAACATGATCTCCATATTGAAATGTGCTTGGAGACCAAATTTTACATTTTTTAGAATTTTTTTACTATTTATTAAGCCACTTTGAAAATCTGAAAATCCGGGTGAACAGTAAAAAACAGTAAAAATTTCTGGACTGCCGGATCAGTGATTTTCAAAGTGGCTTAATAAATAGTAAAAAAATTCTAAAAAATGTAAAATTTGGTCTCCAAGCACATTTCAATATGGAGATCATGTTGAGCGGTTCGGATCGGTCATTTGGATTTTCAAAATAAAAATATAGCGGCGTGGAGCACCAACGCGTTTTACTCCATGGAGTAGCATAGCTCATCTCTCTCTCTCTCTCTCTCTATATATATATATATATAGATATATATATATATATATATATCTGAAGAAAACTGAATATTAAGATCTACGTTATTTTTTTTAAGTTTTAGTAAAAATGAAAGTACATATAGACAATAATCAAATTTGTATTAAATGATAGAGGCAGATTTTCACATTTATGCGTCTAAGTAGATAAAAATGTAGAAAAGTTATAATTTGTCACTGAATATATATACGGTGCATATCATGACCTAAATGACACGTAGACCACATTTGACATTCCATAAGGGGACTTGTTAAATCCAAATTTAGAAATCACTTAATTAAAAAGGTATATATAGTTAGTTACATCAGTTGTAAATTAAGATCGTCTGGTTGGCCTCCAATGAACTAGTCCTTTCATTAATCATAACCAGCCAGGCCACTTAAGAATGAGCAAAGTGAACTTTTATTGAAGTTAAGGGGGCTTCGAATGTCTCCAGCTCAATACTCGTTGTTGGGCATTTTACTTCAAATTGTTTTATCTTTTTTTCTTCATAATCTTAAAATTATGTATTTCACCTTCTAATATGATTTCCATATGAAAGTGCACTTGAGACCTAATTTTACCATTTTTAGAACATTTTTACTATATTTTTTTAAATAGATAAAAAAACTAAAAATATTAATTCCTAATGTGGATAGCACATGAAAATAGGGGTATCAATGGCACCCTTTTATCCGTTTACTCGACCCATACCGTATCCAATAAAACGGGTATGGATAAGATTTTTTTTGTAAACTTATCGGGTACGGGTACGGGTAATTAAAGATTTTTTTCGTTATCTAAATGTGTAAGGGTACGGGTAAAGCCTATTCCATACCCATTACCCGATCGGGTAATTATAAAAAAAAATTATATATTATATATATTAATGAGCAATGAATATTAATTCTTCAACTATTCTTGATAGTTGTGTTACGCTTAATTAACTATTAAAACACGTAAATAAATTTCAGTAAATCTCAATAAAGTTTAGACCTCTTAAACACGTATATATATTTGTGAAATGAATGTGTTTTAATTTGTTATTTAGTAAATAATATTTTTTTATTATAATAGCATTATCCGTTATTTACTCGCTACCGTTTCGTAATCCGACAACTATAACGGGTAAGGGTAGGGTACAAATAAGATAATTCGTAACGGGTAAGGATAGGATATGAGTAAAGACAATTTGTAACGGGTACGGATATGAAAATGCTTCCACCCCATCCTTACCGTATCTGTTGACACCCCTACACGAGAAGCTGTACGTACGTAGTTTGAATTACAATTTAATTTTTTTAATTATATGCAGGGGCATCTTCGTGATATGTTGGTAGAGCCCATAAAGGTGTGGAGGACCACCTGCCCATAGAGGGTTTTATTATAAATATTTAGATACATAGAGCACTCGTATATATATAACTAGATCTTTAGTACCCACAAATCTTATAGGTGTATTTTTTCAGTACGTATAGGTGGACCCTAGAAATTATAGGATGCTATAAATTTTTAGTTAAGAAACATAATTTATTAGGAGAGAAGAGAAGTTCATTCTTCACAGTGAGACTGAGCTAGAGCGTTGCCTGGAGCTAGGGGTGATTAATGAGCGAGTTTGAGTGAGTTAGAGTATACTCGTGCTCGGTTCATTAGTTTAATGAGCAAATTGATTCGAGTTGAGAAGATAATACTGAGTTGACAGTTGTACTCGTGCTCGGTTCGTTAAATGTTCGAGTTGACTCATGCTCATTTAGCGACTCGTTAAGAAATCAAGCTTGTAGGCAATTTGAATTTTGTTTCAAGTTTTTTGTTTCAGATACATCATTCAAAAACTAATTAACATTGATAGAATTTAACAAATTGTCACAATCCAACCTGCTTAAACAGTATATAATTTAATAAAAAATTATCCATAAGCGAATTTAATAAAATAAACAGCTATATTCTTGTCGGAATTCTCATGGCTCTACATGTTACATGCTCCTTGTCACAGACCTACAAAGTTGGATTTGGATTTGGTTTGATCCGGTTGGGATTGGATGTGACATGATTTCATGTAACTCAGTTCTTAATGAGCAAGTTATGAGCGAGCTGGAGTATGCTCATGCTCAGTTCATTAAGTTAACGAGCGAGTTGATAATGAGCGAGTTGATAGCAAGTTTTTAGAGAGCGAGTTATGAATGAGTTACGAGTTATGAGCGATTTCCTCACCCCTACCTGGAGCTAGCCATATTGACCGCACGCAACCGCTCTGACTTTATATTCTACAGAGAGAGAAGATAGACTATTTGCTCACATCACAGCCTCACATTAATTTCTGAAACTTTCAATGAGATACAACGAAGACTAATTAAATTTCCATATATAGAGAAAATAGAAAAAAAATAAAAGAAATATATATCACATCGTTCTCATTAATTTGTGTGGAGGCAATAATAGAACTTATTATGATGATGTTATAGAGCTTATTTAATATTATTTCAAGAAGAGAACATGTATTTAAATATAGCAAATATACGTACAAATGAAAGTAATTATACTCCAGCATCCAAACATATATGAACATACATATATATATATATAGTGTGGCTAAATTGCTGCTGGCAGCATTTCAGCCAAGTGCTGCCGGGGCTATATTTCATTATGTGATGTTCAAACAACAAATCCAAACCGTTAGATGTTCAATCTATATTAAAATCTACTTGGAGACCAAATTTTACATTTTTTGGAATTTTTTTACTATTTATTAAGCTGGTTTGAAAACCGCTGTTTTCTGTAAATTTCTGCAGTATTGAAAACAGCGGTTTTCAAACTAGCTTAATAAATAGTAAAAAAATTCAAAAAAAATGTAAAATTTGGTCTCCAAGTAGATTTATATATAGATTGAACATCTAACGGTTTGGATTTATTGTTTGAACATCACATAATGAAATATAGCCCCGGCAGCACTTCAGCCAAAATGCTGCCAGCAGCAATTTAGCCACTCTCTCTCTCTCTCTCTCTATATATATATATATATGGCTATAGCCCTGATTTGATTCCATTCTTGAAGAAAGCACCATTGGATATTCGTTTATAACTTTCGTCAATGTACCAGCTCTTGTATGTAACTTAATTAGTTCCAAGTACGAACAACAATATAAAAGATATGCAAGCTGCATTTGATGTCGGTGATCTAGTAATTAATTAACATATATAGCTGTTGTTTGAATTTGTTTTTATTACCATCAACCCATGCATGATGCATATATGCATGCCTGCCCCCACCTTAAGCATATTACTTTTGAGTTTGATCTGATATAAACTATTTGAGTTCCGAAGGCAAAGGGGGATGAAGCCAATGCAAATTTGATCGTAAAGTACATTTCTAGGGCATGCGGCATGCCATGTATACCTAAACTCCTTAATTAATAAAGGAATTAAAGACTGTACCTGGCCGCAAAACCATTTTAATTACTGCATGGTTGAACGAGGATTGGTTTAGAACCCAAGTTCATCCTTTTAAACTATATCTACTTTTCCTTTTTTGTACCTACTTTTTTCAAAGTGACTTAATAAATAGTAAAAAAATTTTAAAAAATGTAAAATTTGGTTTGCAAGTACATATTCATATGGAGATCATGTTGAACGGTTCGGATCGACCGTTAGAATTTTGAAAACTCAAAAAGTGAGCCGTAGCACGGAGGGCCCTTATATATGCATAGCACCGTAGCACTGTCCTATATATATATATATATATATATATATATATAGTATATAGAGACAACGTATGCAGCCAGAATTAAAATTTTCTTATGTAAGAATTAAAGATAATTACATCAACATTGGTGCACCACACGAAGAATATATATATATGCATGACTGATTAAAATCCCTCCATAGCAGACATTTAGCGGGGCTGATAAACACTATGTTGTTAACCAAAATAGCATATTTGACCGTCTTCTCTGATAGAGGTGACCTATTTAGTGTAGACAAATAACGGGATTGTATAAAATCCCATCATTTTAATTTCTTTTATTGTGCCCATGATTTATTTTCATATAGTGTATTAATTGTGGCAATGACGACTATTTTAAAACATTTAATTTTAATATACTTATATTTTTATTATATAAATTAGTTTTTCTAAGTATTATAATGCTTAGTTTGTTTAATAGCATAAGGTAATATATATAATGTTGATTCAACTTCTAAAAGTTCCACTATAATTAGAAATATTGTTCATCTTTGTATTGTATAATCTGAAATTGTGTTAATTTGAGATATTTTTAATTGGATATCAAGCTAAGATACAAGAAAATAGTTGAACCAACAACTCGTTAATTAAATATCCACTATATACATATGTTATCTGTTATGACAAATATCCACCACCATGCATGAACCATACTCACAACAAGAATCAAAGACTTTTTGCGAGAATAAAAAATGACTTTTCGCGACGGAGTACCGTCATAAACGTACTTTATCTATTTGCGACGGTACTTTTCGCGAGGGAGTACCGTCATCATTGCACTTTTTCTCTCGCGAAAAGTGCCAACTTTGTTGTTGTGACTATCCGCTGTGGCATATATCGACTGTCATGAACCTGATATCCGCTATTTATATCAAGTATGGAGAAGGAAATGGAACTCAGCATGCACACTGCTTGTAGAGGAAGTCACGAAGATCGATAGATTGCTGTGCCACATGAAGTTAATTAATTCAACGATATGAGTCTGTTTAATTTTCATATTGTTTTGCAAATTGAAAGACAAAATATTCATCGATGACATAATGCTGTTTTTGTTCTTGGATATTTTAAGGATGTATTTTATTCTTCAGTTTTTTCTTTTACTTTAGGCACAGTTTTACAGCCACTGTCAAATTTCCTAAAAAAAATAAAGACATAATGCTGTTTTTTTTTTATCAAATCATTAAAGTAAGAAATAATTAATTTGTACAACTATTGGTCATATATGTACAATTATAAGACAATAAAATATATAGCAATTACAAGTCACAAATCATTGACAGTATCTGTACCTCAGCACAGTACTAGACAAATTGACTAATAAGATGCTGGAGAATAGTTATATATATATATATATATATATATACTCGAAATCGAAAATGATATGTCCGAGATTCCTAGTACGTAAAAAGGCAAAGTACTCCTAATACTTGCGTCGTTTAGAAATATATAGAAATTAAGAAAGTGTCTACAAAAATTAAAAGTTTGAACCCTTAATTTGGACCCATTTAGGAAACCGGGCTGCTGATTTGAACTGCACAAATTACACATAGCACATATATAGTTATATTGTCATGGAAGCCCAAAAGGCCCGATATGAGAAATAAGTACTTTGAATTAATATGCATAATTTAAATTACAAGTAACTAAACAGAAAATGATAGATGATATATCAATATGCAATTAATGGTACGTAGGAGTGTGCTTGTATCAATATGCAATAAACATGCTAGCTTTACGCTGCATATATATGGTCTCAGATTAAAAGAAGTACACTTTTGAATTGAAAAAAAAAAAACAATGATTTCTATTCAGTTTATAATCTTAAAACAAAAACAATTAATGGGTATAAAGTGTCAATTAACCAACTGTAAAACTGTGTATCTGACCTGCTAGTTTGGAAGCAATAGAGAAGCAATGGACAAAAATAAAGGGTATCATGCAGGTATCGAGATTGGAAAGGCAAATGGATACCCTGGCATATATGAGCAGAGATTCTCCATAGGAACCAAGCTTGAAGAGAATCAGTTGAGAATAAACCGAGACGATGCACATGCAAGCGTGAAAATAGCACATGAAGTGCAGTTACCTGAAAACAAAAATGTTATAATTATGAGTGGCGGCTGGCATTAGGGAGATGTGCACGATTTGTCTGGTAGAGATTACATAAATTAATTTGTGCCAGAATGCCAGATCGATCCTGAAGCTAATAGTTAGCTTGCCTCATGACCTCTCAGGTACTCAGAAGACATCTTTGACTCAGTCAATCGACACATCGATGTGCTTAGCAGGTGCACTTGGGTCTTTATATATGGAGCTTTCATGTGTTATTTGGACTATATGTCAATGCAAGTATATAAATAGAAGGTTGTCGGCCAAGACGTACACCCATTTCTAGTTTTATATAAGATAATATATCGAATTTTTTAATTATTAATTAATATCATGATTGATATGAGATTTATTTTATCGCTTAATATTCCTTTTTGATTAATTAATACTTTTAATAATCAATCTTGTACATTTGGTAGAGTGTAGCTATGCATACTGCCGGTGAGCTTTGGTGAACTTTTAAAAAACTTCCGGCAGTATGAAGTTTCAAATTGAACGTCTACAAAATTGAAAATTATTTGTTGTAAAAACAAAGAATCTGAGGGGATTAATTTGATTGTATATTGATCTATCTTCTTATTACAAAAAAAGTTCATATTTATACTTACAAGGCTTAATATAGTCATTTGTACAATTTCCTATATTTGGTATCTATGGTACACAATACCATTTTATTTTTTTCTATATTTGATATTACACTTGATGCTTGATAATTAAATCTAGGTCTTTTGATCTTGGATCAATGATGATTAATATTTGAGATCAATTTTCAACACTCCTTCTCAAGTTAGGGTTGTAAATATCGAGTAATCTCATCTTTCTTGTGATGTTCTCGAGGTTTCAGATCTAATCATTTAGTGAAGATATCGGCCAATTGATCCTCACTATGAACAAAGGGTATTGTCTCAATCACTACAACAAAACGTTGCTTCAGCGGCCGGCATCAGCGACCGTGGAAAACGCCGGTCGCTGATTACCCAAAAAAAATAAAAAAATAAAAAATTGAATTTTTTCGGCGAAGAAACATTTAGCGACCGGCGCCAACAGCATTCAGCGACCACTTTGGCCCGGTCGCTGAAGGTATCGGTAAAAATGTCGCGCGAATCCTTCTCTCCGATTTTTAACGCGCGCGTTATTCGTTTTAGGTTAGCTTAAAAAAAAAACAGCGACTCCGCCGCATCTGTGACCCGAACTCCGCCGCCTCTGTGACCCCCGACCCTGACCCCGACCGACCCCGCCCCCGACCCCCCGACCCCGAACCCCGACCGATTCCGAACGCCGACTCCGACGTCGCTGAGAAGACGCCGATCTGTGGCCGACTCCGATTTATTTGCTCAAACCAGGAGCCCAATACAGTGGTTTTCTTACCTTAGTTCACCTTCTTCTTCGTAAGCTGTTCTATTTGCCTCAGTTCTATCTTGTTTTTGAATCAACAACTTTGTTCGCAAATCTGTGATGAACTGTAAGATTATGGATTTAAAGTGAGATTAGAGCAAAGGAGAGGCTGTATTTGCGATATTGATTGGAGTATTAGAGATTTTAGAAGAGAATATCAGTAAAATTAGTAGTAGCCTACCCTATTAATCTTTGTTTGTTGTTTAATTTCTCTTTGAGGCTCCTAACACTGAGCTCGGTTGAGGTTTAGACACTAAAATATAGATAAAACACGGTAAAAGTGTACTGAAAATCAGTATCACATTGTACCAGTACTATGCCCATATCACATTCCATTAATAAATTGATTGACTCTAAAAATGATTTGTATTTCAGGTTTTAAGTGCATATTTTGTGATTCTACCACTAAGGGATGAAGGCGCTATATCACTTGGGCTCAGTAATCTGCCCAGCTTGTTTGTCGGCTCTCTTGTTCTAACCTTGATAGCAGCCCCAATTTCAACATTGATCTTTTCTCTACCTAATTTGTCCAAATCAAAGGTGAGCTGTGATAAAAGGTCCTTAACTTATTTCAATGTCTCTATTAAGTATTTTTAAATGTATAGAATGCTTGGTGTTATGAAAATCACATATCTAAATTTATATTTTTATAATTTTGTAAATAGATAGAAAATCACATATCTAAATAATATGAACCATTAGAAAGTATTAATTTTCTATCTACTATGTATCAGTTGCTAATTGTACTACTCAGCACATGCAACTGCAGTACTATACCAACTTACCAAGTTGGTTCAGTATAGATGCTAAATAGTAGAGTTTTAGGGGCTCAATAGTAGAGTATAGATACTATACCTCAATTAAATTATTTGGCCACTCTATATTTACAATCATGAATCTGGATAGGAAAATAATGTAAGCAAAGTATGAAATAGTTAAAATTTCAAAAAAATTCAGACATCATTTTCTTTAAGCTGTTTTTTTTTTCCTTATTATTCATTTTTTATTTAGGTGCCCAAACACCTATAGAATTGATATTGGGCATTCCTCATTATTCATTTTTTTTCCTTATTATTCAACTATTGTGCAGTAACTATTTGCGGTGCTCATCACATCTAGCTAATTTTAAAGATACAACTAGGCACAAATATTAAACCTTATATAATATTGCAAGTAACCAGAGAAATCCAGTTGCATAGACCATCAACCTAAATTTAGGAATTTTTCTATAAAAAAGAGAGGCCCAAAAAGAAAAATCTTGAAAATTAGGCCTTGATGCATGAAAAAAAGGATCAAGACCAATGCAATTTATCTGCACAAAAGTTCTCCAAAAATTTGTTAAAAAAAATTAACAAAAACATATTTACTTTCTTCCATACATTGAAACAGATTGGTCACTCGCCAAAATCACCAAAACCAAATAAGCAAATTATGTTTTAGTTCTTTAATTATATGAAAAATTGAATAGATATCCAAACTCCTTGCTAATACTATGTATCAGTTTGTCTCATTCTATATACATATATTGGTTTTAGGTTGTAGAAGAAGATAGTTTAAGTTTGAGAGGAAAGAAGGAGAGGGGCAGGGGTCGATCTTCAAGGGAGTAATTGTTTGTAATCAGGCAAGTTTTCTCTCTTTCTTAATTCTATGTTGTTAGTTATTAATTCTATATTGTTAGTTATTAATTCTACAGTTTGTTAGTTATTAATTCTATGTTGGCTAATTACATTATTAAACCGGAACATTTAGTATGCCTTTTAGGTTTATACCCGTTCAGAATTAATCCGATAGGGATTAATTTTGAATAGTCCCCGATTTGGGACTGCTCTTTGAATGCTTTGTCTCATCTACGATGTGAAGAAATGTATGTAGATCTAGTATTTAAAAAAAAATTAGTATCATTTTCCCTTGTTGTTCCTACGAGTACGTATTGAATTACATGTCCAAAATGATGTGTTTCTAACGCGTACTCGGGAAACTAAGAGGAAATACTGCCGAATTTTTCTTAAATATTAGATTCATATACATTTCTTCACTACTAAGATATAGCATTCAAAGAGTGGGATAGGATTGTACACCGGCCCTGTGTAAGCCCCAAAAGAGTAATGAATATTTAATGACATTATTTCATTGAAGTGTCAAAATAGTAAGCAAGACATTACTTTAAGTTTATTTTTGATCTCGTGCTCATTTGGTTTTATTTAGAACTAATCAAGGCAAGGCAAGGCAAGGGAAGGGAAGAGAAGCATCATCTTTTGATCTTGGATCAATGCTGATTAATATTTGAGATCAATTTTCAACACTCCTTCTCAAGTTAGGGTTGTAAATATCGAGTAATCTCATCTTTCTTGTGATGCTCTCGAGGTTTCAGATCCAATCATTTAGTGAAGATATCGGCCAGTTGATCCTCACTATGAACAAAGGGTGTCTCAATAATTTTTTTAGCTTGAACCTTTCCTCTAACAAAATGACAATTGACTTTTATGTATTTAGTTCACTCATGAAACACGGGATTTGACGCAATGTGTCATGCCGAGTTGTTGTCACAATGCATCTTCATGGGTTGATCATACGTGAAATCCATATCTTTGAGTAATTGCTTGAGCCATATTAATTCACTCGCGGTTCATGTCATGGTTCGATACTCAGTTTCCGCGCTTGATCTTACCACAATATTTTGCTTCTTACTTTTCCATGTGACTAAACTTCCACCTACAAATGTGCAAACTCCAATAGTGAATTTTCTATCGAAACTTATAGCCCAATCTGCATTGGAATATATGATAATAGAGTTAAATATCTTAAAATTCTATTTACGGCTTATAAACGCCACCGGTGCAAATGTTTCAGTATAATTTATACCATATGTTTTGAGTAATTATTTCACTATTAGTCTTGTCTTGTATCATCCTATGGTACCATCACTATTATAATTGGTTTCATACACCCATTTACAATTTAACCAAGGGGTTTTATAGTTTTTGGTAATGAAACAATATCTTAAATTTTAATAGCCTCTTGGTAATTTTTGGCTCTAATTCATTTTCAACACATGTGAGAAATGCATTATAAGATGGTGAAATTGATCATATGAGACAATAAAAATTATTGGGTGTTGTACCGTGTAGATCACATAATCACTAAGTCTAGTAGAGAGTTGTGGTATCTTTAATGATCTTCTAACTACCAAGTCATCTTCCATTTTACTTTCACTTGTGTAATTATTAGTATCAATAATTTCTTCTTCATGATTATCTATTTCAACTTCATGATATGAGTTGATGCAAGGTCTTGGTCATTTATGTAAAGTATTACCATATCAAGTTGGTTATTTGTACATGTTTGGTCAATTACTTCTTTTTCTTTGAAATACCGTTCATCTTCACAAAAATATGATATTTCTATAAATAAACTTTTTTTATTAATTGAATCATAACATTTATAGCCTTTTTTGTAATGTGAGTACCTAAAAAAATTAGTTTTTTTGACACAAAATCAAGTTTATTTTTTCCTTAATATGCACAAAGCTTGTGCATCCAAATATTTTTATAAGATCATAAGTGATGTTTTATTGATAAAGGATTTCTAATGGACTTTTGTTTTTTAAAACGACACTTGCAATCTATTAATTAGATCTATGGAACAAAGTGTGAACTTCGACAAATAAATTTTTGGGACATTATTTTTGAAAAAATAAAGATCGTGTCGTTTCTAATAAGTTTATATTTTTTTTTCCAATACTCCGTTTTGTTCGGGAGTATATATGTATATTGTTTGATATATAAATCCTTTCTCTTTAAAAAGATTTGAAATTTTCTTATTTATAAATTATGTTTCATTATCCGATCTAAATTTTTTATTTTAGCATTAAATTGTATTTCTATAAGACAACCAAATTCTTTAAGCTAACACTTCATCTTTTGATTTAAGTAAATATAACCAAGTAGCTCTTGAAAAGTCATCCTGCCTGACCCGTCAGTGAATCTTGAGTCGGTTTCAGCTAAGTCCAAAGTATTGGGTTGGACTTGAGTGATGAATCCTCCTTTTTTTGGTTTAAGGTGTGAATGAAGGAACCAACACTGTTTTTGAGTGTGTCCCTCCTTTTTACAGTTATACACTACTTAGTCTCTCTTTGATTTGGGTGATTTTGAGAGTTTAAAGAACTAGAGTTTTGAGAAAAGATCTGATTTTTCACGGAAAAGTTATAGGTTTCGTGTCGCTTCATCGTTGCTGGTAATAGGCCTCAAATATATACACATTTGACTAGGGTTTTATGCGTAAAACTATATCAATTTCTTCGTATTTAGCATAATTTATCTTTATTTTATTAGTTTAGATTATATTACCTCAAAGTTTAAGTTACCGTCTAGAATTGGATTAATTGCAGGATTTCTCACATTAAAATATTAACATTAAACTCTGAATCAAAGATTTTCAGTAGTGTTTTGTGCACTCTGAAACACACCGCTCTGTCGCATGAGGGACCCATTGATCTGCCATAAAAAAAAATCTCTCTTTTCTTGATTTTACAGAAGATCAAGTTAAAGTGATGTGCATTTATAGAATCTCAACTGTAACAAATGAGATACGAATCATATGATAGAAAGGGATATAAATCTGCTGTTATTCAAAGGGATTACAGGACTTTGTTATTTCTATTCCAACCATTTCAAATTTTTCATGAGCAAATTTCAAAAAAAAAAAAAAATTCGTACTTGAATCTCGATAAAAATCAACAGCTGAAATCAGAATACCAGCTGTCTCGTTATACTTTTGAAATAACAGCAGATTTATATCCCATAGAAAGTGACAGTATTAGAGCTTTATTTTATAGAAACTTTTCTAGTGCCACGCGCTGGAGCGTGGCTCCTCAGGTCTCGGAACTGGCTGCCACATGTTACTTGTCATTTTCGTTTTGACCATTCGTACTAAAGTTTTATTCTTGACCTTGGGTAAGAATATGCCAGCTGCGATAGAATAAAAATGAGCACAACACAGGTACTTTTGTAGTTATATGAGCTATATGTCTGCTCTTGGTTTAAATTTATTTAAAGGACTTTTGGCGGCTCCTATGATTCTAGAAATTATTATATATTTATGTAATTTGACAGTGAAATATACCTTTCACCTAGGAGGAGGTTTAAAATTCTTAATCTTACTTTTACAAAACTAAATTTTGAATATACAGACTATATACTACTAACAATGCCGTGCCGTGCCGTGACTAACACGCCGTGACTTTGGTCTCGTGCCGTTCCATGCCGTGACCAAATTAATTTTTCACATGCCGTGCCGTGACCAAAATGTCAAGGGGTGGTTACAGCACGCGAATGATCACTCCCACGTGAGCAGGGGCGGACCCAGGAATTTGATCAGGGGTAGGCACAATACTAATAAAAAAATTTTCTGGACCCAGAAATATTTCAATGGAGTATGGAACTTGCTATTTAAATTTTTCTGGACCCAGGGGTAGGCACAATAACAAATCAGGGGTAGGCACTTGGGTAAATTTATACTGGATCTAATTTTTTTTTTAAATTCAGGGGTAGGCAAGTGCCTACCCCTGGGCCTCTATGGGTCCGCCCCTGCACGTGAGTCACGCCGTGCCTAAACGTGCCGTGACCATACGTGACTCGCGTGACTCGTGTGACCATTTAATCATAATTTAGGTTAGTTTATTCAAGATTCACCATTAAATCAATATCTAATGATCCTAATTACACGTGACTCGGGGCTTGACCCATATTTTTTCTCAATTACACTTGACTCGTGTGACTACGTGTCGTGCCGTGACTAAATCTTTCACGTGCCGTGTCTTGCCGTGCCAAAGTTTCAAAAGATGACCATATGGTCATGGCATGGGACACGCGAGTCACGGCACGTAACTGAATCGTGTCGTGCCGTTCCGTGCCGTCATGTACCGTAACCGTACCGTTCTGTGACGGAGCCGGCTCCGCCGTGCCATTTTTCCCACTCTAACTAACATTAATTGAAGGACAATATATCTTATACATATATGGTTTTTTTTCATAAATTTGAAAGTTAAATCGGAATGCACAGACAAAAGAAACGCAATGTGACTTTCCATGCAAGTTGGTAATTTTAACGAATAATCAGTACTGTCTGATGTACTTTTTAATTCTGAATCATATTGTCTGATCAGGGATGGAGGGATACATAAGCAAAGGGATGCGCATCTCCTATGAATTGAATTTTTTTTTTTTTTAAATTCTAATTTTTACAAAAATTAATACTATTAACCCCACTCATAATAAAATTACATGACACTTATTAATTACTTATTCAACCTCCTCAATTTCAATTAATTTTCTGGTTCTGCTCTTGTGTCTAGTTGACATGAAAATTCAATTTCATATGCTGATATTTGATATACAATCTTGACGTGGCTTATGTTGTGCTTAAAAAAAAGATAAATTTGTCATCATAAATTGTTAAAAGATTATTGACATATTATGAAATCTATTCAAAATTAGATTTGCTTGCTTGTAAAAATGAGAGACGAACATTTTGAAATGAACTTAACTTGATCTAAAATTTGAAATTAAGCATATATGCATTAAAAAATAGAATCATTCTATATCGAGATATTTGGCAATTATAAAATTTAAAAGTGTCAAGTAAATTATATCAATCGGGAGCTTATCTTGCAAAATTTGCATGCTATATATGACGATTTACAATAGTTTGATTGATAATTGATAATTTTGATTGTTACAAAATAGTATGAGAAAATTTGAAAAGTTAGAGAAAATTTAAACTCTCTGAAAATGGCAGTAGTTAATGAGTTCAATTTGGGTCCGATGCCCATCGGACTCAAAGTGAGTTCGACGGGTTCGATGACCGTCCGATCTGCTTTAAGTTCGCACCCGCAACTTTCGCGTTTTCTTTAAAATTCGTGTGCACGAATCTTAAAATAGATCGGAAGTCCAAAAACCCATCGGACCCAAGCTGTTCTCGTAGTTAATATGCGGACTCACAATGTGAATGGAAGGAATTCGCAAGTTGATTTTATGTGGCATTTTTACTTCAATAATACTGCAAATGCTTCAATGGATTTGAAACTTCATCATGTTCACTAGATTTTCATTGAACATTGTTTCACTGATTAAAATGTATTATGGCAACAAGATCTCTACATATATTATTATTTCAAAATGAGACATTAACGTACACTAGTGGTGTTTGTGTTCATTCGCGCGAGAGAAACTATTGAAAGATTCCACCATGCACTGATTAATATGTATCTATCAAGGGGCAACTTTTGGTTTTTTTCTGATGGCACAGAAAAAGATCAATATATATACAATCCGTTAGTCGATGTCTATATATGGAAAGTTTGATATATATTACCATAACGGGATAAATTCATGCAAGTACAGCAGCAAATGAGGCAATATATACTTAATTTGCCAATGAACCATTACATCGATCTTTTACTCAAAAGAATTATGATGGAAGCATTTGTAGTGCAAGAAGCATGCATGCACAGAGATTGACTGATGCATGTCACTGCCTAACGTTTAATATGAACTTCCCACACGAATACATGAATATAATACAACTGAATTTTTTATCTTGCAACAAAGAACCTTTTAACAGCTAATAGAATGAAATGAAGCCATTTGTTGAAATAACTAGGTAATGTACAGAAAACCAACCAGTTAATTAAAGTACACAATTCGCGATACACAAATAAAAAGATATACATAAATCAATAATTCACAACATTGAAACAAACAAAGGAAAACCTAATTGATAAAACAATCAAGGCTAAAATAAACAAATGACTACGAATGTCTTGCAAACTTCCAAGAATTGAAAGTGACACTAGCTAGCTCTCCTTGCATTGGAAAAACTCTGCACCACTTGCAACTGTGCTACACCTGTGGTGGCACTCATCGATCCCTTCTTTCATCGATGACCTACACCCGGACTATGTCCTGGGTTTGATGGTCGTACATCCTCGATATCAACCAGTATACCTGCTACAGAAGGAGAAATTGCTTCCAGTGCTCCTTTTCTAACTGTACTGGCTTGCTCTAGTAGCCATCTCCTTTGCATGTTAGTCTTGCTAACATCTATCAATGGCCTGGCTTCACTGAGCATATCTAGCTGGGAAGCAAGAATAACAAGCACTATGATATACATGGTCTTGAGGTGGATGCTGCTTCTTGTTGAGTACAACATATTGTGTTGCCTGGGTTTGATCACTGTGAGTGTGCTCAACTTGGGTTGTAGAGGGGGTTTGTTATATTAGGCAAGTAGCCTTATGCTATAGTGGGCTATTTATAGTGTCCATGGAGGTGGTTGGCTTGGTGAACAGGAACTTTTGTAATTAAAGAATGGACCCTTTAATTGGACGAATTAATAGGAGTACCATTAATTGTTGAAAGTTGAATATGAAGAAGTTTTTATTCATTATATTGTTGCTATTAGATTTAATGTCGAACAAGATTGCATTTTAATTGCTCCGAGTGCATGTCCTTTGAACCACTATGGCATTAAAATGTTTATCAGGTTTAGTATAATACTACTACATACAAGTTAGTTGGTAGTGGTACCCTAGCCCTAAAAAAGAGCCATATCAAGAAGAAATACCTAACCTAGTTGATATCTCGCGAATCTTCTTTGTACAAACCTGGTTAATATCATAGCATTATTATGTTTCGGTTAGCTTTAATTAAAAGTGATCATTGCTAGCTCATAGTTATATTTTGGCTATCGATCAGTTGCAGCTACGTACAACTTGTGCATGGAAATTAATTTAACATTCTTGTTCTTCTTTGTTGATGTTTTTATCCTCTGTAAACTATTGATCTTGTAGGGGAGCTACCAAACCTCTGCTTCATGTATACTATTAGCTAGCATTGTTTCAGTGAAGACAGCTGTGTGTTGATGTAGTTTAAGCTAAGTAACAATGAGTTCTTCAAGTTAGGGTGGCCAGGTAATTTTGTTCGCTGTATCTTTTATCTTGTCTATCTGCATCATTTGTTGTTTTCTCTTTTTTCTTCTCCTAGGTCAACTGCAAGCTGAGAGGTTTTATAGGACAAAATTATTTATGTAGTCCGCAAAATGTACAAACAAATATTTGGTAAGTTCCTTTATGTAACCTTTGGAAAATTAATGTTAATCTATGGTTACTTTTCTCTCAAGTGTGATCAAGTTCTTCTTCATTATGTCAAATTCGTTAATGCAAATAATGTTATTTCTCATACTTCAATATTAGATATTTTTATTGATATCACCGTTCCTACTTTTCGCTGGTGTTAACTTTTAATTAATTGCTAGTGTAGGTAAATATTCTTCCGTTGTAGCTATATATGATGTATTACTTCTCATGTATATCTTATATATGAACCAAGCATTCAAACTCAAGTATCCTTTTGGCATGACATTTGGTATAAACAATGTACAATGGCCTCTAGATTTCCTTATATGTACCCTTTGTGTATGAACACTGATATATCACTTCAAAAGGTCATTAACTCTCAGGGGGCTGCAATCAAATTTAGAAGAACCCTTCATGGCATTTTGTACTTAGAATGACTTGAAATTCTATAAATCATCAGTAACATAAGATACACCTACTCAGTAGATAGGCTGAGCTGGAGATGGGAAACTTCTGAGAAATTTACAATAAAGTCCTTATATAAGTTTTTGAACTATAGAGGGATTACACCAGATAATGCTTTGTTATGGTGGTCTATACATGTACCTCTGAAAATCAGAGTTTTTATGTGGTTAACTTGGAAAAATAGGATATTAACCAAAACTAATCTCAGAAGGAAAGGGTGGGCTGGTAACATTACTTATCAGTTCTGTAACCTACCTGAAACTGTTAATCACCTATTTGTTAATTGTGTTTTTACCAAGTAGATATGGTTTTGGATGGGCTCATGTTAGAATGTTAGTTTCAATTGGCACAAAGTCAAAGATATAATACAATTTGCAAATCAATTACCAGCTCCACACAGAGCTGCTATGGTGTTAGTCTTTAGTGCAGTTTGCTTGACCATTGGGAAATACATAAATGAATTGTGTTTTGAAACAAGTAAACCTAAAACAATCAGACAAATAATTATGCTAATTATTTCCCTTGTGCACTATTGGGCAGGAGCAGTGAAAGAACAAGTGCAGGTTTCTACAGCTCTCTGGCTCCCAGTGAACCTGGATGAGATTCCTCTGGATAGCTGGCATCCTGATGATTACCAGATGGTACCTGCTGATGGGGATCAATCACTTGCATTATGAAGATGAGGAGCAAGTAGGATAGAAGTCAACTGACTAATTTTGCTTTTAGGAATTATGCCCTCAGCCCCCATTGTGTGTGGCTTATGTGTTGCTTTTTAGTGATTTTATGTTTTGCACTTGATACTTATGTTTGGTGCTTAGCTGAGATGATACAGCTTTGCTATGTTAGGGTATCGGTCGTTTCATTTTGGAAATTTTTAACATGTTAAGAGTGTAAGTTAATCTATTTCTTCTATGAAATGGGCTTAGGCCTCTTAATCGATCAAAAAAAAAAAATCATCCATATCATTTTCTAATCACTTTACTCTTAAACTAATATTGCAAATCAAAAGAATATATGAAAAACAATAAATATAGGTTTTTTACCGTAAAAGATTCGTGACATAAATGTCTCTTAATAGTCTTTTGTCACCAATTTTGTCTAGTATTTTTGCATCAAAACATCAAATTTTATTTTTATATTATAAATCCACCTCAACCTAAATAATATATTTTTTTTCTATTTTTCAACCAACTCTCAAGTTTTATATTCCTCAATTTTCATTCTCTTCTTCAATTATTTTTTTCCAAAATTTTCTTTTCGTGGTTCCAAAAACACAAACATTGTATGCGGCATAAATGTCACTTAATTAAACATCTCCTTCTTACCTGTGGTGAGCTTGTAGAAGATAAGCCCGATCAAATATTATGAAGGAGATTGTGTCTATTTGTTCTTCTTCTTCATGGCTAATTATATTTCTAACATTTCGCACATATTCCACATCATTTTCTTGTATATGCAAGGACATATTCCACATCTTTTTTCTTACCGTTCACACTCGTATTATTTTATTAAAAATTGCATCCTGACTTATTAACTATCACCCGATTCAATTTGAAATGTTGAACTTAATTATAACCTCCTTTTTTTTTTAAGAAGAAGAAGAAGAATTGTGGGATGACCCACCGATTTTCATAAAAGAAAACCTATTACACTGTTTGTACCTCCGATACCACCACGTACTCTGGTACCAATTACAAATCCTACTTATTACATGACACTAGGCATTCATGCATAATATGAACACCATCAAAATACCAAACTACTAAACTCCTCACATATGCAATACAAACACATGAAACATACTGACAGTTCATACACAAAAGTTTATTTGCATAAAAGTCCTCCCAAAAAATTGAAATCTAATTAATCATTACTAAAAGTCTTCATCATCCTTCTTCAGCCAGCATCAAATATTGTCTCTAAATCAAGCATAGGGGTTGTATCATGTCCTCCCCTCATGGAAATTGTCATGGTTTGTCCTGATATATAGGTCCTTAACATCACAAGGAAGCATGAGTGACGAAAACCAAACCTATTCGGACTCGGACTCGGACTTGGACTCAACCTCGGTACAGGTGAATTGCTCTTCAATCTTCTTGAATGGCTAAGCACAAGTATCAAGAAGGGGTCCCACTAGTTCATCATTTCCTATGATGATTAATTATGATTTTTAAATTATGTTGTGTTTTCTATGAGACTTTATTATGTTACTATTTTCTAGGTTTGCCTATTTATATTTTCTATGTCATTTTTAATTATGTTAGAGTTTCCAAGAGTTGGTTAGAATTTCTAAGTTCATTATGTGGTGTTAGTTTCTAAATTGGACTTTTAGTTTTTCTAAGTTATTTATTATAATATATGTATTATAAGAAGAGATGGCATGTCATCTTTTTCTTTAGACTTGATTAATATATGAAATTTTCTTATCTTCTCTCTTGTGGTTTTCTCTCTTCTTGTCTAAATTCTCTTCCCAAATTGTTCAATATCTCACTAAACCAAACAAAACCTGTACACGCGGAGTAGAGTTTGGGACGTGCCGTCGTCAATGAGGTTAATATTAGCATAATTATCAAACTTCTGATTTTTACACCAAAAGTTTGCTAAAGAAACAATTTGAGCCCCGAAAGATTGATACTCTTAACATTGCCTTCTCTAAAACTAACCTTGATTCTTTCCAACCAAATGGTCCACAACACTGTCCCCATAATCAACTCAACCAATTTGGGATCTTTTAGAGATATACAAGCTTCAATATCCCACAATACTATAATTTTGGTACAATAAAAACAAGTTCATTATGGTTTGAAATCCACAACCAAAGTGACCTAGCAACTGGACATGTAAGAAATAGATGTTCCACATTTTCAAGTTCTGAACAAAATATATACACAGTGTTGGTCTCCTAACCAATCTCTTTTCCCTAAGTTATCCTAGCTTGATTACTTAACCATAACCCTTTAACTTAATATTTTAACCCACAAATGCACATTAATTTCTCAAATTTCCTTCAAGCTTATATCTCATTTCTTTTGTGGCGTGCGCATAACAAATAGAGGCAAAATTTTGCCAGTAATTTATCAATGACTTTCTACCACCGGACTACACATCAAACCGTACATTGTTTTTTTTAACTATCTTCGTGGGAAACTGGAACATTGTGTATTTCATCTCGGTCCAATTGTTAGGTCTATCTCATTCATCATGGTCATTTGACATCTCCACAATTATTATTTTTTTTTTACAATTAATGCCATTTCATGCCGACTTTTAACCAACTGTCAGTTTTTTATTTGAAGGACAGCGGAAAACGCTGCCAATTTTCATTAAGTAAAAAAGTTATTTACAAGGTAACTCCTAAACTATATAAACTATATATATCGCCAAAGAGTCTAAATAAACTAAAATAAAGAAAAGGAACTCGATCCTCCAGTCGGCTTCAGTATTCTGAGTACCGGTCGGCCTATAGTATGTAAAGGATACTTGGTACCAATTTTGCGCCTCCTCTCTTGCCTGGTTCATTAGGTCTTGTACCCTCCTTGCGTTGCTGCGTGAATAGTCTTCTATTGCGCTCACGCCAACAAAGTGCCCCGCAGCCTGCTGCCCAAAGAGCATCTTACTACCAACTGTCAGTTATCTTTCTAATCTAGCTAACATCTCCACATAATTTGTCAAACTACTTGAGTTGTACAGCTCTATCACTTTCTAAATTTTAATTAAATGATTATTTTATCTTCCAACCATATTTTGTAATATCTAGAAAAATAAAAATGCATTGTATTCTTAACTCTTGAAATAAACTCAACATTTTCTTGAATAATTATAAAATATCAATTTGCACTGGTATGGATGCACATGCATTTACGTGGCGTTTAATGTACTTGGTGAGTTAATGTGGACGGCGAGCTGTCCCTGTACATGGGTGAGTTAATGCATGTGGACGGGGTGGTGTAACATAAGGATCTTGCTACCAAGAGCTAGTTCAACGAAATGATGAAGTAATTAATACTAATTAATATGATGAGACTATTTACTGGATGGCATAGATACGAGTTCACTGGGTATATAGAGTTAGGGACTTGAAGAAAATTAAAATGGTCCCCTTTAGAAATTTTTATTATAATGATTGTATGTGGATTTAGATGTCATAGACGGAATCGAAAAAAAATTCAGATCTATTGTGGCATAGTTTTATGTGGCCACTGGTTCTTATATACAGGGGTGGAGTCAGGCTTTCAAGCTATGGGGGTCAAACACAGATTAGAAGTCAATTATATAAATTGTTTCATGCTGAATGGGGGTCAATTTTACGATACTTATAAAATTTTACTCTAAACTATATAGAAAATCATATAGAAATACAAAATAATTGAAAATTAATGAGGGTCAATTGACTCCCATTCACCACAAATGGCTCCGCCCATGCTTATATACCATCATATTTGAAAAACTTAAAGTGCATTGGAATGTTGAGTTATCTGTCACATAAGATCTCAAACAATCAGATTGTGTGAATGAAGGTTTGACGTAGTGCTATTAGGGGTGAAAACGGTATGGATAATATCCGATCCGTATTCGAAAAATTAGATGTGGATATCTGATATCCGAATATCTATGTGGATATGGATACTAATATAGTTTTACGTTTCAATTATCTGTATCCGAGTAGTAGATATATATATCATATATATATTTTAATATATATTATGAAAAAATATTGTTATTCACCATTAAATTAGATAAATATTATGAACTTTGATATATTTTTATTATTATTTTAATAAATATCCGATCTGATCCGTATCTGTATATCTATCCGGCTGATATCTGATCCGTATCCGTATCCAGAAAATTAAAAAGAAATATGGATATGGTTTTACCACTATCCGCTCCGTATTCGCTCGGTTTTCACCCCTAAGTGCTATATATATATAGATGCGAAAGAAAATTCCGGCTCCATTGTTTGAAACCAAATTTTGTTTACAGTTCCGTCTATGCATTAAAATTTTGGGGCAATCATTCTAATAGCCTTATTATTCTATACTAATTTCTAATAATAAAAAAATCTCCTTTGAAAGCATATTGTGGGTTGGATACAACGATACCGAATCAAAAAAGGTACATATCCCAACTTCATGGGTCGGCCGAAGCTAGGGGCCAGCTTGCTCCTGCATGTTATGTACAAATTAAGATCCCTATGCCCTAGGACGTACGATCGATCAGAATTCACTCCAACTCGTTTTATTATATTACATTCAGAGCATGCACGATAGCACTAAGCAATGCCCCCAACCTTAAATAAATGCTCGGAACTGGGCTTTACAATATTTGAACGGTCACCATGAGAGTATGACAATTCATTATGGTCGACAACAAGCACGTACTGCTTGGCAGCTTGCATCTCTCTGTTAAAGGAATCATCGTGCCGCCTTTTAGATCGATAGATTTTAATATCAGATATGCCCAATAGTCGAAGAGAATCTTTGCATGCGATTCGTCGCTAGTTATGGAAATTAAAGCAACTTTCATTAAATATATATATGTTGTACTTGTATTATATACAATTAATGAGTTCGGAAATTATGAAAATGTTATGGCATTACTCTTTCTATAGCTAGCGGTGATGATATATATATAACCGCTACCAGCTTTCATTAAATTCATATATACTTTGTTCTCTTAACATTAATTATTTACTATTTATGAGATGCTACATTAAAATGTTCTAGTAATTAAACAGTGTAAAAGTATTTTTGTTATGTTTATTTAACGACACTCGAAGAATCCCTCCATTAGGTACTTAATTTAGAGATCACTTATCTGGATATAATTCTATAGACTGAGTAATTATCTAAATGTTTGCATAATAACTTTGAAAATATCTATCTTACAAATCCAATTGACATAAAGGTACGTAAAAAAAAATGCTATGAATTCATTGCTTTTGTTTAGTGTCATGCTGAGCGGTCCAAATATTAAAATTCTCTGTTCGGGCTAAATATTCAAAACTTGGATCCGAAGGGAAAAGCCGAAATTTTTAAATATACCCTCAAAATAAAAATAAAAACCAAAATACCACATTTTGTGTAGAATTTGATTTATTCGGGCCGCAACGTGAAATGGCGGTCCCCAAGACTGGGCCGCCATTTGTCATTCCGGCCCCGCAAAAACCAAAAAATTCAACTGTTTCGGTGAATTTTTATTGATTTTTTTAATAATTTTCAAAAATAGAAAGAACAACTAATAATTTGAATATGTTAGAAAGAACATCAAACAAAATAGATAAAATATCTTATAACTTAGATGTACTAGAAGGACTCCGAAACATTTATCAAGCAGGATTTTTTCCGGCTGTAAGAAAAATTAAACTATTTCTTGGTGTGTTACTAGAAAAAAATGAAAATATTTTGGATCTAAATTATTGATCCCGATTCAAAAGTCACTTCTAGATAAATAAAAAAATTATCATGTTCCTTCTGGTACATTCAAATTGTATGATACTCCATCTATTTTTGAAAAAAAAGAAATTTGATTTGACATTTCGTAATGATGGAAAATCATTTTTTTTAAAATAGATAGGTACCTTAAAATTTGAATATACTAGAAGGAACATGATAATTTCTTTATTTACTAGAAGTGACTTTTGAACCGGAATCAATAATTCAGATCGAAAGCATTTTTATTTTTTTTCCAGTAACACACTAAGAAATAGTTTAATTTTTTTACAGCCAGAAAAAATCTTGTCTGAAAAATATTTCGGAGTCCTTCTAGTACATCTAAATTATAAGATATTTTATCTATTTTGTTTGATATTCTTTCTAACATATTCAAATTATTAGTTATTCTTTCTATTTTTGAAAATTATTAAACAAATCAATAAAAATATCACCATAACAATTTATTTTTTTGGTTTTTGCGGGCCGCAACGACCAATGGCCGCCCTCAAAGAATGGGTCCTCCATTTGTCGTTGCGGCCCTGGTAATTCTAGAATTTTACAAAAACAGTGATTTTTTTAGTTTATTTTTATTGAGAGTATATTTAAAAATTTCCGAGGAGCAAAGCTGATGATCATATATATATGCACGCACAAATCATTATAGGCATGCTATTAATTTGAAATGCTTCTGTATTTTTAAGTTGATTTTAAGAGGCTGAGAACTATTTTTAGCTGACTGAATCAATTAATGGTCTTCGTATATGTAGAAAGATACACATGTTCAACCGATTAGATGATTTTTGCCGAAATTATTAAATATACTCTCAACAACAAAAAAATAACTAAAAAATTACTGTTTTTGTAGAATTTCATATTTAGAGCTGCAACGACAAATGGCGGCCCCGAAATAGAGGGCCACCATTAGTCGTTGCAGCCCCGCAAAAACCAAAAAATTCAATTGTTACGGTGTTTTTTATTAATTTGTTTAATAATTTTTAAAAATAGAAAGAACAACTAATAATTTGAATATGTTAGAAAAAACATCTTTCAAGCAGAATTTTTTCCTGCTGTAAAAAAAATTAAACTATTTCTTGGTATGTTACTGGAAAAAAATAAAAATAATTTGGATTTGAAAAAAAATGATTCGCCATCATTATGAAATTTCAAATAAAAAAAAATTCGAAATAGATGGAGTATCATACAATTTGAATGTAATAGAAAGAACACGATAATTTTTTTATTTATCTAGAAGTGACTTTTGAACCGGGATCAATAATTTAGATTCAAAATATTTTTATTTTTTCCATTAACACACTAAGAAATAGTTTAATTTTTTTTACAGCCGGAAAAAATCCTGCCTGAAAAATATTTTGGAGTCCTTCTAGTACATCTAAATTATAAGATGTTTTATCTATTTTGTTTGATGTTCTTTCTAACATATTCAAATTATTAGTTGTTCTTTCTATTTTTGAAAATTATTAAAAAATCAATAAAAAAATCACCGAAATAGTTGAATTTTTTTGTTTTTGCGGGGCCGCAACGACAAATGGCGGCCCCCAGTCTTGAAGACCGCCATTTCATGTTGCGGCCCGGATAAATATCGAATTCTACACAAACAATGATATTTTAGTTTATTTTTTTTTTTAGGGTATATTTAAAATTTCGGTGATTTTTGTCCTAATATTAAAACAAGAAGATTAAATCCCTTTCGTTAACCAG
Source organism: Carex myosuroides (assembly GCA_028015225.1). NCBI lineage: Eukaryota > Viridiplantae > Streptophyta > Magnoliopsida > Poales > Cyperaceae > Carex > Carex myosuroides. The sequence goes on along the minus strand of CM051491.1, from coordinate 11,939,140 downwards.
AACAAATAAAATAATGTACTTAATTTATTCCAAGAGGTCCTATACCTATAAGTGGGAGGCCCTAGAATAATAGAACACTTTTTTCTAAGAAATCTTGTGTTTTGGCACACAATCTCACCTAGCTAAATGATCAATTAATAAAACACGTCTTTTTGCTTCGTTTATATATATAATTGTAAATGGAGGCGCCACCCTGCTATCTACTTGATGCTTTAATAAGTGCCAATATAATGACTTCTAATATATATAGGCATGTATAAAAAGTCATCATAACACTACATACATTACTATTTACATCTGAAATTGTCAAGTTCTTACGTATCAACAAATTAACACGGAAGTTATATATATATATATATATATATATATATATATATATATAGGGGCTGGCTACTATGCTTATATAAGCATATGCCCACATATGCTTATAACTCATTTTTGCATTTCCAATGTTCAAATGGTCGATCCGACTGTTCATCTTGTTCTCCATATTAATATGTGCTTGGAGACCAAATTTTACATTTTTCTGAATTTTTTTACTATTTATTAAGCCACTTTGAAAATTGCTGATCCGGGTGAACAGTAAAAACAGTGCAACAAAATTCTGGACCATATGATCAGCAATTTTCAAAGTGGCTTAATAAATAGTAAACAAATTCAGAAAAATGTAAAATTTGGTCTCCAAGCACATATTAATATGGAGAACAAGATGAACGGTCGGATTGACCATTTGAACATTGGAAACGCAAAAATGAACATTTAAGTATATGTGGGCATATGCTTATATAAGCATAATAGCCAAGCACTATATATATATATATATATATATATATATGGCATGGCATGGCATGGCGCGCTGCTTTGTTTTCAAGTAATGCCAACTACTGTACGTAGACTGTGTTCCATAAAAGAGAAGAAGGGAAGGGATTGACACTGTCCGGATCACTTCACAAGCTACATCAGCAACATATATATGCCTTGTCATCATGTCCAGTTCAACTTGATTGCTCCACCCTGAGGATTCTAAGCAATTTCAAGTCCATATTACTATTTTTTAGACATATATATTGACACAAGTTAATTAGTACTTGATTGACCACAACTTCTTTCATACGAGTTTCAATTAAGGTGATTCAAAGTTCGATCTATAAAAAGCTTACAACATGCTCTAAAACTTAATTTCAAGTTTTAAGTTTTTCCGAAACCAAAACAGGGGTCAAAATAACGTGTTAGTAGAGTGGCAGTTTTTCAAAGATATCTGTCAAAGATGTGTTATCTTTGAAGATTTTTGTTATTAATTACTTAGTTAATTAGGTGTAAGTTTTGAGAAAGGTTTAAAAATAAGATAGTATTTTGATGGAAATACCTTTTGGTATATTTAGATTTTTTTTCTATATTTTGATGTATTTTGATTTTCTGCTTAGTTGGATTCAAGCAAGGTTTTTCATATATGAGAAACCAAATTCAGTTTGTAGAAAAAAAACTTTTAAAATATTATGAAATTTATTTATTGAGTTGAGTTTTATTTCATCTTTTTTTCTATGTAAGAGTAGATCTTGCTACTCTTTGAGTACGTCATGTGTTAATAGTTGAACTAACTTGTGTTCTTGTGAGCCTCTCGAGTCGGACAGTGTCCATGATTGAAGGAAAAAAGAGAGCTACCTTTCAAATCGGGAGTAAAGATTGGAAAAATAATGGTGTTTGTTGGAACTACAAGTTGACACGTGTAGTTAGTGTCACACCGGATCTAAAGGAGAAAATCAAGAAAGTCCTGCTAGATGGATTGAACCTTACCTTAATTGATTGATACTGCTGCTGGATTATTACCATACTTATCTTGATTGATTTGCTGCTGGGTGATACCGCTGCAATTGATACTTATTACTATGTTTGGTTGATTGATTGATAAAATACCATGTTTGGTTATTTCCTAAAAATAGAGAACGTGTACAGCTTGGATTTGGGTTATAAATCTAAGTTTCTCTTTGAGCAGAAAAACTAAGAAAGAAAAATACAATTCATTGTTGTGTGAGTTGTAATCAGAAATTATTATGAAATAAAAGAGTGTGTGTGTGTCTTGATCCGTGGAGTGCGCTATAGGCGATACCACGTTAAAATCTCTGTGTTTGCTTTGAACCCCCACAATGAGTGCAAGTCAGATTGTTCTTCGGTCCTGTTTTAGTAAGGGTCAAATTTACCTCAGCTGGCTTGTAGCCACGCGAGACTAAGGCCATCGGATTGTTGCCCACCTCGTCTCCCTTCACCATCACCATTTGACGCATCTCTTCCCTTCGAACTCGTGCAAAGGCTTGTTCGACAGTGGGAAATGGTTTCATTTGAAGCACATCAGCTCTCACGTTGTCGAGACGATCGTCAAGTCCGTCTAGGAAAGTGTATACCCTGCTCTCTTGAATATAAGAGTTGAATTTCTCAATGTCGCTGGAGTACTCCATCGGATTAGGACGTCGAAAATCTATCTCCCGCCAAAGGGTTTGCAACTTGCTGTAGTATCCTTCAACTGGTCCCCCCTCTTGCTTGAGTTTTGCAACTCTCTTGTTCAAATCATACACGAGAGATGCATCATTGCCGTCGAAGAATGTTGTAGCTATTGCGTCCCAAACATCTTTTGCAGTCGGGAAACGGATGAAATTGCCAATTAACCTTGGTTCAAGCGAATTAATGAGCCATCCCTTCACAATTGAGTCATCAATACTCCACTTTCGATATAGTGGATCTGTTGGCAGCGGTTGGTTCGGGATGCCGGTGATATGTCTCAACTTATCTCGTCCTTTGATGTGCATCTCTACCACCTGAGACCACAGCCCATAATTTGTACCATCTAGTTTCACGGAAATAGGTGGTGCAGATCCTTCGGTTGAGGGTGTAGTGCTAGGGGATGATTGCTGTAGGATGAGGAGTTGAGTTAATTTTTCTAAGAGAGCAGTAGTAGTTGAAGGCTCTCCTAATTCAAAGGTTGGAAGAGTTTTTCAGGTGGCATCTCTGCCATTGTTTCAATGACAGAAATTTTGGGTTGGTTTTTGTGGTTTCGTCGAGATTAGTCGAACACGCTTGGTCCTAGAATCCCTGCTCTGATACCATGACAAAATTATAACATCATCACAGACAATTGATCAAGCAAACACAGAGATTTTAACGTGGTATCGCCTATAGCACACTCCACGGATCAAGACACACACACACTCTTTTATTTCATAATAATTTCTGATTACAACTCACACAACACTGAATTGTATTTTTCTTTCTTAGTTTTTCTGCTCAAAGAGAAACTTAGATTTATAACCCAAATCCAAGCTGTACACGTTCTCTATTTTTAGGAAATAACCAAACATGGTATTTTATCAATCAATCCACTGCCGTCTATTTGATCAACCGGACTCCTACGAAAACCAACCAATTCAAAACCCCGTTACAAAGGTTAGCTGATCATGTAAACATCCCGTCTATCCTAAACATGTCCCCAAAAATATTTGGATGTACCGTGTATGTTCATGTCCAAAAGAATTTTCGTTCCAAAGTAGAACCTTGTGCCGAAAAGTGTGTTTTTTTGGGTTTTGGGTCACAACAGAAAGGGTATAAATGTTATAATCCTTCCACTCGGAAATTCTACACAACAATGGATGTAACTTTTCTTGAAACCGAACCTTATTTTAATAAACACCAAGTTCCCGTTCAGGGGGAAACAGAGTATGAACCTGAACTGTTGTTTAGTGAGTTAACTGGCCCAAGTTGTGAACATATGAATTCGGTCACAAATCGAACCCAGTCAGCCAAAGAAACAGAGCTGAAACATGCTGAAACAGACCCAAACCCAGCAGAAAACCGAAACAGAGCACATTCAGAAACAGAGCTGAATCATGCTGAAACAGAACCAAACTCAGCAGAAAACCAAAACAGAGCACATTCAGAAACAGAGCCTTGTGCAGAACCTAAAATTTCAGAAATCGACCCAGTCAGAAACAGAACCGAAACAGAGCATAGTGCAGAGTCTCTTGGAGTTAACATCTGGATTGAAATGGATATGAGTAATGCAGAAGTAATATAATCTGAATCGCAACCACATGGCCCGGAATCTCCCGGAGATATTCATGAGGTAAATCCACAGAACTCAAATTCTATTATACAATCTAGGTTACCACCAAGAACCAATAGAGGTAAACCACCAAAACGGTACATTCATGAGAACGGAACAAACAACGAAAATAACTACCCTATTGCAAATTACATAACAACTGACCGACTCTCTGAACCCTTGAGAAGTTTTGCCCATCAAGTCTCTTTGGTAGTTGTACCAGAAAGGGTAGAGGAAGCTATTAAAGATCCAAAATGGGTAGAAGCAATGGAAATAGAAATGGATGCACTAGAAAAAAACCAAACTTGGAAGTTAGTGGATTTACCCGAGGGAAAGAAAACTGTGGGATGTAAATGGGTCTACTCTATAAAGTACAATGTAGAGGGAAAAATTGAGAGATATAAAGCACGACTCGTGGCCAAAGGATATACTCAGACATATGGAATTGATTTCCAAGAAACTTTCTCACCAGTTGCTAAACTAAATACTGTGCGAGTTCTCTTATCCCTTGCAGCAAATTTTGATTGGCCCTTACACCAATTTGATGTAAAGAATGCCTTCCTACATGGTGATCTAAAAGAAGAGATCTACATGGATCTTCCACCCGGGTACCAATGTTCTGAAACAAAACGGAAAGTGTGCAAATTAGAGAGGTCCTTGTATGGCTTGAAACAATCTCCTAGAGCATGGTTTGGTAGGTTTTGCAGTGCAATGAAGGGGTATGAGTACGAACAAAGCAACTGCGATCACACTCTGTTCTTTAAACGGAACCAAGGTAAACTTACAGTGCTAATCATATATGTGGATGATATGATTATTACAGGTAATGATCATGAGGAGATCAAATGCTAGAGACAAAACTGTCTAAAGAATTTGAAATGAAAGATTTGGGTGGCTTGAAATACTTTCTAGGAATTGAAGTAGCTCGGAGTAACAAAGGTATTTTCCTATCTCAAAGGAATTATATTCTCGACCTACTTGCTGAGCTTGGAATGCTAGAGTGCAAACCAGCTGACACACCAATGATCCAAAATCACAAGTTGGGATTAGATCCGAATCAAAGTCCAGCCAACAGAGAAAGGTACCAAAGGTTAGTTGGAAAATTGATTTATTTATCTCATACTAGACCTGACATAGCTTATGCAGTGAGTGTTGTCAGCCAATTCATGCATTCTCCAAGTGAAGAACATATGGAGGCGGTAATGAGGATTCTTAGGTACCTAAAAGGCGCCCCTGGAAGAGGAATAATGTTTGAGAAACATGGACATCTAGAAATAGCTGGCTATACCGACGCAGATTGGGCTGGAAGTGTGAGTGACCGGAAGTCAACGGCAGGTTACTTCACATTTGTGGGCGGAAACCTAGTTACATGGAGAAGTAAGAAACAAAATGTGGTAACCTTGTCCAGTGCCGAAGCAGAATTTAGAGGAGTGGTAAAAGGTATTTGTGAATTATTGTGGTTACAAAGACTTTTAACCGAACTCTGTTTTGAACCAACCAGTGAAATGAAATTGTTTTGTGATAACAAGGCTGCAATAGACATCTCTCATAACCCGGTACAATATGACAGAACAAAGCACATTGAAGTAGATAGGCATTTTATCAGAGAAAAAATAGACTCAAAGATCATTGAAATTCCGTTTGTAAGGTCGGGTGAGCAGCTAGCAGACATGCTAACCAAAGCTGTGTCAAGCAAGGTGTTTAATGAGTCTCTGTGCAAATTGGGTATGATCGATATTTACGTGCCAACTTGAGGGGGGATGTTGGAACTACAAGTTGACACGTGTAGTTAGTGTCACACCGGATCTAAAGGAGAAAATCATGAAAGTCCTGCTGGATGGATTGAACCTTACCTTAATTGATTGATACTGCTGCTGGATTATTACCATACTTATCTTGATTGATTTGCTGCTGGGTGATACCGCTGCAATTGATACTTATTACTATGTTTGGTTGATTGATTGATAAAATACCATGTTTGGTTATTTCCTAAAAATAGAGAACGTGTACAACTTGGATTTGGGTTATAAATCTAAGTTTCTCTTTGAGCAGAAAAACTAAGAAAGAAAAATACAATTCAGTGTTGTGTGAGTTGTAATCAGAAATTATTATGAAATAAAAGAGTGTGTGTGTGTGTCTTGATCCGTGGAGTGCGCTATAGGCGATACCACGTTAAAATCTCTGTGTTTGCTTGATCAATTGTCTGTGATGATGTTATAATTTTGTCAGTGTTTACTTTTGTGTCTTGATTCTCTTCTTTCTCTTCCCCTCTCCTTGACGCTACTTAAAAATTTTAATTACATGAGCAAAGTAAACTTGTATTAATAACTCACATCATCTCTCTCCTCCCCTCTGTCCTTTTTTTAGTTTGTAAAGCACAGTCTTAGGTTTAATCTACATATTATTTATTTAATAGAAAATTAAGTAATGATTCACATATGGGCGGATCTACACTAAGTCCCGAGGTGCTAAGCCACTCCATGATTTTGAAATTATTATACAGTTCAGCCCCCTCATAAAATGCTAAATTTGTGCTTATAGCCTAGTGGTTAAGACTCTATTTTGTACTTGGGAGGTCTTGTGTTCAAATTCCACTAACCACAAATTAATAATTATACATTTTAAGTTTTAGTCCTTCTAACTAATTTTCTAGTTCCGCCCCTGGATTCACAAGATATCGAGTGATAATTCTGTATATTGCATCTAGTGATCATAAGTTTCTATCTCAGCATGGACTTAACTTCATTATTAACGTGAGATTTCAATTCAATCTACATATTTAATTTTTTTTTTAAGATTTTTTTTTTATCTTTTTAGGATTCTTGTACTACCTTTTTATATGAAAAATTATTTTTATTAGACGGTCTAGAATTTTTTAAAGAGAAAAGTTCAGGGCCCCCACCCAATCTCCCACCTACTCTCTGCCCAGCGCCTATGTCCAGTTTGATAAAAACTTGCACGCGCAGGTATAAAGGTAATATATGCTATGTATAAAGACTACGCTTAGATAAGTTACATGCAAGATTTAAAAACTTGACACAAATAAATTAAAGAATTGTAGACAGATATTTAAAGGCTTGATAAACAAAATTTAAAGTGTCTACTGGTTTTTTTTTTTTTTTTTGAAGAAATTTTAATTTTTTTTGAAGAAAGTGTCTACTGGTTTTTAGCTTGACAAAATATCGATTAGTTACATATAAGGTTGAAAGGCTTGACACAAGTACTTTAAAGGGTTGTAGATAGAGATTTAATGGCTCGAGAATTTAAAGTGTCTATAGGTTTTTACTGTCATAAAACAAAATTGATAAGTTACATGTAAGGTTTAAAGGCTTGACACGAGTACTATATATAAAGGGTAGTAGACAATGGTTTAAAGGCTTGAGAAGCAACACTAAAGTGTCTATGAGTTTTTACCGTAAAAAGAAAACTGATAAGTTACATATATGTAAGGTTTAAAGATTTGGCAAAAGTACTTTAAAGGGTTATAGACTGAGCTTTAAATGCATGAGAATTTAAAGTACCTATGGGCTTTTACTGTAAAAAAAACAGCGACCCAAATATAACTCAAAAGTACTTCATCATATATCTCATTTGAAAGAGAAGATTAAGTAGAAGACGTTGGTAGTTTTAAATTCGCAAAATTCATCACACAGATCATCGGGAAAATGAACCAAAATGGCAAAGGATAAAAAAATAGGTGAAGGAATAGTTTTTTTGTTAGCTTGGAGATAAAAGTAGTTACAAGTTAAACTAGTTAGATTTTAAGAATTTAAAAATTTATAGATAGAGGTTTAAAAACTTACCAGCTAGTGGCACTGGCTTGTAACAAATATTTAATGGGTTGGATATGAGCACTGAACTGGACGCCGGCAATTACCAGCTTCTTTTTTTAAATCTATAGTTTTTTCTATAATAATAATTAAAATATTTGAAATTATAGAAAACAATTCTTTTTCTACAATATATTGATAATAAATCGAATTGAGCCGCTCAATTCTCTGTTTGAATTCCAAAAATTAAACTCGGAACCCAAACATTACTTGGCCAATCAATTAATGCTATGCATAACATAATACCATAATTCTCATATGTCTGAGACAGAAAATTGTCCTCTTTAGCGTCGCTTATTTTTTAACTGCCAAAAAAATATCAAGATCAAGTACAATGGTAGTTGTCGGTGGTGGTTGTCTTTTTTTCTGAAAAACAATACTATTGTATAATAATAATAATAATAATAAAGTTGCATGCAAACTGAAGTGGACCCCACATAGTAAGCTAACCAACAAATATAATTTAGAAAAGCTAGAAATTTTCTAATGTGAGGGAGACATTGGTCGTGGGATCTTGAAGAGATTTTGACTCTATTTGACAGGGACCTTCTGAAAAAACTAAAGAATCCACCAATAAAATATGGAAGAATCCTTTTGTCTTTGTATAGTTGTATTGTATATATTTCAAGTAAAAATTGCAATATGTATATATGTGTAGGGATTACTTTGGAGCAAAGTTAAGCCCCAGTAGGAAGGAATCCATATCCTCCCAGGTACCTGAAAAGGGAATCTTTTACAATTACTTGATCTGGACCGTTCTTTTTAACTTGGCACGCATCTCAAAGCCCAACAATACTGCCCCGTGCGCTAGCCCGAATCCCAAACCGGCTGAGAGTTAATCTTAAACTGTAAATAGCTAACTGTAAAAGAGAATCTTTTACGGTACCTGAGAGGATATGGATCCAGTAGGAAGATTCTCTCAACTTGAAAGTCGTACAGAATCTCCACTTTTTGCAATTATAAAAAAGAGGGATTATTCCGAGAATAACCCACCGAGATGCGGATCCGACTCTGCAGGTAGAGTGGGAAAAATGACACGGCGGAGCGGCTCCGTCACGGAACGGTGCGGAACGGTGCGGAACGGCACGAGTGTCAGTTATATGCCGTGACTTGCGTGTCCCGTGCTGTGACTATTCGTGTGCCGTATCTATTTTTGAAACTTTGGCACGGCACGGCACGTGAAAAATTTAGTCACGGCACGACACGTAGTCAGGCGAGTCACGTGTAATTAGGACCATAAGATATTGATTTAATGGTGAATCTTGAATAAACTAACCCAAATTATGACTAAATGGTCACGCGAGTCACGCGAGTCACGTATGATCATGGCACGTTTAAACACGGCGTGACCATTCGCGTGCCGTGACCATCCCTTGACATTTTGGTCACGGCACGGCACGTGAAAAATTAACTTGGTCACGGCACGGCACGAGACCTAAATCACGGCTTGTTAGTCACGTCACGGCACGTTTTTTCCACTCTAGCTGCAAGGTCCTACTTTTCTGATTCCAACCATTCAAAATTATTGAAATTTGTGCATGAAAAAATTTCTTTATCGGGATACGTAAATGAAAAATTTTAAATAGTTAGAATCGGAAAAGCAGACTCATACTTTTCTCTTAAAACAAAGCAACAGAGTTGGATCCCGAGATGCACATGCTGAGCAATAAATAAATTATCACCTCTTGTAAGTTGGAACTAGTGGTTTGACAGTGCCCCTAACGGGCTGCCCGAACCCGGTCCGCCCGTGCCCGGTGCCCGGGGTACCCGTACCCGTGCCCGGGTATACCCGGGTAAACGGGTACACGGGTACGGGTCTCAAACGGGCAGGGCGGCTATTTTTGGAAACAAACCCGGGTGTACCCGTACCCGCCGTACCCGTGCCCGCTACCCGTGTACCCGCACCCGCCCCGGGTGTACCCGCACCCGGTAACCCGTGCCCGCTACCCGCCGTACCTTTATTTCAAATTTTTTTCCCCCCACTGGCGACAGGGTTACGCTTTTAACAGAGCAGTTTTGGCTACAGGCAGCGCACGGAGTACAGAACTGCATATAATTATTGCGCTGCATGAAGCTAAACCTGCTCTGTTAATATATTGAGCCGTTCTACAGTTTTGGTTCAAATCAGTCAAACCGGGTGGGTCCCACCTGTCATTTCTGTCCCGTACGGGTGGGTCCCACCCGTCAATTCTGTTTTTTTTCGGATTTATTAAATTTCAAATATTATTCTCCCTCTAATCAAAACTCTATATATTCACCCCTCTTCCTCTCAATATTTTCACACCCTCTCATTCTCTCAATCTCTCAATCTCTCATAATCTCATTCTCTCAATCTAAAATTTTACTATTTTCAGTTTTTAAATTTATTGTTTGAAAAAAATATAGTTGTAAATTTAATTCATTCTACAAATACGCAAACGGAATTACGAAGGTATCGGAATTACGAAGTTGGCACCTCCCGCAAGATTTTTCCTCGAGATTTAAAGGTTACATTTATTTCATGTTAGATTAATTTATTTTTGTAGAGTAAATTTAGTTTATGCTAGATTTATTTTTGTAGAGTAAATTTAGTTTAATTTATTTTTGTAGAGTAAATTTAGTTTCATGTTAGATTAATTTAGATTTGTTAAATTTGTTAAGTAATTAGATTTGTTAGATTTATTTTACGTTAGATTTGTTAAATTTGTTAAGTACTTAAATTTGTTAGATTTATTTTATGTTGGGTTTGTTAGATGTGAAGTAATTAGATTTGTTTTGAATAGGTTTGATTTTATTTTTGAAATTCGGATTTATTTTTAATAGGTTAAAAAAATATGTTAGATTTCTTTTTTTTTGAAGATGTGAAGTAATTAGATTTGTTTTGAATAGGTTTGATTTTATTTTTGAAATTTGGATTTATTTTTAATAGGTTAAAAAAATATGTTAGATTTGTTATTTTGAATATGTGAAGTAATTAGATTTGTTTTGAATAGGTTTGATTTTATTTTTGAAATTCGGATTTATTTTTAATAGGTTAAAAAAATATGTTAGATTTGTTATTTTGAATATGTGAAGTAATTAGATTTGTTTTGAATAGGTTTGATTTTATTTTTGAGATTCGGATTTATTTTTAATAGGTTAAAAAAATATGTTAGATTTGTTATTTTGAATATGTGAAGTAATTAGATTTGTTTTGAATAGGTTTGATTTTATTTTTGAAATTCGGATTTATTTTTAATAGGTTAAAAAAATATGTTAGATTTGTTATTTTGAATATGTGAAGTAATTAGATTTGTTTTGAATAGGTTTGATTTTATTTTTGAAATTCGGATTTATTTTTAATAGGTTAAAAAAATATGTTATATTTGTTATTTTGAATATGTGAAGTAATTAGATTTGTTTTGAATAGGTTTGATTTTATTATTGAAATTCGGATTTATTTTTAATAGGTTAAAAAAATATGTTAGATTTGTTATTTTGAATATGTGAAGTAATTAGATTTGTTTTGAATAGGTTTGATTTTATTTTTGAAATTCGGATTTATTTTTAATAGGTTAAAAAAATATGTTAGATTTGTTATTTTGAATATGTGAAGTAATTAGATTTGTTTTGAATAGGTTTGATTTTATTTTTGAAATTCGGATTTATATTTAATAGGTTAAAAAAATATGTTAGATTTGTTTACAAATAGGTTGGATTTTTTTAGTAGGTTAGATTTTTCAAATAGGTTATATTTGATTTTTTAAATTCGGATCTAAATTTAATAGGTTAGATTTTATTTTTTGAATAGGTTAGATTTTATTTTTTGAAGATGTTATATTTTATTTTTAAATAGGTTAGATTTTATTGTTTGAAGATGTTATATTTTATTTTTACATAGGTTAGATTTTATTTTTTGAATATGTTATATTTTATTTTTTAAATTTTGAATATGTTATTTGATCATTTGAATATGTTAGATTTATTTTAAAATAGGCTAGATTTTATTTTTTAATTTCGGATTAATTTTTTAAATATGTTAGATTTATATTTTTTGAATATGTTACATTTATATGTGAATATGTTAGATTTATATTTTGCTAGATAAATAAGTTATATTTGTTAGATAAATAAGCTAGATTTATATTTTATTTTTGAATATGTTGGATTTGGTAGAGTTATTTTTTTGAATAAGTTAAATTTGTTAGAGTTATTTTTTTAAAATAGATTTTTAAAATAAGTTAGAACAAGTTGTATTTATTTTGAATTAGACTTAGAATTTTAAAATTTGAATTAGATTATTATGAATTAGACTTAGAGTTATTCTTTTAATTTAGATTTACATTTATATTCAATTTAGATTTAATTTAATTTGCATCTAAATTTAGATTTAAATTTATATTTATATTTAATTTATATTTGAATTTAGATTTGAATTTAGATTTAGATTTTTTTTTTTTTGAAATTTGGCAGAGGCACCTTTTTTTTTTTTTAGAAATTCGGCAGAGGGCAGAGGCTTGCCTTGGTTTTTTTTTTCTTTTTCTTTTTCTTTTTCTTTTCTTTAATTTAATTTAGATTTATATTAGATTTGGATTCAATTTAGATTTAATTTAGATTTAATTTGATTTGCATCTAAATTTAGATTTGAATTTAGATTTAGAAATTTTTTTTTTTTGAATTCAGCAGAGGCACTTTTTTTTTTTTAATTCGGCAGAGGGCATAGGCTGAAACCAGAGGCTTGCCTTGTTTTTTTTTCTTTTTCTTCTCTTTAATTTAATTTAGATTTATGTTAGATTTTGATTCAATTTAGATTTAATTTAGATTTACATTTATATTCAATTTAGATTTAATTTAATTTAGATTTAGATTTATATTTTTAATATGTGAAGTAATTTACATTTATTTTTTTGAATAGGTTTAAAAGATGACATCTCCTACTCGCGATGAGAATATGGATTTTGGAGCGAGAATGTCACAAGAAATTTTTGACCCACCTATGCCACCACCAAATAATCCACAAAATTATCCACAAAATTATCCCCAAAATTATCCACAAAATTATCAAAGAAGGGATCAAATGCTAGATTTAAATTATCAACAACCCCCCCAAATGTATGCACCATATTATACTTCAAACGATCCAAACATGTATATTCCACAAGAAACACATCAACCGACACCACCATATGCATATGGAGGCACTTTTCCTGTAGCATCGAGTCAAGTCACCCCCCTATAGAAGGTACTCCGTCGAGAAGTGTCACTGAAATTGAAGAAGAACCAATCCTTCCTCCGATTGAGCAACCCCCCGAACAGCCGTTGGTAAAGAAGACTAGAAGAATTTCTGAATACAATCAGCCGTGGGTCAAATGGTACAAGGTTTCGACAGATGAGAATGGCAACATGCAAACCCTTGAATGTAAGGTAAAAAATTGCAATAAACCGTTTTTTGTGTATAAACAAAGTAGTGGTATGACCAGCTTTAAAAGACATGTCGAAATGCACCAAATGAAGGGTGAGGTTCCAAGTGAAAATGTTGGACCGAGACAAATCCAAACCCTTATGAACGTGGATGGTACTAGAACCAACCCAAAATACGATGAATCAAAAATTCTTAGTGAATTGGCCCGGTACATTACCCACAAAGAACAACCAATAAGCATGGGTGGTTGTATGAGTTTTGCCCGGTTAGTCATTCGGGGGTGTGCTCAACCAATGTACAAGAGGATCCATCATAGAAAGATGGTTGGTGAAATTAAAAACCAGTTTACCAAAATAAAAGATGAGCTCCGAGCTATATTTGCATACCAACAAAATAAGGTCTCAATTACCTCCGATATATGGACTGCCGGTAAACATGACCTTGGGTACTCTTGTGTTACCGGCCATTGGATCGATGATCAGTGGGTATTACAAAAAAGGATATTAAGTTTTCGTGTGTTAGATTCCCCGCACTCAGCACATGTAATTTTCAAATTCATTATTGAGGTGTTACAAGAGTATAACCTTAAGAGAGATAGTGATAACAAGATTTTTTCTATTTCATTTGATAATGCTAGTAACAATGTAGCTTCCATTGAGATTTTTAAACGGTCACTAAACCCGATTATGAATGGTGCAATGTTTCACCAAAAGTGTGCTTGCCACATACTTAACCTCGTCGTGAAGGCGGGCCTTAAAATAGAAGTCGTAAGAGATTTGATCAATAAATTAAAGGATTGTTTGTCCCATATTGTTTCAAACCAAGAAAGAAAACAACGGTTTGGTTTGATGTGCGTCAACTATAGATTGAGCAAGTTGAAAGTTCCTTGGGATATAGATACCCGTTGGAACTCTACCTATAGGTTTCTGAACCGATGCCTTCCTTACAAAGCCGTCATATCCGAGTTTTTGAGAGGCTCCACCCCTGAGGGAATGGCATTGGAGCCCAGCCTCGACGAATGGGACCAACTACAAACCCTTTCAAATTTCTTAGGAACCTTTTTTAATGCAACCGTCAAATTATCTTGCTCGTACTCACGGACGGCATTTGAGTTGATAAAACATCTCTATAGCATCTCCAAGGTGTACCGTGAATTGGAACAAGCTGAAAGCAATTACTCCACTCTCACACCGATCGTAGATGCCATGAAAGAAAATTTTCTAAAATATTGGGACGATGTACCCCTCCTGGCCATTATCGCAAGCTGCCTCAACCCGGCATACAAGAAGTATTTCACAGTCAAAATAGTTGCAGCGTACAAAGCGAATCTACATTTAGACAACACCGGAGTGGAGGCATTCGTGACTTCGAAGTTCGATGAGATGTTTAACATATACCACTCAAGAATGGGTGACAACCAAAACCCGTCTTCGTCCTGTGCCGGCCCTAGGTAACAATTTAAATATCTACATTATTTTAATCTTTATTATTTATAATATCTACATTATTTGTCCACTAATTTTTTTAATTTTTTAATAGTTCCACTTCCAGGAGCACTAGCAGCGGTGGATTGTTAGCAGATTTCCAATCGGAGATCCAACCGCACACATCCACAAACGAGTTAGTGAGCTATTTTGCGGGGGTAAACGAAAGAGAAGATGAATTTGACATCATGACGTGGTGGAAGAGGAATCAAAGAAACTATCCAACACTGGCGATGATGGCCCGCGACGTATTTGCCATACCCGTGTCAACCGTCCCTTCCGAAAGTTGTTTTAGTTCGGCGAACAGGATCCTCTCCGACAAACGCAGTAAGTTGGGTGCCCATGTTTTTGAGAGACTTGTGTGCTTAAAAGATTGGATTGATGATGATGAGCGCAACCAACATCGAGATCATCAAGAATCATCATCCGGAGTCGACACTGAAGAAAGCGGTACCGAGCAGCGGCCCGCTGCTAATTCGAATTCAGACGGTGCGGAAGAGAGCGAACAATGGTATATAATTCCAAACTACTAGATAGGTAGTGTCGGTACTCGGTATACATTTCTAACCTCTTTTAATCTCTATGATTATTTTTTAAATTATAATTTCTAAACGTTTAAATTAATTCTTAAATTATTCATTTTAAAGAAGAATTACTAACAAAAAAAAAGTTAGAACTCCGCCTATGTTATTTTACATAGCCGATCCCAAGCCCCGAATAAAGGAGGAGGGTAACTTTTATTTTTTAATCTATTGTTTTAAAATAATTCATATTTATTTTTAAAGTAATTGATTTAAGAAATTTTTTTGAATAGGTTTTATTGTTTTAAATTAATTGATTTAAGATATTTTTTATTTATATTTTATTTAACCTATTAATTTATATTTGAATTTAGATTTAGATTTTTTTTTTCTTTTGAAATTCGGCAGAGGTTGTTTTTATTTTTTTTGAAATTCGGCAGAGGCTGAAATGCCTTGTTTTTTTTCCTTTTATTTAATTTAATTTAGATTTAAATTAGATTTGGATTCAATTTAAATTTAATTTAGATTTACATTTATATTCAATTTAGATTTAATTTAATTTGCATCTAAATTTAGATTTGAATTTTTATTTATATTTAATTTTTATTTAATTTAGATTTAGATTTATATTATCAATTTAAATTGAACGTTTACAAAATATATTATCAATTCAAAATGTTTATTGTTTTAAATTAATTGATTTAAGATATTTTTTATTTATATTTTATTTAACCTATTAATTTATATTTGAATTTTGATTTAGTTTGTTTTTTTTCTTTTGAAATTCGGCAGAGGGTTTTTTTTTTAATTCGGTAGAATCCAGACTCCAGAAATAAGAAAACAGAAAACAGAAACCGTAAAAAAAAATAAGAAACAAATCAGAAAACAGAAAAAAAAAAAGTCTACCCGTGCCCGTTGTACCCGTCTACCCGGGACGGGCACGGGTTTGAGACGGACAGAGCGGAGTTTTTCAAAAAAAAAAAACCCGCCTACCCGTGCCCGTTGTACCCGGGTACCCGCTGTACCCGTACCCGTCCTGCCCGCTGCCCGGGACGGGTTCTGCCCTGCCCTGCCCGAGATACCCGGGAGCAAACCACTAGTTGGAACACAGCTCACTCAAACACTCAAACTTAATTAACGAGATCTGATGGCTCTCATCTCGATCGTTAGTTAAGCTGACGTCATGTGGTGATTGAGGGGCTTAGTTAGAAGTTGGGATCCGGAGCATCCGTCAAAAAAAGTTGGGAGCAGATTCGGTGAATTTTCAGCCTTTTGGGAATAATAATTTGTTTGCTGCATGTGCACGACCCTCTTCATGGCATCGTATGAACTGTCTTTTTGAATGGAATTAAAGAAAGAGTAAGGCTTAGTGCTAAGATAACATAAGGTCTTTCATTGTACGGGTTAAAAAATTTATCGTATAAACTTCAAACTTCAAACTTCGATCTAAGTAGCTCAGTAAATTAGTTGTATAATAAATTTATAGAATACCAAATTTTACTATTTTTGAAAAAAAAAATTACTATTATTTATGATTTATGAAATATGGCAAAAAATGGCTTAAAAATAAAAAAAATTGCTAATTTTTTAGACCTTTTTTTGTCATCTTTCATAAATCATAAAAAATAGTAAAAAAATTTAAAAATAGTAAAAAATGGTATTCTACAAGTTCATTATATAACTAATTTACTGAGCTACTTAGATCGAAGTTTGAAGTTTGAAGTTTATACGATAGGTTTTTGAGGCCGTAGCATGGAAGACCTTATGTTATCCGTAGCACCTAAGTCTGGAATGTAAAAAAGTTACCGCGTGATCAGATACGTTACGGTACGGTACAGTTTTGTCATTGCACGACATCTGTATTGGTTACGTATTGTGATTCGCGTGTTTCGTGTTGTAATCATTCACATGACGTGATCATTTTTCAGAAATTTGGTACATCACGTCACGTGAAAAATCCAATTAAAACACGGCAGGTGGTCACGCGAGTCACGTGTAATTAGGACCGGTAGATCTTGATCGAATGACGAATCTTGAATAAACTAACTTTCACTATGAAAAAAAAAATTAAATGTGACCAGTCACATGTGGTCACAGCGCGAATAACATACCGTGACTATTCTTCTCAATTTGATCAGACACGTAAAAATCTGACTTGATCACGACATGAGACCAAGTCACGACATAACTAGTCACAGCACATCACAAGGCTGCCTGCCTCTAAGTTTTTCTATATAAAAAGGTGATTTATTTTTTTTGTCGCGATTCCTATTATTAATTTAGTTTTCTCATTACACATGTATATGTTCAACACAATTCATCTACTTTTTAAAGGACATATTAGAACTTATACCCTTAATTATGTAGAAAACAAAAACCCATCAATATATTTAGTTTAGTTTATTTTAGTAAGTTTGATGCACCAATATAACACGGACATTTGCAAAGTATTTAACATGACACAATATTGTCAGTATGCTATTTTCGATCCAGTTTCTGTTGAGATACGAGCAACGGTCTGTGTCTATCACGGACCCAGTAAAGCCCACATGATTTAATTCATTAAGTTCCTCCTTAAATAGAAAGGAAAGGCCCGTAATGAAATTTATTATAAGTTTTAAATTGCGGCCCAACAAGAACAAGCCCACCTTATATTCAATTTTCCATTAATTTTCTTTTAAGCAGAGCCCGAAAACCCAATAGCTTTTTACAATGAAATTTCTCTGCCAATGAGAAATTACATAGATCATATAAATTTGCAAGACAGAGATCTCCATTAATAGATTCTTGTTATCGTTTTGCGTGCAGGTGCACAATGATGCCAGTGTCGATTTTAGGAGCATGATTCAATTAAGAAAAAATGATCTCTACAACCTAGTTTGCTTCTGAATTTGGGGATCTGATTTAGCTAATTTGTCTTGACAGCAGGAATTACCAGGAAATTTAAAATATGTACATAATGGTTCAGATAAAACCAGAAAATCAGAAATATGAACTGAATGATCGGAACTCAGGATGCAACCCTGGAAAGATTTGAGTTCGGCCCATGCGCACTTTCGTGTGTTAATCAACTACACTGGAAAGATGGACATGGCTATTGATCCGCCTGTTCCGGGAAGAGGGGGGGCTGTTAGAAAGAGAACTTGATTCAGGAGTAGTCGTAGGACCCCTTGACCAGATCAAATGACTAGAAGAGAGTAGAGTTGAAGAGCAGATCAGGCAGAGTGAACGATCAAAACAAGAAGACACTACAACCAGAGACCCATTTTGTTAGTTTTAAAACAAACTGACCAACATAGACACAGAAAAACAACAAAGGATGTAAAACAGGACCAAACATAGAACAGAAGAAACAACAGAGAAGAAGCTCGACGATTGCAAGATGGGGCCGCAATAGTCAAAATTGGACATCTGAAGATACTATCGACCTAAGACAAAGAAAAGAAGATAGTTAATCTCATTAATTCACTCTTATTGCTTGATTAACATAGTTTGTTTTTCTTGTAATCAGATCATTATATATAGAGGAAGCAGTGTGGAGAACCAATTCAGTAATTAATTAAATAATTTCTGAGTTCTTAGTTTACTGTCTTTCTACTGATCCGTACCGTTTCCACATAGGTTTCACCTCTCTCGCTCAACCACTCAATTACTCATCTCTCTACCCTCGTCTCGATCAAGATCATGACATTTAATATCAGAGAGTCAAGATCGAAGCTGAGAAGAATCAGATCCAGCACTCAACCCGGATTCGGTCAAGAAGATGTGAAAAACAAGAATCATCTCAACCCAAACATGATACAATAAAAAAAATGTTCTAACAAGCAACAAAAAGGGTGTTTAATGTTACAAACTTACAATATATATAGCAAACTTGTAAAGGTGCCATTCTTAATATTAGAGCAAACCAGTATAATTAAGGAATCTAATTAATTGTTAACTTGAGGAGGTTTTGTGGTCTGAAAGAAGTACTTGTAGCCAGCATAGAGTGCTAACACTGTCAATATGGCAACGAGGAGGTAGGAAATGATAGCAGCAAGGCTATATTGTGAAGGCCC
Source organism: Carex myosuroides (assembly GCA_028015225.1). NCBI lineage: Eukaryota > Viridiplantae > Streptophyta > Magnoliopsida > Poales > Cyperaceae > Carex > Carex myosuroides. The sequence goes on along the minus strand of CM051491.1, from coordinate 11,919,777 downwards.
CTTCTTTTGTTTGCTCTGAGCAAGCAATGCCTTGGGCTTTATCCTTGCCATTTCAACAATCTTCTGTTATGTTAATTATCATTTAGACACGTAAATTATCGTATGTCAACCATGCTCCTAATGAAACATCAAGCGTGCCAAAAATTAAAAAAAAAAGAGTATTTTTTTTGTTATGTCACATAATTTTCAAATCTTTCATTTAGACTGTTTTGGTACCTGCATGAGTAAATCATGGAAACTACGGACCAAAGTTTAACAGTATAGGGAATCAGCCATATCAGTAGAATATCTGAAATATCTTTCAAGTTTCAATAGAAAATGATTTGTTCAGAAAATGTATTGGTAGGAATTTCACCTCACTTGACTAAAAGATGGAGTAAGCATTGATATGGTTAAATTAAACTGTTCAGGGACCAGAATAAGAAGCTTAAACATTAGCGTTAAATTCAAATTTTATCGCACTATCTGTTTTGTGTGAGGTAATCACAGGTTTCACTGTCAGTTACAATTTCAGGCACTATATATTCCTATACCAAGATACAGTTGCTATCTTATGTGTATCAACTAAGGAAGACAATCAGTGATTTGAATCCAGTATCAGTTATGTGCTTCGTACCAGCGTGTACTGAGCCATACATACAGGCAGAGAAAGTTGCAAAATTAAATTAAATCACGGCTTAAGTGCACAATTGAGGGGCTTAATAAGCTTAATTAGTAGAGTCTAATCTGCCAAATAAGCAAACAGACAGTTGTACTTTAGCAAGATATCAAATAAACCATGGTTTGGAAAATCTATGGGCAGCCCACGATCCGATTATTGAGCGAATGAATCGCAAGAGACTCACCGTGCGAGTGGAGTTACGCCGATTCTGACTGATCTTCAGAATTGATTTACTACCACTGATTCGATTCTTCGGAGATATAGCCAAGCAAGGTGCATATGAATATTTGATTGATTGGTGACCATGGTTAATAACAAATGAGATGCATCTGTCGGGTGGGGCCCATGCTTAATAAATCTGCTGCGACAAAAAAAGTTTATCTGGGCCGTATATTTAGGCCTGCTACAGAAGATAGTGGGGGGGGGGGGGATTCAGATCCAGTGCAGTAACTCAATTTTTGAGTTTTGATCCAAACCGTCCAAAGTGCTCTAATACGAATCTTAAAGAACCTGGACCCCACAAATAATACTGGCCCCCTGCGCTACCACCGAATAGGCACCCTACACGTCTAAACTCAAAAATTGGGTTACTTTAGGGGATCCGGACTCGGGGGGGGGGGGGGGGGGGGGGGGGGGGGGGGGGGACAGAGGAATATGATGATTAAAAAAACTTATTTATTTATATATTAAAAAAATTTTAAAAAAACGAAAGAAAGGATACTTTTTTTCAATTACTTATTAAATTTCAACTGTATTCTCTTTATTTGTTACATAGAGACCAGACTTCATTTTTCCTTACATTTTATTTTGATAATGATCACTAAGATGGTGTTATCTATTCATGTTATCTGGGAGGAGAGATGAGGAAAAATCCTTCCTTCATATCAAGGATTAATATATAAGATATGTGGAAATAAATCTGATGCAATTCTTTGGAATCGCAGAATCCTGCTATTTCAAATACATTCATTCATTTTATTTCATGCACGAATTTCAAAACAGATGAATGGATAGATTTGAAATAGTAGATCTCTGCAATTTCAAAGATTAGAATCGCAGCAGATTTATTTCCAAGATAGATAATATATTTGTCTTGACAAAAGGAAATGTAAAATATGGATCCAGTGTTTCGGGTAGAACCCAAAAAAAATTCAGAAATATGGACCGAATGGTCGGGATACAACTCTGGAAAAACTGGGCTCAGCCCATGAGCTCTTTCCTCATTAATTAGCTAACTATTCCATCAAAATTAACAATTTATTATCCAACCTTTAATGAGTCAACAATCTCTTCGTTTGAGTTTATCTTCGGACCGTCCATCAGAATCCGGGTCAATCCGGCCCATGCCTACAATCCATGGTTTCTTTAATATTCGTGCAATATGTAACGAACGATTCGGATCTAAACTCAAACGTTACGTCATTGCAGAGGATATGAATTCTCAACATAAATTTAGTATCCGGATTAATCGACTGATGATTGATTAATCAAACCAGATAGACTTGATTAGAAGGAAGGCAAAGGGGTTCAATCGGATCGGACCGATCGAGAGATATTACAGAGCGGCAGTGGTAATCAAATCAATTCAATCGGGGGTAAGTACTCTGAAAAGAGATGGACATGGTGATCGATCCCCCTGTTGTGGCCGCCGAGGGCGGCGCTTCTGAGGCATCTTCTAATAACAACGGCCGCGGAGAGGGGCAGACGAAGAAGAAAAAGACTCCGGTGACGGAGATTTTGAAACTGGAGTTGCAGCTTCTGAGGGTTCCGGTGGAGCACCTGAAGAAGTCGCTGAGGTCCTCACAACGCACTGCAGAGAAGGATCTCTCCGCTGTGCTGGCTGACATCTCTTCTGTTACTGCCTCGCCGACTGCAGCTGCTGTTCCACCTGTGAGCTCTCTAACCTCCTTGGTGTGCCGTCTCCATGGCATCAAGCGTAAGCTTGAGGAAAGCAGTAGTGCCGAGGCAGCGCAGGTGCAGCGGTGCCGTGCTCGGATCGAACACTTGGAGGAGTTTGTGCCCCATCCCCATTGCGAGTGCAACAGCAACTGGAACAACACCAGGTTGAACAGAGTCATTCTTGATTACATGCTGCGCATGTCGTACTACGACTCAGCAACCCTTCTTGCTGATTCTGCTAATATTCAGGTATATATGTCAGAAGAAATGGAAAGACCTAGGTTATGGTAAACAGAAGTGATTGCACTTGTATCTTTGGATGATAGTTTTATATCAAGGTCTTGTTATTTATAATCGTGGTTGGATATTTGGATCGTTGAACTGCAAAATACATAGGTAGGTAATCCTAAGAACCAGCGGTTTCAATTTAGGTGTCATTCCTTGCAGTTTGATTTTGATTGGATCAGTCCTTTTTCTATAGCATGGTCCTGCTAATTGGCTAAAGTTTGCAGCATATATGGATTTGGTATATATTTATTGCAAGAATCTGCAGCACAAGCTGCTTATATTATTTATTAATATCCTTATTTATGACTAGTAGTTAATATATGGATTTGTCTTTTGGGTCCTGAACCTGTTTGAAGTTCTTTGGACTGTCCGAAGCTTTTTTACACGGTACGATTAAAATGTATCAACATTAGATTAATTGATTATAAGGTCTATTAACCCTCTCTGTTAAACCAAAAAGGAAAGATTTCTCCTCTTCCTCTTCCCAAATCAAATCGCTTGAAGAAAAATAAAAATACAAAGGGCAGAAATTCCTTGTCCTCACACCCCCCCCCCCCCCACCAAACCCCCCTACTAAAAAGGAATGGAGGGAAGAGATCTTCTTTTCCTTCTCAATCCTGGAAACCATGTGGAGAGAGGATTTTTTTTTCCAGTTCACATCCTTTTATCATGTTTTCTTCTCTTCTAATGAGATTAATTTTCTTGATTTCATTCTTAATTTGAGGTACAATCTGACAAATTTTCTTTTTAAAAGCACTTTTTGGTGCACTATTAATCTTGCTAGCTTAATAAAGATGTATATTTGTATATTTATCCTCTCGTTCTCTTGTAATTTTGTGGTCCTTTATATTTGATAGTAATTTCTAAATAAAATGGGGTGGCCTGTACTCTAAAGGACGTCTTGTTAGGATTAAGAAAAAAAATAATGAATGAATTGATCAATAAACACAAGAATCGCTTATTTTTAGGTATAAAGGAAAAAATTCAATTGGACTGTGGTTTAGACTCTAGCATTGTATCAGTTTCGTATCTAACCAGCAGGGTTGTTTCAAAAACAGGTGAAAAGCAATGTCGTTTGGTCTAAAGAAAAAATGTTGAATCAGTTATATTGTTATTGCATTTTTTTTCTTTTCGATGATTAATCCTTGATGTTTTAATCCCAGCCAAACAGTTATATCAATATGAAAAAATATTAAGAACCAGATGTTATAATCATTTAATGCAATTTTTTTTCTTTATCAATTTGGGAAGAGAGGCGAAGAGAACTTATCTTTTTTTGTTTAACAAAGAGGGGTTAACAGATGTTATAATCAATTAATGCAATTTTGATTAAAGTTTAATTGTACGATGTTATAATCAATTAATGCAATTTTGATTAAAGTTTAATTGTACGGTATAAAATGTTTCGAACAGTGTCCAGTCCACAAGGCATTCGGATAGGCTCTGAACCCTTGTTTTTTTTCACCTTACTTTATCATTTGGTTGTGCATTCATGTCGACTGTTAGGAAATTATAAAGGTTATTAGCTTAAGAGCTAAAAAAATTCTACCGGTTGGTTTGTATATTAACGGCAGGAGCTGGTGGATATTGATGTGTTCGTAGAAGCAAGAGAAGTTGTGGAATCTCTGCAAAATAAGAAGGTGGCTCCTGCTCTGACCTGGTGTGCTGAAAACAAGTCTAGATTGAAGAAAACTAAGGTTGGGCACTTGGATCCGATTTAGATATTTACTCTCTGTTGGTTTGGTTTATTCTTGGTGGAAAAAGGAAAACTTTGGTTTTGGTTTGAATTTCTCATTTGCATAAAACATGCAGAGTAAGCTTGAGTTTCTTCTAAGGCTTCAAGAATTCATTGAGATGGTAAAAGCGAATGACTACTTGAGAGCGATTGCATATGCTCGCAAGTACCTTGCTCCATGGGGTCCAACCTACACGAAAGAACTGCAACGCGTCACTGCAACTTTGGCTTTTAAGAGTGGTACCAACTGCAGCACTTACAAGGTCCGTCCATCATTTGCATCATTTATTTGCTCTTTCCATGTTCTCTTACTATTTGAATTGTGGGTCAGGATCCCTTCATAGACATGCTGTTAGCCTAATGGATTGATTGTGTATCAAATTTCATATAATTTGAGCGTTATTTGATATGCCATCAAAGACTGTTTTTAATAAATGGTCAAAATTACATCATTTTTCATGTGCATGGTATAAATATAGCAGAGATCACATTTCAAAAGTCTGATCTCAAATTTTTTAGTTATTTCTTACCATTGTTAAAATTGTCAAGTTAAATACATTATCAGTAGATCTCAACCCTTTTATTGTTTGTTGACTTGGGATCTTCCTTACTTTCATGCAGGTATTGTTTGATGTGTGCCGATGGGACTTCCTAGTGGAGGAGTTCAAGCAAGAATTCTGTAAGTTGTTTGGCATGACTCTTGTGCCTTTGCTGCAAATCTACCTCCAAGCGGGCTTATCTGCTCTCAAGACCCCGTATGCTTCCTCGTTACTTACCTTTAATATGTTTTGCTTATTCTTGGATCTTAACCCGGTGATTATAATTAAAATTTAGATCCTGCCCTCAAGGAATGTGTCCAAAAGAAGACCCTTTATCGCAGGCTGGGTTCATGAGACTAGCAGAGCCGCTGCCATTTTCAAAGCAACATCATTCCAAGCTTGTTTGCTTCATAACCAAAGAGCTTATGGACACTGAAAACCCACCTCTTGTTTTGCCTAATGGCTATGTTTATAGCACTAAGGTTCCTTTTTTTGGTCTACTGATTTCAAAAAAGACTAGAAGAAAAGAAGAGAAATAGTAGTGTGGATTTATTGCAAGTTTTGAATTTGTTTTTGACAGGCTTTAGAAGAAATGGCAAAGAACAATGACGGAAAAATTACTTGCCCCAGAACTGGCTTTGAGTGCAACTTCTCTGACCTTGTCAAGGCTTTCATCTCCTAAGATGCTCAGCTCAGTTGATTAATATGCTTCTTATTAGCTTTGTACATATCATCAAGACAAACCTTTGTTGTCTACCAGCTCAGTTGAGATTTCTTTGTACTGCTTAAATCTCTTTCTGTTTACTCTTGTTGGCTTGTGGAAATGCCTGGGGATGCACATTCCCCGACATTCAGTTGCTGTTTCCGTAACTGTATGTAATTCTGTTGATGTCCAAAGTTAAAAAAAAAATCGTACTTAAATCATGTTGCTCCTAATAGCAGGAATAATCAGAACTGATCCTTTTTAGTTTTGGTGGAAATTTCGTATAGTTGTGATTAGTGTTAGTTATTTCTTTAAAAAAATGATTAGTGTTAGTTATATTTCTTTAAAAACTGTGTTAGACAATATAAATTGACCCAACAGATTTCATGCATATCAAATTTGCATCTATCACCATCCATTCGATTTGATTTGTTGCACCTTTAGTAGATAGAATGACTGAAATCAATTCTAGTATTCAATGGTGTACCAGAGCAAAATTCATATAGTTTCTTTATTAGAGGTCTAATGAAATATATATAATATTTGGAATCGATTGACTATATCAGACTGGGAAAGTCTTGAGAAAAATGAGTTTTTAGTTTTATCTCCTTGGACCAAAGATTTTCAATGTCATAAACTATTTTTTTTTTTTTAGATTTCGTAATTTTTCAAAACTGTCTAACTAGTTTTCTCGGTTGAAGGTCCTGAGAGTTTGTAATGATATTTGAGTATGATTGAGTTTTTATTATCATAATAGAATGAAATTTGACTAGAAGTTAATTTTTGATTCGTTTTGTTCTCTCTCAACGGCTAAAAATTTCGAAGATTTCGAACTTTATGAATTTTTAGATTTGCAAAAATCTTATGCCATTTTGAAATTGATTCACTTTATTGCCCTGTAATTACTTCCTAGATGCTAGCAAATTTAAAAAATTATAGAAAAATTTTTAGATCACCAATTGAGAAACTAATTGGATAGTTTGAAAACCATCAAGTCAATATCCATAAACCATAAAGTACAATGCCTTCAATATTTGTACTTTGATGACTTCCAACCTTTACTCAAAAAAATATTTGTACTTTGATGAAAAAGAATAAAAACTAATGAGTGAGGCTACGGTACTATTTGTACCGTGGATTTATATTTTTATTTTCAAAGTTTTGACAATCAATATGAATCGTGCAAAACGATCTCTATATGAAAATGTATTTGGATGCTAAATTTACATTTCTTGTATTTTTTTTTACCTTTCACTATTTTTAAGTAGGTAGAAATTCACTTGATCTAAAAAATTTAAACTATATAAAAGTAATGATTTTCTACCCATAAAAAAAGTACTAATAAAATTCTAAAAACTGTAAAATGTGGCGCCCAAGTACATTTACATACAGAGTTCATATTGAACGGATTCAAATTGACTATTTGTATTTTGAAAATGAAGATATGAATCCGTAATATGAATCATTGTGCATTATGCATAGTATCGTAGCTTATCTCAAAACTACAATTAATCACTTTCCACAATATATGTATAGTATTTACATTGGAGTGAGGCTATGAAAATATGCATATTACGGATCGACCTATGTTATGAATTTATATATCAGTTATCTAAGTTCAAACAATCGATTTAAACATGATTTCCCATATGAAAATGTACTTAGAAGCTGAATTTTACATTTTTTTATTATTTTTTTATTATTTTTTTAAATAGATAGAATGTTACTTGATCGAAAAATTTTGGACTATTCAAACGTAGTGAGTTTCTATCTATATAAAATAATAGTAAATGTTCTAAAAATATAAAATTCAGTCTCCAAGTATATTCATATGGACATCACATTTTGGTTTGATTTGACTGCTTGAACCTTGAAGATAGAATTATAAATCCATAACATTGAGTCGATCCCGTAATATTACCATAGCCTCACTCTTTATAGTGTAGAGAATTTAATAAGTTTCAATTAGTTGTAAATAATCTATGAAGATTCAATTGAGATATTTTTCAATTAATAAAAAGCTTAGAATTTGTTCGTTGTCACAGGATTACACAAGATGAAATTTGATGGAATGAGAATCCACTTTTAAAAAGGTGGAAATACAGGTATGCACAGAGTTGATTATAAGAATATGTTGAAATCAGTGTTCGGTTGTACCGTGAAATTAGTTGTGGCAGATCTTAATTTATTTGAAAAAAAATATATTTAAATAAGAAAAAAAATCGTTCACAAAATAATTAGACTAATATGATTTTTAAAAAATGTTGTAATTTGTTAAAAAAAAATGATGTCTGGTTCAGTCCGAACAGTTAGTCCCACATAAGTTATTTAAATATATTTGAATACTACATATACATCTATTTATCTAATTTTTTATTGTGTAAAGTGGAGACGATAAAGACTAAAAAATATTATGCGTGGAGAAGTGGAAAGAGTCCACTTGCAAGTTGGCAGCCACCAAGATATATAAAAAAAAAAAAAGGAAGAGAGGAGAGAAATTGGAAAATAACAAAGTCAGTTTGAGTCTGGTTCATTTGACTCAAAAATTACATATATTGAAGTTGGAAGAAAAGAAATTACCCAAGGAAATTTTTAATAACTAGTCAGAATGCTGATGAAAAAAAATTTGAATCTAGACAAGTAATATTGTGCATAAAAGAAGAAAATTGAATATTAAAAACTTTAAAAAACTTGAACATTGATAAACTAAGACACCGATAATGTAGCGTCATACATATACTAAAGTAATTAGAAAATTTATAAAATTTGTATGTAAATGCATTAGTATATCAGTTTTGATAAAATTTGTCTTTCGAAGTCTCCGATAGATTTTAAAATTAAATTTATTAAAAAAAATCATGAGCTCAAACATACTAATTATATTCATATGAGTATTTAATATCTTATTTGACAAAACTAAGAAAAATGGGGCCTAGCCGCTTCACCGGTTGATGAAACGAGTTTTCGACACATCGTTTCGGTGGGTGGACCGAATCTGTATCCTCCCAGGTACCTGACTGAGACAAATTACCAACGAACGGTGCAGATTACTTCAGCCCGGCCAAACTCAATCAGGTGCCATAGGGGATCCGTTGTGAGATTCGTGCCAGGTTAAATGAACCGTCTGTTGGTAATTTGTCTCAGTCAGGTACCTGGGGGGGTGGAACCGAATCCGGGTGGACCTAGGTTTGCAATGGTCAGACCCTGATCCTGGTCAAGGAAACAGGTCCATGTTGTGGTTTATTTTATTGATCTGTTCTTTCTTTCTTTTTTTTCTTTGAGAAAATTAGCTTCGGACGCTCAGTATTCCCTCTAATTGGATGAAATAAGGATGCCGCTTCAGTTCTCTCTAGACACGCTTGTCGCGGTCGCGGGGAATGTCCTCAATGTCTATGTAGTTTTATCAATCTTTCCCGCCTAGAGCCAGAAGGCCCAGGACTCTCACACAGACATGAGACAGGGTCCGACTAGAAACCAATTTATATATTAAAACTTGGGGAAGAAAAAAGAGGATTGATTGATCGATTGATTGAAGCTGGAGGATGGGGAAGAAGGCGAGGGAAGAGCAGATAGAGGTCGTACGGTCAGTGGTGGGCCCAGAATTCAGAGAAATGGACATCATCCGCGCACTACACTTGGCCAACGACGACCCCGCCGCCGCCATCAACCTCATCTTCGATACTCCTACTACTTCTCCGCCACCTCCACCTCCACCTCCTACTTCTTCTCCGCCACCACCACCTCCACCGCCACCTCTATGTCCTCTTCCTAAAGACGATAATGAGAGTAAGAAGGAGACTGGGGGAGATAAAAAGGATTGGTGGTTGATTGGAAGAGCTGACATATCAGGCCTCTCTACTTGCAAGGGTAGCCGCATCCAGGCGGGTGACACAGTAGCCTTCTCTTTCCCTCCTGCTGCTTCTCTCAAGTCACCAGCAGCCCGAGGAGGAAGAGTAGGATCTAGCTCTGAGATCGTTCGTTTCTCGACCAGCCAACATGGAGAAATCGGCCGAATACCTAATGAGTGGGCTCGCTGCTTGGTGCCTCTTGTCAGAGATGGCAAGGTTATGCTTCAAGGTTTCTGTAAATCTGCTCCTCAAGTTCTTTCGATTATGGACAGCATTACTCTAACTATAAGGTTCCATTTCCTCTCGAGTTGCAATGAATTCAATCCTTTATGTTTCAGTAAGGGTTTAAGTAAAAGGCATTTATATCGTTCCTTGCTGATTGGGCTATAGTAATGATTGCTAGTGTGTATATCAATATCAAGATGCTTCAACCAACAAATCAACCACAGTATAAAGCTGGGAAAAATGCAAGTGAGGAGTCGACCTTCCATCCAGTCCCCTCACTCTTTAGATTGCTTGGACTTGTACCTTTTAAGAAGGTAGATATAGCTTTCTTGACATTATTAATTAGTCTTATCTAATTCCGCATTTGCTTTTTTGTCCCTGGTTTATACATTCTTGTCCACTTGTCAATTAAAGAGAGTCCGTCAATAATGTTTTTCTTTCTTCTGCCATCAGGCACAGTTTACTCCTGATGACCTTTATTCAAGGAAGAGGCCTGCTGACACACTGGTATATTTCAATCTAGTAGTGATCTTGTGACATTATTCTCCTCTTGTGAGATCACATCTTTTTACAACTAGCAGTGCTTGTGCAGGGAATCGGTGAAGGCCCTGTAACAGGACTATTACGTCTGGAGAAATGCAGGAAAACATCTTTTGGTAAAACTAAAGATGAAGCTGGGGAAGAAGAGGCAGAGGAGTCGATCTCAGACTCCGATGTAGATAAAATAATAGGAACCTCAGAAAACTCTGAGCTACAAGTATGCACTGGAACCGTTAACTAGTAATTAAGAACAAAAATGTTATCCCCATATCTATCATGTCGTATTTCTGTTTAATAGTACGTGTGTTAATAGGAAAGAGATGCACCGGAAACATTGCAGTGTGAACTGAGACCATACCAAAAACAGGCACTTCATTGGATGCATCAACTAGAGAATTATAAAGGTGCATTGTCTTCTTCTTCTGAGGATGCCGCCACCACTCTGCATCCCTGTTGGGATGCGTACCGCCTGGCTGATGAGTATGATTACCACTTGCGTACCTTAATTTATGCTACTTTGGTCATTTTCATTTCCTTTGTTTTCTTCTTGTGGCTTGCAAATGCTTGACAGTTTCTTTCTCTTGCATCTCCCCGGTATAGGAGAGGACATGTTGTTTATTTGAATTCTTTCTCAGGAGATGCAACTGTCGAGTTCCCCAGCACGCTTCAAATTGCTCGAGGCGGGGTAATAATCTATTCTCTGCTTCTCAAAGCTGTTTCTATTTGCTTGCCTCTCCTTAGGTTTTCTTGCACACCATTGATCAATTTTGAAATAAAACAGTACAAAGAACAGTTCTGTTTGACCGGTCCTTTTTTAAGCTCTTCTGCAAACAATTAGTTCGATCAATTCACAATTTTGATTGACTAAACTAAAATGGATATAAATACCAGATACTGGCAGATGCGATGGGGCTTGGAAAAACAATAATGACAATATCTCTTATCGTTTCCGAGTCCGGCAAGGGTTGCTGCTTATCTACTACCTCACCGTCTTCTTCTAAGACCTTTGAAGAATCTCTTTCACTTTCTTCACCTTCTTCAAAGAAACCAACTAGTCCTTCAATCTTTACTAAGCTACTGAGAAAACCTAAGGCTGTTGCCTATGTTGGAGGCGGCAACCTCATAGTGTGTCCCATGACACTGCTGGGTCAATGGAAGGTTGCTGTCCGATTCATATTAATTTTCAAGGCTCTTTTATGCATATTTATCTTAATTGAATTTGATTTTGTTTGCGATTATTTTCGTGACCATTGATATTAATTTTGTAAAATGACAGGCAGAGATAGAAACCCATGTGAAGCCTGGGACTGTGACCCTTTACACACATTATGGACAGAGCAGAGCAAAGGATGCGACCTTTTTAGCTCAGAGTGACATTGTTCTCACTACTTATGGTGTTTTAGCATCTGAATTTTCAGCAGAGGTAGGCCTTCAGGTCTAGTGATATTCTGTTGTTGTTCTTGATATTTTTATGAGTATGAACAGACGACAAGTTAACAATGAACCAAGGGGTTTTTGCAAATTGCAGGCAATCTTCTATTGTATATTTTATTAATTTGCATCACATTTGCAAATAACTCCAAACTCATTGAATATTTGTGACAGAATATTTGTGACATGTTGTTCTTTGGTTATTTCCAGATAATAGGACTTACTGATAATAAAGTTTAGGTAAAGTCAATAATGATTGAAGTGTCTTACATCTATTGTGTGAATTTAAACAAACAGCCTGTGTTAGAAAGAACTTCCTTTTTGCTTAGTAGAAATGAGGCATAATTTCAAAGGTTATGAAGTATATTGACAACTAACTTTCTTTTTACAACCATATGACAGCTGTGGGTAATAATATAAATTTATGGACTCAGATGGAATTATGAGAAGTGTCCATCTTGCAAAAAGAATCCCGTTAATCATTGAATACACAAACAATTGAATTAATGACTGAATGAGTCGTTATAGGATGCAGCTGAAAATGGAGGGCTGTACTCGGTACACTGGTTCAGAGTGGTGCTAGACGAAGCCCATGTCATCAAATCTACAAAAAGCCAGATGTCTCTTGCTGCCTCAGCTCTCTCTGCTGATCGGCGCTGGTGTCTATCTGGTACCCCTATTCAGGTTACTTTGCTATGTTTCTGTATACCAAATTTGTTCAATCAAGGGCCTTTTCGGGGGCAAAAATGCACCCAATCTATTATATTTGCCAAAGTACCCCAATGAGTCTCAAATTTGCTTCTCACATCCAATATTTTCTGGGTCTATGTGCAAATGACACCGTACACGTAAGCAAAGTATCTAAGTTGACAAAGAATTACGATATTATCCCCCAATTATGTTTTGGACTCAGCCATAGTGCAACCATATTGTTTTCAGACCCATGCAGATTAACTCACAGCTATAAATCATCTTTCTTTGATTTTTTTATCATAATTCATTTTAGAAAACAGTAATTTGTCATTAATCCTGCAATATATCAACTTCAACGTCATGTTTGGTTGTGGAGTAAAGTTACTCCGGATTAAATTGCTTACTCCAAGCTAAGGTAGATTGAATTAATCATGTTTGGTTGGAGCTTGGAAGAGTAAGCTAATGAAGAGAGAGAGAGAATTGTAAGATAGATGTTACTCTAACCACGGGACTCACTGGTGGAGTAACTTACTCCGGATTAACTCAAATGTTACTCCCTGTTACTCCTTCAAATTTACTCCACCACTTACTTCACTACCAAACATGACCTTGTACCTTTTACATCATGCTGAAGGCATTCTAATTTAATGTTTTTTGTTGTGAAGGATGATTACAATATATAATTACTTAGATTTCAGTTGCAAATTTTAAAAATACTGGGTATGTTTGGGCATGTGTTGAGAAATATTAGGTGTTACATGCAAAGAAACTTTTAATGGTCTACTTAAGTGCCATGATACATGACAAAATTTCAGCTAGTTGATTCCATAGTTTAGTCAAATGATTGAATTTTTGTCGTATCCTAGAAGAGACAATTTAAGCAACAGAAAGAATGATAGATTTGATCTAGATTGCCCATCGGATTGTCATATGAGTATATGACTTAGCAATTATGCTAATTACTGCATGACATGTCATAGTAATATCACCCTTAATTACTGACCTTTTTCTGTGTATGAACTAACAAAGGTCTCACTTGTTTTGCAGAACAAGCTGGAGGATATATACAGCCTTCTGCGCTTTTTGAGAATTGAGCCATGGAGGAACTGGGGATTGTAAGTTTGCTAATTTTCTGGTCCTAGCTTTTGTCACAGGGGCGGACCCAGGAATTGGGCCAGGGGTAGGCAAGAAAGTGAGTTGGGAAGAAAATGAGTTGAGAAGAAAATTAGTTGGGCTGGAAAGAAAATGAATTTGGCCCAAGGGTAGGTAATAGCCCAAAAATACATGGGCTAATTTTTTTTATCAAAATCCAGTTGCCTACCCCTTAGCCTTACTGGGTCTGCCCCTGAAGAGCCCGTTAGATCATTTTACTAGTAGGTCATTACCAAAGCTAACCTGATAAATAGTTTTAAGTTTTCATAATACTTGTTATCAGATGATCAAGGCTCAACGTTTGGAGCTCAGATTGCTTCCTTAAAATTTTTTATTGGGTTCCTTATATAATAGCAGTATAGATTTGATATAACTCCTATTAGAGTGAAATATTATATCTTGTAGTACCTCAATTATTTACTATGTCGTAACTATGACTTAGTAAATATCACTATCATGAAGTTGTAAGTGTCACCCTGATTGTCTTTTGTAAATTTAGCCAGACTCACATGCATTGAAACAATATCAGTCTTACACTCTCTTACTATCCATTCATGTAATAAACTATAGGTGGAACAAACTTATACAAAAGCCTTATGAGGAAGGAGATGAGCGTGGATTGCAGCTAGTGCAGTCTATTTTAAAACCCATCATGTTAAGGAGAACTAAATCAAGTACCGATAAGGCAGGCAGGTATGGTTACTATTACGAAACGCTCTTTATTTGTGCCTATGTTTCCTTTATTTTTTAAAAATAAAATGAAACTAGGTGCAATTGCTTTATATATGGATTCTTTTAAATGTTACAGGCCAATTCTGGACCTTCCTCCTGCAAATACAGAAGTTGTTTATTGTGAGTTGTCAGAAGCCGAGAAGGACTTCTACGAGGCTCTTTTCCGTAGATCTAAGGTGCAACCTTTATTTTGAACATAATTAGCATTTTCTTGTATAATTCAAACACTAATGATCTATGGATTATGGATGGCTTGGCTGAGTTTTGGATGATTTTATAGGTAAAGTTCGATCAGTTCGTCGAGCAAGGCAAGGTTCTTCACAACTATGCATCTATTCTAGAATTGCTTTTAAGGCTTCGACAATGTTGCGATCACCCATTTCTTGTCATGAGGTTTGTTCTTCTGCACTTGTATGGAAATTGGGCTCTAATAAAATTGGTATCAATAATATATGTATTTCTGTATGCATAGCACGTGTTATTTTTGGTGTGCAGTCGTGGAGACACACAAGAGTACTCAGACCTAAACAAGCTCACAAAAAGGTTGCTCAAAGCGGAGGACGGTGTGTCCAAGGCATACATAAAGGAGGCGGTAGAGGAGTTGGAGAAAGGGGAAGGTGGAGAGTGTCCCATCTGCCTTGAAGCCTTAGAGGATGCGGTTCTCACTCCGTGCGCTCACCGCATGTGCCGGGAGTGCCTCTTCTCCAGCTGGCGCTCCGGTTCCTCCTCCATTTCAGCTGGTCTTTGCCCTATTTGCCGAAATACCATAAGCAAGCAGGATCTGATCACTGCACCGACCAGTAGCCGTTTCAGGATTGATGTGGAGAGTAATTGGGTAGAGTCGTCCAAAGTCTCTTTTCTCCTGAGAGAACTAGAGCTGCTTCGTGACTCCAAATCCCAGTCTATTGACGGTGGGGCCAAGAGCATTGTGTTTAGCCAATGGACTGCTTTTCTTGATCTTCTTGAGATCCCCCTTTCACGGTAAATTGATCTTTTATTTTGTAGATAATTTCTGTATTTTTTAGGGGAAAATACTCACTTCTTTTTGGTTTGTTCAGACGTCATATAGCATACTTGAGATTGGATGGGACCTTGACTCAGCAGCAGAGGGAGAGAGTAATCAAGGAGTTCCGAGAAGATAGGAATATTCTTGTCAGTGTTTATTATCTTTATGTTTATGTGTGTTCTATGTTCTCTTTTTTATATCTATTACATGTATCGTGGTTTCTGAATAACTGTGTAACTTGGTAGGTATTGCTAATGTCACTAAAGGCTGGTGGTGTTGGAATAAATCTAACAGCAGCATCCAATGCCTTTCTTATGGTATGATATGACTGATTCTGAGGTTTCTATAATGAAAACTTGAGATACAATTTATCTTTCATCGAGATCAAATTGTATAGAGGAACAAGTTCGAAGAATAGACGGTGTTGATAATTATTGGGATAAATGGTTGCAGGATCCATGGTGGAATCCAGCAGTCGAGGAACAAGCTCTGATGCGGATACATCGTATTGGTCAAACAAAACCCGTCTCTATTAAGAGGTTTATTGTCAAGGTTCTCTTTCTTTTATATTTACTTCATTATTTTCTTCTATAGTATAGGTCATTTATAGGAATTTCTGTTTATATTAGTGACTTAAAAGATATAGATGTCAATTGGGGAAGTTTGTTAAGGGATGAATCCCGTCTCTAATGCTGCTTAAATACGGTTCTTGATTTGGTTAATTTTACAAGATAAAATATAACTCAAATCTAGATTTTTTTTTAGAGGGATGCTTCTATGGATGTAAGGATCTATTTGTAAAATGAACATATTTTCATTTTCAAAGTTCAAACAGTCGATCCGACCGTTCAACATTATCTCCATATTAAAATGTACTTGGAGGTCAAATTTTACATTTTTTTTAATTTGTTTACTATTTATTAAGTACTTTACAAAACTAGTCAAATTCAGACCATTGAATTTGTACCCATCTTAATAAATAGTAAAAAAATTCAAAAAAATGTAAAATTTGACCTCCAAGTACATTTTAATATGGAGATAATGTTGAACGGTCGGAACGACTGTTTGAACTTTGAAAATGAAAATATGCTCATTTTACAAGTAGGTCCTTACATCCATAGAAGAATTTGCCTTTTTTTTATATAGAACTAAAAAAATCATATAAACAGAACAAGCACAAAGCAGTTGGAATTTACAAAAAAACAGCTCCACCGTAACTGCTACGGTGGTTGGTGAAGAAAAGGCGTTCCAGTGCTTTGGTGTGGTGAGAAAAGGTGTTCCACCCTCCTGCTACAGTGGAGCTGTTTTTTGTAAATTCCAACTGCTTTGTGCTTGTTCTGTTTAAATGATTTTTTTTAGTTCTTTTAAAAAAAATCTCAAATCTATGGTCAGTGAGAGTCTACTTAAGTTTTTTGTTAAATGTGAGGAGAGTTGCATTGCAAAACAACGCTCTGAAATTTATTTGTTTGGTTTGTTGGGTTGCAGGGCACAGTGGAAGAGAGGATGGAAGCAATACAGGCAAGAAAGCAGAGAATGATATGCGGAGCACTAACTGATCAAGAAGTACGTACAGCACGGATACAAGAACTCAAAATGCTCTTTTCCTAAACTTTCTTCTTTGCTTTCCACTAAGAATTTTCTTTTTAAGTTCGTCTCTGACACTGTTCTGTTTGTAGCTTAGAATAACATTCCAGAAATGGGCCAAATGAGTTTTTTTGTAGAATTTACAATAGTCAGGATCAATTAAATTTGTTATCAGATAATACTTGTAAATTAGCTTAGGCATGGTTTTGTTGCTGGAGCATAGTTTCAAACAAATTTATGAAGAACCCCTTTCTCAACGATAATTTAAACTTTTCTCCTTCGAAAAAAATGATTGGAAACCATCTCGTACCGAATTGGAATATGCTAGCTGTTTAATGGCATGACTTGCAGCAGTGTAACTTTATTTCTGCTAAAGACTAAAAATTATATTTTTAAAACTATTCAGAACTGAAATTAAAAACTATCGATATTTAAAAATACCATTTGTATAATATACTCTTTTCCAATATATACTTCTAAAGACATCAGCAAATAAACGTGTAGGACTAAATAAGAATTCTAGTGTGGGCTATATAGCCATTTATCAATGCAGAAGGACTTAAAAATAATTACATGAGAAGACTTCGGGAGAGTTTTGTTTTTCTGTGTATCTCAATTTTGAGATGTTTTTCATGACTATCACGACTTTCAAATTTTAACAAAATTATACATAAGTTTTGAACATGTGTTCAATAATTTTGAATGGACTCAAAAATGTTGAAAATCTTTTAAATTCCGAGCAAAAAAGCAAGCTGCACCAGCCTAAGTACAAAAAAAAATATGGATGTCAAAACAAAAATATGGATGTCGAGTACTTGAAAGAAAATTATTTTTAACTTTTGTAACTGTCTAACATTTCATAACAAAAATATGGATGTCAAAAATTTGAAAAACCAGGATGGGCAAATACAAGTCCATAGGGGAAGGAGGGAAACTCTGGATATCTTACCTGCTTTGATCTCTACTCAAAACCTAAAACAATATTTGACCAAAAGGACTAATCTGCAAATTTCTCAATTAAAATATGGATGATAAAGCAAAGCAAACAATTATATCATCTCAACTCAAGCATTATACAATAAAAGATGTTCTAAAAAGCAATAAAATGGTGCTTAAAGCTGCAAATAAATACAGAAAAGCTAGCAAAAGTGCCATTCTAACACTGAAAATAGAGCATTAAAGCAGAGAATAATAATCTTTTGTTTTTTTAAGGACAAAGGTCCGTATGCTTCAATTCAAATAATAATCTAATTGTTCACTTGAGGAGGTATTGTGTTCTGAAAGAAGTATTTGTATCCAGCATAGAGTGCTGACACAGTCAATGAGCCGACGATGAGGTAGGTGATGATAGATGTGAGGCTGAGTTGTGCGGGCCCCTTCTTTTGTTTGCTCTGAGCAAGCAATGCCTTGGGCTTGATTCTTGCCATTTCAACAATCTCTGTTATGTTATCACTTAGGCACGTCAATTATCATATTTCAACAATGTCTCTAATGAGACATGGAATGTGCCAAAAATAACAAAAAGAGTAAATTAAACAACTGTTCCCAAAAAGTATCACCCATTTTTCAGTTGTCCCATAAATTTCAAATCTCTCACTTAGTCCTGAACAATCCTCTTAAGTACAGTTCTGGTACCTGAATTCATTTTCCGTTCAAACCATCGACCGAGGTTTAAAAATGACAGAAATTGGGAATTATCCATTTCAGTAGAATATCAGAAATACCTTCCACCAAAAAAGGTATTGGTAGGAATTTCCATTTATTTTACTAAAATATGGAGTAAGGATTAATATGATTAAATTAAACTATTCAAGGACCAGAATAAGAACCTAGAATATTAGGGTTGAAAGGAAAAAAAAAATGGCGAAACTCGGAGGACCATTAGTTCAATTACATAATAAATTTTATTGTGATATCCGTTTAGAGTGCACTGGTCACAGGTTTCAATGCCAAATTACAGTTCCAAATACAATTTCTAACCCAAGATACAGTAGCTATTTATGTATAATCAACCCAAGAAAACAATCTCTGATTTAAATCCTGTATCAGTTGTGCTTTGTACCAGCTTGTACCCAGCCATACAGGCAGAGATGGTTGCAAAATTAAATTAAATTGCGGCTTAATTGCACAACTGAAGTCTATTTGGAGCTTAATTAAGGCTTAGTAAAGTCCAATTAAATCTATCCAATAAGCTATTTTAGCAAACAGCGAGTTGTCTAGATGGATCGGAAGGCCAAGATCCGAGAATTGGGTGATTTTGCAAGGAGAAAAAAACGATTGAATGGAAAGAGACTCACCGATTCTTGAAAAGCAAAGCAGCGAAGTAGGATGGGATTGATTGATTAATGGATGGATGATCGGAAGAGAGATCTGGGGAGCAGCGCCAAGAACCAAGATTGTTTTGTTAATTAAAAAACACAAGGGGAAGATGGCCAGATGGATTTGTACTCCTGGAATTCGGGTGCACCCGATGGTTAGTTTTTATACAGACAGACTGCTTAGTGGAGAAAAATTATTCTTTCGTTGGGCCAGGCCAGCTGTTAATACTTTTTTTTTTTTTTCCCTTCCTTGACTTTTTATTCTTTACAAGTATATCAGGTAAACAGATGATAAACGGAATCTTAGTTAATTATGATTGATTAATTTAAATATATTTATTATTTATCACTTGATATAAATCATAAAATGTTATGTACACACATTTCTCATTAATATTAAAAGGGGGGTGTTTGGCATGACGGATTAAGGAGGCAGCACATGATTAAGGCTGAAAGGAAAACATATATACATAATTCAGCCTTAGTTCTCTGGTTATTTAGTGGGCCTTCTGGGCTTTTTCTTTGTGCCTTGAATCTTTGGTTATGTAACTCTTTTGGACTGTGAACAAATGTAGTGGGCTAAATTGTTAATTGGACTGTGAACATTTCAGCGGGCTCTTTTGTTTAATTAACTAAGCCTTCTTTTGTTGTAATTTCCATGCGAATATAAAAAGATATAATTATGGATGCAGAAATCAATTGATTAATCCAATTAAACTGGAACGATTCAAATATCTTTTTTTTAAGTATATATAAAGAATTAATATTTTAAGTATGAAAATTATGCCCTTTCATCAAATATGTCTGTGTACTTTGCATACTTTGCATGAGACTATCAAGTTACCTGTTTAATTTTGTATGCTGCATTATATGATATTAGTACATTATTGGAGTCTATCTTTTTTCTGTATACAATTTGCAAAAATCATTTTTAATATTTATTCAATTCTTAAGCATAAATCACTTTTTTTTTTTTTTTGGGGGGGGGGGGGGGGGGGGGGGGGAATCAACATCACACATGACAAGTACAAGTAGTTATGAACTCCTCCAGTTTTAATTTTGCACAACTTTTATTCTTTCCTTTTGCCTTTAAAAGAACCCTTCAAACAAATACACTTGATTAAAACAAACAACAGGAGGTGCTCTCCATTCCACACAACAATCTCCAGTGTACTAACAAGTAACAACTATCTACCTGTGCTGCTGCTTACAAAGAACTGCTTCACTAGTTTATAACTGTTGATTACACATATTTTTTAACATAATTAAAATCCTAAGAGCTAACAAGCACTTGTGCTTCATTCAATTCATCTGAGAAGCCAAGCATATCACCTATTTGATTTCTCCACCGGCGCAATATCGAGTTGACAGTGCTTTACACAACACATATATATACCCCCACATCAAACGAGGGCTGCACAAACTTCCACTATTATTATTTGCGAGGAAAAAAAATGACACCCTTCTAAGGCTGTGTACAAGATTGATGCATGCATAAATCCCACAAAGGTTGGCTAAGTGTGCGGTACAATTGTGCCAACATAGCCGACACCTACTGTGAAGAAAGCAAATGCTTGAAGGAAGAGATATATGAAGTAATGGTTATTCCCAAATGCCAGATCGTAGCATCCACAGAAGAAGAGGTATGCTCCGGTTCCGAGCTCCAATAGGTGCAGCCTAGTTATATTTGGTAGCAATAGATCACATAAAATTTATTCATTGCAAGAAAATAAAATATATATATATTATAAGTACACTGCATACCTCTCGCCTATAAAAGAAAATATATATTAAACATGTGCATACCTCTCGCCTATACGGAACCGAAATTTCTTGGTAGATTTGGCAGCTGTTTTAGTTTTGAGACCCTCTCCAAGCTTTTCGGTGACAACCCATTCATTCACTCGTCCTGCTTCAAGCAAGCCTATAAAAGTAGCTTTTGTTCTGTGCAACGACATTACATTCTCAAAACAGATCCAAAATACCAGCAAATGAAGTGACCTACAAAGATAGCAAGCTGTTAGTATAATCGCTTGACGTACTGTTTATGAATTAATTAATGTGGATTTGAGAAATATTAATTAATTATACCTAGGAGTGCCAACAGCATTAAGAAGGGTGATCATGGAAGGAATATAAACAGCACCCCATTTTGGTATTTGTACCTCAGGAACCAGAACAGTTGTAGGAATTACCACACAATAAAATACAAATGTTACAATATGTGCCACCACCTTCCTCACAAAAAAGAAGCTGTAGATGACATGAATCTTTTTCCAGAGATTTACTTTCTGCGTGTTAAAAATCAAATGATCATGTTACTAAAGCAAAAAATAAAGTGTTAATAAAAATCATGCCATGCCATGTTGTTTTGTTCTGATGGACTGACCTTGTTTGTAGCAATCTCCTTGAACATTTTTCTGAGCAAATTGGCGGGCCCACAAGACCACCTGTGTTGTTGATATCTGTATGCTTTGAGTGTGCTTGGCAACTCATTCTTAACCTGAAACGGCACACAATTAATTAACTATATAGGAACTAATTATTATTAATTTATAACATCTAACACCCAATCATCTTATTTGTATTTGTATCAGATAATATGTGGAAATAGGGGATGGACTCTCATATATGCTGAAATCAATATGAAATCATAACTGATATATATAATAAACTCTAGGGAGTCGAACTGGTACCCTGATATCACCGAGGAAAACAAATTTCCAACCCTTGAGGCTAGCACGAACCGCCAAATCCATATCTTCAACGGTAGTTCTGTCCTTCCAACCCCCTGCTTCATTCAGAGCTGATATCCGCCACACTCCCGCTGTCCCTGCACATGAAAAGCACAATCGAACATTACTATTTGATTGATAACTAGTAGGAGTTGCGGGAGATGAGATGTGTCGGGGCTTGATTAATTATTATGTACATACCGTTGAATCCGAAAAAGGCGTAAGTGGAGGATCCGACTTCCTGTTCCACCGTGAAATGGTAATCCAGAGACATCTCTTGCATCCTTGTCATCAAGCATTCATCCGCATTCACTGCATCCGATTGATTCACAATTACATTTTTTATATTGGAATTAATACCAAAGGTTAATTAAATATGAGTAATGACTAATTTCAATTGTCGTTGTTTATGGTGCTGTAAAATTACAGCAATGGTGAAAGCACATTTTATGGCAACTTGCGCATAATTTAAGCTCCTTATTGTGGCATTATATAGGAGCATTAATGCATTATAAATTTATAATTTAATAAACAGATCAAGTCGTTGCTCTGTTAAACTTGTACATCCTATGGGACCCATCATTCAAAGTTATGGAGACCAATTTAATCATGTCACATCCATTACATTAATTGTTCCTAGATTTGTTTTCATCTACCAAAATATTATAAAATAATCTGTGTCAGTCTGGCGCTCGTCGCTTTCGCTTATATTGCAAATGGATGTTTTGTATGTTGAATGAACTAGTGTAAACTGAAAAGAAATTTAGATGTATTATAAAAAAACGATGCTATATATTACTTGGTTAATTACTGAATTATTTCTGGGTAACCACATGACATGACATGACTGACTATATTTCTCTTTACTTTTGTAAAATAAAAAGCATATCGCTGGGAAATTAATAGGTAAACCTAGTGTCGGTGGAAATTATCCAATAAACCAAAAGTAAATAATATTAAAGAGAAGAAAAATATGAAGGAAAAGGAGGGAGATAGTGAGAACTGAGAAGAAGTGTCGGTGGGAAGAGGGAGACAGATAGGTCCACTGCTTTAAAAGCTACTAGAGTGGCAACTTCAACACCGAAGCATATAAATGAAAATAAATAAATATAGAAATGGAGAGACTATAGATATCAGCATAAAGTGCACATGGGTGCAGAGATATTTGTCAGGCTTTCTGTTCCTTGCTTCTCATTGCTCCACGTATATATCTCTTATGTTTATGTTTTTTTTCTAATAAATAATTTAGTAATATGTTAGCACAGCTCTAAAAATATATCGGATTGATTTTAAATAATAAATTCAAACTGTTAAAATTCATGTACATGTAAAATTTTAAAAGTTTCAAATTTATTTGTTACAAAGTTAAGCGGTCAGAGAAATAAAACTTGTATAAGTTATTTTATAAATTATTTTATATATTCAATTTTTATCATTTCTTTGACCGCTTGATCTTGTAGCAAATGAATTCAAAACTTTTAAAATATTGCATATACATGCATCACTCATGAAGTATATGAATTTCAATAATTATGATTCGTCGTTTAAAACCGATCTGATATACTTTTAGAGTTGTGCTCACCAAACTCCCTTAGTAAGCACATCACACCCTAGCTTTAGTCTTACTAATAATCAACAACCTCTTTCTTCTCAGAAAAAGGATAAAGTGTAACAACTGCTTCTAGCTTGTGCCAATGCAGCTTACCAAGTGCATATATACTTGCCTAAGGGCCTTCGAATAAAAAGAAAAGTGCATATATACTTCCTATGGGATTTTTTTTTTTTTCTAAAAAAAGGTAGAAAATGCCTACAAAATTTAAATTAAAGCTTGAGCAAGTTGGGTAGAGATTAGAGAAGCAGTGGAATAAAGGCAAAGATAACAAAGCATCAAATCGAGATACCCCACAAATTGGTCTAATTAAGCAGTATGCTAGTATAGTTAACCCAGCCAAGAGAGTAGTTGGCACTTGGCAGTTACCATAACAAAAGGGTATTAGATGACCCCACATATATATATCTTGTTCTTTAACAATCTCAATTGCAGATATTAAATAAAAAGAAAGTATAGGAATGCTATATATTGTTAGAGCCTCGGCTCCTACGTCCTTTAATTTTGTAGCTTGTATTAACCATTACATACCTAACTACTAAAACTTAGGTGCAGTATAGGTCGAAAGCGACCACGTTCCATCCGCATGACTCACATGAAACAAATTAACCAACTCTTTTTCTTTTCTTTTTCTTTCTTTCAATGCAGTCCCTAATTAAGAACATGATCAAACTGCTAACTCACCGACTCCCTCCACAGTTGATAGATCATAGATGCATTTGTTTTGTTATTTGTTATTCATTTATTGTTTTTGTCTTATCAGTAATTTGGTTATATATATATATTTATGAATTGTGATGGATACTATATAGAACAGTAAGGTGAAAAGCAGGTCCAAATCTTAGCACGTGACTTAATTTGTTCCTGTCTAATCTGCTGGTCCCTGTGCAACCTTTTCATCCAACAAAGTGATAATAAAACACTTGCTTAATTAATCTTCATAGCAATTAGCAAATATGTCTTTAGGACCAAACTACAACTCTTAGCACTCAATGTAAATATTGCAGTCAATTTCCAATAATATATTTTACTGTGGTGGTGCATTCATGAATTTATTTACTCCATTTAGTAAACTTCTCTTGTTGACTTTGAATATTCTATACTGTTGACTTGACCAACCACAAAACAACATGATATTTTTTCTTAATGGTATTTTTTCTTCTTTTTTGCTTTTTTTCTTTTTTTGCCAATGAAGACAATGTGAAACTCAGTCAAGAGTAATTATAATAATATGCTGTATGAATTACTCTGGAGGACAAAATATAATACCCTACAATAATTGTCCGTAAAATACAAATCTAGAAGCTTAATTTTTTGTCCTTTGAGAGAGTTCTAACAGGGAATCTAAAATTAGCAATGATGATACTTTGTCCTTTATTGTAGCAACTCTCATCAGGAATCCCAAGTTCAATATTGATCTTTCAAAGCACCAAAAGTCAGAATGATTATTTCTTACCAATCGTCAATTTGGGTCCGATGCCATCGCACTCACTCTCAAGTGAGTTTGATAGGTTTGATGACCGTCCAATTTGTTTTAAGATTCGTGCTCATAACTTTTGCGTATATTTTAAAATTTGTGTGCATGAATCTTAAAGTGGATTGGACGGTCCCGAAACCCATCAGCCCAAGCAGCTCTCCAAGTTGGATTGGTAAAAAATTTCTAATTTTGTGATTTAAATTAAATTATAATAAAAGTAGTGATATTATGTATCATTCAACTTAGATGTAGTATTTCAAATATAATATTTACAATGGATTCTATTAGCTGACAAAATAGGTTTTAGTTGAGTTCAAAATAAGAGCAGCAGATTTTAAGGAACACCTTATAGCTAGACACCAGACCAGAGTCATGCATGATGCATGAAGCATGTCATTGAATAATTTTCTTGGTTACCAAAACACATGTATTATGTTTCCTCTTAAGGCTTTCTATAAAAGTAAAACATAATCAAATCCATAGGAGTCGAGTATGATTGAAGTAATTCCAGTGAAACTGGGTTGTAGCTTGTAAAAGGGAAAAATAATGATAATGTAAAGGAAAACTAAGGTGGGTTCCCTGGGAAAGAAATGCATGCCTAGGCCTAGGAGCCTCTTTTGAGTTTCTTGTCGGTGAGATTGGTTTACTGGGCCCCACATACATGGGCACCACAGGACTTCGGAAATAAAACGTGGATCTGCCGAGAAGCTCGCGCCGGCTTCCACGCCGCGCTTCTCTAATCTCTCTGTCAATGTGGACCCACCTCCCCCCATTTCGCACATTAAATGGTTTCACATAAGTCTCTAATCTCTATATATATTAATTTTTTATATAACATGAATGAAACACGACACTAGTTTATCATATTAGAAAACCGGTGCAGGAGAACATGCACGTACCATTTATATCAAATAAAATATAATAGATGCATTATTGACTAGATTAAACGACTATGACCGAGTCATAATTAGCATTGGCTGTCACTGACAAAAAAAAAAATACTACGGTGATTGACATTTTAATCCAACATGTTCAAATTTAATCAGATCGGATCATAGACTAAATACTCGTTATTTAGGAATGTAAATCCAGAACTTTGATTTTAATAGGAAATTATATTATATATATAATTATAGCAAATTATGCAAGCAGATGGAATTGCACCCTGGACCCTACCATGTTCTGAATTAAATTATAAAAAGCAAGAAAAAACAAATTTCTTGCTAGGAGAAAATGTGGCAAAAAAGATACTAGGAAACCAGTCCACCGACACTTTTCCCCAAATATAAAGAAACAAAAACAAAACTGCTATGACACAAGGTATAGTTACAAAACTCTCCTTCTCTGGATCACTATATTGTAACAACATATGTCAATATGTCATGTTGAAAAAATCCCAAAATAGGAAATTTTCAATATTTAATCTAGAGGAAAATACAAATAAAAGATAGGTTGGTAGGGGCATGGATCTTGGATATTTTTTTTTTGAGAAGAATGGATCTTGGATATGCCATCTACCCAATAAAGACCTAGAAAGTCCCTTCTAGGCATCATTAAATTTTTTGTTTGACAAAGTGGGGTTTCATTAATAACGGTGATATGAGCGTAATTACTTAGTTGGTACTAATTAATGTTACATAAGGGTCAAGCGTGCATGAACTATATTTATTGTTTGAAGATGCATTTGATTTTAAGTGGCAATCTTCATATGATGGGTCCAACATGCAAAGATAATCATAATTATATATTAAAAAAAAAAAAACCAGAGAGAAACACATGAAGCAAGAGGTGTGTACCGAATTTCCAGCGGGCTTGGACAAGGCCGATTTCAGGGTTATGTACCAGAAAAGGAATGGTACGCCACAAGAAGTCGGGTTCGGGTTGAAAATCTGCGTCGAAAATCACAACGTAATCGCAGTCCTTGACATATCCATGCTTCATCCCCTCTTTCAGAGCACCCGCTTTGTACCCGTGTCTGTTATCACGTATCTCGTACTTTATGTTGATCCCTTTGCTCGCCCATCGATCACATTCCAACTGTACCAGGTCCTGCACTGTGCAATTCACACTCAATTTGTTACCTTGTCATAACTTCTTTTATATATATTTAGCTCATTTTGGTTCTAATTAAGGTCACTACATTGTAGGAAAGGCAATTGATTAAACAGTAAGTCGATTTTTATCTGATTAAACAAGGGTGTTGATCTGGACCGTTTATTAGTTTGATAGAACGGACCAGATTGCATGGTAGACTCAAGCAGAAAATGTCACCATCTCCCCCAACGGCTGGAAATGAAGCAATTGAGTTACTATGTTTTAGTCTGTTACACACAATAACATATTTGCTGTACCGTGTCACACCTCTCTCTCTCTCTCATATTGAATCTATGATTTTGATGCCACGAGTAAAGATTGCTATCTCGAGATATGGTAAGGCAAGGCAACAGGACAAAAGTCCAGATCAATTATCAGAAAGCACCATTGGTTTTGTAATTGTACCGTACCAATACCAACAAATGCGGAGGTTAAAATAATATTAACCCACGTTCACTCCCCTAGGCAAGAAATTAACCTGATCGCTTGTAGGGGTGTTTATTGGGTCCGGTTTAGTCGGTTTTGAACCGAACCGAATTAGTTTGAATTAAATGGTTCGGTTCTATTTGTTTTTTAAAACCGAATTATAATTTTGGTTCGGTCAAGTTTGAAAATTTTCAAAACTGAAATAACCAAATTAACCGAACTTTTATATATTATGAATTTAGTCGGGACTACCCCGGTTTATTTCTTAATACTCCGGTTTATTTCTTAATCAATTTCTTTAAATACTTCGGTTTATTTTTTAATATCCCGATTTATTTCTTAATACTCCGGTTTATTTCTTAATATACTTCGGTTTATTATAAATTAATTTCTTTAAATAAAAAAATTAATATATTTTAGTTTCAACCGAACAAACCGAAATAAAACTTTGATTCGGTTCGGTTTCAACCGAATTATTACTTTGGTTCGCCTAGTTCGATTCGGTTCAACCAAACCGAACCGAACTTATGAACACCCCTGATCGCTTGGCCCCAAAAGAATTTAACAATGTTAAAAAAAAAAAAAAAATCTCTGACTGATTAAAAATTACCTTAATGACTGGGTCAGTTGAGTCGTCGAGTACTTGGATGATGATGCGATCGGACGGCCAGGACAGCCCACATGCTGCTCCTATTGACAACTGGTA
Source organism: Carex myosuroides (assembly GCA_028015225.1). Classification (NCBI taxonomy): domain Eukaryota; kingdom Viridiplantae; phylum Streptophyta; class Magnoliopsida; order Poales; family Cyperaceae; genus Carex; species Carex myosuroides. The sequence continues at coordinate 11,891,376 of CM051491.1, read as the reverse complement.
CACCTGCACATGTTTACCATTTCTCAAAATTATGAAAACAACAAGTAATTAAAATGGAAAAAAAAAAAAAAAACACAATGAGGCATTCCTCAGATGTTTGTTAGTTGTTACCTCTCTTTCATTGTACATGGGGATCTGAATCAGCACCATGGGATACGCCGAATTGCCGAGCTCCAGATCATCGCGAATGGGCTCAAAACGGTACCGCTTGTGGGGCCCCCTGCCGAAGAGCTTGATGAGTATAATGACAATGGCCATGTACACTTTCTCGGCCAGCAACATTACCGACATTACGAGGCATAGAAAAACCGATAGTTGAAGAAGTGGCACTATGACCGGCGCCTTTATTTGCTGCCATATCACCCCTATTTGCTCTGTTACGTCGTCCCTCGTACCTTGAAATGTCTCCGGTAGAAGTGTTGTTGTTGAAAGCCGGTCCATTAAAAATTTGATAATGCTCTCTGTTTCTCTCTGTCTATGAAGAGGGGGGAGATGGAGATGGGGGAGGAGGTGGTGATACTGGGTTTGTATAGGTAGTTGTTTTTGTTTGATAAAGGTCCTTGAGGAAACTAAAAATTGAAAAGGATGGTTTTATAAAGGTGGGGAAGCTGGGGTTTAAATTTGTTGATGTTGATATATGGGTTAATTCATTTCTACCCTTGTTATTGTACAAGGTAAAAGGTCACCACAGAGAGTAGAAGCACACAAAAAAACGCAGCTTAATTCCTCTTTTTTTCTATTTTATTTTGCGGGAGTGAAATCGAAATTGCTGACAAACTACGCAATTTGTGAACAAATTTCCAGAGGAAGAGAAACAGAGTGAAAGAAAGAAAGTGAGATTGCCCCCCTTTACAAAACCCTCACTCCAACTCCAACTCCAACTCCAACCCTCAGCAAGAAAATGAAATTAGGAGGGAGGGGAAGAAGGGTTATGTACTTGGTGTGTCTGATTTGTATATATAGATAGATACAGCAATTGCCTACGGGCGTGTTTGAAGCAAAAAAAAAAAGATAGATACAGCAATGAATGAATAGATAAATGGGGGTTAATCTGGTGTCTTTTTTCACGGCCATGCTGTCTCAGTGTCTCTCTCTCTCTCTCTCTCTCCTCGTATTTTTTTTTTCATTTTTACGGCTGGGGGTTATCTCACTCGTTTTTTTGGGGTTTTCTGTTGAACCTGTTCTTTTTCCTAAACAATAAAACCAAGTAACCAACCATCATTTGATGCGGTGATTTTATAAATCATTGTAATTGGCTTCCATGTAAGAGCCTTTTGTTCTTCGTTTAGTAATTTACTGTTTATATTTCAAATTATAATTTTGGCAAAAGCAGCCAAAATATTTTAAAATTGAATTAAATGTCCACTAAAATTGTAAAATGTGCAAAACTCAACTAAGACGTTTGTCACAATTTTTGAAGTAAATTGAAACTTACAAATCGACATATAATTAACCTGATGCATCCCTAGATATATGTGATTTATGCTGGTTAAATTGTACAATGTATCAATTATACTTAATTAACATATTGCATATAGCCATATAATGATACAAATTGATAAAATTGTATAACATAACAGTAAATAACATGTCTTCAAAATAAGAAAGATAATTAAAATTTAAAGATACACTAGCATATCAGTTACAAATGCAGATAATTATTCAAACTTCATCATTAAATTCAACCTGAGCAATTAATTAATTATTAGGAGCATGACCTTCAAGTAATAATTGTTTCTGGACAATTAGAGTAATAGATGGAAATAGAAAGAAATAAGACCAATTGATCCACTTAAATCTTCAAATGCCAAGTACAATGATATTAAATTTCAATAAAATTTACTATGGATTTTCATATCTTTTTTTCATAATTTTAAAATTGAGATTTAAAGATTGGTAAGATTGAAGCAAAAAAATATACATAAAAGATGGTATGGTTGCATCATTTTTGTCACCAACTAAGTTAGAAATACTCATAATTTGTGTGATTCTTGTCATTTTATCTAAAATTTACAACAATCATAAAAAATAACTTGTGATGTACTCGCCATCATTAAATTTGCCAACATTAAATTTAAAGTTCAAACAATCAATTCGAACAGTTGAAAATGATCTCTATATGAAACTATACTTGCAAAGAAAATTTTACATTTTGTAGAATATTTTTATTACTATTTTAGATAAGTAAAAAGCTACTGCTTTTGGATGATTCAGAATTTTCAAATTTATGAATGTACAACTTTGAACTTGTAATTTAGAACTTGATGTTGTAAACAAATTTATTAATGTAGTCTTGGTAGTCTCTACTAAGTTTTCAACAACAACAAAAAGAATTATATTAAACAGTTTAGATAAATTAATTAAAATTTAGAAACAGAAATACAAATCACATTTGTATAGTATTCATATTCCATAGCTCAGTCATAAGAAAAATGTAGGTTATTTCTATACTGCTAGAAATTTTTGAACATATGGACCAATAAATCAGGAGCTGTGCCGGTCCATAAATGGAGGAGTATAGAACGTGTTCATCTAAAAATTAACTGTAGAAAGGAGTTAAAAAAAGTGAGAATAGCATAGAGACTGGGGCGCTGTGCAGTGTCAAAAATCGAATACTCCAGGTACTATCCAGTATTTACTAACGGAAAACCAGCTCCCGCTTTATTTAAATGCTTCCAATTAAAGTATCTCAGATAACAAAACGAAAAAAAAAAAAAAGGAACACGTCGGACGGGAAGAAGCCTTCACGTGGGGTCTCATGCGTTTGTTTGCATTCCATCTCCATGTTAATAATATAGCATACAATTAAAATTAAAATGAAGGAGGTCTTATAATAGGTTTTATAATCATTTGATTTAAATTAAAATGCCAAAAGCAAAGAAGTTGTATCGTCTTAGTGTCTTTTTTAAAAGTTTTATAGAGACTGCAATATCAAATGATTTAAATTATAATTAAATGATTATAAGACAGTTAGAAATAGGTCTTATAATCATTTGATTTAAATTATATAGCATACATTTTTATGTGATGTAAAGAGATTTGCAATTGATATATCACAATTTATTGGCGGTGCATTATCCACGAATCAACAAATTTATAATTCCCTGAAAATTTTCTCATCTTAATTGGCAACCAATTTTCTGCAAATGCACCACATTTAATTTAGAAGCCTTATATCCTCATCCTCATCAGATTAGTGATAATAACAGTCCGTTTTATCTGAAAAAAAATTTATGACTGCATTATGCGTGTCAAAATATTGAATAAAAATAATGTTTATATTTCGGCTAAAATATAAATAGTCTAATTTATCATATTTCATGCCTAGATGGTTAATTAATCCAACCCGTTCAATGTGTTTTACTTATTGCAAACTCATGGGATACTAAAATTGATTAATTATATAATGTTTATTATTTTTATTATTAAAAATTACACTATATGATGTGTAAGTATTTTATTGTTTATAATTTTGGGTCCAATTTTAAAAAATCTAAAAAAAACAGTAAAATGTTTCTAAAATAATAAAATTTAGTAACCAACGAGATTTTGATATGTAGTGAGTTAGATCGATCATTCGGACATAGGCATCATACTTAATTTCGACTCGGGCAGTAGTTAGGACAGAGATGGATATAAGTGAGGTAAATGGAAGTCAATTGACCACCATTTATTTTCAATTTATGTACCAATATATTATTTTACTATATAATTAGAGTAAAATACTATGAGTATTGTTAAATTGATCTCTATATTTTTTGTGAAAATTATATCTGATTGATTCTCATGTTTTTTTAATGTGTTTGATTCCATAACTTGAAAACCTGTCTCTCTGCTCCTGAATTAGGAGGACTGGGGGTCGGGGGGGGGGGGGGGGGGGGGCATTCTCCATATCAAAATTTGACTCTAATATAGTAAAATACAATTATTTCTTTGTAGTTATTGAGAAAAAAATACATTAATTATCGTGTTAATATATTTGGGCTCTTTAACATGAACTTTGCTACTGATTCGAAACCATTTGTATTTTAATCGGAATGCAAACACATAATCCATCTAGCTTTTAGTATCTGGTTGTCGTTTATTTTGTATTTTGTATAAATTTTGTGGTGTTCAACTTAAAATTAGCACTTTTTTATTTTTGTGATTTATATTTGCATAATAATTTTGTCTGCCTGGTAATAAATATTAAAATTTAAACGATTGTCGAATAATTATATCAAAATTGATTTATTTATATAAAAAATAATAATTCGGTCTGGCCTCTTTTCGGATTTTTTGTGACGTTGTTCCTACAACCCTGTGAAATCAACTGGGACCGAATTGGCAATTCGGTAAAAAAAAAAAAAAAAAAAACCATGCGGACCGAATTGGCAATTCAGTTCTTATGGTTTTTGTAAAAAAGAAAAATAATCATGTTGGTTTGGTAAAAATATTTTTCTTAATTATATTTTAAAAAAAAATCCTTCTTTTAACTGTTGTCTCTGGGACTCTGGGTGATAAAAGCTGGTGATTTTATAGCAGCACTAAAAAATTAAAAAGGCTGAGTTTATCTCCATGTGGCATAGATGTAGGAGCTGATAAGGTTAAAATTCATATGCGAGTGCATTGAATACAAGGTGCGATAGTTTGCAATTTGCATTAGGTCAGCTCTTCCCAGATGTCACCGTGCCCCGCTGGCGCTAGCTAGAGCCAGCTTCTCCGAGCATAATTTTTCCTAATTTTTTTATACAGCGGCAAAATATTAATTTTTATCGGATCGAATTGGGTTCTGTTGGTTTTACTTTCTACACATTAGAGGGTTAGATTTAGGGGTGAAAATGGATCAAATACGGATCGGACAGTGGTAAAATCATATTCATGTTTGTTTTTATTTTTTCGCATATGAATATGTATTAATCTATTATATATTAGACAAATACGGATAGGAATCATTTTTATCATAATACAAATTTTTAATATTATTATTTATTAAAGAATATATAAATATTATTTAAAAAATACCAAAGTTCATAGTATTTATTTATAGTGAATAATATATAAATTAAATTATATGGTATATATCTATTATATAGAGTATGGCTAAGTTGCTATTGGCAGCATTTCGGCCAGCTGCTGCCGGGCTATATTTAGCCATACGATGTTCAAACAACAAATCCAAACCGTTAGATGTGATCTTTATATTAAAATCTACTTGGAGACCAAATTTTACATTTTTTGGAATTTTTTTACTATTTATTAAGCCACTTTGAAAATTGCTGATCCGGGTGAACAGTAAAAACAGTCTGGACCATATGATCTGAAATTTTCAATTTCTTTTCATAAATTGAAAATACCGTGAATAATCTCGAGTAAATGTGTCGTATAAGCTCATTCCATTGCTATTGTTGCTAGGAGTGTTTATCGGTTCGGTTCAGTCCAAACCAAATTAAAATAGGTAAACCAAAGTTTTTTTCGGTTTTCAAAAATCAAACCAAACCAAACTGAAATAGAATAAGAACCCAACCGAACAAACTGAAGTAAATTTCATTTCGTTCGGTTGAACCGAAATAGGATACTAATTATAAAAATAAATATTTTTGTGTTAATTTTTTGAATTTTTTCAAAGATGGATTTAAAATTTTTGTTTGGTTCGGTTTTAAACTAAACCAAACAATATAAATTATGTCGTAATTTTTAAATTTTTCTAAATATTTGATTCAGATGGGTGATGGGTTTAAAAATTCCGATCGTTCGGTCTAATCGATTTAATTTTTTTTTAAATCAAACCAAACTATTAAACCGAAATTTTTAAAAAATAAATCAAACCGATCCATTTAATTGAAAAAACCAAACTCTCTCACATTATGATTTAAAACCGATTAAACTGAACCGATGAACACCGGGCCCTAATTGTTGCAATATCTGTCATTGCAATTTCTTACTTCTTTTTATATATTTTAGTTCTACCAAAATAAAATAAAGATAGTTTGTTTCTGATTGGGACGGATGTAGATCATGTAGTAGCGATTATTGTACTCAATTGACCTCATTTTCTTAAATATTCGATATCAATGTACTGTATTTTAAAAAAATATACATACCTGCATTCTAAAAAAAAGTACACTTGTCTGACGTCCATTCTTCCATGCAAATTTTCTAAGAATGATATCCGTTCTGATAGGCCAATGACTCTTAATAAACTTAATTACGGCTCATAAGTGACTCGGGATTCAGACTCCGCCGAGGATCAACCCAAAGTCGAATGAAATGAGGCCTTCAATGAACCGGTCACGGACCAAGAACAACTCGGGACTCGGACCTCCTCCCGAGGCCAGCCCAGACCGAAAGAAAGGAAGGCCAATGATTTGACAACAAGCTTGCCCGATAAGTCCCGGTTGGGTCGCGCGCAACAGGTCAGCTAAGACCTCCTCTCGAGGCCAGCTTAAGACCAAAAGAAATGAGGCCCGAGGCCCAACAACCAGATGACTCGACGAGGTTCGAAACGGGCCTTGTCCGATCAAGCCCGAAATAATTACACTTGACGAAGCCAGATTGGGCCATGTCCGATAAGGCCTAGTCCAGTTTCGGCTTTCCGTCACCGCTGTTATGCAGATATCACCGCTTTTATGCGAACTCCTCTAACCGTTCTGACAACGCGTATTAACTGTTAGGGGTGACCTATTTAAGACAAACAGTTCCTTGAAACACAGGTCAAGTTTTTTCTAAACAAGATATTATAGATGATAGAGTACTAATACCTTCATCACTTCCCACTTTTATTAACCTCGGCCCGTCTTTCTGAGACGGGACGAGCCCAAGTCTCTAATTTTCTCCCCATACGGTCTACTCCTCCGGAATATGACGTATCACGTATCTTTTTTTAATAAAGAGGAAACAAAAAAATTTGAATATATGATGACCCTTGTGGGTCAAATTCTTGCTTAATTTCCGACTCCGGGAAGGCATATGTCAACTTTTTTATTTTAATTGTAATACATAGAGCCGTCCTAAAATAATTTGAAATAATTTTTCCATGCTATGAATGAATCTCAATGAACTAATTAATTGCAATCTTCGAGTGTACTCCTTAATTAAAATGTTGTTGACCAATATAACCCAATATTTAAAAGTTGGCGCAAAACCCAAAACCGTTTTTCTTGGTCAATTAATTGGGAATCACTATTTTTAGTATTTTGCTACAAATCAGTTTGACCAAGCAGTTCTACATTACCGTGATTTTTATTTTTACCCAAAAAAAAATATATTTTAATATAAATAACAAGGTTTTTAAAATATTTTTATTTTTACTCAAAACGCTAGGAATATCAGTGTTCCGAATTCTTAATTCGGAACGCTAGGATTCCTAGCGTCCCGAATCTCTGTTTTTTTTTTTGAAAACTTATATAAGGAGAGCTGCGTGGAGAAGGAAGAGAAAAAAAAAAGAGGAGAAGGAAGAGGGAGAGGAAGGAAGAGAAGAGGGAGAGGAAGGAGAGGAAGATGAGGGAGGGGAGCTGAAGGAAGAGGAGGAGGAGGAGACGGAGAAGTCGTCAGGTAATTTTTTTTTACATACGTATTTACTGTACACTACTGTTCACATACGTATTTACTGTACAATACTGTTCGCATACGTATTTACTGTTCACATTTACTGTTCATATACGTATTTACTGTTCACATACGTATTTACTGTTCACATTTACTGTTCACATACGTATTTTACTGTTCACATACGTATTTACTGTTCACATTTACTGTTCACATACGTATTTACTGTTCACATTTACTGTTCACATACGTATTTACTGTTCACATTTACAATTGAAATCAGTAAACTGACCAAATATTTGTTATTTATGAATGTAGTTTATTGGCCATGTCTATTGCAATTTCAATACATTTTGGAGGAAAGTTCATAACTGACCAGTATGGAGTACGTTACTCCAAACCTGCAGCAAATACGTATTGGGTTGATGAAAATTTCTCATTTGAGCAGTTGCAATCGCTTATTTATGAAGCGAGCGGCTACAATAGGAATCGTTGCCAATTACAAATTCAGGCCCGAATGGTCCACGCAGGAAAGTATGTCAAAATCACATTGGGAGATAACGGGGCATTGAGAGGTCTAATAGCGCAGGTTTTGAGGTCTGGCGAATCATTATTGGAAGTTTTTGCACGCAGAATTCGCGAAGAGCCAGGGGCCGGAAGTTCAGGCCAAAATTCGGCTGCCCAACATTATCAAGAAGATAATGAACCACACACTCCTTTTATCGTAATGCCTGTACCAGAACCGGAACCAGAAATATACAATAATTCACCCCAATCTCCACCTTTTGTCCCACAACGAGTACAATCTCCACCTTTTATCCCACCTATATCCTTACTTGGGCCTGAACCAAATCCTCACCCCAGACCGCCACCAGTACAGGAAGATCCAAACGAGTCGGAATTTGAATTTATAAACGAGGTACCGGAGGAGAATCTGCAAACTGGGGATGAATTGGGGGAAGGAGACTGTGACATTAATGATGAAGGAGATGAAGAAGATGAAGAAGATGAAGAAGAATACCCACAGCCCACTGTGAGGCAGAATAGAGAGAATATGCCGTTAGGTGGCCGTTCTGAGACTCACCCTTTTGTAAACTTCAATGACACATCAGCTTTCCGAGAAGCAGATGTTTCTTACTATGGTCGTCGGGTTGAGTACAGGAGTGAGCTCGCAAAAGGCCAATACTTCGTAAGTAAAAAGCAACTGACGAAAAAGATCAGAGAGTACCATGTTGACAAGAACAAGGAGGCATATACGAGGAGAAGTGACACATCCCGACTAGAAATTAGATGCAGCACTCCGGGTTGTCGTTTCAAACTGAAGGCAAGAGCAACAAATGCCGGAGATACATGGATGATAACTGAGCAAGACACGCCTCACACATGCGAATCTGAGTACACCAGGTCGGACCATGCACAACTCACGGCATCAATTATCACAGATATCATCGAGAGCAGCATTAAGGAAGACCCCACTATGAGCATCCGGAGTGTGGCACACTGCGTGAGGGTTAGGTTTGGCAGTATAACCCCGAAATACAACAAACTTTGGAGAGGTCGTGAGATTGCAGTAGCCCGGCAATTTGGGAGTTGGGAAGAGTCGTACAATTTTATGAAACTATTGCTTATCGGGATATGTTACACGAATCCCGGCTCAAAATACCAATTTCTGACAAGTCCGAGCATCGATAAAAATACAGGACTGGTCAAAGAAGGTGTTCAGACATTCAGGGCCGTGGCATGGGCTTACGGACCATGCATTACCGCATTTGATTACTTAAGACCGGTGATCAGTATAGATGCAGCCTTCCTTTCTGGGCGGTATGAGGGCAGACTTTTGATGGCTTGCGCCTATGATGCCGATAACCAATTGCTGCCTCTAGCATTTGCAATTGTACATACGGAGAATGAAGAGAACTGGGGTTTTTTCTTACAATGGCTTAGGATTAATGTGATTGGTGTTAATAGATTCGTATGTGTTATATCGGACCAACACAAGGGTATCAAAGCTGCATTGAAACCTGAATACGGATGGGATAGGGATAATTTTGTGCACAGGTATTGTATCCAACATGTTGCAGATAACCTGGTCCAGGCGTGTGGGAAGGACAAATGGTACGGAACTAGGTTCAAACAAGGAGCCAGGAAGAAGAAGCCAAGAAGGCTGAAAGAGATGTTCGAAGATTTTTGCTCGGTATGTCTAATATTATCTAATTTATATCATTTTTGTTTCTTTTAGATGCATTTTGTCTAATTTTGCTTTGTTCTATTGCAGCAAAATCCGACGTGCAATGCTTTTCTGAGGAGAGTGGGCAAAATACGTCCTGATGATGTCATGGAGCCGTCAAATTTTGAAAAAATTTTCCAGACATGTGATGGAGGGCACCGATTTGGTATCATGACAACAAATGGCTAAACGCACGGCGAAGGTAATTACCAAGTCACGGGCCCAAATGAATATGTTCCAGTGGTCCAAACGCAGGATGGAACTATGTCAATTATTCATAGAAGGTTCCAGTATATCGTGACATTCGGGCCAGAGAGAAAAGTGGAATGTACATGCAGAGGTATCCAATTAACTGGAATTCTGTGCGCTCATGTGTTAGCGGTTTGTCGTCATAGAAACTGGTCACCCAACCTATTTGTTGCCCACTGGTATAGGGTGGACTACCTTCTGAGTACTTGGAATGCATTGTTTGTTCCTTATGGCAATCCTGAAGATTGGCCTACAACCACTACCCCTAAAATTGAGCCAAACAGAGATTGGTTACGGCGTGGTAGGAGAAAACACATCCGTCAAGATATGACCATGGATGAAATGCAAGGTAGGCGACGGGGGCACCGTCCTCACCGTTCCACTTCTGACAGGCAGAGGCGAGGTATGTCACATTCAATCCTAATTATTTTTAGTTCTAATGTTGAATAGCTTACTAACTAACATATTTGGGCTGCAGAGGCTCATAACGCAGCAAATGTAGCAGAGAATGAGCGAGTTATGGCAGAGGCGAGTGGATCGCAAGGGCCGCGGCGAAGCACAGCCAGAAGCCGTACAGCAGACCGTGAAAATGCAAATATGATGTTTAGGGAGGCAATGGGAGAAGTACGGGCAGGAGGGGAGTTCTTTGGAATGCAAGGGCCTTCAGGTACTACCCAGCGAAGAAGGAGCACAACTCAAGCAGGTAGGAGGAGCACATCTGGCGCAAGGCCATCCGATACAGCACACCAGCGAGAAGAAGGAGTGCAACCAGCTAGAAGGAGCACATCTCAATTAGGAAGGACGAGCACATCTGGTACAGCTAACGAAGCGCAAGCAGGACCGTCCGGTACAGCTAACCGGCAAGACGAAACAGTGCAACAAGATAGAAGGAGCACATCATCATGGGGATCTGGTTGGCTCAGGGGCCTTCCTTTTAGAAGGAGTCGTAGGAATTAACTTTATTTTGTGAACTTTATTTGTATGAACTTTATTTGTATGAACTTTGGCTCAGGGGCCTTCCTTTGAGGTTTGTATGAACTTTATTTGTATGTATTTTATTATGTTGCAGTTTTTTTTATTATTATTTTCCAAATAAATTGCAGACGAGGAGGATGGATAGTAACAATCGAGGAAATAGCGAGGAAAAGAAATGCAATTGGGGCTGCGGAAGGAAGAGAAAGGACTGTCCAATTTGGTCTAGGAAATGTGTGCAAGGATCTGCTGATGATTTTAAACGACATGACATATCTGATGATGATTTTGTAGAAAACCCCTACGGCTATGGATTGGGAAAAAAAAAAGATGATGTACAGACGCCTAAGACGAAGAGTAAGGCTAAGACTAAGGCTAAGACTAAGGCTAGCACGTCGTCTGTTGTTACCGAGTCGTCATCGTCAACCTCGGACGATGATTTTGTTCCATGTACGTTCAAGACCGGTAAGACGAAATAGTATGTTGTATGATCATTTGAAGCAGATATTAAGTTTGTATTTTATATTTTGGATGTTATTTCTGGATATTATTTATATTAAGTTTGAAATAGTATGTTTTATGATCGTCAATGGATGTTATTTCTTTTTGTTGTACGAAACATAACGAAACATAAATAAACTACACTAAAAAAAATAGAACATAATAAAACATAATAGAACATAATAAAAAATAAAATGGAACATAATAAACTACACTACACTACACTAAAAAAATAGAACATAATAAAACATAACGAAACTACACTACACTAAAACTACCAAACTAAACTAAAATAAACTACCATAATAAAACATAACATAGCACAACTAAACTAAAACATAACAAAATATACCCTCTATCCATCGTACTGCGAAGGGGAGAATCGGTGAGGTGGTCTACCCCTGTTCTCTCTACTGAACATGCGCTCATGCCAATCATCCCACTGAGGCTGTCCTGCCTGCGCGGCGCGAGCTGGTGTAATATGATCCTCGAGGCTATCCTGCCTGCTCATCGTAAGTGCTGTATCCCATGGATCCGAGGCCCCGTCGGTAGCTGGCGGTGGCGTGGGAGTATGGAATATGGATGCCACAAACTGGGACTCATAATCAGCCTGAGTCCGGCTACCAGAGGCCTCCCAATCGTGAGCCATCTCTGAATACGACTGACGCGGTGACGGGGAGGCAGCTGTGTCGGCATACATGTCTGCAATGCTAAAACTCATCCTGTCATCCTGCACAGACTGGATCTCTGGAGACTCATGATGCCCAGGCTGTGTCGGCATGTATGCAGGACCCTGCAAGGATAGTTAAAATTTAGTAAATTTTAACTATCTTTACTTACAGTAAAAGAATAAATAAAATAAAGAATCACACACCGGGGGAAGAACTGGACGACCGTACTCGTCACGGTAGGCGTGCCAACCGGCCATGTGTAGTACCCAACGATGATAATCCCACTCTGGCTGCTCTGATGGCTCCGGTGGCATCTCACTGGTCATAACAGGTGGCGCGTCAGGCTCGTCCGGCTGTACTGCGCGCCAATCAATATTCTCTCCGGCGTCTCGTAACATGGTGACCAGCTTTGCCTCCTGGCCGTGGTCCGCAATGCATGGGGCAACCAAGTTCAACATCGTGTGCCCGAACGCTCTGTAGCCACATTTTCCAAGACAAACGATTGAACGCGCGGCACCTTTAAGCGCTAACAGCAGCTATAAAAAACGTTAGAAAAAATAAAGGTTATGATAAAAAGGTTCATAACGCATAAAAATGTGTTGTTTTAGATGCATTACCTGGCGAGCACCTTTCCGGCCAGTAGGGGTATAACCATCGTCTTCGAATATCTGTGAGCGAAGAAACTCGCCGTAATCTACCTCTATATACACCGAAGCCAGTCGATTTCCATTTTCGGGCTCTCCCCATGGATCCTCGTTCGGCTCAGGTACCCCCACCGGTAGCCGTGACCACGACCAATGCTGCAGAAGAAGCATTGGCCCGTAGATTTGCTTAGTTTTCCGCTATATTTTTGAAGAATACCAGCCGTCAGTGACAAGTTAAATAATTAAAATAATACAACAAGTGCATGACAATATAGGTAATTAAAATAAGACATAAATAGCATACTGACCTTGCAACCGTGGCACAAGTTGGAGTAGAGATGTGCTAGGACAGCCCCACCCAAGTTGTACCTGCCGCTCGACGGCTGAAGGTCTCGCAGCAGCTCTAGATACATCATCGGGATGGTATTACCACTAGCATCAGCAAACATGACAGAACCAAATAGGTCCATCACGAATCCCCGTGTGTATCTGTAATATCAAAATTATAGAGCAACTCATTTTTCCGCATGAAACAGAGTACAAAATAAATGTAATACAAATAGTTTGTATGAGTACCTCTGAATCTCGATCGGAGTGGAATCGCTACCTATACCTCTCGCAAACATAGCTCGCAGCTTCGTCTTCTCCAGACAGTACTTGGACTTCCCCCCGTTGCTGCGTATATCTGGCTCCGCTCCTAACAACTCAGCGAGCATGTAATTAATCGTCGTGTCATCTGGATCTGTGGGGTCAGATATGCCACCAACGGGCACGCCCTGGATAGGCAAACCCCATAGAGCACTAACGTCCTGGAGAGTCACTGTCATCTCTCCAAAAGGTAAGTGGAACGTGTGCGTCTCGGGGCGCCATCGCTCCACTAGTCCTGCAATCAGGGACGCGTTGATGGACTTAGTCTCCGACTGTAGAATATCGACCAAATGCTGCACCCCCAAATTTTCCAGATACGCCTCCATCTCCGGGTAGTACTGCATGTCCGGATACCGACCCCTGGCATTTATAATTGCCTCACTCTGCGTTCAAAAAAGTGAACAACATGAAAACCTAAAAATACAAAAATTCAACAAAATCCAAACTTAAAAAAAAAAAGTATCAAGTACCTCTTTAGATGCATCTGAGACTCGGTGCTCCCAGTGAGGCATCCATAATAAAGGACTGAAATGATCCTTGCTGTCAGTGGGAATGGGCTCATCAACCGGGTCGGCTGCGGGTGGTCTCCTAGGCCGTCCCCTAGCCATCCTACGTTAAAAAAAAAGGTTAAATATGCTACAATTGGCTAAAATATGCTAATTGCGGTAAAAATATGCTAAAATACGCTAATATGCAAAAAGATGACTATGGAGTTGATGCTAAAATACGCTAATACGCTAATATGCAAAAATATGCTAGTACGCTAATGTTTTTATAAATTTGTATTTTTTTTAAAGATAAGGTTTCCATTAGAAATGTATGAAATCAGTTAATGCAAACTAATTTCATTTCATACAAATTAATGCAAAATAAACTTTCAAATATACAACCAGCAAAAATAACTCATTTATTTGTTGCGAGTATAATTTGTTTAATCACACAAATTTGATGATACATATAGTACATATTAACCTTGGAACTATAGATATAGTTTTTTTTTAAATAGAAGTAAGAACAAAAATAAGCTTGTACTATGTAATAATATTTTCTACAATTTCGCTAAAATATTAATAAAATAAGATTTTAAAGGAAAATCAATTCTTGAATTAATAAATCTATATTAATTGATTTTGAATGAAATAATAAATATATCCAATTTTACCGATTAAAAATCCAAAGTACAACCTTACTATTAAATATCCCTATTATTCTAATAAAGGAAAGCCTCCAATATCTTCTCAAATTCTCCATTTCTTCCAAATAGAATAAAATCAATATTATTCAAAAAAAAAATAAAGTAACATGAAAGCAACTTGATCGAATTTAATATTTAAGTAAATAAATTTTGAGTTTTATCAATTATTGTTTCTTTTGCTACTCTAATCAACTAATAAAATATATTATATTTGTGAATTATGAAGATTATGAACAACATATATATTTGTAAATATTTTAATTATTTATTCTCGTGTTTAGTGAAGACGCACCAATTGAAAGTAATTATAGAAAAATGTATTCAAATTTTGTTATTCAACAATGTCAATTACTTCTCTTGGCATCTAATTAACGATAAACTAATTCAATTAATCTAAAATCTAATGTACGCAATTAAAAACCGTACGTGACCATTATAGTTATTTGTAGGTAATGATACGGGGATGATGAGGAATGATAAAACTAATAGATTAAATTTTAACTAAGACGAAATTGAGCTTTATTTTAATTTATGTGTTTCCTAAGTTTAGACTTTAAAAATATAATTATTTGCCTGTTTTCTATTTTGAATCCAGTCCGTTTCATTAAGAGAATATGCAATTCTAACTTTATTTTAACTAAGCAAATTAATATGCAATTCTAACTTCTTTGAATCACTAATATGTAAAGAATCAGTTATACATAAATTAATATAACAAGAATGAATTAATCTAAAATATTTATAAAACATAAGTGAACACATAAACGAATTAATCCCAATTGACATGTAAATTGCATGAAAACAAAAATAACTTAATATAACTTAAATTTGCATGCCACATAAATTAATAATTTAAACACAAGCAAACAAACAAAATTATAAATGCAATTACAATATAGCAAAATAAACTAATAATCCAATCTAAATTAGATCAATATATATTTGGCTGGCATATACACAGAAAATCCAATCTAACTACAATCTAAATTACAATAGGAAAATAAACTAATAGGAAAATAAACTAATAATCCAATCTAAATCCAATCTAAATTACAATCTAAATTTTTTTTTTTTTTTGCATGTTTCAAGCCCGTAGGCAGTACACAAAAATTCCCCCAATTTAAATTAGACCAATCTAAACTAATAATCCAATCTAAATTACAATATAATCCAATCTAAATTAGACCAATCTAAATTATACAGAAAATTCAATCATTGGGACTACATAAGGGTTGTGAAATAATGGTGAGATTGAGAAGGCAGCAGAGTTTCTACATGTCATAACCAACAGTTGGGATCAGAATAACAGCAGATTCATTTCCATGAGCATGAATTCATAATAACAGCAGATTTAATTTCCATGACCCATCTTATAGATGAATTCAGATCCTCCCCGGTAATGTAATAAGGAAACTTTTAGAATTACTAGATCTGGACCGTTTTTTTAACTTGGCACGAATCTCAGAGCCCAATAAAAATGCCCCCTGCACGAAAATTTAAGTAGAAATTGAGAAATTTACCGTGAATCGACGACCGGCGGTGAAGAGGCGGAGGGACGGCTAGGCGGAGTGGCGGCGAGGCGGCGAGGCGACGAGGCGGCGAGGCGGAGGGGCGGAGGCGCGCAGGCGCCTCTTCTTTTTTCCTTTTTTCTGGCAGAGAGGCGGAGGGGCGGAGGCGGCGAAGGCGGCGGCAGCGGCAGCCTTCTCTTCTTTTTTTCTTTTTTCCTTTTTTCCTTCTCTCTGGCGGAGCCTCCTCTCTTTTCTTTTTTTCGTTTTGTTTCTGGCGGAGAAGAGACACAGAGAAGGAGAGAAAGTCACGGGTGCGGGTTAGGTCCGAATTAAGAATTCCGAACGCTAGGAATCCTAGCGTTCCGAATACTTAATTCGGAACGCTAGGAATCCTAGCGTTCCGAATACTTAATTCGGAACGCTAGGAAACCTAGCGTTTTGGGTAAAAATAAAAATATTTTAAAAACGTGGTTATTTATATTAAAATATATTTTTTTTTGGGTAAAAATAAGAATCACGGTCTACATTATATGATAGTTCTCTTTGGCTACGTTTGGATTGTACAAGAATTAGTGCAAAAATAGTGATTTTTGAGTTAGTGGTTGAGAATAATGCTAACTTGAGTGGTTTGAGAATAGCGTTAACTTTGAACTATTCAGATTAGTAAAAATGTCGTTTGAATTGTATATTTGAAATAGCAATGGAGGAAATAAATAAAATAATGATTAAACTAATCTAATATTTAAACTAATATTATATTACATTTAATATTTAAACTAATATCATATTACATTTAAACTAATATGTTTTATTACTAATCTAATATTTTATTTAATACTAATCTAATCTAATGTAATATTATATTTATTTAATACTAAATTAATATTTTATTTAATACTATTCTAATATTTAAACTAATATTATATTACATTTATTATTTAAACTAATATTATATTATATTTAATCTAATATTTTATGTAATATTAATCTAATTTGATATTATATTTATTTAGTACTAATCTATATTTTAAATTAATATTATATTACATTTAATATTTAAAGTAATATTTTATTTAATACTATCGATTAATATTATATTTAATACTAATTAATTTTTGTAATACTAATTTAATATTTAAACTAACTCTAATTGGAATCAAATATTTTATTAATATCACTAACCCATTAGCTCTATTCTTGCTAAACCACCATTTCTATGGGTTAGTAGAATAGAGCTATTCTTGAGCTAACCCAATTTGATAAATTGTGTTTGGATTATCTAGGCTTGAGAATAATGGAGATAACCCAAGGTTAGCTCTATTCTTGGGTGATCCAAACACACCTTTTGGGAAGAGTAAGGCTTAGGTGTTATGGATAGCATAAGGTCTCCCGTGCTACGACTTTAAAAAATCTATCGTATAAACTTCAAATTTTGATTTAAGTAGTTCAGTAAATTAGTTATATAATGAATTTGTAGAATACCAATTTTTACTATTTTTGAAATTCTTTTACTATTTTTTATGATTTATGAAAAATAGCAAAAATAGCTTAAAATATTAGCAATTTTCTTTTATTTTTAAGTCATTATTTACCATCTTTCATAAATCATAAAAATAGTAAAAAAAAGTTCCAAAAATAGTAAAAATTGACATTCTACAAGTTTATTATATAACTAATTTAGATCAAAGTTTGAATATTATACGTTAGATTTTTGAGACTGTAGCACAGATAGTTTGGTAACCTTGGTTGTATCATTTTATTTCTTCTTTCAAGTTTGTAAAAAAATTACGTTGACTAATGCATATCCTTGGTCGTATGTTTGAAATCTAGTAACCGAACTAGAATAATTTGAAAAATTCCACTCATATCATATATATGCATCTCATGCTAAATATATATAAGAGAACTTTTCACAATTTATGGGTGATTAAACACTCTGTATGGACCATGATAATTTTCTCCGACATTTTTATTAATATCCAAAATTAAATACAAATTATTAACTATATCCAGCAGCTTAGTTTGATATTTTTAAAAATGTCTAAACTGGACAAAAATTGGCCGGCCGGGATTAAAATTTGAATTAATAATTTGTATTAATTTTGGATATTAATAAAAATGTCGGTAACTTTCTATGCTTGCATCGTGTAATATGTGTTGGAATAATTTGATATTGAAGAGATTTTGGCATATTGGACTAATGAAGACTGTATAAGAGAGGCAAAATATCATTAAAATATAATTAAGAAGGGAACATTGCAGCAAGAAATAGATTTAACATCTTCCCATTTTGAGTAAGACGTCTCTTAATTTGAACCATTTTAGGAATTAATACTCTCTTAATTAATTTACTAACAACAGACAGGTTTTAGGTTGCATGTCTTAGTTACCAGGTTGTGAAAGCCTGATTAGCTGGGCAACTATCATTTTCTAGTACAGTTCCGTGGGTTTTGTTCTATGTTGTCTGTAGATCATAATTAACTAAAAAAAATTAATGTAAATCAAGCCGGGTTGGTGAGGGTTACTGCAGCACTGCTCCAGTGGCAGTGGGATCTTCCTCTTTTAAGTCCACAATATTCATATGAAAGGCTATGGGTACTATGCATAGCGCAGGTTGGTAAGATCTTTCTCTTTTTTAGTCCACAATCTTCATGTGAAAATGTACTTGCATATTAAATATTATTTTTGTTAGAACTGCTTTTGTATGATAGATAGAAAGTACTACTTTTGAATGGTCTGTAATCTCTAGATCAAATGATTTTCTATCTATATAAAATAATGATAAAAAAAATCTTAAAAATATAAAATTTGACCTTATATAGAGATTATATATGTTGAATGGTTTAGATCAAGGTTATAAATAGCGATTATTGCGTCATCGCGGAAAGGCTAAATAAAAAACTATCGCGAATAGCGTAGTATAGCGAAAACTATCATACATAGCGTTTTTTGTTTAAAAAATTATGTTTTATATTTCTACTAATTATCAACATTATCTAAAGTCTCATATAGGATAAGTAACACAAAATTAATTAAGAAATTAGAATATTCATATTGAACCTGTACAAAGTCTAAATATCAAATTATCAAAATATCCCTAATAATATCAAATTATCTATCTTTTTCCATTCAGAATAACTTATATATCTTTTTCTATTAAAAATAACCTAAGCATCATGGCATAAACTATTTATCTTTTTTTCTATTTAAAAGAAAAAGCAATCCGGATCTTGAAAAAAGTTGATCCTTAAAAAAAGTT
This sequence comes from Carex myosuroides, assembly GCA_028015225.1. Taxonomy (NCBI): domain Eukaryota; kingdom Viridiplantae; phylum Streptophyta; class Magnoliopsida; order Poales; family Cyperaceae; genus Carex; species Carex myosuroides. Next base: position 11,871,975 of record CM051491.1, on the reverse strand, counting down.
TCAATTTGGACTTTTAAATAAAAGCCTAAGTAGCATAGTGCGCGCTATAGTGCGTAGCATGTAGTGCAAATAGCGGACCGCTATTACCGCTATAACGGTCGTAGCTGAAATAGCGCACTTTTATCCTATAGCTTAGCGTTTAAAGTCCAAAAACGCTATAGCACTGCTATTGCATTGCTATAACGTGCTATTTAGAACTTTGGTTTAGATTGACTGTTTTATTGTGTCAACAAGATTTGGACTATGTGTACTATCTGAAAAAATTATTAAAGAAATACAGTTTGTAACCAATACTTTATTTTTTCTTTCTCACCGTTTCATTTCATTTTATAGAATGACCAAATAATTTTCTAACAGAGCTTATAAATAATTCTTCAATGTAACAACTTTATCTTCACTTTATACTAAATTCTAAAATCCAAGACGTACCCGCGTGCAGAGAAAACGGCACCGGACTTCCCGCTAAAATTTTATACTTTAAGTCAGCCCTAAAGAGCGGTCGACCCTTTGTTTCTAACCATTATCTAGTGGAGAACAAATAAACGAATAAAATACCAAAGAAGAAAAGAGAAGTGTATAAATTAAAATGAAATCCATGTTAGTTCAAGGCATTAATCATGGAGGAACAAGGGGTCAAGAGCATTATGCATGCTTTTCAATCAATTTGTGGCGGTTTGTCTCCTACTTGATTTGGTTGTTTGTCGTTCAAACTTTTGGTTTGAAACTTTGAATGCATGAATCATTTGGGAGAATGAAACTTGGTTATTAGATTTGGGCCAAGATTGATATGATATCATATGATATTTATATATAGGGCCACAGATGCACAGAGATGTATGTGTGTATTCCCTGAGCATCAATCAGGGCCTAATGAGTGATATAATAAAGGACATATATGTTGTTCATATAGACTTATAGAGGCCTGGGTTGATCATATAAGAATGCTGTGCTGTAGGGATGAGAGCAAGAAAATTATATTGAGTGGAACAAAATTCTAAGATAAAGTACAAATTTATAATTATTTTTGACTCATAAGTATATTTTTAGAATTTTTTTCCAAAAGAAACATACTAACAATAAGCATATTTTTTACATTTTTTAGAAGAAGGGGGACACGTCCTTTTGAAGTTCAAATTTGTATCAAATTAATCATGCCTTGGGATTTTTTTTTTTTGCATCTGTGGACCGTCATCTTTTAGCATTATAACTTGTGCCTACTTAGTTGAACAAATTATATAACGATATAATTTTCCATGATATAAAATATCAATGAATTGATATTGGCATTATAAATTAATTACAAAAAGTCTTTTAGTACTTCTTATAATTAGATATATCACATGACATAAATTCATTAGATATTAGGCGGAGGCCTTGCATTGCTTCGGCAAAGGCATGGAGAAATGTATAGAATTTTTTTTTATATAAATCAGTTATGTACAACCAAAATTAGTGAGTTGCATAAACATATTATGAAAGTTGAGTCAAGATCTTCTCACTTCTCTCATCTCTTCTTTAGCGTCTCGTTTTTCTCTTAAGATTAGGGCCCTCTTCAATATTTCTTGGGCATTCAAGTCATCTTTACTCATGGGATTCATCTCTCTCAATCAAATTATCTTCGGTTGCGTTTGGATGGGGCAAGAATAGCTCTATTCTTGAGTTAGCTCCACTATTCTTAATCTTGGGTGATCCAAACAACAATTAGAAAATTGAATTAGCTCAAGAATAGCTCTATTCTACTAACCCATAGAAATGGTGAGTTAGCAAGAATAGAGCTAGTGGGGTTAGTAATATTAATAAAAAAATAGTTTTCATTCCTCTCAATTAGAATTAGTTTAAATATTAAATTAGTATTAAATAAAATATTTGATTAGTATTAAATAAATATAATATTAGATTAGATTAGTGTTAAATAAAATATTAGTTTAAATATTAAATTTAATATAATATTAATTAAAATATTATATTAGTATTAAATAAATATAATATCAAATTAGATTAATATTAAATAAAATGTTAGATTAAATATAATAATATTAATTTAAATTTTAATATAATATAATATTAGTTTAAATGTTAAGTGTTAAATGTAATATAATATTAGTTTAAATATTACATTAGCAAATATAATATCATATTTGATTAGATTAATATTAAATAAAATATTATATTAAATATAATATAATATTAGTTTAAATATTAAATGTAATATAATATTACTTTAATATTATATTAGTATTAAATAAACTATTAGATTAAATATAATATAATATAATATTAGTTTAAATATTAAATATAATATATAATATAATATTACTTTAATTAAATGTAATATAATATTAATTTAAATATTAAATGTAATATAATATTACTTTAAATATTATGTGTATTAAATAAAATATTAGTTAAATATAATATAATATTAGTTTAAATATTAAATGTAATATAATATTAGTTTAAATGTTAAATGTAATATAATATTTTAGTTTAAATATTGTATTAGTATTAAATAAAATATTTAATTAGTATTAAATAAATATAATATTAGATTAGAATCGATTAGTATAAAATAAAATATTAGATTAGTATTGAAAAATATTAGTTTAAATGTAATATAATATCAATTTAAATATTAAATGTAAAAATATTAGATTAGTTTAATCAATATTTTATTCATTCCCTTCATTGCTATTTTAAATATACAATCCAAACGACATTTTTGCTAACCCGAATAGTCCAAAGTTAGCACTATTCTCAAACGACTCAGGTTAGCACTATTCTCAACCACTAACCAAAAAATTGCTATTCTTACACTAATCCTTGCACGATCCAAACGTACCCTTCGTGACCTTCTCACTTGTGCCAAGATGGATAGGGCAAAGCCTTGCTCCTCTCCTATTGCCTCTGGGCAGCCTCTTTCCAAGTTTCATGGCACCCCTATGGCGGAACCGATTATGTACCGTAGCACGGTTGGTGCTCTTCAGTATGCCACTATCTCTCGATCCGATATTGCATATGCCGTAAACAAGGCTTCCCAATTCACGCATGCTCCTACAGATGATCATTGGAATGCGGTCAAACGGATTTTGCGTTATCTTAAAGGTACATTACATCATGGTCTTCACATTCATACCTCTTCCTCGTTGGATCTTCATGCTTATACCGATGCGGATTGGGCCGGGTGTTCCGATGATCGTCGATCGACATCGGGTTTTTGTGTCTTTCTTGGCTCTAATCTTTTATCATGGGGTTCTAAAAAGCAACAAACTGTGTCTCGATCTAGCACGGAAGCGGAGTATCATAGCATGGCTATTGCTTGTGTGGAGTTGATTTGGATTCAACAATTATTGAAGGAGCTTCGGGTACCACTGTTCTCAAAACCGGTGCTATGGTGTGATAATTTGAGTGCGACCTTCTTGGCATCTAATCTTGTTTTCCATGCTCGCATGAAGCACATCGAGATTGATTTCCATTTTGTGTGTGAACGTGTGGCTTCTAAAGATCTTCACATTCGATTCATTTGCTCCAAAGATCAATTGGCCGATCTATTTACCAAGGGTCTGCCTACAGCTCGGTTGGAGTTCCTCAGTTCCAAGCTTTGCATTGGCTCTGCCTATGCTGCACTTGAAGGGGGTAATAACGGAGTTACAACAGAAAGGGCACAAGATATTTTGTATAAGCTGTTAGTTAGAATGTAATAGGCCGACAGTTATAACAGCGTTAGTTACATGATTGTATAGGCTATATATAATCTATACAGCATATATAACCTGTACTGAGAACACTTGATGAAATACATTTTCACAATTACATTTCTCTGTCTTTTCTATACATTGCTTTAGTCAATTATTGAATTATTGTTTCTGCCTTGTGGAATTAAATATATGAAGTGCGAGGGCAATCTTGGCAAATTGCAGTTGACTCTGTTAACTACAAGTAATCTGAGAATTATTTATGCTACGCTCCAAATGCAAGAAAAACTTCATTGTCCTTTGCAGTGTTCTTGGGAAGGAGTGTTGTTTTTGTAATGTGATCCTTGGTTTGAGTTGCTGATTTGTTATTATTATGCTCTCCTTACTCAATGTTAACTGAAAGTGAGTTACAATGGTGTAGGGAGAAGAGTTTAACTGATCACAGCTGCTTTGCTATATTTTGCCAGTGCTCTCATTACTGGATATGCCCCTGATCTTGTTATTCTCATTATTGGTCGTCTTATATATGGAATCGGCATCTGCATCAGCATCGGCATGGTAAGCAGCAGCCCAATAATTTCTAGTCAAAACAATCACGGTTACACTTTAAATAAGAACCATCAATATGAAAGAGTTATTCGTCTATGTTTTAAATTTAACCGGGTAACATGTACCTTCTTGGTCATTTCAGTATCTTGAACACGGTATACACTGTTTCAATGGGTTTATGGCTGCTGCTGATGCTAGGCATCCCAAATAAAACACCAATTCATTTTGTAGAACTGAATAATACAAAATGGCAAAAAATGGGAAACAAAATATAAAGTTGTGCAGATCAAATTATAGTTGGCATCAGTTTGGTATTCACTTATATGGGTTGATACTAACACTCCAGTCTGGTAATTTGAGGTATAATTCTGATCCAACCTAATTGCCTGATCGGGTACAGTGCTATGGTCTCAGTTGTTTATCCCTTGAATGACAAAATGACAAAAGGGGCAAAAAATGTGTTTTGTTAAGTTATCTTATAGAAATTATGTAACGAACTTCCTGCTTTACTGGTTCACCTCAGCAAAAAAGCTGACGTATACTTGTTTGTGTTGTTAATATTATGCTTTTATCAAGCTATATTACCTGGAAGTATTAAGAACATTAATTGAGATATCTATATTGAACTGAATTGTATTAAAACAACCATGTGATAGGCGATGATGCATGGTGCTCCTCTGTACATTGCGGAGACATCACCATCCGAGATTCCTGGAACCCTGATATATCTTAAGGAGTTCTTTATTTTCCTTGGAATTCTGGTATGATTTTCTCCTCTTTAGAACAGAATATGTATTCTTTCTTTTCATTTTTTCTAACCACTTGGTCTCTCCATTTTTTTTTTGAAAATCAACCAGTTGGTCTCTCTCAATGCTCAATAATTTTGTTTGAGTGTTATATACCAGTCGGCCTTAATGGTACAAGGCAAAAGCCCCACTTCTCTTTAGAACAGAATTTTTTTTTTCCTTTTTTTCTAACCAGCAGGCACCGACGCTCGGTCAATAATTTTGGTAAAATGTAAGGAAATAAATCTGCTGTTATTCCAAAGGAATAACAGGTTATTCGGATCCCAACCGTTGATCTTCGTTTATATATACTTGTAAATTGTTCAACTGTTATTGTACTTGAATCGTACAGCTAGGCTTATTCCTAGTGAAAAGCCTTGAGATAAATACAGTAGGGGGTGGCGCTACATGTATAGTAGTTGTGATATCGGTGATAGGGATGCTGCTCCTGCCTTGTTCTCTCCGGTGGCTTCTTCTGAGAGCCGTCCAAGGCAAAGGCCCCATGGAAGAGTACAAGCGCAGATGGCGACTGATGCCTTGCGAAAGCTGAGGGATTCTGAGAAAAGTAGAAAAATATTCAAAAATGTTCCGAAACCTTCATCAATTCCACAGTGACACGGGCCCACACCATTCATTACAATCATCCAAATCGCTTAACCACTCAACGGGAGGCTCCATCATTAGCCCCTCGGCTAAGCTCGCGTAGTACAGTTCCAAATTCATATCTTCATTTGCATCCCAATTAATTGATTCCATTTGATCATAGGCAACCGAATTGATGGTAGATTCAGGCATCTGCGACAAAGGCACTTCCTTCTCATCTACCATCTCAACCAATGATGTAGAAGCAGAAACATTCTCGGCTGAGTCTAATGAATTCCTTGAGTGAAGCGCCTTGGCGGCCTCAATGGCAGCTTGTTTCAGCTCTTTCACACTTGAGAAGGAAGGAGGGTTGCTGATCAGCCATGCTGAGTCAGCAAAATTTAGGCAAGCAGAGCGTCCTTGCAACGCCATCGCTGCAACGTCATGCGCCCGAGCCGCCATCTCAGCAATTGGGAAAGTACCGAGCCAGATTCTCGATTTATTGTTGGGATTTCTGACCTCACAGACCCACCGGTTCGAGGTACCTCTGCGCCGAACTCCTCTGTAGACCGGATGCCTTGTTTCTACATACTTGGTGCGTCCTGACGGCTTCTTCGGAGGCGCTGACCATATGGTCATGTAATCTGAGTCTGGGTCGCTGCTAGAGGAAGAATTCATTTGAGAATCCAAGTACTTGCTGTTGTGTACAAGTGTATATATGAGTGGAGTTTAGAGTGTGAGCTCTTGATGTTTTAATTTTAATTTCTCTAAGTGTGGAAGTGAATGAAATTAAGTATTTATAGGTTGTGGGGTAGCACAGCAGAGAGGAAGTTCCAACGCGTACGTCGTACAACGCGGCTTGAGAGGAATAAAAGGCAGCGTTAAGTTATTTCCTGCCACGGAGTCACGGACAGGGATTTTTTTTAAAAACCGTAAATAAAATAATTAAATCTACGAAACCAATATGATGACCGCAAGATTTACAAAAACCATCAGAACCGAGATGCCAATTCGGTCCCAACGATTTTTTTTTCTCCGGACCGAATTGGCAATTCGGTCCCCTCTTTTTCACAACAAATCAATATTAGATCGTGCTCCGAACAGGCCTGGACCGAATTGCCAATTCGGTCCGAAGGATTTTTTTTTCTCCGGACCGAATTGGCAATTCGGTCCAGTTTTTTTTTTTTTTTTTTTTTAAGAGACAAATCGTCGATCCAAACCGTTCAACATGATTATCTAAATAAAATGTGATTGCAAATCAAATTTTACATTTTTTTGAATTTTTTTACTATTTATTAAGATGGGTACAAAATTCAATGGTCTGAATATGACTATTTTTTGTAAAATACTTAATAAATAGTAAACAAATTCCAAAAAATGTAAAATTTGATCTGCAAGCACATTTTATTGTGGAGATCATGTTGAACGGTTTGGATCGACGATTTGGACTTTGAAAATGAAAAAAATTGTTGTTGTAACTTTAGTATGAATATGCTAATATATGTCAAATTTTGCTGATCTCTAAAAAAAAAAAAAAAAAAAAAAAAAAAAAAAAAAAAAAAACTGGACCGAATTGCCAATTCGGTCCAGGCTAAAAAAAACCTCTGGACCGAATTGGCAGTTCGGTCTGGCTTGTTTTTGATTTTCTGTGACGCTTTTTCTACAACCGGTGAAAAACAGCAAGACCGAATTGCCAATTCGGTCCGGAGAAAAAAAAATCGTTGGGACCGAATTGGCATCTCGGTTCTGATGGTTTTTGTAAATCTTGCGGTCATCATGTTGGTTTCGTAGATTTAATTATTTTATTTACGGTTTTTAAAAAAAATCCCACGGACAGCTGGGGCATCTTGATATTTGTTTTTTATTTTCTGAATTTAACTACTGCTTCTTTATATGAAAATTGAAAGGGGAAAACAAATTCAGATATACTTTTCAAAAATTACAAAATTACGTAATTATTTATATTTTGTAATAACATATATATTTATCTTCTAAATCATAACAATTGACATATTTATTTTTAAATTCATCACTTTTCTAAATTGATAATTCATATTTTTGTTTTTATAAGAATGGAAAAATTGATGTAATTACTAATTACACAATTAAACATATCAAACCATAGTTAATAGATAATTCAACATAAGTTTTCATTGTCGCATAGAAAATAGAAAATCACATGCGTATAGAGGGGCAGAGATAAGAAGAGAGAATGGGTCAATTGACTCCTATTATTATTTTATATTTATGTATGATTTTGTATATAATTTAGAATAAAATGATATGGTATTGTAAATTGACTTTGATACTTGTACAAAAAAAATAATATGATTGATCTCCATATGTGTTTGACTTCCATCTGTTTCTGCCCCATCAGTTTCTGCCCCAACACGTACGTATATAATTATTTTTATCACAAAATTTAGTTATCATGAATGACATCACTAAAAGTAAACATGACCAATCATATATAAAACTAGATCATATCACAACTGTTAAATCAAATATTATCCTGCATAAATATTTGGCATTACATGACATTGTGCGACTTCGACTTCTCACTCGGATGTGTTTTTGGAGATCGCTCACACACTTGAAATTTGTGGAATGACAAAAAGGAGATCTGAAGGAGTAAGCTCTAGGCTAGCAACAGTTTGTGAAAAAGAAAGAGAAAAACAAAAAAAAAAGGAGTGCAATCATGATTTGAGAAGTTTACTCAATTGTGTGTGATATACATTTCAAGCTCTTCCTCTAAAGAGATGGGCATAGAATAGGAGGGAAGTAAAAGACAATAGTGATCAAGAGAAGATGAATTCTAAAGAAGAAAAAATGCAGGAGCAATTTTTTTTTTATACTCTATTTAAGAATAAGAGACATGAAAGAAGCAAAAGGGATAAATTGGTTTACATTTTATAAATTAAGTATTTAATGATAGTTTTGAACTATGAAACATGATTAATTAATCTGAGTGTTTTTTGTATATTTGATATGTTTTAAAATTATATTGGATAAATAGGTAAGTTATTGTAATTTAGGAGGATATATCGTTGTAGATTTTAGAATGTGAAATAAGTAATTTATAGTTTTTAAATGATATATTTAAAGTTCGGTTAAAAAGTTAGGAATATTTTGATTCTTGATGCGATCCGGAATGTTACTTTCACTTTCGGTTTTATTTCAACGGAGGAGTTGTTGGTCTATAGTTGTTGTCTACAAAATTGCGGGAGGAGAGGTGGGGGGTTCCAATGGTCATTGAATCTAATTTGATCTGATATTCGGTTAGAACTGTTCTATTTTTATTATAATTTGTACGAAAAGTGTCAGAATTTGTTTGGATTAAGTGTGAAAATTGTAAATGCAAATCTAATTCCGGTTCAAAAATTTATTTGAAACACAACAGAATAGTAATATTGGTTTGAGATAGATAATGGCGGAAATTTGTGCCACTGGTAATTCATATATGATGGCTGATATTGTAAGCATTTGTAAGGGTTTGAGATAGATGATGGCTGATATTGTAAGCATTTGTGTATATGCTCCATTATTCTTTTCTTGAGGAAGGATGAGTGGTTGAATTGGGATTTTGGATATGTAGGTAGCACGGGGGATACATATATATACTCAGTGTCATTGTTTGTATATTGTAAATTTTTCATGTACAAATACAATGAGGTTAAAGTTGTGACTGTTTTTAGTATAAAGAGTGAATAATATCTCTCTATAAAGCAAATAGAAACATATTATTTCTTCTCTGAATGAAATAAAATTGTATTAATCCTTCATTTGTGTTGCATAACAAGCAAGTTCAGAATACTGAACTCTTAGGGTACGTTTGGATCGTGCAAGGATTAGTGTAAGAAAAATGATTTTTAGGTTAGTGGTTGAGAATAGTGCTAACCCGAGTGGTTTGAGAATAGCGCTAACTTTGAACTATTCGGGTTAGTAAAAATGTCGTTTGGATTGTATAATTGGAATAGTAATGGAATGAATGAATAAAATAATAATTAAACTAGTATAATATTTAAACTAATATTATTTTACATTTAATATTTAAACTAATATTATATTACATTTAAACTAATATTTTTAATACTAATATAATATTTAATACTAATATTATATTTATTTAATACTAATCTAATATTTAAACTAATATTATATTACATTTAACATTTAAACTAATATTATATTATATTTGAACTAATATTATATTACATTTAACATTTAAACTAATATTATATTATATTTAATCTAATATTTTATTTAATACTAATTTAATATTTAAAATAATATTATATTACATTTAATATTTAAATTAATATTATATTATATTTAATATTTAAACTAATATTATATTATAATTAATCTAATATTTTATTTCATACTAATGTAATATTTAAAGTAACATTATATTACATTTAAAATTCAAACTAATATTATATTACATTCAACACTTAACATTTACACTAATATTATAGTACATTCAATTTTTAAATTAATATTATATTATCTTTAATCTAACATTTTATTTAATATTAATCTAATTTGATATTATATTTATTTAATACTAATCTAATATTTAAATTGATATTATATTACATTTAATATTTAAACTAATATTTTATTTAATACTAATTTAATCTTATATTATATTTATTACTAATCTAATATTTAAACTAATAATTATATTACAATTTACATTTAAACTAATATTATATTACATTTAATATTTAAACTAATATTATATTACATTTAATATTAAAATAATATTATATTACATTTAATATTAAAATAATATTATATTATATTTAATCTAATGTTTTATTTAATACTAATATAATATTTAAACTAATATTATATTCCATTTAATATTTAATGACTACAATATGATATTTAATCTAACATTTTATTTAATATTAATCTAATTTGATATTATATTTATTTAATACTATATTTTAAATTAATATTATATTACATTTAATATTTAAACTAATATTTTATTTAATACTAATCTAACCTAATATTACATTTATTTAATACTAATAAAATATTTTATCTAATACTAATTTAATATTTAAATTAACTTTAAGTGAGAGGTTTCAAATATTTTATTAATATCACTAACCCCACTAGCTCTATTCTTGCTAACCCACTATTTCTATGAGTTAGTAGAATGTTAGCTCTATTTTTGGGTCACCCAAATGCACCCTTAGATTTTATAACTAATACAGTGAGGTTTACACAAACTTTTGACTTGTGAAGTCTAGTAGAGGCAACAAAGTTTGAGACAATTGAGTAGTTGAGGGGCTTGGTTGGTGTCACACCTCCGATTCGGAGGTGCAACAGTCTACCACGTCTATTTATCATTCAATATACGTAACACAAGGCACGGATCTCTTGTATGCATTGCCAATATCATCCATTATTTTTGTCACATCTCAATTTATTTACAAGAATTATCTGACATTTTACAGTGGATGATGCTAGGGATATACTCTCTACACCCTGTCAGATATAATATACTCAAACTCCATACCTTTTGGTGGTCCTACTGTCAATTATAACTCCAAAAGCGTTTTTTCTGTCTTCGTCTAACAAACCTGTAAATCCCATAAGAAACGGGTGAAAAGTAATAAATTATTTCTCAGTGTTGATTGCCACTCAGATTATTGGATTCGAAGGAAATCCATATTCATAATGAAATCTCCGCACGAGAAACTATCAGTTCATTATATAATGACGAATGCAAATGCTCAATAATAATATTCAATTGAACAACAAAAATTACATAAATAAATCAGAACTCTAAGAATTATTCTTGTTTGGGTCTAAATCTTTTAAATCATAAAGTCTAGTAATGTTTGGTTTCCTAACTTTACCATTTCTAATCTGGTAACACGAACAGATACCATCAGACTTGCCGTGCAGACGTCATCTAACAACCCATGTCTGTCTTTTCACATAACATATATCTGTCGTGTCAGGCTTATACTGTTCTAACTATCCTAATAATTTATTAACAAAAACAATACATAATCAATATTACAATGTTGTCATTATTGGAAAGAAAATCAATGATAAGACAGTTACTACATTTCATTGTGTTTCTGGTCAAAAAGGAGCTCAAGTTGTACCAAAGTAGGTTAAAGTAGACCAAACAAGGGAAGGAGGTTAATAGTTAGTTCGTTGCACTGTTTGTGTTTCTGGTCAATGTCTTTTGTGTTGTTTTATATTGTGTATTACAAATTGAGGGAAGATATTAAATGTTTCCTCAAGATACACACTACATATAAGCTATAGAAACTTTACCTTGGAAACTGAGGGGCCTTGAAAGCTGAGACATGGTTGAATTTTAGAGAGAGATGACTTTAGAATAAGGGGGAGCGATTGTTGGTTAATGTAATCATGTTAATGCATTGAAACTGTATTGGTTAAGTTTCTTACCATTGCTTGCAAATTGTGCTAGTAAATGTCAGATTAATCAGATGGAAATTATACTGTACTGTACTTCTGATATTAAATTTGTTGTGATACTAGTCAGTTTTGTTATCAGATTGTACATTTGTACCTTTTGGAATTAATGTGTGTGATTATTTTGTCCTGACGGCTCTCCATTGTTCTGTTATGCACAAATGAGGCTAATTTAAATTAGGTTAGTGTGAAACATAACTGAGGCATATTTCCCAAGAAAAAGTGTTAATTGGGGTGTGATCAAGGCCAGATTGATTTTAAAGTTGTCTTATAGCCATAATTGCAAAAATGAGGCTAACATATTGCAAAATTATGTAGATGTAGATTCTTTTGCAAAGTTAATTTCCATATTAAATTAAATTTTATTACAATATTTTCTTATGATAGGCAACGACAGTGTACAAGGTTGCATCTTACGCAAAGGATCATGACATTCCAATTTTAGCTGATATAGGTATTTCAAATTCTGGGCATATTGTGAAGCTATGTTGGATGGATACGGGTACGGGTATCGTATCGGATACGATACGGATACTGTGATACGACAATTTTTAAAAATCAAGGATACGATACGCCTATTTTATATATTATATTATATTATATTATATTATATTTATATATAAATTAAATATCAAAAATTCTTGATATGGTGCCATAAAATAGTCTAACTATATATTAAATATAAATGCTACTAGCATTTAACAACAAATGGAGAGTGGTGTAGTGGTAAAGGTTGATGGTGCTTATGACGCACAACCCCAGTTCGATTCCTGGCGCTGGGAAATTTTTTTTGCCTCAACAATTGGTGTATGCGCGGTGTATGGTGGACTCTGGTGTATGGTGTATGCGCGGTCCACGATCCAATTCTGCAGAAGTGTCTCTGGTGCAGCGTATTCTAACCGTATCTGGAAGTGTTAGAGTCGTATCCAGACCAGTCAGAGCGTATCGGAGACCGTATCAAAGGATTAAGGATACGCCACGTAAACCGATACGCCAGCTGGCGTATCAGATACTTATCGGAGTCGTATCAGACGCGTATCCGTATCCGACACGGGTACGGAGCCCAATGTGGAGTATCCGAGTAACATAGTTGTGAAGGCTTTGGCGCTTGCTGCTTCTACCGTCATGATGGGAAGCTTCTTGGCTGGTAGCCATGAGGCTCCTGGCACCTATGAGTACAAAATATGCAGAAATTGGAAAATTAAAGATTACCTTTTATAGGTTTCTTCACATGTGCTAACTAATTTATTGTGGGGATGGTTTAGATGTTCAGTTTGCCAAAAGCTCATAATTTCGTCCATATGCTTTTAAAATAGAAAAAATTAGGATGGATATCCACCAAGGTAAACTAGTCGTTCGTAATTTGAAATAGAAATAGTGAAAAGTGAAAACACTTTGTGTTTACTGTTTTTCTTCAAAAGATGCCCAAATTTAAATTTACTCTCTTGCCCCGCACTGATTTTGTTCTGCATAAATGTAAGGATTAGGGAGGCTTATTTGTCTATTCGGAATAATTTTTGAGATGCTACATAATTCATCCTACTTGTATTTTGTCAGAACTTGTTTCTTGATTAGAGTGTAGCTGATGTTAGATTTTTTACCCCTTCTTTCCATAAAAAGTAGCTTTTAGAATAAACGTTGAATTCAACGGGGCAACATCCATTTAGCTGAAGCAGAATACCATGCTTCCAGGCAATCATGAAATGAGAAAATACACGCACTTGACAAATGATCTATAAGGTACACACACCTATATAGAGCATCAAATTATAGTGTAGTTTTTGAGGAAACAATTACAGGGCTAGTTAGTAGCACGCGAATTTTCTTGAAGCTAACAGACCTGTGTTTCTTTTTCATTTAATAGGATGGTAGGAGAGTGAAGAAATACAGAGGTATGGGATCTCTTGAGGCGATGACAAAGGGGATCAGTGATGCGCGGTATCTTGGTGACACTCTTAAATTGAAAGTGGCTCAGGGTGTGGTGGGAGCAGTAGCTGACAAGGGCTCAGTGTTGAGATTTGTGCCATACACAATGCAAGCCGTGAAGCAGGAATTTCAGAATCTTGGTGCAATGAAAATGAGGGCTCGACCCCATTTGTTTCTCAAAAAAAAAAAAGAATCTTGGTGCAATATCTATTCCCTCAGCTCACCAGCTCCTTCGCTCTGAGGAGCTACGATTGGAGGTCTGGTTTTGCTCTTTAATTGCATCTATATAGCATCTCATAGTAAATATCACATATGATCATGGTGGCTCAATGGTCCTAAGTCCTAATGTTCCAATAAACCAATCTATGCCACTTTTGTCCCATCCAATACTTTTTTTTGTCAAAAATAGAAGAATATTAATTCATGATGACATTGATTAATTTGGAACCAACCATTTACTGGGTGAAAGATATTCTTTCAAAACAAGTTTGAAGTTCCGTTTTAAAGATTAATAGTATAGACCAAAGCATGTGAACTTTAGAAATTTTGGGAGTGCAACAGTGAGTTTGGGATGTAGGGGTGAAATAGTTATAGTTAGGGATGTGCATGTGCTTGCAACAAACCAACTACATAACTTGTTGAATTTTTAATGAGCATGCATACTCTTGCAAAGTTACAAGCATCTCATAGACTCTTATCTGTATCATCATTTCTATCACTTGAGCCCTGATTTATTTTGAAAATGCCCAAAAGTTCTTCCTTATTTCTTATCATGTTATACAGTGTTTATGAAAGGGCTAGAGGGCATATTAAGGGTAACTGATATAAGATTCTTTGCTGCAAAATAGGTATTAAGGGCTATTAAAGGCATAATAAGGGTGTGAGTTGCGAAATTAATTTGATCCATAACTCTGAATGGTATTTTCTAGTAAAAGTTTGCAAAATAGGTGACGTGTCCTGTGTAGAACACGTGTGAAATAACTTAGGGTGTGCTCCAGAAGAGAAGAGAGAAGGGGTGATCGGACCGGACCCAACAGAACTATGTTTAATTTTGAGGGGGACAAGGAGGGTAGAGAAAAGTTAGAGGAGATGAATCTATATACAACCTCCAAATCGAGGTGGTTAACCCTTTGCACTGCCTGCTCCCCTTCCCTCCCTTCCCCTCCCTTCCCCTCCCTTCCCCTCCCCCTCTCAAGAAATTTCTAGAGCACATCCTTAAACCATTAATGTCCCTTGTCCCAAGAAGAGAAGAAAGAAAATGAGCAAAATATTAACAAGATTTGTATTGTTTTACTGGGATAATATTTAATTATTTAGTAACTATATGTTTTTATTTTAGATCGGCATGTATGTTTTTTTTTTTCTTTTTTGTCTGCTTTGCTATCTTTTTTGTTATTATAATATGTTCTAGGTCTGCCTTTCAAAAGGGTTCTGGACCACCTGGTTCTTTAAAATTTTAATCAGGTTGATTTTAAACAGATAAAATTTTGGTTTCTCGTTTAAGATGTCATCAAATATTTAATAAGAACTCTTTTTCCTTTTTTTTTTGTGGTCTGTGCTGTCCATGCCCAAATTAATCTGCTGCTGAGTGCTGATGCCCGGTATATTGTATATCTTTCTTCGTTTTATGATAATGCCATGTCAATAATTAGCTTATTTGAAGATCTTGTTTATAGCAGTTAGCTGATATTGACGACATAAAGGAATTACCAAAGCTTAAAAAAAGTAAATTTTTTTTATGAAAATAAACACTTGCACCTTGTTTGGATGGAGAGTAGAGGGAGGGGAGGTGAAGAATATAAGAGAATGAAATGGAATAGAAAAGAAGATTAACATATTATTCTCTCTGTGTTTGAATGATTAATAAGGAAAAATAAATTAACTTTTATTTCTGTTTTATTTTTTGTTTGGTTACTTAAAATTTAGAAAGTTAATGAAAAATTCTATAGTTGTTGTAAGTATGTAACAAAAATTTGAATGAAAATTATATAGATAAGATATAAAGTTAGACCCCATTAATTACAATAAAACAAGGTTATTAACCCTTACAATATTGCATAATGCCAAATATACATCAATAAGTTTCATTAAATAAACTTGCATCGTGAGAAAATAATATAATATTTGATTTATGATAGAAAACTAATCATTTTCAACCCTTAAAAATTGTAGTATACCAACTTTGAATCAGAATATTTTCCTTCTTTTCTTTGGATAAAAAATCCAATACTGAAATTATTCCTGAACTTTAAATTTCAATGTATTGATCAATAGAACTCCTTTCTATATCTCCTTCAAATTCCGTAAGTTGCTCAGTTTTCTTACACCTCAACTTAAATTAAAAAAAAAGAAGAGTAAAAACATATATGAACTATCACCATAATTATAAAATTAACAAAATTAGAGGGCTTTGAGCATATCCTCAGCACTGCTGGTAGTAAAAGCTCCACCTTCCTCCAAATTAAGCACCTTAACCACACCATCCTCTGCCAGCAGCGCATACCGCCTCGACCTCACTCCGAGACCCACCGGGTTATCCCTCATGTCAAGCTCCACCCCTAGAGCCTTTGTGAATTCCCCATTCCCGTCCGACAGCACCAGCACCTCGTCACCGAATCCCAGCTTCTCCTTCCATGCCTTCAGCACAAACGCATCGTTTACTGACACGCAGGCAATCGTGTCGACTCCCTTGGCATGTAGCTCTCCTGCCTTCTCCACAAAACCCGGGAGGTGCTTCTGAGAGCATGTCGGAGTGAATGCACCCGGCACCGCAAAGAGCACCGCTTTCTTGCCTTTGGTAAGTTCAGAGACTGTCACTGTTTTAAGGTCTCCCTCTGGTGGGAAATACGAGAATGTGGCTTCAGGGAGTTTATCTCCGACTGAGATTGAGGCAACGATGGAAAGGGATGAGGAGGAGGAGGAGCGTGACCTGAGTGTACGGTGGCGGTGGTGGTGGTTGAGGCGGAGGGAAGTGGAGAAGGAGGAGGCAAGTGCGAGAGATGGGAGGCGAGGCGTGCGAATTTGGCGGTGACAGGAGTAGGCGGAGGCGAGTTTGGGTGCAGTGGTGGTGGCCATGGCTGGTGAATGGTGATTGGGATTGAATTGGAGAGAGGAGAAATGAGATGAGTGGGGTTTAATTGATTGGGGTTTTAAGATGGGTGATTACTGATTAGGAGGTGGTGATTGGTGAATATTTGGTATGAGGATTGGGGCCTATGAAACGAGAGGTTGGGGGCGGGCATCTCGAGATAGAGCAGGGAGGTTATCTTGTCGTTCATTTGATGATACTCATGATATAATAAGATGAATTTATTTTGAATGAAAAACTATATTATTTTGATATACTATGTTAACAAATAGCAAATTGAAGTAATCAGCACAAGTGTTTAAAAAAAAATTAAGAAAATTTTCTGATATAATTTTACTCTATCTACGCAGGTATTTTAATTTTTTTTTTCAGTTTAAAGCACCTTTTTAAAGTTTTTTTGGTTTTAATGCATCAAAATTAATCTTAAAAATTCGAATCATCGTTAACTATGTGATGGCCCAATATCTTCCCCGTTCGCAACTCCAATTAGTGTCCCTGCTGGGTCACCGTTGGCCTGCTATTAAAGGGAGCGGGTCGCACATAAATAATATACAGATAACAAATATCAGTACTAATAGAGAACGGAGTAGGTCTGATGTCCATCGGACTGCCCATCGGACCTAATAATTCAAGATTTTGTGCGCACGAAAATTGAAACAGTCATGCACGAAGTTTAAAGCGTTCTGCACGAAATCTGAAAGTAAATCGACGGTGATTAAACCCATCGAACCAGAGTATGTCCGATGCCCATCGGACCTACTCTCAAGTGGTACTAATATTCTAGTAAAAAATACCGCCTATAGCATTTTTTTTTTTTTTGGTTGATATAAACATTAATAACACCGGCAACAAAACTTGAATCCTTTCTCTTTTTTTTGTCTTAAAAAAGTTAGTTATTCCGAGGATGATCTGCTACTAATCTACTATGAATGTTTTAATTATCTATGTGAATATATTAATTATCTATAGGAATGTTTAAAAAAAATTAGTTATACCGTCTTTTAACTTTTATCTATATGAATGTTTTAAATTACCTCAACTTAAAAGTATCTTAAAGCACTCCTGCCAACTTAAATAGCCAAGTCATTGTTATTTCACTTGTCAATCACAAACAGCTGCTAGTAGATTTTTTTCTTTTTCTGGATATATACTAAACTATACAGCAAACGCTTATAAAATATGATATGCATCAAATGCTTAATTATACACGATACAAGAAAGCCACCTTGTATCCTGTGTCTCTCCCTATCGAACAGTCATGGAACCTGCACAAATCGCTCTCTTTTGACGAGAACGGAGTAGGTCCGATGCCCATCGGACCTACTTTTAGGTTCAATGGCATAATGACCGTACAATCTAATTTAAGATTTGTGAGCACGAAAATTGAAACAAATACGCACGAAGTTTAAAGCGTTATGCACGAATCTTAAAGCAAATTGACGGTGATTAAACCCATCGGACCTACTCTCAAGTGTCTTTTGACATATTTGATAGATGAGTTATATAGTGACTTTTTTACTTTTGAATTAGATCAGAAAATACTACGCATTCTACGCCGTCTATTTTTATATTCTATAAGATTGTTCTCAGAATTTGATTTTATTTTCAATTGTAATGGCAGTGAATTAGATTTCATTGATATGTTGGTTAGATGCAATATTTCCATTATTTTAAAACTGTTTAAAATCTCTCTAAAGCTACACCGTATAGAATCTTTTTATTGTTATTATCACTTCATCCATTTTTGTGGAAGTTAAAATTAAAATAATGAAAAAATATAGTGTATTTATTAGAATTATACAGATCGAAAGATAGACAATAAAAGCAAAATTCATTTGACCTTAAATTGTTTTACCGGAGATGGTATATAAAAAATGATATTTGGGAAGAGGAAAGATCAACAATTTTAATGGGCCTCGCTATAAAAATGTAATGGGCCTCACAAAATTTGACCCTCTGAAACTTAAAAGACTACAAAAAATACACACAATTCATTTCCAGAAAAATTGCTGGCTATGGGGTTCGAACCCATGCGCACTTATGTGCAGAAGATCTTAAGTCTTCCCCCTTAACCACTCGGGCAAACCAGCTGATTTATATTTATTCTGCAACATTTATATATTTGTAGCTGTTATGATACACACCGTCTACGGGAAACGGTTCATGAACCTAATCTTAATTAAGGATGTAGTGTCGCTATTAGGTACTAAACGAAAGTAAGAATTAATAAAGACAAGAAAAGAATGGTTACAGATGGATTAGGTTTGGTAGGGATTTCGCGTTAGGTTACCAAATTTTCAATTTTGATTGTAAAGGTTGAGCGCGAAACTGTTGACAATTGCGGGGAAATTAGTGCTAGTCATTTCGATTCTCTATGCACTATCCATCTACTACATGTCCGTCTTTAAACTTCCATTTGGTGTTTAAAATCGATTGATCAGACTACAAGATTTTTTTTTATGGCTTGGAAGTAGTGGCCAGTACACGAAGATAAATTAGTCCAATTGAAGAAGCAAGATTTTTTTTAGATAGCGATTATCACGTCATAGTAGAAAAGTTACAAAAAATAGCTATAACTAGCTATTTAGGAGTTTATTAAAAAAAAAGCAGTTGATGGAGCTATTATTTTTAATGTTGGAACTTTAGAACTCTGATTTTAATTGAAAAAATGAACGCTCAAAACTCTTGAGCCTTGATCGACTTGGTTTTTTATTTCTTTCTTCCTGTTTTATGTAACAATCTTTTATTTCAAAAAGAATATTTCACACTCTCATTTCTCTTTAGGAGTTCAAAGTTACAGCAATAAATTCACCGTTTGGTTATGTAAATTAAGAGACAAAAATATATAATAATAAAAAACAGTTAAGAAGTGCATTAAAAAGAATTAATTTATAGATCAAGATTCTCAAAGTCCGACAAAATAAAACTAAAGGAATTTAACTAAAAGAGGCTTAAAAATACTAAAAACAGATTTTGCCAAGCATCCTCTTTGAATTTGTAAACGTCTCGAATAAAATTTAAAAAAAAAAGAAAAAAAAAGAAGAAGACGAATGACACAAACAAAAAAGCAAATCCATAATGAAAATTAGAGTGGAAAAAACGTTCCGTGTTGTGTCGTGCCGTGCCGTGATCAACACGCCGTGACTTTGGTCTCGTGCTGCATCGTGATCAACACACCGTGACTTTGGTCTCGTGCCGTACCATGCTGTGACCAAAATGTTAAGGGGTGGTCACGGCACGCGAATGGTCACGCCACGCGAGGCACGCTGTGACCAAACGTGACTCGCGTGACCATTTGATCATAATTTAGATTAGTTTATTTAAAATTCACCATTAAATCAATATCTAATTGTCCTAATTACACGTGACTCGCGTGACCACGTGCCGTGCTGTGACTAGATCTTTCACGTGACGTGTCGTGCCGTGCCAAAGTTTCAAAAAATAAACATGGCACGGGACACGCAAGTCATGGCACGTAACTGACACAAATGCCGTGCCGTTCTGTACTATAACCGTGCCGTTCCGTGACAGAGCCGGCTCCGTCGTGCCATTTTTCCCACTCTAATGGAAATAGGTTGCTTGACTCGTAGTCGTAGTTGACTGGCATTCATTGAAGCTGGTCCTTGTAAATTGGTGGCAAGACTGAAAAATGACTAAATAAATTACATTGTCACACTCAATGCTTATTTGAATATTTGATATTCTTTGAAGCGTGATAAACATTTTGCATCCCTTCAGAAAATTATACAGGTTGTGTTATGAAGAAAAGTCAGGAATCTAACGCACTCATTTCTTGTGAGTTGTGAGGAAAGTTGAGCGCAATATCTCACCATATAAGTACAAGCTAGACAACAATAATTTTGTTTGTCAGTATCTAAGCAGAAAGAAAATTAATATTTGTTGGCACCATTATTTTGTGAAGATAAAAATAATCTAAGTATTACATCGCATCAACTAAAATCATGCCTCTGCCTTTAATTATAATTGTGATGATGTTAATACCAACATTATTATTAAATGTATCATGTTTACAAACTTGGAAGTCTTGTTTTTTTTTGTAATGTGATTATGTTAATAATATTAATTATTGTAATTGTAGAACATAAGCTATGATTATATTTCACAAAAAAAAAATATTCAACGTTAAATGTTTGATATGCACTTCAACGTCCAAGATTATCTCTAACTTATAAAAACATTAATTACCCAAAAAGAAAAAAGAAACAGAGAGAGAGAGAGAGATTAATTATACTGACAATTGCTCTTTATCATATCATTAATTTGTGATGTTTGTAGTACTTGAGATGAAAGCATAAAAATACATGGCCCAATTTCAACCGTATCGTAACGACCAAAGTGAGGGTCCCTGCTAGGGGTGCACAAAAAGCTCACGACTCGAAACTCAGTTCGGAATCAATTCGGATTCAACTCACTAATAACTCGAGTTAAAACTGACTCGAGTCAAAACTGACTCGAGTTTATTGACTCGGTTGATTTATGAGTCGATTCCAAATTACTCCTAACTCGGTTCGGAATCAACTCGGTTTGACTCACATCAAATTCTAATATTTATATTTCTAATTTTTACATTTGGTACAGTTTTTTTTTTTTTTTTTATTGATACATTTGGTATAGAAGAAGTATAGAAGAAAAAGGAAGAGAAGTAGAGAAGAGAACTGTGTATTTTTAATTATGTATTGGCTATTATATTTTGTATTGTCTTTAATTGTGTATTATTTTGGTAAACTATGTAATATATCTTTTGTTATAATTAAATTAGATTGTCTCACTGTGTACTATATTATGAGTCACGAGTCGACTCACCTCGACTCGAGTTACTCGCGAGTTGATTCCAAATTGGAGTTTCTGACTCGGAACTGGATTAGTGATTCGGACTCAACTCGGCTCATGAGTTCGCGAGTTGAATCCAAGTTGTCCTCGATTCGGACTCAACTCGGCTCATGAGCAGCCCTAGTCCCTGCTGCCCAAGTGCGTTATCAGAAAAAACAGAACAGGGACCCAGCTATATAATTGACAACCGCAAAATACTGGTAAAATAAATTCAGGAAATTGGTAGGGTCATTAATATATATATTAAAAAATTTAAAATTGGCAGCGTGCTGATAATTCCACGATGCATAAATGACAAACCAACCAACACTTGCAATCATGATTAATATTGTAATTAAAACCAAACAAGAAGCATTCGCCATTCCATTAAAAGTTAAAACCAGTTGCGGCACAGATGGCACTCAGCGGTGTCGCCACCATCTTTTCTTGCCGTCCATTACGACACGTGTCGGAATCTCTAGTGTGCAACGATTTGCCCTTCTAACCACTGCCTTTCCGGTGTATCGGCGTGTCGCAATTTCACCGCCACATGGCCCATGTACGCATAATCCAGATTTCGAAATGCGAGGCACTTGGTATAGCGTGCGGGCCCATGAAGCCGGGAACAAAGATCAAAACAAATCTTTAAAAATATTAAATTTCACTTAAATCAGAAGTCATCTTCCTGCACAAGGATGTGATTAATTAACCGTGATTTCAAAACCTAAATTTCTATACGAAGAGTTCAAATACTTTTTTTTTTTTTAATTCATAACTCAAAATTTAAAATTTAAATATCATAATAACACATTTAGATATGATCTACATAATTTTTTTCTATGTATATATGAAAAATTATAATATTTTTTATTTTGTTTTGATTGCTATCAAAAACTTGTACAAATACACTGATGTGAATAATTTATTGACGTTGGTTTCTAATTTATTAATTTGCATAAAAAAAATCCAAAAGTGACAGTTTTTTATGTGCATATAGAAAAAATAGTATAAATCATATATAACAGTTTTATTTAGTATATAAATTAAAAAATAGAGATGTGGTAGAGACCGGACACATTTGAACTCTCATCTTGTAGAGTGTGTATCCTATGAGATATCACATATTTTGCGGGAGCAACATGTCCAGTGCCTATTCGGAATAGCGCAGAGGCAATATTATTTGAGCTTTGATTTATAAAGCATATGTCATTTGATGTTTTATGCTTTTATTTTCATCTTCAAAGATTAAAGATTCAATCCCAACAGTTCAACATGATATTTATATTAAAATGTGCTTGGAAAACAAATTTTATATATTTTTTGAAATTTTTTATTATTTTTTTTTTAAATTGTTGTTTTATTTGACAAAACTTTTTATTGTTTTTCAGAAAATTCTGAACCATAAAAAGACAACCGTTTTGAAAATTTATAAAACAATTAAGCACCTTAACCAGAGTGTCTGTGGGATATAAATTGTTGTTTTATTTGCCACTGTGTCCGTGGGATAAAAAAAATTCACTCAGAGTGATTTTTTTTTCCCCACACGCACAGTGTTTTAACCATTCAAAAATCTTCATTCCCCAACCCATTCCGATTCCCTTCAATCTGCCGAACATGCCCTAAATATCTACGATAATTGTTCATGCGTATCTTTAATTAACTTGATTCGCTTTAATGATTCTTCCATTAATGAGCAAATAAATTCTAAACTGTATCAAAATAAATATACATTATATTTAACTGATGTATAACACATATAATAGTAAGTCAAGGAAAAGAAACATGTCTCTATCTCTAAAATCTCTCTAAAAGTACCATAAAATCGAATATGCTAGAATTGACCTACTTGATGCAATGATAATTAGTGGAAAGTAGAGACAATTAAGAAAATAATCTTATCTCTAAAATATCTTTAATGGATAAGAATATCTAGAGTTCTCTATAACCTTCTATATTGATTAAGAATACCAAAGAGGCATCTAAAATCTCTGCATTTGGGTAAGCAAACAAACCCAGGGGTTTCTAAAACTCACAATTAAAGGCTAAAATTGTTGAAAAAAGTACTGTCTCCTGTTCTCATATTCCGTAAAATCTCCGCCTGTAAAACTTTCCATTTTTATAAAAGAGAAAAGGGGACCACGCAGATATATAACTGCTTTTGTAAAAATAGAAAGTTTACAGAATTAGCTTCATTAGTTTACATGATTAGCTTCATTAGTTTACAGGGACTTTGAGTTATATCCAAAAGAGAAAATGTTACTAATCTGGACCACGCGCTTTTAATGAGGGGACCACGCGCTTTCATGGGGGATCACACGTATATATAACTGTTTTTGTGAATTCGCTACTAGTTCGACATCCACTGTATTAGTTTATAGGTTTACTGCAAAAGATTTACATGATTAGCTTCATTAGTTTACAGAGACTTTTGAGTTATATCTAAAAGAAAAAATATTACTAAGGAGAACGACGCGCTTTTAATGGGGGACCACGCAGATATATAACTGTTTTTAAAAATTCGCTACTAATTCGACATCCACTGTATTAGTTTATAGGTTTACTGCAAAAGATTTACAGAATTAGCTTCATTAGTTTACAGGGACTTTGAGTTATTTCCAGAGATTTTCCGGGAATTTTCCGGGAATTGGGGTCCGGAGACTATTAGCTGCTTCCAAAATTGTTTGAGCCCAAACAAAATATCGATATGGAAGAAGTTAAAGCGATGTGTGTTTATTTCTTTCATAATCATGATTTTAATATTTACTAAAATATTTTGATAGTAATTTGCATATTAAGAAAATATAGGGGATGGCATAACTATTGCAAAAGCTGACATACGTAAATAGCGGTTTTAATTAAAATTTAAAATATATGCTTAATATGATCTAAATTATAAATCGATACTCAATAAAAGTGGTTGAGATTCAAGTTTTCTAAGACATGTCATGTCATCAACATATTTTTAAACATTGGTTCAACAACTAAATTATTAACAAATTTAATCATATGGCTGAAATTATTCACCTTTTTTTAATAATAAATATTCATCCATATGTCGTATATATAATATATCTAATTCAATCAAAATTAATTGTTATATTGTGCTCATATATAAAATTTCTAGATTTTTTTTATGTTGGATTTTATTTGATAGTATTTATTTAAATTTAAAAATTAATTTTTTTTTCAACAATACATATTTTTATTTTTGGATGAAGTCCGAAAAATTTGTCCTAGTTATATGATAAAAATTGTAACAATTATAAGGTTCTTACTACATAACATAAAGGCATAAAGCTCACGTTGAAAAACTGTGATAGACTACTGATATATTGCGAATTCATGTTAACTTAATCAATATTCTCAAATGCATATTTTTTTTGTTGCTTGGAAATTTTAATTCTAGAATAAATGCAGCGATCGCAGAGATAATCACGAAACATACAAGAGATGAATAATACAACTACAGAAAATTAGGAATATTTATTAATGTTTTTAAGCAATATATAATCTATAATATGGATTATTAAGTCAAGTTCGATTATAGAAAAATATATAACATATTGAAAATTTGAAATGACATGCAAAAATATGAATCATTGTTTAAGAATTTGAAAAATATAAGACACAGACACAGTAACTCATTTAGCATTACGGATAATTAAAAGAGAGCATTTTAATTATAACTTGTATTGTTATTTTTCCACGGCATTTTAATTGTGTTGAATTTTGTGCCTAAAAGAACATAAGAGAGCAATTGCACGTTAAAAATGACATGTATAACGCTGTATCCCAGTACCTGTGTTTTTGTTTGCATTTTCAGCCGAAGTTGTTGACTTGGATAGAAAATGACAAATATATGATTGCAAAGAAGGGAAATTTGAAGTTGCAATATAAATCCGGAGGGAAAATTGTTTCTTTTATAATTTGGCGGGGTCCAATAATCTCAATTAGAGAATTAATAAATAATTTTATGTTCTTTTTCATGCTAAATTTATATTTACGATTGGGCGTCTAAAAACCTTTAGTTTCATAATTCATATATAGAAAGTTAGAAACATATACCTGAACCGCAATAATGCTTAGAAATAGACATGAATTGTAGCATTTTCGTACAGTGCATATCTATTTTTTTCAACCCAGATTGTTTTATTTTAAATCGCTAGATAAAATAAAAAACAAAAACTGAGTCACAATTCCCAAGGGCAGTACCCGGCCTCATCTGCCCCGAAATTTTTATTAATACCATTTAAAAAAAAAAAACACCACTAAAATTTGGAAATTCGAAAAATATCAGGGTCTTCAAAAAGCTAAATATCAGTATATTACAACGCATTTTTGGGTTTTTGAGGAGGCCTCCAATTCAATCTGCGGCCATCTAAGAATGGGGCCGCAAATTGAATTGGAGACTCTAGTATTTTTCGAATTCTCCATAATTTGTGGTTTTTTTTTTGACAGTGGTATTAATAAAAATTTTGGTCATCTGCCTGTGCTATCTTGCAACACTGTGGGGTCCTGTGCCTGTATCAGAAACTGCTACGGAGGCTCAAAGTACCTCTAAATTAGTAGGGGTGGCAACGAGATGGCTCGGTCCGAGCTAGGTCCTAGCTCAGCTTGTTAATTCTGGACCGAGCTACAGTCGAGCGAGCTAGACCTAGGGCATCCGAGCTAAAACCTCAGCTTGAAATCGTGACAAGCTAGCCCGAGCTAGCTCGCGAGCTAACGAACTGGCTCGCTGAGTCTGGCTAGATATTGTTTTAAGAAGAAAATAAATTTTACAAACTTTTTGGATTGAGCTGAACCGAGCTGGACCAAGCTAGACAGTATAAAATGCACACAAATTCATATAAATTCACAAATTGATGCCTAGCCGAGCTAGCTCACAAGCTAGCAAGCAAGCTAGGCCCCAGCTTGAACTCGTTAATTATGGACCGAGCTAGTGACGAGCTGGATCATTAACAGCTCAGTCCAGTAACGAGCCAGTCAGGTGCGAGTCACGATCGAGCCATGAACTACGAGCTTTTTTGCCACTCCTACTCTAAAGGTTATGGTCATCGTATCCCGGAGTACAACAGAGGTATTGTTCTGCATAGTTGGTGGATCCGGACCATTCTTTTAATCTGGCACAAATTTTAAAAGAGATCCCTACCGTATAAATATGCACCGAATTGAATTTGATCTGACTAAGAGTAAATTTGAACTGTAAAATTGTGGGTCTCTCCGTGCAGTACTACAAAGATACGGGTCCAAAGTTATGACATTCATCTGGGTTGCACTATAGAACAAAATTTTGATACAGAAAATTCTCACAAGGTGAGAATGTCATATTGAACCACATTGTGAGCTATGCGAACAACAAATTAAAAAGAAAAAACAATATTCTTTGGACTTGCCAATATGCACAAACTGTTTGGAGGAGGTTGATAATGCGAATTGGATTCTCTGCATCACTGTCACTGGAAGAATATTATATCCTTCTAGATGGCGCTTTGACATGCGGTTAGCATGACTGACAAGCCGATCTGGGATGTGACTTGGGTGGCAGGGTGCTGTGCTCTGTGGCACGAGAGAAACAAACGATTGTTCTCAGCGGAGGCAAAGCAAGCGAGATTTCTAATTGACGAAACATGTGATCAATTCCAAAGCTGGCTTATGGCCGCATAACATGAATCAGGGAAGAGGGGTCAGGCGGAACTGGGCAACAGCATATTCTGCGCCTATTGAGATTTCTATTTACAATATAGCTGTTGCCATTAGATAAGAAGTGGAATTGAGCGAGGCTACGGTACTATGCATAGTACGAATTGGTCCGGTGATACAGCTCAATATTTGAGTTTTCAAAATCCTAACGGTCGATCCGAACCGTTCAACATGATTATAAAATGAATATGTACTTGCAAACCAAATTTTACATTTTTTTGATTTTTTTTACTATTTTTTTAGATAGGTAGAAAATCACTGTTTTTGGATGGTCCATAATTTTCAGATCAAGTGATTTTCTACCTATCTAAAAAAATAGTAAAAAAAATCAAAAAAATGTAAAATTTGGTTTGCAAGTACATATTCATTTTATAATCATGTTGAACGGTTCGGATCGACCGATAGGATTTTGAAAACTCAAATATTGAGCCGTAGCACGGACCAAACCGTGCTATGCATAGTACCGTAGCCTCACTCAGTGGAATTTGTATATTTTGTATATATTACCATGAGCTGTTGTATAAAACTCTTTTTATTCTCAATTAGTTTTAACTCGTTCAAACTCGGTTCATTAACAGTACACTGTAGATGCATTCAAACTTGGAATCTATTCGGCAAGAATGGAATTTAAAAAAGATAAATAATTGTGACGTAATAATTACCGAACAAGGAAATATTAAATAAAATTGTTTAAAAATAAAAATTATATTAGGTCAAAATTTGTACTTAAAGGTATGTTTGAATCTCTCTTTATTCCAGTCAAAGATAATAATTTATTTTATAAATAGAATACTGAAATAGTCCTCTTTTTTATGGCCGCAATAGAGCCAATTCTAAATTTAACTTTTTCTGCTGATGAACACATAAATAATATGAAAAGGATTACGTAAATGTTGATTTTGTCAGTCAAATAGTAATTTTTTTTTCCAAACTGTAAATTCAGTCTATTCTTTTCTTTTTTTCTAAATCGAAACTAAAAATTCTGATGTAAATGCCCCCTATGCAATTTACGGAAGTAATGTAACAAAGATATATAAAAAAACTGATGTGTGTAGATACTAGGGGTGAAAACGTAGGGAATACGGAGTGGATAGTGGTAAAATTATATGTATATTTCTTTTAAAATTTTCAAATACGGATACAAATCATATATCAGTCAGATACAGATACAAATACGGATCGAATTGGATATTTATTAAAATAATATTTAAAAATTCCAAAGTTCATAATATTTATCTAATTTTAATGGTGAATAACAATATTTTCTTCATAATATATATTAAAATATATGATATATATCTATTAGTTGAATATGGATAGTTAAAACATAAAATCATATTAGTATTTATATCTATACGGATATTTAAATATTATATATTCATATTTAATTTTTTTAATACGGATCGTCATACCGTTTTCACCGGATTTTTTTTAAAAACCATAAATAAAATAATTAAATTTACCAAAACAACATGATTACCCGAAGATTTACAAAAACCATCAGAACCGAGATGCCAATTCGGTCCGAACGAATTTTTTTTCTCCGGACCGAATTGGCATTTCGGTCCCCCTTTTTTTCACAACAAATCAATATTAAAGCTTGTGGCCGATCGTGTGGCACCCTTTGGACCGAACAGGCCTGGACCGAATTGCCAATTCGGTCCGAAGGATTTTTTTTAGAGAAAAACTAAGAAGAACAAAATAAAGAAATTTAATACAGAAAATTTAAATTTTTTGTTAGATTACTTCTTTTGATTTATAATTAGCATATTTATACTAAAACACACTAAATTACTTGAAATTAAGTTGAATTACACTATATTACAATAAATTATGTTGAATTACACTATATTACAATAAATTATATTGAATTACACTAAATTACAATAACTTCGTTAATTATGTTGAAATACGGTAAATTATGTAAAAGTAGACCGATTATGTGTCATCTTTCATGAATCATAAAAATAGTAAAAAAATTCCAAAAATAGTAAAAATTGGTAATCTGCAAGTTCATTAAGTAACTAATTTACTAAGCTACTTGGATTGAATAATAAAAATAAAAATCTTAATCAGAAACTTCAACTCAAGTTTTGCAGATCAAATTTTACATTTTTTTGAATTTTTTACTATTTATTAAGATGAGTACAAAATTTAATGGTCTGAATATGACTATTTTTTGTAAAATAGTTAATAAATAGTAAAAAAAATTAAAAAAATTGTAAAATTTGATCTGCAAGCACATTTTATTGTGGAGATCTTGTTGAACGGTTTGGATCGACGATTTGGACTTTGAAAATGAAAAAAATAATTGTTGTAACTCAAATATGTCAAAATAAGTAATCTATCAAATAATTTTAAAAAAAATTCAAATTTTGATTTCTTTATTTTGCTCGTCTAAAAAAAAAAAAAAAAAAAAAACCTGGACCGAAATGGCAATTCGGTTCAGGCTAAAAAAACCTCTGGACCGAATTGCCAGTTCGGTCTGGCCTTTTTTTTTATTTTCTTTGATTTTCTGTGCCGCAACCCGTGAAAACAGCGAAAAACAGCGAAAAAACAGCCAGACCGAACTGCCAATTCGGTCCGGAGAAAAAAAATTCTTTCGGACCGAATTGGCATCTCGGTTCTGATAGTTTTTGTAAATCTTCGGGTAATCATGTTGTTTTGGTAAATTTAATTATTTTATTTATGGTTTTTAAAAAAAATCCGTTTTCACCCCTAATAGATACAGATCCGAAATAAAAAAATATTTATATAACAGATTCCGATCCCGTAGATACGGAACACGTATCCTCTGCATTAACTCAAAAGAGAATCTTTTGAGTTAATGCATCTCAGCCGTCTGATGTTAAACAGAGTCAATCCGACTGTCTGATTTTAACAGAGAAATCTTTAATATTAGTGCGGATCTAATTTACACAGATCTTCAAGTGTATCGGATGATACAGATGCATTAACTCAAAAGATTGTCTTTTGAGTTAATGCAGAGGATACGAATTCGTAAATACGAGCAGTTCTGCTGCAGCCTGTCAGTATCAGAATTAAAAGTTATTGTCAGAGAGAGAATATTATAAATATAATAATATATTGCATTAAAATGTTGTGGACTGTGTGGTTGGTACAGGAATGGTTGAATGCCAGATCCTCCCGAAATTTTTATTAATATCCAAAAAAAAAATATTAAATTTTAAAATCTACACTCTATACAGAGAAATTTCGAAATCTGTCCAAACTGCAAAAAATTTCTACAGTAATTAAGTTAAAAACTGCAAAACAAATTTGCGGTTTTGGAATTTCAAAACCGCAAATTTGTTTTGCAGTTTTGGTTCGCAAATGTATTTTTTAAGTTTTAAGTTTTTTTTAATTAAACCGAAATATTTATAATTTAGTAATATTTTAATTTCGAAAATATAAACATTTCTGTTTAATTAAAATATTACTAAATTATAAACATTTCTGTTTAATTAAAATATTACTAAATTATAAACATTTCTGTTTAATTAAAAAAACTTAGAACCGCAAAAAACACTTGCAGTTTTGGAATTCCAAAACCAAAACCACAATTTTTTTTTTTGCAATTTTAGACTAAATTACCGCAACATTTTTTTGCGGTTTGGACAGATTTCGAAATTCTTCTGCATGTGGTGTAGATTTTGAAATTTAATATTTTTTTTGGATATTAATAAAATTTCGGCAGATCCTCTATCCAGGGCACACGATGAATAAAAGCCGTCTGATTTCCTCATGATCTGCTACCTCAATTTAATCGGATGGCCGAAACAATCTTTACAGGTTGCAACGCTGGAGAGAATATGCCAATATGGCCTGAAGAATAACAGGAGTTCCCGGGCCACAGTCAAAGATAAGCTAACAAAACAAAGAGTCACTTTTTGTTTTTTTAAAAGAAAGAAAATGAGGAGTAGTTGGTAAAACTTTTGGAAAAGGAGGTTTATAAAAAAAATTGAGGAAGAGGAGGTTATAAAGACTTTTTCTTTTTAGAAATTAATATTAAATAACCAAAAAATAGGATGAATGGCTTTGTTTTTTCGATGTGGTAGATGGATCCGAAAAAAATTTGAATTCAAACTTTGAACTGTGAAATGAGTAGCTCATTCATCTCTCTTTTTTATGTGAAATAGTTTGGATGTGAAAAAAAATTTCTGGTTCAAACTTTGGATCTAAATATTTTTTAAGATTCATCTACCGCATTGAAAATGAAGACAATCATTCTATTTTATTTTAGTATTCAATGTTAATTTCTAAAAGTAAAAAATTCTAGAGGTAATATGACGGAAACAATTGAATGGCGGGTCCAAGGTGGTGGTAGGTGGTTGCTGAATTCTGACATTGTATTGTTTTGACCCGACCTAACTCTCTATTATCTCTACCTCTACGAAACGGTAAAATAGAAATTGCAAAAAATGTGCAAATTTCTTTCCCCTTTCCCTTCTCTTTCCTTTCTTTCTCCTCGCACCCTCACACCTACTACCAACCAGACCCCCATCGTATATAAATCCCTCCTCTTACATTGTTGCTCTCAGCTTCTGGGATCTACATTTTTCCAATTGACCCAAAGCTTAAAATTAGAAACAAGTAAAAAGAGAAATCCATACCAAGTAAACAATCCAAAGGATTAAAAGAGGAAAGCTGAGTTTTCTTCCATAAATTTTTAAAGAAGGAGTTACACAGAGGTGAAAACAAATTGAGCAGGAGAAGATCAGAGAAGATATGGAAGCCGCCATGCAATCCAGTTTCACCAGCCAAAAATTGTATAGAACCCCAACCGTGCGGTGCTCGGCCGTCACCGGAAAAGCAGCTTCGGTTTCTTTCCCCAACTCGCTGGGATCCAGCCGAGCAGATTGGCAGAGCATGTGTGCAATTATCAACAGCAACTCTGCCGGTCTCGTACCTCACAATCATTCCACCACCAGCAGCAGTGACGACACCAAGGTGCCAGTGATCAATGGCCACCACGATCCTTCGGCAACCCTCGATATTGTGCCTGTCTCTAAATTAGCCCGGCCGCTTAGCATCTCTGACCTGTCCCCGGCCCCGATGCATGGCTCGGAGCTGCGCGTTGCGTACCAGGGCGTGCCGGGTGCCTACAGTGAAGCGGCAGCCGGCAAGGCCTATCCAAAGTGCGACGCCATCCCGTGCGACCAATTTGAGGTTGCCTTTCAGGCAGTCGAATTGTGGATTGCCGACCGTGCGGTACTTCCCGTGGAGAACTCTCTGGGAGGCAGCATCCATAGGAATTATGACCTGCTTCTCCGCCACCGGCTTCACATAGTCGGAGAGGTACAGCTCCCGGTTCACCACTGCCTCCTTGCTCTCCCTGGAGTACGCAAGGAGTGCCTGACACGTGTCATGAGTCACCCACAAGCACTTGCGCAGTGTGAGCACACACTTACCTCGCTCGGTCTGAATGTTGCTCGTGAGGCATTTGATGACACAGCAGGAGCGGCCGAGTACATTGCAATTAACAGCCTACGTGACACTGCGGCTATCGCTTCCTCCCGGGCAGCCGAGCTATACGGGCTAGAGGTGTTGGAGGATGGTATCCAAGACGACTCAGGAAATGTGACCCGGTTCGTCATGTTGGCAAGGGAACCAGTGGTGCCACGCACCGATAGGCCATTCAAGACAAGCATAGTGTTCGCTCATAACGGCGAAGGCACCTCTGTTCTGTTTAAGGTACTCGCCGCTTTTGCATTCCGTGATATAAACCTTACAAAAATCGAGAGCCGACCCCACCGCAACCAGCCAATACGACTAGTGGATGATGCTGATGTGGGCACAGCCAAGCACTTTGAGTACATGTTCTACATTGATTTTCAGGCGTCTCTGGCCGAGGCGAGAGCGCAAAATGCTCTGGCCGAGGTGCAGGAGTACACGTCGTTTTTGCGCGTATTAGGCAGCTATCCCATGGACATGACTCCTTGGTCTTCTTCTTCTTCCACCACTGTCTTATCTTCAGGTAGTTCATAAAAAGTAGCAGGCAAAGAGAAGGAAAGAAAAGAAAAATTTATCTGAACTTACATAATCATCCATTGTAGGATGACCCGGATCCGACTGGACCTCGCAAATGTATTTTTTTTTTCTTTCAAAGGAAAAATAATTTTCAATGTAATATTTTTTGTACGAATGAGTGTAAATTTGTTTCTTTTTGCTTCGTTACTATTCAATTATGATTCATGAATCACCCGATCAAGACTGATTAAATATATTTTCCCAGCAATGGGTTTGGTTTGATGACGCCCTTTATTTGATTACAAGTGAAAACAAATAATCAAGCATCAGCAATTTACGTCTGATGGTTCAATTTATTTATATTTGATACTTGCAACCTCCTGCTGGTTCAGGTTTCTCTGCTAAATAAACGGGTAAAGATTTTAACAGAGCAGTTTAGATTTCATGCAACGCACAAACTCTATGCAGAGCTGTTTTGGTTTTGTAGTCCGTGCGCTGCATGAAGTTAAAACCACTCTGTTAAAATATTTACCCTAATAAACACGGAATTGAGAAACGAGAATGATGCTGTCTCTATCGTTTTTTTAAGGGGTAAAAAGTAAGAGAAAAAGAATCAACGTTCCAGTTTTGTGATTAGCCGCCTGCGCCCGTGAATCACATTCCTACCTAAACGGACTATAGTTAGATCATTAAATTAATAAATTATGATTAATTAATTAATAGGGTAGATGGTGCATGTGTAGTTTGCCTACTCATATATCATGTGAAGATCGATCGGAAGATTGACCTCAATTATGGATCTTTTTTTTAAGCACTACTAATTAGCACTAATAAGAAATAAGAAATAAAAAAATTAGCACTAAGTGCAGATGCGTCCCCACC